>OZ014530.1:48472266-49879334 GCA_963966105.1 Volucella zonaria
GTACTCGTATTTTTTTTTTTTTTTTTAATTTAATCAGGAATAAGATTTTACGAGATGGCGGCGAAATTAATGGCCTCAACTTCCGAGTTTACGATTTGGAAAAAATAAAGAGAAGTCATAAAGCAAGCAACCAAAAGTAACAGAAAAAAAGGTAAAGAAGGAGATGAAGCTGTGTTTTTTTCTTCTTTTGTGTTAATTCACCTTTTACCAGCAATTTTGCTATGGCACAAAGCAGAGATTGGCGATGATGTTGGTGAGGAAGGGAATTTAAAACATTTTTCCGTGATACAAATCAAGTCTTAAGTAGCTGTCCGGAGATTTAGGGGTAAGAGGTCGCCTAGGAGTATTCATTAGTCGGGATGAATGAGTACGTGACGTCATTGTTGGGGATAAATACAAGCTGTTGGATCTGTTTATCGGCTTAATGGAATATTTTTTAAGGAAGTGCGAAACGAAATAAAGGTTACCCGCTCGAGTAATATGAGGTATAATTTTGGCGATGTTGCAGAAGCCTCAGTAGCCATAATTCAATGGAGTATACTGTTATAGTGGTAGTCATCTGGAAAAACACTGATGATGAATGGGCCATTTAACTAAACACCACATGTGTTGCCCTAACTGATGACTGACTCCGATATTGGTAAGCATACAGCAAACCGTTGTCAGGAACGAACACCTGAGAGCAAATAGATGTACTTTGTCATAACTCTGATAAATCCAACACTACCATTTGCCTTTAAATAAACGGTGACCCAAATCGCTGGAAATAACCGTCGGTTAATAGTATCAGTGACTGCTATACATATATAAGATCGAATGAACTGTCGAAATTTATCAAGAGAAGGTGAGGCTACAATTTATACATGAAGCCTGAAACCTGAGAAGTTATCGTTTGCCCAGTGAGTATACTCGCATATGTACAAGATTGAGGTGAAAGCCAACTTGAAGTGAGTATTTCCAGTATTTTCAAGTGCTTGACAAGGCTTGCTATAGATGAGCATTTATAGCGAGTGGGGTGCTACGGTTGAAGTTTACTTACTATTTCACGAAGTTGGCTGAGATCTCCTTACACTTACGCACGCCACCTAAGATGAGGTCGTGCTCTACAGCGTTGTCCCTCTCGAAAATTTTCCGAGCCAGGGGCAAGCGTCTACACACCCAGGATTACCTAGTCATCTAACCCGAATCATCCGAGCTTTTCTGACGAGATCGGCGTCGCTGTGTACTCCGTACAGTTCACTGTTGAAATGCCCTCTCAATTCTACCTTGATGCAAACGGGACCGAAAATTACCCGAAGAACTTTTCTCTCAAAGCCGCCCGAGAAAGTTTTTTCCGCTTTCGTCAATATGCAAGCTTCAGCACCATAGAACAAAACTGGAGTGATCACTGTCTTGTATAAAGTCCTTTTGCTAGGTCGAAAGAGGGCTTTACTACTCCCTTGCTTTCTAAGCCCAAAGAAGTAGCGATTGGAAAGAGTGACTCTTTGTATGATTTCCGCGCCGGTGGAGTTGTCGGAGTTGATAGTGGAGCAGAGGCGGTAGTGACGTCCTGTCCCAGGCATCGTTGTTCCGTGTCCCTCTTTGGTGACATTATAAACCTCGTTTTTAATTCGTTGACTGCTAAACCCATCTTCGCCGCTTCAGTTTCATTAGCTGTCTATCGCTCATTAGTTGTCTATACCTCAGGAGTTAACTTGTGAGTTTCGCACAATTCTGTTAAGGCGATGTTGAAAAAGGTACATAACAGCGCATCGCCGCGTTTGAGTCCTTCTCCGAATGAAGTTTCAATTTTGTTATTACCGACCTTGACGGAGCAGCCTGCACTCTCCATCATCATCCTACACAGTGAAATGTACTTTGCAAGGAGGCCAAAACTAATTATGGCTTTATATAGACACTGGCTCGGAAACCAATAAAGAGGTACTGTGTATCCATTTGCAACTCTTGGGCTGTTTCCTAGATCTGCCGTAAGGTGAAAATAATCTATGGTTCAGATTATTGACGAAGGCGTTCACAGACATGATTTTATATGCGATGTTGAAGAGACTTATTTCCCTGGAGTTGACGCAATTCATGGGATCTCCCTTCTTTAAAATCGGAAAGACAATGCTGAGGTTCCATTCATTGGTGATGTTTTCTTCGTCCTTGATTAAAGAGATAAAGAGAGATAGTATCCAATCACCTCCTCCTGCTTTAAGTATCCTAGCAGTTATTTAATCCCGTCCAGCAGCTTCGTTAGCCTTAAGTTTGGAGACTGCTGTCCTGTTCATTTTGCTCGATTTAAAGGAAATGTTGTCTGTCTTCATCCAGGTTGAATGGTTCATTCTGCCTGTCGTTAAGATGTTGTTCATCATCACCATCATCGACAGTCTACAGAAATACTTTTTAAAAATTCTCAGCACCGAGTGATGTTCCACTAAGACGTTTCGTTCGAGTAGAATCTCCGAACTTAATTTTTCTAATAGCGGTTCTTCAAGATCGCGATCAAGCGCTTCTACAGCTTTTCTGATGACTCTAAGTTCTTTCCTTCTTTTCGGCTCGTAGAGCTCGCTCGTTCTTTTCTGCTGGAACGCTGGTTTTCTAGATTTACCTGTCCGCATTCGTTATCAAAGCAGAGGTTTTTCTGTTGCTGTGGGTTGAAACCCAGTACATCAGAAGCAGTCTTTCTGATTGCTGTTTGGCAGTGATGCTACTGGTCTTTTAGTTAAGGAACTTGATCGGAAAATGCACTGGTGGTTTCTTTCGATTGTAGCCGTTTGACGTTGAACTTCTTCACAGTGGCTTACTAGCTTTGAGCTCTTGCGGATATCCGTATCTGTATCTTGGCTTCAAAAGATTAGTGCCCCAAGTCGATGTTAGCTACTCGGGACGTTCGGACACTCAAAACACTGAAGGAGTGTCTAGCGTCGATAGCAATATGACCAATGTGGTTAAGAATTTGTTCATCAACCAGGTTCCTTTATGGATATCACTGGACGGCGTACTCCCGTCGGATATCGCTTTTCGTTCCCGAAAACCATGTAACTTCAAATATAAGGAAAGCTTTGATTAAGAATTCTCCCTCCTCTAGTCATCGCAAGCCCTCCAAATCCCCTTTGTGGACAATCGAACTAGAAACACCCAGAAAAGGAGTCAGAAAAACTTCATAGAAATATAGGTCCGAATTTATCTCCTACACAAGGAACATAAGAAGCGATTAAAAGTAGCAACGAATAAGCCGGGCTAAGAAAAATCCTTTCCAAAGATTCAATAGCCCAGCGATATCTGAAAGACTCCAGTAGAACCTGAACAGAAAATAGTCGGGAGTCACTTTTTTTTTCTTATGGAAACTCACTTCCCGGGTTGTAAGGCTGCTGATGAACAGGTATTCACTGGCATCGAAACATTACCTCCCAGCCAGCCTATAATCTCTAGCCTAATCATAATGAAAAGAATAACATAGACGATCAAATCGTTCAAACCCTACCAATTAGGGGGAACAAACGAGTTAATTGCGGTTCTTCCATATATCATACCTTGGCTTAAAATTATCCTTATCGGTTGTCTGAAGCTGCACTACGTCTCAAACAACTGGAAAGAAGTAAAAGATGTTTTTATTCCCAAAGCAGGAAAACCCAACCACTCCTCTGGTAAGGATTGCAAACTCATAAGACCCTCCTTGTTTCTATTTAAAGCACTGGAAAGGATTCTGGATTAACACATAAGACAAAAAGCTCAACAAACACAACCTATGCGGTTCTCAATACGCTTACCTTAAAGGAAAGTCAGTAAAGGCGGCACTACACGAGGTTGTAGCTACCATAGAAAAGTATATGCATTACAAAGGGTACATCATGGCCGCCTTCCTAGATATCGAAGACGCATTGAATAATGTAAACACCGGATCTATAAGGACGCCTTGCACAAGCACCATGTAGAACCAACGATGTCACAATGAATTGAGAACATTTTAAAGAGCAGAATTATCAATTCAGAGTTTTTGAGAAACACAGTCAGGAAAACGGTTGCAAGAGGAACTCCACAAGGATGAGTGATCTCTCCGCTCATGTTGTACAACTTCTTATTGTAAACTACATCTTTACAAGAACAGAAGGGTGTTAAAGCGGTAGCCAACGCCGACGACAACATAGTCATTCTGGTGGGAGGAAAACATTTTCTAACGATCAGCGAACTAATGGACCCGCCCTTGAACCCTTTCGCAAAATGTACAACACAAAACGGTTTAGGGATAAATCTATCAAAAACCGGACTAGTGTTATTCACAAGAAAACGAAATCCAGAAATTCATCATCATCATTCCCAGAATCAACTGGATAACTTTCGTCCGAAGCTAAGTATCTAGTGAGCTCAGTTGGAATCGTAACATGGAAGAAAGAACTAAAGAAGCATTAGCAGTATTCGACACATGCCAAAGAACCTTTGGTAATTGTTGGGGACTAAGACCATGCACCTACATATTGTTACACTCTGGATGTACGTGACCGTAGTTAGATCCATTCTTACCTATTGTGCGCTGGTATGATGGAAAGCCGCGAAAACGACTAATTATCTCAAAACACTCACAGGTTAAGGTCTACTCCTATGGACGCACTGCTATTTAGAATACGCATCTATAATACAGAAGTATGTACCATCAAAACTGACGAATTGTAATGACTACATCGTCCCAAACGTAGACTTTGATACGAGTTTATCCACGTCATTTCGTAGCAGACATGACTGCCAAGACACAGACTGCTCCAAAATGGAGAAAGGTACTGGAGTTGGAGTCTACTGTGAAATGCTATAGATCGAGGACTCCTTGTAGATTCCGGACGAGTGTAATATTTTTCAGGCAAAACAATTTGCCATTTGTAAAGCTGCACATTGTGGACTACTCATGGAACTTGATCCCTCAGAGATCTCTATCTTTGTGGGTAGTCAAGCATCCATAAAAGCTTTGGCAAGTGAAACTACAACGTCACTAGAGGTACAAAAATGTCGTCAAGCTCTAATTAGACACTGCGAATCTTACCGAGTGGATATCTGCTGAGTACCAGGAGACACAAAAGTGAAAGAGAATGAGAAAGCGGATGAGGTGGCAAGAGAAGGTGCCTCTCTGCACAGGAGTAACGCACACAACAAAATATATATGTACACCAATTGAAACTTATAGTAGTAGAGCAATCTAATGAAGCATGGATCTCCAGCTGGGGCTGTGTCATCTCACGCACCCTTTAGCCAAACTTAGACAGCGGAAGAACGTGTACCCTCCTCGGATTCAACAAAGAAGACATCCGTATCTCTCCAGGTGTCCTAACGGGCTATTGCCTCTGCTTCATAGGTCGGATGGCTAGCAGAATAGGAGCCTCTTCTCAAGATTACTCAACCTAATATTATGGACAGCAAGGTGTAGAAACAGTGTGTTGATTATAGAAACTTTACGTTCTACCACAAAATCAATAAGCCGATGTCCGTTTCCTAAGGTGATGTAGCGGAAGCTGTAACCCCCGACCGTGTTATCAAAGATGCTCTCCTTGCCTACCATTTAAATCGTCAAGGACAATTTTCACGTCATATTTAGGGCATTGATCGTACCTAGAAGCGTTTTTGCCGAGGTCGTGCTTCTCTTCTGTCCGAGCGTAGGTCATTTAAAAGATTTATGTCAGCAGATTTAGCCTTAAATCGTCGTCAGGCGTTCGCTTACATCCTTAAGACTCGAGGCTTTCATATCTCACTCCGCCGCCTAACCCACTTCTAAATAAACGTTGCGGCTACTATCCTTCGTCTGTATCACACTTCTATATCATCTTTTGGTCTTGTCCATCCTATTGCACTTTTTGGATAGGGGTCTTGTTCGTTTTGTAGCAGGCACGCATTTCCGGCATTGGTGTCTCAAAAATTAATAGCACTTCAGGCTTGCAAGAAGGGAACATGTGAGGAATTCTGCAACAGCTTGCCAACAGAATAATGATCTATTACAACAATACCCTCCAGATAGAAGAAGCTACATGCGAACCTCATACCCACATATACTCGTACGTGTATTTAAAAGTCAGATTTCATTATTATTTACAGTGTTTTCCGGAACAATTCCCAAGTAAACTCTTCACAACTTCACAACTTTACAATCGGTAATCTTCCGTAAATCCGTACAAGAACACCTGTTCCATCTGATCAACATTTTGACTCCAATTCTGGATTGATATCCTTCAGAAAAGCCACCTGTACAACGAAAGGTTAATAGCACTCAAAACCACACACCTTCGGAAAGTGATTGCACTTTTCAATGAAACTACCCCCTGACACCGATTTCACATTAAAGTTGCACAATCATTTCCAACCGAATCCAAACTCTGCTCACGTCCTTATTCGTCCGTTTCTATGTCCTTAAATCAAGCTAAAATCCATCTGCTACCTAATATTTCTTTTATGACTTTGCAGCGAAGTTTTCACTCAAATGGAAATCGGATGAACACCTTTAGGAATCTCAAAATCTCAACACAATAAAGCAGTCTTAGCAGAGTTTTGGTACAAAAAAAACTGGTGGTAGTTGCTGAAGGAGGGAAACTTTTTACCATTCACCAGAGTACAGTTGTTCAATGCACCTAAGCCATCGCTGCCACATATTGAATGGATTTCATAGAGTAGGAGTACGTACAATAGGAGAACACTACCGCAGAGGAGTATCTACTTAAATAAAGTCTACCCCCACAATGCAAAGGAAAAAGTTACATCTCACGAATCCTGCTGCGATTATTCGAAATTGTGTACGAGTATTCGTATTCGCCTATCGATAGCCACTTACATCGAGCATAATCTCATGTGCCATTAGGCAAGCTGCCCCTTCCGACCTCGACCGACCGATGGAAAATTTATAGCTTGCCAGTTAAAATTTCGCACACATAAACGACGTTGTTCGGAGTAGCTAGCTGGATTGGCATAGGACTTTCTACAATAGTTACCCATCTTCCGGTACGTGTATGAATCAATAGAAACTTTGAAAAGTCCCTTGCAATGCCAGAGTTTCCAGTGAGAACAAAACTTTGGGTTCCGGTGGAACCGAACCACACGATTTGGTAAATGAATTCACTGGTAGTTTTACGACAGCTTATTGATTGAAGGAGTCCACCTTTGGCACCTACTCTTGCATAATCAGTTCCTTTAGTGTTTGATGCAATATGTTCCTGGCAAAAGACATTCGTATTTTGTGCCAGGTGGAGAGCAAGAATCAAAGTCAATATTCTCGTAACCTCAAATCAGGGTGACATTACGTGAGCTAAAAGTGTCAAATTGATCGATAATGGGCAAGTGCGGAAAGAAACACTCTTGTAGCTCCAGAGAAAACTACGAGTAGGTAAAACCTTTTGATAAGACTTTGGAAGACCAATTCATTGATTCAATTAGAGCCCGTATATGGTTCGAAGCGAATGGCACCCATCTGACGTACGTCTCCTCAGTTCATCTGAAGAATGAATGATGTATTGATGTCTGGAGCAGGATGTGCGGAAAACACGTTTTAAATTGCATCGGACAAATCTCATACCGGTTGTCGAATTCGTATGTCCAAGGATCATCGTATGCCGTCTGACTGGTATGTGTGGACGTATAAAAGCGTTCGGTACTCCTTTTGGGTTCGGTACTTGTACTGCCTGTGGGTTTGGTCAGTAAACGATGAGTCACTTCATCAGTCAACGAATCAATAGACTCTTTTTATACAAGAGATGACGATGGTCAGTTCCTTGATATGAATGAAGTAAAGGATTCTCCCTGGCCACTTCCGGTGGACAGGTGTGGATTGATGCTTCTACTGACTGTGAAATGGTTGTTCTAGTATTCAGTTCTCTCTTTCAGTCGGATGCGATGGATTTAAATTCTTTGTGAATTCATAGGATATAGGAAGAGCTCTGAGAATCCAGATCCGTTTTTTATTGTTTGTTTTTTTTTTATCTGTTCGGCATTCATGGACGATTGATGAAAACAATCGAATGTCTTTGTGAGAAGAATTTACCGATGATGTAGGTCGTTCAGTTTGACAAAGTATTGACTGTTGGATGATTGATTGCTTCAAAGTGAGTAGAGAGATTGCAAGGAAGGGCTAACTGTTGCCTGGTAGTTTTTTATTTGTGTTTTTTTTTTCTCTGGTGCACTCCAATCAGTTTGATTAAAGAGAAAGGTATCAGCTGGTAAAATAGAGTTTTATTGTGCACAAGACGGATATGTCCGGCATGCGGTATGGGATCCGTAAATTTAGTATACGATCGTTTTATTTGGAAGATTTCTAGAGTTCAGTCATATGGAAGAACTGGAATAGTCTTAAGCCTTACTTAGTTACAAGTCCTAGGTCGCCTTGTGGTGAAGACTTCCACCGATACGCCTTAGCTCTGCCCAACTTTTTCCAAGTGTCGGGCTTATTCTCACACTGGTCCATTCTGGGTAAGTTGATTCCTTTGCATTGTATGCAGAGCAATAGAGGTCTGGTCTCGAAAAATATGCCCAATCTAATGCCATCATCATCTTTGTATTGTAATTTGAATACAACTCAGACCAGTTCTCTCGTGGAGCTGAGTTGGGAATGCGACTCGGCTAGAAAATCATAAGAATTGTCGCAAGCATTTATTCTGAATATTTTATAGCGTCATTGTGATTGTGGTGGACATTTTTTAAGTATAGTGGATATAACAGCATGGAATCAATTTTTGACCAGAAGAGCCACAGGCGATTTTTTTTTGTATGCTTTACACGCTCTCAAGTGACTTATGTACCCTTAAAATGCTTGCACACAGCGCTGACGAAGGAAAATCAGGGAAGATAGAAAGAGAGGTACTGATGAAAGTTGGTTTTAAATGTGTGAAGGTTATAATGACTAGGAAATACAGAGTTGGGCAGGGCATTCCATAAGCGAGTTGTACGGGTTAGCAACGATATTTTAGAGTTCGTCCGAAAGTGGACATGAGGGTATACTGATGAGCATTCATAGCGAGACGGCGGTGAGCTTTATTGCACGGTTTTGAATACTATCTAGCAGGTGCAGAGATGTTTTGGGTGCAGAGATGTTTTGGGCGCGACCGACCAGATGGAATTGTACGCCTTATATATTGACGCCTGATAAGAGGAGGTGAAGTATTTCTTACATCGATTGGGGAAACCAGGACATTTCGCAGCGTTTTTGACGACACCGAATATGTGGTCACTCCAACGTAAGTTTTCAATGACACACATATCGAGAATTGAAACCTTATCGGTTTCGACGACGCAAGTGCCATTCATGGATAACGGCTGGGTGTTTAAATTTCGCTTTAACGACAGCAGACAGCACTGTGTTTTGGAAGCATTAAACTCTACTCGGCTAGTGGTTCCCCAATTAGTTACACTGTTAATATCAGAATTTAATGAGCTTAACATACGCTGGCGTTCCCGTTCTACAGTCGAAGAACAGGGACGTGAGTCTGGAAACGAATATGAAAGGCAGAGAGTACTGTCATCAGCAAAGGAATATATTGGATTAGAAGTAGCAGACAAGAGATTATTGATGAAAATTAAAAAGAGTGTCGTAAACAGAACGGAACCCTGGGGCATACCAAAATCTTTTTTGTGACTTTCAGACTGGAAACCATCAATGATAGCTTGAATTGAACGTTCCGAGAGGTAGTTTCTAATCTATTGAAGATCCTTGATGTCAAATTCTGTCAAATCCCTTACAAATATATATAAGTGAAACTATTTTGCTTACGCCAGATTAATGTACGCCTTGGTTCCACTTTTCGCTAAGAGTTGCCATTAGGTCACCAATGGACCTGTTGCTACGAAAACCGTACTGACGGTCATAGAGAAGCTTTCGTTATTCGGGATATTTCATAAGCTGACGGTTTATCAGCGTTTCCATAACCTTGGCAATAAGGGACGTATGTAAGTACAATTGGCCTGTAGGAGGGACGCGCTGAACAAATGCTGTTTTCCATCTGCTCGGAAAGAGTAGGATTGATGAAAAAGCTTAGGCAGTGGTGTTGCCAGCGAGGAAGAACACCTCTTCAGTAGAAGGGGGGATATACCAACTGGACCAGCGGAATTGTGTACATTAAGATCTTTAAGTATTCTTTAAGTGCGGAAGTGTATTCGTCCCATTATCCTACAATGTTGTGTGGTTGAGGTGGGAAGCCTCATGATTCAGTCTTTGCAGAGTTATTCCTCAGTTCAATTACACTTGTTTGCCTCTCCACTTTAGTTGTCATTTGGTGGAGTTCGATAATCCTGTGGCCGTCATCAGCGTAAACGAGCCATTGCCGATTTCATGTCAGATTCCATCAAATTCCTCCGTTTTCAGTCATTAGATCAGCAAAGAGCACGTCGCCTATTACCGATATTTACAATATCGAAGTCTCTCCGAAAAGTTCCTTTTATTCAAAATAAGACATTTAGATCTGTTGTGAGTTGCTTATAGGCATAGGTTTCCGAAATTGATAAACATCAGGTGCAACGGAATTCGATATTCAATCTTTCATGATGATCCCCATGTTTGTGTGGAAAGGCAAATAAATTCATCCCAGGTTTTTCATTGTTAAGACGGTTTTGTCATAGCTTATAGAAACTTCTTCAGCTTCCGCAGTTACCGCATGCAAGTAGTTGCATTTGTCAGTTACGCTGTACTTCTCTTATATTTAACCGGTATAGAGCCATAACCCCGAGCTCACTGCTGCTGGTTTCGCTGAGCCCTAAGAACTTTTCATTCTTGGAGCAATCTTCAGATATCCTCAGAAATTAATGTGATCTTTCTTGGTTACCATCTTCCATTGGTATCCAATAGTCCCATATTAGTGATCAAACTTACGTTCCGTTCCATATGGCGGCAACTGAAATTACGACGTTCTTCATTCGAGAAAAGTGTTGAAATTCCTGAAACCTATATGTCTAACTGCGATAGATCAACAAGGCATATTGTACTAAATTCTGATGAGAAGAACCAAAGTTATGATTTTTTTAAATATAGACAAACAATTTGGATTTTTTTCCAATTTTTTAAAATTCCTCTACACGCAATCTATATCGAATTCTGCAAAATCTTTTTGCCTTGTGATTCGTATCACTCCAATGAGTAATTGTACCAATTCTGAGGCAAATCGAAGGTGGGCCGTTCAGAAATTCAGGCGATCTTTCGTGGAATGACCCGTATATGTATGCACTAGGTAGCGCATAGTCATCACCCTATCGGTAGGTGCTATAATTTTTGCAAAAGCGAACAGATACGATATACACGTCACAATCTCTTTACTCCTAAAGAACGCGGAATAATTGTTATGATTTTTTTGCGGAATAACTTGTCGATGGTGTTGACGCAGCGTGAATTTCGGAGCAGATTTCCCGGTCGTCCTACACAAACTGGGCAAACACTACGATGTTTAGCCGCTCGCCTAGAAGAGTATGAGTTCTACAGAGAATATCGTAGCTTAAGAAGATATCGGGAGTATCGACCGGAGTATCGACCAGACGACGTGCCACGCAGTTAGGCAGGCGCAACCGCGGTCTTTACAGAGAATTTTGGTGAAAGTCTGTATGATGTTGCCTTACGAAGTGCAGACTGTGCATCAGCGGTTAGCTGTTGACCGCCAAGCATGTTTAACCTACGCCCAAGCCATCCTGAATCTCGACCACGAGGGAGACATCTTTCATCGCAAATCACAATGAGCGACGAGGCCCTGTGGATATGTGAATAAGCAAACTCCGCGTATAACCCATAGAGGGCGATTACACCGAGAGCTACAGAGCCATGTTTAATGACTTTCTCCTTCCTCAATTGGATGAATTGGGACTGCAGAACATGGGGTTACAACAGGATAGAGAAACAGCGCATACTGCATGAAACACAACCGAAATTCTGAGCTCTGCATTTCCATGTCGCCTAATCTCTCTTTTTGGCGATTTGCACTGGCCGACAAAACCACCTAATTTAACCGTTCCAGGCTCATTTTTGTGGGGTTTTTTGAAATCACTAGTCTATGTGAATAAGCCTCAGACTCTTGAAGCCCTCAAAAAGAATATCCCTCAAGAATGCGAGGATCTATCGCAGGAAGGTCTGGCAGGAGTGATGGAAAATGCCACAAATCGGGCCTGTATAATCATTAATTCTGGCGACGGCCACATAGCCGATATCATTTTTTAGACTTAACGGAAAAAAATTGCAAGACATTTAGTAAACATATTCCGAAATCAGAACTAAAGTTTTTCATTCATAAAAAAAATACAGCCAAAAAACATCGGATATCAACTTTTGCGCCATCTTATATAAAGGCAATTTAGTTATTGAAGAAGATCTTTATTTATCTCAGTGGTCGATTTCAAAATTAATAGCCGGCTCAAATAAATTGAATTGTATTGAAGTGAATTTTCTTGAGATCACAAATTTACAAGTCACATTATTTTTTCGACTAACCCAAGGTGGCTTGTCTGCAGAAGATTAGCTACTTTGTTTGCATTTTTGCATTCCACGTGCATATCTATGTACCTATACGAAGTCCGTTCAAAAGTAAACAGGACTTTTTAAAAATAGGTATTTATAGCGCGGCCATCTATTGGCAATTACAAAGTATATCCTTCACTGATATACTTTCAAAATTTCATGACATTTGGACGAATAGAAGCAGAGTTATTCCGTCTGAAGTGACCGTCTGTTTGTGTCATCGGTACTAAAATGAACATTGACAAAAATTGCTCAGAATTTAAAAAATCGAAGGACATCATCAAGGAGGCCATACAAAAACATCCATCACATCATTTTGACTGGTGATGAAACGTGGTGTTTTCAATATGATCTAGAAACTAAGCACCAAAGTGCCGAGTGGAAGATACCAGACGAACCAAAACCAAAAAAAAATTCGTTTGGAGAAGTCAAAAGTGAAGACAATGGTTAATTTTGATTAACGCTCTCTCAAGAGGCTATTATACCCTTAAAATGTTTGCACGGAAAAAGGAAGCTTAGGTAGGAAAGAAAGTGAGGTAACGAAATACGTTGGTTTTAAATGCCTGATGGTTATAATAACTAGGAAAAAAACTTTCACTCAAAAACTTTTAACTCACCTTCCTCCTCGGTTGCACGGGCCTCTGCCCCTATTTTCGATCCCCTTTGACCACTTAACGTCAAATTGATCCAACAAAATACAGATACCATGGAATACCATTATGCGCCCTCTAGGTTCAGAGATAAAAACATATACGAAACTATTCGTCCCTTTCTCGCATATTTTCACGACAAATCCGACTCTGTTTGCTTTGAGGGAAAAACCAAAACAATCGTCATGGTCTCCATCTAACAGGAAGGCCTCACTACTGATATAACTAACAACAGCAAACTCCTTCTTACACTTTACTGTCAAAATGTAAAAGGTTTGCGCCCTAAAACTCGAGCTGTTTTGTCTAAATCTCATGGCCTCTCTTTCGATGTCTATGCTCTTACAGAAATCCATCTGATCCCCGGCACAAATAACCAGGAGATACTCCCTCTTATAATGTTTTCCGCGATGTGGATCATTCACTCCCTATGGTTGATGATCCTGCCTTCCGTAAAGTTGATTTTCCACGCAGAGGTATCCTAGCAACCATTCACAATAGTCTTAAGCCTTCTCTCATCACTAAATCTCATTCTGCCAAGCTTGATTTTGTTTCAATTAAAATAACACTCTTAAATAGGTCCCTGTACATAATGTGTTGTGACATTTTCCCGGCTCAACCCATGCAATCCTACATCCTTGCTATTAAAGCGGCTTATCAACTAATTGACCTTAGTGATTCCATTGACGATATCCTTATATTTAGTGTCTTTAATCTGCTTCTGCTGAAATGAATGTGATCGGATGATCCATTCTTTTTTATCGTGTCAAACACTAATTTACCCATTGATAGTACGAATATCACATACTCAAGCCCTTCCAGGTAAATGGCGTTTCTAACTCCATCGATAGGCAACTAGAATGTATTTTCACTAGCATTCCCATTAACTCTACAGTAATGTTTTGTCTCATTTTTCCATAACTCAACACTCCAGTCCACTTCTACTCACTCTTCTTACAACTTCCATTAAACAAATTTTTGCAAAAATGAATAACTACCTCAGCAAATCTTCTTTCAAACTATCTCTCACTGATGCCCTCTCCATTTTTTACAGTGAAATATTTAATTCAATTTCCCTTTATGTCCCCTTTTCCCGACATAAAACGTCATGTATTTCCCTCTCTAGTATAACAGTAGGCTTCGCCTTTATTTACGAAACAGATGAAATATATTATGGTCGGTTTTTCTTCGTAAAAATTCTCGTTCTGACACTCTAAATATCTTGGAACCTACATCCACTTCACCCAGCCCTATAACTGCCCCACGGTTATCTCCCACGTATTATTGCTTTTTCATACCTGACCCCATATATTTTAAGTACGAGTACCTTCCCAATTCCTCCATTAGCCCCACTCTCTTACTCAATTTTTGACCTTAATCTTATCGAAGAAAAGATAAAAAATCTCTATGACAAACTTTTACCCGGGTCAGATCACAATATTTCTCAAAAAGTGTGCCTCCAGTCTTTCTCTCCCACTTTCTCTTCGCTCACCAAAAAGGGATCAAAGAATGAACTAAGTAACTAATTAACTACCATCTCACATACCTAAAATGTTCACTTTTATATGAAGTGGTAAGCTTTCAATGAAAGTCACTTGTACCACCTAGTGAGCATGGACTTCTGAAAGATAGATCAACTACTTCAAACTTAGTTGAATTCGTATCCTTTGCCTTTTCAACTTTAGAAAATGACAACGAAATCGATGTCATTGCCACAGATATTGCTAAGGCCTTCGATAAAATACTTCATCAATTGATCCGCTTCAAATTGTCTTCCCTCGGTTTTGGCCCTCAGAAACGAAAGCCGTTAATATAGCGTTCGATTTAGGTCAGCCTTCTCAACCCCGTTTTTAATTACTTCTGGTGTCCCACAAGACAGCCATCTAAGTCTCCTTCTTTTCATTTTAACTATAAACGATCTTGAAAGGATTATTAAACACTGCCCCTATTCATTTATGCCGACGACACTAAGCTTCCCGAAACTATTTCTCAAGACTCTATTCTCCTTCAAGAAGACCTCGATAGGTTTTCCACTTGGTGTATAAAAAATTACTTCGAGCTTAATGTCTCCAAATGTCAATCTTTGACTTTGCCTCGTAAGACCAATCAATCTCCTACTCGAGAGAAGGCATGGCCAACCTATACCCCATTTTCAATCCCTTCGCGACCTTGGAATATTGTACGATAGAGAGTTAAACTTCCATTCCCATATTGATGAAATAATCCTTAAAGCCAACTCATTAATTGGTTTTATCAAGCGATGGTCCAACGAAATTTGCAACCCCTATGTGCCAAGGTCACTTTCTTTACATTACACTTGTCCGGCTTCTTCTCGAATATACCAGCCAAGTTTGGTCTCCCTTTTCAGCGATTTTTTATACCCTGAATCGAGAACATTCAACGTCGTTTCCTTCGATTGGCCCTTCGAGGACTACCCTGGGATGACTTTTTTAGTTTACCTCCCTATCAAGTCCGCCTCAAACTTCTTAACCTGAATACCTTCGAAAAACGCAAAGACATAGCTGACATTCTTTTCATTCATCGACTGCTCTCTGGGTCTTTGGATTGCCCCTCCCTTTACAATTTTACAGTCTTTCCTTCAATACTAATCCTCGTAATTTACGATGCCCTTGCCTCTTCTATATTCCAAACCTTAGCACTTGTTATGGTTCCAACAAACCAATTTCCCGTGTGCTCCAAAAGACAAACTCAAACCACTCCGTTTTTGGTTTCATCCTGAACACTTTTCGTCTCAAACTAGATCTCTGCTAATGTTCCCTTGGTTCCTAACCCTTACTCTATGTTAGTTTATAAGTCCTAGTTTTAAGTTAGATTAAACTTGTATTAAGACAAATAAATGGGGGCCTCAGCCCACATCAAAACTAAAAATTAAATTAAATTATTTAGAAGGAGTCATCGTACCAAAGTGCGAACATTTAAATGCCTGGACTCTGTCGTTAACCACCAAAGAAATTGCGATTACAACGTCGCACATAGAGTCACTGTGGGGTGGCTTAAATGGTACAAAAACTCCCCTGTATTTTGTGACAGAAAAGTGCCACTTAAACTTAAGGGTTTGTTATATACGACAGTCGTTTGTCCAGCTCTAGCAAACGGATCGCAGTGTTGGGTGATGTACGAAAAATGTAAAGGAAAAACGACGACAAATATCAGCGGATGTAACAAAAAGTGATAAGAAACATGCGTACTCGCGGAAGTTCCCACATTAAGAAACCGATTATAGAGAAACTTCAGGCTGAGCAAGTATTGGTTTTGCAACGAAGGTTGTCGGAAAATCCGGTCCAAAACGTTTCAGCCGAGGTTTAAGGAAGAGCTCAAAAAATAATAAAACAACAAGAAATTGGATAATGCAAATGCGAAAACATCAGCAAATTATGGGACTGACTAAAAGGATGATTCAAAATAGAGAGGCGCAAATAATGGCTCCACGGTCTGAAAATTTAGATAACCCCACAATTAGATGTTATTACCCGCGTTGCATGTTTCAACGGCTACTAAAATAGTAGAAGATGCGATTAAAGATAGTGTGAATTGATTTAGAATTTAGGAGTTTTCTCCTGTGTCTACTATAGTAGAAAAGATTGGTCGTTGTTAAGCTTTCCTGATCCCGATCGTTGCATTCGACCATGTTTTGCAGAGAGTACCAAGTTTTCCCTTGCTGCTCTTAAAACCACAGGGGTAGGCAATCAGTCTTAACAGTTTTATTTTACTTATGAATAAATTATGATATGTCTATCTTCACTTGGTCCAACTTGATGGAATTGTTAGTTATCTTCAGCCAAGAAGAATGGCTCATTTTGCCTAATTTTCATCATCGTTGCTGTTATGCAATCTGTTCAAATTGTTTCTTTCGTATCGTCGGTACTGACTATTAGGTTCACTTGTTGGTTTTTGTAATGTTTTGGCTCGGCATCCGACCCTCATTTTCGCAAAAGCAGCTCAGCATTTTCTTGACTGCGCGCTTCTCTCTCTCCTACTTTTTTCTTTTTAAGAGGCTGTACTTATTCGTGCCGTACTTTTTTAAAGCTCCTGAGAAGCTCTGCTTCTTATATACAGCATCAGACTCTATACTTCTTGTTTTCCTGCATGTGCATCTTGCCATTGGGGTGGTTCAGAGAAACATATTACCTATTTGGGAAACGGCATTCTTCGGTTTCTAGGCTGCGTTGTCACTGGTTCTCATACGTCTTGAAAGATTAAGGGACACTAAATTCACAAAGGCTCTGACCATCTCCTGTAATTATTATTGGCTCCAAAGTCAGACTTTCTCAAAGTGTTTTCATTTCTTGAAATGTCCGTAATACCCGAAACCGTACCAAGCTTACTTACTATAAGGTAATGGTTTAAGCCGGCGTTGGCTGAGAACAGACCACATCATTCTAAAAATCGCAGTTCATAGACCTCTGCAGAGATTAGACGCGCTACGGCTTGTAATTGAGAAGTGATTCGCTTAAGTAAGACATTTGACAAATTCCATATAGGCTCCAATGAGCATAGTGCAAGTGTGTTCGCTTAAGCCAGAAAGTAAAAGTTAAACGTCCACTCGTGCAGGTATAAACTTCAGCCGTTACTCCACATGTTACCTACTTCCAAATGATGCAATTGTTCAGCTTCAGCGTCAAATACAGGAACAGGCTACGCGGGTAGAAATATACATGCTCCTTCCGGTCCTAACGCACCGCCAGTCGTAATGGGTAATTCACTGATTAGGTTCGAACGAAGAGCCACACTGTTTAAGCAGTGTGCTTTTGGTTGGCTAACCAAAAGACACAAAATGAAGCACAGAAGATAAAAAATAGTACGAAGAAACCGATCCAACTCCATTCAAGGAGAAAGCGTAAGAAGAGGACTGCGTTTTAAAAGAGTGTACAGCCGTGTAATACGTAGGTTTCAGATGCTGGAAGCATGCGTCATGTACATCCCTCTCCGTAGTGGAAAGCAGTTATACATGGTGTCTGTCTATGCACCTAAGGCTACGCAATCCACCTTATTCATCTCAGAGCTCGAGACACTTTTTCGATTCCTGAGGCTGGAATTGGGAGACAACTATTTTATTATCGGCGGAGATTTTAACGCCAAACATATAGAATGGCTAAATAATACACCGAATACTAAAGGGAACCTACTATTTAATTGGTGGGGTCAGCACAGCTTAACGTACCGACTCCGCCGTAAGGCGACGGATAGTCCGTCGTTTCCTAGATATGGGTCCTATTTAGATCTCCTGCTGTTCGACACTCGAATAGAGCCAACAGGTACTAACCAACACACCATAACTGCCTACGCATTTTCGTATATAACAGCGATCATTGCGGTCTTAGCACCGAAATAACTGTTCGCAATTGGATGAGTTTGTTGAAAGGCATCTTACAACTATAGTAGGGTGCGTTGGATAGACTTCTCCAGAACACTGATGAGAGCAGTCTCCTCGAATCCACTCTACCCACCGTCTAACAGAAATCTGTCAAACGAGGAGATTGACAGGCATCTAAAACTAATGAGACAATTAAACGAACAATGACAAAACGATACCGCGGTATCAACGCACTGATAACGAAAACTTATTCCATAACGCAACCATTGATGCACTGCACCGAGATAAAAGTAGACTGCTGTCAAGGATAAAAATCTTGTACGGCAGTTTACTGACAGACATAACCCGGAGATTATGACATTGAAGTCCTCGATCAAAAACTTCCAAACATTAATAAAGGAAAATTACAAAAGCTCTGTAAGTTTGTATTGGAACAACAAAATTCGGGCTGTAAACACCAGCAACCCGAATAAGTTCCCGCAAATAAATAAAATATTTCGGAGGATAGATCAAAATGACCTCCCATCTTTTAAGACCGCCCGAACGACAAACAATGAACAAATACTTGTAGCAGCAGGTATCGATCCAAATGAGGCAGTTGATGATCACAATTTCTTTGTGATCGAGGATCCGCAGGAGAAAGTAGAGGCTATAGGAGCGATTTTCCAGGAAGTGTAAAACGCGAATGTTACCATTGGCCCGAACCACGATCTGGAGAATCGACTACTTGTGCACAATTTCTACCTTCGATTTGAGAGCTCGGGTTTCACCCAGTTTAGTAATGTCATCACCAATAAAATGGTACTACCCCCGTTCATTTCGAAGGAAGAGCTCTAAACGATCTTCGAATCACATAGCAATAAGAAATCAGTGGGAACCGATGATATACCGAACATTGTCCTTCTACATGTCCCACTAGAAGCGATGGACATTTATACCACCCTGTTTAATAATGCAATGAATAACGCCCATTATCCAGCGCATTGAAAATCTGCGGTGGTACATCCCATCCCCAAAAGAGATAAAGAGACATCCAATCCGGCGAATCTCCGTCCGATCAGTCTTCTTCCAAACATCAGTAAGGTTTTCGAGAAGGTGATCAATAGAGTCCTGACTAAGTGGGTTGAGGACAAACATATAGTTCCAGATAATCAATTCGGTTTCAAGGCGGGGCAAGATATCATTCATGCTGCGTTTAAACTGGTTTCTGATATCCAATGGAACAAAGGCAAGAAACAATGCACTGGTGCCTGCCTGATTGACTTGGAAAAGGCCTTCGATACCGTGTGGTTAGAGGGACTCTTCTTCAAGTTAGACAGGTTGGGCACTAGTAAACCACTGCTGTATATTCTATTTAATATGCTCTCCAGTAGACAGTTCATCGTGAAAAATGGGAATGCGACTGCTGTTGGAACATTTCACATAAAAACGGTCTGCAACAAGGTGCGGTTAATTCACCGATCCTATTCAACATTTACACAAGTGATCTGATACAGTACTGTGCAAAACCTAAGCAACCATCTGGAGTCAGTACTTCATAGTAAATCTTTTCAACTGTCTACTCCACCAAATAAAAAGAAATGGATATATAATGACGTGTAATAGAGTATATTTTGAAATTCACAACTTTTTATAAAAGTAAGAATACTTCAGATTTAAAAAAAAAACGCAAAAACCAACAAAGTAGCCAAATTGAGCTGTGCAAAACCTAAGCAACTTTTTTAATTTTTGTGCGATATCCTTTATTTTGAGTAACAGAGGCGCAACGACGAGGCATAGAAGTAATTAACTCTGAAAGTTTATCCTGGGATATATTTTGCCACTCAACTTTCAAAGCATTGAATAGGTGAGACCTGTTGGAAAAGTGTTGTCCAGCGACACGGCTTTTAAGGATACCAAACAGGTTTTCGATGGGATTCAAGTCGGCTGATTGGACCGGCTATTCAAGGACTTGAATCCCACTATCCGCAAACAACTCCTTTACCAACTTCGATGTGTTTTTCGGATCATTATCCTGTTGAAACTCCCAACGAAGTGGCATTTACCACTCCACATGAGGTAGTGGTACCGATTCTAGAATGGATTTATATTTGACCCGGTCCATGATTCCGTCTATTTCGTAGAATGCACCTACACCTCCTGCCGAAAAACAGGTCCACACCATCACATTATCCCCACCATGCTTTACAGTGGGAGTGCAGAATCTAGGATTGTGTCGCTGCCCTAGCATATCCCGTCAGAATTAGTTATATTAAATTTTGACTGGTCGCTGAAAAGAACTGTTTTCCATTTTTCGGGACACCAGTGTTGGTATTTTCTTGCAAAATTTAGTCTAATATGAAAAATATGATTTTAGTTTGAATTATGTTTAAAGAATTTAATTGCACTACCTGTTCCTTAAATATCTTTTTGAGCATCGGCTTTTTGCACGGCCTGTAATTTCGAAGATTATTTTCAATTGCACGTCTTCGCACCGTGCTAGCATCAATGTTTAAATCAAGTAGTTTTACGACTTCATTCGAATTTATGAACGGTTGGTTTTTAATTACACCACAAATGTTTCTGTCCGTTCGACATGCTGTCTTACGTGGCCTACCATCGACATATTGACGTTCAACGATTGCTGTTGCATTATGTTTTTTTATTAAAAGTGAAATAATCTATTTATTAATATTATAACGTTTAGCTAATGTTGCCTGAGTATCACCGCACTTAAATCTTTAGTTTAAGAGAATTAGAGTAACTTTATCGCGACATTATTAAAAAATATCAGTTATGCGACTAACTTAAAAGAAAATTGATCAAAGACAATCACTCAAGATCAAAAACAAAGAGCTTACAACATTTCATGTATAACATGGAACATGGACAGCCACTTGCTTGTCGAAATGTAGTCAGATACCTTGGGATAAATATCTGTATTTTAACAAACATATAGATGTTGCTCTGGCCAGAGCTAAAGGTGCTTTTGCCCTTACTGTTTTATAACAGCCAACTCGATGCGAGGGTGAAGGTGATCTGCTACATGGCCCTTACCTGGCCCGTACTTGTATTTGGATGTCCCGTGTGGTTCAACGTGAGAGCAAGATTCGGGTGTTTGAAAGGGCTTGCCTTAGGGCTTGTCTGAGTACGTAAAATTCTATCCTAATGAGGCCTTGTACAATAGGGTGAACCTAATAAGAGTGGACAATGTTATTATTTAAGTTGACTCGAAGGTACATTGCAAGAGCAAAAACCTCATCGAACAACCTGATCTCCGGGGCTTACTACTCCAATAACATGTATCATGAGAGAGTTCGCTTTGATGGTTTTGTTCCTCCAGAAGCGTTCCTCTATCTAGATAACAAAGGTATGATCAAGGACAGATTGGCGGTGCGGCTAATATTCCAAGTTGTTCGAACAGGTGCGGGCAGGCTACTCAACTACGACAGCGACGTCGCACATGGCAGTGCCGACCGTTTCCGGTTCAGTAGGGCGGTAGGGAGTCGCGACAGTGTTTTATAATAAAATTAAAAAAAAGTGCATTCACTAAGTTTTTACTTCAAATTTATTTTCTTAGTTTTAGTTTTATTTAAATAATAAATGTAAAAATCAAAAGAGACAGTAAGATACGTCGAAAACCATAGTATAGTCCTATAAGTTAGAATAAGATAATTATAAGTTATTTAAGCAAATTTTAAGCATTTTTTTTTCTAGCATGTAAGAGTAAATTAATTAACTAAATTAAAATGCATTAAAAACGAAAAATATGAACATCGTTCTGAAAGAGGGCCTAGCGTCGATCATAATTTTAAGTAGTTATAGGTCTGCTGGCCAGTGTTCTACGTATCACAATGTCAGTTAGGGCATTATAGTATTTCACGGTCATGCGATTGAGTTTATTGCTGTTTGGAAGTCGTTAGTTCATTGTGGCAAGAAGCCAGTCCTCATTCTAGAGACGAATCTTAGTCTTAATAGTCTAGCCCAAAATAATAAACCATTTTGAGCTATCCAACCGGATTAAGAGGCAATACGACAAGCCGACTTATGACGTTAATGCTATTGTACATCTTTGTTAAGAAAAAATTAATGTTTGTCACATTTACGGGGACGAAGACATTTTTTTATGGTAATTCTTAAGTTGTATCCTTTTACATACTTTTAGTCCATAAAAGTTAATTTAATAGTCAACCTATGTACTTACATATACTTGATTTGCACAAACAGATAGACGACTTTGCTCAGTCAACCCAGGCTCAGAAAACCAAATATTTATATTCTTATCAAAACTGACCCGAAAGCACTTCATGACTGAATTCCTTGCAAACTAACCCCATAGTTTCTAAGAATAAATTTATGTTAGCCAATAAGTTGTGTTGCCCAACTTTTTAATAATGGCATCCATAAATATTTTCAGAGTCCCATTGCTCTCAGTTTGTATGGGTTTCTGTGTAGGTCTACGTATGTAAGAAGGAAAACTAAATCCATAACTTTGGGTTGAGAATTACTATTCCCCAAACATTAACTGAAACCAATTTCATACTCAGGCATAATCTTATCAGATCATCTCTTCCCGTTCCGTACAAGTAACAATATACTCACTCTGATTTGTAATTGTTCTTTAACTCACACAAAGATACGTATAGATACTCGAGCTACATACACACTTGGAATAACACACATCAGAGCACAATTTTGTGAAGATAATGGAAACCACAAGCACCATCTTAAGCTGTAATTTCATTTAATTTTGAGAATGGTAACTTTCGTTATTTACCAGCTTCCAGCCGCAACTGCCATTACGACCGACGACGACTACGACTATGACGATGACGATGACGATGGCAACGGCAACGGCAGCGGCAGTGGCGGCGGCGGTACTGCGAGACTTGAGAAGAGCAAGGAGTTTATTAAATTTCATGTACCAGCCACATAGAAGCAACGAGTAATGGAAGCTGTTTGCAAAGGTCCTTCCTTATCCTTGATCTTAATGCTTTTGTTGGTGTTGCGTAGAGTTGCTGTTACTGTTACTGTTACTGTTACTATTACTGTAACTCTTTCAAAAGTCTGAAGAGCGTTGACATTTTAATTTAAGATGCCTTTTTTTGTTTGTTTGTATGTCCTTGGAAAGACGGTAAGCCATGAACAAATTAAATTTCAAATGAAGTTTAACCCTTGGAGTTTTCCTAATTCAACCCCCCTTCGTAAAGGTATGACTGGATTCGATGAAAACTCGTGTCACCTTAAAGCCAAATTAATTTAATTTATTTCTCAACTGGTGTCAGTCAGACAAACCTGAAAAATGTACCAGGATACACAATATATTTTCGGCGGCGACACACTATATTTTTAGCAATAAACTTATTTTGGAAAACCTTGAAACCACAGCTGCTTCCTCAGACGTAGTTTTCAGGAGGTTTCTTGGCCCTAGTGTTATCAGTATTAACAATTTGGCATTAAGAAGATACTACCTCAGTAATGTAATGTACAAGCCTGCGAGGCTTTACAGAGCTGTGATGGTCAATAAAGATTTTAATTTAATCTGCTGCATGTAAAAATTAAATAGAAAAAAGCTACTAAGGTTGTTTTTTTTTTTTTAAATTAGCTGGAGAGATGGTGGTCAAAAGGATGGTAAATCCGATTATATGAGAACATAAGCGTTCTCACCTTAACCTCACACCACCAACTCCTACTTCTCACCTCCACGTAGTAACGGCAAGGTGCCTAGTGCCTCGACTGAAGATGGGGTAACCAACCCCAGTGGAAAGTCATGCCATCTCAGTAGGGCACTTTCTCCTGTTTCCGGGCGGCAGCAGACGAATTCTAAGGATGGAATCAGGCCATCCACAGTTCCAGTTAGGTGGACCAAGTGCTATCAAGTCAGGGTGTTGGAAATACCTATAGATACCTGTAAGTTGAAGCAGCTCTTAGAGATAGCACTTGGTGTTGGAAAAGAGCTGGTGACGGATGAGCCCTTAACAAGTACCAACGGCAGCGCTCACATCCCCGAAACAGGTTACTGGCGCTGGAATTTTGTCTGGTTCCTTTTGTGCAAGGGATCCCAAAAAGGGTCTGGCCCTTCAGGTTGGGGGATGTCAGTGAGGTTAACTTCGCAAGTAAAAGCTGATATAAAGCTGGATTCACTGTTGACGACCTTGCAAAACAACGACTTTCGGATCTGCACGTGGAATGTTCGGACCGAACAATTTGCGGAGGCCCTAGACTGCTATAAAGCATATACCACCGCCATAGAGGAAGTGCGGTGGGATGGGCCGTGCAAAAGAAAAGTTGAAAGATGATGTTCCCTACGGTGATTGCTATAAGGAACGTAAGCGGCGTCTATTTGGATGCGGATTTGATGTAAGCGGCAGACTTTGACAAGAAGTATTGAGCTTTTGACACGTGAGTGAACGTCTTATGGCAATCCGTATCAAAGGTAAATTCGCTAACATCAGCCTCATATGCTCCCACGCCCCAACAGAGGAAAAGGAGGATACTGTCAAAGAAGTTTGAACTGTCATGGACAGAGGCTGCTAATTGTGGTTTCTGCTTTCCGTCTCTCGTTGGTTTACAGTTTAGTTAGTTTTAAATGCATTTTATTTTTTAAATCATTAATTCTTACATACTAACAAAAAATGCTTAGATGCTAGCTTAAAATTACTTAACAATCTTATACTAACTTACTGGCCCCACACAGGCACTCTAAGCTACTCTAAATTCTTATATCTATGTCTTTCGACTTTATTTACATTTTATTGAAATTCGTATTTATTTTGTATACTTAAAGCTAAGAAAAATTTGTTAACAAAAACTTAGCATATGGAGTTATTTTTTTATAAAAACTTAATATCTAACTTAAAAAAAAACTTAAACCTAACCTACATACACACCACATACACATAGATATTATACACAATTATATACATATATTAGTATATACAAAAGTATATACTAATATATGTATATATTTCTTAAATACTAACCTAAACCTCGTTGGTTTACATTTTTTTCTTGAGTGGCTTTCAGCCATTCCATTGCATGCGCGAACCCGAAAAGATGTGAAAATGGGATGTCAGTAAGTAGTAACTTCCTAAAATTGTTTGTCTCAAATTATTGAGGCGTGGACAGTGGCGTAGACCGCATACCCACTGAATCTGCAGAGATCGTCCTCGGCAAGGCGTGGGTTCATTACTTCCATCTAATTCCTATTCTCTATCATTGAAAAGTTTTCGCTTCTTTCATTTGCTTTGATTTGTACCGTTTGCTCCACTTGTATTCTTAGACTACAGAGTGGAGGTTTGATTCGCTTTATTCTTACGTATGTTGAGCACAAAGACCCTTAAGTTCTTTACGACAGCGCTTGATTTAATCTCGAATGCAGCGATAGCATTAATGGTAGCCTGCCTTTCAATGAATATGGTGGTATTCTCGTGGGACATTGCGTCTATTGTTGCAAGTCTGACCGTTTCTGCAACGTAAGGCTGCTAATTTTATTTGTGAATTGACAGCATACCGTAGGTTACTATGGGTCTGACCCAAGCAGTATAGGATAGTCCTGGAGTAAGATCCCGACTTTCTACCAAATGTACGATTGCATGTGTAGAAAGCGATCACTACTTCTTTGCACATACTATGTAGTACGATACCTAGGTAGTTGAACCGCTTTGGAGGTATGGACAAATTGTAAAATTATCATTTCAGGAGTGAAGCTGACAAGCTCTGTTTTTCGTGGGTTGATTTCCAGCCCACAGAAGTTGGCCCATTAATCGGGGAATCTAATGGTATGACTTAGAATTACAATGCTTGTGGGGAGGAACTTACCGGGGGCCATAAGGACCGCATCATCCCCGTATGGGTTCCAAAACATGAACACGGTATTATCGTTGCCTATCTTTGCGTTAAAATCTTCCATCTCGATGTCTCCGCTTGGCATCGAGGTGGTAGCCCCACCAGTATGCTTGTATGCTATAGAAATCATCATTGTCATCCTTATCCGCGTCGCTTGCTGGAAAATAGTTAGTCCCTGACCATATCCTGGAACCTTGTCGTCAATGTCTAAGACAGAAGACGGTCTCTAGTTTTAGTGGTAAGCAAGAGCTCTACTTCATATTCGCTAGTGATGTTCATTGGTTTCTCGGAGGTTTGGAAATCGCGGTTCCACCATATAATTTCGCTTATTCTTAGGATGTCTAGTTAGTTCCTCATGAATTCTCGCCCTAGTTAAAGAAACCTAGAATTTGAGGACCTTCCTTTCGGTTGTCAATATGCATCTTGACGTTTCAGAATCCATTAGTTGTCTATGGTTGTCAACAAGGTGTGGTCAATTCGGAGCAATGAAATGTTTCTGCTTGCCATGCCAATGGCTATCCAATACTTATCTTGTTTTAAAATAAAGATGGAAACTCACCATTGGCCTTCTTCAAATTTTACAATTTCCGAAGAAACTCCGAGTCGGCGTAACGTAGGGCCGTTGAAGTTGAACTGCTACCGCTGCTGTAAATCTTTGTCTGCTAAGACAACAACTCGTTTTTTAGTTAGCCAGCATTCGTTGGCCAATACTTTTCCTAAGGTGCGTTTAAATATAGTCGTTACTCCGAGGGTACACCTACCTTTGCGACTGTGACAATGGTTACCTGCTTTTTATATATTCAGATATCTTGCCGAATACTTTGGATGCAACTCTAGATTTCTTGTATACTTCCGCCCTATTGCTACCGATCTTGAAATACTTCGTTGTGCTTTTTGCGATTTTTTCGAACCGAAACTCAAAGACCCAGAAGTTACTAATACTTTACGAGGTAGTCTACCAAATCAGTTGCTAGATGAGAACACCTTACAACCGAAGGTGCTCCCAAATGTACATATGGTAAGTCGTACAACTATGAATCTTTATTGATAATTAGTTGCTTACATAATGGGCTCGCGGCCCGTTAAAAATATCTGCCTAAGACACGGGACCCTTCCACACTCTTCGATCCCGGTCACTCTGTTTTCAGTTGTCCAGATAAAGTGATCCGTAGTCTTGAACTTGTGGGCAGGGTTCGAAAATCCTCAATGTTTGAAATGCCGCACTGGAGAATTGGAGGAGACAAGGTTCTTGTTCTGACAGCTGAGCCAATATCTTCTATACCGGGAAAGGGGGATGGTTGGCATCTTCATAAATTAGAACCGGGTTCAAAATCGGTAACGCCGGTTCGTACAATCAATTCCAACTGCCCTCCACTGAAATAAACTTCAATGTCATTCCCACAAACAACCAAATAGAACCAAATACAAAAGCAAAAAAAAAAAGGAAAACACTTACAAAGCTCGAAAGCCTCACAATTAAATCTCACAAACTCAATTACACTAAGCGAGAAACTAATAATCAGGACGTGGCATCATTTGCAACAATTTTCCAGCTCTAGGCAGCACATCTACCAGAGACAAGCCTCCCCCAGGGCCAGCACAACTTCTTTCTCGTCTCCTAATTTGATCGTAAAAAATCATTTACCGTGAATCGAAATTTGCGCACAGCCATTACGTTGTCCAGGAATTTTCACACTCAATTTCGTGTCATAAAAAATTATTTCCCGCTAAGGCATTTTCCTCTCTTCGATCGTTTGCCATTCGTACTTTCTCTATCGGGCGCATCGTTCAAATCTCCCACACACCCCGTCAAGGAGCAGTAGCTACACAGGAGTTCATGGTTGTCGACTCCTGATTCTTGACTCCTGACCTCAGTCCAGCTCTTGATTCCTCCTTGTCTCTTGTCCAGCGTTCACATGAATATACATGAGTGTAAAACAATAAAATTACATTAATAAAGTAAAACGTTTAGCTTTGGTTAATCCGGCACTGAGAACGATTAGGGCCTGGGATATGAGGGTGGTTTTTATCCTGCATTAAAGCTATTCGCTGTTCGTAGCTCGCAACTCGTTGCGAAAGCGGTGAGGCGATGAGGCGATGAGGCGATGAGGCGATGAGGTGATGAGGAGGAAATTTTTTAACGACTTCCATTTTTATCGAAATCGGATTAATAAATGAGAGGAAAATTCAATTAGGGTGACTTCCCTTTTTATTCGTCCTTCGTTCCGTTAATAATTTCTCTGGATTTCTTGGGGTTTTTTTCCTTTTTGTTGTTGGTCCTTTGGTCGATTCTTTGGTATCTCACATCTACTGCCACCGCCATCTCATGGATCTTATGGAATTCCAGTCATAAGACGTTGAGAGAAGACACAGTTTGATACAATTTTCTGACAATTTTGAATAGAAAATTCAAAGAGGCGAAAGGAAAAATGTCTAATGGTAAGGGAAACGGAAAGCCGATGGAGTATCGTATTCATTAGAATAAAGATGAATGGAAAAAAGTTTGAAGCTGATTTCCCGGAACCTCGGAGCCTGGTCCATCGGAACAAGTACTTTCGTCCTAGTGATGGGATTGATTGTAACGAACTGAAAGTGTTGAGTCGCTATTCTTAGACGGAGCTAAGGAGTGGGCTATTTTCTTAAGAAGATGAACAACACTTTTGACAGAGATCCACGTGTAGGTTTTTGTTTTGTTTACAGAAATGGAATGAGATTTCTTGGCAACAAAATTGAATATTCATCAGAACGGTAAGGTTGCTTTCTTTTAGATTATCATTATTCAAAAGTGTTTACGGTTGTCGTTCCGATTATTTTGGAAGTTAGAGGTAGTACTCGGAAGTATTGTTTGATATGATTAATTAGAAATTTGTTGAAGCATATAATTTTTGAATTTAAAGGATGTCACTTCGTCTTGTGATGAAGCTTAATGATTTGTCAAGATGAAAATCTGGTGTAGCGCAATTGGAATCATATAACTGGAAAACTATTTTCTACTTCTGAAAGTTCATGTATCCAAAACTTGGGGAAGAATCCATGCAATACCAAATTGACACTTTCTGCAAGCAAGGAAAGTTGGCTGTAATATTGCTCATCAACATACACCTCTCTTCTGCCGCAGTTATCCAACCAAACTTTTCATCGAGAGCAATGACGTAGGTGAAAGAAGGTCCATGTCAGCCTGCTTCTGATGCAGGATTTTTATCCCACCACACCTTAAATGAAAACGAAAATGTCATGAAGCTGGTTGGATGTCGTAGAAGTACCGTAGGCAGCGAGAGGTGTCAACTTGGGGATGCAAAGTGTTGTATCTCTTCGTACACATCAGTTGTGCTTATTTTACCTCCAACTGATAATCATCGGGTACTGGTCGATATATGGTATATTCGGGCTCGACATGACAAACTTACAAGCGCGTGTACTGACCGGTGGACTTATAAGACCTTATCCGGCCTACTCCAACATACTTTGACCTGGTAAGGGTTTCCGAGACTAAGTCACGGTATTGGAAAAGAGATGGTGATGGATTAGCTCTTAATATACCAACGGCAGCGCTCACATCCCCGAACGGGGTACTGGGTCCGGTCTAATCGAGCCCTAGTCCTAGAGGTATCTATAGTAGGACTGGTCCTCCAGGTTGGGAACTGGCCGGTCATGGAGCAAAAAAAAAACCACATTTGCCAGACAACAACAACAACCCTCGGATACGGACGGATTTACTGTTGATAACCCTTGCAAATGAAATAAGGTCAACGAACTTGGGAATTGTACGTGGATTGTCAGGTCCCTTAATAGCCCAAGAGTAGCCAAACAACTAGTAGAGGCCCTGCACTGCTGCATAGTAGATGTTACCGCCATCCAAGAAATGTGATGAAATGATGAAATGAACCGTACAAAAAGAGGTTGAAAAACTGCGACATTTACTACTTCGATTGTTATCGACTGCAAAAGCAGCGCATATTTGGTTGCGGATTTGTTGTTAGAGACGACCTTGAGTTTCCAGCATGTTAAACCGCCACTGCGTTCAGTCGCCCTCTGACTTTACTCCATAATTGTGAATATCCTATTTCGTTTATTCCAGTTCAATCAATCCAATAACCTATATAGTTTCTCACCCAAAAATTTATATTGCTAACGCGCCTATTTTATTGCTGACCTCCTACACTGTTCATTTCACGACAGCGCCTTCAGTGCATTTTTTATTTGTTTTCACCGCAATTAGCTTTTTGTTTTCCTGGTCTTTGTCATTTCATCTTGTGGATTAACCAACTGCTTCATTAACGACAATAATTTTGACTTTGTTGCCTGTAAGGGGATCTGTGGCAAAATATTCCATGCTATCTGTGTCGTTTTAAATAAAAGAAACACGGTTTTCGTTAAAGAGTTTTCGGAAAATCTGTTGTTCTTCTGTGATGGGTGTATCAGTATCTCCCTCTCACAATCAATCAATCAATCAAGTGTCTCAGTGACTCCAACGAATCCAATCATAACTCACTCTTCAGACCGACAACGGATAAACTAACAATCTTTCAACAAAGTGTAAGATGTGCGGAAGATTTTGGTCATAGCATTGAAAAATTGAATTAAAAAGTGCAAGTCAACGGCCTCGCCACACTGAAAGCATCGGTTCCCACTAGATCACCGAAATCAAGCAGTGTTGGGCGCGGTAAGTACGTAGGTGGATGACCACATGGGAACTCAGTACTCCGCGTGCTGTTGACAAAACGCGCCACATGGGCATAGTACCCCGGCGTTAAATCCCGGACCCTACAAATTAATTTGTATCGTTCCCTTGATAATAATAATAATAATAATAATAATAATAAAAAGTGCAAGATCTAGAAATGAAGAAACATCCAACCGCAACCTTGATACAGTGTAAAGTCAATTTATATCAATTGGTCCCGCAATGATTGATTCCAACAAGAAAACATTTAATTCCGTCAACTCTCTCCGGGAACACATAGATATTCATCTCCTATCATCCACATCCAATCTCTATCGTAAACTTGCAACAAACAATCGTCAACTCTCAAAGCATTACTAGTCCATGCTTGACGTTATATTCGATAAAATCAATGAGCTTAATGATGGACTCACTACGAACAGAACAGTGCTGAATGATTTGGAAAACCTCGTTGAAACAGTACAAAATAGATGGTCTTCCAACTAATCCCCGCCGCACAACAGTTAAAAACTTCAATTTTGGCTGAATTGTTACAAACTGAAGCCGAACCATTGCCACATCCAGTGCCCACATCCCAACCCCCAAATCCTCGCACCATCCCATCTTATGGCATATGTAACTGTAAATTTAACACGACGTGGACACCTACAGAGTGGCAAAGCAGGCTTGACCGACTCCGCACAAGGAATCAGATGTTCACCACCCTACTCGTCAAAGGTGGCCCCAAGTACGCAGATTTTGCTTGGATTTCTGATTTTTTCAAAAAGAGGTATGGCATCACCATCAGCCAATGTACAATATTCCCAATATCTCACCACAAAAACAAACGGAATTTTAAGATCAGCTTTCCAAAGCAAACTCCAACCTCGGAAAGCTGCAGGTCTCCAAATGGACGGATCAACCAACCAATGAAAACATTGTAACAAACCGAAGCAACGTTACATCTTAAGTTAATTATAAATCGCCCAGATCCATTCCCCATCCACATCCTAAACCTGACTCTAACTGGAGCATTAAAACCAAAATATTTCCCAACTTTTCCTCTCCTGTCTATATCCCTAAGCAACCCCCTTCACGTCTTTCCGCAAAAACACCAACTGCCTCTCTTCCATCCAAACCCCAAAGCATTTTCTTTAATTTAACCCCTAAACCTGATACTATCACTGCTTAACCGCCCACACCCCCTCCCAAGAATACTAACAACTGCTTTCTCAATTTCGATCTTACAACAGGCGCCAAATATCCAAACTTTATCTGCTCGCATATCTTAAATCCCGCTTCTACCTCGTCTTCTCTCTCAGTTTCTCGGGCCCCTGCCCCTATTTTTGATCACCTTTCGCCGCCTAACCTTAAATTGTCCCAAAAGAATACGGACACCACGGAATGCCGTTACGCGCTCTCTAGGCTAAGGGATAAAAAGATATATGAAAATATACGCCTTTTTCTCGCATATATTTACGATAAACCCGACACTTTTTGCTTTGAGGGAAAAACCAAAACAAGTTTCATGGTCTCCATCCAGCAGGAAGGCCTTCCTACTGATATAACCAGTCTGAGGAAACCTTACAACAGGTATGACGAAATCTTCAATACACCTCACCAAAAGGTTGCGGATGAGCTCGCTGCTTTCCGCAGCTGTGTACACTCTAAATGAGTTTCTCACCTTTAGCGTAGCCGAACTGACGATGATAAATTTTTTCATTCCTAACTTGCCTTCTTTGCATGCATTTCATTCACACTCCCCTACTCCCCTCCACGCAAGAGGTAATTTACCTCTTAATCTAATGGCCTCTCTTTCGACGTCTATGCCCTTACAAAAACCAATCTGATCCCCGACATAAAGAGTCAGGAGCTATTCCAATCTTCTTATAATCTTTTCCGGGATGACTATCACTCTCCCCCTATGGTTAATGATCCTGCACTCCCGAAAGTTGATTCTCCATGCAGAGGTGTCCTAACTGCTATTCACAATATCCTCAACGCTTCTCCCATCACTATCTCTTCTTCAGTTAAACTTGATTTTCTTTCTATTAAAATAACACCCCCAATACTTAGGTCCCTGTACATTACGAGTATGTGTTGCTACATTCTCCCGGCTCAACTCATCAAATCCTACATCCTCGCTACTAAAGCGGTTGATCAACTAATTGACCTAAGCGATTCCATCGACGATATCATTATCTTTAGTGACTGTTTCTGCTGAAATGGATGCTTTCGGATGATCAATTCTTTCCAATATAACAGACTTCAGCCCATTCCAAGTAAGTGGCGTCTCTAATTCCATTGGTAGGCAACTAGACCTTATTTTCACTAGCGATCCCATTAACTCCACAGTATCGTTTTGTCCCTTTACCCTACCAACTGTCAATAACTTTCACCTCCTCTTCTTCTCTCATTTTTCCATAACTCTCCACCCCAGCCCACTCCTTATCCTACTATCTTTTCTTACAACTTCCACACAGTTAATTTTTGCAAAATAAATATCTATCTTAGCAAAACTTCTTTTGATTTTACCAACCTATCCTTATCTGATGCTGTCTCCATTTTTTACAGTGAAATATTTAATTCCGTTTCTCTTTACGTCCCCTTTTCGCGGCATAAAACATCATCTACTTCCCCTTTCTGGTATAACAGAAGACGTCCCTCTTTACGAAACAAAAGAAACAAATTATGGGCAGTTTTTCTTTTCACCAATTCTTATTATGACTACTCTAACTATCTTGGAATCTGCCTGCAATTCACCCAGCTCTATAACTGCCTCTATCAGAGCTTTTTCGACACAGCGCGGAGCAACCTTATCAACGATCCTAAGATTCGTCAACTACAAAAGAAAATCTGACGGTTATCCCCCCTCTCTCTCGTTCGATAATATATCATCGGCCGACTCACATACTATTTTTCATACTTTTTCAAATAATCATTTGCTAACAACTCCTTCGTACATGACCCCATATATTTCAAGTACCTTCTCAATTTCTCCATTATCCCCTCTCTCTCACAATCTTTTGATCCTACCCTTATTGAAGAAAACTTACAAAATCTCAATGATAAATTTTAACTCGGCCCAGGCGGGCTCCCAGCAACATTTCTCAAAAAGTGTACCTCCAATCTTTCGCACCCACTTTCCTCCCTATTTCATATGTCCCTCACATAAGAGGAATTGCTCCAAATTTAGAAGACCTCTTTCATAACACCGGTTCACGAAAAGGGATCAAAGAATGAAGTAACTAACTACCGTCCCATTGCTAAGCTTTCTAACATACCTAAAATGTTCGAAAGTTTTTTATAAGAAGTTCTAAACTTTTAGTGCATGTAACTTATACCATATAACTCAGTCAGCATGGATTTCTGAAAAGTAGATCTAGTGCAACAAATTTAGTGGAACTCGTAACCTTTTCCCTTACAGCCCTAGAAAATGGCAACGAAATCGATGTTATTGCTACAGATTTCGCTAAGGCCTTCGATAAAATATCGCATCAATTGATTCTTTTCTAATTGTCTTCTCTCGGTTTTGACCCCATACTGTTAAAATGGATATCTTCTTATCTAGAGAACCGTTGTTATAGCGTTCGCTTTAGGTCAGTCTTCCCAACCCCGATTTTAGCCACTTTTGGTGTCCTACAAGGCAGCCATCTAGGTCCCCTCTTTTTCATTTTAACTATAAACGATCTTGATAGGATTATTAAACACTGCTCCCTATCCATTCACGCCGACGACACTAAGTTCTCCAAGACTATTTCTTCATCCCAAGACTCTATTCTCCTGCAAGAAGACCTCGTTAGGTTTTCCACTTGGTGTATAAAAAATTGCTCTGAGCTAAATGTCTCCAAATGTCTATGACTTTGTTTCGTAAGTCCAATAAGTCTCCCCGTCGACCATGACCAACCTGTACCCAAGGTTCAATCCCTTAGCGGTCTTCGAATATTATACGATAGAGAGTTAGACTACCGTTCGCATATTGATGAGATAATCCTTAAAGCCAACTCATAGCTCGGTTTTATCAAACGATGGTCTAAAGAATTTTGTAACCCTTTTGTGACAAGATCACTTTACATTACCCTTGTCCGGCTCCTCCTCGAATATGCCAGCCAAGTGTGGTCTCCCTTTCAGCGAGTTCATACATCCCGAATGGACGTCGTTTTCTCCTATTTGCCCTTCGTGGACTACCCTGGGATGATCCCTTTATCTCACCTCCCTATCAAATCCGCCTCAAACATCTTAACCTGATTACCCTCGAAAAACGCAGACGTAGCTGACACTCTCTTCATTCTGCTGCTGGTTCTGTGCTTTGCGCACAATAGTATTATTCAAAGTATTGCCCATCTGAAGCTATGACTTTTTCCCATCTTTATGGCAATTTGTGGATCCCATCCTAAAAGAACTGCGCCGGCTTGGCAGCCAAGAATGAATCAAGCCAATTTTTGATATTCTGCTCTGATGTGAACCGTAATTCAGTGAGGGCGTTCTGCATCGACCGGAACAAATGGTAGTCAGAAGGGGCAAGGTCTGGGCTATAAGGTGGGTGGGGTAAGACTTCCTATCCACTGTTTTCCAAATAGTTCTTAACCGGAATAGCAACGTGGGGCCGAGCGTTGTCATGATGGAAAATTATTGCCTCGTGTCTGGTCGCATATTCCGGGCACTTTCGGCCACTGCTCTCTTCAAATGGATTAAGCGTTGTCCGTTGATGGTTTCACCCGGTTTTAGCAGCTCATAATACAGCACACCCATCTGATCCCACCAAATACAGAGCATTACCTTCGCGCCATGGATATTCGGCTTTGGCTGGTTGGCCGGGTTTCACATATGATTTTTTCCGCTTGGGGTTGTCGTAATGGATCCATTTTTCATCACCAGTAACAATCCGATGCAAAAATGAATTCCTTTTGTGGCGTTCCAGCAGCATTTCGGACATGCAAAACCGCCTTTCGACGTCTCTCGGCTTGAGTTCATGTGGAACCCAATTTCCCAGCTGCTTTTAAACGTTTTGAAATGGCTGCTTGAGTGACACCCAAAGATTCTGCGAGCTCTTCTTGTGTTTGGCAACAATCTTCATAGAGCAATGCTTCCAGTTCTTCATCTTCAAACTTTTTTGGCTGCCCAGGACGTTTATCGTCTTCCAAGCCAAAATCACCACTTTTAAATCGTGCAAACCACTTTTGGCACGTTCGCTCAGCTAGCGCATGTTCACCATAAACTTCCACCAAAATACGATAACTTTCGGCAGCAGTTTTCTTCATATTAAAGTAATGAAGAAGAACTCCCCGCAAAAACACTTTTTCAGGCACAAAGTTCAACATATTTGAGTGAAAAAAAAATTATTGTTGTTTACGCTTCAAATGAATGACATATACTAAAATGACGTACAATGAGAGTAGCTTTCCAACGCATATTCCAATGGAATAATACAAGTTACGCCATCTCTTAGCAAATCGCAAGAATAATTCCATATCCTTCACCACTAACCCTCGTAATTTACGCTGTCCTCGCCTCTTCTATATTCCAACCTACCGCACCTCTATTAGTTCTAACGAACCAATCTCCCGCATTCTCCGTAAGGTCAACTCAAACCTCCCCCTTTTTGATTTTAACTTCTAGTCTAAAACTTGATCTCCTCCACTTCCTAACACTTAGCGGCTGTTCGTTTTTAGTCCTACTTTAAGCTTGTATTAAGCGAAATAAATGGGGGCGTCGGCCCCAAAAAAATTTAAATTTAACGAGTGCCTCTTGACAATCTAGAGAAATATGGCCCAGATTCGACCTTAAACAATCAAAAGAGTTGATCAATCTCAAGAGAAGAGCTACATTCAAACTTAAAAATATTATCACGGAACATTAAGCAATTAGAAAGGGAGAGGAATCTTTGATGCGATCCCTTTGGCACAAACTGCTCCACCTAGGCAAGATTCGCATTCTTAGATCTTAATTATCTCCATTGCTCCATCGGTAAGGTATCGTCTCCCCACTCTCATCCAGTGGTATCTTAATGGACCTACAACTGTTTTCAGTGCACCTCAACGAGTGAAAGTGATTATTTTGTGGCAGATTATTTTTAGGGTGCTGGCAAGGTCTCTCGGCGGGATCACACTACATCATTGCTTGACAACATGAATGAAGCGTGCCTACTCGTAAGGTCAACGGTAAATGATACCGATCAGTGTGATTAGCACAGCCACCACCGGAATAGAACTATAGAGGAGGTGACTTTGTCTTCTGCCTATAGAAACACACTCTTCCTGGGTGAATACAAGTACATACCATATAACCTTGCTTGGTGTGAATTCAAGGAACTCATAGCCATTTCAGTAATCACCTTTTAAAATCCTAAAAATCCGCTTTGAACAATCTTTGGGAGATTACTCTGTTTCCTCATTTTCCCAAGGTTTATAATTTATTTTCGTATTTAAAGATATTTTCAAGATTTCCACAAAATCATTAAATTCTAACCCCATCTGAGCAATCGTCTTCAAATTTCACAATCAATTTTAGTCGAAACCGAATTATGCTGCTTCAACTAAAATCAAGGAATACATCTGCATAGCATCGTTCAGCAACATACCCGTACGAGTACTTGTATATCCGTGTACCACTCCTTTGCCCCATCGATGTTTACTTAAAGCTCAACTTTCCTACGATGTGTTGAATGAAAAGACGTTCCTTTACATTCCATTCTGAGACAACCGCCACCACCATGAACATGGTACCACCGCCATAGCAAAACTTCTAGAATAACTCAATTAAAATTCATCCCCTATATTCGGAGCCGCAACGAAGTATTTAGAAAAGGAAGACGAGAAAAAAAGGAGTGATTTTCGCTTCAAAGGATTAAAGGAAGGATTTCAGTAAAAGGCAAGATTTTTAATAAACGGATACCTCTCCCAGAGGAATGGTTTTGGTGGAAAATCATTTCGAAAGTAGATGCGTTCGACTACCTCCTACGCATCCCTATAGAATTTACTAAATCGTACATCTTCAACACGACTCAAGAGAGCTGAGTTTCTCTAACGTCACTATAGAAACTACTGAACGGTGTTGTTGCTCAGCGGTACCTTAATATTTTATATTCCTCCTGACACTAGCTTTAGCTATTGAATCTATGAAAGCCCTCCGCGAACGTCAAATGGGTATTGGATGGTGATGAGGGAACCGTTTGTAAATTTTATTGATTTTATTGCACACAAGTTCATGATTTTAATTTCATCTAAGTGCTCAATTAAATTCGATGAGTGTACTTTTAAGAGAGCTACCATTCATGACGAATACAACGGTGACGATGACGACGACGGCGATGGTGATGATGACGACCATAAAGAAGACGCACAGTGGAACAATCTGTTGCAAAATATGCGACAAGAATTTGTATGATACAAGTACTCGTATAGTGTTATCCTTAGAATCAGGTACGACACTGTTTTCGAGTACATAACAGCGTTGGCGGAAATGGGATCTTAATGTCAATTTGTCGTAGCAGGAAGGCTTAAAAGTTAAGCATCTTAAAGTTCTAAAAAGAACTCAGAAGTTCAGACAACGAAATAAGCGCCAAGGGCATCCAAACAAGACGTTGAATGGTTTAACATTATGAAGGTGATTCTACAAGATTATACATAGTATATTCAAGAGGGTACTCGCAATAGCGACAATCCACCCGTGGTCTTCCGCGACCGAAGCACGGTCTCTGGGCGCCCAAACTGCCATATTGGATATCATCCCAGTCGATATAGATGCTAACTCAGGAGATGCTAAGTCATTGTGGTGTAATCAGCGGCATGTTCGATAGATTGGTCTGAAACGACAAGAAAAATACCAGAGAGGTTCAGCCTGTTACGGTTATACTCCATCAGATTGCTCAGAGTGTTGTATTGTACTTGACATCTTGTTCCGAGAGAAAGTAAAAATGTAGCGTGCTTCAGAAAAGCCACACTCTGAAGGACTTCTGTCTAAAAGCACTTGAAGACGAAAAGCGGATATGGGGCGTTTATCGCCGCTAAATGACGGCAAGTCTTCTCGATGTAGCTAACGGTAAAAGTCTCATACCTGCAACGGCGATGCGTAAGAAACACAGACCGGCGTAAGTGGCAGCATCTGCAACCGATCAGGATTTCAGAGTTGAACCGTCATCTTGAATAGGGAGGAGAAGAAATAAATTTTCAATAAATTTCCCCACACACAATGTCAGAAATAAACTGGTGCTGCAAATAACAACAGTGCACCCACAAAGGTGTACATCAAGAGTCCACACGATGTCTGGTTGAATCCGCCTACAACCTACAGAGGTTGTATTTCTTTTTCTATGTTTTCTTCCTGCGTCGAAACATCGTTTCCAACGGGATTTCCAGGCACTGAAGGTGCTACGGTAGGTATCCTCCGGAATGTCCTTTAGAGCCTTGGTGTAAACCTCTTTGACTTTGTCAACTGTCACAAAATTATATCCTTTCATGGGAGTTTTCAAGCGCAGAGGCAAAAAGATATCCAGTTCAGCCACTTCAGATCTGTTTGGCGGATAGGGAATCGTGGGCACCTTCCAATCGAAAGGAATAGAAGGTTACGAGGAAGGGAGTGTGGGCTGGCGCATTGTCATGGTTAAGTTTCCAAGTCACCGCGATGCCGGGCCGGACGCACTGAACCCCTAGTTTGAGTCTTTCGAGCACTTTCATATAGAGCTCAGCATTGACGGTTGTTCCGTGTGGTCCAAAATCATGATAGACGGTCCCCTGATGTCAAAAAACATAATGAGCATTGCCTTGACCTTTGACTTGCTCATTCTGGCCTTCTTGTGGTGAGGAGACACCGAGGTACGCCACTTATCACTTTGACTTTTGGTTCCGGGGTCGTATTCAAACACCCAAGACTCATCACTAGTGATGATATTTTCTAAAATGTAGGGATCATTTTCACATACGTTCCAAAATTCCTGACACGTTTCAACATTGGTCGTCCGTTAATACTTTGCTCACTTACCTTCTCTCTGGATGCCTTGTCGTGGCAGGAAGACCTAAGAGTCAAATATCATAAAAGTCAGAACGGGTGAGATGTCGAACTAAGCGGGAAAGATGTCCAAACTAGACGTAAATTGGTTAAAAGTGTGGAGGTTACCCTAAAGGATAATACTCCGCGCAATAGCGACATTCAACCCGTTGTCTTTTCGACAGCGGGCGGAGCATGGATTCTAGAGGTCCCAACCAACTGCTGCTGGTTCATTTGATTCCGATGTCTCCTGCGGCTCTTTCTACGACGCGTTCGGTAGAATGGGCTGGAGCGCTAGAGAGAGTACCGGAGAGGCACTACCTGTTACGGTCCGAGTGGTTTTTTTGACGACATAGGTTCCGCCAACAGGACTACCGGTAGGCCATATCAGGACTTAAATCACGGTACCATGGGAGTCAGGAGCTGCCCGGATCTCTGTCCGAGCCTAACTTGATGAGGTAAGCCCCCTTGTGGAGGCGCCATTGTAGCTTCGGTTCAAATCTAAAATCACAGGAAGAGTCCTCCTGTTGGTTTAGACCCGATGTAGAATTGCATTAAGTACTGGGTGCTATAAGCCGACTCATGCCAAGATTTGAACCTGTGCCTCTAACACAGTTCCGATTTGGTGCTCAGGAGAGCAGCAGGGGATGGCAAGCCATATCCTTGCTCCTATGTAGGTGCGGGCATCCCGTGTAATTAAATCTTCACAAACAGGAGTCCACGTAAAACCCTCAACACAACTGTATTGAACAGAGCTAAGAGAAACAAAGGATGAAATCGGTGATGACACAAAGGCTTCAATTCCAGTGAACGGAAATCGAATGAAACGGTTAAACCTATTGACAGAAACAAAACCAGTGGTTGTTTCACCGACACACGATGGCGATGCTGCAACCAGCAAAGGACGTACATAGCTCTGGTCAACAGAAGCCGGCAAATGCTGTAAAATTCCCGCTAAAAAACAACTCTTGTGGTAGCTTTCCCAGAGCACAAGATCTGGCTGAAAACGGTGCTGCAACCAAAAGTCGCCGGAAAACACGCCTCCAAGAAAGCCCCAAAAGGCCAAAGTAGGACGAGACCGACGCACCTGTAAGAATGCCGATATCAGTTCTCTGGCGCTCTGAATTCAGAAGGCTGGCAATAATAATAGTCAAAGCGACGCTAAGTGCATACACTGTGTCTATCAACTGAGAGAGCTAGCCAAAGCAGAGAATATTTGCATTCAAGCAGAGGACCACGGAACTCTCAGCATGAAGTGCTCCAGCCAGCAAATTCTGGAATGGTTGACCGGATCTGTACCGAAAATCCCACCCGGAAACCGGAATTGATGAGCACTACATTTCGGGTTTCTGATGTGTCTTCATACTCAAAACGCTAAACTCGACACTAAAAAGTGGAAAAAAACCTACTCCCACAAGGAGAGAAAGAATCAGGAAAACAAGCACGGCTCTTCCCTTGTTCTGGGCTTATAAAAAGCTTCTGTCGAGACCATTAAGTCTAGGTATGACTCACGTCCCTATCTGCACCTTGAAAGGGTTAATTTCCACTTTGTTCCCAAATGAATGTATGTAGATCATCTATTTAGTGTACTCAGGCCCACTTCAACATTCCAAGTTTGTTACTATGAATATGCCTATGTAGGAGGATTTCAGTGTTTAATACAAAACCTCAATAATAACCGTATAGGAACCTTGGATTCGGCATGAACGCATCTGTGGTTTTAGAAGTTTAAGTGATTGCACATCATTTTATGACGAGCGATCCGAAAGACCGAAAATCATCTTTATGTGCCGAACTTACTCTTACTGTCTGGCAATATTGCAACCACGATTTAGTTGCTGCAGACATAAGCTACGAAACGAACGAAAAATGGCATAAATTCGTCATTGCATCTGCTTATTTTCCCGATGATTCATTATTACCCGCACCACCGAAAGCGGCAGCCGAACTCGTTGAATACTCTGATTCCTGGAAGATGGTGCGCCCAAGGAGCCAAAAATCTTCACATTTGTCAACCCGATACTATTTGGTAAGAACTTACTGATGATATGTGGTTTCGCAAATAAATCTTGTCCCAAAAACATCACTTCCAGCCGCATTTCCCTTTAACTTTAAAAAAAACATAGCTCAGCCATTTGGCAGTAGTTTTACTAGAACATACTAACAGAAGCCATCCTGCCGTGTGTCTCAAACTTTGCAAGATGGTTTCATCTTAGCATTGTGGAGCTCAATCGGAACGTCGGCGAAACCCTTTTGTTCATCATGTAGTCGCTCGTTGCCAAGGCGATTGTGAGTTACGTCGACCTAGCTTGACACATCCCACTATATTTCTATGAGAATTCTTGTCGATTGTTGTATTTCCGGTTTGAATTCTCTTACTTTCCGATGCTGGCAAGGTTGATTCTCCGGATCGCATACACTTCCCCTCGGTGATTTTTATGTAGTGAAGTGGAAATTTCTGGAGCACGTTCCATTGCTTGACCTTGCTTCAAAGTTTGCTTGAAGCGCCACCTTTCTGACGGGTTAGTTTGGCAAATCCAACAACCATACTGCGGGATTCCACAGGGAGTTTGCTCGACAGCTTACTTATCAGTGGGGACAGATTTCGGTGTCAGAAACTGTGGGGCCAGTTCAATTGACGTTAGGTTTCACAGTATTGAGTGGTAGCGTATTAGGGCTCTTGAAGTTGACGCATTTGTAAGGGCATAGGCCTCTATTGCAGGTTTTATTTTCTGATCTATTTGGATTCCCACGAGTATTGGGAAAGAGAAACTCACTGAGGGCAGACCCAGTTGGTTGTGATCGGAATCCTATGCATCCTAGCGCACATTCTGTTCTATTTTGGATTAGGGATTATTTCTAAGTGGTCTACTACTCACGTTGCTGGAAGTCATGTTGCCTGTCTCCAGTTTCCCGAAGGAGTGGTTCCACGAGTGTCCAAAAAAACAGGGAAGTCTTTTGCTGCAAGACAGCTATCAGAAACCGGTGTCCACCGCATGGAGTCAGTGAGCCTTCTTGGTTCGGTTACACTTATGACTTTAGCCGATATCTGGAAAACCAGACAACTCAAATACAACATTTATAAACTAAACACTCCCACCAGAGTTTAAAAAAATATCAGATTCTAAATTTCGGAAAAAACCCTAAAAATTTCCTTTTGAATTCAAAACCAAATAATTAGATGAATTCAAACAATTTCCTTTTAAATTTTCAAACGCATCCAAAATTAAGTTTCCTCAGTTAAATTACTATAATTTATAACTTTTTGGAGCACAGCATTCTGCAGAAAAGTCGAAAAGGCGATACAAATTCTTTTCGTAACGATGAAATTGATTAAACCAAATGGAGAACATTTTATGAAAGTAACAACTAAAAATATTTTGCCAAACAATTTTTGATGTTGGCCCACTGTAGGATGTCATTATCGATAAGGACAGGAAGGACCCCATAAAGGGGAGCAATTTCTTTTACGTAATTTTTATGGGGGCTCATTAAATGGTAAAAACAAATGAAAGAGTCATTAATGGTTTTGGCTGTGGCATTGCACCATGCAGCAGGGCTCCACCATTATCAAAGTCTCTAAATAGAATTGAAGGGGAAAAAAGTCACCAAGCCTACTGGTTTACCATGTTCTATCCACGGAACCGCTTATACCTCGGACCAACTTAACCCATGATGTAAATATTTTGCAATTAAAATGATTTACCACCCACTTCCTATCAATTTACCTTTAGGGGAGGGGATGTGATTTTCTGCAATAAGACTGAAAGGAATCGGAGTTGGGGTTGTGGATGGGGGTGGAGATACTCGTAAATGTGATCGATCGCCTACACGTACGTTACGGCTAAAAGCTACAAGCCGTTCGTGGAATTTCGCTTGTTTTATCCTTTGTCAAGGTGAATCGTAAAGTTAAATAGTGATTCGCATTTAAAATCGAACCTCAAGGAGTTTCCTCGTTCGACTACCTTTACCATCTAATGACGTGGTGGTGGTGACGATGGTGGTGGTGGTGATGATGGTAGAGTTCTACCTACATTGACTGCTTGGGATAAGATGCGTTGACTTTCAACCACAACCATACTTAAACGTACGCATACCGGAGGTGTATTATTATTAACCCCCGAGCGGAATAACTTTGATCATTTACTTCACTCTGCTACTACTCTGCCGGCTGCTCTGGATTGTATTGTACGGATACCTCTGCGTCTGTGCTCTATGAAATGAAATTTAATTAGAAGTGGAAATGCCTGGAGTCACTTCTGATTCATTAATACGTAAATTTATTTGCTCTTCAGAGGATGTGCGTGGCGTTAATAAAATCTTTATTGTTTGTGCGTAGGGGTTGTAGTAGGGGTAGTCGCGCAGAAGTTATTCGTTCCAAGCGTGAGCTTAATTTGATTTTATTTATTTATTCATTTATGTGCTCTGGTTTATTTTGCTTTTTTTTTTCTGTTGTTCTGTTTGAGAAGCCGCGTTTTTGCGGGTAAATGTTTGGGTTACATCCCTAAAAATACCGTTAAACAGACAAAGAATTTGATTAGTAGTGTCGATGAGTAATAAGAAAAAACACAACAGAAAAAGGAAACACAATCAGAGATTTGCTCATCATCTGGGTGTTATCCAAACGGAATCATTGAACGAGTACATTTCCGTAAATGTCGTGGAACCTTCGGGTTCAAGGTGGGCGTAACAGTGATGTCATAATGTGAATGTGCCATCATTTTTGCAAATGGCATCCAGTGTCATTGTGCTTCGACGTTTATGTTGTAGACAGGTAGAGAATTTGTTGACAATAAGCAATGGAGTGATATACACTTGAAGAACCCGGAAACAGACCAATTTGCGGTCTGTTGTTTTAACACAGCGTTCGACCGAGAATATCACTGCTGTGGCCGAGGACGTCCGAAGTGTCCACAAACTTCGACGAGACAATGGCATACACAATTTTGCATCAGCAGACGTTCGTTGCGTCGAATTTTAGTGAAAGACCTTAAGAAGAATGTCTAAATCGCAATATTTCCACATGCTCAGAGGATGTATTTTTAAAAATCGGTGAATCCTGTAATTGAAATCGTTCTCACAATTACAGTATAAATCGCATCTAACTATCATTCTCTTCCCCGCTTCCATCCAGTAGGTAGGTAGGTAAGAGTGGCTGTTGAGGACACCAACCCACTTAGGCCTATTGGCCCATTGTAATGCGTCGTGCATCTTTGTATAATCCTCTTACTAATGGAACCAGTTTGAATTTACGATGAAGCGTAAGAAACTGTTTACGTCTATATTTTTAGATCGGTTAAGTGATTGTGGAAGAAAGCTCCTAAGTGAAGTTTTCTTCTCTGGGAGAGAGCTGGACATGTACAGAGAAGGTGGATTGTTGTCACCTCTTCCTCCTCGCCCACGAAATCATTTGCAATAGCACCAAGCCTTCTTGGGTGCTTGCCTATGAGGCAGTGTCAAGTGCTGACATCTATGATGTCATTGAGATGCTTCCTATTTAGAAGGATCAGACTCTTAGAGCGATTCGGATCTAACTCGGCCATATCTATTTAGTTGCTAGACATGTTGGTCCAACAGTTCTAGCATGCCTATGCTACCCTTTTCCGGTAGAATAGGTAGAGTAGTTCCAATTTTAGGGAGTTCATTGGCTCTACAGTTCCCTGGAATGTCTCTGTGGCCCGGCACCCAGCAAAAGTGAAGGTTGAAGTGCTCTGCCATCTCGATAAGAGATGATTGGCATGAGACTGACTCTAGGGACTTGATAGCTGCCTGACTATCCCAAAAAATGCGGATATCCTTTCCAAATATCATGTTTTTCTTCAGCCAAGACAGAGCTTCTTTGATCGCCAAAAGACGGAAAGAAAGTCCACAGTGTGATCGCTTTATGGCAAATAGCTGCAGTTAGTTCTTAAATTTCGCGGTAGTGGATTCCACAATCGAACTGCATTTACGAAAAATTGACGTTCTGATGTTAGGGATGTGTATTGGGGGTGAATTAATTGAGCAGACCTGTGCGAAGAAGTAAATCGAGTCTTTTCGTGTAAGTATAATGGTTGACGTGTTACGAGAAAATCCGAAAGCAGGGCTAACGTGCGAAACTTGAGATAGCTCTCAAAAGGCTTGTCGAGCAAACGAGAAGAATAACTACTTACTCTGTCATATTTACGTAGCCCAACAACATAACGTATTGTGCTATTAAAAGCCACATTGAGCTTTCTTCTACTGATCGAGTCAGAGCTACAAAAGATTTCACATCCGTATAGTAAAATAGGAATAACCAGCGATTTAGCTAATATCAAGCGCGTTTTAGTTGGGATAAAAGACTGTATTACCCATAAATTAAGAAACACACCATATAACATACCTTTGCCACGGCAGTACTGATGTGATTTTCCCAAGTTAACTTGCAATTAAAAGTGACCCCAAGATTCTTTGCAATCTCAACATAATCTATTGCGGTGGAAAATATGAAGGATCCAGTGGTTTCTTCGATATGACTAGGCAATTCCATTTCTTAGCGTTTGTAGAAAATCCGTTTAGTTCAGATCAACGTGAAATTTCCTTAAAATCTCAGTTAAACAAAGTGGACAGCTCATATATATTTGAACATCATCAGCATACAAATCTGACGAACAGTTGTTTATGATGGATGGAAGCTCATTTACATATAATGAGAACAATAAGGAGCCAAGTATAGAACCTTCAGGGACACCACTAATAGTTGGAAGAAAATCGAATACAATGTCATTGAGCTGAACTGATTGCATTCTGTTGTTTAAGTAGGATGTAAGCAGCTTTAGGATGAAAAGTTATATTGTCGAATGAGCTCTTTACATAAGATATTGTGATCAACCATGTCCATGACTTTTCCATGGAAAAGTCTAGGAGCACGACGAAAGTTACCTTTTTTTCATCTAATGCTTGTCGTAATACAGATGTGTTTCTCACGAAAACCAGATTGCTTTGGTGTGAGCATGTTATTATTTTAAAGATATGTGCTCGCTTGTTTTTGCAAAATATGAACGTTCAAAAGCCTTGGACAGAAAGGACAGAATTGAAATTGGTCTAAACTCATCAGCTTTAACTCTTTTAGGAATAGGTTGAAGATTAAAGTGATAAAAGGCAGCATGATTGATAAGAGTAGTTTTAGAAATATAGGGTACATTTTATCTAACCCAATGGCATTTGACTTTATGGAGAGTACACTTTCTACCATATCAGCACTATCGACCTAACGCGGACGAGAAGGGCCAAGACAAGAAATTCCAGTTTAAGGAATTGCAATCAATCCTGTCATTACTATCTGGCAAATTACACTTTGCCTTGCCAATACCTATCCGCGTAAGTAGTTCCAGAGCTGTCGGACAAGCTGTTCAGCTTGCTCACATAAACACAAGATTTGGCGGAACGTCGATATCACTTCCAATTGTTGTAAGCTCTATCGCACTTCTGCATTAAGGAACGTATTTGACTGGTAAACCATGGTCTGCTTTTGTCCTTGATGGTCTTGCTTCTCAAAGCAACGCGTGTGTCACAGAGATTTAAAATATTTGCATTTAAGAATTCGACTTGCTCACTGGACGACGACGTGTAGAAAATGTTATCCCAACATAAGTTTTTACTATGCGCTTCCAACAGGTTTTTATCTCTATACTCCAGAGTTTGAATGGCATGATTGATGTTAAAATTAAAGATTAGGAAAATTAAATCATGTTTTGAAAAAGCAGACGCAGAAAGTTTGTCGAATAAGAAGACTTCGTTTAAATCACTTACAAGAAATAAATCTAAAAGCGTCGGTGTGCCGCCGGGAAAGTGAGTAGGAGTACTAACATTTCCCGGTATTAAGTTGAACATTCTTATACTATTGGTCAAGAAATTAGAGGTTATGAGATTGTTGTTGAAATCTCCACAAAGAATTATATTAGAAGACGTCAACGATGTTTCCTCCAGAAGAGTTAGAAAGGTAGACAAGTTAATATATTGGTTGGGCCTATATACCACATTGATCAAAATTTGATTCAGAAAATTGAAAATACAAGTTTATTCATCTAAATCTATATTGTCCCCTTCAGAGTAATCCCCATCGACTGTAACACACTTATGTCAGCGCTTGATCCAATCCTCGAAACATTTTTCATATTCGGTTTTCGGTATGTCCATCAGTGCTTCCTGCGATTTTTCCATTACTTCCTCTCGGCTGCTAAAGCGCGCTGCCCGTAGTGTTTTTTTAACTCGATTGAACAGAAGAAGTCACAGGGAGCCGAATCAGGTGAATTCGGTGGCTGTTGGATGGTATTTGTTGCATTTTTCGTCAAAAAATTACGAATAATGATGGCACTGTGCGACGGTGCTTTATCATGGTGCAAAACCCAGGAATTTTCTGCCCACAATTCTGGTCTCTTTTGGCGAATTGCTTCACGCAAACGTCTCATAACGCCCAAATAATACTCTTTGTTTACTGTCTGACCTTCTGGCAAAAATTCATGATGTACTACACTGTTGTAATCCATGAAAACCGTGAGCATTGCCTTCTTTTTTGACTCAAAACGACGTGGTTTTGATGTCTGGATTGCGTGTCGTACTCATAAACCTATGTCTCGTCTCCAGTAATGATCCTTTTGATAAATGTGGGATCGGATACAGCCACGCTAATCATCTCTTTTGCGACGACAACACGGTCTCTTTTTTGCATGAAATTGAGTTCTTTTGGCACCAACTTTGCTGCTACACGACGGAAAGCCATATCATTAAACAAAATGTCTTGGACGGATTCATAGGCAATGTTCAAGTCCTCCGCTATTTCTTTGATGGTTAATTTGCGGTTATTGACCAACATTTCCTTTACTTCATCAATGTTTTCGTCGGTTTTCGATGTCGATGGTCTGCCACTGCGGTCATCATCTTCGATTGACTCACGACCACTTTTGAACCGCTCGTGCCACTGGTAAATGACGGTTTTCTTTAGAGAATCGTTGCCGAATCACTTTTCCAACATTTTCAACGTTCGCGCACCATTAAATCCATTTTTTGCGCAAAATTTAATACAAGTTCGCTGTTGCAAATTAAAATTCATTTCTAAAATTGTAAAAAATCGCCAACACACACAGAGATACGAGTAGATGTACTCTTGGGTACGTATGTCAAGCTATGATGCTAAGATTTAGAGGGAATGTCAACAACAGATTTACCAACTTAACAAAAAAAAACAGAACTCAAATCGGAATAATGGGAGCGCCACACGGTGGTTATTCCGGGTCAATGTGGTATACCCAAAAATCATTTCCCAAATTATCCTTGATGAATTAGGGGTCTAAATGTAAGCATTTTATTTCAAAAGAGCAAAGGATGCTTTTTTTTAAAGAAGTTAAAAATCTTGTCATATCTGCTTTAGGTGGTTTTTGTTTTAATAAGAACAAATACAGATTTTGAGTCAACTAACCCGATCGCTCCTACTTATTGATCCACTCTCGAGGAATGAATGTGGTATTAAATCTATCCACAACACAGCGATTAGCAAGCTCAGGTGGTCAATCATGGGAACTAAATCACGTAATCTTCTATACGTTTCGCGAACTAAAGACCGGTTTTCAAAAAAAAAAGTTTTGTAAAAAGAAAGAGCAATTTGAAAATATTATTGGAATCACTATTAGTTAAAAGACAATTTTTTGCATACAGCCATACGAGTACGTACATACTTAACCTTTCGCGACTAAAACTCTTTGTAATCAAACATAATCGCGTGATCGATTGTCATGTGAACGGTTGTTTGTCTGTTTGCCCTCGATTTAAAAGCGCAATTTATATGAATTTACAAAAAAAAAATGTTAGGCAACATTGTTGTCTATTTCAATCAAGCAACTTAAAATTGTGCTAATCTTCGAAGTCTCAGTATCTGCCATACTCGTCTCCTTGACCCCTGGTTATTGAAAATATCTTCCCAAAAGATAATCAAACTGCCTCCGTAATGGAATCCTCCACCAATTTCCACCTTCCCCACTCAAGAAATGAAAAAAATAACTTTATCGAACAATTTATCGGGGGTGGCCGTGGCTCAGGTGGTACAGTATTGGCTTCCAAATCTGACGGTTTGGCAATCAAATCCCAACCGCGCCAAAAACATTGTTTTTTTTTCCAGGCAACTAGAAGCTTGTGAGACGAGTGGTTGCCTAGAATACAACATCAAGTCCAATTACAATAATAATTTAGTCTCCCTATTAAATGTTTGATGCCCAGCCCACCCATGGAGCGAAGAAGCCACTGAGCCCAAACGTTTTTCTTTCTCTATTTTGTATTTGTCCCATTTTCAAAAAAAAAAAAACTTAACACGTGCTCCGGCATTTTAAGAGTAGTCATACCCTCTTGAGTGTTAAGTTCTTTCAAAAAAAATAATAATAATAATAATAATAACCACTTCAAACATCGTCATCGTCGAATCTTCGCAGCAATGCCATCATAACTGGGACCAATGAGGCTACCATCTGCTGCACAAAGTTAATAAACGAATCTAACGCAATCGAACGTTTCCCTTTATGTCCTTCCATCCTTAGCCATTTTTATTTTCACTGTTTTTCTCCCCTTTTCGCAAAAGGAGGAATAACCAGAAAAAAAAAAAAAAACAAAAAAAAAAACTCGGTAAAAAGAGTGAATAAAGGTAGTGTGTCCGGAGCAATTTCAGACCGCCCTCCTCACCTATTCAATAAAAAATAATTTAAGTGAATTCTCGCCACCATCCTCCCAAAGCGCACTCAAATCACCACCCGGTTGGCACGCTCCTGCATCAATAATAACTGTCAGTCGTCGAAAGAAAATTCCTGATTTGAATAATAACAGGAAGAAAAGGAAATAATAATAAAGGACGCGACGACGATCTTCATCTGGCATTGAGTAACCGGAAACAGGAAAACGAAAGACGAAAGACGAAAAACGAAAAACGAATCATGCCAAACTGAGTCAATAAACGAGCATGAGAGTTAAAGTGCGAGTACGGATGTATTCGTATGCATCCCCCTTGAATTAAAATCCACAATCAGTTCTACCTGCAAATCCCGTTTTTATTATTATTTTTTCTTTTTTTTTGTCGCCATCTTTTGGTCACGATAAATCTTCATTTTCATTACTGCATTAGCATTGACAGTTATCTAGACGTTTCTAGTGTTGTGACGACTCTACCGGGTGGGTTTTGGTGATTCGGTGAATCCTTTCAATTTCAATTCATAATTGAATCGATAACGACTCGTTTCGATAACTCCGCATTCAGTTTTTGAATACGCCAACGGAAAAAATGATGAAAGGACAAAGCTAAATGAATTCTGCTATGTGCTTACATTTCCAACAGACTTCAATGACGACAATCAGGGTAAGGATAAGGACAAGGACACTAGGCAATGGCAAATAGGTATGTGACTACGTCTAGCGACTGAGACGGGTACGACGACGATGTAGAAGATGGTAGATCGCCGTCGAACAATGAGATTTAATCGAGGCGAAGGACTGCTAAATAGGATGTGAATTGAAAATTGTTACCACGTTTCCTGTACGTTCAATGGACGTGGAAATTGTATGTGTCCTTGGGGGTTGGAGGACCAAAATAACATGTGTGTTGCTAGATATCTTTATAGTACATTGCACGGTGGTTGAGCTCTGTAAACTTGGACAGGGATAGTAGTTAAATTGTTTTCTTTTATCTCCTCTCTACCGCTGTTGGTATTATTGCCCGGAAGCTGAATCAGGTGGACAAATGGTGTTATTTTCTCCCGAATACTTTGTGAATGATTAATGGCATAGGAAGAGGAAGTGATGCCGACATTGAATCATGTGGAAATAGTCCACATGGGCTATGCACTTGGTTGATCTCTAAATTGTATTTTCAACAGCAATGAAAATGAAAGGGTTAGATATGGATTTAGAGGCATCTGGAATAAATATCGAGACCTTAAAAGCAGTCTAACATACTCGTATAATGACTACATGTTGAGTAATTTCGAAAATCTTTGCGGACATTAGATAGATTTCTAGATAAGACATTAAATCTTTGTCATTAAGGATACCAAAAGTAAAATATAAAACAAAAATTAAACTTATAATCCAGAACAAACACTCAATATTGGTACAATTCGTTTTAAAAGCTAAAATTTCCTTTACAGTGCATCACACCCTGGCATGCTCAACATCAAAATCTAAAGGCACTGACCAAATGGATGCTCTTTGCGTGAACCCTGTGAGAAAAAGTTATTCATGAGCAAACAACAAAAACATCTCAACGTGAGAGCTAATTTATTTATTTCGACTATTTCAATCACTAAACCTCTGCAATTATTGCGATCTTTAACCAATTGCCTCCAGTGGAACATTCGAAGATGATTGAGGTCCCCTTCCACATGCCCAAGCTTTCTCTGTTCATTCGTTTTACACGTGCCCTAGCAGATGCGCACTTGCTGACCAGATTAGCCCGTCAATGTAAGTTAAGTGGGGAATGAAATTTTCAAGGGACATTGAGTTCAAAGCGACCTAGGATATCTTCATTCGTTGCGATAACAGCCATGTATTGCGCAATAGACTAAGATAGGAATGTTTATGAAGATATTTTTTTTTTCTGTCGGAACAGAGCATTCAAACAAAGAACTAGTCCGTTGTATGTTCATTTTACGTCAGCGCCGGGTATCTGCAGCCTAATGCGAGCGTAGACCAGACATTCACATATGTACTTAGGTAGTTCGTAATCATCACCAATATTACAGCAAGCGTCGCAGGATGCCCAGCTTAAGTGCTTACTTAAGTACGTAGTAAATGTCCAGTCACGGCGCCAGCAAGCAGCCTGCAGTCTTTACTACTAAGGTGCAGCAAAAAAGTCGCTAACCAGGCGAGTTAAGCCATCTGCAATTATGCTCAAATGAGATCAAACCGCCAATGGAAACACTAATCGAGGACGCAGGTAGCCCTAACAGAGGTTCGGATCTTGGAACATTTTCCACTGAGCATTTCCCAGCAAGTTCATCGGCGATTTCATTTCTTGTGATCCCATTGTGACCTGGGATGGAATATTTACTCCGAGTGCGTTCAGTGAAATCTTGCATTATGGAACTAACTTGGAATCCGTGAAAGGGTTCAGCAAGGCCTTAAGCTCGGCTGCCTGTGACTACAAATATAGATCCGACACCACTTCACCGATTCTTTACTATAAGTTCGTTGCCAATAGGGTTGCGTATCGCCGCTTGGAAGACAGGTGTAAGTTTTCCTAACGTCCTCCAAAAAGACACCGGCGTCATACCCTCAATCGATTTTAGAGCCATCCTTGAAGACTCGACTACATTTTCTCCTGGTTCCGATTATAGCTTAACCCACTCCTGGGCAGAGGAAAAGTCGATTTTGTGATTTTTCCGCAACAGGAGCATTACATGGCATGCTCATAAACCCAGAGCCAAAAGACAGTCGATGCTCAAGGTCACACAACAGTTCTGTTGAAGCCAAACATGGCTTTGAGAGTGTTTTTTTTTTTTTTTTTTTGCGTGGGAAGGTGGAAACCTTGCATAGGCACCAATGGTCCGACGTCTATTGGTAGTGTCAGATTCTTACTGACTAAAACCACCTCCCGGGGAATCTTTCCGTTTATTCCCCCGCGGAACTACCCCTGAGTATTACTTCGCGAGGGACGGATTTGAGCTTCTTGCTTCGTCACGGGATGCTTAGCGAATTCGCGTCCCGTTGCTGTTCTAAATTTCTTAGATCGCACATTATTCGTACTGCTGCATGGTTCACCGCAGCCCAAAGATCTTCAGATTTCAACATGTAGGGGTGGCCGCGGTATAGTGGTACTAGCTATCGCTTCTCACTCGGAAGGTCAAGGTTCGAATCCTAGCCACAGCAGGTTTTCATTTGTGTAATTGGAACTCAGTCAGAAAAATCTGCGTGTGAAGGCATAACACTGACATGTAGATTTGGCTGTTGTAGGGTTTTCAAGCACAAAACAACCGTTAAAATTCACAACCTCACATTCCGAGTGAAGAAAATCTCTCCGTCCTATTCGGACTCCCACCCCTGGAGAGTCAATATCGAAACCAAACACACCTGAGTTTCAAACCACTACATCACAAACTTTCCTTTCTCCTCTTTCTATCTTTCCGCCCGCGCCATGGCAACAGTAAAAGGGTATCATAACCCCTTAGGCGCGCGTAAATTATAAAAAAAAAAAAATTTATTGAACTATGTTTTCCGATGTTGGCCGTTCGCCAAATTCTTCACACAATATAGCTCTTTCATTTGCATACCGCGCACATTCGAAGAAAACGTGCTCCACGTTCTCTACCGCGTTTATGCAGAGAGGACAGGACGGACTCGAATCACGGTTTCGCTTGAATAGATATTCCCGGAAACAACCGTGACCCGTTAAGAACTGTGTAAGATAGTAATTCAGTTCGCCGTGTTTTCGTTTTACCCAACTTTCAATCCTTGGTATTGGTCGGTACGTTCATCTTCCTTTTTGGGACTCGTTCCGTTGTTGTTGCCACGCTTCTATCGTTTGCCTTGTTTCGGGCCGCCGATATTCCACATGAGTCTCTAAAGAACGCCCATCGCTTTCGACGATTTCTTGCAAGCGTATACGAGGTGATGGTTGAAATTAAGCCGAGCATCAATCATCACTCCCAGGTATTTTATAAATGGGCTGGAAATAATTGTGTGCTCTCCGACTTTTATAGTTATCGTTTGTAGCACCCTTCTACTCGTAATGAGAACGGATTCCGTTTTATTTTCCGCGAGGTCTAAACTCATATCGCGTAGCCACTTTTTTATCAGTGATATTGCTTCGTTGCAATACAACTCGATTTCTTCAAGTCGTTTCGCCATGACTACAACAGCAGTATCGTTCGCGAAACCTATAATGGCAACTTCCCTGGGGACTGTGAGTCATAGAATGTCGTCATACATTACGTTCCACAGTAAGGGCCCGAACACTGATCCTTGGGGTACGCCCCCTGTAATTTTATATAATTTCGTCCCCTCGTCGGTGTCCTAGAGGAGCAACCTATCGGTAAAGTAGCTCCTGATTAATCTTAATATGTACTTCGGTACATTTAATCTTTCGAGGCATTGTAAAATACGCGACCAGTTCGCCGAGTTGAAAGCATTTTTCACGTCAAATGTAACCACGGCGCAGTACTTTTTACTGCCTCCTTTCCATCGTCTACCTTCTATGGCCGGTTGGGCTTTGTTTGTTACGACTTTAACCGCATCGATTGTTGATCGGCCCTTTCTAAAGCCGTATTGATATTCCGTGAGTCCATCATTGGCTTCAATGATCGGCTGTAGTCTGTTGCATATAATTAGCTCTAATATTTCGCCCATAGTGTCGAGCATAAAGAGCGGCCGATAAGATGAGGGCTCCTCCGGCGGTTTATTTTCTTTTGGTAATAATACCAATCGTTGGTAGTTCCTTTGTTCCGGAAATATTCCCTCGCTTAAGCATTATATATGCTAACGAAAACGTCTAGGCGGGCCTTCGTCGCTATTTTTAAAGCCCTATTTGGTATGCCGTCTTGGCCAGGGGCTTTCCGATCTTCTACCCTCTCGATTGCAGCGGTGGGTTCATCGGTTGTTAAGGCAGGAATGTGTTCACGTAGTTCTCCGATCTCGCTTAGTAGAACTCCGTCATGTTGAGAGGGAAACATGCTTTCTACGATTCTGCTGAGAAATAGCAAGTTGGTGCCGGTCTCTGAGGCGTTTTGAGCTTCGCGGTTATGATTTTGTATGCTTTACCCCATACATTTTCGTTCAATTGCGTACAAAGATCCTGTCTTTTTCTAGACTTAATGGCGGATTTGAGTGCGGCGTGTGCTTCTTTATACGCTGTCCTCAATATCAAATTTCTATCCGTATCGCGTCTAGACCGTTGGTATTTTCTTCGTGCACAGGCTGATCGAAGTTCCATAATGTCATCGTTCGACCAATACGTTGGACGCCGGCGGTTTTGTGTCCCCGTTTGAGCCATTGATATATCGCAGGCAGCGTGCAGTTGTCGCGTTACTTGACGTACGATCTCGTTAGCTGTTCTCCCTTCAACTAAAGCTTTGCGTTCCATTTCGCCTTGCTAGTTTGAGGCTGGGTGTTTCAAGGTCGTGTAAGACTATGGAGATCGATTATAATTGCATTATGGTCACTGTGGGTATAGTGATTGCTGACGCGCCATGTCGTATGCCTAGATAAGCTACTACTAACCAACGTACTATCAACAATCGAGCCTGCACCCGCTCTACTAAACATGTTCGCATTTTCCATATTAGCTATGACGACGTCGAAACTAGAAAGCGCTTCGAGTAGAATGGTTCCCCTTTTATTCGTTAGCATGCTTCCCCATTCTACTGCCCATGCGTTAAAATCACCGGCTATAATATCTGGCGTATAATCCTTAGCATCGTTCGTATTGCTCAATAGTAAGGCTTGGAGGGACATAACAGCTGTATATGTATATGGTATATCGTTTAACTTTACTCGTACGAAGTAGGTTCTCTCGCCGAAAGGTGGGATCTGAAACGTGGTATTACCACATGCCCATATGTCGGCTTTTTTCGTCGTATTATGCTCCCAGTTTCCCGAATTAATGTTGCAATATTACTCCGAGAGTATTGCAATGTCGACCACATGCTCATGGACCGTTTGATGCAGTAGATCCTGAGCTATCTTACAATGATTTAAATTAAGTTGCAACATTTTCATGTTTTCGCGTGTAGGCTTTCAATTGCTTTTTTATACTCTGGGCACCTAACACTACCGGTTATATGCCCAAAGTCTACTCAGTTTGCACTACAGTGCAAGCATTTTGGTCTTGCCTTGCAATCCTTCAATTTATGCCCGTTTTCTCCCCATCTGAGGCATTCATTCGATCGATCGGTAGGGCTTTTGTACGTTCTTGCCATTATGTCCAAACCCGAGGCATCTAAAGCATTTCTTTGGCGAAATTTTTTCTCGGATCCTGCAATAGATCCAACCAACGCATACTTTTCCGGCGGTAAGTAAACTGTTACCGATGTCTACAGGCAACCGTATGGTCGCCGCCTGAATCACACTAAAAGTTTTCCTCATTGTCTTTACTGCCGGCGGCTTAACTTCATAATCTTGAAGGAACTCGGTGATGGCCGCGCAAACTTCTTCCTTCGACGTTACTTCGTCTATGTACTTGCATTAGAGGAATACCTCGTGCGTGATTGAGCGAACGCTAGCATCTTCACCTAACGAATCTCCGATTTTGACTTTTAAGCTTTGAGGGTGCAGCTAATGATTTGTAGACAGGTTTACCGGATTTTTTCTCTTCTTGTTAGAATAGATTTTTCAGTTTTCAGGGTCCAGTACTGGGTTTTTTGTATGAAGACCCATCAACACATCCTCGGTTTCTCTGAATTGCCCCGGAACTCAGAATTTGGCGCGTCAATTTTAGAGGTCTGAAAAACCCAAAAGTCTTAGTTTACAGGGTTTATCTTCCGCATAGAGATGGTCAACCAGTGCCCTGCGTGGAGCACTTCACTCTACTTGAATCCTCTGCACTAGCTAGTTTTCACAGTTACTCAGCACAGTGTTTGCATGCTGCGTTTTTAAGGCTATTGTCATTGCTAGCCTTCTCAATTCGAAGCGCCAGAGAGGTGCTAGCGGCATTTTTATATGTGCCGCGTTCCCATCTTTTTAGAGGTGGGATTTCCGGGGACATCCAAGTTCCATCCATCCGATCTGCAACTTAGGCTAGTTACAGCACCAGAGCTGTTTCTCAGCGTGCATTTCGCTGCATCAACCAACTTCCGTTAACCAGAAGTTTTGCTGATTGCAGCACTGCCTTTATCCGTGCATCTTGTGCAGTTAAAACCACCAGTGGATTGGATTTTGCAGATGGGTTTGGACGCATCATCGTTTGGACGGTTTCATCGGGCATCGTTCGCGCAAAGATCCATCGCCAGAGTTAGTGCAAGCAATTTTTTCCTTTTGGCCCTATTCGAGAGGGAAGAAAGGTGTGCAGCCTCACTTTCCAGACCTGTTTTGCTTCTCTATTGCCCCTGGAGGAGTGAAATTTTTAACATTCGCGCCTTCAAAAGCATTTGCCGTCTTTTTGCGGCATGGGTTGGTTGTCTTCTTTTATCTTCTTTTCCTATTTAACTGTCCCTTAGATGGTGGTGTTTCAAAGTGTGCCTTTTCTGAAGGTCGTTCGACCTTTTTGGATTGCCGAGGCAAGCCGTCGAAAATAACATTCTGGCCAACCATCTGATTCAGTTTAATCGTAACAGGCAGACCTTCCTGCCCCGACAAAACAGGCAAAGGAATGGAGATGGTACTTCTGCCCGAGTGTTTTTAGATAACCCCTGGTGGATTGGCAAATGAAATTATTTTTCTGACTCTGACGAAATATCGAAATAAGACTTAATATCGGAGACTTCAATGACATAGCTACTCGTAACTTTCAATCGCGTCATATGTTTATCTGCCTGCCACAGTACCACATTGTCTGCTATGGAGTTTAATGATATTTCGTTGCCGTTGCTGTTGCAATTTCTGATGCCATGTAAACCTTAGATTTCCGATTGTCGCCCATACTTCCGACGGTATATGGTATGTTCCGGACTGACTGCACACCCCGGTTCATTCCTTTTACTCCTTCGCTAACTTGGGCTTCTGTAAGGAATACATTTCCTTTTCGTGCGCGATAGCTGAGGTAATGAGCAGGAGTTCTTCGAAAGGTACTCGTACTCTTTAAAATATTACAAATTTCGTTGTTAGCCATTAGCAGGTATCCCAGCTCGTTCTCAATATATTTCGGGGGTTGAATCTCTTCCAAAGTTTTTTTTTCCTTGTGGCGCAATCCTAAAATGTTAGCGCATTACCTGTGTGTCGATGATGTATACTTCTTTTCTCAACTCTTCAAGAAAAATTCTGTCTGCAAAAGTCAGTGCTAACTTGCTAGTGTTTAAAACTTTTACTCGCCATTTCGTGTTATTCAGCAAAGATGGTAGTCTATCTACGACAAGTTTGGTGTACACCACTGCAGTACATAATTCGATGTTGCTCGTTCTTAACAATGTACGAGTACTACTTATGGATAGATAGTGTGATTGTCATAAGTTAAGTATTTCTGTTTTCTTCGAGTATTCTTTGTTCCGAAAATTCTTTCTCCATGACATTGTCCGTGTTTTTAGTTAAAATCCACGACGTGTTGCTTTAAGTTACCACCGATGAATAGCATTTTCTCTATTTTTGACATCTCACGCGTGACTCATGGCATGTGTCAAAGCCAAACATGCTCACTTAGTATTTCCAGTTCGTCATGGAAAGACATGCACCCGAACAACGCTTACAAATTATTGAATTTTTTTATCAAAATTCGGGCTCTGTGAAAAATGTTTTTACGCGCACTTCGGCCATTTTACGGTCGTCATAATCGATCTACGGAGCAAGCATTTCAAGCCATTGTGACCAAATTTCGCACCAATTTCACGCTATTGGACATCAAGCCACTTACCCATATGGGCAGAGTGCGCACCGAGGAAAATATTGCTGCTGTATCCGCCAGTGTTAATGAAGATCGTGATTTGTCCATTCGTCGACGTTCGAAACAATCGGGATTTTGTTACTCGACTACGTGGAAAATTTTACGCAAAGATCTTACTCTTACAAAATACAGCTCGTGCAAGAACTGAAGGCGAAAGGCCTGCCACTGAGTCGAATTTTCGATGAGTGGGCCTTCCTGAAGGAAGATCCGCTTTTTTATCGAAAAATTGTCTTCAAGGACGAAGCTCATTTCCGGGTGAATAGGTATCTTAATAAACAAAACTGCCGTATTTGGTCGGATGAGCGACCTCAGGCAATAGAAAAGCTGCTAATGGACCCGAAAAATTCGCTGCTGTTTATAGTTCGACGAAATCATTGGCCCGTATTTTTTCAAAGATGACCGTGAGAACAACGTTACCGTCAATGGCGCCGGCTATTGTTCAATGATTTCGAATTTTTTTTGCCCAAAATGCACGAGCTGAACCTAGTCGACATTCCAGCAAGGTTCCAGCCAAACAGAATGCGGATGGACCAATTGAGAAATGAGCTTGGTGAGTAATTTATCCTTCGTTTTGGACCGGTGAATTGGTCGTGTAATTTGACGCCTTCAGACTATTTTTTATCGGGATACGTAAAATCACTCGTCTATAGCGATAAACCAGCGTCAAGTGCAGCCTTGGAAGACAATATTGCACGTGGTATTAGGGAGATACAAGCCAATATGCTAGAAAAAGTGATTCAAAATTGGTCTCTCCGTATGGACCCGTTTAAACTTGGTTGTGATCAACATTTCCATAAAATAATTTTGAAAAAGTAGCCCTTAAGCGTTTTCTATAATCGAAAATTTTACTTTTCACTATGCCAATGCTCCAGCTTGTGGTAAGTAATTGGTTTCCGAAAAGCATCTATTGCTTGCCCAAGGAAACCGTCGAGCTTGAAGACGAATGTAACTTGTCCGCTATTTAAAAAAAAGGTACTTGGCGGAATATATTCATACCTTGATTTACTTTCGTGATGTCATGGCCTCGTACTATTCTCCTTTCTCCCGTGTGACTCTGGAATGCGCGAATGCATGAATGTTATGATATCTGACTTGCCTTTTGCCCCATCGGTACTCTCCGGACAAGGGAATCAAATCGCGCACACAGACTTAGGGAAGTCTCATAAGATGATAATAGTCCTTAGGCGAATCTATGTTGTTTAAGTAGCTGAATATAATTTTATATAAAATGGCAGATGACAGCGTATTATCTTGTTTAAACCCACTTTTATCATCAGAGATCTTGGCGAGATAATTTCCATGTAGCAGAGAACGTCTAATATTGACTGCACAATTAAATGAGTTCAACAGCCATATGGGCATAGTACCCCGGCGTTATACTCCGGACGATACAAATTTATTTGTATTGTTTCCCTCGAAAATAAAATAAATTGAAATGAGTTTAGGATAGGCTCGCCAGACATTTTTTGTGTTTTTTTTTATAATCGGCGCGCGCTAAAGGGGTTTTGTACCCTTAAAATGATCGTACGGGCGAAGGAAATTTAGGGAGAAAGAAAAGACAGGTGCCGATGTACATTGTTTTAAATGCTTGTAAATTATAACGACCAGGAAACACAGAGATCGGCAGGGCATTCCATAAGCGAGTTGTACGGCTTAGGAACGAATCACGATATTTTAGAGTACGTCCGAAAATGGGCTTGAGGGTATACTGATGAGCATTCATAGCGAGACGGGTGTTACGGTTGAAAGTTTGAATGGGCGGAATGCTACTGGCGATTTCAGTGGAGCACTGGTGGTGGAAATAGCGATAAAACAAAGTGAGACAGGAGACATTACGTCAGTGTTCGAGGGTGTCAATTGATTGACTGTCATTAGTATCACCAATGAGTTTTATCGCACGCTTTTGAATCCTATCTAGCAGGTGCAGAGATCTTTCGGGCGCACACGACCAGATGTGGGAATTGTACTTCAATTTCGGGCGGATAAATGCCTTATATATTGTGGTCAGGTCAGAGGGGGTAAAATATTTCTTACATCGCTTGAGGAAACCTAGACATTTCGCAGCATTTTTGACGACATCGAATATATGGTCATTCCAACGTAAGTTGTCACTGACACACACCGTGAATGGAAAGTTTATCAGTTTCGACGATGCAAGTGCCATTCATGGACAATGGCTGGGTATTTGAATTTCGCTTTAATGACAGCAGACAGTATTGAGTTTTGGAGGTGCCGTGATTTCACTTTATTCACAATGGCAAAGTGAAATAACGCCGAACACTGTTTGTGAAATAAAGCCGAATTCAGAGAGAAGGCAAAAGAATTTGCGAAGCCAAATGTACTTGTTAGAAAAACAAGTAAACTTTACCGTAATTAATGTTTGTTGATTGCAACTCGACCCCCTGATTGGGGTCGCTGAAGGATTTGGATTAGGTGCGAGTTTTGTGTATATACTCCCCATATATTTGTTGTTTGATTTGTTTGATTTCATCAATTGAAAGCGCAATAAAACCAATTGATCAAATCGCGCCCACTCCAAATCCTAGAGTGACCCCCAAGCAGGGGTGTTGCGGGGGGCAGCATGTCCTCCCTTAAAAACATCTCTGTTTATATGTCATTTTCCTAAACGAACTAACACCATATGATTTAAAATCTATGGAAACAGAATCCTCTCTCTAAAGGTGTGAGTAAATTCAAAGCGAAATAAGACCGAACATAGAAATTCGGCGTTATTTCGCTTTCATAAAGTGAATTTCGGATTTCGGCATTATTTCACGTGGCGTTATTTCACGGCACCGTTTTGTAAGCATTTGATAGTTTTGATAGTTCCCCAATTGGTTATGCTGTTAATATCGGAATTTACTGAGCTTAACATACGCTGCCGTTCACGTTCTACAGCCGAAGAGCAGGGACGTGAGTCCGGGAACGAATATGAAAACCACGGACTACTGTCGTCAGCAAAGGAATATAATGGATTAGAAGTAGCAGACAAGAAATCGTTGATGAAAATTAAAAAGAGTGTCGGAGACAGAACGGAGCCCTGGGGGACACCAGTATTTATTTTGTGAATATCAGACTTGAAACCATCCGAGACAACTTGAATGGAACGTTCCGAAAGGTAATTTCTAATCCATTGAAGAAGAGAGTCATCGATCCCATTTTCGAAAAAACAGCCTGATGCCAAACTCTGTCAAATGCCCATATTGCCGGTCATTGAGAAGTTTTCGTGTTTCGAGATATTTCATGAGCTGACGGTTTGTCAGCGTTTCCATGACATTGGAAAGAAGGGACGTAAGTGCAATGGGTCTGTAGGAGGAGAGAGAAAAAGATTCGCCTTTTTTAGGGACGGGCTGGACAAATGCTGTTTTCCATCTGCTCGGAGAGAGTCCTAAAGAGTAGTATTGATGAAAATGCTTACGCAGTGGTTTTGCCAGCGTGGAAGAACACCTCTTCAGAAGAAGGGGAGTTATACCATCTGGACCAGCGGATTTATGTATGTTGAGATCTTTAAGTACTCTTGATACTACAGGAATACGAAAATGGATTCGTCCCATTGAAAATTTGACGCACTTAAATATAAGCGGAGACAAAGCACAGTGTGGGAGTGTTGAGCTGGCCGCAAAGTGTACAGCAAGCAGATTGGTCTTATCCAAAGAGCTGACAGCTGGAATGTCATTGTAAATGAGCGTTGGGATGGAGGATGAGGCAGAATTTCTAATATTGTAGTATTTTTTGCCACAGGTTTTGATCATATTGGAATTTTACGCGCTTAAGAAATACGTTGCAGTCATTCTTGGCTCGTTTAAACTTTTTTCGGTTTTCCTCTGGTAAGTTGGTCTTGAATGACCGAGAAAACATTTCTCTAACCCTGGCATTACGGAGATGGAATTTTAACCACATGAAATTGAATTCCGGATTGGAACAGGGACTACATTGTGGTAGAGTTTGGTAAGCTACATCACTACGCATGGAAATGGCGAGACCGCGGTGAGAGAAGAACAATGGGACTAGCTAGGTAGCTTCAGATCAGTGTGATCTGAGAGGTGTGGACGGGGATCTACCTTTGTTTCACTAAGTGTCAAAAGAGCTGGTCTGTATTTACAGGCGTGGACGTACGCAGAAAAGTGATTACTTTTTAGCCCGCGTATATTGGCTATGTCTACCCTAAATTCCCGAGTCATTAAAAAGAAAGACAAACACAAAAAACACAAACACCGACGTTATTAAGCGCAGATGTGAAGTACAAATTCACAAGTTGGTTTACCGAATGAAATTGTTGTAGGTGTTATGCCCTTACAACAATAGGAAACAGCACAACAACAAATTTCATACCCACAGGCCGATATCCATCGGTTGCAAGCAACAGTAAGACCAGTGGCAGGAGAGCTGGGATGCCCGCACTGTGAATGTTGATTGGGGTTACACTGCACTCGCGCGTTTTTTTTTTTTTTTTCCACGCGCGGAGCGAATTTCACAGCACAGTGCACTTGTGCGTGTGCACTTGTCGATGATCAGCTCGGTACTCTAGTGTGGATCGTCTCAGGTTCAGTAGGGCGGTGGGGAATCGCGATAAGAGGGATGTCGTTCGGCAGCACCAGCATTTCTGGTGGTTGAATGATGGAGAAGATGTTTCGTCGTCGTCGTTTCCGTCAATTACGGACCAGCCTCACTAATGAGGCAGAGCTGACCAATCTATTTGCTCTGCGAATAGCGATGGCCAGCTTGCATAGGTTTAGGTTAGCATTTAAGGAATACATATATATATTAGTATATACATAGATATATACTAGTATATGTATGTCATTGTGAATAGTGTCTATGTGTATATATGTGTGTATTGTGTATGTAGGTTAGGTAGGCTAAGGTTTATTTTAAGTTAGATATTAAGTTTTTATAAAAAATAAAAAATTACGTCCATATGCTAAGTTTTTTTTTAAATTCTTTTCTTAGCCTTAATCATAGAAAATAAGTATATATAAGTATAAAATGTAAACAAAGTCGAAAGACATAGATATAAGAATTTAGAGTAGCTTAGAGTGCCTGTGTGGGGCCAGTAAGTTAGTATAAGATTGTTAAGTAATTTTAAGCTAGCATTTAAGCATTTTTTGTTAGGATGTAAGAATTAATAATTTAGAAAATTAAATGCATTTAAAACAACAAACAACAACAGCTCGGTACTCTGCAGAGAGTAACACTTTGGTGCGGACTTTGGAGTGGTGGCATCATTGGCCCATTTTATTCCGAAAATGCTGCTGGAAATGCCATTTCGGTCAATGCTACAGTGCCATGATTACTGAATGTTTTTGGGATAAAATTGGAGACGTGGACTGGCACGATTTTTGGTTTCAGCACGATGGCGCGCTGTGTTGCATGCCCATGAAACAATCGATCTTTTGCGCGCTAAGTTCGGTAAGACCTTTTTTGCCAACAATCCAAAAAGGATTCAATCCAGCAAAGGGAGCCACGTCAATGAAATCGTATTCCATAACTAATGGGAATGTTTGCTCTTTCTAATAAAGCCATAACATACTGAAAATAATTGAATTTTGTTCATTTTATATTATTTTGGATCATCCTGTATGTGCTGAGCATAATTGACGTAACATTCTGCGACGATTCCGCTGAAAGTGATGACGGTACCATAGATCACGATCTAGGTGAATGTTCAGTCTACGCCAGTGTCAGGCTGCAGGTAGTGGGTTCTGGTTTTGTGAGCACTCGTATGTGACTTCAGCATGTTAACGCCACAGTTTATTCAATCGCGTAAATTCACCCCGGCCTGCTTCTTATGGTTGAGTAGTGTGTATATTTTCTCCTTGTTCAGCACTCGCGCTTACTATGGTTATCAAACCAAGTCTGGTTAGACGATACCAGTACCCGGTGAGACTCATACAGTAAGGACAACTAATGTGTAGTCATAGTTACAGGACTGTTAGCGTCCTATTACAATACCCATATACTTCTATTTGGATCGATTTATATTACAGGGGCTGAACAAAAATCTGATGTTCTATTTCATTGTGAAGGAATCCTTACATTCATTTGACAATTTTCGAGGTAATTCACCGACTGCAGATGCTTTTTGGCGCAAACACTTTTGTGGGCTGCGTAAGAGTTTAGAAATAAAGTCAGTTTTGCCAGGAAACTCCTTTCCTTGAACTCCTGGATACTGGAAAAAAATCTTCCTTCAATTCTTTGATGGGTATCTAAAGAGCCACGATACTAAAACATTTGCCTTTAAAAATTGTCTGAAAGGCCATAAACTTAAACTTGAGTATCTATTTGAATTATACAAATTGTCGCATTGGCATAACGACACTCGCCAAAAAAGAAAAAAATCAATAAAATCCCCTTGTCTGCGGTAGCGAAAATTCATGGCCTGCTCCTTTATTGATGGAAATTCTGTTTGGCTTTATGCATGAAAACCTTTATAAATGTCATGCAGGTATCGATTGCAAGTCAATGCGTTACCTACGCATACCGGAACAAGTAAAGACGGAAAGTAAAGCCCTTAATACGGAACGTAATCCCTACTACATTGGGGTTAGATGTATTAGGACATCTAAGCATAAACACAATCTCTTAGCTCATGTGTGTAGCGTGTAGCGTACGAGCATCCGTTTCCGTATCCCATATCCCTCCTATGCACATGAACTTCGTTTTCTGGTTGAATATCTGTTGTAGACATTACGAAGGTAGAAAGGTATCCTTTTGAATGTTAGCAAAATTTATACCCATGCACTAAAGATCAAGGAAAATCCTTATTTATTGGGATGAAGTTCTATGAGAAAGGGGACAATGTTTGTGTGTGTATGATATTTGTTGCTCTAACTCTTTTCCAGAAACCATACCTGAACAGGTGAACAAAAACATTGGTTACATTAAGCGTCGCCCTTACGCTTCGGTACAGCTCAGATGTTCCATGTTCGTTACCTATCGAGAATCCTCTAGGATTTAAAAATAATACTAGATACATTGAACGTAACGTAGTATTAGGCCAATATCTACCGGAATTGAAATCCAAAAATATAACATTGGATTCAACGTCGTCGTCGTATCCGTATAGTTGTCGTACTCAAGTTTTGTTTTGCTCGTATATATATCGATGTCCTTTCATCGTTCGAAGGTTCCCAATAGCAAAGTTTACAATTTATATTGCAAACAATTGCGCAAGGTTTGGGTTAGTACGTGGGCAAAATAGGAGAGGGGGGGAAATTTTGCAATTCGTTTCAGGGACCAATAATCGGGTCGAAGTTCTTCTACCTCATTGAACACACACGGTAATGTTGGTGGTAAGGATGATAAAGCTTATCATGTCGTTTCTAAAGATTTCCTTGTTACCCCTTGTATTACGTAGAAGGACCCTCTGCAGTAACATAGTAGGAGTTACGATGGTCTGTTGATCGTAGCAGGTTTTATAGACTTATAGATGAAATGAGTATTTGAGAGAGATGCAGATATCTAAATACCATATATGCAAGTGCATGTAGTAGGACATGGTCGGTTCTTGAGCAAATATTGAGTGTCAGTGATTCATTCCGAAAGGGATTCGAGCATTAAGTCATTGTTATGGGTTGTCGGTTTCAATATTCTGAAGATATCATGGGAAAACAAATTTGCCTCCTAACAGCATTTAAATTTATGGAAGAGACAGTATGTTTTCGAATTGACCTAACAGACCTGAGGATTGAAAGTTCTAAGATAATTAAAGGATAACATTGACCATTTTGTTATGAATGACAAGCAGGACTTTTTAGTTACAGGGAACTAGAGACGTTACGACAAGATATTGCTTGGCTCAGAATTTCGTATTACTGTGTAACAATCCAAGTTGTGATTAAGTGCTTGCTAAACTTACCATGGCGGTAAACGTTTGAAACATTTAAAACATTTGAAACAATTGGAAGATATCTTTAAACTGCTACACATGCAGGCTAAATCTATGGTCAAAACAAATTAGATTATGATTTTGCGTTCGAATTAATTCTTATGAAATCAAAGGGCCATCCTTTGATTATCCTTATACGAATTGACTCAGCGAAGGACTGTTGAGCTAGCTAGGATTCGCTGAGCGATATGACGACTGCGGTTTCTGAAATGCCAATCGTAGGAAATGCAATGTTTAAGAAGAAAACCTGGAATTAAGTGGATAACATCTCTAGGTCATTCTAAAAGGCAAATGCGTTCGAATAGATGCGCAAAAGTATAATCCTACAGAAAGGAAGAGGCACTCTTAAGTCGCTATTCCGGAATATAATGATGGAAGTACACATACATATAGTGTAACTAGATAGCAAAAAGCTACGGAAGTAGAACTTCCTTCAGAACCATCAAATACAAATAACTTACAGCATGGCCATTGCTTACAAAAACATCAGTTGGAAGCTTTCAACGCCACTCTGCATATTTTGGTTGGTGACTTACATTGCAGATGGAAGTAAAATTGAAGGATTAGTCTTAAATTGTGTAGTACTCAGTCATGTGGTGGTCAAAGGGGTGGTGCATGCGATTATATGAGAACACAAGCGTTCTCACTTTAGCCTCACACCATCAATTCCACGTGGTGGCTGCTGGGTGCCTACCCCTGTGGAAGGTCGCTGGTAGCAGTTGACGAGAGAGGGGGGAGGAGTGTCATCTCACTAAGGCACTTTCTCCCGTTTCCGGCAGCTGATGAACTCTAAGGATGGTATCAACGGTGGCGTCCACAGTTTCTGTTAGGTCGAACTATCTCTTTCGAATACAAGGTCTATAGGGAGCTCCTACACTTAGTTAGGGTGTTGGTGGTGGATAACCCCTTAATAAGGGCCAACGGCAGCACTCACATCCCCAAAGCGGGTTACTGGCACCTGAATTTGGTCCAACTTCTTTTGTCCTGGGCCTCCCAAAAAAGGGCTGGCCCTCCAGGTTGGGGGTTGTGCGTGGGGATAACTGCCCAACCACGTATAAAAGCACTATTACGAAGCGACCAATAAACTCGGATAAACACGGATTCACTGTTGATTACCCTGCAAAACGAACAAAGGACATGCTGCGCGCAGCCGAAGAACTAGCGGAGGCCTTAAACTGCTATAAAGCAGATATCACCTGAATCCAGGAAATGCGGTGGGATGGGCCGGGCAAAAGAAAGATGAAAAACTGTGATGTTTACTACGGTGATTGTCATAGGGAACGTAAACAGCGTTCATTTGGATGCAGATTTGTTGTAAGCGGCAGACTTAGGTAAGCAGCCTTGAGCAGCTTTCGAAATGTGAGTGAATGATATAACAATCCGTTTCTAAGGTGAATTCGCTAGCATCAGCCTTATATGCGCTATGGTACCAAAGAAAATTTCTTCGAGCTCGTCGACAAAACCTTCGAGCAATGTCCTATGCATGACATTAAAATCGTCCAAGGCGATTTTGAAAAGAGGACATCTTTGGTAGCACAATCGGAAGACATAGCCTACACGACACCACGCCTGGAAACGGACTTAGGCTAATCGATTTCGCTGCGGAACTTAACGTTCCGCAAGCACACAGCAGCAAGCCGCCAGAAACTTTGCCGATCGCGTATGCCTCAACTACACGCGAAGTCCTTTGTAGCCAGCATCAAGTGCTGAAGACCTTTGGCTTAGATGCCGAGAAGTCATCAGCAATGTCTAAACTGGCGTGCTGGGTTTCACCCGCCTACCGCCACGAGATCTATGATGAAGAGGGCCGGCAAGCACATGCAGGAGAATAATATGCCTACAACGCGGCGCTGCACATAAGGATGAAACCAGCTTGTGAGCTCTACGAGCAAAAGAGAAGGGAAGAGCCTTGGCTTCTCTGGAGAAAAAAGAAAAAGCATGAGAAGCGCGCGATTGTGGAAATAGAGACGTGCTACTCCACTAATAATACACGGAAGTTTTACCAAAAGGTAAACAAAACGTGTCAGGGTAATAAGATCCTAACGGAAACCTTATTGCACAGCACAGTTGGTGCTGAGGATATGGAAAAACCATTTCTGAAGACTGCTAAACGGCGAAGACGACACAAATTCCGCTGTCAAGCAGAGCGAACAATTCAATATTGACGATGCAATTCAAGAATTCCGTCCACCTGACCAAAATGAAGTGAGGATAGCAATATCTAAATTGAAGTCGAACAAGGCTGCCTGGCCGAATGACCTACTCGCCGAATTATTTTAGGCAGCAGGAGATGACCTGGTAGAGAGCATACACCAACTTATTTCGAAGATTTGGTCGGATGAATATATACCAGATGAATGGAACCTCATCATCGTTTGCCCGATTCACAAGAAAGGAGACCCTCTAAACTGCGCCAACTATAGAGGTATCAGTCTCCTAAACATCGCATATAAGATCTATTCTTCCGTATTGTGCGAGCCCCTGAAACTATTTGTCCAGAATCTGATTGGACACTATCAATGTAATTTTAGGCCCAGTAGGTCCACAATTGACCAAATATGCACACAACGGCCGATCTTTGAGAAAATCCAATAACTTCAGATCAATACCGTTTTACCGATCTTAAAGCCGCATATGTCAGCATCTACAGAGACGATCTATTCAGAGCCATGTCTGGTTTTGGCATACCTGCCAAGCTCGTCCGCTTGTGCAGAATGACGATGGCGAAAGCTCGCTGCTGCATCAACGTCGGTAACGAGTTAACCGAGGCTTCGATGTCAAAAAAGGATTTAAGCAAAGCTACGTGCTTTCACGTAGCTTCTTCAACATCATACTTGAAAGAATTGTGCAAAACTTACACACACGAGGTACAATCTTTCAAAAGTCTGTTCAATTGCTTGCATACGCCGACGATATTGATATTATTTGTAGAACACAGCGAGCTGTCACTGCTGCACTGGGATACTCAACATCGGCGAATCGGCCAGAATGTCACAATCGACAGCTATAGCTTTGAGGATGCAAGGGGCTTTATCTACCTCGGCTCTGCTATCACATCTGAAAACGACATCTCTTCAGAAGTCAAAATATTCTACACTTGCCAATCGCTGTTTCATTGGGCTGAGAAGGCAACTGTGTAGTAAGGCCCTCTCCCGAACAACCAAGGAACCTCTATATAAGACCCTTGTAATCCCAGTCTTACTCTATTGTTCTGAAGCATGAACCCTTTCTAAAGCGGATGAAGAAATCCTTGGTCATTTTCGTAAGATACTTGGTCCCATAACCGTTGACGAGTTCTAGAGGAGATGATTCAACGATGAACTCTACGAGGTGTACACCGACATCGACTTTGTTAAAAAGACTGCCTTCCAGAATCTTCGACTCTAATCCAGAGAGACAAAGCAGTAGAGCAAGACCTCGCCTTAGGTGGGGCCCACAAGTGGAAGGGTACCTCAACTAACTTGGAGTGCGCAACAGAAGGCAGTTAGCTAAAGGGCGCGCTAATTGGAAAGACTTATTGGTTGAGGCCCAGGTCCAACCTAGACTGTATCGGCGCATAAGTCTAAAAGACTCAGTCATGTACTTATATTCGTACAATCAAATCAAAATAAGTTGTTCGAATCAAATATTATGTTCTTAAAAGTATGTGACTTACCATTGACAACTCTTAATGGCACGCAATCGTCATTTTAAAGGCACGTATTTCTAAGAGTGCTTTCTATTCTGATCGTGTTGGTATTTTGCCGCCTGAAATTCTGGTTAAAGCACGGTTGGGTTTACCTTGTATCTGAGTTTACTTAGTTTAGCAGCATGACTTCTAAATCGCCGCATTCTGTATTATTTAAACTATTCCGACAGCCTCATATTAAGTCTCTGTACTACTCCTGTTCTACCTATTTTTGTGTGAGGTGGTGCATATTTACGGCTAATATGGTGACTTATAATATTCGTGTCTGTTGATGACCGAAGTGTTTACTACAGCGACTGCTACAGAGGACGGAACCAATGTCTATTTGTAAATGCATTTGATATAAGCGGAAAATTAAGGTCGAAAACATTGGGCTCTTGACATATGAACAAGAGTATTATAACAATCCGTATCAAAATTTAAATCGCCAAACGTCAAACTGATATGCGCTCACGCCCCAATGGGAGTAGTATATGATATTATCAAAAAATGTTTCAACGACCTCCTGCTTAAATCCAATGAGCAATGCCCTTAGTTTGACGTTAAAATGCTTCGGCGAGCTACCATCGGCTCGGACCACTACTATTACTATTGTAGCCAAGATGAGAATGCGAATAAGCGATTCTCACTAAACAACGAAGCAGTACTGTGAGAAAAGTCGAACATCAGCATTCGTAAGAGTCTGCAAAAATGTTAACTCCTAAAACCATCGAGAAGTCCTATGATGCCAGCATCAAGTGTAGAAGACCAGTGGCACCATTGTCAACAAGCTATCAGAGGCGCCGCATCTAGTGCGTTAGGTTTCACCACACCGCCACCAGGAAATGAAGCGAAAGTAGTAGTTGAGCCACAGTCGGTGCTGAAATTCTGGCTGAGAGAATTACTTCTGCAGACTGTTTAACAGCGAGGAAGACCAACACCCCGAGGTCAGTCGAATGAACCATTTAACTTGAATGATGACCGACAACAGCTCTGTCCGATCAAGAAGACGTTTGCATAGAAATATCCTAATTAAAAACTTGTGCAAGGTTTGCCCGATTCTTAATAAGTCACACTCTCTGAACTGCGTCAACTACAGTGGGATGGATAAAATCCTATATAAAAAATCTCATAGGCCCTTTTCAGAATACTTTTAGGCCTTATATCCACCATCGACCAGATATTCACCTTACGGCAGATCTTGGAAAAAAAACGCCTGAACTTGTTTATCGATTTGAATGCCACATGTAACATCATTTATAGAGACGAGCTAAATAGAGCTATGCCAAGTTTTGGCATCCCTTCAGTTTCCCCACGCACTGTATATAAACACATGACACACCATCAAGCACTCTCTAAGCTAGTAATAGATGGACTCATCGAAAAAACCATGCGACATCTAGACTAGCATGGCCTATGGTCCCTAAATGACTAAGAAGTGGCCAATCCTAGGTGAGTTGATATATATAAATCTGTCAACATATTTTAAAGTTATCCCTCCTAGGCTGACACAATAGCCTTTCATTATACTCAACAAAAAATTATATGTCTGTACGAGTATTAATAATGTAGCCCATCAGGTGAAAAAAATAGATATGTAGCTAAAGTTAGCTTATACGAATTATCGTGACCAATGGTACCGAATTAGATCATGCCAGACCCATATCCGCAGCTCAGCCGGCAGTTGGTATATTGCCAAAATTATGAACAAGTGAATCGGCTGTCTAAAATTTGGGTCGAAGAATGTATACAGTTAGTAAGTATACTCGTACAGGGTCTTCCAATAGGGACTTTCGAATTTTTACAGTTAATAGCGGCCATATTATTGAAGCTACATCTGTCAAATTGGCTCTCATTTATTCAGCCTATCTTCCCAAATCACCATGGAATGACATAGCGTTAAACAAAATGTGTGAATGATAAAATTGTTTTATCAAAATAGGTGTTCTGTTCGGGCAACCTTCCACGGGCTTCACCAATTTTACGGTCGCCATAATCGCCCTACCGGGAGGACAATTCGCAGTGTGGTGGATAAATTTGAGTACACTGCTTCAGTAAACGTTAAACCGATACCCTTACGTCGACGAAACGGAAGATCTGCCGAAAACATCTCCGCTGTCCGTGGGATATGGAGCAGTTGGAAACTGACTTTCAGTTTCATCGAAAAATCATCTTCAGCGATGAGGCCCATTTCTGGATGAATGGGTACGTCAACAAACAAAATTGTCGAATTTGGGACGATACCAATCCACACGAGATCCAAGAGTGTCCAATGCCTCCCGAACAAGTCACTGTTTGGTGTTGATTTTGGCGGCGTCTTCGGCCCCTAGTTCTTTGAGAACGACGATGGCCTGGCCATCACCGTCAACAGCGAGCGCTATAGGTCGATGATTACCAACTTCTTTTGGCCTGAATTGGATGATATGGATACCAATGACATGTGGTTTCACGCCACATTCGGTCTTCTGCACAAGCGATTTGAGGGCTGGGAAATCTCAGGTGGAGGTGATGTGACCGGCCCACCGAAATCCTGCGATTTTAACCTGTTAGGCTTTTTCATGTGGGGTTTTCTGAAGTCGTAGGTCTATGCAAATAAGCCACAAATCGCAGCGGCCCTCATAGCCAACTTAACCTCATCAGGCTGATGTACGCGCCAGAATCATGGAAAATTGGATATTTCGGATGCGCGCCACCCAGGGAAGCCACGTTGGACATTTGAACGATGTTATATTCCATACATAATGGCATCGATAGACCTTGTAAAAGAATGAAAAATGTTGAGGATATCTCACACACACTTTGTTTTATTTAAATTTAAAAATAAGCAGGTTCGTCCATTCCCTTTATAAGTAGAAAAAGGGACAGCCCCTGGTCCGCGCCAATTACAGGGGAATTAGCATATCAAATCATGACTGCAGCATTATGTGAACGTCTAAGACCTTTCATGTGGTCCGACAGGCCTCTATCAGTGTGGGTTTAAGCCAGGAAAGATTCATAGATCACAATCCATTTGATCTTGGAAAAAACCCAAAATACCTTTATACGAGGGGAGGGTTACCTGAAAAGTGATACAAGACATTTTTTCTCAAAACTTGTTTTTATTTTTCTACATAGTCTCCTTTTAACCCTACACACTTCTCCCAGTGATGCTCCCATCTCTCTAATCCGTCCAAATAGTACTTGGCGTTTTTCTCTGCAAAATATTTGTTCACGAAGGTGATTGCCTCCTCATTTGACGAAAATCTCTGTCCTCCGAGCGCAGTTTTTAGATGAGGGAACTAAAAGAAGTTGCTTGGTGCTAGATCTGGTGAATTAGGCAGATGGTCTAGCAGTTCAAACCGTAATTCATGGATTTTCGCCATGACAACCGCTGAGGTGTGAGCCGGCGCGTTGTCTTGGTGAAACGGGATATTCTTTTTCTGCAAATGTGGCCGTTTTTCCGCAATTTCTGACTTCAGCTTGGCAAGTAATGATGCGTAGTATGCTCCTATAATGGTTTTTCCTTTTTGAAGATAATCGATTAGAATAACTCCTCCACTATCCCAAAAAACATTCGCCATCACTTTCCCAGCCGAAAAAACAGTTTTTGCTTTTTTTGAAGTCGGCTCGCCCTCTACAGTCCACTGTTTTGACAGAATTTTTGTTTCGGGCGTATAATGGTGTATCCAAGTTTCATCTATGTACAGTAATTAATTGGCGCCAAAACTCGGATTTATTGCGCCTAAACTGCGTCAACAGAGCGTTGGAAATGTTCATTCGAACACGTTTTTGGTCTAACGCAAGCAAACGCGGCACCCAACGCCCGGACAGCTTTCACATGTCTAAAACTTGATTTAATATGTAAGAAACACGTTCTTTGGACATTTTCATAACCTCTACTATCTCTCTCTCTTTAATTGGGCGGTCGTCTAACACCATTTGGTGAACTTTAGCAATGTTATCGTCAGTGGTTGCAGTTTTTGGACGTCCCGAACGTTCATCATCTTCCAAGCTCTTACGGCCACGTTTAAATTCAGCTGCCCAAAATTTCACTGTGGTAAATGATGGTGCAAGAATTTAATAACTGCTCGATACTCAATTTTTTTCCATTTTCATAAAAAACACTCACATCGACTCACTCAAACGACTGTCAACTAAAAACTGTGCGACCAAAATTACTACCACGCTATTTCGATTGAGCTGGTTGATGTTTCCTCGGAAAGATCAGTAATGAAAAAACCGAGACCTTCAACGACAGAAAAGGGCTTAAGCAAGGTGGTGCGTTGTGACATTTTCCACATATCGTCCCCGAAAGAATTGTGCAAAACTCGTAAGCCAACATGTGAAGGATCACTCTTGCTAATCGCTGCTTCTTTGGACTTGGAAGGTAAATGAGTAGAGTAAGTGCGGCAAATATGGCCTACCATCAACATAAAATTAAGTCGAATTTATTTATTTGTTTTTTAAACAGTCTTGCAAATCATTAAGCTTTCAGTCTTTAGTTACTCGATTAATAAAAAAACATAATAAAAAGATATAAATAAAACATTAAAGGAACTTCATATTTTAGTTTGTAAAAAATTGCGGCTAATATGGCCTACTTGGTGTTAAGTATGGCCTATGGTGGGCCATATTTAATGGTTTTTGAGAAAAGTGGGTTTAGCTACAGCAAAATTCACATATGAAATATGGTTGCTCGTTGCCAGTACAATACTCATGAGCCCAGATCCTGCATACAACACATTGTACTCAATGTTCACCTTGCTTATCGTCAGAGAACAGGCCGGTGCAGTAGATGCATCTAGCATCCGTCTGGTTACTTCTATCAGGACTTGGATCCTCACTTTCTGATGATAAGAGCTGGGTTTTGCGATAGCTTCTCTTTTTCCTTACCATGCTTTGTTCATTATTTTCGTTAAACCCTAAATTTGTAGAAACCATCTGAAATTAAAGGTCGAGCAAAAAGACGTTAACATTATTGGATTAAAGCCTAAATACATATATATATACGTTTCTATAATTTTTTTTTAAACCCCATGATTGTTCTTCTTAACTCTTTTTCATTTCTTTTTTTTGATGGATTCTTCTAAAGCTTCCTTCCTTCCTTCCACGAGTTTAAGGTTTTTTTACTCGAACAGAGATAGGAGAAATTTGATGTGGAGTTACCAAAGTTGTTGATTCCGAAATACTTTTTATCCCAGTAGAAGTCGAAGGTTGTGAATGGTTATTCGACTAATCTTGCTTAGACTGCGTCATCTATCCATTATTTTCACGTCCATCAGCAGGATTTTCCATGTAAGATAAACGTATTTCACCTCCTTTTGCTGCTAGAAAATCGTGGTTTTGGAACACATTCCTATCAAAAGGACGTATACCGGTGGACGAAAAGTCTTTCAGAGCAACTTCTGCAGTTTGAGCTTTTAGAAAGGCTCGACCGAATAGCTCAATTATATCATACTGTGTTAGAGCTTTCGTGTTGTTTATGGTCCAGCGTCTAATTTTTTCAGTCAAATATTTTTTGAGAGGTCCCATGAAAGTCTTATCTAAGGGTTGAATTTTTTGACTTAAATGCGGAGGTATAGATAGAATATAAACATTATTTGTTCAAGCCAGGTCTATAAGTACTATATTCCTGGTGTGGCTTGAATGACCGTCCATTATAAGTAATACAGATGAAGATGCCGTTGGTTTCATTATTGTTTAAAAATTGTTTGAACCACTTTGTGAACAAATTTGTCTGCACCCATCCTGATGGATGATTAGCGTAATATATTGAATCCGGCAGTACACCTATCAGGAGGTTAGGATTGTCTCTATTTCGCGGAAAAATTAACATAGGAGGCACAAATGACCTTCCGGCACTCATGCACAAAATCGACGTAATAAGTGATTGCCTCTCAGCAGATGTTAATGCTTCCACTTTTTTCGACCTTTTAAAGCAAATACGTTTGACATTTTGACTGGAACTACTGAAATCCCCGTCTCATCCACATTAAAAATAGTGTTGGGGGTAAAATGGTACTTGCCATGAGTATTTCTAAATTGTCAAAAAAAATTGACACGTTTTGTTATGAAAATCCAGAAGCACGGGCTAAAGACTTTCCAGTCGGCAGGCGGAATGACAGCGATGGATGACGTTTTAGAAATAAAGTAGCCAGTCCCTTCCCGCAACTTCCTTTGTAACAGAAAATGGATTGGGAATTTGGTTCTTTATAGCTAGCTGGAATGCTAACGATCTTATGTCATTCCTGGTTAAACCAAATAGTTTCCCTTCCATTTGCAGGCAATACTACTAGAGACTGCTCGAGTTCTGGAGGAAAAATGGTTTTCCTGCCTATTTTGGCACTTACTACTTTCTCCAAAGGTTTATCCTTTTTGCCACTAAACGCCTCAGTGTGGTTCTCGGGACATTGAACATTTTTGCTGCCTTTAAAAAGCCCATCTCTTTGAGGTTTACGGCAGTGATTGCTTTCATCATATCATCCTTAACCCACGTTTGTCGTTATTTTATGCAGTTACTAGAGTTTGAAGCCATGTTTCCAACAAAAGAAAATAAAAACAAAACGATAAATTTCAACGAAGTTCACGGGTTAAATGTAACCTACTAGGCCTACTAGGCCATATTTAAAACACATGAGGTACCCCATATTACATACACTGTATTTTTATTATATAATTTTCAATTTGAACACACTTCACAAACTTTTGTTAAAACTCTAAATCACTGAAAATAAGAAAATATTCAACACTATTCAATCTCAGAAAGACACTATCAAATGAAAATGCTCCAGCCCCCTTCGAGGTAGAAGTTCTTCAGGCAATTTTCGGGTCCAGCGAACTGCATGTGCTGTATAGCGTTAGAAAAATCCGGATAGCCCAGCTAGAAAGATTCGGTCACGGTGAAAGCATCCATAGGGATAACGCGGACGACCTAATATTAGCTGACGTACACAAATGGATGTTTCCTTTATTCAACTGCGTGTATGGAACTAGAGTCAGCTAGCAAAACTTCGCACTAGTTGGATAGGCACGTTAGCTGAGGTCCTGGCCCACCCTGGATTTTACTGTCATTTAAGCAAGTATGTCAGTGTAATCGGCTTTAACACCAAGCTGCAATTGTCACAACCGAGCTGGAAACTTTTGAAATGTACTCGTATAACCTTTTGTAAACTGCTGTGTGAGCACTCGCTACTGCGAGTGTTTTGGCCAAATCGCATCTTCAACGAACCAGCGCATAAAGAAACTGGGAGGAACGTATGGCATAACGCGAAGGAATTTTATATTACCCGGCAAGTTATTAAATCAATAAGAACGAATATGAAACAAACTGAAAAGAATTGCTACAAGTAGAAAAGAGCTATATGGAGTTGAAGCACATCACTAGGAATCAAAGACTATGACGCATAGGCATAGCCTGACGATGTAGAAACAACCTATAAGGAGAGATACGATGTAAGTTCATAAATGTAGCCAGCATATTCGAGGAGTGTATATGAGCTTGGCTACACATGGTTCTGGACAAATTAAACTACCGAATTAGTCCTAAATGTATCAAGAATGAAATATCAAAGGAGCCTGCTTGACAATATTCTTCTAGGCAAGGAAACGTATTTTAATTATTTTCTAGATAAAGGGCTCCTAAATTTTCATTTTTAGACGATGAGCTCTATTAGGCTTGTCGACCACTAGGAAAGAAAGGGGTTTTGAGATAATAATGTCTTCTGCATATAATTCGACATGCTCGGGGAAAAAATGTAGGCCCTTAATGACAGCCTTGTAGATCATCAGACGTGTGTCGTGATTTATTTAAATTTGGTGTTGTTTTTCTCTTTGCTATTTTTTAGCCCGACGCCGATATTAAAAACGGATTCCAATTTTACTTAACAAATATTTCCTATTTTTAAAATTTTTTCAAGAATGGTGAGAGTTCGGCTGCCACGATACACACACTTGTCTTAACTGTAGAAAGAGTAATAACAGAATATCGATCGGTGTTCGTCCAAGTCGTTCCACAGAAAACATTACGGCTGTTCGTCAGAAAATGGCCACCAATCCGGTAATAATCATTCGGCATTGTAGGCAAGTACGAGTATTTAAAATCTCAGGAAGCAGTGTATTGCTATGAAAGATTTGCGTCTTTATATCTGCAAAATACAACTGACTCAATAGCTTATGCCTGCGAAGTCAGTTCGTCAATTGATCAAGAAGTCATCCTCAGAGATAAGGCGCATTTTTTCGATGACGACGTATGTTTCATGCGAGGGAAAAACATCCCAAATGTGCCACTGTTTGGGTTTCTTTTTCAAAGGTTTTTCGGAGTCCATAATTTATGTCAATAAGCTTAAACCTTGAAGGAGAAGGTGAGACACTGTGTTACTGAAATCCGGCTACATTTACCATATCTGTAATTTGTCAAAAGAAAGCAAATGGGCCGCCAAAGCCATCACTTTGCAATAGACCAAATAGGTAAGGCCTAGATTTAGGGCAGTTAAAATAAAATGCTCGAATTGAGTTAATTCATTATTCGTTTACAATTACCCTAAAATTGGAACAAATTGCGCGATGAGTGATTTGCATAAATGCAGTTCATTTACAAGATTGTTGACAACTAACACGTATTTAGACTGGTGATTACGTGATTTGAGGCAACAAGTCGTCAGTTTTGTGATGTGGTTTGCTTTGTTGTTATTGAAATAAGCAGCAACTCACTGCTTCCATTGAAGACCTTGTCCTCGACTGTCCGCTGTTTGTTGAGCTAAGGTTGGTGCTTAATATGAGATCATCGTCTTCTAAACTGCTGCGTGCAGTGACTGAGTGGTTGTGAGTATGAATTTTGTTGGTGTGCTGTATTCTATTATCATAAGGGCATAGCACCTGCTGTGCTTAGTATCGACGGTGATTATATTTTTTGTGTTTGTCTTTTATGTCAATATTCGCGGGCTAAAAAGCAATCACTTTTCTGCGTACGCGGTATATATAAATATATACCAGCTGTCTTTGCACTTAGTGAAACATAGGAAGATCCCCGCCCACACCTCTCAGAGCACCCTGATCTGAAGCTATCTGGCTGCGAACTAGTGCCATTATTTTTCTCTCACAGCGGTCTCGCCATTTACATACGTGCTCAGTGTAGCTTACCAAACTCCACCACAATGTAGTCCCTGCTCCAATCCGGAATTCAATTTCATGTGGTTAAAATTCCATCTCCTTTATCGAGCATGATGCGCTCTCTGACTCCATACAAAGAATTGTATCCCTATTTTCTCATACTGAAATTGTCATTTTTGGCAATCTCAATATACACAATTCTGGGTGGCTTCAACATTCTGGACGGACAAAACCCGAAGAATGGAAAATAACTTAACCCAGCTTAAAAATGAGCCCATACAAATACCAGACGTTGATACCTCCAATGCGCTAGACTTATTTTTAACTTATCATTCTGACAAATACAAGGTCAATGTGCTATCCTCTCTAGGCTTGTCGGAATACTGTGTCATATGAGCTAATTTCTCGTACACCGACCACATAGTTAGAGAAACGATTCCTAAAAGAACCGCATGGCAATACAAGAAAGCCAATTGGAGTGGACTTAACATCTTCGTTTGGAACATTAAATGAGCATTATGTTTCCTCGATAATTTTTAGAGATTACCCTGCTTTATTGAAAACCAGATTTACTTTGCGGCGCCACAGGAATCGTAGTATTGCCCCGTTAGCTCATGAAATATCTCGAAACACGAAAATTTCTCAATGACCTGCAGTACGGTTTTCATAGCAACAGGTCCACTGGTGATCTGATGTCATGTGTCACTGGAAAGTGGAATCAAAGCGTACATCAATTTAGCGAAAACAAAATAGTTGCACTTAAGTTTCCTAATGCATGTGACTCGTTTTGCCACCAAGCTCCTCTTCGATCGATGGAATCTCTTCTTCAATGGATTAGAAACTACTTTTGGAAAGTTCAATTCAAGTTGTCTTGCATGGTTTCAAGTCGAATATCCCAAAATAAATGCTGGTATGCCCCAGAGCTCCGTTCTGATGATCACACATTCGGTGTCGTCAAAAATGTTGAGAAATGTCAAGCGATGTAAGAAATAATTCACCTCCTCTGATCTGATCGCAATAACACTCGTCCCACTATGAATTCTCATCAGAATACCCTCAAGCCCACTTTCGGACGTATTCTAAAATATATCAATTCGTTCCTAAGCCATACAACTCGCTTATGGAATGCCCTGTCTAGCTCTTTATTTCCTAGTCATTATAATCTTCAAATATTTAAAACCAACGTTCACTGGTACCTCTCTTTCTTTCCTCCTGATTTTCGTTCTCCCGCGCAATCTGCAAGCATTTTAAGGATACATCCCTTGAGCGCGCGCAAATTATAAAAAAAAACCAAAAACATGGCTCAGATAATTATCACATCAACACCACGGATGAGTTAGTCCTGAAAAATGTTTGTTGTGGTTTCCAGTCGTGCGTGCTCGTATTTTGTGCAACTTGCACCAACTCTGTCAGTAATACCCACAATTCTAGTGGCTAACACCAACACCAGCGATGATGCTATAGTGCCATCTTAATTTGTATTTCTAACATAAGAGCAGGCTCTAAATGCCATGGTGCCACCATCTGAAAAACCATGACATTATACGTGGTAAGAGAAATTACGTGCATACCGCTTTATTTAAATTTGGTTAATACCTTCTAGGCGATCCGTACATATTCGGTTCGTTGTGAATAGATATCTTTGGGAAGACCCTCGTCCGGGTGGAGGTAGATCTTTCACAATGTGTGCATATAAGCAGACTACTCGTATTCCGGTTATTGGGGGTGTTGGCTTGTGATTTTTAAATGCAAAACGAAAAGTCTCAGCATTTCCAACACTGATGAAAGACTTTTTGCCTTCTCCAGAAATATACGGGATTGAGCTTTGTTCGTTTGTAATCCACTTACGAAGATCAAGGTTGGGACGTAGGCTGACGCTAGCGAATGGAGTTGCAGTCCTGAACTCTGTGACATCCATAAAGACAATTGATGTATAGATTGTGGTCTTTGAAATGCTCGCAACGATCAAATGATGAAAGTTCTTGAAATTTCTGCCATTTAAACAGGTTGTGCGTGAATTTTATAGCACAGAAGATACAAGTTGAAAACGACGATGTCTTAGCTGCGATAAATGCGAAGTTGCTCTGTAGATGACCATTCGACTTAAGTCTACCTCCGTAAGGATGCTACGAGTGTGACTGAGTTCAATTATGTAAAATCTGCTTAGGCTCTCCATCAAGTTATGCCATTCTTCCTAAGAAATATATTTAAAATCAGCTGCAGTTGAGACTAATGTTGAGTCGAACTCTTCGGCTCATAACCAAGTTATGTCTTGAATTCCGGCTGTGTCGTAACTTTGTTCTCCATTTTGGCTTCCGTGATTTGCTCCATTCTTTGAATTGAATTTGGAGCTCGAATATATACATTTGTGATGTCTATCAGACTAAGAATTGTTATCACTCTTGTTTTTGCTAGGATACGGAGCTTGAATATTTTCTGCTCTTTAATTATTCTCCTCAGCAATTTCTACCGATTAAGTTACTTTCTTTAGATTCCCTTTGAATCCTGATCTTATGGACATATCATCTGATGTAATCACACCAGAACTCCTGCTGGAAAAATACGTAATCGACATTCTCTGTGCTCAGAAATGATTTCGCGCAGAATCTGAGACAGGAAAAGTATTTAAGCAGTTTTCACGGATAACTCCAAATCCGATTTAGGATGCGGCTGTGGTGTCTTTCTAGAGGACGACAATCTCTCTTTTAAGCTGAGACATACGCAGTCCTGATGGCAGTGAACTATTGTATGTGTATTGTGAAGAATGTGTCTAGGGGCGATGCACAACTTCACTGGACGTAGTTGAAAGGCTGAATTCACTGAGTCTTCTCTGGGTCTGAGGTCACAATGGAATTACACGAAATTAAATACCTGATGAAGGAAGGAGGCTTAGATGAGTATTTTTTTTACCAGAATATGTCATGCTTAAGTAGAAAGGACCGCAGACATCTTACTGGCATCTTGACTGGGCGCTGTCAAGCACCTACTCGTAAGTATACTGGGCATAAGTGACGTTTCATTCTGCGATGTTTGCTGTGAAATTGCCGGCGACGACATGGAGCATAGTTATGGTCGCATTAGGCTGCAGATATTCGGCGCTGATGTGGTGGGTACTGATACTATTGACACTCTATCACTGAAGCGCTTACTTATTTTTCAAAAAAAGACTGAGAAACTCACTAAAATGATCATACAGTGGACTAGTTCTTTCTCTGAGTTCTTTATTCCGACAAGAGAAAACGCAAAGTATATTTCTTTGTAGTCGTTTCATTTTCCGCTATTTTGCTCTTGGTCATCTATGCTTTTAATTTCCGGTTGAAGCTCGTTGAAGCTCTGGGTATGCATTTCAAACATTGTGCTTATTGATATCAGAGGGGTAGCATTCGGGCTATATCAAATGAACTCAGATGATGAGAGCCCTAAGAGACCTTCTGTGAATTGTTCGACTGCAGCCAACTTTTGCTCCAAGATTTTACAGTGGCTGTATTTTTGGCATCTGGAGCCTGGTAGGAATGTCTAACATGGCTATGTATATCGTAGATGATGCTATTGTTGTCCATCAGACTGTCAGCAACATTTGGGTCCTGGCCCAATTATCAAGATTTGGTCCATCAATCAATCAAGACAACGTGTCTATTAAAAAGCGGGGCAGAGCATATTACTGGTCTTATCGTAAACAAAATCAGATGGCCAACGAAGGTTCCTACGATTTGATCAGTTACAAGTTGCCGGTCATAGGCAGGACCACCGGTAGTCTCTACCAGGACTTAAATCGCGATACAATGGGAGTCAGGAGCCCCCCAGGTAACGGTCCGGGCCTGACTTGTTGGGGTAGGCCCCCTTGTGGGAGCGTCATTGTGGCTGTGGTTTAAACCTAAAATCGCGGGAAGGATCTAACCCAATGTAGAGTTACAATAAATACTGGGTGCTGTGACCCTAAGACGAGTAAAAGGTTTTAGGTCGGCTTCGGCTCATACCAAGTGTGGAACTTGTGCCTCCAACACAGTTCCGAATTCGTATCAAAGGATTGACGGAGAACGATGGCAAGGCGTATCCTTGCCCCCATGGATGTATGGGCATCCCATAAACTTAAGTCTTCCAGACAGGTGCTTACGTTAAAAACCAGAGACTATATCAGCAACATCTGTGAGTTCATTGAGAGTCCGTCTTCAAACAGCCTAGAGTATTTAGTACAGCGCCTAAGGAATTATCTTTTTATAGCTACTGACGAGGGATTTCATCATCTTGACTAGATGACCATTTTAAGCAACTGGCTTTGAACAGAGTCGAAAAGTTGTTTGATGAGATCAAGGTGATCTAATGATGCCCAACATCCTCTATCTGTATCCAGTAGGGATCGAGCATAATCAAATCGATTTGTGTTAGCCACGTTACCAACAATTCATAACTACTCGGTTGGGACATTCCTTTCCAATGTATCATATTTGTCTTTTAATTCTACCAGAACAAAGGATATTAATGAAAAATATCTAATAAAATCAAATCTGCTGAAATCAAAGCCAGAAAATAATATTCGCAAGAATGCGGTCACCGTTAAAACATATTGAGCTCATTAAAATCACGCAACGCAACTCAATCGCGCGCAAAGCATTGATTAATAAATTCCATCCGCAAAATGCTTTTTAATTAAATTCCATTCACTTCATAGAGTCGCAGGCAGTTTATTAAACACAACAATACCACCATCACCATCGCCGCCACCCGCAGCAACACCATCAGCACCACCACGGCTACTCCCCCCCCCCTCCCCCCTTTATCTTCCGCCCATCTACGAATAATACATAATACATACTACTCCGCTGTAAAACGGATATAGAGGGCGTTGAGTGGTTAAGGATTCATTTAAATATATCCCGTTCCCGTGCCAAATAAAAAAAAATAAATTAATATTCTTCCTGTGCCACTTTGTGCACGACTATACGGTTAGAGTGCGCTACTTTCACGCACATCCGTATGAGGGGCACCAAGGGTAGTTCCGTACTTTTGCTGAATTTTAATGATCCATTTGTCTGCCACAAATGAATAATTAAATAAAATGTGAAAATCGAGAGAACGTGAGACCAAAACCTATACAATACGGATATCTGCGCTAGCTAGAGTATGGATGAAACAACGAATACCGAATCACGAATAACGCTGGACACCGGGACGACTGGATGCACTTTCCATTAAACATACCAAATTGATGGACAAAGACACCTCAAAGGATAAAGAATCCTTCAATGGAAGCTTGTTTATTCATTATAAAATGGCGCATTTGTTCAGCTTTATTGCGGAAACACAATGCAATACTCGTACATCCACAATGATGCTACGATGCAGATAAACGTATCGAATTGCAGTTAAAAAAGAAAAAAAACAGAGTAATAAACGATACCATCTACAAACGCAGACCTCTACTGTGGTGAAAATTACCGTTAACAAAGATTTTATTTAAAACTGCCTTAAAAAATTGATTTTTATTTTTTTATTTTTGAACTGTTGTTCTGGAGAGGGACCATTGAACAGACTCTGGACGTAACAGGGTTAACAATGAGTTCATGACACCCTATCTGAATATATGAATGAAACGTATTTATGGCAGGCACTTAAGTTTATGAAGAGCTAAATGAATGGAATGAAACTTAAAGCCATGCTATTGTGGAAGTAGTTTCCGCAGAAGAGCAATTTATGGCCGCCAAGCATTAATAAACCGAAACTAGTTACAAAAACGCTGAAATATCCTCACTATGCCACTTTTTAATTAATCGAATATGGTGCTCAAATATTCAGTTAGAGTGAAGTACTTGACAAAATCTTTAAGCCTTTTTAATATACTCTACATATACGAGTACATTACATACAGAGATCTGTAGCAAACGGTATGGGGTTAAGATACATTTCCACAAAGTTCTATTACCCACCGGCTTATGCTCATCGATTTAGAGGTAACTCATTTTATAAACAAAGGCAACATAAAACCTACGAAAAAGACATTCTTATCGTCGACAACAATGCAAAACGACAGAAAGTTGACAACGATCCCAACGGCGTGTGAAACATAAGAAACCGTAGTAGTCCGCCAGAAGCTTATACCTACAATGAGAAAGTCCTACAGAAGGTGTTGGCGCGCTCTAACTGCAACAGAAACCCAGACACTCCTATGGTTGTGATTTCCAGAATATCTTAGCGAGCACTGACGCAGCTTGAGAAAACCTGTTAGCAATGTCTTACTTACTTACTCCGACGGCGCAACATTCCATGGTGGACCTGGGTTTGAACCAATAAGCCTGTATAATAGCGCGGTCTTCAGCTAACGGCCTTCAGTTGTACACTCCAAGTTAGTAGAGGTCTCCTTCCATTTGCTGGCGCAACCTTAGGCGAGAACTTCTTCTACTGCCTTGTATCTCCGAATTACAGTCGAAGATTTTGCGGGATGGAGCCATTTCAAACGTCCAGTTTTTTGGCCCATGCACAGTTTTTTGACCAGGCCGATGTCGCTGTACACCTCGTAGAGATCATCGTTGAATCGCGTCCTCCAGAACCCGTCAACGCATACGGGACCAAATATCTCACGAAGAATTTTTCTCTTAAAATGACCAAGGATATGTTCATCTGCTTTAGAAAGCGTCCATGCTTCGGAACCATAGAGAAGGACTGGGATTTCAAGAGTCTTACATAGAGTTTCCTTGGTTATTCGCAAGAGGGCTTTACTACAGGGTGAATGACTCTAACTCCAACTTTTTAAAATGCTATAATTTTTTTTATTTTTTGATAAATTTTATTGTGGAAAAGCAAAAAATGTTGGAAAATACATCAATCTTCAAATTGTATCTTTAGTTTTCAATATGTCCACCTTTCGCGCGAATAATAGCCTTGAGACGGCCGAAGAAAGCATCGCACGCTGCACGCAAGTGGCTGTGCGGTATTTTGGCCCATTCCCGGCGAAGTGCTTGTTTGAGGTGGTCCAAACTTTGGTATTTTTTAGTGCCAACCTTCGCCTTCAAAATACCGCAGACAGAGGAATCCAACGGATTTGCATCCGGAGAATTTGCAATCCATTGTGTCGAAGAAATGAAGTGTGGAACATTGTTTTTTAACCAGTCTTTGTTGACGAGCGCTTTGTGAGACGGTGCCGAGTCTTGTTGAAATGCCCACGGTCTCCGACCGAAATGATTGTTTACCTAAGGCTTCAATACTGCCTCTAACACAGTTTCATGGTATACGATCGCATTAATTTTGACGCCACGGTCCAAAAATACGAGCGGAGAGCGATCATCGGCGGTTATGGCGGCCCAAACCATCACCATCGGTGCTGCCTGCTTTCTGGTGGCCGTCCGAAGGTGTACATTTTCGAAGGACTTCTCTGGCAAGTAAACTCGGTCATTTTGGTTGTTGACATGGTGGCATATTGCTCGATAACAAATGGCGACTCATCGGAAAAAACCAAATTCGGCAACGCACCACTTTCGTGCAAGCGTAGCAACTCCTTCGCTCTTTCGACTCTAGCTTTTTTCTGTTGCGGTGTAAGATCCTATTCTTTTTGGAACTTCAATCGCTTGAGCCCAAGCTCATTTTTCAGTAGGTGTTGCATCCGTTCCAACGACATGTTGAGCTCACGAGCCATTTTTCTGCCACTTCGACGCGGATTTCGCTCAATTCGAGCCTTCACTTTCCGAACCATTTCTGCCGATGTTGCTGTTTTTTTATGACCACCTCCATGGCGTTTTGTAACGCTGCCAGTATCACGGTTACGAGCTATGGTTCGAGACACAAATGATTTATTCACGTTGAGGTGCTGGAGGGCTCTAACGATAGCTACTTGCGGTTTTGCTACCAAATATAAAGCAATCACACTATCACGTTTGAATTCCATCGCGGATAAAAATTGTTCAACGCAACTGAGACGCAAATCGTTTAAAAGACTTGTAAATAATAAAATTATCTGTCATGAGCTCACTGTCATGGACGATTTTTAAATTATAGCAGTTTGAAGTTGGTTGCAGTTCGAGTCATTCAGGGTGTACATAGTTGCCTTCTCAGCCCAAAAGAACAGCGATTGGCAAGCGTAGAATATTTTGATTTCTGAAGAGATGTTGTTTTCAGATGTGGTAGCTGAGCCGAGGTAGACAAGGTCCCTTACTACCTCAAAGTTATAGCTGTCGATTGTGACATTCTGGCCGATTCGTAGATGTTGGGTGTCCCTTCTGGTTGCAAGCATATACTTTGTTTTGCCCTCGTTTACGGCTAGACCCATTTTCGCCGCTTCTGTTCCTATGCTCGCAAACGGACCAGTGACAGCTCGCTGTGTTCTACCAATAATATCACTGTCGCCGGCGTATGCAAGCAATTCAGCAGCCTTTTGAGAGATCGTACCTCGTGTATTTTGCACAGTTCTCTCAAGTATGATGTTGGAAAGTCACATGACAGCGCGTCGCCTTGCCTAAATCCTTTTTTGACATCAAAGGTCTCGGTTAGATTGTTACCGATCTTGATGCAGCAGCGAGCTTTCTCCATCTTGCACAAGCAGACGGGTTTGGCAGGGGTGTCAAAACTAGCCATAGCTCTGTATAGGTTGTCTCTGTAGATGCTGTCATATGCGGCTTAAAAATCGATAAAAAGGTGGTGAGTATTGATCTGAACTTCTTGGGTTTTCTCCAGGATCTGCCGTTGTGTGCGTATTTGTTCAAATGTGGACTCACCGGGCCTAAAACCGCACTGATAGGGTCCAATCAGATTATGGACAAATGGTTTCAGGCGCTCGCACAACACGACAGACAATATCTTATATGCGATGCTTAGAAGACTGATACCTCTATAATTGGCGCAGTTTAGAGGGTCTCATTTCTTGTTCAAATGATGCCGAAGTTCCGTTCATCAGGCATACATTCATCCGACTAAATCTTGGACATAAGTTTGTGAATGCCTTCTATCAAGTCATCTCCTGCTGCCGTAAATATTTCGGCGGGTACGCCGTCCAGCCCGGCAGCCCTGTTCCACTACAGTTTGGATATTGTTATGTTCACTTCATTTTGGTCGGATGGATGGATTTCTTGACTTGCATCGTTAATATTAAATGGCTCGCTCTGCCTGACAGCGGAATTTGTGTCGTCTTCGCCGTGTATAACAGTCTGCAGAAATGGTTTTTGCATATATTCAGCACCGATTGTGACACTACTAAAGGGTTTACTTATTCGTCTCTACTGGTTTCCGTTCGGGTCCTATTACCCCCACACGTCCTTTTTACTTTCTGGTAAGACTTCCGAACACTACTCCTGGAGTAGCACCTCGGTAATTAATCGATCGCGCGCTTCCCATGCTCTTTCTTTTTCCTCCGGAGAAACCGATGTTCTTCTCTCCTCTTTTGCTCGTCCTTTTGTGCAGCGCCGCTTTGTGGCATGTTGTTTTGCTGCATCTGATTGCCGATACTCTTCATCAAACCAGTGGTTTTTTGGCGATGGGTGGGTGAAACTCAGCACGTCAGTTGCGACATTTGTGATGGCTTCTCCACATCTAAGCTATTGATCTTCAGCACTTGATGCTGGCTGCAAAGGACTTCTCGAGAGGTTAAGGGATACCCGATCGGCAAATTTCTGGAGGCTTGTTGCGATTGCAACCGTTCAACGTTAAATCTCCTCATAGTATTTCCCCGTTGTTGTAGCATCTGAGATATCCGTAGACGTACCTTGGCTACAACTAGGTAGTGATCCGAGTCTACATTGGCTGCTCGGAATGTTCGGACATATAAAATACTTGAGGAGTGCTTTACGTCGATCGTTGGTTGGCTGATCTGGTGTCTGCCATGTTCTCTTGTGAATATTGAGGTAAGGAAACCGTGTGCTTGCAATAGTAACGTTGTGTCCTCCAGCGAAATCGATTAGCCTAAGTGCGTTTCCAGACGTGGTGTCGTGTAGGCTATGTCATTTGATTGTGCTACCAAAGATGTTGTCCTTTCCAATTTGGCATTAAAGTCGCCTATGATGATTTTAACGTCATACATCGGACATTTCTCGTAGGTTTTGTCGAGAAGCTCGTAGAAATTTTCTTTACTAGCATCATACAAGGCTGATGTTAGCGAATGTACCATTGATACGGATTGTTATAAGGCATTAACTCACGTGTCGGAAGCTCAAAACTTCTTGCCTAAGTCTGCCACTTACAACAAATCCGCATCCAAATAGAGGCTGCTTACGTTCCCTACAGCAGCTTTTCATCTCTCTTTTACCTGGCCCTTGCCACTGCACTTCCTGGATGGAGGTAATATCTGCTTTATAGCAGTCTAAGGCCTCCGCTAATTATTCGGCAGCACGTGGCTTGTTCAAGGTCCGAACATTCCAAGTGCAGATTCGAAAGTCGTTGTCCTTTGTTTAATTTTCAGGGTCGACAACAGTGAATCCGTCCTTATCAGAGGCTATTGGATGCTTCGTAAAAATTACTTTTTTACGTGGTTGGACAGTTACCCCATGCACAACCCCTAACCTGGAGGGCCAGGCCCTCTTTGGAACGCCTAGGACAAAAGAGGCCGGACCACCACAAAATGCGTTCTGTGAAAGTCACTGTTTGGTGCATATTTTGGTGCGTACCTCTCTCAAACGAAACTGGCATGTCAACGGCGAACTCTACAGATCGATGATAAGCAACTTCTTGTTGCCTAAACTGGATGCTATGGATATCGATCACATGTGGTTCCAATAGGAAAGCGCTATGTGCCACACAGAGCATGCCACGATAAACGCTCTGCACCAGCGATTGGGGGGCGTAGTTATATCGACGAAAACTGGCCACCGTTATCGTGCAATTTAACGCCCTTGGATTTTTTCCTTTTATGATTAATGCCAACTTTATTCAGCAAAGTCATCGACAATTGGACCACCAACCAAGGCCTTGAGCGACGTTTTATTCCATACTTAGTTTAGTTTTAAATGCATTTTATTTTTTAAATCATTAATTCTTACATACTAACAAAAAATGCTTAAATGCTAGCTTAAAATTACTTAACAATCTTATACTAACTTACTGGCCCCACACAGGCACTCTAAGCTACTCTAAATTCTTATATCTATGTCTTTCGACTTTATTTACATTTTATTGAAATTCGTATTTATTTTGTATACTTAAAGCTAAGAAAAATTTGTTAACAAAAACTTAGCATATGGAGTTATTTTTTTATAAAAACTTAATATCTAACTTAAAAAAAAACTTAAACCTAACCTACATACACACCACATACACATAGATATTATACACAATTATATACATATATTAGTATATACAAAAGTATATACTAATATATGTATATATTTCTTAAATACTAACCTAAACCTATGTAAGCTGGCCATCGCTATTCACCGAGCAAATAGATTGGTCAGCTCTGCCTCATTAGTGAGGCTGGTCCGTAATTGACGGAAACGACGACGACGCAACATCTTCTCCATCATTCAACCACCAGAAATGCTGGTGCTGCCGAACGACATCCCTCTTATCGCGATTCCCCACCGCCCTACTGAACCTGAGGCGATCCACACTGCCGTGTGCGACGTCTCTGCCGTAGTTGAGTCGCCTGTCCCCAGCTTTCCGAGCGACATGGAAGATTAACGGGACCGCTGATCTATCCTGGATCAACCCTATCTGATCTAGGTAGAGGAATGCTTCCGGTGGAACGAAGCCATCAGAGCGCACACTCTCATGGTAAAGGTAATTGGGGTAGTAAGCCCCAGATATCAGGTTATTCGTCGAGTTCATTGCTCTTGCAATGTGCCTTCGAGTCAGCTTAATTACGAAGTTGTCCACTCGTATTAGGTTCGCCCTGTTGTAAAGGACCTCATTACGATAAAATTTTTTGTACTCCGACTCTGGTGTTCTGTACAAGCGAAGGCAAGCCCTAAGGCAAGCCCTCTCAAACACCCGAATCTTTTCCATTAAGCTTGCTCGTACATTGAACCACACGGGGCACCCGAATATCAGCATGGGCCTTATAAGGGCCATGTAGCAGATTACCTTTACCCTCGCATCGAGTTGGCTGCTATAAAACAGTCTCTTTGTAAGGGCAAAAGCGCCTTTGGCTCTGGCCAGAGCAGCGTCTACATTTTTGTCAAAATACAGAAACTGATCTAGCCAGATCCCAAGGTATCTGACTACATTTCGACAGGCAAGAGGCTGTCCGTGTTGTCCAATGATCGAGAACTTTCGCCAATTTTTTCTGGTATCCCTAGAGGCTCTAGACAACGGCGTCCTAAAGAGAATGGTTTCCGACTTCTGAAAGTTGATTTTCAACTTCCAGTCATCGCAAAATCGTCTTATCTTATCGAAATCACGCTGCAAGAGAGTATTAATGACCTCGATTTTTGTACCTGTTCTGTACGCTATCAAATCGTCTGCGTACGCAATAGTATGGGGAAGTGAACCTATCAAGTCGCTTGTATAAATGTTGAATAGGATCGGCGAATTGACCGCGCCTTGCTGAAGACCATTTTTAATTTGAAATATTCCAACAGAAGTCACATCGTCATTTTTCACGATGAACTGTCTGTTGGTTAGCATATTATAAAGAATGTACAAGAGTGGTTTACTGATCCCCAGCCTAGTCAGCTTATAGAAAAGACCCTCTAACCATACGGTGTCGAAGGCCTTCTCCAAGTCAACAAGGCAGGCACCAGTGCATTGGTTTTTGCCTTTATTCCATTGGATATCGGACACCAGTTTAGACGCGGCATGTGAGATATCATGTCCCGCCTTAAAACCGAATTGATTATCCGGAACTATATGTTTGTCCTCAACCCACCTAGACAGAGCTGTATTGATTACTCTTTCAAACACCTTACTGATATTCGGAAGGAGACTTATCGAACGGAGATTCGCCGGATTGGATATATCCTTTCCCTTTTTGGGGATAGGTTGCACCACCGCCGTTTTCCAATGCGCTGGATAATGTGCATTATTCATTGCATTATTAAACAGGGTGGTGTAAATGTCCACCGCTTCTAGAGGAAGATGTCGAAGCACGATGTTCGGAATACCATCGGTCCCCACTGATTTCTTAGCCCTGATTGTGTCGAAGATCTCATGGAGCTCTTCCTTCGAAATGAACGGGGGTAGGTCACCCTCTCTGGTAATGACATTATTTGCCATATTTGCTTCACTGAACCGGGTGAAACCAGAGCCCTCGGATCGCCAGTTCTCTACTTCATTTCGAATGTGGAGGTCGTGCACCAAGACGCGATTGTCCAGGTCATAATTAGGGCCAATGGTATCAGTGGCCTTGTATATTTCCTGGAAAGTCGCCCCTATGGTCTCAACCTTCTCCTGTGGATCCTCGATCACAAAGAAGTCGTCATCATCAGCGGCCTCATTTGGATCAATACCTGCTATTGTCAGTAACCGTTCGTTGTCTGTTGTCCGCGCTATTTTAAGACACTGGAGGTCGTTTTGATGTTTTCTCCGAAATAGTTTATTTATTTGCGGGAACATATTCGGGTTGCTGGTGTTTACAGCCCGAACCCTGTTGTTCCAATATGAACTTACAGAAATTCTGTAATTCTCTTTTATTAACGTTTGAATATTTTTAATCGACGCCTTCAGTGTCCTAATCTCCGGGTCTTGTCTGTCAGTAAACTGTCTGTACAAGTTTTTGAGTCTTGTCAGAAGTCTACTTTTCTGTCGGTGCAGTGCGTCAATAGTAGGATTGCGGAACAGGTCTTCGTTAGTCGTATGTCGATAGCGCGGTATTGTAGCGTCCATAGTTTGTTTAATTGTCTCGTCCATTTGTTTTAGATACTTGTCGATCTCCTCGTTTGACAAATTCCTATTGGACGGTGGGTGGAGCGTATTCAAGGAGAGTGCTCTTGTCATGGTTGCGGAGAAGCGTGTCCATCGAGTCTTACTGTAGTTGTAAGAATATCTTTGGACAAACTCCTCCAATTCCGCAATTTCGTTGGGAACTGTAATTTCGGTGCTAAAACCGCAATGGTCACTGTCATACACGAATGTGCGCAGACAGTTTAGCGTTTGTAAATTCGTACCTGTCAGTCGTATACGTTCGTCGTAAAGCAGTAGATCCAAATAAGACCCCCCTCTGGGAAACGACGGGTTATCCGTCGCTTTGAGACCGAGTCTGTACATGACATCGTGCTGACCCCACCAATCGAGTAGTAGGTTCCCTCTAGTATTTGGCAAATTATTTCCCCAATCTCTGTGTTTAGCGTTGAAATCCCCGCCGATTACAAAATAATTCTCCCCCGATTCCAGTCTCAGAAGTCGAAAAAGCGTGTCAAGCTCTGTAATAAATAAAGTGGATTGTGAAGTCTCAGGTGCATAAACAGAGGCCAAATACAGCCGCTTTCCACTGCGGAGCGGGATGTAAATGACGACTGCCTCCAACACCCGGAACCTACGCAACACTCCCTTGTACACTCTGTGAAATTTTATACCTTGTTTAATGAAGATCGCGACTCCGCCTCCACGATTGGATCGGGGCCGGTTTCTTCTTCTAACAATATAATTATTGTACTCCAGTTTGTGCTTATCGGTTAGCTTGGTTTCGCTAGCGAAAAGCACATCAGGAGTTTGGTCTTGTAGCAATTTAAACATCGCGGCTCTTCGTTCGATCCTAATCAGTGAATTAACATTCACCGCAAGGACCTTCAAAGATTGCTCCACCATGTGCGTACCCATTACGACATGTGTTGCGTTAGGCCCGGCAGCAGCGCGTAGATCTGGTCCACCCGCTTGGCCTGTTCTTGCACCTGCTTTTGCAGCTGAGCCATCTGCCCTTGGATTGCGAGCAAGATGGCCAGCATGTTGGGTGCAGCTTCCGTTGTTCTCGGCATTGGCGCCGGAGAAGCAACAATCGCTTGCTGTACCGTAGCCCCCCCACCTGCCGCCATTTGGGCGTAGGAAATTTGGGGCGTGACGGCTTGTGTTTGAAGCCTCACAGGTGAACGTTTGACCTCCACCTTCTGCTGCCGAGCCAGTTTTGCTTTTTTAATGTTAGCGAACTTAGGACAACCCCGATAGTTTGCGGTGTGTCCCACGTTCCCACATAATACGCACGAGAGCTGCGTCCTATCGGATGCTCCGTCCCTACCCAGAGCACACTCCTCGGAACTGTGGTTCTTTGCGCACTTCACGCATCGAGGCTGCATTTGGCAGTTCGACGCGGCGTGCCCGAACCTCTGGCATCGAACGCATTGTATAACGCCTTCGCTCCTTTTTAATTTTTCCCAGTGAACCACCTGGTAGTCTAGGACATTGATACTCCTTAGACTATCCAGACGGCTTTCGGGACTGAGCTGCACCAGGAAGAACGGCAGACTCCGTTTCTCCCGCCTGGCTCTAGCTGTGGTAAATGGCTTTACCCCCACGAACTTGAGTCCTTCGCACTCCTTCTCTTTAAGCAGTGCCAGGATCTCCTCAGGATCAGAAGACGGTTCCAACCCCTTCAGCAGCATCGATTGCCGCTTTTCACACTTCGGTGTGAATGAGTAGTGCTCCGTCGTCGTTTCCTTTAGGAGCTCTTTCACTTTCGCGTAGCCCTCCACTGTATTACAGTGGATGGCATGGCGATCATTCCCCAATCTCTTAATGTTAAAATTATTACCAATGACCAGCTTACACAGGTCCTTGGTAGCATTTACCTCCAATTTGTAGGTGTTGATAGGAGGCACCTTCTCCTTCTTCTTCTGCTGCTGCTGCTGCCGCTGTTGTTGTTGTTGTTGTTGCTGCTGCTGATGCTGCTGTTGTTGTTGTTGCTGCTGCTGGTTTTGCTGTTGCCGTTTTTGTGGCTGCTGCTGTTTTAGCTGTTGCCGTTGTTGTGACTGCTCTTGTTGTTGCTGCTGCTGTTTCTTAGGCTTTTGTTGTTGTGTTTGCCTTTGAGCAAGCTGCTGTTGTTGGGATTGCTCTTGCTCTCTCTTCCTTCTTATTATTTGTTTCTCTTTTATGGCCAGCACTCTTTGTTGCAGCATTTTAATGCTGCTACTTATGGCCTCCATTTCTTCCTCTTCATCATCAGACTCGCTTGCTGCCAATGAAGCGAAGTTGTTGGTCGTTTGTAGGGTGGGACGTTTTATCAAGTTGGAAGTTGAACTAAGCTTCCTCCTTCTTTTTGTTTTTGGCGTATGGCTCGAACCACTCGAAGCCTCACCTGAGATCATTTCAGCAGGTCCCGCTATAGGCATAGCGGACCGCTCATTACAATCCATCACGTGATAAAACCGGACCACTTATTTTTATTTAAAAATAAATAAATAAATAAAAAAAAAAAAAAAAAATCGTCTGGCGACTACCGGGAGTCGAACCCACAACCTTTGCAGTCTCAAGCGAACACACTACCGCTGCGCTGATTGGATCCTAAATCCAAACTGTTAAATTTTTTTGTTAAGCGAAACACTTCTCACTCACAAGTCGTAACACGTCTAAACTCCGCGGAGGTCTATGAACGACTCAATATATTCCATACTAAATGCTATAAAATGTACTTTCGAAAACCCAACTTGTTTTATCTACATTTAGAAATCGAGCGTCCTCATTCAAAGATCCTATACATCATCTGAAGAAAAGAGCCGGCCAACATGAACCTACGTAGCGGAGACAGCACGCATCGTCGAGCAAACCCTGTTACAGCATTCGATATAAGGGTTCTGTCTACTAGCATTGCTTAAATTCACAAAACTAAAGATGCAGGCTGTGTTGTCTTGCCTAGTTACATTCAGCGTCCAAAATAGCATTTTCCAAATCGACTTCTCGTCGATGGTACATTTAATTCTGCCTACCATCTTAGACAGAGGAGACGTCCGCAAAACATTTCTGTGCATTCGGAACTCAACCATTTTGGTCTCAAGCTCTATCTGAGCGTATCTTTTACTATTTTGGATATAAGCCTGCCCTTATTGTTCGGGAAATGTTCGGCATGTATGCCAGCCCCAGGCTAATAATGAAGCTTCTATTCAGAATTGCTACATCTTTTTGTAGAATAATTGGATATATGCCATCGATTTCAAGGGACTTGAAGGCATCCAAGGAAGTATCAGCATGTTTCATGTCTTCACCCATCAACACACACGGTGGGAGATGAATTTATGTCGTGTTGTAATATTCACCGCACCTGCAGGTTCAGTGACAGGATATGGTTATGAACTGGTTCTGATCAGGTTACCTGATCAACTTATCTGCTGGTTTAACTGAATGTTTCGATTAATCCTGCGTTTATGTTCGATCAGAAAAATTCCAGTCTTCCCTCAAATTATTCTTAAGTGATCTACTTACGAGTAAAAGTGACCCACGTATTCAGTGCAAACTTGTCTTCCACCTAGAAACGGATGATCTGCAGAAGCTTTTCCTGACTGGACATGGCGGTGACGACACCGTTCAGGTGCTGAATGGCCTCTCTTACCTTCTGTCTAGTGCTGAGTTAAGGCAGAATATTGTCGGATTTCTCAAATTCTTTCTCTTCAAAAATGATTAGGCCTCGCATCCGATTCTGTATTCGATGTACCTAATGCCTGACATGGAAACCTCCGGCAGCATCTTTTAGCTGGTGATCTCCTTAGGATAGGGTAACGTCTATTTTGTCTAGGAGTTAGGTGAGAGCCAACATTGTTAACAGCCATGTCAGACGATAGTATGAAATTTAGAAGATGATTGCCTTTCACGTTGCATGTTCTTGCTGCACCAAAAAAATTCGGACTATCAGCATCGCATCATGTTCCTAGAATTGCAGTTTGGTGGTAGCGGTAGTGTCGAAACATACGAAAATTGAGATCCGTTCATTTTGCTCTTTTTGATCGGTTAATGTAAGTGGTTTGAAATATTTAATTCATCCGAAACCGCAGATCATTTAGTGGGTCTAAGGCATACTGCTGCATCCGCGAATCTGAAAATTATATGGTCCCACCATTTACGTGCGTAGTTGCTTACCAAACTCCATAACAATATAGTCCTTGTTTCAATCTGGAATTCATCTTCATGTGGTTAAAATTCCATCTCCGTAATCAAATTATCCACTACTGCTTTATTTACAGTAGCCCCAAACTGGACAGCAATTCAACCTTTAACGAGTTTGATGCGCTGTCTGACTCCATATAAAAAATTGTATCCCTATATCCCCATACTGAAATCGTCTTTACGGGCAATCTCAATATACACAATTCTGTGTGGCTTCGACATTCTGAATAGATAATACCTGAAGGACGGTATGTGGAAAATAACTCGACGCAGCTTGTTAATGAGCCCACGCGAATACCTGAGGTCGATAATCATACCGCCAACACCCTCGACGTCTTTTTGAATTCTCACCGTAGATGTATTTTCCGATCTAGGTTCTTCGGACCAATGTGTCAAGTCAGATAATTTCTCTTTTATTGACCACAGAGTTAGAGAAAAAATTTCCTAAAAGAACCGTATGGCAATATGAGAAAGCCAATTGTAGTGGATTTAACACCCTCTGTAGAGATTTTAACTGGTCGTTAAGTTTCCTCGATAGCGACGGAGATGCCACTGCTGATAAGATCATTGACACTATTCTCTTTGGAATGAATCCTTTGTCCCTTATAGGATGAAGAGTAACAAACGAAAAGAAAAGGGTTAGAGAAATGTTTTTTCGGTCCTGTAAGACTAATCCGACAGAGGAATTCCGAAAAAAGTTCAAACGAGCCAGGAATGACTGCAACGTCTTTCTTAAGCGTGTAAAGTTCCAATACGACCAAACACTGAGGCAAAAAATACTGCAATGTCCCAAAGGCATTAACAATTGTTAGTTGTTTGTCAAAAATATTAGAAATTCTGCCTCATACTCCATCCCAATGCTCATTTATAATGACAGTCCAGTTGTCAGCTCTTTGGACAAGGCCAATCTGCTTGCTGCATACTTTGCAGCCAATTCAACACTTCCAGATTGTGCTATGTATCTACCTACACTTGAGTGCGTCGATCTTCAATGGAACGAAAAGTACTTAAAGGTGTTAATATACATAAATCCGCTAGCCCAGATGGTATATCTCCCCTGTTTCAGAAGAGGTGTTCTTCCTATCTGGCAAAGCCACTGCATAAACTTTTTCATGAATCCTACTCTGTGCGACTCTTTCCTAGCAGACGGAAAACAGCATTTGTTCAGCCCGTCCCTAAAAAAGCCAAATCTTCTTCTCTCTCCTCCTATAGACCCATTGCACTTATGTCCCTTGTTTCCAAGATCATGGAAACGCTGATAAACCGTCAGCTCATTATATGTGTCAAAACACGAAAACTTTTCAATCAAGGGCAGAACGGTTTTCGTAGCAACAGGTCCACTGGTGATTTGAAGGCATGTCTCACCGAAAAGTGGAACCAAAGCGTACATCAATCTGGCGAAAGCAAGATAGTTGCACTTAACATTTCCAAGGCATTTGACAGAGTTTGGCATCAGGCTCTTTTGTCGGAAATACGTGCTTTGGGATCGACGACACTCCTCTTCAATGGATTAGAAATTACCTTTCGGAATGTTCGATTCAAGTTGTCTTGGACCATTTCAAGTCTGATATTCATAACATAAATGCTGATGTGAACCAGGACTCCATTTTATCTCCCACAAACTTACCAATTTTCATCAACGATCTCTTGTCTGCCACTTCTAATCCAATATAATTTTTTTGATGACAGTACTCTCTGCTTCTCATTCTTCGTTTCCGGACTGACGTTCCTATTCGTTGGCTATAGAACGGGAACGACATCGCAGGTTTAGCTCATTAAATTCCGCTATTAAGAGCATAACCAATTAGGGAACTATCATCAGAGTGGAATTTAAAGCTTCCAAAACATAATGCAGTCTGCTGTCGTTAACGCGAAATTTAAACACCCAGCCATTATCCAGCACTTGCATTATGGTATTATGTAGTCCGTATGAGAGCATACACCCAGTTTACTTGTAAGGATCGAGGCGAGGCTTTTCGGGTTTGGTTTCCATCCATTAAGCAGACTCAATCTTAGATCGCTTTTCGTTGGTGATTTTTGCATGTATAGATCTTAGGTACTTTTCCAGTCCCGCCGTTGCAGTTGGCGCCATTCTCATGAAGTCAATCGTGCCATATATTCAATCCTCTGTGCTTTCGTTATTATTTGTGTAATATGGTGGTACTCCTTTGCCGTAAGTAAAGATGGGTCTAACGATGGCCGTGTACATTCTTAGGATAGCCTTGAGGTTAGGTCCTAATTTTCTCCCAAATATATGTCTGCAAGTGTAGAAGGGGATCGCTGCATTCTTTATTCGTTCTTCGACGTTGAGTCCTTTAAGGAACGGGATCGCAGACTGCTTTGTTTTTTGAAGCGTGATTTGGAAGCGGAGAAAGAGTCTATAGAACAGCTTATTTAGTTTTCTTCTAGTATCCCCTCTGGGATTTCGTGTTGGCTAGAGAAAAATGTATTAATGTCTATTACTGATGGTGGAATGAAAGTGCAACCTGGAAAGTAGGTTTCTGACAAGAGTACTAAGCCTCAGTGTTGGATTTCGTGTAAGTACCATTAGGTAGTTTTAAATCTCCAGCTGCCGAAGATCCCTTAGGTATGACCTTACTTATCAACAGAGTGATAGTTGAAACCCGTTTTTCACTACAAACTTTAGTTCATTGCCGCGGTTAGCGATTAAAAGAATATTGTTAAAAATTATGTATTGGAGTACGTGTCTCTGCTACCCCATTGCATGTGATGGGAATTAGCGTCACATCAAATAATCACATCTGACCCTTCCTGCTCTTCCTTGTTAATAAGCATTGCTGGAGGGGCTCTATCTGTTGATTAGTACGGTATGTACAATATGTCGAGGCTAGTTAGAGCAGCAGTTTATTTGATTTTGCGATCTACTTTCATTACCTGATTCGGCCTTGTCGGTGACCAATCGGTTGATTTCAGCCCTCTTATTTTGCCTCGGGTTACCCAAGGTTCTTTGATGAGGGCGACGTCGATGTTTTTCTTATCCATAAGGTAGACAAGAATGGCGTTGGCCGGATTACTGTGGTGAAAATTTATTTTTGATATCTTTAGCATGGCGGTTGGCGTTCTCCTTTAACTTCCTAAGCAGGGCGACTGTGAAAGGTCTGATCTCGTATCGGGTTATCCCGACTGTAGATATAATAGCGATGATACATAGCAGATAGAGGACCGAACAATTCAGTTAAGACGATGATAGTTAAAACTCGTATCGAGTTCTTTAAAAGGAAGTGGAAAGTAGCAATGTCGAAGTTAAGAAGTAATAAGACCGCAGTAATTAAAAGATATATAAGTAGGTCATCTGGTCATAATACATTTTCATATTCTAGGCAGACGAATATATGCAAGACATTTTAGTGGCGTTTGCCAAATCCACAAAAACGAAGATTCCTTCAACGACCGCCACCGATAAAGGGGTACGTCTTCTGAGCACAATATTAAAAATCCTTTGAGCCCATAACCATGAGATCTCAGGTCAGTAAAGTTCTTCATAGATCAAATTTTTGCACTTCGGGAGATTCCGGAAATAATACAAATCCATACTCATCATATCTTCACTGATTTAAAAACAATTCGAAGCAACGTCTATAGAGACTTCTCTACCAAACTCGGTCGTTTGTACAGGATGACAATACTGAAGAAGATTTGCTGCTATATCCAAGATCATAAACCATCCTTCAAAAATCTGTGAAATTATTTGCAAACGCCGACGATAATAGATCTCCATATAATTATTCAACTAAGCAAGCTATTACCGAAGGATATATTGCAATATAAGTTGACAAAGTATTATCCAAAACCTGATTGGATTCTACCCGAAGTGAAGAGAAATATTTTTCCAAAGACATTTGGTCTCGTTTTCGTTTAGGAGATGAGATTCATTGACGAACTGTACGAGCTGTATAACACATCGACTTGCCCGGAAAGTCAGAATGAGAGGAATATGCTCGCCTTAGATGACAATCAAGCTAAAGAGTGGTAGTTGAGAACCAAACCCTGTGTAGAGACTAAACAGACCCAAATTGCAAATGATTGTATCGATGAAGCCTATCACTTTTAGAAGTTTGGCTAAAGTCAGAGTTGGTCGTAGTGATACCTTTGAATCGTGCTATTCAGAGACAGTTTGCTTAGATGTACTCATACGTCTGCTGAAATGTTTTGCTGCTTTCTTTGAACACGCTTCAGCACAGAGGCATACTACAACATACACATAAGTCAAAAACATCTGACGAGAGCGAAAAGACTGTCGAACTGCTAACCAACTTGTTCAAATCTTGTTGCAGCTATATTCAAGGATCCACCGTCTAACCAGAAGGAACTTTGATTCACTGAAAAAAAGAGATTCAACGCGGAAATTCCTAGCGCATCCAAAGAAGTCAGAGTACCTTGCTCCCACTTTACATTACTTTTCCGTAGACACCCTGGTCAATGGATGAAACATTGCAATGTTACCAACAAAATAGCTAAAGCTATGGACTATCAGTTTCAGAAGATGGAGAGGGAGAAGATCTAGGGTAAAAAATGTGCAATACGGCCTCCCTACCACAATCGGCCAAGCAACTGGGTGAGGGCTACAAAACTAAAACGCAGCCTTTGCCTAACATCAAAGATAATCTGATCTCCGATTAACGTGGCATACTATATTCCGGTCACGTTGTGCTATTAAGACCATGTCTAGTGTATTGTGTGACCATCTGAAATCCTTTTTCAGCTCCAGTGGACCAGTGTGACTTTCAGGCAGATTAAATATCGACCAAATTTTCACACTGTGATAAGTTCGGTTCTTGGGCTGAAAGATACATATGAGGCATTCAAAACCATGATGAAAATGGTAAGCGAATTTTGAATCCGATCTGATGGCAAAATTACTCGCGGTGTTCTCGAAAATGTTTAAACATATCAGAACTTTCTTGAGTGGAGTTCGTGTATGAAGCGAACTATCATGGGGTTATTTCAAACTAGTATTGGAGCACATAGTATGATGGTAGGTTTCAATCCGAAAGGTACAATCTCTCACAGGTTTATGCAAGTGTTAAAATCCGCAGAGAACACTGACATCATGCCCCCCGAACCGTGTAGAAGAAATAAAAACAATCGAAGAAGAGTAACTATGCGAGAGCTTGGCAGTAACCGAGGGTAGGACCAACCAAATACTTAGTACTACTTTTCTGGTATTAATATCAACTCTATGAATTGGAGGAAATCGGTGCTACTTCAATTTGGCAAATCAGATTAGAACTCCCATCCTGGACGACGAAATTGATTTTCTACAAACCTGCTATCACACCAGTTCGACTATATGGTGCCGAGCATATCATATTTAATTACTTATGCCTTAAGTCAATCGACTCAAAACTCGATTTTAAGTCGGTGGGCTTCTATCCTGAATATTGCTACCTATATAAATGACATAAACATCTCCAGGATTATATGTAGTAGAAATTTGGATAGCAGAGACTGACGCTAGTTCCACCTGCAAACAGCTAGAATTCAATTTCATCCCATGGTTTCATCTTCGTTGCTGCGGTTCATGACCGGGATATTACATAGTTTTCTGTTCATATAACGAAAAAACTGTCCCAAAGGCTTACTTCCAAATGGCTTACTCTCATCATTTCTTGATTATATCATTGCATGTGCTCAGTACATTTCATCCCCTTACCCTTCAAAAAAAAAGAGTCTTTCCTTTGTGTCAGCGTTTTAGAGACCCAATTCAAAATCCCTGCCTGTGATAGTTGTTATGCGGCAATTTCAAACACCCCTTTAGTGTACACTAAAGCATAGTCACATCCTTGTACCGAATCATTGAATGGAACCCTCTCTCCGATCAGACCATATAATCAATTCGACTCCCGTACGATTCATAAAATTATGAAATTCTTCTCCTTGCACACGTGAGCTTCCTTTTTTTTTGGGCCCGAACACACTTCCATACCCACTAGCTCGTCAACTCACACCCCAGTACACATAAGCTCGATGATGTCTCACATGGGAGAGACAGCAGCCTATATCCCAAATTGGCAACAGGAAATGGCTTTGGCAAACATCCAGGCGGGACGTGTTTTGTGTACTCACTTTATTTATACAGAAGGCATAAGGCATACTAAGGCAAGGCAAGTCACAAACCAAAAGAAGGCTTGAAGGTTATGGCTATTTGCCCGAAACGACATTCATATTCCTTTCACAAAGTCCAGACGAAATCGTTTGGGCGGCCGACGGCCAATGATGTTAGCCATTCGAATGCGTACAATAACAACATTTTCGTCGCCATCGAGGCCTCTAGGCCTACAACCCCCAAAACTTACCCTGCTTCAGCTAGGTCAATGGTGGGTGGAATAACTCTGATTCCCAGCTGAATCCTGTTATCGGAATAATAAACAAAAATATACTTATGTGCGTGATATTTGGTAAATATTTCCTTTTCAGTCCTTAGAAACTCACATGCATACCCATGCACACACACTCGCTAGCATTCTACACTCATACGCCTCCGTTTTACTCAAATGGAGTGGAAGAACTAATAGACGGGGTGAGTACAAATATAATGAAAGTGCTGATGCTGAATCGCAAGGAAATCAGATGATATCGGGTACTATGCTCGTAAGGGCCGGTGGGGGAGAAGGGGTGATATCGGAGGGGATGATCTCTATCCTTCGGGAAATGGTAAATGAACAAAATTAACCGAAGTGGAGGGCTCAGAAGATGAGCTCCGGGGAATGTGATAAATGATTTTTACTCAGGGTGGCAATTAGGCTCGTGGGCATATAATTTGTGTTTTGTGTTGGCAATTGGGCGGGCGGGAAACTTTGAAAATTTAATTATTGCTAAATAAATTATTACTGCAGTTGGAGAGGGATGGTTGGGGATAGAAGACGGTAGAGGGAGCCACTTTGATTGGATGGGTTACTGTAACCGAGAGCGGGTTGCGCGAAACTTTATATGACTAGCGGCGTAATTGGCAAAAGCTAATACGATACCTACAAATAAACGGCACGAATTTACTATTCAAGTCTTATTCCACAATTTTCATTTTCATTTCTATCCTACGCAACATCGAGCCTTGGGTATTAAATTGGTCTGCGTACGGATGGTTTTGGTTAGGTTGAGTTTGGCATTTATGAGTATTTATGACTGCCAGATTGTGTAGTTTTCACAATTCGAAAAATACACTTATTGATTGGGCACTTTAAAGATATTTTAATAAACTAACCTCAAATCATTTTGGAGTGCGGTATTTTTTCTGAGATAGAAATCTGTAAGCTTCAAATTTATCTCTGGCTGAGGGTTTAAAAGTGTCTCCAATTGTTGAACTCTGACACCTCAGTCTTTATCAGCTGCCTTCGATTTTTACTCAATAATAATCCAAATACCTAATAAGTAAGCGTTTTTCCACTAGATCACTTACTTTACTTTACATGTTACTAGAGCCCAGTCAGCACCTGGGCCTCGACCAATAGCTCTCTCGATTGAGTACATTAATCGCCTTCAGATCCCCACATAAAGCTGACTAAGATCTCTTTCTACTAAGACGAGGTCTTCCTTTCGGAATTGATTAGAAGGCACTCCGAGCTGGAATAGACAGCGGTGCTGATTCGTTTAACATGTCTAAATCATCGAAGCAGATGAACTCCAACCATTCTGACCAAATTTGCACCGCAATTCGACCGTAGAATTTCTTTCCCGAAGCAACCAGGTGTGATTTTTTCCGCTGCAGATAAAATCCATTTTTCCGCTTCATATAGTACTAGGACACGGACGACCATAACGATAACGGTCTTATGCAGTGCCTTCTTGTTTATGGAGTGGCTTATTTTTGCCTTCTTAGATCAAAGAAGCAGAGATTGTCAAGAGTGATTCCTCGCTCGATCTCTACGATTGTGTCGTTATTTGAATCTACAGAGAGGCCCGAGTAGACAAAGTCTTTTACCCCCTTAAAGTTATGGTACTTTATGTCCTTACTGTCGACAGCATATATCTTATTTCACCCGGAAATGCTACTGAAAATATCTTCACTGCTCCTTCTTCTTAGGCCTTAAACGCTCCAGTTACACCTCGCTGATTTCTTTCCATAATGCTAGTGTCATTAGCGTACACCAATAGTATAAGCTTGAAAGTCTTCAAGAAAATGCGCAATCACCTTGTCTTGGAATCCTTTATTGACATTAAATGCTACGATAATGTCATTGCCGGTTTTAATGGAATAGCAATCATTCTCCATACGCAGACGCATGAGTTTGGCAGAGATGCCAAAACTCGGCATTACTCTATGTAGTATGTAGGTATATATAGCTATAGCTCGTCTCTGTCAGTACTGCAATACGAGGACTTAAAACCAATAAACTGGTGGTACATACTCATTTGAAGATCCTGATTTTTTTCAAAGATCTTTCGTAGTTCCAATATCTGATCAATGATGGACCAACCAGGTCTAACGCCACACTGGTCCATTACGTTTATCGAAGTAAATTTTTCAAATATCTGTTAGTGATTGGCGCAGTTTACGAGATCACCTTTCTTCTGGATAGGCTAAAGCACACTGACATTATAGTCACTGGACACGCTTTCTTATGACCGCATTTTGTCTAGAAATCTGTACAAATTTGCATCGATAACAGCTCTGAACGCAGTCCTTCTTCTCTCATGACTCTGTTGTTTTTTATAGCGATAATAACTTTGAAGATTTCGGTACTCAGCTGTTTCGTAAAGTAACTCCTCCATTCCACCAGCATCTTCTTGAAATTCGTCACTATATTCCTGTTTTTGACCTCCCTTAAAGAGGCCGCGTTTTTCAAACCCCTCTGCTTTGCTTACACCACAGTTCAAAGAATTTTCTGCTCTTATTCCTCCCACCAAGTGAAGCAAACTCTTACCACTCGCACTTTTCGCCTTCTTGCATCTGAAAAGTCGTTCACTCTCCCTCATTTTCTATATGCATAGGTCCTTAGGACCCCGCGTTGCAACTGACTGCACGGTGGCTTGGTTACCTTCGTGTTCCAAAACAATATTCCGACTTGGTTTGACATGCCATAAATTTCTCCGGTGGTGTTTAAACACATAGAGTTCTTCTACAGCACTCGGCGTAAAGCAGGAGACATGCGAATATATCGTCGGGTTGCGGTGGTCTATGTGAAATCAGAATTGAGAGTCCAGTCAATTGTTAGGCCGTCTGGCTGAATGTTAAGTCTCAATCCATAGATTCCGTGAACGTCGTTCCGTTGAAGGTTGATATTGGGGTTTACGCATAGCCGGAAAAAACAGTCCTATAAAATCCAGGGGCATACCTAAGTTGACAGATGACAGTTCCTTTTTTTTCCGTGAGCAAGTGAAAAATCTTCGTAGACACTAATCGCCCGGAGCTCATAGTAGTGGGGCATTTTTACTCACTAAATAACACTTCTCTTCCACTGTACGACTAAGTTTCCTTATCAGGTATCAAAAATATATCTCTGTGGATATCGTTGTTTCTAATATACCATCGGCCATTTATTCTGGCTCTTAGCATTTTGTTTTGGAAAGGTTGTAGGATATCTCTATTGCTCCGTTTAGCACAACCCCAAAGTTGTACACTATACGCCCAAGCTGGTTTAAGCACTTGCTTGTGTAACAGCTATTTGTTATACAGGGTGTCATGGTCCAAACTTAAACTGGTAAAAGGCGGCTTCATGGCCTCTCAGAATTTGGTAACTTGTTTATACCAAATCATAACGGTTTTTAAGTAACGGCTGTTCTTTTGAATTTCAAGGAATCCCTACTTTTAAACAGTGCTTTGGCCACCCTATGCAAGATAAATTTTTGTTTTTTATAATTCATGCAGCAAAACATTGCCCTAGAGTTGGACTAATTTTAAGCTAAAAAACTTTTCCGACAAAGTCGAGTCGTTTTAAGTTCCTTGGGCTTCCCGAATTACTGATCTATTCTGCAGCCGTTTGTATCCGTTGCCGAAGTTCAGTTACGAAGTTACTTAGTGGCTTAGCATACACTTGCCCCAATAAAAAAAAAGTCGAACGGATTCAAGTCCGGTGACCGTGGGGGCCATACAATTTCTCCACCACGCCCAATCCATCTTTCAGAGTAAACGATGTCTAAAAAGCGTCTTGGATGTCTTCATGAGCTGGGCAGCCGTCATGTTGGAGCCACATTGATTGGACTATGGCAAGGGGCACGTCGCCCAAGAGCTGAAGCAGTGTGTTTTCCAAAAAATCCAAATAACTTGTACTTTTTAGCGTTGCTGGTAGTTCATAAGGTCCTATGATTTGGTCATTCAAAATTCCAGTCCACAAATTAATTTTAAAATGGTATTGTGATTTGCCCTTACGTATCAAATGTGGATTTTCAATTTGCCAACTGTGAATGTTATGCATATTGACGAATCCATTTTTTTTAAACGCCGACTCGTCAGTCCATAAAATGTTGTCGAAGTAGTCTGGATCTTCTTTATTTTTGTTTAACATTATTCGACAGAATTCACGCCTTTGTGGGTAATCCCATGGAACTAAGGTCTGGACTCGTTGCAAGTGAAAAGGGTGTAGGTTATTCCTTTTAAACATTTTGTGTACTGTCGATTTTGATATTCCAGTTCTTCTTTCGATGACTCGAACCGAAGTACATGGATCGTGTTCAATTTTTCGTAAGGCTTCTTCCTCGTTATGAATATGAGGTCTCCCTGATCCATGAGTTCTTGCTTAATTGGAAATGTCTTCAAAGTAGCCAATACTTTTGTCTGAATTTATTTTCAAGCTCGTCGCGTTTCTTTTTAACGTGTGAACTCCATTTGAGTTTCGCATCTATGGTCATTCCTAGATACTTTGCCACGTTTGCATATGGATTTGTACCGAGTTAATTAAAATGGGTAGGTTGTTAATTTTTTTTTATCAGTAAAGTTAACATGACTTGATTCGGTCTCGTTTACAGTTTCTAACTCGACTGATTAATCTGTTGTAAATATAGCTGTATTGTCCGCGAACGTAGTTCCAACAGTGCATTCTTCTTGCGGTATATCTTGAGTGTAGAGTAAGAACAAGACCGGACTAAGAACATTTCCATATGGTACTCCGGCAGCGACTTCTTTAGATTCGGAGTATTCTAACCCGTGTTTAACACGGAATAGTCTTTTCACAAGGTAGGATTCTAATATCTAATATAATTGTTCTAGGAGAACCTGTTTTAACTTAAACCTCTGGCCTTCATGTTATATCTTGTTGAAAGTTTGAGAGGTATCCAGAAAAGTGCTAGAACATATCTTTTTCTCCTCTATGGTTTTCTCTACTTCATTTGGTATTCTATAAATACTTTGTTTTGCAGCTAAATTTATGGCCAGGAATCAAACATCTTTCTTCAATGACCGGTTGTAGGCGCATTAACAAAAGTTTTCCAAATACCTTAGATTGTATCAGCAGGAGTGACAACGGTCTGTATGATTGTTTGACGTTTGGAGGGTTTCCCGGTTTTGGAACCATTATAATCTCTGCGACTTTCCATTGTCTTGTTACGTATAATAACCTTAGTGTGGCATTTATAATATCCACAAGCTTGATCAGGGCTTTCTTTGGCAATTCCTCGAGAATCTGTCGGGTTATTAAATCATATCCAGGGGCTTTGTTATTTTTAAGATTTTTTATTGTCTGGCAAAGTTCGACGAAAGACACGTACCACTAAGAACTTCTATTAGCTCTTGTCCATCAAACGATTTAAACGTTTCTTCCAAGTTCTCGGCAAATAAGTCCGCCTTCTCTTTGTCTCTTCGCTGTTATTTTTTTTTATCGGCAGCCATTGCATTTAGGGCCTTTGAATACCTCTCATCTCTTTACAGAGTGAATAATTCGAACTTTTTTCGGCAGTCGAAATTTTAAGGTACTAAGAGATCATTACACAATTGGTTTAAAAAAGTTTTGTGCTGGGGAGCTCAGAATTTTTGTCATCTTTTGCATGCTCTCCTCTTTTGAGGTATCAGCACTTTTATTTCCGGCTAACGGGAGTGTCGTTCTACGAAGATTTCCGCATGACTTCAATAAATCTGCCGACTTCATTTTCTATTTCATACAGTGTTTTAAGCAACACATCCAGAACAATATTTTCTATATAATAATTCCTAAAGGCGTCCCAGTTAGTTTGGCTGGTAATTATTCTAGGGGCTCCTTCTTTTTTCATTAGACGCTTGTTTAACCGACGTTTATAAAGTCTTTAGCCACACCTCTTGCAACGAAGAGGTCTGGAGTTTTTTCTTAGTCGGTAGGCCAATATTTCGTCGAAAACAAGTCGACATTAAAGTGCGTGCCGTTAAGTAGTTGAATCACATCTTGAACCCCAGAAAGTGTGTTTCGAGTTGAAATCACCACCAAAAATAAAATTCGGTCCAAGTGAGTCAAAAAGATTTATAAAGTCTTCATGTGGTTAAAATTATCCACTACTGCTTTATTTACAGAAGCCCCAAACTGGATAGCAACTCGACCTTCAACGAGTTTGATTCGCTCTCTGACTCCATTCGCCCGTTATTACGGGTGATTTTAATATACGCAATTCTGGATGGTTTCGACATTCTGGACAGGCAACACCCGAAGGACGGTGTGTTGAGAACTTCGCTGCGGAAAATAATTTAACCCAGCTTGTAAATGAACCCACATGGATACCAGACGTGGATAGTCTTACCGCCAACACCCTGGACTTGTTTTTAACTTCTCACCCTGAAAAGTACTGCGTTGATGTGCTCTCCCCTCTAGGCTCATCGGGCCATTGTGTCATATCAACTAATTTCTCGTATACTGACCATACAGTTAGAGAAAAAAATTCCTAAAAGAACCGTATGGCAATATGAGAAAGCCAATTGAAGCGGACTTAATACCGTTTTTAGGAACTTCAATTGGTCGTTAAGTTTCCTCTACAACGACGGACGTGGAGGCCGCTGCTGATATGATCACCGACACTATTCTCCTTGGAATAAGAATAAGAAATTCTGCCTCATCCTCCATCCCAACTCTCATTTACAATGACATTCCAGCTGTCACATCCTCGGACAAGGCCAATCTACTTGCTGCACTCTTTGCGGCCAGTTCCACACTTTCAGAATGTACTTTATCTCCACCTACACTTGAGTGCGTCGAAACTTCAATGGGACGAATCCACTTTCGCACACGTGTAGCAGCAAGAGTACTCAAATATCCTAAAATCCATAAATCCGCAGGTCCAGATGGTCGCCTTCTTCTAAAGAGCTGTTCTTCCTCGCTGGTAAAACCACTGCGTAAGCTTTTTCATCAATCCGACTTCCGAGCAGAGGGCAAACAGCATTTGTCCAGCCCGTCCCTAAAAAAGGCGAATCTTCTTCTCTCTCTTCCTATAGATCCTTTGCACTTACGTTCCTTCTCTCCAAGGTCATGGAAACGCTGATAAACCGTCAGCTCATGAAATATCTCCAAACACGAAAATTTCTCAATGACCGTCAATACGGTTTTCGTTGCAACAGGTCCACTGGTGATTTGATGGCATGTCTCACTGAAAAGTGAAACCAAAGTCTACATCAATCTGCTGAAAGACAGACAGTGTCATTTGATATTTCTAAGGCATTTACCAAAGTTTGGCATCAGGCTCTTTTACCGAAAATGCGTGCATTTGGGATCGACGGCTCTCTTCTTCAATGGGTTAGAAATTACCTTTCGGAACGTTCAATTCAAGTTGTCTTGGATGGTTTCATGTCAAAACGAAATATAAATACCCAGAATGGCACTTGCAGCATTGAAACTGAAAAACTTTCCATTCTCGGTATGTGAGTCAATGATAACTTACGTTGGAATGACCACATATTCGATGTCGCCAAAAATGCTGGGAAATGTCTAGGTTTCCTCGATTTAACAAATATGTTATTTCACACACTGGCCTCAGTATATAAGGCGTTTATACACCCAAATTTGGAGTATAATGCTCACATCTAGATAGATGCTCCTAAAATCTCTTTGCACTTGCTAGATAGGATCCAAAACCGTTCGGTAAAACTCATATGACAATATCACACCCTCGAACACACACGTAATGTCATCTTTCTCACCTTGTTGTATCGCTATTTGTCACCACCAGCGCTCCACCGAAATTTCCTGTAGCATCCACCTTTTAACCGTAACACCCGTCTCGCTATGAATGCTTATCAGTATACCCTCGTACGTACGTACTCTGAAATATCGTGATTCGCTCCTAAGCCGTACATCTCGCTTATGGAATGCCTTGCCGAGCTCTTTATTCCCTAGTCATTATAACTTGCAAACATTTAAGACCAACGCACATCGGTATCTCTCTTTTTTGCCACCCTAACTTCCCCTCGCCGGCGCTATAAGCAAACATCTTAAGGGTACACAAACCCCTTGTGCGCGCACCAATTATAAAAACAAAAATAAAGTCGGTCTCATCGGTCTCAATAATTGTATTTATAGAATGTCCAATACTATCTCTGATGAATAGGGGAATTCCGCCTCTAGCCCTTTCGAATGGATGGTAAGAATAGTAAGCACAGCATTATTTTATTTTGTTTACACTAAGTATGTAGATTCCTTTCCCTTTTTTTGTTCAAGTGCGTTTCGGAAATCAAGCATACCACATGTATTGTTTTTAGGCAAGAATATTTCTAGTTCGCCTATCTTTTCCAACAGTCCGTTTGCGTTCCATGTTAATATTTTGAGCAACTATTTCATATTCAAACTTCAGCTCCTGTTTTCAGAGTTTTATGCTTGAGACTGCTCAATAAGAGTTTATACCATATGTTTTGCTTTGCTCCTCAGGTTTCGGGCGAATTATAGAAAAAGCTTGTGAGATTGGATCTTAAGTAATACCACTTTGTTTATTTTCTTGCCGCCAGAAGATGGCGACTTTTCTTTTCGAAGTTTTTCTGTCACAACTTTCGTCTTTCCCTTGACAAGTTTTCTTTCTGTCGCTGCTTTCACCGCAGAAACTTTGGATTTTTCCTGTGGATTCGGGTTCAGGCGTAAGTTCTTTTGATTGCATCGCGCCTTTTTTGGAGCTCTTTAGCTACTTCGAAGTCTCTATAGTTCGCTGGATGCTTCAATTTGCAGTTTACACAAGTCATTGGTCTCTGAAAGTGGTTACATTCGATTTGGAATTTCGTCACAAAGTCATCTTCACTAATGAAGATCATTTCTACCCAAATGGCTTTGTCAATAAGCAAAATAGGAGGTATTGTGCCTCATAAGACGCCACCACATCCACAAAAATTGACAGTTTGGTGTGGTTTTCACGCCGGCAACGTCACTGTGCCGTATTTTTCCATTGGTGGCGACTGGCGACGACCATTCTGTACTCTCTAATCTCTATATTGCAGGGATTGTTCGATGTGGCTAGTCAGTGCATGCAGAACATTTCCACCGACTTTCCTTTACACTAGTCATCTCGACAAAAGTCGTAGATCAGTTTTAGCTTGTATATGGATTTCAATGGGTCGTTCTAGAGTTTATAGAAGGGAAAGACGATAGACTTATAGGTCTGAGGTCTTTGGGAATGAAAACTACATTGACTTCTCTCCATACCAGTGGAATGTGGATCAATTCTACACAGCTCCTCATGTGATTTTTTAGCGTGGCGTAAAATATCTGAGGACCTTTGTAGCTCGGCAGGTATTATACCGTCCGGAAAGTAGACTTGGATGGTTTGAAGCTATGTAGCGCCTAGACTAGTTTGTCTCTTTTAATAAGACCATGAATTTTGGTCACGGCTGCAGTAGTCCTGTTAGGGTTGCTGCTGGCAGCGGATAGGGAGCTATCTGGAAAGTGGGTGTCCAGTAGTAAGGTGAGTGATTCATTTCTTGAGGTTGTCCAAGAGGTTTTTTTTTTCAAACAGCTCGGCATCATAGGATTTGTAGAGAGGATTTTTCTTAGCCGTGATGCCTCAGAGGTTTCCGTGATTTTGTCACGGAAGGACCTTCATGGTTGTCGCTTTGCCTTCCTCAGTTATTATTTTATATATTTGGAGGGATTCTTCGTATGAGTCCCAGTCAGTCACTTTTCTTCTGCTTTTTGCTAGGCTGAAAAGATTTCTACAAAGGTTTTTAAGCGGTCTCAGTGCTTTTCTTGCCTATAGATTGAATAAGAGAACAGGAAGCAGACATAGCCTGATTGAGAGCCAGGGTGAATTCCTTGACTTTCATGTCAAGCTCGTTTGTGTTAACGGGGGACTTGAGGGTTCAGAGGATTGTGTTTCTGACAGTATTCCTTTGTATTTTGGCCAATTCGTTTTCCGATGATTCCGGAATGTTGGTTGGCTGGGACGAGGATCACTCAGGCTGAATTGGATGTATCTGTAATCTGGAAATGAGTGTTCAGACTATACCATCCAGTTTGTTAGTATTTGAGTGATGTTGTCGAGGACAAGAGTGATATCTAGCACTTCCTGTCGGTTTCTTCTTATAAAACTGGGCTCATTGCCAATGGTGCAACCAATGAGGTTAATACTTATAGTATAATCAAAAAGACAACATCTATCGTTAATGTTGGTACTGCCCAATACCGTGTGATGAGCGTGAGCATCGCACCCGATGATGAGGCTAGTTTTTAGCCTTTCAGCTTCCAGTACCACCCCTTCCAGGTTGTCACCAGGGAGAGGGCCCACATAATCGTAGCCAAGATATGCCGATGCCAGCCAGTAGGAGCCTTTGGCAGTCTCTAGTCTGGCAACGGTTAAGCCGGGGTCGCTGAGATTAGGAAGTAAAAATACATTAAGGCTACGTTTCACTAATATACAAGTTCTAATCTTACCTTTGTGTCTTGTGTAGAGCGGAGCATATACAGGTGTCCCAAGTCCACGAACCACGCCTTCTCCGATCCATGGTTCCTGGAATAGGATAAGTGCGGCCGATTAATCTGGAGAGACCGTATCACCGCTATTCTGAACGTGTGCCCAAGAGCTCATTTTCAGCCTCTTATCGTAAAGGATCTCTTTTTAATTTGTCGTAGGTTTTCATTTCCGAGGGGGAATTCGACATAGTTGTCGCCTTGGATATCAGGAAAGGCGATGCTCCAAGATCTGAGGTAGTATTTCAAGTTTCAGTTAAAGGAGGATGGGGTTGCTTATCAGCATCCAGCTCATTCTATTTATAAACCCTTAGGTGAATTGACTAGAGGCCGAACCGAATCAAGTCTTTAGTCTGCGCTAGAGGGTTAATAGATGCCTAATTAATCACAATTAAAGCGCATCTATAAAGGCCCCTTAGTTCTTCCAGTTTCGCCAAATCATGAGTCGGAAGGGTCGGGTTGCTGAGCCTGATGAGCTTCAGAATACTTTTTGGGGAGGAGAGTTCGGCTGGAATCCAGATGCGAGTTCTAGGTCTGCCACTTTAGTCACCAGCTCGTGTTTAGAACCTGTGGTCGAGAGATCTTTGATCGGCACATGCGATAACATTGCCGTGGCTTTGGTGCCAACCAGCGTCGTTTGTGATGGGAGGTTGTACGGGGTTTTCCCACATGATTTCCAGGAATTTGCCCGAAAACTTCAGTTTGATGAACTGCCGCCGTTCAGGTGTTATCATTCCAACGGTGTCGTTTTTGTCGATTACCGCGATCGTTATTGCATCTTTCAGGTCTTCGCCAAAATTCACACAAAGCTAGTAGTTCAGGAAACTACAAAAGAAAATCTGCATAGAATGTTAAGACAAAGATGTAGTAAACCAGATGACGCGAACTACAATGGCATTAAAATGATGTATAGCGGGAGCTCCATGAACGCAATGATCTGTCTACTTAATTGGCTAACAACACACTGAAGGTATATAGACTTTGAGAAACGTGGAGTGAGTGGAAGGGGGTGGAATGAGATTTGGTAGGTACTAGTCGCGTCGTCTCACATACGACACCTTAGTGTTCTAAGGTTAAAGTAAATCTGTCCTGCCCCGTGCTGAAAGTCTTATAGCCATTTTCATGTCTCGTAAACTTAATCGAAAACCGGAGTTTCCTCATACATTTTTTAGTTTTCGTAACCCCTTAGCCAAACTAGTTTTTGATTAAGTCTCCTCAAAACCTACTCGCAATTGTGAAATTGTTGAAGACGGTAAACATTTAGAAACATTCAGCATATCAGCAAAACACAGCTGATAGAATAGTTGTCAAAACAAAAATACAAAACTTCAAATTTGAAAAAAAAATTTAGCTGTCATTCTTGGTAAATTTTCTATTCCTTTATCAATAACTAACTCAATATTAAATAAATCAATATTATTTTATTTTAACAGAATATGGAGGAGGAAAAAGGCTCTGCTGCCTTGAGGATGAGGAGTTCTTATCGGATTTATGGGCAGAAAAAAGTGGGAACTACCGGGAACTAGACTATTCTAGTTCCTGCATTTTCAAGGAGATGGAGGCTGCTTTTGTTGGAAGGAGGATTCATTATAACGGAGCAGAGATAAAAATGGAATTTCACAACCTGACCAACAGATACGAGTATATGTAAGTAGATTTCTTTCAATATATTCGATTTAAGTTATCGCCCTTAAACTTTGTTGTTCTTTTGCAGGAAAGAAAAAAAATCCATTGGATCCTCAGGGGCTTCTCTCTCAGAGTGGCATTTGTATTCAAAAGTACAATCCCCAATCTGAATTTGATTGTAGAAGATAGTCATCCTATGAGAATGTTAAATAAAGATTTTTATTTAACAAATGTTTTCAATTTAATCTTTTGATGGCAGCTTCCACCAGCAGTTCTAGGGTAGATGAGAATTAACTCCCAGCTTTCTGGGAGTATCCCGATACAAAGTCGGCTGCGGTCTCCCCACAAAATGTTCCATTTGCCTCCAGGGTCAGAGCTAGAAAAGGAAATTTATTAGAGGAGATAAAGGCGGCGGATCACCAAATGGAAGTTTCAATGCCAACAAGGCTTCAAATGACGAGCAGTTTTTGAAATTAGAAAGAGAAAAAAGAGACATTTTAAGAGAATTTGTATCAGATTCAAAGGAATACCACAAAGCAGTTTTGGCGCTTCTACATAATAAATAAATATAAAGCAATTATTTTTCTTCCTAGAAAAGTTGTTCCTACCTAAATATGCGCCTATGGCATTTTTTATGGTTGTAGCAGTTTTATTTTAATTATCGAGCCGTGTTTTTTGATCCGGTTGCTCGCTTTCCGGGTATTTACTTGGATTAAGTAACCATTGCATACTAATTTCATCATTACGGTTTTTGAGGGAATTATGCAAAACACAACATGCTTTGGTCAGCAAAATAGTGTTGGCAATATGCTTATTATAAAAGTTTCAGAAAATCTGAATGCTGGATCTCCGATTACGAGACACGCGTCTCCAGTTTCTCATGCTTCGTCGTTGTATCTCCTCCTCCACTCACCGTCTATGCAGATGGGACCTAAAATCACCCGAAAAATTTTCATGTTAAAGCAGCCAGGAGCATCCTCATCCATTTTTGATAAAGTCCATGCCTCTGCGCCATAGACCAGGACTGGGATTATTAAGGTCTTACATAGGGTCACTTTTGTTGTTCGAGAGAGTTAACTGCCTTCTTAGCCCAAAGAAACAGCGATTGGCAAGAGTTATTTTTCGTTTGATCTCAACGCTGGTGTTGTTGTCTGAATTGATAGCGGAGCCTATGTAGATAAAGTCCTTAACTACCTCAAAGTTATATCTGTCGACGATGACGTTCTATTCGAGACATCGGTGTTGGATGTCCTTTTTAGTTGACAGCATGTAGTTGGTCTTGCCCCAGTTTAACGGCTAAACCCAGCTTTGCCGCTTCCGTTTCAATACTCGCGAAAGCTCTACTAACATCACGCTGCTTTCTTTCGATTATGCTAATATCATCGGCGTATGCGAGTACTTGGACGGACTTTTGAAAGATTGCGCCTCTTGTGTTGCCGAGTGAGGTTTGCACTATTCTTTCGGCTCGGCTTGTCTAAATCCTTTTCTAATATCAAAGGTCTCGGTCAGTTCTTTACCGATCATGACGAAGCAGCGTGCATTCTTCATCGCTATTCTGTACAAACGGTTTTGGCAGTAATGCCAAACTAGACATATATCTCGTACATGATGCTGTCATACGCGGCCTAAAAATCGATGAATAGGTGCTGTGTATCGATTTGGAGCTCATGGGTTTTTTCCAAAATCTGGCGTATCGTGAATATTTGGTCGATGGTGGATTTTCTTGGCATAAAGCCATTTCTTGTTCCCAAAAAGTGCTAGTGCGCAACTACAAGTAGCAGCTCTATTCACCTTAGTTCATATCTGTCGGTCGCATTCAAAAGAATGCGTTTTTTCCTTAGAAGTTCGAAAATTTCTAAGCGTAATGGTCGACGTGTTTTTTTCATGCATTTAGACAAAACCTTCAAATAATTTTAAGCTCATGTTCCAAGGAAAGTTACTTACTTACTTAGGCGCGCTACAGTCCGGGGTGGTCCTGGGCCTCAACCTCGAATTAGCGTGGTCTTTGGTTAACTGATTTCAGTTGCGTACTCCAAGTTGGTTGAGGTACCCTTCCAGGTGTCCCAGCCATCTCAAAGGCCCAATGCACACTTTTTGACCAAGTCGAAGTACTAGATGGAGTGAAAAGTGACCTCCTTGATCACCAGAATGCGCTGCTACTGCAACTACGGTTATGGTGCCTTGAAGTCCGTTCATATTTAGGCAGACATGCCAAATTTCAGTGCGATACTGTCTTTAGTTTCGTTTTGACATCTGATTGTTGTTGACGTGTTTGGCATCATGTTGATTATGGACAAAAACGATTTTCGTTCTCTCATGAAACATTATTTTTTGAGAGGCCAAACGGCGAAGGAAACAAAAGAAAAGTTGGATAAATATTATGGAGCTAATGCTCCATCACATAACACCGTCAAATATTGGTTTCGAGAGTTTCGTGGTGGCCGCAACTCCACTACCGATCAAGTCCGCAGCGGCAGGCCCTCTGATGCGGTTACAGAGGACGATGTCAAAAAAATACATGAAATGGTGTTGGCTGACCGGAAAGTTAAGGTGTGCCAGCTAGCAGATACCACAAAAATTAGTATTGAGCGCACACGCCATATTTTGGGCAATATTCTGCATATGAAAAAGTTATCCAGCCGCTGGGTGCCGCGAATGCTCACTCCTGACCAAAAACACGAAGGCGAGAGCACTTCGAAAGAGTGTTTGGACTTGCTGATGCGGAATCGGGCGGACTTTTGGCGTCGATTGGTAACTGGATTTAGATCCCTCGGACTATTATCTCTTCCCAAACCTCAAAAGATGGCTCATCAATAAAAAATTCAGCTCACGCGAGGAAATCATCCACGTCACGGAGGAGTATTTTGCAGACCTTCCGAAAAATTACTTTTCGGACGGGATCAAGAATTTGGAAAATCGCTGGAATAAGTGTATCAAACTAAAAGGGGACTATATTGAATAATATAAAAAAACATTCAAAAAAAAATTTTTTTAATTCCCAAGGCGGTCACTTTTCACTCCATCTGGTAGCTGTACCGCTCGTAGAGTTCATCATTGAATCGTCTCCTTCTGAACCCGTCAACGCATACAGGGTCAAATATCTTTTTTTCTTAAAACAACCAAGGACCTCTTCATCCGATATAAAAAGGGTCCGTGCGCTGGAACCATAGGACAGGACCGGGATTATAACGGTCTTATATACAGTCTCCCTGAGAGAGGGCCTTACTATACACTTGCCTTCTCAACCCAGTGACGCAGCGATTGGCCAGCGTTATTCTTCGTTGGATTTCTGAAGAGATGCAGTTTTCAGATGTGATAGCAGAGCCGAGGTAGACAAAGTCCTTTACTACCTCAAAGTTATAGCTGTCGATTGTGACATTCTGGCCGATTCGTCAGTGTTGGGTGTCCCTTCTTGTTGACAGCATATACTTTGTTTTGCCCTCGTTTACCGCTAGTCTCATTTTGGCCGCTCCTGTTCCTATACTCGGAAACGCAACTCTGACAGCTCGCTGTATTCTACATATAAAATCAATATGGTCGGCGTATGCAAGCAATTGTACAGGCTTTTGAATGATCATACCTCGTGTGTTGGCTTGTGAGTTTTGCACAACTCTTTCAAGTACGATGTTGAAGAAGTCACATAGCAGCGCGTCGCCTTGCCTAAATCCTTTTTTGACATCATAGGCTTGGCTAGGTCGTTACCGACCTTGATGCAGCACCGAGCCTTCGCCATCGTCATCCTGTAGTTTGGAAGGGACGCCAAAACTAGACATTGCTCTGTATAGGTCGTTTCTGTAGATGCTGTCATATTCGGCTTTGAAATCGATAAAAAGGTGGTAAGTATCGATCTGAACTTCTTCGGTTTTCTCCAGGATCTCCTGCAGTGTGAATATTTGGTCAATTTGGGATGTACTGGGCCTTAAACCGCACTGAGAGGGTCCAATCAGATTCTGGACAAACGGTTTCAGGCGCTCGCACAATACGACATACAATACCTTATATGCGATGGTTGAGATACTGATGCCTTTATAGTTGGCACAGTTTAGAGGGTCTCCTTTCTTGTGAACGAGGCTGAGGTTCCATTCATCCGGCATACTTTCATCCTACCAAATCTTGGACATAAGTTTGTGAATGCCCTCTATCAAGTCATCTCCTGCTGCCTTAAATATTTCGGCGGATACGCCGTCCAGCCCGGCTGGACGACTTCAGTTTAGGTATTGCTATCCTCATTTAATTTGGTCTGGTGAACGGAATTTTTGGCTTGCATCGTCAATATTGAATGGCTCGTTTTGCCGGACAGCGGAATTTGTGCCGTCTTCGCCGTTTAGCAGTCTGCAGAAATGTTTTTTTCCATATGCTCTGTACCAACTGCGATTCTACTACAAGGTTTCCCTGTTCATCACCACAGGTTTCCGTTAGCGTCTTAAAGTTCCTTTTACCTTTTAGTAAAACTTCCGAACATTATGCCTTGAGTAGCACCTCTCTATTTCCTCGATAGCGGGCTTCTCATGCTCTTTCTTTTTTTTCGGAGAATTCGATGTTTTTTCCTCCTCTTTTGCTCGTTGAGCTCACGAGCCGCTCTCGTACTTTGTGCAGCGCCGCTTTGTAGGCATGTTGTTTTGCAGCATGTGTTGCCTGCACTCTTGATCAAACCGGGAGTTTCGTGGTGGTGAGCAGGTGAAATTCAGCACGTCAGTTGCTACATTTCTGATGGCCTCTCGGCATCTAAGCCACTGGTCTTCAACGTTTGATGGTGGCTATAAAGGACTTTTAAAGAGGTTGAGGGTTTCTGGCGGCTTGTAGCGTCTTGCTTCGATTGCAATCGTTCAAGGTTAAATCTCCTCATAGTTTTTCCCCGTTGTTATGGCCCTTGGGAGATCCGCATTAGCACATTGCCTGCAATAAGGCAGTGATCCGAGTCAATGTCGGCTGCACGGAACATTCGGACGCCCACAATGTTGGAGGCTATTGCAATGTGATCAATTTAATGTAGTGTTTCATGATTCTGAGACCGTGTCTCCTTGTGTATATTGAGACGAAGAAACCGTGTGCTTGATTTAGTAATATTTTATCGCGCCGCAAACTCCGTTGCTAGACGTGGTGCAGTATAGGCTATGCTTACCAACTGTGTTACTAAAGATGTCCCCCTTTCCTATCCTGGCGCTAAGGTCGTCTAGTATGTTTTTAACGTCATACTTCGAACATTGCTTATATGTCTTGACGGGGATCTCGTAGAAACTTTCGCTGGTGGCGTTATGCTTGCCTTCCGTAGGGGCATGGGCGGATATAAGGCTTATGTTAGCCAATTTAGCCTTGATGCGGAATGTCAAAAAACGCTCACTTACGTGTGGGAAGCTCAAGACTTCTTTCCTAGGCCTGCCGCATATTGCAAATCAGCATCCGAATAACCGCTGTTTCTTTTCCCTACAGCTATCTATTTAGTACTTGTATATACCACAGTATTTCATCCTCCTTATGCATGCCCATCTCATTGCACTTCCTGGATGGATGTGATATCTGCGTGATAGCAGTCAAGGTCCTCCGTTAATTGCTCGGGTGTACATGACCTATTATGGGTCTGAACATTTCCCGTGCAGATCCCAAGGTCTATGACGGTGTAGGAATGTATTATGCCAATCACGCAGTAAGTTCATGGAAATCCGAGGACTATGCGGATTTGCCCCAACTTGTTGAAACTACGTGTGTGACAAGTAAGATCTATGTGCTTGCAAAATGGGTGAAAAATAATCTGTGATCGTGCTCCCATAACTACCGCTGTTTGAATTTATCGCAGGTTTTCTGGAATTCTAAGTAAAAGGACCCGATGATTGCGTTCTTCAAGGGCAATGGAAAGGCCGTTGGTATTTAAGTTGCGGATTATATTTTCGTGGAGGTCAGTAGCGCCATTTTTGCTTATCTACGTGCCCATTCAAGCGAAAGTGGTGATCGTCCCTACAGAAATTGCAACCTATAGTACGAAACTTCTGCAATCGGTTAATGTCGTTTTAAATAAGTTCTTGCACAAATTGAATCTTAAAATGGTGAATTTTCAGCCTTTCTGTAGAATTCCATCAGCGAACATTTTTTTAAATCACGAAGCAGACGTTTTTTCTGCATTGCGGCTATTCAAGCTGCATTTCATTCGATCAATGGTTTTTTTTTTGGTACTTTGTGTTCCGCCGGCCTAATGATGAGGGGTATGCAGAGGTAAAGAAATTTACCCGGTACCTTTGTAGTTGTAATGTGAACAAACTTGTTGGCCTAAGAATCGACTTCAAAAAACTCCTCGATAGCGAACGCATGTTCCAGCATTCTCAATGATTAAAATAAAGCCAACCTTTCCCAGCACCGTTTATGACATTTAAACAAAATAAATCTGCCACCAGACACCCTGTATATGCTAACATCAAGACAGGACAATCAATATCGGCTCATAACAATATCTGCTGATAACAATATTATGTCACCAACTCCTATCACACTTGACATTCTATATAATGAAATTGCTGCACTAAAAGAAGTTAACTCTAATGCTTTAAGACGAATTGACTGCCTGCAAGACGAAAATAAAACATTGTGTAAACATCTAAACAAACTTCAAAGTACTGTGAACTTCCTGCAACAACAAACATTGCGAAAATATGTTGACATTATCGTGGTTCCTAATGTTGACAACAGTAATGCTTTGGACGCAGCTGTCAATTCATTGAAAAAGGGAATCCATGAAAACTTGAAGACCGATGACATAAAACATTGTTATGTCAAGAACATCGCTCGTAAGCCCAACTCTAACCCTTCATCTACATCGGCAAAAACTGTGAAGATTTTACGCGTCAAATTTAAAAACTATGAAGTTAAGCAAATGGTTTTACAAAAGAAAAAGAAAAATAAGTTAAGCATAAGTTTTTAGGGTTTAAATCTGATATTAATCCAATTTATATTAATGAGAGTTTAACTAATTATAATAGAGGAGTATATAATAGAGCTAACACATTAAAAAACGAAAATAATTTTTCGTTCTTGTGGGTAAATAGGGGAGTGATTTATTTGAATAAATAAATTTTGAAGATATTGAAAACTTGGCCAATTTAATTTAGTTTCTTTTTATTCTTTTTTTAACTAATAATGCCTTTTATTAATTCAAATTGTATTCAAAATCTGGATAGTTATTTCAAAGAATGTAATGAATTTTGTAGTTTTGATAAAGAGATTTTTAGAAGTTTTTATCATTCAGTAATTCCAAAGAAAACATTTTTTATCATTCATCAAAATATTACTCGTAGAAGTATGCGTACAAATTTTGATTTATTTCTGACTCATTTAGAATCGTTTGTGAATAAGCCTGTTTTAATTTTTCTATCGGAAATATGGATTTTTGATACTGAAGCTAATCTTTTTAGTATACCTGGTTATAAATTTCATCCTACATGTAATAATTCTTATGCTGCAGGTGGTGTGGCTGTCTTTATAAGTGATAAGTTGGAGTATGAGTGTTGCTGCAATAACCTGAAAAGTGCTGATATGGTTAAAGTTTCTTGCAAAATTGAGTCTAGAAAATTTATTTTTATGTGCTCTACAGGCTACATGAAAAAAGTAAAAATGTTTTTGTTGAAGAATTGACTACTCTGTTGTCTGACGAAAAGTCAAAGAATCTATTTATCCTTGGTGATATAAATTTAGATATTTTATCTGATTCTGCTATTGTTTTAAATTATTTATCTGTCTTAGCGGCAAATGGTTTGGAATCGTGTTTTAGAGAACCTACTGGATTAACTCCTTCAACACAAACCTGTATTGATCATATTTTTGGTAGACTGGATCTAAGCTCTAAACTCACTATCACCAGCTCCATTTCAGATTTTAAGATAACCGATCATTGTATGGTTGGTTTAGTTTTTCTATGCGCCAATATGGAACAAATTGATATGTCTGAACGGTTTGAGAAAGTTAAAGACTTGAACTACGAGCATCTTAACCAGCTTCTACTATACGAAAGTTGGACGGATATGTACCTTGAAAGTAATCCCTCTAATGCTTTTAACATTTTTGCTAATATCTTAAAAGCTCATGTTAGTGAATGTCTTACTGAAACCCAAAGACAATGTTAAGTTAAAAAAATTAAGCCATGGATGTCTGCAACTTTATTAAAGAAGATTGCAAAGAAGAATAAATTATATATTAAATGCAAAAAGAAACCGAATAATATCAGACTTAGACTTCTCTATGATAGAGTGTGCAAGGAAGTTGCAGAGGAAGTTATTGTGAACAAAGACAATTATTACACCAATAAACTACATCTAGCTAGAGGCAATTTAAAGAAAGAATGGACAATAATTAACGAACTTATAAATAAAAACTACCCGCATTAAATGAACTTAATTGTGTATCTTATCAGGGACATAATATAATTAATCCTAGTGAAATATCTAGTGTTTTTAACAAATATTTTACAAGTGTGGCTTACAAGACTCTTTCTAGTGCTGGTTTCTCTGAATCATCGAATCATTGTGTAGAAGATTGCTTTAGCAATGAATGGAGTCAAGCCAATAGTTTTTTTTATGACTAGTTTTTTTTATGAATAGTTTTCTTTAGAATTATTTAGGACTATCAACTCTCTAAAAAATTCTAATTCGTCCACGAGAGATAGTTGGTCTAACAATTTTATTAAGAAGGTCTCACTAAATATTGTTGATGTCTTAACGGATATTTTTAATAAAAGTATCTACAGTGGTATTTTTCCTGATGCCTTAAAAACTGCAGAAGTAATACCTGCTTTAAAGAAAGGTGATAGTAAAAATCTAAATAACTATAGGCCAATCTCTCTTCTTCCTGTGTTTTCTAAAATCTTTGAGAAAGCAGTGAAAAATAGAATAATGACTTTCCTAGATTCATCTTCTTTTTTTTAGTAATAGTCAGTTTGGGTTTAGAGCTGGGAAGTCAACAGAGGATGCCCTCTTAGAGTTCTGCTGCTTTAACTACGAAAGTCTGAGCAATAAAAAATATACGGCTGCTATTTTGATTGACATTACTAAGGCGTTTGATACTGTTGACCATATGATATTAACACAAAAGTTAGAAAAAGCGGGAATAAGAGGTTTTATGCTTAAATGGTTTCTTTCCTATTTAAACAACCGCAAACAAGTTGTAAAGATTAATGATAGTTTTAGCCTATCGTTAGATATTAAAATTGGTGTTCCACAAGGCTCAATACTTGGTCCAATCCTTTTCTTGATATATATCAATTTAATTTTTAACCTCGATATCAAAGGTAAACAAATAGGATTTGCTGATGCTATAGCTTGTTCTTATTCTAATAGCTCTGCATTAGATTTAATTGCTAACATTAGCTATGACTTAGAGCAGCTGAGACATTTTTTTTGTTTACATAAATTGGTAATCAGTGATAAAACTAAAATAATGTTCTTCAAGTTGTCTTCTAACATTGTCGATTACCCACCTATGATTTTTCATAGTGCTAGTTGTAAGCATTTATTATTTAGCCCTGTTACATGCAAAGCGACATCATCTTCTACCTAATTTAATCGGGATTTAACTTGTGCACCTCAGTGTTTTTATATAATGGGTCTACGAGTAAGTTTCCAGCGTTTGTCAGGGATGGCGCCACCAGTGGATCCCGGGCAGAAATGTCAGACCCCATGTGTTTTATTTGTAGGTTTTGTATCTGTCAACAACTGTACAGCGTTATATTTGAGCAGTTCTATCGGTGTCGTACATTTTATCGAGCAAAATCATGGCAAGTTTCCAGCCAAATAAACGTCATTTGCGGGAAGCGCTGCTTTTATTCCTCAGTATGAAGAAAAGTGTAGCTGAGGCCTATCGTTTGCTTTCGGAAACTTATGGGGCGGAATGTATTGGTGAATCGACGTGCCGCGAGTGGTTCAAACTGTTCATAAGTGGTGATTTTGGAGTTGAAGACAAAGATCGCCACGGAAACCCGAAAAGTTTTGAAAACGAGGAATTGGACGCTTTACTGGATGAGGATCCGTGTCAGATTCAAGAAGAATTTGCTGCGTCATTGGGCGTCACGCAACAAGCCATTTCCCTGCGCCTAAAAGCACTGGGATTCATTCAAAAGGTTGGAAACTGGGTGCCGTACGAATTGAAGCCAAGAGACGTCGAACGGCGATTTTGCATGTCCGAAATGTTACTGCAGCGTTATAAAAATAAATCATTTTTGCATCGTATTGTCACTGGTGATGAGAAATGGATTTATTATGATAATCCTAAACGCAGAAAATCGTATACAAAGCCCGGCGAGCCCGCCCAATCGACGCCGAAACGAAATATTCACGTGAATAAGGTCATTCTCTGCATATGGTGGGATCAAAAGGGTGTCGTATACTACGAACTGCTTCCGAGTGGTGAAACCATCAAAGGATCATTATATCGAACCCAACTAATTCGTTTGAAGCGGGCATTAAAAGAAAAATGGCCAGAATATGAGACCAGGCATGAGTCCGTCATTTTTCATCACGACAACGCTCGGCCACATGTTGCGGTTTCGGTGAAAAACTATTTGGAAAATAATGGATGGGAAATTCTGCCTCACCCGCCTTACAGTCCAGACTTGGCACCATCTGACTACCACTTGTTTCGTTCGATGCAGAACGCTCTTACGAGAATACGCTTCAGCTCAGTAGAGGAAATCAAAAATTGGCTCGATACGTTCTTGGGCTCGAAAGATGAGAAATTTTTTTGATCCGGAATTCATAAATTGCCAGAAAGATGGGGGAAAGTTGTAGCTTCCGATGGACGATACTTTGAATAAAGCATTGTAACTATGTTTTCATAATAAAATTTCAAATTTTGGAAAAAAACGCTGGAAACTTACTTATAGACCCAATAGAAAGAACTACAGTTTTTAAATATCTGGGTCTGGAAATTGATAGCAAACTGAATTGGAGTAATCATACTGCCAGTCTAAGATCTTACTTGTTAAAAACTACGAAGTTAATGTACCATTTGAGGCAATTTTGCTCTAAAAAACTGATGGAAACAATATATTATGGACTAGTACAATCAAAGTTGCAGTACAGCTTAATCTGCTGGGGAGGAACTCATAAAAATAAAGTCCATACGTTACTCATTGTGCAAAACATATAGTTAGAATAATCTGGAGAAAGAATCGCCGAGAAAGTAGTTATTTGCTGTTTGTAAACTCTAAAATGCTACCACTCAAGCATCTTTACTTTTACAAAGTGTTAAGGATTTTTTTCGTTAGGAGTGGTTACTCCATTGACAGAAATCCAACCCATCAGTCACTGCGTAGTAGCAATAATCATCTTGCTATCATTCCATCTTTCAACACACATCACTTTTTGAACTTTTACTCCTCTGTTGCTCCAAGATTATATAATATATTGCCGCTTGAAATTAGGCAAAACAGAAATCTTGTCGTTCGAAATAGGAAGATTAAAGAATGGCTATTTCACTTCGACCTACATGAAATAAACCATTTAATTAATCGCATGGTCTGATTTTGTTGAATGATTAAATGAATTTTTTTAATAATCGATGAATCTTAACATTTGTTTTGTCCTCTCTTTACACCATTTTATTATGTTTTGTATTTTTTAATTATAGTCTTATTATTGATGCATTCGACACTAGTTTTAGTTAACTACAGAATGTATCTTTTCATTTTTCAATTGATAAACTATTTATTTTAATCTCTCTTTATTTGTATTCTATTAAGTAACTGCTTGTTTCTTTTATTAATTCTGAATTTTTTTTTTTTTTTTAATTAAGATCTTGCATTCTATATTTGTATCTAATTTTGTCAATTGTAAAGTGAATAAATATATAAATGAAATGAAATGAAAAATGAAAAATAAACAGAACATTAGAATGGACAAACATAATTTCGTGGTAGCAAAAGAATTTATTTCCCTAAGCTCTGTGATGACCTCCAGATGACCGATATGTAAATATTATTGTATTAGGAGATTTTAGTGATAACTTATTAAACAACAATTCTCGGTCGCGCCAATTGGTGGATCATGCCTCTTCGAGTGGTCTTTATGTTGTTAACACGTCCTATCCAACTTGTTTTCGTACAGATGCACCACCGAGTGTTCTTGATGTTGGTCTTGTTTCAGAAACGAAATTACTAATCCTCTAAACTTAGTATGTCTTTGCAATCAAAGGAACTGTGGAGGAATCTTCGGCAAATTGGTGTTAGCAAAGGAGGGAATGATAACAGTTCGTTAAATCCAAATGAGCTAAATGCACATTTTGTAGACAATGCAACGGCTGGTGGTATGTTTGATTTTCATTCGAACACCTTTACATCAGTGCAAAGGCAAGCCGATTTTGAGGTAACAAATGAGACTGATGTAATTTCAATTATTGCCTCCATTAAGTCAAATGCAATCGGTGAAGATGGTATACCAGTCAAATTTCTAAAAATAATTTTACCCAGTATTGTAAGCCATATAACTCATTTAATTAATTCGTGTATTATGACATCTCCCTTTCCCCAGGCTTGGAAACATGCACGGGTTATTCCAATTGCCAAAAAATTGAACGCAAGTTCTGTTAATGATTTTAGGCCAACAACCATTCTCCCATACCTATCAAAAGTATTTGAGAGAGTCTTATCCCGCCAGATCAAATGCCACTTATCCTTCAACTCTCTATTGACTTCTTCTCAGTCTGGCTTTCGAGAAGGGCATAGTTGTCAGTCGGCAATGGTGAAGATTTTGGATGATGTAAGGCAAGACTATGACAAAGGGCTCGTGACATTACTTTGCTTTCTCGATTTTTCAAAAGCTTTTGACAAAGTGAATCACAAAATTCTTTTATGGAAGCTTAAACACCTTTTCGGGTGTGGTTGGTTGCAAACTTCACACCCTTTGAAACTCGACGGAAGCTCGTCCAAGCCCTTGTACTTCCCATAATAACATATGCCGATGTTGTTTTTAGTAGCATGGATTCATTGTCAATGATGCAGTTAGATACATTCATAGACTACGCAGATACGATCGGATATCGGTCTATGTGAAAGATTTATTGGGTTGCACTTTAGTACAATACATGTGTGCAAGAAATTGTATATTCTTACACAAAATTATAATGACAAAAACGCCAAATTATCTGTTTTGCCAGCTTGAGTTTTCTTCTTCTCGCAGAACACTTAATATAAACTTACCAAAATTTAAATATCTCAACTCATCAAGGTTCTTTTTCGTTCACGCCGTGAGGTTATGGAACTCTCTGCCCCTGAGTATCAATGCCGCAAGCTTTAAAACTTCAATATTTAGGCATTTTTCTACTCAGCAACAATAAAGATTAATGTATATCTATCTCCTCTTTCTCTTACTTCTTACTTTTCATCTTCGTTGACTTTCCTTTCTTTTCTATTCTTTTTGTTCTTTTTTTTTGTCTAATCGTTCATATAAATTATATTTTTAAAAATGCTAACCTTGCTTATTTCAGTAATCTTATGAATTATTTTTACTTTTGAAATCTTACATATCTTTAATTTAAACATCTAATGTAATGGAATTAAGTTCTTATTTTAAATATCAAGCCTAAGTACGAGTACTATAAGAGACCTATGTTATCTAATAATAATAATAATAATAATAATAATAATAATAATAATAATAATAATAATAATAATAATAATAATAATAATAATAATAATAATAATAATAATAATAATAATAATAATAACCCTCGGGGGGTGTTGTATCCCTAGAGGGCGCGTCCCCAAAGTGGCGGATAGGGGAATGCTCGGTAGATATACCGAGTAGGAGGAAAATAAATTACCACCCGCGGACCAAACAACAGCAACAAATCCATCATTCTAAGCTGGTATCCAGAAATCATGATGGTGGGCGTCTGTTTTTCCAGATATGGAGCGGCCTATTTCTTATACCTGGCAGGAGGTTAAAAATGCGACAACAATGTAATGAAATGGAAAACGAAAACACACAAAATCGAGTGGGGATATACACTCAAACGTCGGCAGAGACCACGGCTGTCGGCGCGGGCTTGGCTCCGCAAGGAGATGAGTCGCCAGTGGCACAACAAGAAAACAGAAATAGTACCATTATGCAGTCAACAAGTGAAATGCATGCACAGTCTGACGTAGCTTTCACTCTGGCTGGAAGAATAAGACAGCGCCGAGAATGGACAAGAGAAATCAACGAAGATCTATTGCGCACATATTACACTATCACCCAACAGGAAAAAAATCTAACCGGATATCGAACTCAGCTACATACCATCTTTGTAGCACAACACCCAGATTTCAACGTTTCAGCGCAGCGGTTGTCCGATCAAATAAGGGCAATATACAGAAATAACCTTATAGCAGAAAACAGGAGAAACGCTATTAAAGAATCTACGCTCACAATACCAAGCGTTTATAGTAATGACACCGAGACTCAAGAAAACAGCAATACCCCTATTGAAATAACACATACTGAAGATCCCAACCTACGAAACGATCAAGAAAATACACCAATAACTCAAGATATAAATAGCGATATTAGACACATCTTTGAGCAGCAGTACCATATTTATAAAGACATCGACCCTCGAATAAGACCCTCCATACCTAAAATCAACTCCAGTCGAAGACTAAGTTTTGTTATAAAATTTGTTAACGATGAAATAATATCAAGACGAATCTCTCAGATTAACGACTTGAAGGAGCTGCATACACTCATCTATAGCTCAGCCGTTACCATCTCTATAAAAATGGGTTACAAGATTGGATACACAAAGAGAAAAACCAAGGCACTCAACCAAAACAATACCTTACAAAGGATTGAAATAAAAATCCAAAACCTAAGAAAGGATCTAGAAAGACTTAACAACTACATAAATGGTACTCGTTCAAGACGACTCAAGAACAAAGTGCAGAAGATCTGTAAAACCCACAACAAACACTCAAGATATGAACTAAATAACATGAATGCTACCTTGACTAGAGACACAATTAGACAAAAGCTATCTATACAAATAACGAAACAACGTAAATATAAATTATCAAATCAAAGGCATACAAACAACGCAACCTTCAGAACCAGCGAGAAGAGTTTTTATCGAAACATTAGAGAGAAAATAGATAGGGAAGTAGATACACTACCCAATAAGAGCGACACTGAGAGATACTGGTCATCAATATGGTCTACCCAAGCGACCCACAACACGCACGCTCAGTGGATAAAAGAAGAAAGAAGAAGATACCAGAACCTCGAAGAAATGTCACTGAATCACGTAACACCTGATCAAGTCAAAGCGATCATTGCAAAAACACATAATTGGAAATCACCAGGACTGGATAAGATACAGAACTTCTGGTTTAAACGATTACCTGGCACACACGAAAAACTTGCGGAACTGCTTAACGAGTGCATACGAGACCCAAAAAAGTTTCCAGCTGAATTCACCAATGGAATAACGTACTTGCTACCGAAAAGCAATGGATTCAATGCTAACCCGGCAAACGGACGCCCAATAACATGCTTGCCAACGATCTATAAAATTATGACTGCTTGCCTGAACCTCCTTATATACAACCATCTAACACAAAACAACATTTTATGTGAGGAACAGAAAGGGTGCAGTAAATACGCGAAAGGATGCAAAGAACAACTGACTATAGATCAACTAATACTGGAACAAACAGTTAAACAAGCTAGAAACTTGCACGCATGTTTTATAGATTACCAGAAAGCATTCGACAGTGTTCCACACAGCTGGTTAATTGAGGTGCTGAAAATATATAAAATAAACCAAAAGATAATTGACTTCCTGAAAGACAACATGACGCATTGGCGAACTAACATCGAAATATTTTCAAAAACAGGATCAATCAAAACAGCAGAGATAATGATTAAGAACGGAATTTTCCAAGGCGACTGCCTATCACCACTATGGTTCTGCATTGCTCTTAACCCGCTAAGCAATCTCCTAAAAAGCACCAAATATGGATATAAAATAAAAAGTAACTCCAACCAAGCTACTTTAAGTCACTTGATGTACATGGACGATCTTAAAATCTATGCTTCGACAAAACAACACCTTCATCAACTAATAGAAATAGCCTCCATGTTCAGTAATGACATTAATATGAAATTTGGATTAGACAAGTGCAAGACAATACAGATAATTAGAGGCAAAATGGCAAAGAGTGATGAGGAGTCTAACATATCTAATATTAAAGAAATGGAGGAGCATGAAGTTTACAAATACCTAGGCATGATGCAAAACAGACGCATTGACAAGAAAATAGCCAAGACCATTTTGACCAGAGAGTTCAAATCCCGTATCCACAAAATCGCTAAAACGAATCTTAGTGGCAAACACCTAATTAAGGCTGTGAATACGTATGCGATCCCAATACTTACCTATAGCTTCGGGATAATCAAATGGACAACAACCGAACTACAAGCATTGCAGCGAAAGATCAGAACAATGCTCACATGTTATAAGTTTCACCACCCTAAATCATGCTGCGAGAGAATGGTAACATCGAGAAAAGAAGGTGGGAGAGGTCTAATAGATCTTCAAGTACTGCATGACAACCAGATACAAACACTCCGACACTATTTCCACCTTAAGAGCGAAAGATCTGGCCTAATACAGACAATAGTAGAAGCAGATAAAAACTTGACACCTTTAAACCTGGACGGAAATTTTGAGAGACAAGCAGAGGATAAGCTTATAAGGGACCGAAAATGGGCAATTAAACCTATACATGGTCAGTATTTCAGAGACATTAATGGCGAAAATGTTGACAAACTAATGTCAAACAAATGGCTGTTAAATGGTGAAATGTATGCTGAGACCGAAGCGTTTATGATTGCTATTCAAGATCGCGTTATCCCGACTAAGAACTATAGAAAGCATGTAATGAAAGATCCGTCCATTGGAGAAGACACATGCCGGAGATGCAGAAACCATGCGGAGACTATAGACCACATTATATCGGGGTGCACAACATTGGCGCAGTCAGAGTACACTCGATGGCATAACAACGTAGCCAAAATACTACATAAAAACCTTCTCGAGAAATATAAAATACCACATGACAAAGCACCCTATTATAATTATAAACCTTTCCCTGTAGTTGAAAATCGTACCATCAAGATCTACTATGATCGCACCATTCACTCGGAACACACCAGGCTTCATAATCGTCCTGATATAACTGTCATTGACAAAGAAGAGCGCAAGGGTATCTTCATTGATGTTGCGATTCCAGCTTCAAGAAACATGAGCCGAACATACAGCGAGAAACGTAGCAGATATTCCGAACTCGCTGTGGAGACTAAGCGCAATTGGAATCTCAAAGAAGTGAAGATAATCCCAATAATTATCAGTGCGGAAGGATTAGTACATATGGACTTACAAGAGGACATAAAACTTCTAGGCCTGAGAAGGAGCACTATCGACGCTATGCAGAAATCTGTAATCATCGATACCTGTCACATAACCCGGAACTTTATGAACATCGTTTAGCAGCAAATTCAATAGATACACAGTGTAATTATATTTGATATATTTTGTATTAGGCTAAGGCCCCCAAAATATGTTGTATAAAAATACCCAATACGGAGAAATACATAACGATAATAATAATAATAATAATAATAATAATAATAATAATAATAATAATAATAATAATAATAATAATAATAATAATAATAATAATAATAATAATAATAATAATAATAATAATAATAATAATAATAATAATAATAATAATAATAATAATAATAATAATAATAATAATAAAAATAATAATAATAATAATAAAAACACTTTTCAACACTTTTCAACCTCCAGTAATGACATTAGCGCCGAGATCCAGCGAAGAAGAGATCATACCAACGGCCAGTAAGCAACAAAAGAATACAAGACTCTCATCGCCTCTGTACTGTATTGTATTACAACGTAGATGAATGGGCATTCCCCAGAGTGGATGAAAGCTCCATTGGCTGTTTTCAGCGAAAGATCTTCAGTGCGAATTTGAGTCCTGTCTGTGTTGATGGAGTATAGGGAGTAGACACACTGCACAGCGACATGGATCTCATCAGAAAACTTCTAACCCAAGAGAGGGCATGGAATCCAGAACCTCAGCCCGAAGAATATTCGAATCCACCTCTGTAGGACAACACAGTACATGAAGGCTTTATGTAAGGAGGGGACATCAGTGTGATTAACTGGAGGCAGCTCATGCTATCTGGAGAGGGATGTTAGGTGATGCCAAAAACCACTCCGGGCTATGAGATGCCATCAACATTTTAGAAAAGTTGATGCACAATCTCAGATAAGGCAATAGTTCCCTTCGCAACAGATGTTGAGGTAGGTAACCATAGATGCCACGATAAGGCATTTAAAAGGATCCTTCTAAATACCCCAGTGGCCGGGAATAAGAGAATTCACCCTATTTGCTCGTACCCTGCTCCAGTGAGTCTGTGAAAAAAGTTAACAGGCCGTCTTCAATTGCAGGCGAAATTTGGACAACTAATACGAATGTGCAAGCATTTATATTTGTGTGCTTTTGTAGAACATCCTTCATTCAGTGAACATGTGCTGGATTTCTGAGAGAAATAATTGTTAAAGCTGCTAATTGATACTAAGATAACATGCCATATTTGACTTCAAAAATGCATCACGTTTAACGTAGTAAGCGTACCGGAGAAGGGTTACATAGGTAATCTCCTGCCATGAGCCATAAATCGTACAGCACAACTAATCAAAGAATCTACATACATATATTGCATACCTAATAAAAAGTTATAAGTTTGCCGTGATGTGTTATGTCGGTCACGCTTGACACACCTCCCAAACCTATTACTCGTATCTCACAAAACACCACCATCACCGCCATCAGCTCTCATACCGAAAACCCTTTTGCCAGGATCAGGAGGACTACTCACAGAAAAAGGTTATTCCTCATTGAAAATTCCAAATTGAGTTCAAAGCAAATAAAAACATAACCTCACCCATTTGGGAATAAAATTTTAATTAGGAGTGCTTAATGTTCTCCCCATTTCGGATAGAGCTAGATCCTTACTCTCTTCCCACACAAATTCTATTCGTATACATATATACGTACGTACAAATACGAGTAAGAGTATATTGTGCGTGCACACATGGGTGGGTGTTCAACTTTCCGTGTTCTCTCGATTTATCCTAGGCGACCCTAATTGCGTGCAACATTCAAAAGATTTTTAAGGTTCCTTCGACCATGAATTCCTTTGAACAGAATAAGGATGCGGATACGGTTATAGCTTCGAATATAAGTTTGTACATTTATACGCACAGCATACCATATTCGTAAGTAGAGTCAAGTGGCGCAGACGAGGCGTGAGGTTCATAATTTTATCAGAAAAACATTTAAGCGCACCACCACATGAGACATGGATACGGATTTTCTACTTTGCTCCAAATGTAATCTGGAAAGGATGCCCTGACTGGGGAGTTGGGCATTATATTGTAGAATGGATGGCAGTGGAACATGATGCCTTTTTCTTTTTTTTTTGTTTTCTCTGTTGGTAGTAAGCAGTATGGCTGTAACATTGGCAATGGCGGTTATATTGGGTTGAGTGTAGAGTGATGGCAGTAATGGTGGCGATGTTAACGGTGTAGGCAGTATATTGGGACGTGTTAGCAATTGCGCAATACTTATTTATTATTTATTGAATTATCTAGAGACATGCTTATTACTCAGAGGTTTTCGGCAATTTATCTTTGGCTCAATCTACATGGAACTCGTTGTTTGCAGATACAAAAATTTCTCCAGGGAGAACGCATGTAAAACATGTGGTAATGCAATAAATTACTTGAATGCTCTGACGATAGGCGCGTTCTATGTTTGATCGTAATGCTATCATAAATCAGAATATTTTAGGTAATATACGATCTTAACACGTGGTATATGGGAAGAGCTACTAAACTAAGGACTATCAAGTCTATTTGATCATAGCAAGATGGAGAAAAGTAAATTTTCCAGCCTCAACATCGAAAAGCTATAGAAAGACTGAAATGAAAAGTTATGTGGCATTTAGATCAATCAAGTTAGACTGATGATCCTATAATAAACTGTATGGGGGATGCAAATATGCAAATCCTTATCCGTGAACAAACGTGAAGAAACGCGTTCAGTCTCTTGGTGAAATAATAGAATTGTCCAAGGCGACCCAGTCATGCAGTTGCAAAAAAAAAAATCACAGCTGCATCTGACACATTATCCAATATCCAAAATGTCTCTTCAAAAGAACAATAAGTGACACAAAGTGTGAAGTCGATAGAATGAAACAACACTCTGACAAACCAACCGGAAGCACAGGTTTAGTGTAGACTTAGTAGCCTCATATCTTGAAAGGCTTTAAGGGACTTTAGTTAATGGGTAGATTTTGGAAAGTGGTAGAAACAGAATGTTGGGGGCCAAACAGTGAAGTTGTTGCAACCAATTACCAAAAGTTTGAAAGGGTAATGCGGGTTTTAATGTAGTCGATGACACCACCAGATGTTGGAATGAAAACTACATAGTAGCACTTTGTTAACATTTGCAGTGAATTTATTTTGCGTCAACAAAAGACCTGAAATTCCAGAAATACTCTGAACTCCACTATCGAACTCAAGCAGTGCTTGGAGTGGCACCAGCTGTATCCGAGTAAAATAGTTAGGCTGCAGTTACGAGTAAGTTAGTTTACACTAGGATGGCCCTTTCATTCAGGTTGTCGAAATCGATGACCTTCATAGAGCAGTGATCCTGGAAGAAGATCTAGGAAGCCGTAACTGCGTAGGAGTTCCTATTGCTTGCTAGGTATCCGAGCCTGGACAGTTCATGCATGCTACTGGTACATCCGAGTATTCTGGAAAAAGAGTATTATTTTGTAATTTTGTGCTGCTTAGCCATTGCGTTGAGAGTTTCACGCCAGTCTTTAACCCCTCTCGAATTTACGGTGTTCGAAGTTAGAGATCTGATCGTTAGTTGACTGTCTATACTCATCTGAATATAAATTTCCAATATTCGACTCAAGTATTGGCTTCACGCTGAGCTGAGCAGTAGCCTTATGAAAAAATGACAAATTAACTTGGAAGACGGTATCAGGAGTCACGTTGAGATAATTGAAGTTCAGTTGATTGAGGGAGGCCGCGATGCAGCGTAGGAAGACTGGGCTATTATACATTTAACTTTTCCATTGTTGAGTGTCTTTTAGCCTGACCTCAAAGTTAATTCCAATTTGAATCATGAAAAAGTCCGGTGATACGCGTCTGTGATGCCTATGCATACAGCACGTTTTTCTCACAGGTTGATAATAGTTCATTTTTCTAATTTACGTCATCAAACGGCTATGACATGCATACCACATAAAGGTTGACCTGATAAGAACGAGAGGAAAAAATATTAAGTAAAAAAATAACGGTGTGATATATAAAATTGATTCTGGATTTATTTTGAATCTACGTTCACTCCACTATGCATATAAAGCACATCATTTAAATGGTTGCCACGGCTTCGCTGGCATTGCTTCAAGAGGTCGCTCCAATTTTTGATTGGAGCGGCAATAGCATGTCGAATGTCGGCCTCTAGCTCGTCCAAAATGGTTAGCTTGTTAGCGTAGACTTGGCGTAGCCGCAGAGAAAATAATCCAATGGTGTCAAATCGCATGATCACATCGGCCAAATGAAGAAATGACCCAGTCGCCAAATTTCACTTTCACAATTTCAGTAACAGTGTCTCCTTCCTCATTTCGAAACAAATAAGGTCTGATCATGCCGCCATGCCATAAACCGCACCAAACAGTCAATCCTTGTGGTTGCATTGATGCTTCACCTAACACTTGTGGATTCTGTTCGCTCCAATATGGTAATTTTTCTTCTTAACATAGCCACTGAGCCAAAAATGGGCCATGTCCGTAAAGATGATTTTTTGACTAAGATCCGGATCTCCGGCCAACATTTTTAGCACCAAATTACCGAGCTCACTATGGTCGTCCGGTCAATTATTGCGTCACCACAATCTTATACGGATGTAGGGCTAAATACAACCGCAAAACAAGCCGGTTTGATTCTCTTGCGGTAAAGAATTCAGCTGAACGGCGCCGAGTCGACATTTCTAGGTCTTCTTCGATACCAGCCGCTAACGTGGTTATGTTTTCTTAATTTCGCAGTAATCTCCGTCTGGTTGGTGGCTTAGGATGCAAGAGAGTGTACACACGCTCAAACTTTTCCACGGTGCGACGAATTGCCTGAACACTGAAGACATGATGACGATCAACCTCACAACGAAATTCACCTTGCATATTTATAACTGAGTCGAAATTTCGAAAATATTTTTTAATAAATTCCGCACGTTCGGTAACCTTACTGAATATTTTGACATCTGGATGTCATTGGCAACTTTGACAGCTGCTGAAACATAGCAATTGGAAAAACTATCATTGCTATCTGATCACCAGTTATATACATATACAGTGGCGAGCAAAACTGAATACCAAAAATGTAAAAGCAGTGTTACTACCTAAAAGTTATTATAAGTTGTAAGTGCTGTATTTTAATTTAATTCATTTTATTTTTTTAATTAAGTGTTTTTTAAAAGTACAAAATAGTTGGGTTTCCATTTACAATTAATAATTCAAATATAGTTCATAGTATAAATTATTCACTTTGGCACGTTTTAATCCTTGTAGCTAAAAACTAGTTCCTAATACTTTGTCCATAGCCCTTTGTTTCTTGTTACACTTTTTATTCGCTTTGGCATTGAATCTACCAATTTTTGCATAGTTCCGTCTGGTATCTTCTTCCATTCGGTCTGAACCCTGGTCCAAGGTTCTTTTATGTTTGTAGGTGGACTTTCGTATCCCAGAAGTTGCCGTTAAACAATGGCCCACAAATTCTCTATCGGATTCAAATTCGAACTTGGTGCGGGCCATTTTAATTGCGAAAAATTTGGTTACCGCGCCAGTTTTTAACGATTTTGGCGGTGTACTTAGGGTCGCCATCTTGCTGGAAGGTGATCTCTTCAATGGGATACGCACATTCTGAATGAACTCCGGCAAATTTGTCTGGAGTATTTCAAGCTAATTACCTTTTTTCATTATTCCATAGATTTTCGCTAAAGGTTTGATATGCCACCAAGTAAAATACCCCCAAGCCATAACACTCCACCTCCACCGTGCTTTACGTCTGCTCAACTTGGTGTTTAAGAACCCGTTCGTTAGGTAGTAACGTAGTAATTGATTTTTGTTTCGTCAGACCATATTACCCTTTTCCAGTCTTCTACCGTCCGATTCTTGTAGTCTTTGCAGAACTTTCACTTTGATTTCATATTTTCGTCAAATAACGCAAGCTTCCTCTCCTTGAATGCCTATGCAAGACCGATTTGCCTAAGAGCTCAACTGGCAGTCTATTCACTAACGTTTTTTTTTATTCCCCTAGAGGCAGTCTTTGGTGTCTTTATTTCATTTGTTCGAAGCATTCTTTCCATGACCCGAGTATCGCCATCCGTTAGCAATCTCGGTTTTCCGCCAACATTTTTTGGGGGGTTACAGTTTTTTTCTCTTTTGGACCTTAATCACTGTTCTTTGACATACATTGCAGAGTTTTGCAATTTTTCTGGAACTGTAGCCATTATTAGACAACAAAACAATGTTATTTTCAATATCAATTGTGACTTTTCCATTGTCCTATAAAAGCTTCTATTAAAACAAATAATAATGTAAAAGAACACTTCAAGCGCTAAATAACTGAAAACTGATATTGTGTTCCTACAACGGTGAATGAATTTTCAGAATAAAGCTAAAGACAAAACAAAACCTGAGTACTTCAGATTTCCCAATGTATACAATACATATATCACTATGAAGAAAGTCAGTTTTGTATTGTTTGATAGAATATATTCTTCTTTTTAAGTTATATTTAAAAAAATATATGTAAACTGTGCTAATTTTCAATCGCACGAATTTTCTAAAAGCCGGAATTGAAAATTATGGAACAAATAAGCGATTTGGACCAATGAAAACTGCACCAACGGTTAAACGATCTGTTTTACGTGAAATGTCACACACAGGAGCTTCTCCATCCCAAATAGTTCGACGTTTTAATTTTGACTGCGATTCTAGCCCCGTAAGATAATGGGCAGCAGCTTCGGGCAACTTTTAATACCCAAAATACTTGATTAAACCACCACTTAAACAGCGGCATAAAGAAGAACGTCTTGAATTCGCTGAAACACATGACCAACACGGTGAAATGTGGTCCAATGTAATCTTTAGTGATGAGAAGAAATTCAACCTCGACGGCACCGACGGTTTCAAATACAAATCTAAAAACAGAAATTGTGTTTATTTCTGGAAGAATTGACGCTGAGAAATACCAAGAAGTGCTGAAGGAACACCTTCTTCCACTAATTTCAGAATTAATTTAAGAATTTCAACTTCGACGGCCCCGACAGTTTCAAATACAAATCTAAAAACAGAAATTGTGTTTATTTCTGGAAGAATTAACGCTAAGAAATACCAAGAAGTCTTGAAGGAACACCTTCTTCCACTAATAACGGTAACTGAGGACAATGATGTAATTTTTCAACAAGGCAACACTCCTATCAATAAAGTACGGACTACAATAACGTGATTTCCAGAATAAGAAATTAAACGTCTAGATTGATCTGCCTTAAGTGCAGACGTAAGCACCATTGAAAACCTGTGGGGCATCCTGGCAAGGGAGGTCTATGATAAGGAAAAGCCAGAAATTCAAAATTCGGAACAACTCAAACAAAAAATTGTTGAAGCGTGGTATAATATACCGGAAATTACTTTATTTCCAGTTTGCCACGACGATTGTTAAGTGTTATAAGAAATAACGGACAAAGTATTCCCATTAAATAATTTTTTACCTGTATACTAATAAATGAAAATCTTGAGTTTATACTTTATCACAGGCGAATTTTGAGTTTTTTTTTTTTAGAAATTCTCATTAAAAAGGGAAATATACCATTAAAGGGTTTTCCCTTTTTTGGCAAAATTTTAGAACGAAAAAAAAAATATGAAAAAAAAATTTAAATTTTAGTTTGAGTCTCTATTTTTTCACAGCACTGTATATTAGAATTCGTATCTCGATTTTGGTGAAGAAGGACCTTGAACGGGTGGTGAAGTTATTCCAAAATGATAGTATACTTAAGGCGTACTGGATAATGTTAGACAGTATCGGTGGACATTTACAGGGCAAATAAAGAGCGCCACTATCTGCGTACGTTACCCATTGAGACCTAAGTTCCATATAGTATAGCCTTGGGAGGTAGAGCCGCATCTCATTACACTACCTACTCTGCTGTTAAGAATGAAGTGAATCAAGCTGCATACGGAATCATTTACTTCCAGTTCTTAAAAATAGTTGGTGGTGGAGGAGGTGTCAACGTTGTTGAAAGCTTCCTCGATATCAAAGATTGACACCGTTATATACTAATGCACATGCGGACATTATCAAATTGGAAGGGTGTTTTGTTCTTTTTTCGCCGTCTTTTCGTCGGATAGGAACATGAAAGTGATCAAGCCAGGTAAAAGTCGCTGTTAAGGTTGAATTGCCATATGCTGCTCTTGTGGGGGATACGCCACTGTTGACGGTCACCCAATAATAAATATCTTTTGAAATGATTTCCCAATGGATGATTCCATTTCTGTCCCACCAAACAGACCACATTGCCTTCTTAGAGTGGACGTCTTTTGGTATTCCTTTCGATGTTTCACCTGATGAATCGCAAACTTTCTTTCTTTTGACGGTTTTGAAGAAAAGATACACGTTTCATCCGCAGAGACGAGATTCTTCAGGTTTGGTCATTTCGCTACAGTAAGTCGGTAAAAATTCGGACATGTCCGGCTAATTTCAACATTCTACCAAGCTTGTTTGGCAGACATTTGAGTCATCGGTCAGTATTCAAGTTGTCATGCTTTCATCCTCTTCCACGGTTGCAAGAAGTGCCTGATCGTCGAAATTCGATAGCCAACGTCTGCCTGGATTGTCCTCCAATCTGGTATCGGCTGATTTACCTCTGGCACTCCACTCTCAACATTGTCTTTCTCAAATTCTTTCTTCGCTAAAAAGTGTTCGTTTAGATCGCGAAATGGCTGTACTACCTTCCGCTCTTTCTCGCTCGTAGTGACGAAACATAATATGACGATTATGAAAATACAAAAAAAAAAAGCAAAAAGGATAAGAATAAGGTAACAATTGCTAGTACCTGTACAAGAAAAAACATTTTTTATACAATATGCTAGTTTAAATAGGTTAAGATTTGTTTTTAAGAGTTTATTAGTTTTGGCATTAAGTTTTATAAAGTAAAAACAAATTCCATTTACTAAGTTTTTAATACTAAAAAATTGTTTCTTAATTTTAATTGTAGTTAATATAAGAGCAATAATAAATATGTATCGTGAGAAAAGTCGGAAGACATAGCTTAAGCATTATGTTTAATTTAGAGTTCCCGCATGGGGCCGGGAAGTTAGAATAATTTTAAGTTATTTAAGGAAATTTTTAAGCGTTTTTTTTTGTATAGCATGTAAATTCAACTTATGAATTTTAATAAAAATGCATTTAAGAAAAAGTTAAAAAAATGAACATGATTCTCGACCCGCATTTCTATCAACTAAATAGAGAAGAATATTTTTATGAAAAACAGTAAACAAAGCGTCGATTTTCACTAACAAAAACCGCGCCAATGTAAACGGTGGAAAATTATGCATCATCCTGTTATAAAGGGTGTCTTTTTAAGAGGTTCGGACATAAAGAAAACATAAAGCATTTGGCTTGATAACGATTTATTAAATTCATTCGACAAATTATTTCATGCCAATAAATATTTAAAAATATTTTCGGGCGTAGGTCTACCACGGCTGCCTTTTGAAAACCGCATACAAGTTAATCAATTTTCGACAACTTTTTCGGGCAATTTAAGTTGTATATCGCGTATTACTTCGAACAATGCTTTGCTCCAAAGCGCCGTTGCTGGTTTTTCGGCATAAACTAGTGTCTTCACGTAGCCCTACAGATCTTGGATATATTTCTTGAAATCACTCTATTGCCAAATTGTCTTCTCAATAAAGTGATGCTTTCGTTGGTACTATGGGGTGGAGCATCATCCTTTTGGGACCGTAGTTCATGCAGATTGATGTCATGCAAATTTGGGAATAAATAATCGTTGATCATCGCATTGAACCGGTGTCCATTGACAGTAACTTGCGCTCGGGCCTGCAATGGTGAAACTATTCAGGGTTGTCTTCATTCCAAAGACTTCAATTCTCGCTGGAGTAACATTTATTCTTCGGAAAAACATTTCTTAACAATTTGTATAGTTTTCCGCGAAGCCTTAATGGCTTTTCTACGGAAGGTTGCAGCTCAAAATATTAATCAAAATTAGGTTGAGTAAGCATAGTTTTGTGAACATTATTCAAAGATATATATACTCGTATATATATACTCGTACATAAATATACATATACTTAAGATATTTACCACCTGAAGTACCTCAAAGCTCCTTTCGCCAGTAACATTTCTGCAATTAATTATCCTCAACGCATTATTTTGTAGGTTCTGAAGTTTTTGGATGTGAGGTTTTGTGGCGTTGCCCCAGACCAGTATTCCATACCCAAACTTGGATTCAATCAGGGCGTAGTATACCATTTTTAAAATTTGTAAAGTTATCTAATGTCTAAGATGCGCCAATCCAAATGAAAACCGTCTGAGCGTAACTTGTCAATTTGCTTGTCCCAGATGAAGTGACTATCAATGATGACTCCTACATATTTGTAACTTTCAACGACTTCAATTAACTATTTGCTTGATTTAGGGCAGGCATCGTTTTCGAAATACACTCGCTCTTGCGTGGCTTCATGCTGTGGACTTCGAATGTGCATCATCTTTGTTTTTGCCGCCTTGGTCACCAAGCCATTGTCATGACACCATTTGACTGCTTTGCTAAACATTGTTTGCATTATTCTTGTAGCAGCCTCCAAAGATCTATGGCGCACCACCATCGCGGTATCATCAGCGTAAGCAATCAGTTCGTTTGTGTGCAAGGTGGCGGAAAAAATATCACCCTATCGGAAGATGCTATAATTTTTGCAAATGGCGGCAAATGTTAATGTGAACAGGCACAAAATACACGTCAACAAGACATGAATCGCTACACTCCTGAATCTTGGCCACGAGAGAGACAACTTTTCATCGAAACTCATCATGAGTGACGAGGCCCATTTCCATCTCTGTGGGTATGTCAATAAGCAAAATTATCACTTCTGGGGTATAACCTACGAAGAGCCATTACACCCGCTCAAAGTTACTGCATGGTGTACTGTGTACGCTGGACGCGTCATCTGGTCTTATTTTTTCGAAAACGTCGCAGGCCAAACGACTACTGTGAACGACGAGCGCTACATGCCATGCTCAACGACTTTCTCCTTTCTCAATTGGATGAATTGGGACTGAGGAACGTGCGGTTTCAATAGGATTAGGATGGAACAACGACGCATACTGCATGAGCCACAACCGAAATTCTGAGGGCTGCATTTCCAGGTCGCCTAATCTTTTGGTTTGGCGATTTGCACTGACCGGCAAGATCGCCTGGTTTAACCGATCCATATTTTTTTCTGTGGGGTTTTTTGAAATCACGAGCCTTTGTCAACAAGCCACAGGTTCTTGAAGTCCTCAAAGACAATATCCGTCAAAAATGCGAGGACCTATAGCCGGAAGTTCTGGCATGAGTGATGGAAAATGCTACAAATTTCGCCCGATTGGTCATCAATTCTGACAGCGGCTACATAGCCGATATAATGTGTTCGACTTAATTGAAAAAAATTTATTCCTAAAAAAATTACAGGCACTGAACATCGGATGATAAATTTTGCGCCACTTTGTATAAGATGAACGAATTGGACCTAGTTTCGACCCGTGGGGAACTCCAAATTAAACCAGGTTTCTTTCGCTGTAATTATCCTTGATTTTAATATACATACCTGTTGTGAAGATCATCTCTTAGCCAATCCGCCATTACTCCCAGTAAATATGAACAGAATATGATGGCTTTTATTGAAGCTTTCGTTGACGTAGTTCGCATATTCTCCAAACGATTTTCCAGTATGGTTTCTTTTTGGAAACCTTTGGTGGATGACGGACAGTTGTTTAAAAAACTTATTTATTCTATTTGTAATCATGTATTCTAGGCACTTTTCCAAGACCGGCAATATACATATGTATATCTAGGTCTGTAATTGTTGATTTGATTTTTGACACCTCCCGTGGAAATAAGTCTTACCACAGCCGTTTTTAACATTTTCGGAATTTTACCTTGCCTCCGACTTCGGTTAATAAATTTGCATAAGATGGGTGTAAAAATGTCTGCGTGTTTCCTAATATCCACAGCTCGAATTCCGTCGATTCCAGGATTTTTGTTTTCTCCTAAGAGATTGATTATTCTGCGTACCTCAGCGATGTTGGTTTCCCTAGCAAAGATTGAGTTGGCTACAATCGTATTTGCATGATTCGATGTGATTAAATTACATTGATGTATTATTTGAAGCGTCTGTTCTGAGAAATTTTGCACACATTCATTAGAAAAACTCATACATTTTTCTGGGAAGTTCTTGGCAAGTACCACAGCCCCAAGTTTTAAGAGGGTCAGATTCAGTTTCTTGAACTTGTTCATATAGAAATTTGATTTCTGTGTTTTAATTTCTCTATTGAGATTATTTCCGAAGTCTTAGTCTCGTAAGTTCTGCTTAATCTATTATTTTTCTGCCTTCTGTAAAGCTCATCTCTTCTTTTACATTTTGCAGCTAAACTTGAAGACATCCAGGAATTTTTTATGCATTTGCTCTTTAACGTTCTAGTATTTGTCGATTTTTTGTATATATCTTTTAACTTACAACTAGTTTTTCATATACAGGGTCCGCTATCTTTTATTTCGGTGTGTAAACATTGAATAACTTTGACATTTATCAACCGATTGACTTGAGTAGACATGTTTTTAAAACGCCGCTTTTAACCAGGAATCGAAACAAGGCCCCGAAATAGTGACGCTGTACATTGAAAATAGTGTAAACTTCACTTGCATATCGTCCAAAAAAATCGTGGTCAACAAGTACCGTCTGACAACACTACTCGTATTCATTGTTCGGTGTCGAATTTTGTTGAGCACGGGACAGTGGGAGATCGTCGACATGCCGTTCATCAACGCCCAAGATGTTCCAATGAACTGGTTGAAGATGTAAGAGAGAGTGTTTCAAAGAACTCACATATGTCGTATCATCACCGCGCTCAGCATTTTGGCGTCAGTGGAACCAACTTGTGGCGCATTTTGAAGGATGATTTGCATTTGTTTCCCTATAAAGGGCAAGAATATTGCCGACAGACTGTCCACGTTGCTCAGAATATGGCCAAACAGTCCCTCGAATAGTTGACAATGAACCTGCTGAGGCGAAACATTCAATGAATGTTGGCTCATTATGTCTGCCCACAAATGTGTAAAAAACATCTGGACGGTCACTGGTTTCAACAAGACGGTGCACCAAGTGCACTGCAAATCAAACAACAACGTGAAAATCCGCTGGATGTGTGCTGTCAAAAAATAGCGACATTGACTGACTACTCAGATCTCCGGATTTGACCCCTCCTGGCCTCTTTTTGTGGGGTTATTTGAAAGCAAAGTGTCCGTCAGTAAACCTCAGACCATTGACGAGCTCAAGGCAAATATTCATGACGAAATCATCGCCCGAGATGCTCGAAAAATGGATGGAAAACTCAGCAAAAATGACACATTTTGCTTTGATCAATGAAGGCGGCCACTTGATTGATGTTGTAGTCACAAACTAGTTCAAATAAATTATAAAGCACCAAATTTAATAAAAATACCTTATATGGTATATGGAAACCGGTAGTGTGTTTTTAAAGTTATTCAATATTCACATACCGACTTAAAAATGGCGTACTCTGTATGTAGGTCTGCTTGTTAACGAAGCCGTTTAATTTGAAATAAGCCTCATTGCTGATCAAAATTATACGGTAAAAAAACTGTATCAACTTCCAGTTGATTTAAAGTCCAATTAATGTACTATAGACGCACTAAATAGTCACGCAGCTTTAGCTCTTGGCCCAATCTTGATCTTTAAACAGAATTTTCCAGATAGTGGATGGACAAAGCCCAAGTTGCTTCGATTAACGACGAATCGATGAATTCGGGTCGTCTTCAACGCAAGCTTCCAAAGCCACGATATTTTTTCCCGAACGCACTGTTTTCGTTTCTATTAGTATACAAGTATCCAATAGCATGAATTGGCTGCGAAATGTTTCAATAAATAGCACGTTCAGATGGCCGATGAACAGAGCTTTGATTTTTAAAATAACATAAATTTCGACAATTTGAAATCGTTGTTGTGGCGTCAATTTTTCCATGATGAAATATCAAATAAATGAAACTAGGCAGTTCAATGACAGCTGATTTGGCACTTAATCCCTATTGAAATGTTTGACACTTCAGAAAAAAAAAAACATCACTTGTAAGTTTGTTGTTAGACAATGTGTGCAAATTCATCAAATGATTTTGGTCTGGCGGAATCATCGGTCCGTAATTCTTCCAAAACGAAACTGGCATTGCCATAACTGTCTACGGTGAGATCGATAATAAGCAACTTCTGGTGGCCTAAACGGGATGGCGTAAACGGCGCTACGTGCCACACAGCGCCTACCACGAACGATTTGAGGGTATTGTTATCTCGCGCTGGGGCAACGTGAATTGGCCACCGAAATCGTGCGATTTAACGCCTTTAGACTTCTTCCTTTGGAGCTATCGTAAATCGCAGGGCTATGCGAATTATTGCATGGACTTAAAATCAATATAATGAACGCCATCCAGAAAATTCAGCCGGATTTATGCGGCAAAGTAAATTGGACGTACCAAATACGTGCCACCAAGCAAAGCCGAGGCGAATATTTGAACGATGTTGTATTTCATACTTGATGCCATGAAATGCTCTTTAAAAACAAAAAAAATTAATTAAATTAAATTACATACAACTTGTTTTATTTGCACTTAAAAATCGATTCTGCTCCATTTTCCTTCTATTTTCTTGAAAGTCGAGATAAGACACTCATAGAGTCTATTGATAATAAATTGTAGCGGTAGCGGCAGTCTTGCTTATTCCACCACTCCCGGCAGCATATCAGTTTTACCATTGATTGAAAATGGAGGCAGACTGGGCTCCAAAAAACATTCTTATGACACTTCTGACTCAGTGTTAAACCAATCTGACATTTGCCTACTACTCGACTTAGTACCATGATACAGGCTTTAAATAACTCTTCAAACTTCTTTCATAAGCCCATAGAGTACAACCTGCATAAAAGTGCTTTTCGAAAACATTATTTTTATGCACCAAAGACTCCGTTATACTTCTTAATACAAAAACAATAATAAATGTTTTCAAAAACGGTATTGCAATTTAACTTTGAGCCTATCTTGAATCCTCCATCATTAAGTTACACAGTTACTGATGTCAAGGATCTAATTGAACTTTTACAAGAGAATAGTCTCTGTCCATATTAAGGTTTGTTTTTTCACTAGCAATAGCTTTAAAATCCGCAGAGGCCTTTAAATCCGTCCACTTTATTATATCCTCGTTGAAGTGCCGAAACTGTATAAGTCAAGAAAAGTAAGAATCACGGGCCTAAAGACAGGCATTATCAATCCAATAATCAGGAGGAGATATAACACCGGACTCTACGTGCTGTACGGACCTGCCCATAACAGTGCTCATCAGTCGTCTTGGATGGCAAGGATGGATATTAATACTCCGGCCCAAAGAGACAGAGACATGAAAGTAGAAGAAGACCTCGCAGTAGATCACCCACACAAATGGAAGTGGAAGGTTCAACTTGACCATATCATTATTGACTGCTGGCCACACTTGGATTTGAGCCGGTTGCGCAACATCAAGTTCGTGATGTAGTGCTTGCTTTACCTCATAGTGGTGGTCCGCGGGCAACATGTATAAATCTTTATATACAGGGTAAAATTGCAAGTACGAATGATCTAGGATTTCTAGGCTAGGTAACGTGGGTTACCAACCTGCGTTACCGAAAAACGGCCACTATGGAAACCGACATTACACCTCCGGTAAAGAATGATCGAATTACGACGACTTTTGGCTATTATACCTGGACTAAGATTAGTTTCTGGAATGTGAGGGCGCTCCTTGATTCAGGGAGCGAAGTACCTCAAAATGCCAGATTCCTCCAATTGGAACGAAAGTTCTTTCGATATATGGTAATCCATGCGGGAGAGTACCAATCCCCAAAGTATAACAGTATCACACTCCGGCATTCCGTATGATTACGGATTGGGCTAACACCAACAGCACGCGGAGGCGTAGTTTCCTGACACCCACATAGTTATAGGAGCTATCGGCCAGATTCCGGACGAGAGTAGGGAGCGTCACAATCATACAGTGTTAGCCCCAATGAATCCCTCGACTGAAGATTAAAAGGACAACTTCTACAACCAGTTAATACCGTATTCAACGCAACGCCGCACGGAGATATCATCACCTCAATGGACGGTGCTTGAATGGAAAGGTAGGCAAGGACAATGAAGGGTTCGGGCATGCGATCGGGAAGTACCGCCTTGGCGACCAATGGTGGAAAATTTTTTGATTTCTGCAACATAAATTGCCTAGTCATAGGAGGCACCATGTTTGAGCATAAGACCTGCAACAAAGTCAGCTGGGTGTCAACTGGCAGGCAATCATCGTCAAACTAAATCAACCATTTGGTGATCAGTCGATGTTTCAGAAGTTGTGATTTAGACGTCCGAAACAGACGTGGAGCCAACATGGGGTTGGTACGAGATCATCACCATATAGTAGCTACTGTCCAGTTACGTACTGCATCCCTCACTACGCCAACAACTAAGGAATAAATTTTTACAAGGACTGGAAGCATGAGTAGCTCACTGGCAACAACCATTTAAGAACATTGGAACCCTATAAAAAATGTTTTCACATTTGGAGTGGAAAATATTGTTGGTAGATGGCAGGCAAGACGTAGCATATGGCTTATCGATGGTACTTGGAGGCATATTGAAGAACGTAGGCTATAATACTTAAAGCTCGTATTGTGGGTGCACTAGCAGTATGGAGGAACGAACTAGAGTTCACGTATCGAAGGAAAATGAAAGAAGTGCAGCATAGCAAACGACGGGACAAACGTAACTATACCAACGCTCTGGCCACAGAAGCAGAGGAAGCACCGGGCAGGTGTGAGAGTAGTACCGTTTATAGAATCACTAGAGATCTGACAGGTGGTTATCTCTCTAGCCAACATCCGGTGAAAGGCTTAGATGGTTCCGTACTCGTTTCGGATGAGGATCAGTTCAAGCGATGGAAGCATACTTACCATATGTTCTACCCACAGTTACTAAGGTAAAACCAAAAATAGTTCTTGAGCGAATAAAGGAACATCTCGATGCCGAACAAGCGGGTTTCCGCATATGAACTCCGTGCGGATCATTATTGAATAGTGCGTTGAATACTGGTCATCACTTCACCTGGTTTTCATTGATTTTGAGAAGGCGTTCTACAGTGTCCACAGGCAGTTTATCTGGCTTGCTTTACGCAGGAGAGGTAAACCCGACAAAGTAATAGCTATTATCAAAGCAACCTAAATGTCATGTTCTGCATAAAGGAGAATTGTCAGAGAAATTCGAGATCTAAAGTGGGGTCCGACAAGGATGCATTCATCGCCGATACTTTTTTTTATTGGTGATTAGCGATATACTTTACTCAGAGCCTTGTCTACTGGAAACGGAGGAATTCATTAGACTCTGACATAGCAACTCAAACATCTGGACTGCGCTAACGACGTTTGTTTACTCTCTCGAAGGATTATGGATCTGCACCAAATGACAGCAGGAGTGGGGAGGGAAGCAAATCTTGTGGGTTTAAAGGTTAATACTGCCAAAACCAAAGTTATCAACTTCTGTACTAACTTATCAACACAAGATAGCATTGTGCGACAACCGGAAGAGAGGGTAGAGCGCTTCCAATATCTTGGGAGTATTGTCTCTAGCGAAGGTCGGACCGTACAGGATATATCCATGATATGGCGAAGCAATGCAATCAGCTTAAGCACCAATCTACGAGTGTTCTGTTCAAATGTTGAATCCGTGCTACTGTATGGGTGCAACACCTGGAAGGTGGCCGCTACTACCACAAAAAGACAACAAACGTTTGTTAGTAGGTGCGTACGGAAAATCTTAACAGTTTTCTGGCCTAACCGTATCTCTAACGAACTTCTTTACCAGAGAACGAGTCAGGAACCAATACGCACAACCATCCAACGGCGAGAGAGTCAGTTGATTCTAAATATACTTCTAAATGGCGACAGTACCATAAAAAACTACTCGATGCAATGGAATCCATTATCACAAAGCGGTAGAAGAACGGGTCGGCCGAGAAATACATGACGCAGAATTGTTAAGGAGGAGTCACGATAATTGGGGTAGAGTTGGAGAGAGCCATTGCCAGGAACGGTGCACGATGGCCCTATGACCCAAGTAAGTAAGTAAGTAAGTAAGTAAATTACCATCTAAGTAAGTTAGTACGTAAAAATTATGCTTTGGCTTAGGTCAATGTTTTTCTGTTCTGTTTTGCGATCCTATATCTTGCAAGGACTATCGAGGCATATCCCAAAGTACGGTGTGAACATCTCAAACCGTTCTACTACACGTAACGGTGTGGCTTACGGCCCAGCAGATCAACTATGGACTAAATTTTCACACTGAGACAAATATTGGAAAAGATCAACGTATTTCAGACTCACCGCCTACTCATCGACTTCAAAGCCGCATATGATAGTATTCATCGTCAGGAGTTCCATACGGCCATGGTCGAATTCGTGATCCCAGCAAAATTGATCCAGATATGTTGCGTGACGCTAGAAAACACGCGCTGCGATGTGCAATTTGGAAGTAAGGAAGCAGCTTGTCTGGACTATTTCAAACACGCACCGGATTTCGGCAAGGAGATGCGCTATCATGTGACTTCTTCAATCTCGTTCTGGAGTAGATAGTGCGCAGGGTAGGTGTCAACACGGAAGGCACTATCTTAACAGGTCCTTTAAGCTACTGCTATATGCGGACGATATTGACATCGTCGGTCGTTCGCAGCATGTCGTGATAGAGTTTTTTACGGCGATTGAATAACAGGTGAAATTTGTTGGGCTTGAAGTAAACGAGGACAAGACTAAGTACATGCTATCAACAAATAAACCAGCATCTGTCCACCGGACAAAACGTCACTATTGATAACAACAATTTCGAGGTAGTTAAGAACTTCACCTACTTCGGTGTAAACGTGAACTCCACGAATGACACCTTAGCGGAGATCCGACGAAGAATTACCCTATGGAACCGTTGCTACTTCGGTCTGGCAAAATAATTGGACTCCAAACTCCTAACTTGAAGGGCGAAAAGTATGCTTTACAAAACCCGTATTCTGCAAATTCTGCTGTATGGCACCGATAAGCAGGAACGGAGAACTGATACTGGGCTCCTTCGAAAGAGAAATTCTTCGATGGATTGTTGGTCCTGTGAGCGAGGTGGGCGAATGGAGAAGAAGATATAACCGCGGACTCTATGAGCTGTATCAAGGTATGGATGTAGTCCAAAAAGCCAAAATACCACGACTACATTGGCTCGGTCACAATGAACGAATGGACAATAATGCTTCACCTAAGAGGATCATCGATTTCCAGCCCTCAGGTTCGAGACGGCAAGGAAGGCGGAACCCCCGCTTTAGAAGTCATCGCGGATACCAGAGCGCTTGATCTGGATAACTGGAAGCAGCGTAACAGCGATTACAAAGGAGGGAAGACTGTACTATCTCAGGCAGAGACTCTTCACCGGTCGAGAGCCCGTTAAGTAAGTAAGTTTGCCTTTTTCTTATATGGATTATTGAAGCAAAAGTAAGAATTAAAAATGAGAAATAGAATCATCATTAAGACTTCTCTTTTATCATAATCTTCTCAATGTTAATTTTCAACTTTCACAATACATTTCATTTACATCTTGTTTGCATAAATCCAAGCCAAGCAATAAATTTCAAAATTATACAAAAGTTATAAAAAAAACAAATAGTACGAATGGGAAAGTAGCCCTCCAACGGCTATTGTTCAGCGTCCAACTCAGACTCCGGTTTTTAATTGAAAAATGATAACAAACCACAAAAGCAAAAGCAGAACTAACTAAATCTAACAAAAAAAAAAACAATTCTACAAAAAAGGTAAAAATATAGAAAACAGGGACCAGAAACACCTCTAGCCAGCAAAACTCTTTCACTTCCATATGATTCCGTGGCGAGAGAACTACATATAACTGCGGCAAAATACTAGCCAGATCACTTGACTATAAACGGGATTAAAAATTCAATTACACTGGACCCGGATGCTGCGGCGACAAAAATCCAAAAACACTGGACAATTTATGCTCCCGAAAGGCACACAACTGAATCGGGGGATGAAGAGTATTGTAGAAAGTACGAGTAGTTATTCTGGGAAAAATGGTCCTGGCATTGGTCACGATTTACAACCGCTAAAAAACTACCCGCTGCCAACAACAACACAACGAATGTAGAATAACTCCAAACTCCAAGTATCTGAAGGTACTCATTTCGCTGTTGGCCAACAATGCATTGAATAGTAGACCACCACAATTTCCGTAGGTAAAAAGTAAACATTTCAGGTAAAATGAAACTTCAGGAGCACCCTATTGTGTGCTTCATAGTCGAGCGGTTATCCTTTTACGTTGATTTTTTCCATTTTTTGTTTTGTCCTTTTTGTATTTGAAGCTGCTTTTGTTAGCTTTGTTTTCTCCTGGAGTATATTAATATCTTTTTTACAAACAGGGACAAGAGGGAAACGCCCAAAGATGGTATATTTTTCTGCTTTATTTTTTAGTTTTAACGAAAGGACTTTTAATAAAATTTCACCAAGGCTGAATGGATTATGTAGGGGATGGTGAATGAAGGGGAGGTTTTAACTTTTTTATTTTTAGAATTTGATTTTACTGTAGAGTTTCTACCACACAAAGCAGGGCATACAAGAAGACATAGCTGGTTTATTTTTAATGATTGTGTATGTGATTCTATCCAACAGGTACACTGGAACGAGCTCAGAATCGGACCTATCGTCTCGATTATGTTAAAGAGGAGTAGTCCACGTTAAGGCAACTGCTGCGCACACCTAAAGATGGAGCTCTGCAAATCCGTCAGTGCGCATTTTAGCTCAGAATGCTCGAAACTTAAACGATACACTCACATAAAGTGACATGTCCTATCGGGAAAACTTCCCGCGGATCACTGCTTCTGTGGTGAAATGCATATTTGCAGCAGCTGTTTAACGAAACGGGTAAAGTAAACATTATGCAAACTTAAGACGCATGTTAAAAAAAAAAACGAACAACTCCTTGGAAGATGCAGATCCGCAGTATATAAAAGTGCAATACAAGGAACTGCAGATTCCCTTAACTTCAAACAAACCTAATAACTGCGTGAGCCGCCAAGATCTTCTTGAAAAAACAGACAGATGTAATTCTCATCAGCGAACAACACAAATCCTTAAGTGACACTGGAAATTGGTTGAACGATGAGAGTGCTATATAGACAGGTCGCAGCTACCCTTTTAAGGGTGAGGACTCCGAACCGAAGCAGAACATCACATACGTTTAAATAAAAGGAAGCTACTCGTATTTCTTCATCTGCTGTGCGCCATTGATCATGAATATGGCAGTATACAACAAGTCTTGTATAGCCTTCCTACAAAAGTCCGAAGCAGTCATCAACTGTTGTAGCAATTTGTATATGGTCGGGGCTAATTTGTATATGGTCGACAGCCGAAGAACACCTTTCAACGTCGACCAGGTTTTCGCCATGCATGCAGACAGTGACTTACACGCCATGGCTTTTGAAACAAAACCGCGACATCAATTGCAGTACTGGATACTTTCTACAATATAAAGACTGAAATGAACACGAAAAGGTCTAGACACCGAAATGCTACCAAGGACATGTTAAGAAACAAAGATATATCCAGGAGCATACTTTTTGGTAGGGGCTGAGGCCCCCATTTATTGGCTCTATAAAAGGTGTTTTTTTTAGAGGCATACAAATTCAATATGAAATAAAACTCTTCAAGCTAAAATTAATCTGTGATATTAGCTGTGTTTAATAGATAATTTTATGCCATTAGTGAATGTGATAGCTAGTATATGCGCGCCACGGCTAGCTTGAATGAAGCGCAATCGCGAAGTCCAATTTTCGACCACCTTATCGAGCAACTGGGGCCGTATATCACCAATAGCACGGCGAATGTTGACTTCCAAATCGTCCAACGTCTCTGGTTTATCGGCATAGACTACTGACTTCACATGGGGGTATGTAATCGAAAGTAATCTAAAGGTGTGAGATCACAGGATCGTGGAGGCCAGTTTACAGGTCCATTACGCGAATTAAGCGCTCAGCAAATGTTGCCTGCAATAAACTGATTGTGTCACGCGCCGTCTACCATGTTGCGCCATCTTGTTGAAACCAAAACATTGTCACGTCAATGCCATTCAACTAACTAAGGAAGAAGTCAGAAATCATGTTTCTACTTACAGCGCTCTCCATTGATGGTAACATTCTGGCCGGTATCGTCCTTAAAGAAATATGAGCAGATGATTCCACCAGCCCATAGAGCACACCAAACAGTGAGTTTTAATGGTTATAAGGTTGCCTTGACAAAGGCTTCTGGGTTTTCTCCACTCCAAATTCGGCAGTTTTTCTTGTTTGCACATCCATTTAACCTGGGCCTCATCGGTGATCAACATTTTGAGTTGAAAATGAGCATCAGTCTGTATCAGGTTTTCGGCGCATTCATTGAACCTACGACGCGTATAATGGTTTCAACTCTTGTACAAGCTGCATCTTATAAGCTTTTAAGCCAAGATCTTTCCATAAAATCTTCCACAAAGTGGATGGGACTCGGATTCTCTTCAACACTGCGCTCCACAACGGCAATAACTTCTTCTGTTCGTACTGTCTGCCATCTTTGGGGATGCGTATTATCCACTAAAGTGTGTGTGTGGTGCGAAAACGATTCATCGTGTTCCGAATTACTTGCTCAGATGGACGATTATGTCGACCGTAAAATGAAAGTAGCGCATGATAACTTTGTCGAACCGAACCACTTTTTTCAAAATAAGTTTGCACAATTTGAGTTGTTCTGGCGTAAATCTTTTCATTGTAAAATGGCAAACCGTACTAACCACAAATCAACTTTCAACTGTCAAATGGATAATTTTTGGAAACAACGTTGCTAGTTTAAAAACCAAACCAATAAAAAGAAAGGCATTTACAAGCTTAATCTAACTTGAAAACTGGGACTAAAACTAACAGAAACACTTTAGAGGTCAGGTGGAAACCAAAAAGAGAGAAGTTTGAGTTGACCTTTCGGAGCATACGAGAGATTGGTTCGTTGGAGCCATAAGAGGTGCGTTGAATCGGAAGAGAGGAGCACAACGCAAATTGCGTGGGTTAGTATTGGAAGAAATGGAGTTGTAAAGGGATGCGCAGTCGATGGAACCTGAGAGCAGTCGATGAATGAAAAGACTGTCAGCACTATTCCTACTCCTCCTGATAGGGAAGGTACGATTAAAGGGCCGTTCCAGGGTAGTCCAAATCGAAGGAATCGTGAACACCCTGGGTTCGAGAAATATGAACTCCGTGGAAGGGGCACCAAGCTTAATTGGAATTCTCAAGCAGGAGAGGGCGGGGGGGCACAAAGGTAACATAGAGAGATCTGGTTATATGCCGGGTAGAATAATATGCCAACCTCTTAAAATGACTGGACCAGGTGAAATGGTTGACCATAGAGAAAATATAGTCTGGGATGAGGCGGGTTGTGTTTCCGAAAAGGTTATAGATTGGCATTTGGCTAAGTTACGCTCTAAGCAGTTTTTGAGGCACCAGATTGAAAACCGATCAAGGTCTTCTTAAGGAAGGGCAGAGTCAAAGGAAGAAGAAATAGTTTTACAAAATTTGTATTATACTCGAATGAAGCCTTAATTAGATAGGTATTGATTTTACGGAAATTAGCTTTGTGAAAAATGTAAGAAATGTAAGCACGCGAGGGGAAAAAAAACATGAAGCAAGAGGCTGGGAATATTTGAAAGATTTCGATGAAGTACTATAGAGAGCGACCAGATAAGAACGATAGGAAAAAAAACTTTAAATAAAATAACAATAACTGGCTTTATTTGGAAGCTACGTTCATGCCATCATGAGTGGAATATCATATAACTCAAATGGACGCCTTGGTTTTGCTGGCAGTACTTCAAGCGGACGGTCGAACATTTGATGACTCGGTCCAATATGTGCTGCATTATTCCGGCAATAGCATGTCGAATATTGGCCTCAAGATCATTCAAAGTGGTTGGCTTATTAGCGTAGACTAAGGACTTGACGTAGTCCCAGAGAAAATATTCGAGTGGTGTCAAATCGCATGATTTGATCAATCGCCGTTAGATGAACCAGTCGTCAAATTTCGCTTTTATACCTTCGGGCGTTGCGCCGCTTATATAGAATGTAGCAACGTTTTGGTAGAACCACAGCTCGGATATATCGATGTTGTCGAGCTCTGAATACAAAAAATTGGTTAACATCGGTCCGTATCTGAAACCATCGACTGTAATGGTCTCTGCTTCCTCATTTCGAAAGAAATCAGATCCGACGATGCTGCCATGCCATAAACCGCACCAAACAGTCAGTTTTTGCCAACGCATTTTTGCATTGATTTTTTGGCTAAAATCCAGATCTCCGGCCAACATTTCCAGCACCCCATTAACGGACTCACTGCGTTCTCTATGGTCGCTGGCTTCAATTCGTGCGTCAATACAATCTTCTACGGATGTAAGGACAAATCTAACAGCAAAATAGCTCGGGTTGACTCACTGTCGATGTCCAATTCCGCTGAATCGACATTTCTAGGTCTTCTTCGATACTGACCACTACGACGGCTATATTTTCTTCATTTCCCACCAGTTCATATCTTTTCATGGTGCGGCGAAATGCCTGCACACTGAAGCCAGAATACGACTGACCTCACGACGAAATTCACGTTGCATATTTACAACTGAGCGGGAATTTCAAAAATATTCCGCACCTTCGGCAAGCGTAAAACGATGAATGATGAAATGGAAAACCTTACTGAATATTTTGACATCTGGATATCATTAGCAACTGTGACAGCTGCTGAAACATATCAATTGGAAAAACTATCATTGCTATCTGGTCACCCGTGATATAGTAGTCGAGATAGTATCCAACTACCAGATAAGATTGTAGGCGAAACTCTTGCTGGCTGTGATGAGGAAACAAGAGTTGAGACTCCAAAAAAGAAAACCACTTCCCCGAGCGATGCGACCTTGGAGTACCTAAAAAATTCATAAAGTGTTCACTAGCTGCAAGTTTTCCCGCATTGAACAAATTCTCGATTTGTCTGAACAAACAATAATTTGCAGCTTCAAAATAGTTAGATAGAGCGTTAATTTGAAGGTAATTCGTGATCAGGAAAAAGTACTTCTCTTACAAAAAATATTGAGCTAATTTTCAATAAACTAAAAATATGGATATGTTACATTAATAGGTCCTGAGTGTGTAGTCTAAATTCGTAAATTTGTATAGGGCTTTTGAAGCCAATTTTCCACCACTCTTCTACACATACATATCGGCCGGAACGCTGACGTCGCGTTTGATATTGTTTCTCCTCTAACATTATTGGCTTCTTGGCATAAACCAACGACTTAAGGTAACCCCATAAATAGAAATCCAAAGGCGTTAAATCGCATGAGCGAGGTGGCCACTTATCAAGATTACACGGTTACCAAACTTGCCTTTCAATAGATCAATTGTTTGAGCTATGTAGCATGTGACACCGTCTTGTTTGAACCACATATCACTGATATCAGGTTTATCCCATTCTGGCCAAAAATAGTCTTCCAACATGGCACGATAGCTAACTCCATTGACCGTAACATGGCCATGATTTTCATTGACGAAAAAATACGGTCCAATCATAACTTCGGCATGAGATCCACACCACATGGTCACTTTTTGTGAATACAATGGAGTCTCTTGGAACACATGTTTGTTGCCGTCCAATGAAGAAAATTTTATTTATTGTCAAAGCCATTAAGCCAAAAATGAGCTCTATCGCTTAAGATGATTTTTCGATGAAATTCGGGACTTTCTTCAAACTTTAGCAAAGCTCAATCAGAGAAGTTTCGGCGTTTAAAATTTTCAAGAGGCTTCAGTTATGCAAAATTCGTCACTATGTAGACTGAGAGATTCCCAATTCCAGTGAACAACTTCGAACCGACTAATTTGGCTCGTCTTGAACTGAAGCACTTACGTCTGCGATATTCTCGGCACAGGAACATTCAGTAGTGAATACGTTGACTCGAATTTAACCACTATAGCGCGCATAGCCTATTTGATGGGACTATTACGACAGAAAATTGGAGTAAACGCTCTCAAAGTTGCTACCACCTGCTCAAAATTTCGGTAGTAATTTTTAATAATTTCCAAAACGTTGCTCGTTTGTGACCTTTACCATGATAAAAATGTAAACTGGCGTTTTGACATTGACAGATCGTCAACAAGTTGAGGGGTGCTTTTGTATTAAAATACAAAATTGCTATGTCCCTACTGAAAAACCCGTTACATACCAGAAATATTGCCCGTGACATACTAAATTGTTTTGCGAATTCATCGTCGGCATGCTCGTTAATACCATATGTAGTGCGTAAAAAGTTTTTATGTTTTGGAATTTTCCTTCAAACATTATTAAACAATAAATCTAATATTATTATTATTTCCCTTTGCTTGGTCATGATATTTTTGTACACTTCGCTTTGAGTGCTTACATAAGTTTATCGAAATAAATTTTGAAAACACCGCACTTTTTGAAAATTAATTTTCGCCTCTACCGTACCCATAAACAGCTTCCGTACCCATTTTAGTCAATTTATGGACACAATTTTAGTGCTGCAAACCTGCCATAGTAATACTGCACAAATTGATTGACTTGGGCCCGGATAAATCTCGGACAGTTTATTGAATGCTTAATACAAACATATAACTTAAAAACTACATTCAAAACTAACATGAATATGACTTAAAAACTACGACAAAGGCAAGGTATCTTGGAGCTTGGGAGAGGAAATTTCGAAGACTGACTTGCTGATTCAAAGGTTTGTTACAGCCCTACTCGGTTCGATGAAAGTTGATGTGGAAGAAGGGTGCAGACCTAAGGTTACGTGGATTGGAACAGCGTGGGGCAGGCAATACAAACAGTGAGTAGTTGCTGAACAAAGAGTATATCAGCAACTTCTCGACACATTTTGACGAGCTAAAGATTAATTTGCTTTAAACGATCACTGTACAGAGGCAAAGATAGACCTCGCAATGCAAATTGATTGAATCTGCGCTGCCTAGCTTTAATTATTCCAGAGTGGCTTACGTGGTAAAGGGATCAAACTTGGATAGCATATTCTATTGCCTAACGAATGTAAAGTAAATGGATTTAGTGACATAAGGGTTAGGGAATTTAGTAGACCATCGCCTAGTGAATCCGAGTGAAGAAATTTGCTTTTTTTTCTGTCGGAACAGAGTGCTCACACAAAGAGCTAGTCCATTGTACTCTTTTTAGATTCCTTTTTAATGTAATCTTTCAGTCTTACGAAGAAAGATGAGCAAGCGCTTCTGTGATAAGGTGCCTACAATACCAGCACCCACCATGTCAGCGCCGAGTACTTGCAGCCTGGTGCGAGCGTAAGCCGGACATTCACAGAGATAGTGCAGGATGTTATGTCACTTATACCCAGCACATTCAAGTGCTTAGCAAAAGTGTAGTACCCTGTCACAATGCCACTAATCAACCTGCAAACTTTCCTGCTGAGGGCCATCAGAAAGGCCGCTTACTTCCTAAAGACGTCGGGAAGTATTTGTTTGGCCTGCCTACATCCTGCAGGGGAGCTATGTCATCTGCAGTTGTGCCCATACGAGACCCAACTGTCAATGGAAGCCTTAACCAAGGACGCAGGCAGACCAAACGTAGGTTCGTGTCCTGAAAAACTCTCCTCTGAATCTTATCTGGCAAGTTCATCGGCAATTTCATTTCTCGCGATCTCATTGTGACCTGGGATCCAGTCAAGGGTCACTGACCCTTGGTATTCCGGCTGCGTTCAGTGATTTCCTGCATTCTTGAAGTTGCTTGGAAGTCCTAAGAGGGTTCAGCAAGGCTCTAAGCACAACTTGGCTGTCGCTATAGATACAAATATTTCGCCCTCTCCACCGGTTCTACGCAGTATAGTTCGCTGCCATCAGGACTGCGTAAACCTCCACTTGGAAGACAGATGCGAGGTTTCCTAACGTGAAGTGAAATCTAACGCTGTCGCCCTTGAAAAAGACACCAGTGCCACATCCTATATTGGTTTTAGAGCCGTCCGTGAAGACCCGACTACATTCGTTGCTTTGGTCTGATTCTGGCCGAAACCAGTCCCGGGCACATATGTGAATTCCAAGTTCACATTTTGTATACATATAAAAAATTCAAAAAACAAAAGAAAAAATTGTGAATATATAGATACATATGGTGTGTTGATATGTCATTCTAAGTTCAAAAAGTACAGTTTCGCTTTTTTCAATAAAAGAGGTCACGAAAGGTTTCTGAAATCGCTTGGAAGTTCATTATATATTTTCGGCACTACTACTTCATATCGTCTTTGTCCGTACTCATTCTAGTGTCGACGAGACCATGATCATGACAGCAATCTGTAACTGCATTGAATTCCTCTTGCATTATTTTCACTGCCGTTTCCGCACATTTATAATTGACAACTATCGCCGTATCATCTGCATATGCATATCCCTCACTCTGTCGAAGAGAAGAAAGTAGATCATTCACATATACCAAGAAAAACAATGGCCCGAGTTTTGATCCTTGCGACACTCCATACAGTGTATTCTCCAGATTGCTGTAATGGTCTTTAATATTAACTTTAAAGTTACGGTTTTTTAGGTAACTTTCAAACCATGTTAGGATGATTCCTCTCACGCCTATTTTGCCTAGCTGCCGTAATACTACAAAAAGTTCCCGACCACACCCACCGTGTAGCGCTCCCATCGTTCTGATTTGAATTCTGTGTTTTTTGTTAAGTTGGTAAATCTGTTGTTGACATTTAAATCTTTAAATCTTAGCGTCATAGCTTGTCATTTGCAAAAGTTACGTAGCATCATCTATCTCTGTGTGTGTTGACGATTTTTTACAATTTTAGAAATGGATCTAAATTTGCAACAACGAATTTGTATGATACTTTGCCTAAAAAACGCATTTAATGGTGCGCGAACGTTGGAAATTTGGAAAAGTGTTTCGGCAACGATTCTTTAAAGAAAACGGTCGTTCACCAGTGGCACGAGCGGTTCAAAAGTGGTCTTAAGTCAATCGAAACTGATGAACGCAGTGAGAGACCATAGACATTGAAAACCAACGAAAACATTGATGAAGTAAAAGAAATGTTGGTCAATAAACGCAAATTAACTATCAGAGAGATAGCGGAGGACTCGAACATTGCCTATGGATCCGTCCAAGACATTTTGATTAATGATTTGAGTTTCCGTCGTGTAGCAGCAAAGTTGGTGCCAAAGACCTCAATTTAATGCAAAAAAGAGACCGTGTTGACGTCGCAAAAGAGTTGATTTGTAGGCGGAATTCGATCCCACATTCACCAAAAGGATCATTACTGGAGACGAGACCTGGGTTTATGAGTACGACATGCAATCCAGACATCAGGCAAGTGAATTGCGTTCACCAAATGAGCCAAAATGAGATCAAAAAAACCACGTCGTTTTCAGTCAAAAAAGAAGGCAATTCTCCCGTTTTTCATGGATTACAACGATGTACTGCATCATGAATTTTTGCCAGAAGACCAGAGTATTATTTGGGCGTTATGAGATGTTTGCGTGAAGCAATTCGCCGAAAGAGACCAGACCATGACAACGCACTGTCGCACAGTGCCATCATTATTCGTAATTTTTTGACAAAAAATGCAACAAACACCATCCAACAGCTACCGAATTCACCTGATTTGGCTCCCCGTGACTTATTTCTGTTCACTCGCGTTAAAAAACCACTACGGATAACGCGTTTCAGCAGCCGAGAGGAAGTAGTGGAAAAATCGCAGGAAGCACTGATGGATATACCAAAAACCGAATATAAAAAATGTTTCGAGGATTGGATCAAGCGCTGTCATAAGTGTGTTACAGTCGATGGGGATTACTTTAAAGGGGACATTAGTCTCTGGTTTTTAACGTAAACCACCTGTCATGTAGACTTATGTTTACGGGATGCCCATACATCCATGGGAGCATGCCATCGCTTACCTACATTAATAGTATAATACCAAAGCAGAACTTGTGTTGGAGGCACAAGTTCTACCCTTGGTATGGGTCGAGGCCGATCTAAAACTTCTTTCTGCTCTTAGGGTCACAGCACTCAGTACTTATTTGCTACTCTACAATGGGTCAAACCAACAGAAAGACCCCTCCCGCGATTTGCGTTTAAACCACAGCCACCATGGCGCTCTCACAAGGGGGCCTACCTCAACAAGTCAGGCCCGGACCGAAATCCGGGATGCTCCTAACTCCCACGGTACCGTGATTTAAGTCCTGGCAGGGACTACCGGTGGTCCTGCCGCCAACAAGACCTATGACCGGTAACTTGTGACTGGTCAAATCGTAGCAACCTTCAGAGGCGTCATCCGAAGATGTTTACAATAAGGCCAGTAATATGCTCTGCCTCCGCTTTTTATTAGACAACGTTATTGATAGGCGAGGCCTTGATAATTGGGCGGGGGCCCTTTAAAGGGGACAATATAGATTTAAATGAATAAACTTGTATTTCCAATTTTCTGAATACATTCAGGGTAGTATTCCTGTGACTCAGGGTATCGAACGCCTTTTTAAAGTCGATGAATAAGACAGCTGTATTATGGTTTCTGTCTAGGCTGCGGTATATTTGGTTGGTAAACTCTCCCAATAGTTGATTAATACTTCGGTTTCTCCTAAACCCATACTTGTTTTTTTCTAAAATGTTGCATCTGTCTAGATATCGGTAAAGTCTATCTGAGAGTACCCCTTCAAGCACTTTATCTACTACTGATTGAATATAAATGGGTCTAAAGTTCAATGTTCCATTTTTTTTACCAATTTTGTACATATATTGGCCGCACTATAGAGACTTTGATCAATTCACGGATTTCTGATTGTGTTATGCTTTTATTAACCAATTTACAGATTTTTAGTGATAGAAATTCAGCGTATTCTTGGAGGTCTTTTGGTATACGACCATCTATTCCTGGTGATTTTTTGTCACATAGTGTACAGAGAATATTTTGCACTTCTCTCACGGTCACTTCCTCTAGATACATCGAACGCGTTGTGCAAGACGTTGAGCCTATGGAAGTTTGCTGGCTACAATGGTACACTATATTGCTAAACTCCAGTGATAGCTGAGTTGAAAATTTGTTCGCAAAATCTTGTATATTAGATTCGCTTGCAAAGTTTTTGGATAAGACGTCATCAAAGTTGAGGGGTATTCTCCCCAATATCTGATTAACTAGCTTCCACGTTTCTTTTGGATTTGCTTTTGTAGTTCGAAATTTCTCCTTGTAATATCCAGATTTAGTCGAATTGGTCCTTTTGTTTAAGACATTTCGAAAGGTTTTGTAATCCTTTTCGTATTCTTGGTTTCGTCTATTATTTTTCTATCTTCTACATAATCTGTCCCTTTCTTTGCAAGCCTGCTTTAATTCCCATGTCATCCATTCACACCCTGTAGTTTTTTCTTTTTTCTTCCCTTGTATTGCTGCCGCTTTTATTATATCCGTGTACCTTTATCTAAATTGCTCTATGAATTCGTTTACGCAGTCATCTTGGTCTAGTGCATCCCAGTTCATATTTGTCATTCCTTGTGTCACTTTGCGGCTGTTAATGTATTTTTGCATCGTTTTGTGTCTCCTTTTTGTGATACTTTGTACGCCACTCCTGCAGTATACATATATCATAATGATCGGATACTCGTATGTTTAGTTCTATCACGGTTCTGGTGTCATTGCATCGGAAGGCATGTCCATAACACCTGAGTCGTAAGACAGCCGACGCGCAAGGTCATCAAAGCTCCAGTGCGTGTTGTACCACTTCTTTTTAAGCTGAAGATGATTTTGAGAGTGTAGCCAATTATATGAATATGAAGAGGAGGGCAAGCAGAGCGGCTAGAGCAGAGCCAGGTGTGCTGGGGAAAGCCCCCATGCATCCGTTCTTTGAAGTCTGGTAAAAGCAGCAACCACGTATTTTCGTGAGACTTTATTCCACCAGCCAACCGACGCATAGGATATAATTGGCCCTATCATAGCCGTGTAGGTCCAAAGAGCCCTTCTGGGTGACAGGCCCCATGTCCTGCCAATCGCCCCTCTTTATTGCCAGAAGGCCGACAGCGGCAGAGAAGTTTGTTATCTAGGATGACACCCAAATTCTTAGCTTATTTGGAGACTTGGATGGTGATGACTTTAAGCTCTAGTTGAGTCAGACCAGACACCTTCCTCCTTCTTGTAAAGAGAACAACCTCAGTTTTGAGAGGATTGACTGAAAGCCCATTACTAGTGCACCAGTCGTCAATCACGTCTAGGGCTGCCTGCGATTTAGAGCAGACAGTCGCTACACATACATTGGAACTATTGAACTTATTGAGCAGTGATTCGACCATCGGAGACAGAACGCCGCCTTGCGGGCAACCCCTGTTTACATCCGCCACCACATATTGGCCAGCAGCCAGCATCCGCAATCAACGTCCTATTCACAAGCATTGATTTTATCCACAAAGCTAGTGATTTGTCTACGACGTGTTGTCTGGCCGGGTTACAAATTCCGTCAAAAGTTGCGTTGTCGAACGCATCCTCAACGTCGATGAAAATGCCCAAGGCGTATTCCTTCTTACCGAGCGCGCCTTCAATTCTGGCTCCCAGATTCTGAAGCGCACTTTCACAGGATCTTCTGCGTTGGTAGGCGTGTTTCATCGCCGACAGAGGATGCATTCGCAAGGCGGTTTTGCGCACATGGATCTTGACCATTCTCCCGATGCTTTGAAGCATGAAAGAAGTCAGACTTATAGGTCTGAAACTCTTGGCGAGCGAGTAGTCCTCCTTTCCGATTTTCGGTATAAAGGCCAATCTCACTGTTCGGTAAGAAAATTCTCTTCAGAGTTGCCAGCAGCTGGTCTATACCTTTTTGTAACAAAACTGGGTAAATAATATCAGTGTCAGGCGACTTGAAGCCATCAAAGGAAGCAACAGCATGTGTAATTGCCACATCCGTCACTACAACAGATGAGATATACCAGCTAAGGCATGTTGTGTTGTTCAGTTCATTACCAGCTTCGTTGATAGGAGCTAGTTGAGGAGCTAGTTGAGCAGCTAGTTGTGAGCTGGTTCCGATTAGGTTACCTGGGAAGTGAGACTCAAGCATGAGACGGAGAGTCTCTGTTTTCGAATCAGTATAAGTACCGCCAGATTTTCTGAGTGGTTCTAGGGTGGTTGATTTTCCCCTTTTGACGACTTTGACCAGTCTACTGATTTCACCGATAGTTTCGATCTTTTCGCAAAAAGCTATGTAAGAGGCGCTCTTCGAAGTCCGAATAAGCCGCTTAAAATCTTTTTGCTTCGCTCTATAAAGATTCCAAGATTCCAATCTTTATAGTTTTAAGTGACCTGTTTAGAAATTCTCTGAATTCTTTATAAAGACGCTGCAGGTCTGCGTTCCACCAAGGAATGGGCGATCTGCAGTATTCCTTACTGACTGGACGTACCATTTCGAAACACTTGGTAAGGGTGCCATTTATATTTTGAACAGCTTCCTCATGCATTTGTTTTCTCCTGATCTTAGGCGGAGCATTACTAGACGAGTACTTGTCGATCTCCTCCTTATATCGTGTCCAGTTCGTATAATGCGGATCCCTCCTCTTCAACAAGGTCGAGACCTCGAATCCGATTCTGAATTCGATGTATCTATGATCTGACCAGAAGATCTCCGAAAGTACTTTCTATCCGGTAATCTCCTTAGGATAGCTGTTGGATAAAGTTAAGTCGATTACTTGCTGTCTTACACTCCTAACAAAAGTTGGCTGACAGCCAAACAATAATATGAAGTCCAGCAGATGATTACCTCTCATGTTATATTTGCTACTGCCCCAAAAAGTGTTCTGAGCATTAGCATCGCAGCATATGATAAGTCCCATCGTCCTGGAGTCACAATATTCAATGAGCTCCGCTACTGGCTCCGGTGGTGGCGGGACTAACGAATCATAGGGGAAATAAGCAGATGCAACGACGAATTAGTGCCATTCTCCATTCGGTTCATAGCTTATGTCTGCAGCAACTAAAACTTGGTTACAAAATTGCACAAGTGTAGATGATGAGAGTGAGTTCGGCACATAAAGACAAGCTCTCGGCCTTGCCGATGGCTCGTCATAAAGTGATGTGCAACCCCTTAAATGTCCGACACCACAGGTACGTTTGTTCCACACCCAACGTTCCTGCATAGATAGTATGGATTAGTTAATAATATTATCAACCTGCGCTCGGAGATTTGGTTCTTTAACGCATATAACACCTACATCACGAAGTAAGGTATTAATTTATTGCCGACTAAATAGGACCTTGGTGGAGATGTTTACGCGAATAAATTGTTTTAGCACCAGGTTAAAAAGCTATTCAGATCATCTTATAGTACTTGGGAGTCAGGGGATATCGAGATGTCCTTATCTGTGGGATCCTTTGATAATGAAATCTACCTCATTGCCAATGTAAACATCAGAGGGCCGTGATGTTTCTCTTGAGGTACACCAGATGTAGCTACAATGGGATCAAAAACAGAAGTTGTAAAAAGAACATTGTACGAGTATTGATGATTGGTCAAATAAGATTTGATCCACAAGATGAACCCAGATCGGAACCCAAGAGCTTCAAGCTTGAGAAGGATAGTTTCTTGGGAAATTTTATAGGAGGCTTTCCTAAAAGCTGTAGCAATGCACAGAGAGTAGTTGAAACGAATTCCGTCAAATTAGTAATTGTTGGTTTTCCTTCTAGAAAACCGTGCTTATAAGGAGAGGACAGGCTTGCAGTGAAAGGACATCAGGTAGTAAACAATGATCTGAAATAGTTTGGGTATACAAGAGAGTTTGGCGATGGGATGGTAATTAGAGATTTAATTTTCTGGACCATTTTAATGCAGGGGAATTACGTACGATCTCTTCCAAAATGCGCCATAGAGAGCTGAAAGAGGATTGGCCAAGATGTTTTCATATTTTTTGACAACAGTGGCAGGCAGCCCGTCAGGACCCGGAGAGTACTGGTCTCCATTACATGTTCGATATTAATATCAACTGACTTGTTGTTGTTGTACCAGGGTGGTGAGGATGTGGCATCTTTTTCGGGGACGAAAGGAAAGATTTTTGTGAAGAGTTCGCAAATTACGGTGTAGAAAATATCAACAGAATTATCTATGAAGATATTGGAGCCATTTGAGTTGCTGTCGAAATTTAACTTCCGAAGGGGTGAGAATATTCCAATTGAATTATTTTATTTTCTTTACCGTAAGCGAATCTAAGGGATAAAGGTGGGTGGTACCTATCGAGTTTAGTTAAAAGATGTTGGCTGTCTGTGACAACACAGACGAGAAACAAGATCAAGTTGCCTGCCTAAATTGTTAGTAATGTCACTTAGTTGAAAAATGGCGGAGTCAGTGAGGCAATCGATAAAAAAGATTTCTTTATCAAGAAAATACGTCTCGTCAGAACGCACCCAGGAAGGGAGAGGAAAGTTGAAATCCCCCAAAACTGTTACCATATTTCCGGGGTCTACAATATCTATTGTAATGTCTACACCAATCTAGTAACTGTCAATTGGTTGGAAACGGCGAACGTAGAAGCATATTATAAAAATACTGGCCTTGGAAGCTATCATTTTTGACAAAACGTATTCTAAGAGTCCTGAATGAGAGGTTTGAATGAGACTAATTTCTTCTTTGGCCGACTTCCACATTCCGTATGGTATAATATATCCGGAGATTGAGGACTGGGAAAAAAAAGTGCAATAATCAAGGCAAATGAAATTGCAATTTTCACTGATGGGTCAAAAACAGAGGAAGAAACATGTTCTGGTATCTTCTCAGAAGACCCAGAGCTAAGAGCGTCTATAAGACTACCGGACGCAAGCAGTGTCTTCCAACCAGGGGTTCTGGCTGCCCTCGGGGCGGCTGAGCTAATGAAGATGAGATCGGTGTCCGAAAGAGATATCGCTACATACATCGATAGCCAGGCCGCACTCAAGGCAATGAAATCGACCAACATCAATTCTGATATAGTCAGGGGCTGTCGCACAATGCTCAAGGCATTATGCAGTCAGAACCGGATGAGACTGGCGAGAAGATTTGGGGGAGTTGTTGGTTGGTTAGTATTCTCGAGGTTGGCTGACGGGCAAGAAGTTGAAGGTAAGAATCTCATCCAGTATTGAGGTATTGTGAATTGTGCGTGTGAAACCCCAAGGTATAGCATCGAGCTTACGTGAGATGTATTTTAGCTCTTCGATTTTACCCGGGACTGTAACTTTTGTTGCTGCAGAGTCGTCTTTTAATGACGTAAGGTTCAATTGAATTGTTTTTTCGCGATTATCTGGTTCTTTGCGGATATGTGCTTCGTGATAAAAAGGGTTAAACTTTGAGAAATGGTAAACAAAAACGTGGAAAATTGTCACGGAACAGAATCTAAAATCATTTAGAGGTTTACAGTGAAAAAACCAAATGGGAAAATTCGTCTATTTCTTAATCCAAGAAACCTAAATATATCTATTCTTAGGTCAAAGAGAAGATGAGCTTTTGTGCACATCTTCAGAATCGGAGGACTTGAAAAGCACCGTTGTGGGTGCAATGATACTGTTTTTCCAGATAAATCTGCATTCCTCAAAAAAGGCTTCGCACGCACTTACTCTGCGTCTTTTCAAAAACGCGGAAGACAATCTAGAGGCAAAAGCCGTACTGATACACATCAGCACTGGGACTGCTCAGAAACACTTGCAGAAAACTTTTCAACATAGCAAAAAGCACGAGAAAATTGACTAACTGGTACTCATACAAAGAATGCCTCAAATTATACAAAAACGAACTGAGGAAGGCAAAGCGACTATCCTGTAGATCATTCTATGAAAAAAGCACAGAAACTCTGAGGCATCGCGGCTAGGAAAAATCCTCTCTACAAATATGATGCCTAGCTGTTTGAATAAAACCGGTGGCTCTTGGACAACCTCAAGTGATGAATCACTCAACTTACTGGACACCCACTTTCCAGGTAGCTCCCAATTAGCGGCCATTAGCAACCTTAACAGGACTACTGCAACCGTGACCAAAATTCATGGTCTTATTACAAGAGACAAACTACTTTGGGCGCTGCATAGCTTCAAACCATACAAGTCTGCTCATCCTCATCCGGATGGTATAATACCTGCCGAGCTACAACGGTCCTCAGATATTATCCTGCCTACGCTAGAGAATATCACGAGGAGCTGTCTAGAACTAATCCACATTCCATTGTCATAGAGAGAAATCAATCTAGTTTTCATTCCCCGGAAATGCTCTCATGTTGTCCCAAACTACCTCAGACCTACAAGTCTATCATCTTTCTTTCTGAATACTCTAGAACGACTGACTGATATCCATGTGCGAGCTAAAATCAATACAAGACCTTTGTCAACGGTTCAATATGCCTACTGTAAAAGAAAGTCGGTGGAAACGGCTCTACATTCACTGACTAGCCACATCGAACGATCCCTATAATATAGAGAGTACACAATTGTTGCTTTCCTTTAACAACGTCAACACATCCGCAATCACGTCTGTGCTGTCAACTCTGCAGGTAGACGACCACATGGTGAGTTGATCGGTCTTATGCTAAATAGCAGAATACATAATCAACTACAAACTGGGTGGGGATTCTGCTAAAAGATGTGTCAGAAGAGATACGCCGCAAGGGCTTGTCCTCTCTCCCTTTTTCTGGAACTTAGTGGTTAATGAACTGCTGATATACCTGGAATCGGATGGTAGCTGGGTGATTGCCATTTATTCCCAATGGCTTTTGAAGGAGTTCTTTAATGGTATTAAGATGTGGAATGTGGATAAGTTCTTCACAGCTCCTCATAATATTTTCTAGCATCGGCAGAATGATATCTGAGGATCTTGTGATCAGACCATGAATCTAGCTCCCGGTTGCAGTAGGCCTATTTGGGTTGCTACTGGCCATGAATTAGGAGCTATCTGGAAAGTGGGTGTCCTGTAGCAGGTTGAGTGATTCATTATTTGAGCTTGTCCAAGAGCCATCGGGTTTTTTTTCAAACGGCCAGGCGTCATAAGATTTGTAGAGAGGATTTTTCTTAGGCGCAATGCCTCAGAGGTTTCCGCGATTTTGTCACAGAAAGACCTCTAGGATTGTCGCTTTGCCTTCCTCAGTTCTTTTTTGTATAATTTGAGGGATTCTTTGTATGAATACCAGTAAGTCACTGTTCTTGTGCTTTTTGCTACTTTGAAAATTTTTCTGCAAGTGTTTCTGAGCAGTCCCAGTGCTGATTTAATTTTTTTTTTGTTTTTATAATTACCGATCGCACAAGCGATTTTGTATATCCTTAAGATGTTTGCACATAGCGCTGGAGTGTAAACGTCAGGGAAGGAAAAAAGAGAGATACCGATATGCGTTGGTCTTAAATGTTAATAAGTAATAGTGACTACGGAATAAAGAGAGAATCACGATATTTCAGAGTACGTCGGAAGGTGGGCTTGAGGGTATTTTGATGAGCATTCATAGCGAGACGGGTATTATGGTTAAAAGTGGGAAGGGGTGGAATGATACTGGCAATTTCGGAGGAGCACTGGTGGTGAAAATAGCGATACAATAAAGAGATAGGAGACATTACGTCCGTATTCGAGTTTTACGGCACGGTTTTGGATCCTATCTAGGAATGTGGCTTTTTCTTGCCTCTACGTTGAATAAGAGAGCAGGAAGGGATATAGCCTGATTGACAGCCAGAGTGAATTCCTTGACTTTCATGTCAAGCTCGTTGGTGTCACCAGGGGGACTTAATAGTTCAGAGGATAGCGTTTCTGGCAGTATTCCTCTGTATTTTGGCCAATCAGTTTTCCGATAGTTTCGGAATGATGGTTGACTGGGAGGACCATCATTCAGGCTGAATTGGATGTACCTTTGGTTTGAAAAAGAGTGTTCAGACGATACCATCCAATTCCTTAGCATTTGAGCTATGCTGTCGGAGATAAAAATGATATCTAGCACTTCCTGTCGGTTTCTTGTTATAAAATTGGGCCCATTGCCAATGAAGCAAACAATGAGGTTAGTACTTATAATATGTATAATCAGAAAGTGACTCACGTCTAGCGTTAATGTAGGTACTGCACCATACCGTGTAATGAGCGTTAGCGTCGCATCCGATGATGAGGCCAGTTTTTTGCCTTCCAGCCTTCAGTACCATCCTTTCTAGGTTATCACCAGGGAGAGGGTCCACATGATCGTGGCCAATTAGGAAGTAAAAATGCATTATGGGTACGTTTCACTAATATACAAGTTCTGATCTTACCTTTGTCTCTTGTATAGAGCGGAGCGTATACGGGTGTCCTAATTCCACGAACCACGCCTTCTACTATTCATGGTTCCTGGATTAAGATAATGTCTTCTGCGTTTTTTGAAAGATAATGAGTGCGGCCGAAGCTTTTTTTTTGTGATGGAGATTAATCTGGAGAAACCGTATCATTGCTACAGTTTTTCAGAGCAGTCTACACCACTTTGCTGTTGAGGCCCTCCGATTCTGAAGATGTACCCAAGAGCTCATCTTCTTTCTCTTATCGTATGGGAACTGTTTTTGCTTCGTCATCGGTTTCCATTTCCGACAGGATGTCAGAAGAGGAGACCGACGGCTTAATTGTCACCTCAGATAGATTGGAGTCATCGTTATCCGTTTCTGGAAAGGATATCTATGCTCCAAGAACTGAAGTTGTGTTTGATGGTGTCTTCGTTAAGGAGGTTGCCTATCGGCGTACAGCTCATCCCTTTTGTAGAACCTTAGATGTTTAGACTCGAATCCGATTGATCACGATCAACGCGCATCTATAAGAGCCCCTTAGTTCCTCCAGTTTCGCGACTTTCCAGGCATGAGTCTGAAGGGTCGGGTTACTGAGCCTGATGATTTCCTGAATGCTTTCTGGGGAGGGGGGTTCGGCTGGGATCCAGGTACGAGTTCGAGGTCTGCTAGGGATGTCCTCCTTAGACACGACCTCGAGTTTTGCACCTGGCCAAATCTCTTCTAAACCACCTATGGCTTTAGTGAAGAGATCGAGAGATCTCTGATTGGCATATGCGATGGACTTGACGTGGCCTTGGTGAAAGCCAGCGTCGCTTGTGATGGGATGTGGTCCGGGATTTTCCTGCTTCCTGTTCCTATCGATTACCCCAAGGTAACGACTGATTTAACATTTAATCCCTATTAAAAGCCGGACACTACACAAAACCGAATCACCCTTTATAAGTAAGGTGATCTGAATTTTGAATGCAAAGCAGCATTGAGATATATTGTATTGTTATACCCTATATCCTCTTCCCTTCCAAAAGAAGTTTATCCACAGTTACTTAAAAGTTATTTATTTAAAACGATATAAAAGTAATTTAGAACTGACTTACTAACTTTTCAGATTCTTATAATAGCCCATCAAAAACGGTTTCTCTCACAAATTTCAATTGAAGGATTTCGATTAGTTTCATTTCATCGTTACACGTTGTTCGAAAATAAAAACGGAAATTCAACTACCATAAATCAAGCCATTCTGACACCCCATCATATCGGTTTTACACAACGAAATACTCCTACATACAAGTAGATATGTCAAATTCGAAATTCAAACCAAATAAATTGAATCAAAACCATTAATGGAAACAAATGTCACATCCAATTCTAATATGGGGCGGATCTTTCTGTGACCAAGGTAGTATGGCACGTGAAATCACAAAGAAAAAAAAAGCAAAACAACTCCAAACCTTAGCACAATAGTGTCAAAAATCACACAAACCATTTGATCAGTCCCGGAAAACATAGCGATTTCCATTCGAAACTGACTCAATTGCCAGTAACGCTGCCGCAAGAGCTGTTGAATTTTTATGGCGCGGAATACATTAACCCCAAGTAGGTATCCAGGGGGATACCGATACAAGTATGCATAGCGCCCGCAGTCAAACTGTGCCAACCCAAAATGTGACTACATTTCGACAAGATAACAAAACCGATAGCATCCCTTGTTCCATATCCGACACACAATACACCACAAAACCTAGAGTCCTTCCGACAACACAAAAAACAACTCAAACACCACCCCCCGTTTACCGAGGGTAGTCATACGAGAAAAAAAAGTCACTCACTCAATATTTATTTATGCATTGAAAAATCAGAAGCAGAAAAACTTTCCGCCAAACTTTGCCACAAAAACCATCCACCGATCGGCGATAGTGTGAGATGGAGGGGCTGTAAGCCCCTATTTCACTGCCGATGGCACCGTGCATGGATGAAATTTTTACGAAAATTGAAAAATCCCAGATGAGCGAGTAAGTGAGCGGAGGAAGCAGTGGAAGTGATGGCAGCGGAAGTTAGAACAGCGAAAAGAATGAGAAAGAGAAAGGTTATGCTTAAGCCAAAAAATACGGGTCGCAACGTTTGTTTGGCGCCCTCCGTTTCCAGCATCGTCGCCTTCGATTTGGGCTTGGGGTTGGAATTGAGCTTAAGGGATGGGGTACATGTTGAATACGTTCGATTTTGAGTCAAGTGCTCAATTCGCATTTAAGTAAAATGGAGTAGAAGATAAACTCGCGCACGGATTACGAGAACCGAATAATGAATACGAAGGAGCAGAAGATTGAAAATTCTTTTCCCATCTCTGGTAGCACTTGAAGGTACTATCGATATTGAACGTATCGTATCTGCATTCCCCTGGCGATAGGACGAAATATTGCCACTGATATCATAGATGCGGGATAAGCAGTCGTGTTAAGAGTTGACGCTTTAATTCACAATTGTTGTGATTGTATCTTCTGTTGTTGGAGTTCGAAATCTGGTTATCTAGAACAAGATGAGCTCTCCTGGAGATGTTTGTTCTTTGTGATTTTTGCTCCTTCGATTGTCTCGTATCAGCTGGGAATATCGGTGATTTAATTTTTTCGAACGTTTCAATTTTTGACTTTATCCCTTTTGTGTGTGTTTAAATTGCGTGAAGAAAGATTGTGGGACTTGTTGCTTAGTAATGCAAAATAGGGAAGCGATCTAAATGTTATTTTGAATTCATTTTAGCGGGAATACCTTCGAGCCACTTAGCTGTAGCAATCCTAAGATAGTCTATAGTATATGTCATACTTAAGTGCTTTGATTAATGAATATTAGTTAAAGTATGTATGTGTGTATTTGTATGAATTTATTAAGTAAATATCACTTACACGGTAAGATAATGGAATCTTTTAAAGTGTGAAAGCCTCAAATTTTTTAAAATATTAGATACAAATATGTGCAAGGATGTGTATGTACTCGTATGTATAACAATAATAATAGTGATAGAAGAAGAAAGTTTACAATTTATATATAAAAAAAGAAAAAAACAAAACAAAAAGAGACGGTTGATATTACAGCAAATTAAACATTTTAAATTCTAATTGTTTCATTGGCCAGATATTTTAAGAGAGACTTAAATTTATTAGTGCTTCTAATTTTCCTAATATTTATGGCCAAGGAATTCCACAGTCATACAGAATTTACGAAAAATTGGCGTTCAGAAGTCAAGCAGGCATAGCTCTTTTGAAAAAGCATACCAGATCTACCTGACTGAAGGAAGCGTAGTTTATTGAATAGGTATGCCGGTTGCTTAGTTTGAGTTATATTGTGCGAGGGTTCTATATTTGAGCACGTTATCAAATGTACATCCGCTGATTTGTTTTGAGTAAAAGGAAACATGGTCATACCGTTTCAGGTTAAATACAAAGCGGGCAATATTATTATATACGACATTGAGCTTTCTTCTGGAGTCGTAGTCAGGGCAGCAAAAGATCTCAGAACAATAGAACAGAATCGGCATTAGTAGGGTTTTCACTAACAAGAGCTTTGTCCGTGTAGGGATAAAGCGATGTGTAGTCGAGAGAGCACGTAGTCCACCGTATACCTTACCTATAATGGCGTTTATGTGGGTAGACCAAGTAAGGGTCCAGTTAAATATCAGACCAAGGTTGTTGGCGGAGTCAACGTACTCTATTGGACTTTGGATTGATGGAAAATGAGTAAGATCTAATTTTCTTTTATGAATCACAAGTGCTTTTGTCTTTTGCGCATTAAGACGCAGTTCGTTCTTAGCCGACCAAACAAGTATACGCTGGAGATCTTCATTTACCTGCGCAATCGCTCCGTGAATTAAATTCATTGGAAATCCTAAGTGAGTCACTTTCTGATCATCAGCGAACATGTGAATTTCACTATGCTCAACAATCTTGTGCTGTTCATTTACATAGAGAGAGAAAACCAATGGTCCAAGAATAGAGCCTTGCGGTACCCCCCTCTTTCTGACAAAGGACATGAACATCGGTTACCCGCTACAACCCATTGCTGTCTCCCTTCTAAATATGGAAATATAAGTTTTGTGGAGGGCAATGAAAAATTGAGCAAAGAATAGTGTGGTTAACCGTGTCGAATGCTTTCGAAAAGTCAAGTAACATCAGGATTGTAACACGGTTTTCATCAACAGCTTTTCTAATTTCATCGACGACCATTAACAACGCAGTCTTACAACTTCGTTTTTGACCGAAACCAAATTGGTTCTCGCAGAGCAGTTTTTTAGTCAAAAGATAGCTTTGTATTTAAATTAGAATGCATTTTTCAAAAACTTTTGAAAGGAATGGCAAAATTGAAATTCGTCTAAATTCCACCGTATTTCCATTTGATTTCTTAGGAATAGGAATAATTTTAGCGTCTTTCCAATGAGCGGGAAAGACTGATGTCATTAAAATTGAGTTGAAGACGTATGTTATAAAAAGCAGTAAATATGGAAGCAGAAGCTTAACAAATTTTGGGTGGATTTCGTCGAGTCCCATAGCGTTTAATTTGATCGATAGTACCGCTTCTGCAACGTCTTCCTCGTGTAGCATATGGAAATCGAAGTATGATTCTCTACAATCGTCCGGTGACTCGTCGTGATTGGATTACTGAGGAAGGATCACTCGACGCTAAGAAAATTGAGTTAAGCTGGTCGCAGTCTATATTACCAGGAGTTTTAGGCCTTTGTTTTCCTAACCCAACTTCACGGATATGTTTCCAAACCTCTTTGCTTGAGGAACAGCTACCAAATTTCCTATAGTAGAAAACGCGCTTGGCATTTCTTAATTTAGAAACCGTTTTATTGCGGAGTCTGCGATATTTATTCAAAAACTTATCCATTCCTCATCCTTTTTCATAAGCTGTAGGATATTAGGGGTATGCCATTGAAGGAAAGGGGGCTTGGCAAGTTTTGCTTTTAATGGCACATGTTTGTTGAAGAGGAAAGCAATTCTTTCCTGTAGAAAGTTAGTTTGATCATCAATAAGGGGCATCCGATATATATACTCCCAGCATGTAGCTATAGTATCTGCCTGCAATTGAGCATAATTTAGGTTATAAAAGTTTCTAAACATGACTTTAAACTCAGCAAATTCGTTTTTAGCGTGGTGAGTTAGATACGTCAAGTCATGCTTTGAGAATGCAGGTTCTCAGAGTTGGCTATACAACAGGACTTTCCCCATATCGGATACAAAAATTGAATCGATAAGAATCGAAGCAGTGGTCGTTGACGTGTTGACAGGGTTTAGATCGAACGATTTCATATTTTCCAAAAAGCCTATGGAGCCGGATATATCTAGCAGGTTACAATTAAAATCGCCACATATAACTATGTTAGTGGCAGTATAGTCTTTCTCCTCGAGGATAGCATATAGTGCAGCAAAAGAGATGGAGTTATTTGGTCTGTAGACTACGCCAATCAATATTTTTTCATGACTACATTTGATGCTTAGGAAATAGTATTCGAGAGGGTAGTCCTTGCTTGATTTGCATACAAAGTTAAAATCAAGTGTGTTCCGTACATACAATGCATCTATCAGATCGAAAAAGCTCAAAACCTTCTACTTCATAAATTTCATCAGATACATCAGCATGAAACCATGTTTCAGAAACACATATGACGTCAATTTTAGGGTACAAGCTTTGGGCGTTAATATGGCAGATATGAAGGCCCTTGTGTTGTGCCTGGAGAACACGAATCATGCCAACAAGATATCCGTTAGCTCCAACGACTGCGTTTTCCTCAGTATCTGATATACTACCCATATTCATGATGGACAGCTATGAAAATATTTTTTGTAGGAAAATCAGAAGTTCTAAATGTGAAGTGAAAATCTTACCATGACCATTGAAACTGTTAAATTATTTTGAAAGTTAATAATTATGTTTATACTAATAAATGATATAGAATAAAATGATAAAGAAATAAATAAAACTCGATAAAAAAGAAAAAAGAAAAGTGCTGCGGCGAAAAACTACAACGGCAACTCTGAATTCCCGGTGGTTCTTTTGTTTTATTTTTATTCTGTGATAGCTTCTAATGTTTGGTGCGTTTGAACGACAAAGCATCTTCCATCCTTTTTTAATTTAACGTAAACTAGACCCAACTTGGTATAAGCTGCGAATATTTTTTTCTCTAAAGTGCTAAAAACCAAAATATTGTATTTTAGTTAAAAGACTTATTAAAGGTTTATGTCTACTTTATTAGATGGTTAAGGCAAGACTGTCTGGAGTTTGTAAATCTCTTTTCCCCCTTAGCCAATAATATTAATGTATGGCTACACTACTCCATCAACGTACATATGTATAAACAATATATGATAGTTATGTATACAACATCTCCTTGATTTTATAATTCAAACAAAGTTTACTTTAATCAATTAATTAATTATTATAAGCTGCACTGTAAGTACCATTCATTTATAAATACAAATCTAATAAAGCTTATTTCAATGAGTTAATTAATTATTATAAGCTTCTTCCATACCGAGTAAATTGTTGTTTAGGGTCTGCCGATTCTGGATTGTTTCCTGAGGGAGAATTAATTTTTGAATTTTCATTAACACAACTAGCAATATCGGAATTTATTTCCTCATTACTTGTTGTAGATTCAGTGCTTTTATCATTTAATTCTATTCTTTGTGGGTAATTTTTAAAAATATGTTGAGTACTTCTTCTGTTTGCTCTGTTCCGTTTGCTTAATTACTGTTCCTGGAAACCAAACAGAAGTAGGATCCTTTTTAAAAAATATTGTGTCACCTTTCTCATATATGAACTTTAGTTTTTTTACAGCCTTTGCTATAATATTTTGCAGTCTTAGTCGTATATTTGCTGAGAAAATCTTTTATATATTTGTAATTAGCAACGGTTGGATAAAGATACTCTTCGGTGCAGGGAATTTTGGTTCTAAGATTTCTAGACATTAAAAGTTGGCAGAGTTGTAAAAGAATTAAATCATTTTCGAAATTAATTCATTTGATTTATATCCAAGAATTTTTAACTCATGAATTCACTAAAAGACTTCAACTTCAAAATGTGAAATCACCATTCATTTCAAAGTCATTGATTGGTAATTCATTTTAGTGAATTCAATGTTTGCATTCAAATTAATGCAATCATCTGTGATTTCAGTGAAGTCATTGAAGTCATTTTGAAGTCAAAAGCTATTGAATAGCAATATTGATTTTTTGTGAAAATAACTTCATGTACTTTTCTTATGTCTAAAGACATCAAAATGACTGCAATGACTTCAAAATGACTTCAATGACTTCAAAATGACTTCAATGACTTCAAAATGACTTCAATAGCTTTTGACTTCAAAATGACTTCAATGACTTCACTGAAATCACAGATTGAATTCACTAAAATGAATAATCTATCAATGACTTCAAAATGAATGGTGATTTCATGTTTTGAAGTTAAAGTATGTTATTGAATTCAAATGATTGAAGTCAATACATAGAAGTTTTCTCTGTGACTTCAATGACTGCAATCAAAAATGATTGCATTCTTTTACAACTCTGAAAGTTGGCTTGGCGAATATCCAAATGCAAGGGGTGTGCTATAAAAGGATCTGAAAAAGATTCTAGTGATTTTTGTAAAAAAAATTTTAACAGCTCGAATTTCCCGCTCAGTTTGATCGCCATAAATATGGGCTTGATGTATGAAAATCTATGTCCCAGTTACAGCAAAAATCTTTAATTTCCTTTGAGTTGAAAGAAGATCCATTATCAACAATCATAGTATGAGGAGCACCATGACGACTAAAAATTGATTTAGGCTGCGTTATTATTTGGTGGCTGGAATCGTCATTATTTAGCAAAGCTATTTCGATATATTTTGAGAAGTAGTCTACTACCAACAAGTACATTTGATTTTTAAATTGAAACAAGTCCAGTCCTAACTTGTACCATGGAATTGAACGATAGTCGTGAGGTTGAAGAGGTTTTTTTGAAATATTTGGTCTATGCCGGAGACATACTGGACAGTTCGGAACTATATTGTATATATCGTTACTGATATTGGGCCAGAAAACTAAGTTTTTAGCTAAACGTTTGGATCTTTCAATACCCATATGCTCTTCATGGATTAACGACAATATAGACGGCCTCATTTTGGCAGGAATCACAAGACGATCAGATTTGAATACTAAGCCATTTATTACGTGCAACTCATCTCTAAAATTGAAGTAAGGCATAGTGTCTCTACTAACTTCTTTTTTATTCTTGGGTCATCCGTTCCTAAAGTAATTTTTGATATCAGACAGAGCTTTATCAGGCATTGTGCATTCTCGAATTTCATCTAATTTAGATTTTGACACCGCCAAATTTGAAATCAGTAAGTTGCAGTGCAAACTAATGTCTTTATCAAAATTTTGTAAACATTTTTCATTTAAAGAAGCTCGAGAGAGGGTGTCTGTAAGAATCATAGCTTTCCCTGGCTTGAAATAAATATGCAGATCATAAGGGTTTAAATGCAACATAATTTTTTGTAAGCTTGCTGGTACTTTATACAAAGCCTTTTTAAAGAGAGAAATTAATGGCTTGTGAGCTGTTTCAACATAGATGCCAGCCTTACCATATAAATATTGGTGAAATTTGTACAGCCAAATAATATAGCGTAAAGTTCTTTTTGAATTTGTGCATAGTTTTGCTGGCATTCAGTCAAAGTACCGGATGCAAAAGCTAATGGTTTGTCACCATGAAGTATAACTGCACAGACAGCGCACTTAGAAGCATCTATAGAAAAAACTTTGACTTTGCCCTGTTAAACTTTAAACCGATTTTTCCAGCTCTATCCAGAACCAATTGAAGTCGTTCATTATGCTCTTCTTTTGAACTCCCATACATCAAAAAATTGTCGATATATTGGGTATATAACTTAATTCGTGCAGCTTGCTAAGAGATGGCGTGACTTGTATTATTCCATTGTTATTATTCCATTGGAACATGCGATGGAAAGCTACTGTCATTGTACGTCATTTCAGTGTATGTCATTCATTTGAAGCGTAAACAACAATAATTTTTTTTCACTCAAATATGTCGAACTTTGTGCATGAAAAAGTGTTTTTGCAGGGAGTTCTTCTTCATTACTTTAATATGAAGAAAACTGCTGCCGAAAGTCATCGTATTTTGATGGAAGTTTATGGTGAACATGCGCTAGCTGAGCGAATGTGCCAAAAGTGGTTTGCACGACTTAAAAGTGGTGATTTTGGCTTGGAAGACGATGAACGGCCTGGGAAGCCAAAAAAGTTTGAAAATGAAGAACTGGAAGCATTACTCTATGAAGATTGTTGCCAAACACAAGAAGAGCTCGCAGAATCTTTGGGTGTCACTCAAGCAGCCATTTCAAAACGTTTAAAAACAGCTGGATATATTCAAAAGCAAGGAAATTGGGTTCCACATGAACTCAAGCCGAGAGACGTCCAAAGGCGGTTTTGCATGTCCGAAATGCTGCTGGAACGCCACAAAAGGAAGTCATTTTTGCATCGGATTGATACTGGTGATGAAAAATGGATAAATTACGACAACTCCAAGCGCCAAAAATCATATGTGAAACCCGGTCAACCAGCCAAATCAACGGCAAAGCCGAATATCCATGGCGCGGAGGTACCGAACACAATTAATCCGTTTGAAGAGAGCAGTGGCCGAAAAACGCCCGGAGTATGAGACCAGACACGAGGCAATAATTTTCTATCATGACAATGCTCGGCCCCACGTTTCTATTCCGGTTAAGAACTATTTGGAAAACAGTGGATGGGAAGTCTTACCTAACCCGCCTTGTAGCCCAGACCTTGCCCCTTCTGACTACCATTTGTTCCGGTCGATGCAGAATGCCCTCACTGAAATACGGTTCACATCAGAGCAGAATATCAAAAATTGGCTTGATTCATTCTTGGCTGCCAAGCCGGCGCATTTCTTTTGGGATGGAATCCACAAATTGCCAGAAAGATGGGAAAAAGTCATAGCTTCAGATGGGCAATACTTTGAATAATACTATTGTACATGTTTTTCTTAAATAAACGTTCAAATATTGAAAAAAAATGCACGAATTAAGTTATATACCCAATACATGGAGAATTTCAGGAACGTTTCCATGAATTTCCATGAACAATTTCAGGAGCGCGTTATTGCCGAAGGACAACCTTAAAAATTTATATCGACCAAATAGTGTAATAAAAGTGCTAAGTTTAGAGGAGCTTTCATGCAAATTCATCATCCAAAATACGGAATTAGCATCCAGACTAGTGAAATATTTGGCACCATATAAATTTGTTTTGCGCTCATCTATAGTTGGGAATGGATAGTGCCAACGTAAAATTGGCTTATTCAAGTTTCTAGGATCTAAACAAATGCGAAGTTTGCCCGTCGGTTTTTTTACAATAACAATGGAACTTACCCATTCTGTAGGCTCTTCAATTTTTTCAATAACTAATATTTTTTCCATTCTGTTTAATTCTTGCCTTAAGGGCTCCCTTAGACCAAACGGTATTCTCCTTGGACAATCCACTACCGGCAGTACCTCGGGTTTTAAAAATAAGTGGCACTTCCTTTCCAAACAACCTAAGCCCTCAAAAACATGATGGTACTTCTTTATTAAACCTAAAAGAAAAGAATCAAAAGTATTAAGAGAATAATTATGAATTGCATGAGTATACATCTTCTTTTCTGCTTCTGACCGCATAACTAAATTTAATTCAACACAGCTCGGCAAACCAATTATTGTTCTACATTTAATATCAATGATGTGGAATTTTAAATCACATGACTTAGAATCCACACTACATGATAAATTGCGAAATCCCAATACTTTTAACTTTTCATTCCTAAATGTCGAAATACTCGTATTTTCATAGGCCTTGTTCATTTATTTCAGCTAACCCTACATTTAAAGAATGAGATTCGGAAGTTTACCAAAAGCTACAAAAACATGCCGCGGACAAACCCCGAACCTAAGCCGATAGAGACGAACAAGTTAACATAGCAGTAGAGTCATAGTCAAAGCTGTGGAAAGATAATTTCTGTGCTCTGTGGACGATGACGAACCCATTACCGATGCCAGCAAAATGAACCTTTCAACCTGGACGATGTAGACTACCAATTTCGTACACCCGACCTGGGTGAAGTGAAGTGAAGTTACGTATCTAAGCTGAAGTCCAACGAAGCTGCTGGAGCGGACAGCCTGACCACCAAACTCTTCAAGGCGTCAAGCGATGGCCTGATAAGGAGCATACACCAACTCACCTGTAAAATTTGGTCGGACGAAAGTATGCCTATTGAATGGAACCTCAGCATTGTTTGTCCGATCCTCAAGAAAGGAGACCCTCTGAATTACGGAAACTACAGAGCATGTCTTCTTAACATCGCGCCTACATGATTCTATTTGCCATATTGTGTGAACGCCTGACGCCGTTCGTCAACAACCAGATTGGTCCATATTAGTGTGGCTTCAGGCAAGGAAAGTCCACCATCAACCAAATATTTACACTACGGCAGATCTTGGAAAAAGTCCATGGGCACCATATATTCAAAGATTTTAAGGCCGCATAATACAGCATCTATAGAGACGAGCTGTGCAGAGCAATGTCTAATTTTTTTAAACTGTTAAACTGTTAAAACCGTTTGTGCAGGATTGCGATGGAGAATGCACGCTGCTCCGTCAAGGTCGGTAAAGAACTTACCGAGACCTTTGATGTCAAAAAAGGATTTAGACACGGCGATGCGATGTCACCCTTTTTCTTTAGTTTCGTTCTTGAAAGAATAGTGCAAGACTCGCGCTCCAACACAAGACGCACAATCTTTCAAAAGTCCGTCCAGTTAATCGCATAGGCCCATGATATTGGCACAATCGGAAGAAAGCAGAGTGATATCAGTGGCGCTTTCACGAGTATTGAGACGGAAGCGGCGAAATCGGGTTGCTGCTACTATATGCTGCTAAAAAGAAAGGACACCCAACATCGACGTCTGGCGCAGAATATCACCCTCGACAAATAAAACTTTGAGGTAGATAAGAACTTTGTCTACCTAGGCTCCACTATCAATTCATGCATGACACCAGTTCTGAGATCACACGAAGGATAACTCTTTTCAATCACTGCTCTGTTGGGCTAAAAAAGCAATTGACTAACAAAGCCCTCTCTCTAACAACAAAAGTAGCCCTATATAAGACCTTAATAATCCCACCCCTGCTCTATACCGCAGAGGCATAAACTTTATCAGAAATGGATGAGGGTGCTCTTGGCTTGAGGAAAATTCTTCGGGTGATTTTCGTTCCCGTCCGCATAGACGGTGAGTGGAGGAGAAGATACAAAAACGAATTATATGAGCTATATAGTGGCATCAACTTAGCCAGAAGAGTGATGGTCAAACGACTAGATGGCTAGGTCATATAGACCGCGACTCACGTGAAGCACGAAAATGTAAGGGGACCTCAGTCAACTTAGGGTGCGAAACTTGAGGCAGCCACCTAAAAATCGAGCTGGCTGGACACGCTTGTGTCCAAACCGTACTGTAGCGCCATGTTAAGTAAATAAGATAATTCGTAGTAAACGAATTTGTTAGTAAAAATCCGGTAATCTAAAACGTTTCCATCTCTTGAATGCGTAGTCCCTTTTATGTTTCAGTTCTATGTTCTGGGGGGTAAACCAATGTACGAGTATAACTGAGTTCCTTGTAACTTTTGACTTGATAAGAACCTCTACATTAAACAAGTTAATAATGTTTTAGTTAAACATATTAATTCCTTCGTTAGATAATGAACAATTCGTTCTATATCGTCCTTAAGTAAATTACCATTCATAGATTTGAAACACCAACATGTTGTCACGAGTGTTACAGTTTGTGGAAATCTTAAACGCCGCAAGTATTGTAATAAATCATGTCTGGAAATCATCAGGGCGGAGACTCGGTTGAAGAGAACGTCATTACTGATATTATTAAAAAATCTAAAGTCTAAAAGTGTACTACATCCATTAGCACGTACGGCAAAAAACTCTGAAAAGTGAACCTAGGACTTCGAAGACAGTTCATTCATTCGTTCGTGATCGCGTTGGTAAATCATGCGATTATAGGCGCTGACTTCCTCAATAAATCTTCTTTAATGGTCGTCGTAACAAATCGACGCGTTATACATGCAACAACAAAATTGTTCATAAGTGCTTTACATGCTTTGGTTGATACACCCTCCCCAAATAGCGTGGGTACAATGGTAATATTTTTTTTGAAAATCTCAAACGACTTTCTGTTCTCTCAGCGCCAGCAAGTTTCAACAATCCTGTCAACAGTCCAACACCATATTCTTATAAAAGGCCAATTACCATTTTTGAAACAACGCAGATTAAATTTGCACGTGTTGAGTTTCAGAATATGGTTGATCTAGGTGTTTGTAGGCCATCCTCCTCTCCATTCACCCATTCACGTGGAATAAAAAAAAAGGCAGTGACGACTGGAGATCAGGCGGAGACTTCAGACGGTTTAACGCTCTGACGTTGCCAGACAGGTCGTAGTATTCAAAAACGTAATAAAAATCCTAGACACTCGCAGGGTACATCGGCAGCTAAAATCAGCTATTATTGCTAGGGATTTCCTGGGCATCAGAACGGTAATAGCGGAAAACTTAGGATGTACACCTCCAGAGTTATCCTACGGGTAAGCCCTTAAAATACCGGTAGCATTCTTGGTGATGATGGACCCACTCCTAAAACGTGACAGTACATTATCTTTGACTGATTATTTGAGAATTGCAATACGGCTAGTAACATCAACAGACACACAGAGTCACAAAGAAAATATCTCACTTTGTTTTTATTAAAGTAGATAGAATACGTCCAGGTCTCACATAATAAGGAATTAATTAAGAATAAGACATTAAATAAAGTATTAAGTGCTCATCTAAGTTTTTTTTATGAAAATGCAACTTTATTGTGAAAAAATGTTTACAAATGAATCATTCAAAGTATTGCCCATCGCTAGGTACAACTTTTTCCCATCTTTCTTGCAGAGCTCGAATACCGTTATGGTAAAAGTGTTCATCTTTTAAGGCTATCCACGAATCAAGCCATTTTTTGATGTCTTCATATGTATGAGCGGAACTGCTGATTAGCCAAGCCAGACCATGTGCCATCGAACGTAACAAGAAAAAATCGGACGACGCAATATCTGAAGAATATTGCGGGTGGGGTAGGACTTCCCATTTGAGCGTCTCCAGGTAGATTTAAACGGGTTTGGCAACTTGAAGCCGAGCGTCGTCATCCTGTATAATCACTTTTTCGTGGCTCTGCTCGTATTGTGACGGTTATTGACGCAGTGATCGCTCCAATCGCATCAATTGAAGTCGATGCCGTTCTCCAGTGATGGTTTGATTTCAATAGCTAATAAATAACACAACCGTGGTCCCATCAAATACACAGCACAAGCTTTGCAGCATGAATATTCGGCCGAGCCGACGACGTAGAAGCATAACTGGGCAGTCCCCATGACTTTCTTCTCTTTAAGTTGCTGTAATAATGGAAGAAAACCCCCCTTTTTCGTCGCTAGAGCAGTTGTTCACAGGTGAAAAAACGACGCTCAACGTCCCTTGGCTTCAAATCATAAGGAACTCAAATTTCTTGTTTTTGAATCATTCCCAACGCATGCAGTCTCTGGCGGGTAACACCTAATGCTAAAGCAAGCTCTTCTTGCATTTTGGACGGATCCTCACCGAGCAATGCTTCAAATTCAGCGTCTTGAAAGGATTTTTTCCTTCCTATGAATTGCAGGAAAGATCCTTTAATTGGCAAAAGGAGTATCCTTTCATTACGCGAAAGAGAGATATCTGTTCAAGAAAAGGGATTCAAATTGAAAATGAAAAATAGTCAGTAAATTTATTTTTATAAAATGTATTTGTAATCAGAAAAAAAATAAAAAATATAAAAAAAAATTAAGAAAAGTTTGTTTCAAATATATTCTGCCTTATAATCTGTCCTTGTCTTAAACTATTATCGTCGTCCGAATGAAAATGTTCACCGTTACTGGTTGGTGTTTTTCCAGTCCTTCTAGTTCCTCCAGTAATTCGATGGATACATTGGCTTCTGAGAGAATGTTATGGAGAACAACGCACGCGTTTATAATTTTTCCCGCTTTTACAGGATCAAAACTAAGTATTCTGTGCGAAGAAAGACCACGAAATCTGCTTTTTAAAATTCCGATACAGGGTTCTACCATACATCTCGTGGTTTTATGAGCAACATTGTATTTTTCCATTGCTCTATTTGAGGTTGTCTTACATGGTGTCATTAACTATGGTTGCAGTGGGAATCCACTATCTCCAAGCAGCCAAAAATACGTTTTTCCTTCCGCATAAAAAATGTATTCCGAATTAGGTATTTCGAGTCACACACTAAAAGCACATGTATGGAATGATCTCCGTTCCGACAATAATAAGCGGATTCAAGGTCATGCTTTGGTGCAGTTATCTAAATGTGAGTTCCATTTATAAATCCCACAATCCCAGGGAAAGATGCTATATTGTAAAACTCTGCTTTAATTGCGGCTTGCTCTTCCTCGTCTGGAGATGTAACATATTCATGTGCTATTTCATTTAGAATTTCTGCTACTTCATGGATACAGCGATGAACTGATGTTTGAGACATACACGCCATAAAATCTTGTCCAAGTGCTCGTTGATAGTTTCCTGTGGCAAAATATCGCAAGGCACAAAGAAAACGAGTAGTAACACTAATTGCAGATTGCCGCTCATTTTTATAAAAACGATGTTAAATTTTTTCCAGAAATTCCAAACATAAATGCTTTGGGAAACGAAACAAGTCCATGAATTGCTGTTCTATTGTTTCCTTAAGTGGATCACGAGAGTTTCTGATGATATTCCTTCTGATAATTAGTAATTTTCTCCTGTGGAAATATAAATGATAAGATGTAACAACTTTCTTAAAATTAATTTAGTTTACCTATTTTGTCGTCTAATGTATCTCCTTGCAATAATGTTATATGTTGAGCTCATTTTCACTTTTAATAATCAATTCTTTAACAAATAACAAAACCACAAACAAAAATTGTGCTAGCAATTCCTTTTTTCTAGAAAAATGAAACGTCAAACTGAATTCAGCTCACTCAGCTGACAAAAACATGTTCACTCAGCATATTAAAACTCACAGCATGTTGCGGAATCACACAAACTGCAATGTGTGTACACGTAAACTCTTGAGGAATCGGGCCCCTGGAAAGGTTTTTTATTATTCCCCTATATTAAATAGGCCGAAACGACGATATTTCCAACTATCGACCAATTGCTAAGCTGTCCTGTATACCTAAGCTTTTCGAGAGTATTATTTATGACATAATGCTTTTCCATTGTAAATCTATTGTTTCCCAAAATCAGCACGAATTTCCTAAAGGTAGATCTACGACCACCAACTTAACGGAATTCGTATCAAGCACTTTATGTGCACTGGAATCTGGAAATGAAGTTGACGTGATTGCTACCGATTTCAGCAAAGACTTGGATAGGATTTCTCATGATATAATCCTTCTGAAATCAAAGGCTCTTGGTTTCCAATAAACTTTATAACTTGGATTCAATCATATTTAAATGAACGACATTACTATGCTTCTGACCCAATTAAAGCCTCCTCTTGTGTCCCTCAAGGCAGCTACCTTGATCCCTTATTATTTATTCTGGCCATTAATGATGTTGATTGGATCACTAAAAATTCATACATATCTGTTTACGCAGACGATATGAAAATTTTTGATATATATCATCTTCCTCAGACAGCCTACCACTGCAGGAAGATCTTGATAGATTTTGTGCTTGGTGTCAGAAGAATTGTCTTGAACTTAACGTTAATAAGTAAGCGGCCCCCTACTTCACCGCACTGCTATCTAATCTTTAATCTGCCTGTTCCCTCAGTAAATGAGTTGTGTGATTTAGTTGTTATTTGTGATAAGGAACTCAATTTCCGTTCTCGAATTGATAATATAATAAAAAAAAGCCAACTCTGCTCTTGGCTTCATCAAGCGCTGGTCTAAGGAGTTTTCCAATTCCTATGTTACCAAATCTCTTTACATAACCTTCGTTAGGCCTTTTCTTGAATATGCAAGCTAAGTTTGGTCACCCTACTACAAAACACACATCCTCCGGATAGAAGCTATTCAACGCAAGTCTTTACGATTTGGTTTACGTGGTCTTCCCTGGGATGATAGCCAAAATTTACCACCTTATACTGAACGGCTGGAACTTATAAATTTACAATCCCTTTCTATACGTCGAAAAATTGCCGACATTCTCTTTATTCACCAAATTTTAGTTGGTAATATCGATTGTCCTTCTTTACTTCGACTTATTTCTTTTAATACCAACCCACGCAATCTTAGGTCTGTGCCACTTTTCCGGCTCAACCTTCACAGAACGAATTACGGGCACTTTGAGACAATGTCTAGAATGCTTCGTAGAGTTGACGATATTCTGCCTGTCTTCGACTACCATCTCAGCAAACTCTCTCTCAAGAACATTCTTATTTCCACCTATGCCTCACGTCCTAACTTTTTTTAACCGCTCCCACCCTTTAGTTGTTATCTTTGGTTTTAAGTGAAATTGTTACTTTTAAAAATAAGCTTGCAATAAGCGTTAATAAGTCTGAATTCAATCACACCTACAGAAGTGCGCTGTTGGGTGTGGTCTTCACGTTTATTCTTTTTTTTTCTAAAATACGGCCGTGGCTCGTGTTTCAATCAATGGTCAACATTACCGGACAATAAACAGTGGATATTTTTTTTTTCGAAAATGTGGATGAAATTGGATAGTAGGTAGCCCCATAAAGATGGGCCTCTGTAAAAATATTGCTGTATGCTAATAAGCCTCAAACTATTCAGACCTAGAGCGCCGACATTCAGCTCGTTATTTGTGAAATAGAGAAGTAAGTGCTTCAAAAAGTGTCCTAAAATCTAGCATTGTCAAAAATAGCCTGAAGTCGTGTTCAAAACATAATGTCATGAATCATAATGGATTTAAATTCCAAAAGTTCTATAGCATTAAAAATATTCTCAATGAGCTTTGCCCCTAAATCCTTGATAGCATCTGCGCTGCGTATGGTTTTTAAATATTGCTTAAGATTAATTTACAAAATTGCCAGGATGCAAAAAAGCATAATATCCGCATGCTTAAAAAAAATAAAAAATAAATGTGAATTAATAAATTTGATGTATCTGTTTCAAAAAGTCATCTTTATTTAAAGCTTATATATGATTCTCTCACTTAGCTACTCAAATCATTTATCCAATCGTAGCTTAACAACTAAAAAGGCCGAATCGAACTACTTAGTTTTTTTTAGTTTTAAATGCATTTTATTATCTTAATCATTAACCCTTACATACTAACAAAAAATGCTTAAATGCTAGCTTAAAATTACTTAACAATCTTATATTAACTTATTGGCCCCACACAGGCACTCTAAGCTACTCTAAATTCTTATATCTATGTCTTTCGACTATATTTACATTTTACTTAGGAATAATTATTTTCTATACTTAAGGCTAAGAAAAAATTGTTCACAAAAACTTAGCATATGGACTTAATTTTTTATAAAACTTAATATCTAACTTAAAATAAACCTTAGTCTACCTAACCTACATACACAATACACACACACAGATATTATACACAATTATATACATATATTAGTGTATACAAAGGTATACACTAATATATGTATATATTTCTTAAATGCTAACCTAAACCTACGCAAGCTGGCCATCGCTATTCACAGAGCAAATAGATTGGTCAGCTCTGCCTCATTAGTGAGGCTGGTCCGTAATTGACGGAAACGACGACGAAACATCTTCTCCATCATTCAACCACCAGAAATGCTGGTGCTGCCGAACGACATCCCTCTTATCGCGATTCCCCACCGCCCTACTGAACCTGAGACGATCCACACTGCCGTGTGCGACGTCTCTGCCGTAGTTGAGTCGCCTGTCCCCAGCTTTCCGAGCGACATGGAAGATTAACGGGACCGCTGATCTATCCTGGATCAACCCTATCTGATCTAGGTAGAGGAATGCTTCCGGTGGAACGAAGCCGTCAGAGCGCACACTCTCGTGGTAAAGGTAGTTGGGGTAGTAAGCCCCAGATATCAGGTTATTCGTCGAGGCCATTGCTCTTGCAATGTGCCTTCGAGTCAGCTTAATTACGAAGTTGTCCACTCGTATTAGGTTCGCCCTGTTGTACCGAATCGAACTACTTTACCTATTTAGATGTCGCTAGAGTTCAAGATGAACTCGGTCCTCAACTGACAAGCCTCTCCTGTTACCCAGATTCCTAGATATACAACTGCCTCTGGTTGCGCACCACAAATGGAATGAGGTCCCTTTCTACTTGGGGGCGACATCTAAGTTGAGATCTTCCCCTACTGCGTTGTCCTCCCAGGTTGGACTCGAAAACTCTGCGGACCGGAACACTGGTGTCCATTCGCTCTACATGTCCTAACCATCTCTGACGATGCACAGTTTTCTGACTCGTTGAATCTTCTTCTCCAAACTCCTTCAATCTGAGCTGTACCAAATATTGTACGAAGAAATTTTCTCTCGATATGATCGAGGATACCTTCATCTGCCTGGGGCCAATTACATTGTTGGCGAAGGGTTGTTGGCGACGTTCACACAATATGGCAGATAAGATCTTGTATCCAAAGTTGTGGAGACTTAGACCTTTATAGGTGGCACCCTCAACCGCCTGCTTTTTTTGTGTATCGGGCATACGGTGCTGAGACTCCATTCATCAGGCATACCATACACTCTTCCTACCAGATTTGCGAAATGAGTTGATTTACTGGATTTTAGCTTACGAGGGTTGTATCGAGCTGTTATTAAATTCTTGTTTTTGAAAGGAAATGCGCTCACGCAAATCAAGAATGAGTTAGACTCTGTGTATGGGGACCCTGCACCATCGTTTACCACTGTGAAATTTTGGGCAGCTGACTTTAAACGTGGCCGTAAGAGCTTGGGAGATGATAAACGTTCGGGACGTCCAGAAACTGCAACCACTGACGATAACATGCTAAAGTTCACCAAATGGTGTTAAACGACCGCCGAATTAAAGTGAGAGAGATAGTAGAGGTTATGAAAATGTCCAAAGAATGTGTTTGTTACATATTAAATCAAGATTTAGGCATGAGATAGCTGTCCGCGCGTTGAGTGTCGCGTTTGCTTACGTTAGACCAAAAACATTTCTAACGCTCTGTTGGCGCAGTTTAGGCGCAATAAAACCGAGTTTTGGGGTCGATTAATTACTGTAGATGAAACTTGGATACACCATTATACGCCCGAAACAAAAATTCAGTCAAAACAGTGGAAAGCAGGCTCTAAAAAAGCAAAAACTGTTTTTTCGGCTGGAAGGTGATGGCGACTGTTTTTTTTGGGATAGTAAAGGAGTTATCTTAATCGATTATCTTCAAAAAGGAAAAACCATTACAGGGGCATACTACGCATCGTTACTTGCCAAGCTGAAGGCAGAAATTGCGGAAAAACGGCCACATTTGCAGAAAAGAAAATCCTGTTTCAGCAAGACAACGCGCCTTCTCACACCTCAGCGGTTTGAGAAGTACGGTTTGAACTGCCTGACCATCCGCCTTATTCACCAAATCTAGCCCCAAGCGACTTCTTTTTGTTCCCTCATCTAAAAACTGCTCTCGGAGGACAGAGATTTTCGCCAAACGAGGAGGCAATCACCTTCGTGAACAATTATTTTGCAGAGAAAAACGCCAAGTACTCGTACTATTTGGACGGGTTAGAGAGATGGAAGCATCGCTGGGAGAAGAAAAAAAAATTGGAGAAAAATTGTCTTGTGTCATTGTTTGGTGGGAAACTTTTCAGCCAACCCTCGTGGATATTGCTATCCGTACTTCGTTCTGCTTAGATGGGCAAAGTTTTGAGTAAGTTGAATGTTCTATTATAAAGGGTGATTCTTTTAGAGATACTACATATTTTCAAATATAAAAAACGAATCAAGAAATTAAATTTTATCGGGTAATATTTATTATCATATAAAAGAACTGCAATAGAGATTGAATTTGTACTCGAACTAGCGCTTTGTCAAAAATTGTTCGAATTACTTTTCAAATCCATTAACCAAAGCTATGATCAGCTTTGATCACAATCCCGCCTTCTGTCGACTTCTTTATTTGGCGCAGGTAGTCCAAGACATTCAAAACGCAAATTGGCATCGCTTTGGCAGTATTAATAAAAGAGGTTTGCGTGATGTTTCTACTAGCCTGGATAGCATCCTTATCCGTGAAGATGTTGACCGTTCAATGGAAACATTAAGCGCCGTGCCAAAAACCGTCAAAAAATTCCAACCATTCACTTTTTCTCCGTTTACGGTTGCATTAATAAAGAAATGAATATTCAGAAAAGAAATTTGAAAAGAGTTTGGCATCCTAATTTCCAGGAGTATGTTCGTACTCTGAATAAATTTTGATCAAAGTTTATTGATAATCAACGTAGCCATGATTGGAAGTACAAACTCAGTGCATTGGACACATGCAGAAAGCTCTTTTGGAATATAATGCGAGTATTAAAAAACAAGCGTAGAATTATTTCAGGTGTAAAAAGCTCTTCATTTGTTTACTTCACTGATAAGGACAAACGTAATGCCTTTATGAGAAATTATTGCATCGCAATTATTCCTTCTAACTTATATGATCCCCTATTTACTTCCATAATGAACTGTATGATTGGAGACTTTAAGGTCGCTACTTGTACAATCCCACCTACCACTTTGTTTCTACTAGCTTGATTGCTTTTCTGATAAAAATCTAAAATCAAGAAAAGCTGAAAGGAGTACATGACATGGCTTAAAGTCGCAATATTTCACGGAAGCTACCAGAAAGGTCAAAATAATACCTTTACTCAAATCTGGGAAACCTCCAGGAAATTCTGAAAGCTATATGCCAATAAGTCTGCTTAGCTCACTAAGCAAAGTATTTGTAAGAATAATCAAAGAACAGCTAATGGCTTTGATGTCTAAGTACAGCAATTTGGCTTCAGGGAAAACCATAACACAGTTCACCAAGTTGTAAGGGTCTGTAATATTATAAAAACCAATTGTGACCAAGGAAAGTCAACAGGTATGGTTCTCTTGGACATTGAAAAGGCTTTTGACACCGTATGGCATAATGGCCAATTATATAAATTGCGAAATTATTTGGTAGCCCTCATCAAATATAATTATGTAAAATTATCCAAAGTTTCTTGGGTTCTTTCATGTTCATGTTAATAATTCTTTTTCTACTTCGTTAAATGTCAAATGCGGTGTGCCCTAAGATTTTTTTTCATGGAAAAGAAAAGCTTGCTAGGTTGCAACTAGCAACTTTCATGTCAACGGAACCTCTATACCATAGGAAACTATAGCCAAGTATCTAGGCATTTATCTCGACTCTAAATTCATTTTTTAAGGACAAAATATATAGCACACTGAGAAAAAATTAATATTGCGATTAAGATGCTTTATCCGTTTATTAACCCAAAAACACATCTATCGGAGGAAAATAAATTACAATTATTTAAAGTAATTTTCCAAGCAATTATTTGTTATGGCTGCCAAAGTTAGGTTAAGTTAAAATAGGGGTGTGATGGATATGCCATCACACAAACGGGCCCATCGCGATCCCTCTAGAAACAGTTGAATTTATCTTCAAATGCCAAGAACCTAAACAATCTCCCTGGTGAAATATACAATTTTATTGCAAAAGCCAAGAATGCCTTTGAAGTTCATGCCATCTATTTCCTTTAGGCTTTCGAAATAGTATTTCCCTAAAAATTTTCTTCGACTACGCGATATTGCCTCGCATTCACACAGTATGTGTGTTACGTCCTCAACAGCTTGCAGATGACCACAGAATCTGCTAATATCCGTATCTGATAATTCGAGTCTCTTTGCGTGTTTCTGCAGGAGACAATGTCCTGTTAGGGTTCGTAATACTGTCCTTAGCTTATCCCTGTTTCATTTTATTGACTTCCTACATCTTTTACCGTCAAAAAGTGGACAGAGAGCATTAGATACTCTATGTCATTCAAGACTTGACCACCATACGTTGGCAGTCTTTATGATTTTTCCTGCATAGTACCCCTTACTATGCAAAGGGATGGTTTGATCTTCACTATGTACTCACTATTATCGAATAGGCCTTCTCTTCTTGCAAACTCATCCGCTGGTTCATTTCATTTTATACCGCAGTGTCCTGGCACCAGGAACAGTCTCACCCGATTCTGACTGCATAATGCCTATAGCACTGTACGACAGCCCCTGACTATAGCTGAATTGATGTTATCGATTTCATTGCCTTGAGTGCGGCCTGGCAATAGCGGATACCGATCTCATCTGTATTAGCTCAGCCGACCTGAGGACAGCCAGAACTTCTGATTCGAAGACACTGCTTGCGTTCGGTAGTCTTATACTCGTAGGCACTTTTAGTTCTGGGTCTGCTGAGAAGATACCACAATCTGTTCCTTCCTCTGTTTTTGAGCCATCTGTGAAAATTGCAATTTCATTTGACCTGATTATTGCTTTTTTTGCCAGTCCTCTCTCTCCGGATATATTATATCATACGGAATGTCGAAGTCGACCAAGGTAGGAATTTCATCCATTAGAATCGTATTGCTTGGCAGTAGCTTCGCTAAGACCGTGTCGTGTCCGAAACTACTGCTCTCGAAATAATCTAAACTAGAGTCGTATCGCACAGTTTCCAGCAAGTTTTTTGATCTGTAAATCAAGCGATGTTAGATGCAATTGGGCAGTCCAATGCTGCCGTAGGGATGGTAGGGAGCGCACTTCTAATGGCTATGGAAGCCGTTTTTTGAACCACCGTTAATTTATCGTAAATCGTATTCTTATTTGTTACTTTCCACCATACTAGTGCGCCGTATGTAAGTATGGGTCTTACCACTACCGTATACAGCCAGTACACCTTAGTAGATTTTAAGCCTCAAATTTTTTCTACCGTTCTTTTGCAGGTAAAAACAGCATTATATGCCTTTTGGTTCCTTCCACTACATTAAGATTTCAATTCAGTTTTTTGTCCAGAATCACACCCAGATACTTCGCACTGTCCGAAAGGGTCAGTTCCACTCCGTCGACTTTTGGGATTTTGAACTGCGGTATCTTGTACTTTCTGGTAAAAAGAACCAGTTCCGTTTTAGAAGGGTAGGCATTGAAACCACAGCTTTTTGCCCAAGTGCTGATCGCCTTCAGGACAACCTCCATAATCTCGCCTAAAATATTTAAGTATTTTCCCTTCACTATTATGACCACGTCATCTGAGTATGCCGTAGCACTTATACTCATTGTACTTAGTTCTTTAAGGATGTCATTGATAGCCAGCACCCTGTGGCGATCTGACTCCGCCTTGAGGTGTTCTCCTAGTTACAGACATTCTCTGTAATGAAACGATTTATTTTCCTACTTGCACGCATATTGCAGACCCAATTTGTAATGCCCTGTTCAATATTAGGGTCTACTAGAGCACTTTCAATGGCGGTACACTTCACCTTATTGAAGGCATTTTTCATATTATTGATGTCCGCCATAGCAAACTCACTAAAGTGTAGACCCTTTTCCCTACCACCTCGTGCAGGACGGTTTCTACAAGTTTGCCTTTAATACCATATACATATGCATGCTGCGACTCAATCAGAATGCCATTACTGCATCTGTTCCTGATATGAATCTCCAATAATCCCTGTAGGGTTTTAAGCATAAATGATGAGACTTATTGGTCTGAAATCTTTTCCTGTTATATGCCTCTGTTTGCCAGCTTTAGGTATAAAAACCACCTTAACTTCCGTCCAAGCCATTGGTATGTACCCTATTTTTAGACTGTGTCTTAGAATTTGCATAATTTTTTGGATTGCTACCTGTAGTGCTTTTTATAGCATAATCGGTAGAATGCCATCCATATCGGAAGATTTGTGTGGCTTAAAGGACTGAATTTCCCACCGTAATTTTTTTCTATTAATAAGACGACCTATTACCTCTTCAGAGAGAGAGAGAGAGAGAGAGAGAGGGAGAGGTTAATGCTCTCAGTGAACCGTAGTATGCCAGAGTCATCTGATAATGTGGATCCAGGAAAATGGGTTACCACCAATGTTACCAGAACCTCTTGGCTGCTTTCAGCCCAGGTTCCGTACTATTTTCAGAGATAGCTAGGAACGCTCGCTTCTTTTGAAAACAGTTTGCGTTACCTCGAAGCCTCGTCTGTTACCGCGATAGATTCGCAGTACTTCTTTGTTTTCTAACTAGGTACTTGAATTGTTTCTTACATTCGTAGTACTCATTCCATGTATTGTCGCTTTTGAAAAGCGTCACCCTATTATAAGGTTTCCTGACCTTTTCCTTTTTTACCCTATCTCCCTATTCCACCATTTTAGTAGATCCCTTATAGGTGCTCCGTTATCCGGGTAAGCTTTCTCGAACGCCATTGTTAGTGCCTTATTAATATTTTCGCCAGTTCTATCTAAGTTAACAATATTATTGCAGGTGATTGATTGGGTATCCAGGTGTATATTTACCGCTTGCCTATACTTGGCCCAATCAGTCTTCCTAGGATTTCTTTGAAAACTACATACCCTGTTCTGAAAATTCACCTTGAAGTGTATCCATCGATGATCCGACATCGGCTCTTCGTCGACTACTCTCCATTCCTTATTTCTAACCCTTCAGTATGTGAAACAAGGTTGGTATCTAGAACTTCCTGTCTATTTTTCACCACAAAAATGTGTGAATTCCCTCTATTGCAAATATTGAGGTTGGAAGATATAGTGAAATCATACAAACACTCACCTCTTGGGTTAATATCACCGCTTCCACATTGTGTATGATGAGCGTTTGAGTCACAGCCCAGCACCAGCATCCTATCTTTCTGCCTTGCCAAGTCCTTAAGTTTTTCCGAGATAACTACAGTAAAAGCTCTTTATCCCTGCTTCCTTCATTCGCATTTTCACTATTCGCGGATTTAAAAAATGCGACCTAATGCCTATATTCGCGCCTAAAGGTTCCTTTATTTGCGGATCTAATCGGTACATCGGTACATGCATATTAATAAAAAGGATTCAAATGGACTAATAAAAAAGTAAAATAGGCCTTATTTCAATTATACCAAAAGTATGTTGTTAAATGATATCGCCGCTGTATTGGTTCGGCCTTTGACATAAGCCGCTTCGCCGCGGTCGGCATTTGTGGTAATGTACAGAGGGTGGCCAAGTCATGAGCATGGTTTTAAAAAACGGTTTTTATGTCAAGTATTTTTAAATACCAATCAACATAGCGAAGAAATATTTTATCTAATTAATTCTGGGAATTTCAAAAAATGTTTTTAGTAAAGGTCAAAGCAATAAAATTTGGAAAAAACACCTTTCGGAAGGAATTAAGGGGAAATTCCGGAAATTTAAACATGTGTGCTAATGGCTTGGACACCCTCTGTAAACAAACAGTAAGATCCGCTTTGCGTGTTTTATTGTTTCATCTTTCCATTCGTTTCCAAAATTACGATCGAGTAAGACGTCTCTACTGCTGTCTTCCTAATTTATAATGTCGACTAAAAAATTTGAAAAACGAGTTTCCACGCGATAAAAATCCGTGTTACCGCTTAAAGTGAAAATAGAAATGCTTGATTGTTTTGGCCTTGAAGAGTCGTTTGCATCCATATCACGCTCATTCAATGTCAATGAATCAACTGAACGATCAATAAAAAAATCCGAAGATAAAATAAGGTCGTCTGTAGCTTTGTATTTCTGTTCGTGATCCAGCAGTAGAAAAAATAGAAGTGGCGTTGTCATTATGGATTAAAGACCGCAACCAAAAAAGGGTGCCCCTGAGTGGTCCAATGGTGCGGGAGAAGGCAAAGCGTCTTTACGCACATTTTAAAGAACCTGATGATAGTTGTGGTGGTGATGAATGTACAGATGGAGGATTTCAAGCATCGGAAGGTTGGTTCAATAAATTTAAGGTGAGACAATCATTGCAAAGCATTAAAATCGTTGCAGAAGCTGCATCTGCAGACATTGCTGCAGCAGAAAGATATCCAGAAGAATTTGCAAACCTAGTAGCTGATGGAGGATACAAACCTGAGCAAATATTTAATTCAGACGAAACTGCACTGTTTTGGAAGAGAATGCCAAACAAAACATTCATTTCTAAAAGCGAAAAGTATGCCTCTGGATTTAAGGCAGCAAAGGATACGATTATACTGTTGCTATATTCTAATGCACCTGGAGATTGTGTCATTAAACCACTGATTCTTTGCAGATCGTTAAATCCTCGTGCTTTAAAAAATCAAAACAAGGACGACCTGTCACTGTTTTGGCGTGCTAATAAGAAAGCGTGGGTTACAAGCGCTACTTTTTGTGACTGGTTCCGGAATTGTTTTGTTTCTGAAGTTGAAACTTATTTAAAAAAAAAAGAATTTAGACTTTAAAGCAGTTCTAGTTTTGAACAATGCACCAGGTCATCTTCGCGAAACTATTCATCCAAATATAAAAGTGACATTTTTACCTCCCAACTCGACGGCTTTGCGTCAACCTGTGGGCCAAGGAATAATCCAGGTCTTTAAGCTCTATTGCATTAGACGAACCTTCAAAATCATATTGCATACTCGTAATATGGAATGTGATCCTGATATGAATGTGCTAGAAGAAATTTGACATGGCAAAATGCATCTAAACATAAAAGAATCACAGGAAGAACTGAAGCCATACATATTGAAATCATGCTGGAAAAAACTGTGGCCTGCTCTGACTGCGGAATCTGTGCAAATTCAAATTTTGACTGCAAACATAGCCGGAATTGCAAATGGAATAGGACGAGATGGCTTCGAACAGATAGAATCAACTGCCGGTATCACGGTAACGGGCTGTGGTTCGAGACGCAAATGATTTATTCATGTTGAGCTGCTGGAGAGCTCTAACGATAGGTAATTGTGGTTTTCCAGCCAAATATAAAGCAATCACACCATCACGTTTGAATTCCATCGCGGATAAAATTTTTCAACACAACTGAGACTCAAATCGTTTAAAAGGCTTGTAAATAATAAAATTATCTGTCATGTGTCAAAATTTGAGCTCACTGTAATGAACGGTTTGGAAATTATAGTAGTCTGAAGTTGGTTGCAGTTCGAGTAATTCAGGGTGCAGAAAACAAAATTTCTTACAGATATCCATTCAATTGGCCGTAGCTCAAGTGGTAGTGGACTGACTTCCAAATCGGAAGGTCCGGTGTTCGAATCCCAACCTCGCCCGAAAGACAGATCCAATTTTTTAGTTAACGAAAATAAAGTAAGACAAGTAGTTGACTAGAAATCAATATCAAGCCAACTTCCACTAAGAATTTAGTCTTCCGAAAATAACCATTGAGCCCAAACATCTTTCTTTCTCTCTCTATCCCATTTTCCAAAAAAACTTAATACATGTTGAGGCAGTGTATTCATATCCACTTGAGTTTTAAGGTCTTTAAACAAAAAAAAAAAGTGTTTTACCAAATCGTTATGCGTTCTCGTTTAACACCATACAAATACACCAAATGTGCTGTTGATTTTGTTATTAAATGTTTATTGTGAAAAGTGTTAGTCTTCGTGTTCTATGCCATGTGGTATGTAAATATTTAAATTTTAAACACATAGACACTTTCTTGAAATTTCATTTTTAGAAAGTCTTTCCATGTAAATAAAAAGGAAATGTTTGAAGTCTGGATATCCAAAACCAAAATAAAGCGCGTTGATGCGCTCTTTTCGTTTCTTTGAGTTTTTTTAGCCATGTAAAATTTCCAGAAGATGCAATACAATCACTCAAACAAAGTATAAACAATATTTGTCTAAAGTTTGATCAACGGTGGTCCAAAAGTTGTAGACATCTTGATCGCTTTAAAAATGAAAACGCTTCCTGGCTAGATGAATATTATTCTCTGACACAGCCAACTTTATGTGAAATTCCATCTTCGTCAAATTCGAAAAATGTTGGTAGAGCAAGAACGCTGTGACAAGATTAAAAAGAAGAAGGTGCAGCCCCTGTTACATGGGTAGAGCCATGATGAAATTGCAACTGCATATGGAATTATTCGAAGAAAGAGTGGTAAAAGGGATACTGCTGCTGTGGTAAAAAAACTGTCGGAGAGTTCTCCACAGAGGGGTTAGTTTTTGAAAATAATATCTACATATTTCTAAAACTTTTATTGATTTAATTTTCATTAATTTTAAGGGTCGATTTTGAAAAAATCTTTAGAGAAAGGCCCGTCTTCAGAATCGAGCTTATCTGCTGATGAAGCTTTATTGTGGATGCACAGCTTTCAACTCACCAGTATGAAATTATATGACAAAAAGTCATTTCATTGCTAAAGACTTATTGTCTTCATACAATAAAATCAAAGAATCGAAGAGAAGTGTTATAGCACATTTTTCCGAATAACAGAATCCAGTGCGTAATGCAATCTTCAAGCTTTAGTTCACCATAGTGTTGGGCGTTTATGTTTTTCGCAGAAAAGTGTGTTAATCTCGGAACACCTCGAAACTGGTTTGAAGGAATTGACATTGCTTTTTAAATGGGGATGCGATGGAGCACAACAAAAGTGTTATAAACAAAAACCCAGTGCCGAAGAATTCTATGAATAGAACCTTTTTTAGCATATCGATGGTTCCTGTTCAAATGTATTACAATATAGAAGATCAGAAGTTAATCGTTTGGAAAAATCACGCTCCTTCATCTACAAGATATTGTCGGCCTATTAAGCTTTTATTTGCAAAGGAAACAACAGATTTGATAAACAAGTTCTTCAACAAGTAAACTCTTTATCATCTGTTAAAATTAACGAATATGGTTTTGAAGCTGCCGTTAAGTCTGTGTTTTTACTCTTAATAGTAAATGGTAAGGTTTGTACTGCCCTTTCAAACGTAACATCATCTTATCAAACTTGTTATATTTGCTGAGCAAGGCCATCAGAGATGAATAATCCAAAAAGTATATCCCAGAAGTTTGAGAATCAATTTGCAATGTCCTTTGGTTTATCTCCACTGCATTCTTAGATTAGATTTATCGAATGTGTCCTTCACATAACCTATAGGCTATAGGGGAGATAGACCCCCCTCCTCATACAAGTTTTTGCTCGTTTTAACGCAATCTATCGATTTAAAACAGTTAAAGGATCTTTTAGGACAAATCTAATTTATGTGAGAAAAGCGGTGATTTCGGGACTCATTTTCCAAAAACTTTGACCCAATAAAAAAAAAAATTATAACATTTCATATTATGGATATTTAACACTAAGCTAAGAAAAAAAAATTCGGCGAAGAGTTCAAAGCACAAGCGTTAATAATTTAATTCCTCTAGCTGTGCGAATTCCCACACTGTACGGCGGTTGGGTGAAACCCAGCACGTCAATGCCGGCGTCTCTGATGTTACGTCGGCAGCGTTGCCACTAATCTTCGGTACTTAATGCTGGCGGCATACTCGTAGAAGTTGTTGAGAGATTTCGGAATACCCATTGGGCGAAGATTCTGGCGGTCACTTGCGAGTGCATCCTTTTTACATTACATCTTCTCACAGTAGTTCTTTTTTGTTGAAGCGCTTGAGAAATCCACATTCGTACCTTGATTGCAACAAGGTGGTGATCTGAGTTAATGCTGCCTACTCAGAAGGGCCGGACGTCACGTATATTGGAGGCATGTTTAACGTCGATCGCAATGTGATATTTGATTTAGCGTTTTATGATCCATAAACCGCAATGTACCCTTCTGTTAATTCAGATGAAGATGTCGTGTGCATGCTATGGTGATATTTCGTCCCGCCGCAAAGTCAATAAGCCGAAGTCCGTTGCCAGACGTAGTGTTGTGTAGTTTATATTGTACTTACCAACTGCCCTACTAGTTTTATTTATCTTCCTTTTGCTAGGCCCATCCCATTGCACTTGCTGTATAGCGATGATATCTAGTTGGGCCTCTGCTAATTGCTCGGCTTTTTAAGTGTTCGGATATTCCACGTACAAATCCGAAGGTCATGTGCAAGGGTCGCCAACAGTGAATCCATTTTTGTACGAGGGCACTAGTTGGTCCCTCAGAATTTTTTAATGTTTTCCGTATAGGGCTGTGAGCTCTATTACGGCGTAGTCCAGTATTATGCTGCTGGCCGAACATGCTCTTGCCATTTTAGCTAGTATGAGTAAGAGGTTACTCATGGATTTATCAGCGACCACTACTGAGGGGTAAGGCAAGCACCGCACTACGAACTTCATTGTTACAGTCAGCAGTTTGCCGATCAATTGCTGCACAGATCCCCAAATTGAACTTCTAGGAAGAATATTGAGGACGCCCGGATCTATGGCATTGAAAGCAATAACTCGAGACCGAAGAATATAAAGTTCTATAGTATCCCAGATAGAGATTTAATGCAAAATAAGTACCTAACCTTGCTCTTTTGCTGTATTTTTTCTGACTCGCATATAGGAGCAGGAAAAGCAAGACTAAATTAAACGACTTGATTGTTAAAATGTTCTTTAGAGATATCACGTCAGTTTCTTTTAATGACTCAGCTCAAGTTACCACTATTCTCGTTCTGATGTGCGGTTGAACCGACATGTCTCTGTTGACATTAATGCACTGGAACAAGATTAAATTTCATTAATTCAATGTCTTGCTATGAAGTACCCCTGGATGGTACTGTGCTGCAAAAATCAGTCCATCTTGCCTGCAGAGCATGGTGTCAAATTGCAGCAGTTTTTAGTGTGATTGTGTCGAGCACAAAAACTCAACCAAGGTTTGTCGAATAAAACTTTTAAAGTTACCTATTTATACACACACTCGCCTGGGAAAGTTATAACTGAGTTGATCAAACCAAATGAAATAAAATTAATCGATTTATAATTCATAGTTCCGTTGCCATCTGCTATGCAATGGTTTTCTTTTTACTGCAATTCACTCTTGTACTTTTGAACTTTTGACGTCAAAGTTTCCCTCCATTAGAAAAAAAAGAAGAAAAAAACAGAGAACCTGACCTGTTCAAGTTCCACCACACCTACAGCTGGAACTTTCATGTAAGCACATTGCAACTCGCAGTGTTGGTAATTAACACCACTTTGAGGAAAGTTCTTGCCAAGTTTCTTACAGCCCCCAACACCACACTTGGAAGAGGTTGGACAGGGCATCCGGGTTCCCATTCCGGATCCCATTCTTCCATCACCTCCAATCTCTCTAAACAACTCGAAAGGTTGGCAAGGTAATTAAGCAGAAATTTAGCAAAAACGAATCGAAAAAGTCTGAGAGAAAGGTTGGTAGTGGTTGGGTAATGGGAGGGTGGGAGGAAAAAAGTTTCACGTGATTTCTCCAAGAGCTCCTTTACTATAGTCTTTGGTGGCTCCTCAGTGGAATGCAACTTTACGGCTTTATGTAGCTTAAGCCGCTTATTAGGGCAGAAAATTACACGTACATTGGATAAACCTCAGCCTCAGCCTTAGCATCGGCCTCACCCTCAATCCTCCATTTAGCCTAAGGATGTGGTGGTGATTTCGCTGTTGTTGTTTATTCTCTTTTTTTTTCCTCAAGCTCACTTTTGGTTTTTTGTTACGCTGAAAATGTAGCTACAAAGGAGTTAGTGATGTGTGCAAGATGACGAGGACGTGGCTGATGTGCTTGGTGTGGTACTCATAGTAGCGGGGGTAGCGGTGGTGATGGTGATGGTGCAGTTCTAGAACAATTATTTTATCACAACTTTGTTTGTAACTCTTGCATGGATGATGAAGTCAAGCTCATAAACGCTTCGCATTGAGAAAAGTTTTGAGTTTTGTGTGATCCTTGAGTGGCTTGTACTCGTACTTTAAAGGGGAAAATTGAAAACACTTTTACCCCCTAACCCCGTAGATTAAGCTTAGTATGCGTGGCGAACTCACTCAACCGCACTTGAGTAGCGAAAGTTGATTTTGAGCGGGTATACTTGTAAATGGGGCCAGGAGACGTATAGGAGTAAGTACTTCTTGTCCTCTTGCATGTGCCCTAAAAAGGCCTAAAGTCGCCGGTAATAGGTTATGCAAAGGTTGTATGGGGTGGCTGTTTTGGAAACTTTGTTTGAATATTTGGCAGTTAATTGTTGCCTGTTGGTATTGCAAAGAACCAAGTTCTGCAGGCAACATTTCATTAATGAGAACAAAAGTCAAGTTACCAGAAAGTGGTGACATTATTTACAGTGGCGAAAGGTAATACTTTTTTTCTAAAAGGATTTTGAGGATATACAAAAAATGTGGTGGTCGTTAAAAAGTTAAATTCGTCTCTGGTTATGCTATGCGCTGAAAATGCACGCGAAGAAGAAATTAATATAATGAAGGAGTACCAGAGTACTGACGAAATAAAAGAGCCACTAGGATAATAGTTCTAGATAAAAGGGTTGCTGCAGTCTTTGATTGATGACAGAAAGAACCATGGGCAGTTATTTGATCCTTGAATCAGACACTTAGTCTTCCTAAAAGCATTTTAGACAGCTTCCGCAGTTCATCGAATCCCCAGTTGTGACTTTTTCTCCTACGCCCTCGAACACAGTTTATCGTATGTAATAAAGAATATCGAAAATTCCCAGTATCTCCCTGGCTTTTAGGGTTACCGTCCAAAAATAGGTATTGCAAGGTAGAACTAGAAAGACCGGCATTTTGCGAGCATCTTGGTCTTACGAGAGAAACAATTTGTAATAAAAAGCAAGGCTTTGGCAAGCTCACCTCCTTCAGATCTGTTTCTTTATATTAACCAGTCTAATTAACCCGCTAATTGCAATGGGAATTGCGATCTTAAATACTTATTTTGGCACAAAGTCAGTCCAAGATGCCAGAGGAGCCTAAATTTTCTTAATGATCACACTGGTGGAGATATTTTGCAGTCCCTTAGTTACTAAGATATCTCTGGGAAAGTGATGTCTCCTGTAGTGCATACAGGCATGCACCTCCCATACTTTTCTGTAGGAAAGCTGATCAGTCTTCTGATATCATACATTGTGAAGTCAAAAGAATAATTTTGATCTATTTTGGAAGAGTTTCATAGCTCAATTAGACTGTCAAAGACTCGGTATATTCTTCAAATCGGATAGAAACACTTTGTTTTCCCAACGTTTGATCGTTGAATTGAAAGGCTCTGTGACTCAGCTGAACTCCATCTAGCCAAGACGTCTTGGGCTGCCGACACCTGAGTGAGCATCTTATGACAGTCCGCATTAAGCTTAAACTCGCTAACATAAGCCTAATATGCGTACATGCCCCTACGAAATATAAGAACAACGCCACGGAAGAATGTTTTTACGAGCTCCTCGAAATGACCGATGTCCGAAGTATGAAAATAAAAACGCTCTAGGTTTAACTCCAGGATACAAGAGGAGGATATCTTTGGTAGGACAGGTGGTAAGCATAGCCTACACGACACCATGTCTTGCAAAGCACTTGGGCTTATTGACTTTGAGGCAGGACGAAATTTTTTTATTTTTTTTTTAAGGAACCTAAGGCTTAGGCTGTGACTGCTGTTAAAATGCCGGGGTCGTGTTAAGTTTTTCGGAAAATTAGATGGAGAGAGAGAGAGAATGAGGTTTAGGCTCAGTGGTTATTTCGCTATATGGGTGGCATCCAATATTTAATGGGGAGACTAAATTATTAGTGTAAATTGACTTGATGTTGTATTTTAGCAACAATTCATCTAACGAGATTTTAGTTGCCTGAAAAAACTCTTTCGGGCAATGCTGGTATTTAACCCCAAACCATCCGATTGGGAAGCCAATACACTACCACTTGAGCCACGTCCACCCACTGTGAGAAGATATAACGTGGAAAAGTTGCAATCGCAGGAGACTGCCAGAATCTTCGCCGAACGGATACCCCGAAATCTCTCAACAAATCCAATGCCTCCTACATCAAGCACAAAAGACCAGTGCCGGCGCTACCAACGCGAAATCAGAGATACCGCAACTGATATGCCAGGTTTGACCCGACTACCACCAAGAAATCGCTCGTTTGATGAAGAATGTGGGCGAGCGCATGCAGCTAAAAAAGAAGCATATATTGTGGAGCGGCGCTGCAACAAAGGACGAGAGAACATCGTGAACTCTATGAGCAGGTGAAACGGAAAGAACATCAGTTTCTCCAGAAGAAGAAATTAAGAGATGTTACTCCAGGAATAACGTACGGAAATTTTACCAACTGGTAAAAAGAATGTGATAATGCAAAACGACCCATATGAAGCCTGTAGAGATGAAGAAGGGAACCTTGTAATAGAGTCACGTTGGTGCTGAGAATATGCAACAACTTTTTATGCAGACTATACAAAGTCGAAAAAGCCCAACATTCCCAAAACTTCCGACCAAATGACTTAACTGAAGTAAGGATAGCAATATCTAAGCCTAAATCCATCAAAGCTGTTGGACCTGGCGGCTTAACGGCCGAAGTATTCAAAGCCGCTGGAAGCGGCTTGACTTGGTGCCAATTACAGAGCCGTAGGTATCCTCCACATTGCATACAAGGTCTTATTTGCCATCTCAATATACACAAGGACGGTCTCCGGACTATGAAACGCGGTCATTGTTTGTGATTTTAACCACAAGGATATGCATATATATATCATATACTCGTATGTCTGGGTAGAATCATTTTATTTATTAAATTTATTCCAAAATTCTTTCTGGCATACGTACATCACGAAAAGAATGGTGTTAGGAGTTACGTTAAAGTGGGGAAACCTTTCAAACAACTTCCTAACGCGATTAGCCCAAACTCAAGTTTAATGGAGAGAACTGCAGATTGTGAGCCAGGTCCAATTTGTACTTTAGACTCAGCTAAGGAAAGAAGAAAACATAATGCATATTAAGCATATTCTCCTTACAAGAAAATTCTCTCGATCAGCTGAGAAACTGATCTTCAACCTCATAAGCTTAAAATATTTGTTAGTATCTAAATCTTTTATTCACTTAATATTTTGATCTGAAATTAGTAGCTAGAAGATCAGAGAGACAGACAGAAATACTGTTTAAACCGATTTAGAGGATGACTAAACTTTTGGGAGTTGGGGAAGTAAGCAGATACCCAACGTTATCTAAAAAAGCAAGTCGTCCGCCCGGAACCATTTACATACATATAAAATACGACGGTACCTACATATACCTATTAAATAAGTGGGACTTCCTGTATCATGCTTGAAACTCGTAGTTCAGTAATCAGAACGGATAAGGTCAAGTATAATCCACTGTTGCTTGTTTCTGTTATTGCTTTGTGTGGCCATTAAGTAGCCCATTGCGCCGTATGATAGGCTTGAATTGCCTGGTATCGTTTATATTTATCCGAATAGGCTGTCAAAGAGGTATAGGCAAGGTTTTCAAGGTCCGCTATCAACCTATGTAAAGGGTCTTTCATTAAGCACTTTTATCTTTAAATTTAAATAAATCCTATATCCTCCAGTCCACAATGCCTGTCCATTTACTACCAAAATGTAAGAGGTTTGCGCTCTAAAATCTCCGTCGTATATCTCAATTCTCAAAAGTTACCCTATGACCTAATTGCTCTTACTGAAACAAATCTAATCCGGACATTAATAACCTTGAGCTTTTTCCTCCAAATTTCAACGTTTTTCGAAAAGATGGATTTGAAATAGCTGATAATCCCTATGGCCGAGGTGTTTTACTAGCAATCCGGAACTTTTTCCACGCAACTCCTGTTGATATTCCCCCCACCGACAACTTTGAGTTAGTATGTGTCAACATTAGCTCCCCAAACGCTGTTTTTACATGCTTTGTTGTTACATTCACCCATCCCAACCAATGGAGTCTTATCGACCTGTAGTTCACGCAGTGGATTTTTTGACTGATAATGCACAACCTGGAGACTATATTATTCTAGTATTCTAGTAGGGGATTTCAACCTCCCTCAACTTAAATGGGGGCCTTCTGACGATTCGTCTCATTTCGTCTCTCTTCATTCGTCCTCAGAAATAGAAATATTGATGGTGGACTGCCTAACAAACTCAAGTCTATATCAGATTAGTGGAATACCCAACACAATGAACAGACAACTCGACCTTGTCTTCACATCCGATTCAGATAACTGTGTCGTTTATAGGAGTGATCATCTTCTTTCTACCCTAGACCGCCTTCATCCCCCCTTGTCAATTATATACTCATATGAAAATGGTAACACAAGTATCGATGCTGAAAATGCATTTTCATTTAACTTCCAAACTTTAACAAACTTAAAAACCTCGTCAGCAATATTAACTTTGACTTTATTGCTGAGACGACTAATATTGATCTTGCCCTATCAACGTTCTATTCGTTAATTTTCTCCTGCTTTGCCCAATCGGTTCCATATACCTTCCGAAAGGACTGCATGTCAGCTCCTCCCTGGTACAACAAGCAGTTGCGCTCTCTCCGTAATTACAGAAACAAGTTGTGGCATAAATTCTTAAGGGCTCGATCTGATTGCGACTACAGTAATTATCGATTGGTATTTAATCGTTTTTCTGAACTTTGTGAGTCTCTTTAACTTGAGTCCCTCTACGGCATGCAATCTAGCTTAGTCTCGGATCCTAAACCCTTCTACCAGTTTGTTAATACCAAAAGAAAGTCAGACGGCTACCCATCTACTCTCAAATTTCTCAGTGAATCTTCTGCCGACCCGAAAACCATTGCAAATTTCTTTGCCTGTTATTTTAATAAATCCTTTTCTAAGAAAACAGCTCAACCCGATCCTAGTTACTTTAGCTATATGAGAAACTATCCTCAGACATCATCCGTTTCCCTAAATATAACAACATCTTTGGTGTCTGATAACATTACCAAATTTAAAGATGATTTTTCGTCCGGCCCTGATGGCCTTTAGGCTGTTGTAATAAAAGAGTGTATTAACCATCTCGGTCCTCCCCTTGCTGCCCTATTTAACTTGTCTGTCTCAACAGGTACTTTCCCTTTCCTATGGAAGGAATCTTACCCATAGCAAAACTCTCTTGCATACCCAAACTTTTTGAAAGCATAGTCTATCAACAACTGCTTCCGTACTGCAGGCCAACTATCTGTACAAAACAGCATGGTTTCATGAAAGGTAAATCAACGACCACTAACCTAACAGAGTTCGTCTCTAGGACGCTTCATGCTTTAGAAGACGGTGATGAAGTCGATTCAATTTCCACTGATTTCAGCAAGGCATTCGATAAAATTTTTCACCAACTTATCATTTTTAAACTAAAAAAACTTGGCTTTTCCCCTCATTTTGTGGCATGGACCAAATCCTATTTAGAAGACCGAGAATACAGGGTCATCTTCAGATCTTCAATATCCGACCCAATCAAAGCAACATCTGGTGTCCTTCAGGGTAGTCACCTTGGGCCAATCATCTTTATCCTGACGATTAAAAACATAAATCTCATTTTAAAGAATTGTAATCTTTCTATTTTCGCTGATGACATGAGAATTTCTAAAGTCATTTCATTGCCTTCTGACTCCCATTGCCTGCAAGATGACTTAAATAAGTTTTCGGTATGGTGCAAGCAGAACTTTTTGGAGCTTAATGTCAGCAAATGCCAAGCGATAACCTATTCCCGCAAACGTTTACCTCCCCATCCAAGAAACTACTTCATCTGCGATGAGCCTATTCCTTCCACTACCCAAGTACGGGATCTAAGAATAATTTGTGACAGAGAATTGAATTTCGACTCACATATTGACAGCATTATAAATAAAGCTAACTCTGCACTTGGTTTTATCAAACGCTGGTCGAAAGAATTTTCCAACCCTTACGTTACAAAGTCCCGGTACATTACTTTTGTAAGGCCTCTTCTCGAATATTGCAGCCAAGTTTGGTCACCCTATAAACTAACCCACATTCAAAGAATAGAAGCAGTCCAACGCAGGCTTATCCGTTTCGCACTTCATGGTCTACCCTGGGCCGACCCATATGGATTACCCCTTTATGAAAATAGGCTGAAACTAATTAGCATGCATACCCTAAAAAAACGTCGTGAAGCCGCTGATGTACTTTTTATCCGCCAGTTACTGACTGGAACATCGAGTGCTCGAGAATAACGCAAAATATTGCATTCACTCCCAATCCCCGTAATCTAAGATCTGTCCCACTCTTCCTGATCCGAACTCACCGCACCAACTACGGTCACTTTGAACCCATATCTAGAATGTTGCGTATAAGGAACAACTACGCCGAAGTCTTTGACCTAAATAGCAGCAAACACGAAATGAAAAAAGCACTGCTCAATATGCCACTCCCTTAACATCTCCCTCGTCCACCATTTCTCCTCGCCCCATTAGGTTAAGAATAGCTTTGTTAGTTTTAAGTCTAACTTTAAGTTTTTGCTTGTTAATAAGCTTAATAAAGTTGTCTAAGGTAGACCCGGGCCAATAATAACATATCATTGAAAGTTTTTATTCGTTTGAAAGGCCTATCGATGCCATTATGTATGGAATATAGCATCGTTCAAATGTCCGCCGCGGCTTCTCTGGCTGCGCTCATTCGAAATGTCAAATTTCCCATAATTCTGGCGTATAAATCAGGCTGAATTTGACCGATGGCTTGGTTTATATTGGCTTTGAGAGCCGTTATGGTTTGTGGCTGCGACTTCAGAAAACCCCACCACAAAAGAAAGTCTATCGGGGCCAATTCGCACGATCTCGGTGCCTCATTCAAATAACACCTCCACTTGAGATGACCATGCCCTCGAATATCTCGTTCAGATTTTCCAATGAGGTGGGAGCTGTGTGGCATGTAGCGTCATCCAGTTGAAACCACATGTCATTGGTGTCCATATCTTCCAATGCAGGCCAAAAGTAGTTGGTAATCATCGACCTATACCGCTCGCCGTTGACGGTGATGGCCTGGCCAATGTCGTTCTCAAAGAAATATGGACCGATAACGCTGCCAGCCCAAAATCCACACCAAACAGTGACTTCTTCGGAATGCATTGGGCGCTCTTGGATCTCATGTGGATTGGTATCGTCCCAAATTCGACGATTTTCTTTGTGGGCATATCCATTCACCCAGAAATGGGCCTCATCGCTGAACGTGAATTTTCGATGAAAATTAGGGTGAATTTCCAAGTGCTCCAGAGCCTATTCAGCGAACACATGTCAGCTGAATTTTGTACAGGTGCAGGCTCAAGTCACGACTCAAAATTCGAATTTGCCAAGCTGTGGTCTGCAAAAGGCCGAGTTCTTCTGAGCGATACGAAATCGACTGCCTCGGATTCTCCTGCACACTTACACGGACAGCGGCGATGTTTTCGGCAGGTCTTGCATTTTGTCGACGTGCGGGTGTTGGTTTATCGTTTACTGAATCAGTGGACTCAAATTTATGCACCACACTGCGAATAGTCCTCTCGGAATGACGATTATGGTGACCGTCAAATGGGTAAACCGCGCGGAACGTTGCCCGAACAGAGCACCCATTTTGATAAAAGGATTTTATCATTTCCACGTGTTGTTGAACGCTATGTCCATCCATGGTGATCTGGAAAAACAGACTGAATAAATGACAGCCAGTTTGATAGATGTAGCTTCAACAATATGGCCGCTATAAACTGTCAAATTTCGGAAGTACCTATTGGAAGACCCCTGTATAACTTCTGGCTAACAGTAATAGCTTGTAGAGTAATACTACAACTAAATTTAATTTAAGGGAAGTAAAAGACTCCTTAGCTCCACCATAGCTGGTCTCACGTACTGGCTGAGAATGGCTCTTCAGGTTGGTGTTGCGCCTTCGGGTTATTTGCCCGACCACATAAAACACTTTATGTTGTGAAGCGACAAGAAGCCTCAAATATGGATAATATTATTATTAACGAACCAAAAAGCGGACAACGGCTTTCGGCTATCCATGTTCATGCAGTTGAAAAACTTGGGGTGCCCGTTCCAAAGCAGATATTACTGCCATCCAAAAAGTGCGGTGGGATGGACTGGATCAAAGCAGTATAAACAAGTGTGACATCTGCTATGGCGATCCCTATTTATGGGAGAAACAGCATCTATTTGGATGTGGATTTGTAATCGGTATTAAGGGTAAGTTCGCAATATAAGAGGAGAAGGAGGGCTTTATCAAAGAATGTTTCTACGAACTCCTAGACCAAACTCATAATCAGTTTTCTAAGCGCGGCCTTCAGAACGTCTTTGAGGATTTAAATATCAAGTCACTCGCGCAATTGGAAACACTAGCCTGCATGGCATGACACCACCTCCGAGGACAGACTTACGCTGATTATCATCATAAATAGCACGCGTATCACACCCCAAAATCCACTGGAGATAGGCACCTGCGGGTGTTGCTGTGTTCGATGCAAGATATAGCCCCTATATTCTGGATGTCCAAATGTTCCGAGGAGTTAACACCGAATTGAACGACAAGCTTGTTGTAGCCAAGGTGAAAATGCGGATAGTCCGGACGACAAAGCACCGAAGCAGTACTATGAGGAAACTTCACGTCGAAAGGCTACGAAATTGCAAGAGGCAACTAGAGCCCTTTCGGATCGACTCTCCAAAATCTTGCGAGAAGTCCTATGCCGCTAGTATCAAGAGTAGAAGACCAGTAGCAACATTTTCAGTGAATTATGAAACACGACTCACCGACCATAACAATGAAAACCCTGACGAAACAGTAGTCATACAAAGCAACGCTCCAAGGAAGGGGGAGAGCTGCTCGCGAACTCTGTGAGCAAAAAAGTGGGAAGTACCGCCTTCGGATACTAATGATAACGCTTAATGGTAACACATAAGATAATGAGTCTTTAATGACTTGCTGGCACTGTGGGTTTTCTCCGCTTGATACTGGCCAAAAACACTTCTCGAAAAGGTTTCAAAGATTCTATGAGTCTGTAGCAGTCTAGCAAGTGTAGTGGTCTTAGTCGATCCAGCAAATATGAGTTAACTATAGTCACCTTGGGCCCCGTCCCGCAGACGATCAGCCTGATTCCATCTTTGGCATTGGTGTCGTGTAGGCTACTTTTCTTATAATGCCATTGGACACTCAAATCTCCAAAAACGATTTAAACATCGTGCTTAAAAGTTTAGTTAAACCGCATCTTTCGTAAATTCGTCCTTTTCTTCTGTGCGGCGTTAGCGGATATCAGGTTTATATTGTTCGGATTTAGCCTTGATGCTGGATCTATTTTAACCGGACTTTCGCTCTGTTGCCCGAAGCTCAACACTTCTTATATTTGGCTTATAACGAACCCATATTCAGATATTGTAGATGCTGGTGCTTTGTAGAGCTATCATCATAGTAGGTTCGACAGCTTTCATCCCGCTTTGCTTGAACCCTTACCTATTCGATGGCAACTGTTTTGTAACGCTTCTTATTCGTCTGCAAAGAAACTCTCAATAGTCGGAACATTCAATGTGCGTAGCCGTTGAATGTTTTTCGTTCGCTGGGTTGGTTAATAGTAAGTCTATCCATACAAAGTCTGCTGATGCTTCACACAATATGGTGTTTAATATCGATGCACAGAACCTGCAACTTTAGGGCCGGATCTTTCAGAGGATATTGCCAACGGCCCGCCACGGGAGCATACGCACTACCTTTCGCTAGAAACTCCACCATCACAATTTCTATTTCTGGCGAGAAGCCGACAAATTCTCATAGGATTTGAGCTCTGTATGTCGAAGTAAACTCAAATGAGGTTATCACTGAATCTGCTTCTGTCGTCGTCGTTGACTAAACCATAGCAGTTCCTTCTTTCATGTCGTGCTTTGTGTGGATCATAGGTATGCGTCCAGCTATAGTGGTTGCCTCCTCTCTCAGCCGGGATTTGGATTATGTTTTGACAATCCTTGAGTCAATAATCATCTTTTCATATTTCCATTTAACAATTCAAACTACTGAATAAAATCTCACGTATCTATGCACCACATTATCATTAGTTCTGTATCTATAGAGGAAGTCAAAACCACTTATCCTAAATCTCTTCCAAAGGACTCATTCTAACAAGAATGAAAACCAATTCCATGATCCAGGCATCCAAAAAAAAAAAAAATGATAAATCCAATCTACTGGCCTAAGTGACAACAAATTCGTCCTTGCCAACCAACCATCAAATCCTACCTTCTACCGCCATCTTCGCAAGTAATTACAGAACCAAATTATGTAAATCCATTTTCGGCACAGCAACTGAGAATTTTTAATAAAAATCTGTCTTAGGAAAGGGCAGACAGGACAACCTCGGCATTTACTACGAAGGCTTACGGAAGTAATCAATTAAGGTAACAACAACAACAATGGCACACCACTACCAACAAGAAGAACAGCATAAAGAAAAAAAAAAAAAAACAAGAACCTCCGAAACAAATCATTTTTCTTGAAAAGTCCCCTTCACCACTTCAGTGGCACTCAGGTAATCCTTGTTGTCGCTGTGTCGCTTAACAACGAAATCTTCCCTCAAAATAACACTTCAACTCTTTCCCTTCAATTCTTTGTCCCCCTCAATGTTACCGTCACTCCAAAGTTCCGCAAAGCCCCTAAAGGATTTAATTTATTTCCCATTAACGCCAACGCACATTGTCGAGTTGGGTCTGATGCGCACCCAGGGCGGATAGCAATGCGAAACAAATTAAATGTTTTTACTTTGTCATTAATGACACACACACATAAAGTAGGTTACACACGGACATGTTCGTTTACCTAACCAGGAACTCGGTTTTTACCAGAGAGAAAAAAAAACCAAAGAGATCCACAGTGAAGACGAGCCGCCCTACCGGAAGATGGGGTTTTAAGGGCGAAAGTGCTGTTGCACCGTTTCCGTGCGGGCGGTTGCCTCATTTTCACGTTAAACAGAAAACCGCCAACATACTCTATACGTTGCTTACCCCTCTCAACTACCTTCTTTACCACAATGGTTGAATGTAATTTTCCTGCTACTTACGGGCGTAAAGCGTTTTTTGAGCTAAGCTCTGCGAGTGAGTGGCCACATGCGGAATGCGGAAAGTTTACCTTACCTCCACCGGGAGTCCCGCCCTCGCGCCACCTGAAACTGGCAATAGAGGCAAGACAATAAAATATCATTTGGTTAGCAGTTTTCCAGGGTTGCAGTCTAGTCGGGAATGCGAATGCATAGAGGGTTATACCGGAGCGCATTGTGTTGGTAAGAATCGCTTCTTTGGTGGGAAACCATTAAATACATTTCCGGTTTCTATTATGCTGCACACCAGGAAATTTTCGTTGCATTTATAAATTACGACGCAAGGCGCATACGAGTACAAGCACGGGTACAAGCATGAGACCTGTGAAGCATTGAACTCATACTCTCGGAGTTAGCAAAGCGGGACGCACCTACATATGTATGTATGTATGTACATCTGTACACCCACTCGAGTGCTTGTTGGGGAAAAACTAACCAAGCACATACATTTGGGAACGGTAAAAGACTTTTAATGGCGACTTGAGCGAACTCCGAACGTCCTTGTGTTCAAAATAAAATGGAATTGAAAAATAAAAAAAAAAATAAAAACTCAAACCAATGCTTTTATGTACAGCTCTTAGCTAGCGGATAAAAGTCTAAACCACTTTTGTTATTTATCGGGGACTGCCTGGCCCGAGAGAAGCTGTTTCGTATCTCAAGGATAAGCATAGAGGAAAAGTACACAGAGTCTTGTTGGGCTGCAATAATACAAAAAGTGGAGTGGACCGGACCGGGCAAGGCACACTTCCATTTTCAAGGAAGTCGTGATATTTCAGCAGCATGGCTGAGCAGGATGTACTCTTTGTAATTTGGTCCTATTTTGTGCTGCACACATGAAAAATTGTCTCGACTAATGGAAGGAGTCATGTGGTGGTAATGTTTGCCAGAAGATATCTTTGGATTTCTTAATGAGCTATCACTATCTTACAGAATATCTTGTGTTAGTCTCAGTATCAATGCAAAACCAAAAACAAGCTCCCCACCGTATCCAGACAACAAAAAGTGGGCATAATAAATGTGCCGTGGAGCTCAAGATGAAATGATGTGCCTTTCTTGACAGGCACTCGGCCAAATCACAATCGCTTTTAAATTGTTTCGCCATAAATTAGCGACTTCAGTTCCTAATAAGATCTATCCTTCAAATCTCTGAATATCTTCGTCAACGTTAACTTTTTAACGCGTTTATTGTATTGGGCTGTCGATTTTTGTATAGAATTTTCCTCCCTAATCCTCGGAATGTCGTTTCATATCTATGAATTCCGGAAACAAAGTGTGAGCGATTTCTAAAGTAATATGTTTAGTCAGTTAAAAGAAGCCCATTTGAATTCTTCCTCTTTTTTGCTGCCTTGTCGTGTCAGGGGCTGAAAAGGTTTTGAAAACAGTCCAGGTGAGACATTGAACTAATTGCCAAAGATATATAGATTGCACTTTAAATTATTAAGCAATATGAAAGTAATGCCACAAGATTATACTTAAGGTGGAACTCGAACAGCGATAATTCGCCTTGACCTTCCCGACGGCGGGCGAACCAATATGCAAACTAAGCGCTAAACTAGGAATTATAAGATCTCTCGATGACTCCTGCGGTTCTTATACGACACGTTCAGATAGGCCAGAGTGATGCACTTCCTCTATCGGCCTCTTGTTTCCGGTACTATAGCCAGGTGAAGTGCTGCAATGGCTGCAGTTTCAGTGGACGAAAATCGGGCGAAGCGGTCAAACCCGTTGACAAACATCAAACCTTCGGTGATTTTACACTCAGCGATGTTTAGATAAGGCGGCGCTAGAACCAGCAAGGCTCATTGCTCTGGTGGGTGGAAGTCGGATCTACCCTGAATAACAACCCTGGTGGTGCCTTTCCCCACACAGACGATCAGCTGAAACCAACTAGTAACTTACGGAATTCGGAGGCAGCGGGAAACCTAACTGCACTTAAATCCCAAAACGTCAAAGGGAACGAGACCAGCTTTCCTAGATAGATTGCCGCTATCACCTCTCTATGATGGACGAACTCATGAAAACATATGACGAGTTGATGTGTCTTCATACCCAGAACATTAGATTCGACGCTGAGAACGGGAAAATCTGTCCTCGAAGGGAGTCCACGAACCATAAAAACAATATTTAGCTACAATTTCACAATTTCAACGAATTTCAGTTCATTGAATACTGTGATTCTAGGCAGATGCAACTCCTCATATAGGTATAGGGTTTTTTTTTTATAAGGGGCTTAGAATTTTTTTTTAAATAAAATTCAAAAGGATTAACTAGATGTCTATTTATTAAATTCATTCGAAAGAATATTTTATGCCATTTAACGCTTAAAAATAGTTTTGGGCATATGTCGAACATGGCGTAGAAACCGAATTCTAGGGACCTAAGAGCTTCAAAAAATACGTGGTACGACCCGAGCTATAAAAAGGCTGTCAGGGTGAGAGAAAAGTTTTCTCGGTCCTACAATACCAAGCCGAAACAGGCAAATCGAAAAAAGTTTAAACCAGCCAAGAATGACTGCAATGTCTGCAATATCCCAAAGGTAGTAAAAACATCAGAGATTCTGCCTCATTCTATATCCCAGCTCATTTATAATGACATTACAGTTGTCACCTCTTTGGACAATCCCTTTCAACTTGTGCTTTGTTTCCGCCTACACTTAACTTAATCGAATTTTCTGGGAGGAATCCCTTTCGCACTCATGTAGTATCAAGAGTACTTAGAGATCTCAGCATACATAGATCCGCTGGTCTAGATGGTATATCTCCCCTTCTTCTGAAGAGGTTTTTTCTGAAGCTGGTAAAACCACTGCGTGAGCTTTTTCGTCATTCCTACTCTTTAGAACTCTTTCCGTGCAGACGGAAAACAGCATTTGTCCAGCCCATCCCTAAAAACGGCGAATCTTCTTCTCCTGTTCTGTCATAGAAACGCTCCTGAAATATATCGAAACACGAAAACTTCGCAATGAACGGCAGTACGGTTTTCATAGCAACAGGTCCACTGGTGATTTGATGGCATGTCGCACCGAAAAGTGGAACAAAAACGTATACCAATCTGGCGAAAGCAAGATAGTTCCACTTAATATTTCAAGATCACTTGACAGAACTTTGAATCAGGTTGAATCGATGAATCTCTTCCTCAATCGCGTGGAATGTATCCTTCCAAAAGTTAAACTCAAGTTGTCTTGGAAGGTTTGCTAGTGTGCCACAGGGTTCCGTTCTGTATCCGACAGTCTTTTTAATCTTCATCAATGATCCTCTGCTACTTCTAATCCAATATATTCGGATTCACGTCCCTGCTCATTCTACAGATGAACGTAAGTAAAGTCATTAAATTTTAAACACCATAACTATTTGGGGAACCATCAGTAGAGTGGAACTTAATGCTTCGAAAAGACAACGCTGTCTGATGTCGTAAAAGCGAAATCTAAATATTCAACCATTATCCATGAATGGCCCTTCCATCGTTGAAACGGAAAAACTTTCCATTCTGAAACGATGGGATTTCATCCCATTTTCTAGTCGCAATATACAATATATGCTAAGCGATGCATCCGCCCAAAATTGGACTACAATACCCACATCTCATCAGGTGCGCTTAAAACAGGGATACCTGCCAGATAGGATTCAGAACCATGCGATAAAACTGGTAGGTGATGCTGTCAATTGACAGACACTTTCGAAGACGGACGTAATGACTCTTGCCCCACCAAATTCTATTGCTATTTTCACCACCAGTACTCCGCCGAAATTGCCAATAGCATTCCGCCTCTTCAAAGCTTCAACCGTAACATCCGTTTCGCTATGAATGATCATCAGTATACCCTCAAGCTCACTTTCGGACTTACTCTAAAATATCGTGATTGTTTCCTAAGTCGTACAACTTGCATCGTATATCGGTATCATTCTTTCTTCCGTTTCTAAATTCCCCTTGAGCGGGTGCTACTTATAAAAAATTATAAAAAAAACATCCAATTTTCGAGCAATTGAGGGGGTATATCGCGTAAACTAGAACAAAATTTTGTTCCAGAGTGTACTTCGGGTACCCCATAGAAAGTAATCCGATGGTGTTAAATCGCATGATCTTGGTGGGCAATTGACGAGCCCATTTCTTGAAATAACTCTATTGTCAAATCGTATTTACAATAAAGCTATGTTTTCCTTGACAGTATGGGGTGATGCATCATCCTGTTGAAACCACAGTTCTTCCACATTAATGTCTTGCAAATTTGGTAACAAATCATCATTGATCATCGCATTTCTCTGATGTCCATTGACAGTAACTTGCACTCCGGCCTCATTTTTGAATAAAGAAGCACCGAAGGCACCACCGGCGTACAATCCACAACATGTTTTTCTGGGTGCAATGGCATTTGGTGATCTTTTTGAAGATTGTCCTCGCTCTAAATGTTTTTATGTAGCCGTTTAACTACAAATGAGCCTCATCACTGAACAAAATTTTGGGCTAAAAACTGGGTTAACTTCCAGTTGACCAAACCGTCAAATCAACAAATCGTCACGCGAGGACTCCAGTACCAAAATCCGTTGCAGGCAATCGCAGATCTCAACTGCTCAATGAGAAAAAGCTGCAAACTTCATAGAAAAAGGAATTCAACGCCCTTAGCATGTCTAGAGTAGCCAGAGGCTATAGACAACGCTTGAACGGAGACTCTCTGCTGGTGCATTCACTATCCACAAATACCAACAATCTGTGAAATAGTATCGCGGCATCTTCACTGAAGTAGTGGAAATCTTCCTAGCCTACCAGCCTTCACCAAAAGGAGTCCTTGGTATGATTATGAGCGAAAAGAGTCTACGCGACCTCCCAGCTAAGAATATCAAGATAGGAACGATGTTTGGATATTTTTCCTGAGAGCTAAGAAACTGGCAGCAGTCTTCTAACCAGGCTTTTTAAAACAATAAAGGAAACCAAGTCACCTAAGTGGCGGATTAGAAAATATCCTTAAGATCGGAATCTACTTCCAGTCAATGAAAAAGCCATCCCATTACATAAGAAGTTTGCCCAGATATCACTGCTGGCTCCCGGTGATGTTTTACTAAGATACATGCATCAAATCATTAACTAAGTTCGGGTGGATGAAAACATACCCGATGACTGAACTATCATCTCCAGATGCCACATCTTCTGGAAAGACAATCTTCTTTCCAAAAACTATCGGAGCTTACCACTACCTTATATCGCAAACAAGATCCTATCCAATGTATTTTGTGAACATTGCAAGCCCTTCTGTAACACACTTATCGGCACTTAGCACTGTGGCTTCCGGTCCGGCAGAAAGACCAGAAAATATTAAGTTGTGACTCACCATCTTCGTTTTGAAGTCTATAAGGCGATAGCTGAATTTGCGCTCCCGAGAAAATTGATGTAGTTGTGCCCCACGGATCGTGATCCGCGTGCAATATGGAGAAACTTCCTCCGCTCTATTCCAAACGTGTACCAGTTCTGCTGTATTGAGCTGAGTGCAGGAAACACTTTCCTTTCAAGAGAAAAATTATTCGTCGAATATTTAGTAACGTAAGCAAGGAGGGAAAATTGAGGAAAAGCTACAACCTCGAGCTCTATGAGCAATATCATGATATGGATGTAGCCCAAACGTCGACTTCACTGAATCGGGCACATCGAACGCATGAATGAAATTCCTTCGGCAAAGAGGATTTCGAATCAAAGCTACCAGGTTCGAGATTAAACTATCGCGGATGACACAGCGCTTGATTTGGACAACTGAAAACAGTGATCGAAGAAAGTGGAAGGCTGCCATGCCTCAGGTAAAGGCTTTTCACCAATGGGAAGTCTCTTAAATAAGCAAGTATGTAAGTATTCGGAGGACTATTGGGACAGTAAACTAGTTGAATAAAGACAAGGCCTTTATCATCAAGAAGCGTTCAAACAGATGTTGCGGCAAACTATCGGTAACTACCCATTTAAGACATGCTTCAAACAATTTTGTAGACCATTTTTTAGTTTGTCCACAGAATTCAGAGAATTTCAAATGAGCTCTTCTGAAATCTATAGACATATTCACTTATATAGGTTATCAAGGACCTATTTATGTTACATCATTGTGTTTAAAGTTGCCTCAAAAAGTGTTCACAATCAAATGATTCTCCGTTTTCTTGAAATAAAATCCCCCGATTTATTTCGAACAGACGACAAAACGGCTTTATAGCGCCAAAATCCGAAAATATAATCATAAGTAATGATCAGTAAGGCTGTGAGGTGTGAGCTTCAACGGGATATGCGGCCATCCATTTCCATAATAATTTACAATCACGAAGCTAATTTAATCGTAATTTCCGAAAGACATTTTTATTAATAGGTCTTTGCAGACGTTTCATTGTGTGCTTTCTTCGTTGTTTCCTTCCCTGCTCATTCCAACATCATTATGTGCGCTGAGTAGGCAGTCCTAGAATTCGTATTTGTTTTCCCTTTCTTTGCCATTTTCATGCATCCTTACCAAAAATAGGAAATATATTTTTTTCCTGTGGGCGCTTCCTACATCGTTAATTCTGGCATTCTTAGATTTTGTGGGTTGTTTCGGTCTTCGGTGGCCTCTTTTTGTATCCGACGTTTGCATCTTAGTCAAGATACTTCTTAAAATTCAGTCCCTCCCCCGGGGTAAGCTAAAGGATCATCTCAAATAAAGTATCCTTCCTCGTAAACCTAAACCCGGGCTACTTCTATTACTAAGTAGAGTTATTATTCTGTTCGAAAGGAAAAATGGTCATATTGCTGCCAAGTCGAGTTAACGGAAACAATATGGTGGTTGCATGAAAATCCTTGGCCGTTTTGATGGGTGCATTCTACCCAACAGAAGCAAAAATAATAGAAAAAAAAACCAAGAAGAAATTTACTATTAAAGTGAAGCGCATATCCTTTTCTTTCATCATTGTGAGTATTTTCGTTATTTTAGGATTCCTTTTCGTCCTGCACATACACAGTCGTATACTGACTAGTGGGAGTACATTTGTGGGTGGTAAAGATTCGCGTATCCGTAACATTTAATATTTCTTACTCTGCCTGAGTGAAGGCGCCATAAGAACAAGATGGAAAGTATCTTTTTTTTTCCTCAGCGGCAAGGCTTAGTGTGCATTAGGAGGTTGAAGATGAAGTTGAATATGTTGTTATGCGGACGCAGAAGTTGCGGCTTAAAGTTTAGAGGTTGGGTGTTTAACGTTGCACACCGTTCTAAAATATGAAAGACCATAAATTTTCATTCAATTTAATGCTCTAGTAAACAATTTTTATTCAGTTCTTTACCAGAAGGTAAAAGAAAAAAATATAACTTACCCACACATATATTCTACAAGTAAGACGACTTGTTTGAGTTAGCAACGAACGATTTGTACTTTGCTTGACTTTATCTAGATGTTGCTCTTGTTACAGTACAGTAACCGTATGTTCAACATCTTCTTCGAGGCTGTCTACGTATCTATTTTGTAGAGCTTAGTGTTTTGACTGACTGACTGCTAAGGGATTTTATATCGTCTAGGTGGTTGGAAGATAAAAAATCGAACACATGTCAGTCAGATGGGGGAAGAATGTGTGACGGGTACTTTAAATTGCTCACCTTAATCAAGGTAATAGTTCTTTATTACAGTTAATGGGTTTTTTTGAAATGTGTTGTGTAATCAATTTATAGCGTTTTTGAAGTTTTTTTTTTATACTAGATGGAATTGCCCATGATTCATATTTATTCTGTGCCCAGTTTGTTCCTTAAACAATACGTCTGTGTCAGGGACTATGTAGGCGACTTTAGCTTTGCTCCCAAAATTGCTGCATTAGCATGTATAAGCCTTTAAATGCACTAGTATGTATATGCAAGTAAAACGAAATGAGCGGAATAATGAAAGAACTAACGCTGTTGCCAACATCTACATAGCCTCTTGACCTAGCGATCATTTTCAGGATTTCTATGACATATTCAATGCCCTAAACCAGATGTCAGGGTTTTTGAAGCAGATATGGTGGCGGAACTTCTATAAAGCAGATCTAATTGTTAACTAAGAAGTGCGATGGATTGGATTGGTGTAAGAAGGATGAATAACATCAAGCAAACATCAGCCATTTGGATGCGGATTCGCCATTAAAGTGAAACTTAAGCAAGGAGACTTTTGTTTTAGATATTTGACCGGGCGCCCCTGGACTATCGTCATCAAGGACTAATTCGCCAACATCAACTTAATATAATATGCGAACGCCCCAAAGGAGGAGAAAGATGATAGCATAAGAGTCTATTTTTATAAGCTCCCAGACGAGACATATGCCCCAGATTCAAAGTACGATTTTAATATCGCCTAAGGCAATTTTTTTTTTTTAGGACAAGAGGACAGACGTAGCAAAGACGGTAAATAAAGCCTATGCGACACCACTTTCGACAACATATTCAGGCTTATCGGCTTCGCTTCTTGTTGAAATTGCATCGTCGTAAGCACGCGGTTCCAAGATGTATACATTCATAATGGGACTGATGGGCTAACATTGACTCGGACAACTACCTGTTGCGGCCCAGATGTGAACACGTATATCCCTAACGCCGCTTCGAAAAGGAACCACTCTGAGGAAGTTTGACTTCGCAAAGCTGAAATCGTAAAACACCGCCAGAGCCCTTACTCTCGCTCGATCTCCTACGTCGCCAGTTCTAGTCCCAAAAATTAGTGGCAAAGTTTTAAAATCATGGTTTATCGATAAACACTTGGCAGCGCATGCAGACAGACAAAAACCATATAGAACTCATCTGCAAATGAGGACTAGAGCGGCTCGTGAGTAAGAAAAGAACTGATTGAGGATGAAACTAGAGCTCGATGAAATCGAGAGATGTAATGGCAATCGACTGAGAGCTTTCGTAAGCAATCTGATTGACATTTCTTAGTATGGTTTTAGATTTTGAAAGCTCAGATTTATAAATTACGCTCGATTTTGGCAATTCGACAGTCACTACCTCTTCATCGAATTGAATGCCACCTATGATAGAGTAAATATACCATATATGTACATAATACAAAAAAATAATAATACGAAGCAATGCCTGGCTTTGCAGGATGACCGTGGGGAATGGTCGATAATCCACGAATGTTGGCAATGATTTTACTGAGACTTTTGGAGCCGAAAAAGGCGGTCTATTGCCATTCGATTTCCGAAGAGAATATTGTGTGAAACTCGCAAAACAACACTAAAACAACACCTTTCCAAAACTCTATACAACTATTTTGTCTATGAGGATGACATAGATATAACTTGCAAAACATATTGAACATTTGGTATGACACTAGCAAGTATGGAAGCATAAGCGGCGAAGATTGGTGTAGCGCTAAACGAGGAGAAAACAAAGTATGTGATGTCATCGAAAATAGACCAACAACAATGACAGCACGGGCAATACTAGATGGAGTGAAAAGTAACCTCCTTGGGAATGAAAAAAACTTTTTTTTTAAATGTTTTTTTTAATTTTATTAAATATAGTCCCCTTTTAGTTTGATACACTTATTCCAACGATTTTCCAACTTCTTGATCTCGTCCGAAAAGTAATTTTCCGGAAGGTCTGCAAAATACTCCTCCGTGGCGTCGATGGTTTCCCCACGTGAGCTGAATTTTTTATTGATGAGCCATCTTTTGAGGTTTGGGAAGAGGTAATAGTCCGAGGGATCCAAATCCAGTTACCAATCGACGCCAAAAGTCCGCGCGATTCCGCATCAGCAAGTCCAAACACTCTTTCGAAGTGCTCAGGATAACTTTTTAATATGCAGAATATTGCCCAAAATATGGCGTGTACGCTCAGTACTAATCTTTGTGATATCTGCTAGCTCGCGCACCTTCACTTTCCGGTCAGCCAACACCATTTCATGTATTTGTTTGACATTGTCCTCTGTAACCGCATCGGAGGACCTGCCACTGCGGACTTGTTCGGTAGTGGAGTTGCGGACACCACGAAACTCTCGAAATCAATATTTGACTGTATAATCTGACAGAGCATTAGCCCCATATTATTTATCCGACTTTTCTTTTGTTTCCTTCGCCGTTTTGCCTCTCAAAAAATAATGTTTGGTGAGAGAACGAAAATCGTTTTTGTCCATACTTAACATGATGCCAAACACGTCAACAACAATCAGCTGTCAAAACAAAACTAAAGACAGTATGGCACTGAAATTTGGCATGTCTGCCTAAATATGAACGGATTTCAAGGCACCATAACCCTTTTTGCAGAGCAGCGCATTCTGGCGGTCAAGGAGGTTACTTTTCACTCCACCTAGTACATGACAATGGGGAGAATAAATTCGATATAGTCAGAGTCTTTGTCTACCTAAGCTCCTCAGTTCGTTTCGACAACAAATTAAGAAGTCAAAATTCATCGGCTTTTACGTAGAAAACATCAAGAGCGGATGGACACCAGCTGGAAAACGCAGTAGAGGTAAACGCCACCTCATGTGACGCACACACGTTGAGAGGGACTTCAAACGACTTAGCCATCAGTCCCGGATTGTTTGACGTAAGTAAGTAAAAGTGGTTTAAGGTTTATAAGTCTACTACTACAAAACGTTCATCATACGACATATCTTAGGAAAAATCGATCATAACACAGATACCCGCTGTCATTGACTTTTTGATGGTATACTCGTATGATAGTACAAGTATGTTACTTACAGAGATGAGTAAAGATTTTTTTTGAACAATTATCTCATAAATATCAGTGATCTTGTCAAAAAAAATTTGATTCTTGATTTTCGAAGATCGAAGGAGAAATAAGAGGAGTACTACTTGAAAAATTTTACCAGTCTGGAGAACGGTGTTGACACTGGTGACATCGGTTAAACAGATGGTCCAATCAGAGGACAGAACTCCTATAACTTCGGTGTAGAAAAGACTTTGGCCACTTGGGCTTTGGTGTAATCCGGTTTCAATGTAAAAATTAATCAAAAACAAGTCTCTCCCGGAAAATTTAAAAAGTTGTCCTTATCGCCTTGTGTATCTGTGTATCACACAAGAAATACGTCTTGAAAGATATCCTCGGTGATCGGTGTCAACCTGGCTACGCCCAATCTTGAAAATTTGATGAAACAAAGGAAGTCAATCAATGGTCACCTCAACGTTGCAGATACCATACATGAGCCACACCAACAGACTTGGATTTAATACAGGGTCTTCCAATAGGGACTTTCAAATTTTGATAGTTGATAGCGGCCACATTATTGAAACTACAACTGTCAAATTGGCTGTCATTTATTCAGTCTGTTTTGCCAAATCACCGTGGATAGACATAGCGTTCAACAACACTTGCAAATGATAAAATTCTTTTATCAAAATGAGTGTTCTGTTCGGGCAACGTTTCGCGCGCTTCGCCCATTTTACGGTCGACATAATCGTCCTACCGAGAGGACTATTAGCAGTGTGGTGGATAAATTTGAGTCCACTGGTTCAGTAAAAGATAAACCACCACCCGAGACACAAGAACTCGGCCTTTTGCAGACCACAACTTGGCGAATTTTGCGTCGCGACTTGAGCCTGCACCCGTATTAAATTCAACTGCCCCATTAGCTGAAGGTAAACGACTGTAGACAAGGACGTGTGTTTGCTGAACGGGCTATGGAGCAGTTGGAAACTGACCCTAATTTTTATCGAAAAATCTTCTACGGCGTTGAAACCCATTTCTGGATGAATGGGCACGTCAACAAACAAAATCGTCGATACCAATCCACATGAGATCCAAGAGCGCCCAATGCATTTCCGAAGAAGTCACTGTTTGGTGTGGATTTTGGGCTGGCGGCTTCATCGGTCCATATTTCTTTGAGAACGACGTTGGTCGTTCCTTGGTCGCCAAGCCATCACCGTCAACGGCGAGTGCTATAGGTCGATGATTACCAACTTCTTTGGCTTGCATTGTGTGATATGGACACCAACGACATGTGGTTTCAACAGAACGGCGCTATGTGCCACACAGCTCGCGCCACATTGGAAATTCTGCACGAGCGGTTCGATGGCATGGTCATCTCACGTGAAGGTGACGTGAACTGGCCACCCAGATCGTGCGATTTGACCCCGTTCGACTTTTTCTTGTGGGGTTTTCTGAAGTTGCAGGTCTATGTGAATAAGCCACAAACAACTCCAGCCCTCAAAGCCAACAGAACCCATGCCATCGATCAAATTCAGCCCGATTTATACCACAGAGTTATGGAAAATTGAACATTTCGGAGGAGCGCCACCCAGAGAAGCTGCGGCAGACAGCTCGTATATTCCATACAAAATGTCATCGATAGGTCTTTCAAACGAATAAAAATTTCGATGATATCTCACACACACTTTGATTTATTTGAATTTAAAGATAGGAAGCGCTTAATGGATGACCCTTTATAATAAAAGTATTTCAGTCGGTAGTAGGAATGTGAATCTTTAATTGATATTGTGCTTACCTGCCCCAAAACTGCACTGATATGGACCAACCAGGTTTCTCATTATTGGTTTTAGACGGCAGAGTAAAGCTTACCGTTTGGCATTAGCACTAGAGTAACTCAATTCCAAATCAATAACTCAGAATGTCAAAGTGAACTCAAAACAATCCAACAAGGTCTGCGTGCGATAAAAACGTCAATAACAGAGGTAAATAAAACTCAAATAGCAGAAACAATAAGTGCGCTCGAAGAATTTGAAAATAAAAATGCATCGCACGAGACGGATTTATTAGGAGATCCATATTATGCCAAATGAAAACATAAAATCTTACTTTGATCACGTCTGTCAGCCATTAACTAAAGATATTATACAGGGTGTCCCCTAATTCGTTAAGGATAATTTGGGAAATGATTCTAAGAAAAATATCATTCTCGAGTAAGGGTATATCCTCAGTGTTGACATCATTAATCGAGGATTTAAGAAAAGGCTTACTTTGGTGTACCCTGACCCATGTTAACGGAAATTATTCTGTCAATACTAATGATATAAACTTCGTCTAGGACTTGATTTTTAGAAGGAACAACAGCCTTTTTAACTGCGTTTAAACAAAGTTCATATTTGTTTGAGTCCTCAGATATCTAATTTCAAAATCTGTTCCATTTTTCTTGCCCATGCTAATTTTTGACTGTGACGTCACTTTACTCCCGAAAATGCGTAATAAATATACCGTTTTACTATTTTTTTCAAAGAGTTTCCAGAAAAATGATACTTTGGAAAACCTTCAGCAGGTAAAAAAAGGAATCTATGATTTTTTACCAACGTTTCTAACAACAGTTGAAAAAAGAGTGGTTTTCCAAGAATTAATAATTTTTCAATATATTTTTTTTAAATTGTATAGCTATTAAAAATTTTAAAAGCGTGCTCGGTTGTCTGACTGTCTGTCAAAACCCCCATTTTCTTACCCTGTTCCTTCAAATTTATCAGAAAAAGTTAGTTTTGGGGTATGAAGGCCAGTTTGGAAGATCTACCAAACAAAAGTGGTATAAAAGATGAAAACAAAAAAATTTCAAGCAACTTTATCCAAATTACCAGCAACTTTATCCTAACCCACGACTTCCTAGTGAAGGAGTATTTGGAAATACGTATCGAAGGCTTCGAGAAATGTGACCAGTTTCAAATACACGACCTAACGCGGGAGCTCGTCAAGTTAGAAGAACTTCGACTGATGAAAGAATACTGGAAACTTTTACAACTGATCTGTCAATCAGCATCAGAAGCTTAGCTTTGCAATTCAATTGCAGAAAATCTTTCTCCATACCATCATGCACCTGTGCAATAACTGCTTCCCGATGATTTTGAAAAGAAACTTGAGTTTTCTAACTGGTTGTTGGAGCGAACTTATAAGCAGAATTCTTTGGACGGACGAGTCTCAATTTACAAGAGATGGTATCACAAATTTTCATAATCTTCATTCAGACGTTGCAGATAAACTACACGTAAATCATTTCAACACAAATTCAGCGTCAATATGTGGGCAGGTGTAATTGGAAACAACTAGGCTGAATTCTACAAACTATCTAGAGTTTTTGTGGAATGATTTACCAGAGCTATTGGAGGACATTTCACGGATTCAAATGGCTTCACCATATTTCCAACACGATGGTGCTCCAGCCCACTATGATCGTGAGATTAAGAATTGGCTAGAAGAGTACAGTAATCGTTGGATGTAGAAGACATGGACCAGTTCACTGGCCTGACCTTACAGTATTGGATTTTTTTGTATGGTGAAGAATGAAAGAACTTCTTTATTCAACCCAACTAGCAACTTTAAGTAAATTGGAAGAGCGTATTCTCGAAGCATCGCTGTTGGCGGCAGGCAGGAGCAGTTAGCATCAATAAGAATTCGCAGTGAAATTCGAAAACGGGCTTTATCATGCATACAAAACCAAGGAAATAATTTGAGCACCTGTTAAAACAGTTTTAGTACACACATAAAATAAAAATTATCCAAAAGCACGCAAAATCATATTTTATTCATGGCCTTTGGAGTTTAAGGCATAGAACCCTTTTTTAAATTTTACCTGTTGCAGGTTTTCCCAAGCATCATAAAATCTATGCGTTTTTTTGCAAACTTGTAAATGATTTTTTTTTACTGTTGTTTCGTTCTTAAGAAAAAATAGTACAAAGGGTATATTTATTACGCATTTTCTGGAGAAAGGTGAGCTCAAAGTCAAGAATTATCATGGGCAAAAAAAATGGTACAGAATTGGAAATTAGATATCTGAAGACTCTAATAAAACATTAACTTTATTTAAACGCAGTTACAAAGGCTAGTATTTCTCCTAGAAATAAAGTCCTAAGCCAAGTTTCTGCCATTGTATTAACACCAAAGCAAGCCTTTCTTTAAATTCTAGATAAATGATGTCAACATTAGAGATAGACTCTTACTTAGAATGATTTTTTTCTTCGAATATACCGAAAAATCATTTCCCAAATTATCCTTGACGAATTAGGGGACTACCTGTATAAATTAAAAATATTTTTCGCACTCGTCCGCGAACGAATCAAACCACAACTGCTAAAGGGTGGCCAAATAAGAACGATAGGAAAATAAAATTTATATATATAACAATAACGGTGAGATACAAAATTGATTCCGGATTTAGTTTGATGAAGTTCATGCCATGGCGGCCTCGGGTTTGCTGCCAGTGCTTCAAGTGGTCGGTCAAATTTTTGATGACTCGGTCCAATATGTGCAGCGTTATTTCGGTAGGGTAGACTAAATACTTGACGTAGCCCTAGAGAAAATAATCGAGTGGTGTCAAATCGCACGATCGCGGCGGACAATTGATGAATTCTCGCCCGGAGATGACCCAGTCGCCAAAGTTCTCCTTCACAACTTCGAGCGACGTGTCGCTTTTATGGCATGTAGCGTAGTCTTGTTGGAACCACAGCCTGGATATATCGATGTCGTGGAGCTCTGACCGCAGAAAGTCGGTTAACATCGCTCTATACCTGAGACCACTGACAGTAACGGTGTCTCCTTCCTCGTTTCGAAAGAAATAAGTTCCGATGATGCCGCCATGCTATAAACTTTTAACCTAAGTGTTCATTGTGGTATTTTCCCATCTTCTCTAAAAGATGCTGAGGTTATTCCTTTGTTCAAAAAAGTTAACCGAGCGTTAATAACTCAATATAGGCATATCTCCTTACTTCCAACATTCAGTAAAGCTTTTGAAAAACTAATAAAAACGCGAATTGTATCATTTTTAAACAAAAACTAGCTCTTCAGAAACGAACAATATGGTTTTCGTAAAGGCAAATCTACTGAGAATGCTATCCTTAAGCTCTGTACTATACAGAAATATATGACAGTTTTAATAAAAACAACTCTAATCTAGTGCTTTTCATAGATATGACGAAAGCTCTTGATATGGTCAATCATGAAATTTTACTCGATAAGCTATACAGGGCAGATTTAAGGGACGTAATTCACAAATGGCTCTCTTCATACTTATCTGAAAGGACTCAGCGATTTAAATTAAATGATGTGTTAAGTGATCCGTTAAAAATTAAGATAGGTGTACCACAAGGTTAAGTGTTTGGTGCTTTGTTATTTTTGATATATGTTAACTCATTGTTTTATCAAAACCTCAGTAGCAGTGTTACAGCACTTCCTGATGACACGGCTTTAACAAATAGTAACAAAAATCTTTTAATGTCAGCAATCCATTTGCATAGGGATCTTAATGTTCTACGCCAATGTTTCGCTAAACATGAACTTCTCTTAAGCAATAAAACTAGACTTATGATTTGCAATCTAAAAAGACCCTGTCCACTTGACTGTGATGCCATTTTTACTCCAATTCATGTTCTAAGTTATCATTATCTGTTTATAAATATGGTGAAATCAGCTATATAGAGGATATAAAGTCTAGTCTAAATTGTTTTAAAATAGAAGGTGTTGAAAGTTGTAAATATTTAGGTGTACTTATAGACCTAAATATGACTTGGAAAGCACATGTCGAAGACATTAAGAAATACATGTTGTCTGTTATTCGTAAAATGTATCTGGTAAATGAACACTGTTCCCAAAAAATCTTATTAATGTTTTACTATGGCCTTGTCCAGATAAATTACAATATGGTATTGCAAGTTGGGGGGTACATATAACAGCACCACTGAAGTATTATACAAAACCCAAAAACATATAATAAGAATAATTTGAACCAAAATCGCTTAGCACATAGTTGGCCACTATACCTATCCTTGGGTGTTCTTCATTTAAACCACTTACACATTTTTAAGGTTCTAAAGATTTTTTTCATGCGAAGCGGATATAAAATTACATTAAAATATTCAAATATATACAGACTAAGGATAAACAATATGACAATATTTAATATTCCACCCATAAAAAAAAAACTCGTTGCTCTAAATTTTATACTGCGACAGCACCAAGCCTTTTTAATAAATTGCCAATACGTACAAAAAAAAAATTGTTCAACCCATTTTATTTTTAAAGGAATTAAAAAAATTCTCTTCAATATGGATAGTTCTACAGTCAAAACTCTTCTCAATATAAAATGTTTGTGTCATTTCATTATAAACTTATTTATGTACTTGTTCATCTTTTAATGTAAATGTATAATTTAGCTGAAGGATCATTCGCCTCTAGTCATTAATAGACAAAAGAATGATTCCTATTTTCGAAAATGTTAATTTGTAAAAAAATACACATGTAAGTTTAATATTATTCATAAAAAATAAAAATAAAAAACCGAACAAAATATTTAATCTTTGTTGATGCATTGATGCTTGGCCGAACCCTTGTGGATTGTGTTCGTTCTGTTTGCTGTTTGCAATAGCCGCTAAGCCAAAAATGGGCCTTATCCGAGAAGATGATTTTTTGGTCAAAATCCGGATCTTCGGCAAACATTTCCAGCGCCCAATTAGCGAACTCACGTCGTTGTCGATGGTCGTCCAACTTCATTTCGCACCAATCTCTGTTCGGTTGGCAGCTTAAGATCCAAAAGTGTGCTCAAGTTCAAACTCTTTCACGGTGCGACGAATTGCATGCACATTGAAGCCATGATGATGACCGACCTCACGACGAAATTCACGTTGCGTATTTACGACTGAGCCGGAATTTCGATAACATTTCTTAGTAATTTCCGCACGTTCGGCCAGCGTAAAACGATGCTTGATGAAATGACAAACTTTACTGAATATTTGCTAAGCATCGTAAGGTAAACAAAAAACTGTTAGACTTAAGTGACATTGGGTTAAATTCTAATTCGCCGGTATACCTACGCGAGTTCTTTAGTAAAGCGTAGAGAAATATACTCCAGACTGCATTACAATTAAAAAAAGAAGGGGTAATTTACTCTGTTTTCACAAATCGGAGCCGAGTTTTGTTAAAATCGGATGATGGAGAAGCTGTCAGCGTTGAAAACATTGCAACCCTCAACGACATTGCCAGCCGTCAAGGATGAAGAGTTCAACATTTCAGCTGATCTCAAAATGTTTATTACTTATTCATTATTATCATTTTCTTTTCGTTTTTTAATCTTTTGCCTTGATTTGGTTTTATTTAATACTTCTAGATTCACAACTTATTAATATTCGTAAATTTGCATCATTTGTCGTCTCCATAGAGTGAGGAAATTGTCTTCCGAAATTTTTGGTGCTATTTGTCTCCCGGTACAGGCCGTTTCCATTATTTCTATTAATTTATGATCTCTATGCAATCAAATTCTAATCGTGCGAGTTCCCCGGGACGGAGTAACAACACGAATTTACGTTGCATGTTGAATGTCCTTAGCGCACAACAGGATAACAAGTACGAGTAAGTCACATACATACTCGAAGTTTATTCCCAAAAATTGACAAATTTCGTGATCTATTTGAAGGTTCTATGTTATTTATGTCTCCGAAACGTGGTTTATCGAGGTTGGAGATGTTGTATATGATATAAAAGGGTTCAGGCTATGTTGTGCTGACAGAATAGGGCGAGTGGGAGGTGGTGCTGCAATTTATGTTATAGAGGGGCTAAGACATGGTCTAGTATGTACATAAATCTGTCGCTGGAAGCAAAATCGACTATGTCCTTATTGAATTAAAGTCTGATATTGGATCCGTCTATAGACCTAACAAATATACGAGTATTTATTTTAGCCCCGTGTTTTCACTTTTGGAGTCTGTAACCTCATATTATCCTAACATAATTGTTGGTTGTGAGGTAAATAGTAATATTTTAGTTGAGCGAAATATTTTAAACGGCATGAGGACCTCTAACCTGTTCATTGTATATTGAGATTTCCATGCATTCATTGACTAGCGTCAGTTGAAGATCGATGGCCGACATTTGGAGTGGGGAAGAGTATTTTGTATGCTTTCTCCTTACTGCCGAATAATGTTTTAGAACCAAAACATAGAGGCCCTATATAATAATCACGTTCCTATTATGGTTAAGCATTTAAAGTATGGTCAATGGTGTAGTTTGGCTCTGAATTTCGGCTGCTTATTGAATAAAAAAGTAAAGACTTTAATTATTGGAAGCCTTACAGACTAGGATTCCACAAGCAACTAGCTAATTCTGTCTCTGCGAAACCGAGTATCCAATGAAATAAAAGTGGCAACACGAACCTTCTATAGGAATAGGATAAATCCACTTTTAAAGGGCAAGCAGCTATGGAAAAATCTGGAACAAATCGGAGCTGTACAGACGTCACCTAAGTTAAATGACGCTTTGGATCCAAATAAATTGAATTCTAGCTTTGGATCACTTCCTTTCACACCACTTGATACTGTACCCGCAGGTGTCCCGACCTATAGCGGTAATAAAGTTCACGAGTTTGCCTGCGTTGATAATGCCGAAGTTGTGAATTGTTTTTTGTCATTTTACCCACCCTAGTGTATACATTTAATAATATACTACGACTGACTTTGGTATTTATCCAACACCATGGAAATGCGCAAAAATTATGTCCGTGCAAAAACCTCCGAAAAGTACCCTATTTACGAGTATCTAAAGCATTTGAGAAAGTACTCCAGAGATAAATCTTTACATACTCGTACATATTTATGTAAATTCTACTAACTTGCGTTCTCCCTTTTAATCTGGGTTCAGGAAAAATCACAGTTGTATAACCGCGATAACAAAAGTTTTGGATGATATTAGGGAGCCCCTAGACAAAGTCACCTTGCTGTTCCTTCTACACCTCTCTAAAGCGTTTGACAGTGTTGATCACACCAATTTGGTTGGTTGCTCAAATTTTGCTTCCACTTTTATCTTATCATACCTTAAATTACGTAAACAAGGTATAGAGTGATAGCTCGTCTAATTTTCTTTATACTTCTATAGGTGTTCCACAGGGTTCGATCTTGGGGCCACTTTCTTTTCATTTTATGTCAATGAAATTCCTTCCTTAATACTATACATGATTTTGCAAATTCCATCAACCTCGAATTAGCGTAGACCTCCAATTGGTGTGACAAAAATGGCCCCTTCCTGACCAATTGCATTGTTATCAGCAAGAAATGCTTAGACCTTTGTTATTTTCCTGACATGGGATGGCCACATCAATACGGGTCTTGGTAAATTATATGGAGTTCGACGCCAGCTCTGGATGTCACAATTTTATTTCGCATTTTGCTTGCGAAAACTCTTATCAACCCCGTTCTTACCTATAGATATGACGACGAAAGCTTAATGCCGCTGTCAATAACACTTTGCAATATGTTTGTGGCCTAAGATGTTTTGTCAGAATCTCAAATTAATCAAAAACACTTCACAACTTGTCATTTGATAGCCTCGTTCGTTACCTGTATCTTATTCTGCTATCTAATATCATACAAACAAATCAGCCTAGTTATCTTTCCAACAGCTTCAGTGTCCGGACCAGATCATGCCATGCTATTCATTGGAGCTATTCAAGGCTTGCCTTGGAGCGACAGTTGCTCGTTAATACTATGAACTTGTGGAATTCTTTGCAACGGGCTGTTCAAGCAACCAATGGTACCATGCGTTTTCGAACGGAGTTAAAGTCGTTTCTCCATAACAATAACATTGACCAATATCTAGTTTTTATATATTAGGCGTGTTTTTTTGTCATCAGTATCAGCACCCAAAAAAAAGGTTTCAGCGTTAACTATTGACTAACATTCGAATAATTTGCACTGGCATTTTATTTGTTCAAAAAGTGACACATGTTTTGGCGTTCCCATACAAGTTATCGCTATGATGGAAAAATAGGCCTGGAAGCATTGTTGGTATACACGTTACCTCCGAAAAATATTATATCTTGCATTAAGTTAGCGCGTTTAGGTTAAGTTAAGTAAAGCGCTGATACCGATGCCAAAAAAACACACTTATTATTCAGATGAAGATGATTGTAAAACTAAAATTTAGTAGTCCAGTTTCCTATTTATTTAATCTTTTTTAGTTCTCTTAGATGAATCATGGAATTAAATTCATTATTTTAGTTTTTTTTTTCTTGTTTATATCTTATCATTATAATTATTTAATACTTATTATTATTTTTCCCTTCGCTAACAATTATGGTTGCACTAAAGCTTGAATTGTGCATGTCCAATACCTTACTCCAATTTTAAGCTACATTATTTTATAAGACAATTTTGTATCGAATGTGTTTGCATTCTAGATAAATAAATTAAATTAAATATTGTATGAAGAATTTTTCTCTAGAAACAATTGAGGATATCTTCATTCGTAAAATAGAGCTTGGATTGACAAGGTCTTATATAGAATCTCTTAAGCTTTCATCGATAAATCATTACTATTCAATTGCCTTCTAAGCCCAAAGTAACAGCGATTTTGAAAAGTTATTCCTGCTGAGCTATTGTTGGCAAAATTTGTAGCAAAGACCCTTGCTACCTCCAATTCCTCGCTGTTGTGTGTCCCTTCTTGTTAACAGCATATATGTACTTGATTTTGCCCTCATTGAGCGCTAAACCTAATTTAACAGCTTCCGATTTAAGACTAACGAACCGCTGAGTTCTCCTAATTACGAGTATGTCGATGTCATCGGCGTTCGCTGGTAGTTGCACAGACTGTTGTGCCTTCAGTGTTCGCTTGTGAGTTTCACAAAAATTTTTCAAGTATTATATGATGTTAAAGATGTCATATGACAGCGTGTCACTTTGTCTGAAATCTCACTTGATATCAAAAGTCTCGGTTAAGTCATTAGCGACTTTCAAGGAGTAGTGGACTGGCTTCCAAATCAGAAGGTTCGGTGTTCGAATCCCAGCCTCGCCCGAAAGATATATCATCCATTCTTTCAGTTAACGAAAATCAAGTAAGACGAGTAGTTGACTAGAAATCGACTCCAAGCCAATTTCCACTAAGAATTTAGTCTCCCCATTAAATGTTGGTTGCCACCCATGGAGCGGAATAACCACTAAGACCAAGCATTTGTCTTTCTCTCTATATCCCATTTTCCAAAAAACTTAACACATGCTGAGGCATTATAAGTGTATTCACACCCACCTGGCTGTTAAGTTTTAAAAAAATATTCTGCACAGAACGAGTTTGGCTGAGATGACAAAACTAGACATTGCTCTGTATAGCTTGTATCCATAGATGCTGTCATACTTACTTACTCAAGATGCGCTATATTCTGGGATGGACTGAAGCCCCCTTCCCCTTTCCGCGGTCTTCCTCTACTACATCGTTCATCAGAGGAGGATTCAAAGACTTTTCAAGCCGGAGAATTGATATTCATCCGGTCTACATGTGCCATTTCAGTCGTTTGATCTTCACTCTTCTGAAGATGTCGCTTTTAGCCCGTACAGTTCGTCGTAGTATCTCCTCCTCAACTCACCGTCTGTGCAGAGAAGACCGAAAATTACCCTCATCCATTTCTGATAAAGTCAATTCCTCTGCGCCATAAAGCCGGACTGGGATTATTAAGGTCTTATATAGGGTCACTTTTGTTGTTCAAGAGAGAGCTTTGCTAGTCAATTGCCTTCTTAGCTCAAGGGAGGAGGGATTGGCAAGGGATTGGTGTCGTTGTCTGAATTGATAGCGAAGCCTAGGTAGTTAAAGTTATTAACTACTACAAAGCTATATCTATCGAGGCTGACATTCTCTGCAAGTCGCTAGTGTTGGGTATCCTTTCTGGTTGACAGCATAAACTTGGTACTGCCCTCATTGAGCGTTAAACCATCTTCGTCGCTTCCGTCTCAATACTCGTGAAAGATCCGCTAACATCACGCTGCCTTCTTCCAATTATGTCAATATCATTGGCGTATGTGAGAAATTGGACGGACTTTTGAAAGATTGTGATTCTTGTGTTGGGGGGTGAGCTTTGCACTATTCTTTCAAGAATGATACTAAAGAAAAAGGATGACGTCAAAGGTCTCGACGAATTCTTTATCGACCATTCTGTATGTTCCATCGTTATCTTGCAGAAATGGACGAGTTTGGCAGTTATGCCAAAACTAGACTTTGCTCTGTATAGCTCGTCTCTATAAATGCTGTTATACGCGGGTTTAAAATCGATGAATAGGTGGTGTGTATCGATTTGGAGCTAATGGGTTTCCAAGATCTGCTGTAGTGCGAATATTTGGTCGATGGTGACGACCGGCTCAGGCGTTGACACAATACGGTAGACAGGATCTTGTTTCTTGAGGATCGGACAAATAATAGTGAGGTTCTATTCATCGGGCATACTTTCGTCCAATCACATTTTACAGATGAGTTGGTGAATGCTCCTTACCAAGTCAACGCCTGCCGCTTTGAAGAGCTCGACAATCAGGATGTTCGGCCAAGCAACCTTCCTGAACTTAAGCTTAGATATGACTATCTTCACTTCATCCAGCGGTATTTGATTTGTCATCGTCTTTATAGAGTCTACAGACTCAGCAGCATCGACTGCGACTATACTACTATGTTCCCTTGCTCGTCGCTACAGATTTCGGTTCGGGCTTCGCGTCCGTGGTATAGTTTCCTTACCTTTTGATAACACTTCTGAATCTCATTCCTGGGGTACCATCTCTCGATTTCCTCTACTGCGCACTTCCCATGCTCCTCCTGAGAAGCCGGTATTCGTGTCCCCCATTCTGCTTGTAGAGTCCGTGAGCAGCTCTAGTCCTTCTATGCAGTGTCGCTTTGTATGCCTTTGGCTTAGCTTTTCGTTGTGGTGGCCGATTGAAATTAAGGACATCAAAGGCGGCATCTCTGATGTTTTGATGCTGGCGGCATAGAACCTCTTAAGTGGTTAAGAGAGACGAGAAAGTATTTGGCAGTCTCTTGCCATTGTATTGTAGCCATCCGACGTAGAACTTCCTCACAGTATTAACTTCAATTTGCGAGGTTCATGATATCCGCAATTGCACCTTGGCTTCAGAAAGTTAATGGTCCGAGTCGTTGTTGGCCCCTCGGAACGTTCGGGCATTCATAATACTGGAGGAGTGCCTTGCGTCGATCGCAATGTGGTCAATAAATCTCGAGATGTGATAACTGCATGCTAGTTAAGACAATATTCCTCCCCACCGCAAAGTCGATTAGCCGCAATCCATTATCGGGGTTAGTGTCGTTCAGGCTATACCTTCCGACAGTACTACCAAAGTTGTCCTCTCATCTTTGCCTTGCATTAAAATTGTCCTCGGCAATTTTATGGCACTGCTCGTAGATCTTGTTCAAGAGCTCATAGATGTCGTTATCTTTCTCTTCCTAGGGAGTGTGGGCGGATATAAGGCTAACGTTGGCAAATTTAGCCTCAATATGGATTGTTGCGAGGTGCTCATTAACATGTCGGAACCTCAAGACTTAAACAACAATCGCCGTAGTAGACGTCGCAGTTTTCCATTCTCTTTTTGTCTGGCTCAACCAATGGTATTTTTGGATGACAGTCCAAGGTCTTGTCTAGTTGCCCGGCTGCACGTGGCATATTAAGGACTTAACATTCTACGTGCAGATCCGAAAGGTCGTTGTCCTTGTTTCGACAAAGACACTCAGATACCAAAAATATTCCCTTAACTCTATTTGTTACGAAAGTCCCCTACCAGTCAACTAAATAACACTTCCTTTGACAACAAAAAAGGAGAAAATTCAAAATGAAATTACCCAGCCGACATTTTTCTTTGAATTGAATGCGCATTTTATTGCGAAAAACCAGCACAGCAACATTCGCTTACCCACCCAAACAGGATATGTCGCACCCGCTCAAGAAAAACGAGAAAAAAAAAAGAAATAAAATAAAAAATAAATAAATTTGGAAAAAAATTTAAGCAAAGTCTCGCCTACACACTAGAATTATATTTAACTTCGTTTCCGTTGTCATCGTAAATTCATATTGTGCCATGAATTGCTTGAAAATTGTATTCAAATCGAAAGTTGATTATTTCACAGGACCCTCCTATTCTCTGCCGGCAACTTGTGTCTACATATACCAACAACAAACCCCAACAACTCCATTCGACTGGCTGGCTAAGTAGCGTATTCTTGTATTCTTCTCCTCGGCGAATCTTCAAAAAAAAAGTGAACAAGAAGTACAAAAAAAATAAATTTTATATAAAAATTGGAATTGCGACTGGAAACGATGACAACAGTAGAGTCAAGTGTACAACAGGGAATTGCTTCTCCTTGCTTACAAAACACAAAAATATGAAAACGAAAATCGGAAAACGACAAGAGGAACCATCGGAAAAATGAGGCAAAAAAAATCCCAAATAAAATCCGATAAAATCATTCTCATTCTGAAGATCCCTTTTAGAGTATCGGTAGGTGGAGGAGCACCTCACGCCCGTGGCATTTTACCCCAGGACACGGATACAAAACAACAACTAATGCATCACTTACTTTATTCCTGTCGAATATTCTCTGGCTGTACGAGTACTCGTACTGTGTTGTCATTTATTTTTTCTCTGACGATTGCTATATGCATCCAAACTTCGTTATGTTTTACCCTGACGGTAGAGTATTGTATGATAGTTGCGGATATCCTTAGACTATACCATATACAAGATACTCAGACATAGACTGGGAATCAGACTGAGAATATGTAGGTTTTCCTCTTCTTTATTGACAGAAAATACTAAGATAATGCAACAAAAAAAAAAGAAAGGATAACCCGCCATGTAGAATTGGGTGCAACAGTCTCTACCGGTGATGCCGTTTTTAGAATCCAAAGGACTTGTTGGAGGTGAGAGTACTAAAGTGCAACGCAATATATAGTCTCGGGTTGACAGTGGATATTAACAATTTAGGTAAAATACTTCTACAGACTCCTGAACGGCAAAGTAGACCAAAACCTTGCCTTCAAGTAGACTGGATTCACTATAAGGTCCGAAAAAATGCTGCTGAGGCTAAAGCCGATCTACTCAAAGCAGAAGCGGAAAACTTATAACAGTGCACGTATCAATTCATCTGAAAAATCTGGTCAGATAAAAGCATGAACCCACCATGAGTGGAATCTCAGTATCATTTGTTCCCTGCAGAGATAAGGTGATCATTAGTCAGTCCATTATCCTTCTTTTGACACCCGAATACATTCCTTTATAACTTTGGTGTTGAAGATGTAAGAAGTAGGAACATCCCGTGGCTATTCCATGGAACACACTCTCTAAGGCCAACCTGAGCAATCAATATCCCTTTCCCTAAACAGCACACCAACTGAGACTACGAAGATGGAAGAGTCAGATTCAGGAAACCGTCATCTTTATCACCCGACTATGGAAAGTAGTACAGTTTAATCTCCACAAGGCCAGACTCGCTGTCTCAAATTTCATCATCCGACTCATTAAGGCGGTGAGCACATCACCCTTATCGAGGAAAAATTTCTTGTCCGGATCAGAACTTAATCTCTCTTTCTTTTCCCAATACAGCACAGATGACTGATTGCACTACTTACCTTGAAAAACGGTAATGAAAGATAGTTCGCATCTGGGTAGTTGTCCTATGATGAACAGGAACCCACCCCACTTAGAAACTTCAAGGAGCTGATGGGTGTGGTTGATACCAATGGAAGGGCTGCGGCACAAACCCACGACATACCTGCGACACTATACCCAGAGCCGAGTCAATCTCTGAACATCTAGTAGGTTTTAATCTTGTACTCTGCATCATAGATAATAGTTACTACATCTAGAAGTTATTGATGTGCTATTGTCACAAATATTCACTATAATTCACAACGGGAGAGTGTCAAATGAACCATTATTGACGTAAACCTTGCCTTTAACTCATCTTGTCCTACAGTAACGAGGGTAGAGGCTTGGCGCTCCCACTATTGGACCATGAATCTCCGCGAGCTGCGCTGGAAGAAATAATAATTTCACCTTTGATAAACTATCTGGATGGGAACATGACTGGAAATCTTCTTTGGGGAACTATCTACATGGAATGTCTGACGTACAATAGTTTCTATGGAAGGATTATCAGCAAAAGTGAATCGTTGAGACTACGGAAAGATCTCTCCCAAACAACAGGAATTTTGAGCGTACTCGTACCTAAATTGACTTCGAAAATTAATCCTTGGATCTGTTTTGGAACATTCACATCCTGCACTTCAGCAACCCGTCTAAAGCCCACTTTAAGAAAACCACATGATCTATGAGAAATAGCAAAAATGGACTGTTTGTAGCTTCGGACCTTACAAGCCACCGGGACCGGATGCTATCTTCCCTGCACTGCTATGGAAGATACCATAAATATTGCCAACATATGTACCCACCAAGAAGGAAAATCGGTTGAGTCAGCACTGATGTTTGAGCGAGTTTTCATAAATATTGACACGTCGTCGACCATCAACTCTCTTTAAGAACTAAGCATAAATGACTGTATCTGCAAAATTATGTAGGACATGCCAATCAAATCGCGCTAGGAGTCTCCTCCAATCAATTATCTGAAACCTTACCGTTGACCTCAAGCACCTGATTCCAGAGACGAATGAATTGAGACAAGTCGAAGTCATCCTAAGTAATACAGTTTCGATCTCCACACATGGATTTAAGTTGGCCGAAGATATTAGCGTAAAGGAGGAAAACGTTTGCTTACACAAATCGTTGTAAGCATTGCCACATAATGCTTTACAAGCCGAAGTTTCAGCGTTCATCAAGCCACAATACTTGTCTTAGTCTGAACTCAATACATCCGTCTGATATTGTAGACAGTCAAGCAGAGATCAGATCTCTAACCTCGAACAGCATGAATTTGAGAGTGATTAGACGCTGGCGCGCATCTCGCAACAAGATGGTTAAACAGCACAATATCGCACTCTGTTTGGTTCTGCAACATTCAGACGTCCCAGGGACCTGCACCGCTGATGAACTGGCCAAACTCTGATTCCTAGAAACGCTGAAAACGGCTATTCCAAATAATTGGCATACCTTAGAGCACTCTTAAAACCAGTCATAAGTTGACTCATCGAGACAAATGTTCAATTTCAGAGGAAAAATCCTCACCAAACTCAAAAATACTGTGTGATTGGAAAACACGCTAGAGAATTCCTCCTCTCAGAAGCTGCAACGATGAATAGAAAGAGAAATCAGTGGCACACTTCTTTTCCTTGGTACGGAACTCCAGCTTAAGCAATGAACCTCGCTGTGATGAGTCGAAAAGTAACGAGACAGCTAGAGCTTACTGTTCTTTCGTAGATGACCGCTGCATATGCGGCTTGAGATACATCTCCGAAACAGTGAAGATCTACATTTGCACTTGGTGCGCCAGCGCCCAAAAAACTTGGCACCTTGATAGCTGCAAGACTGGACAAGTTTTCACGATACTGAAGTCATTTTTGCTGCACGACCTCAGGTACTGCTTCATTTCAATCCACTTCCGGCTTCCAAAGTCGTTGGAATATGATCTTGACAATAACTGTCTTTGGAGAAAGCACGGCTAGCGGGTCGAAAGTTAAAGACGTTTAATGAAATTTCGAGTATCAAAATCATGAACTTTACGCTGTACGCGAAGTCATCAGATGATGGTTGCGACTGAAGTCCCAGTAATTTAACGCTTTCAGAACCAACAAGATCTCAACTTGGGTCTTATTTCACGCTCTTCAGTAGGGATTGAGTTGAGGACAGGCGTAGAGTTTGAAGAGCATTTTCTAAGGTGGAAACCACCTCATAAGAGCATGCAAAAGACCTGGGTCTGGAAGTGTTGCAGGTCCGACTCATAGTAAAAGTCGATTAAGAGGTCTTCCCTGTAGAAACACGATGAACGATTTTAGCAGCTGCAGGGAAATCACGTTCTTCATCAAAAGCTGTCTGTTGCAGTGCTTTGACAACCAGATGAAGAGCTGAAGTTTCGTCAGACGAAAATCCTTAATTGGATCTGCAGGTGTTTGTCGCCGGACGATGCGTTGAAAGACGATGTGCGATCCATCGACTCGTACCTGGTGGTACATTTCGGCTATTTTGGCACTAATTTTACAAAGCGGTGAGTTCGAAAATGGAGCAACGTAGTGAAGAAGTCAGGTTGAACCATCTGCGCATCATTAACAAAAAACACGGAGCTCGTTTTCGCTGAAGCGTTGAATACAGCCCTGATTTTATTGGTAATGCCGGATTCTTTTATGACTGCTGCATGAGGCATGTAGAAGTTTTCTCCCAGATTTGGAATCTCAGCGATTTTTTTATGTGCCCCATAACTCCTGCAAGAACTCTGCGTACTGTGAATGGAGCTGAGGATCCTTGGCAAACACTTTCTCCATTCGAGTTCATACTTGAACGGTTGCTCGATATGAGGTTCCAAGTTTCGGAAGTTTTACTATATAGTATCCATTGCATGGACGAGAATGTGCCTTAGCGAAAATTTTCTCACACATAAGGTCTTCGTTAGTGAAATGCGTTGACTTTGGGAGTTCTTCCGAGAGGCTGACGACGGTGGAAAAAAACGTCAAAACCTGCCGCGGCTCATCCACTTTTCCATGTAGCACCCATCGAAGTGCAGAGTGCTGTGCAACGGGAGCCTCAGACCGACCTATCTGCAAGCAATTGTCCCAAGCGATCACATCTTACTAGGATGTCAACAGCAGCCGTAACGTTGACATTTTATAGATCAACTAGGTTGAGTCCATCTATATGCGGCCCCGTACCTTTGTAAAAATGGGCAGGGGGCAGACTGTTGGTTATCTTCGGCAATATGTTCTCATAAATGGCTGCTTCCGCGAAGCTGTTATCGAACGAAGACAATGAAAGCTGTACATTTCCTCTTGAGCGTCCAGCGGCTGTTGCACTTATGTGCTCGATTTTTATTGTTGAGTTGTAGTCCTTTGACATATGCTTGCGTAATGAAAGTGAGATGAGAAGCATTGTTAAATTCCAGTCCAATGCCCTAGTCTTCTCGAGATGCAGCAATGTGTGACGATAAGTCTTGCACAAGCTACGTGTGTTTGTGCTTTGAAAACTCTCCTGATGATGTTCCCTCTTTCTTGGAAAGGATATCCGATTTGTAACTAATAGAGCTCTAAACTTGTCACATCCATATTACGTACTATGTTTTGCACTGCAGAAAGTACATCTTTCAGCGGCTCTGGTGATGACGAAAGCCGAGACTTGTCTTAACTTTGGTTGATGCAGGTGCTTCCTGGACGCTGGACTTGTGCGAACTGATGGAATCTAAAGAACAACACTAGTTTCCAGGAAATACACTAGCATTTGCAACGTCAGCACCTTGTAGTTCTTCTGTGACATCTCCCATTGTCTATCAGATTCTAGATCCAGCGTGAAGTCTTTTTTTTATAATTGGTGAACGCGCAAGGGATTTTGTGTACCCTTAAGATGTTTGCACACAGCGCGGACGAGGTGAATTTAGGGAGGAAAAAAAGACAGATACCGATGTGCGTTGGTTTTAAGTGTTTGCAAGTTATAGTGACTAGGGAATAAACAGCTCGGCAGGGCATTCCATAAGCGAGTTGTACGGCTTAGGAACGAATCACGATATTTCAGAGTACGTCTGAAAGTGGGCTTGAGAGTATACTGATGAGCATTCATAGCCAGACATGTGCTACGGTTAAAAGTGAGAAGGGATGGAATGCTACTGGCAATTTCGGTGGAGCACTGGTGGTGAAAATAGCGATACAACAAGGTGAGACAGAAGACATTACGTCAGTGTTCGAGGATGATGAATGACTGTGTGATGTCATCACCTATGAGTTTTACCGCACGGTTTTGGATCCTATCTAGCAAGTGCAAAGAGGTTTTAGGAGCACCTGACCAGATGTGAGCATAGTTCTCCAATTTCGGGCGTACAAACGCCTTATATATTGAGGCCAGATCAGAGGGTGTGAAATATTTCTTACTTCGTTTGAGGAAATCTAGACATTTCGCAGCATTTTTGGCGACATCGAATATGTGGCCATTCCAAGGTAAGTGGTCACTGACACACATGCCGAGAATGGACAATGGCTGAGTGTTTAAATTTCGGTTTAACGACAGCAGACAGCATAGTGTTTTGGACGCACTAAATTCCACTCTGTTGATATTTCCCCAATTGGTTATGCTGCTAATATTGGAATTTATGAGCCTAACATATGCTGCCGTTCCCGTTCTACAGCCAAAGAGCAGGGACGTGAGTTCGGAAACGAATATGAAAAGCAGAGAGTACTGTCGTCACCGAAGGAATGTATTGCATTAAAAGTAGCAGACAAGAGATCATTGATAAAAATTAAAAAACTTGAAACTTGAAACCATCCAGTGTAGATAGTGAACTGCAATAGCCAATCGTCCGCGTTTGTTACTGGTCTTCCAAGCGATTTAAGAGAACGGTTGTGCTCCTGAGTATTATCCAGCAGTGATCGTATACTTGAATATGACCCCATGGCTAGTTTAGGCAGTCAAAACAGCGGTATAAACTGAGAATCGACAATAATGGGCTCCACGTTCTACGAGTATTTTCCGCTAGTTATTTGAAGGCTTCTTCGTAGTTATCGCCAGTGACAGAGAATGCTTTAATTACATTGAACGCTTCCACTTGCAGACTGAATCCAACGAAGTGGAGCTTTTTAGAGCTTGCCAAAGAAGTGTCATTGTGTATTAACATGTGTGTCCCGATATTTGCTTTATTATTTATTATAAAAAAAACTGACTGCCTGAAGAAAGTATGCGGATGATTTTCTTGATATTATCTTGCTGATCACAAGCTGCAAAGTTTCTTCCAAAGTTGTCGGAGATAGTGCGATGTTGCTTATAAGTTTACTACGTCGTCCATGTGGGAATCATATTCTGCTCAAGTATAGGGCGGTAAATTTTAGATGGATGTAGATAGATCCGAATATGCAAGTGAAACTAATTTTGTTAGAAGTAACGAAAAATTAAGCATCACCAAAAATTGCGAGTATGCGAGGCATCCTTGCTGTCGTCATCTTGTCTTCTGCAGGTCTACCTATAGGTGACCGCTTTCGCTGGCTTTATTAGAAGCCTATGAAATGCGCTTTGTACTAAGTCTCATTTAGTCTTATGTATTCGTATCACGGGCTGGATAATCGAGTCGATCTTGAAGAGCCTTGTAATCCTGCACATTAAGATTTGAGTACGAATGACTGAGTGTAGCAAAAAAGAACGCCCATGAAAGTAGATGGCACAGGAGTCCTTTGAATTGATTTCTAATCTCTCGCAATGACGGACACTATTCGTATTTCCTTCTTTTCTGAGTAAAAGTCAAAATGAGGTATCCTTGTTACTCGTACTATCTTTCAATTTCTTATATGGGCGAGCTGATAGGGCTGTTGAATCGAACTTTTAAAAACGATCGCGTTATATGTGTCACTCTGCAGCTTATGAACAATAGTGGGACATGTAGTCACTAGCGGAAACTGTTTACTTTCCGTTAATGAAGGTTTCCCTGGAACGTTAGGCGCATGAGGGCCAAACTTTTTGTTGACTGTGTTCCGACAAACTCACATTGAAGCTTGAATAAAAGAGCCGCAGTTGATGTGGATGCGGCTGTATCTCTTTTTCTGATATTGTGACGCTGGTGTTAGATAAGAATATTGCAATTCATGATCGACTTCTGCATCGATAGTATAAATATATGTAAGGTTCCTTTCGAAATTTCGTTGAATTTTTTCAATCCGTAATTTAAGGTTTATGTTAAATTGACAAGCAGATATTTCCAATAAGCTTTAAATTTTTGGTAAAAAATGAGTGCCACTATGGTACAATCTTCTAACATCGGCAACGCAGAACTTCCACTCACACCTATGGAGGAAAATTCCAATTCATTCTTAGTTGCAGCTTTTCATTTTTTTGTCGAATTTGTGTGTCCTGTTCTTTTTTTTTTTGAATTTTTTCTACGCTTTTAATACGTACATAAATATATACTCGTATCTTATATCTTTCTAAGAGTTCCTTCCGAGCACTTTACAGAATTGTTTCAATTTTTAAGAAAATCTCCTTATTTATAAGAATAAAGTGGAATCGTTCTCGATTCTCTCAAACTTTTTTTTTTGCATCCTTTATGTTAGCTACCGTTCCGTCTGATAATACCGAAGTAGAAAAACTACTCGTTCTTCGCTTGAAACTATTTTGTAGAATGCGCATTGAAAAATTGCCAGGATACCTACCAGAGAAAATAGAGAGAAAAAATGAAATAAACGTAAATAGCGCAGAGAGATACTAGCTTGGGGTAAAAAGATATGGAAACCTGAAGCTCGTTCGACTAAAGTGCAAAGTAGATGTATCTACGTCTTTACTCATAGATGCATGTGAAACTAGCTGCAGGGGTTTAGTTCTGACAGTGTGGTAGATGAAATGTGTTTTACATTCCCACAGGATATAACTTTTAATGGCAATTGAAAGAATTCCGAATTTATCAATGGAACTGCACAAGTTACTATTGTAAATGTATCCAGTAACTGAAAAATTCAATGGGTATTCAAAAAGCCCACAGGCGTGAATCTACGGCTGGTTAACCACTGATTTTATCGCTAGAATATAGTCACTTACTGAATTTTTATGGGAATAAAAGTCGATTTTAATATTTCGGGCAAAGTGGCCACGAAAGCCGAAGGCTAGACAGTAGGATGTAGGATGTAATGAAAGGAGCGGTCCTCATCAAGACTAGGTTAGAGCCATCATACAAAAATCAGTAAGACGCTGTTTTTGGCTTTGCTCTCTATTAAAAGGTTTTCAAGCCAGAATGAAAGGCGGGGCTCTTTGTTGGCCTTAACCTCTTCTTTAAGTGATCCCGCAATGCTAATACAGCCATCTGTAGGGTTCACTTTGTTCTCCCTCTTTTATAACTGTATCATCAACAATATATTGCCTAATAGGCTTAAGAGCTTAAGCCTTACTGGGTTTTTGCTAATTATTCGTACTCCTGTATGTCAAACCGACAAATTTTGTCTAGTCTGCCTTACAAACAGCAGATCAATTAATTATCAGTCCTCAATATGTTTGCACACAACGCGCGGCCACAGGAAAATAAGGAAGGAAAGTAAAATACATTGTTGGGTTTGAAGGTGTAGGTTATAATGACTAGGAAATAAAGAACTCACCTGGACATTCTATAAGCGAATTACATATGTATATGGCAAGGAAAGAAAAACTCTGAGGATTAACAAATGAGCTTTCCGAGATGAGGTGGGTGTTACACGTATTATTGAAGGTTTGAAGGGGAGGAAATTTACTTGTAAATTTGTTCAAGCATTTGTGGCGGAAATAGCAATAGAACAAGGTAAGGCATGAGAGAGTATATCAATGTTGCAAGGTGCAGTCGAAGAGAAGGAGTGAGTCGAGGGCATAGAATACAACCGTCAGCGCAAGAATATGCTGTGTTAAACGTAGTCAACACGATAACATAAAGGAAGGAACAAAAAGAGTGTAGGAGACAAAACGCAGCCCTGGTGTGCACCAGCATTTTTGTGGTTATCAGACATGTTGGTGAAGTGCAATCGGTCTATACGAGGATGTCATAGAAAATTCGCCGGACAAATGCTGTTTTTCATCCTTAAGAACAGGATTGATGAATAAGGTTGGGCGGTGATTTCATCAGAGTGGGAGAACACCACTTCAGAAGAATGTGAAATATGCCATCTGGATTGGCGAATTTATATATATTAAGATTTTCCAGTTCATTTGCTATTACAGGAGAACGAAAGTGGACCGGTTTCATAAAATGAACAGCCGGCTCGGATGTAAGTGAAGTGATCTGAATAATTTGGAGGTATTGAACTGGCTGCGTTGTACACAACAAGTAGATTTTTCTTTTCCGAAGAGCTGGAGAAGCATTAATGTCATTATAAATGAGCATTGAAATTTAGAGAGAGATGATGAATGACCAACAAGTTTTACTGCCTGTGGGACAGTGTAGTATCTGCTGCCTCAGTTTTCTGTGATATTGCAAAGCAGAGGTTTGTACGCCAGGAAGAACTTGAACGTTCTGATTCTCACACGTATAGTAGCTTTGGACTATAAAAATGTCGGACCCAATTCCCATTGATTCCATCACCATTCTCGAACTTAAAATGTCTATCTTGCTTAAACCAATGAGGAATAGTTTCAGCTGAATTAATCGCACCATATGTGGAAGCTAACTTGCTCTACTAGCGGCTTTTGGTGGAGTATAGTGGCCTTTTTTTCTGGAGTAAAAAAGGGTTACCCGCAATGAGGAGTCCTATCACTACTGCTATGGTGAATTTTGGTCGATACACTGTCTAACGCTCTCAATATTCCTGATATTTATGCTCAGGCATTTCAGGTGATGTAGCTCCTATAGCACGCAGGCAGCCATAGGCGTAATAGGCAGTTGGTAGATTAAAACGCACTCTTAAAACTGACTTTGTCTTTACGAGAAGGAAGAAGCTGACTGGTCTGACTCATTCAGCCATTTCATCTGTTTCACCTACGAAGTTAAGTATTTAGGTGTCATCTTGGATACCAAACTTCTTCGAACTAAACATGTCGAGTTGAACACCCCTAAGACAATATCAGCCTACTGGTAGTGGAAGTGATCTTTCGCAGGGCATGAGGTTTATCACTGAGGACGGTCCTCTGGATCTACTTAGCTATGATAAGGCCAATTATATACTATGGGCCGGTTCTCTGGTGGAACACGGGGATTCGGCACTGCTAAGCATGGGGCTTTCCCAAGTACGTCAGGCTCTGCACTAGACACACTGATTAATCTCCATGCTCTTGGTATTCGCATCATGCGCGCCGATTGTTTTTTGTCTCTGGTCTTTTAGCCAACTGGTTCAATGACAATAGAACTCCTGTTCCAGGAAAAATACGAATCAACTGGCATGAATTCGGCCAGAATTTGAGAGTCTGGAAAGTCGGGTCGTCACGGCTTCAAAACCGATTTACAATGCGTCTCTGGTATCATTCTGGAGGATGAAAATTAGATTTCACTCCTCGTTAGGGAAACTTGCATCTGTCTTCAATGTGGAATGAATTATTTGGCGAATAATTGATGGAGGGGGCCGTCACCTCCATCTGCATCTATATTAAAAGCCAAGATGCACCTAAAACCCTGATGAACCCTACTATGCCTTTGAGGCTAATTCGATAATCTAAAACTTTGCTGATCGCAGGCGAAAGGGTGAATTCATTGATTCTTGTTTGGGTCCCAGGTCACACTGTAATCATGGAAAATGAAATCGTTCATGAACTTGCTAGCCGTGGTGCAGGGAATGGTTTTATTGAATCCGGGAAAAGACTTAATTTCTAACATAGCTATTATTGCGGGCAGATCAAACGAATTCAATTCTTCCCGACATCTCTAAGAAGTCAGCAGGAAAGGCTGCCAACTGGCATCGTGACGGGGAACTAGGATTTTTCAAAGCATCTAAATATGCTGTGCAGACACAGTATCCTGGGAGAGTGATGACGACAATGCGGAGCACTACCTCTATGAGTATCCGACATCCAGATTACAGGTATTTGGCAATATCGTAGTGGGTGCTAGTATTGAAGGCACCAATTTATCATTGAAAAGTTTACTTTCTACGAAAGACTAAGGAATTCCAATAAAGGGAACATGCAAGTAGTATAATGGACTATTTCTTTGTCTGAGTGCTTTGTTCCAATAGAATTAGGCAGAAGAAACACTCTAAGTTGGTTGAGGAGCCCTTCTTGAATGTGCGCACAAATTAATGAGATGTCTTCCTGTCGGAGCTTCAGTGTCTATTCGATTTACATTTCTTAGTAATTTTAGCAGTTGACGGGCTGATTGATGCGCACTTTTCTGACCAGATTAATATTCCAGTGCAGCTCGTTAAGCTCACTTAATATCTGCTCCTGTAACGGTCGGTCTCCACCTCATCTTCGGGATATTGTGAGCGTAATACATTTATGTAACGGCCCTTTACAGTAAGCCATGCTTTTGGTTGGGAGTAGGTTATATTTATCCCTACACTGAGGTGAGTTTCGGTGCATTTGATCGCACTACGTAGCACGTCGGATAGGGGTGGTGGACTTAAATATGTACGTGTCTGTAATTGTGTCTTTCGATACACAGATTCGGTATGCCATCAAACTAAACTGTCGTGTGGATGACCACCAATCTCATCATCTACTGCGAATACTGGACGGGCGATTTCATTATACACAATTCTGCGTGGCTTCGACATTTTGGTTAGACACCACCTGAACGACGGTGTTTTGAGGTGTCTGTTATGCGGAAGATAATTTGACCCAGCTTGTAAATGAGCCAACACGAATAGCAGACATTGATAGTCATACCGCCAACACAGAAGTACACTGTTGACGTGCTTTCCCCTCTACGCTCACTAGGCCAAATGGAGCGCACTTAACAACTTCTTTAGGAATTTTAACTGGTTGTTTTGTTTTCTCTATAACGACGTGGATGCCGCTGCTGATATGATCATTAAAACTATTCTATTAGAATGAGATGCTTTATCCCTTATCGGATGAAGAGTATTAAACCAAAAGAAAAGGCTCGACTCGACTCGAGCTGTAAAGAGGCTGTCAGGGTTAGGGATATGTTTTTTCGGTCCTTCCAGACCAACCCAACAGAGGAAAATCGAACAAAGTTTAAACCAGCCAGAATGACTGGAACGTCTTTCTTAAGCGTGTCAAATTTCAATACGACCAAAAACTGAGGCAAAAATAGTACCTATACAATGTCTCGAAGGTAGTTACGTTCGTCGAAAACATCAGAAATTCTTCTTCATCCTCCACCCCAACGCTAATTTACAATGACATTCCAGCTGTCAGCTCTTTGGACCAGGCCAATCTGCTTGCTGTAGAGTGCACACTTTGCGGCCAACTCAACGCTTCCAGATTGAATAGTAGCAAGAGTACTTAAAGGTCTCAACGTACATAAATCAGTTGGTCCAGATGATATATCTTCCCTTGTTCTGAAGAGGTGTTTTTCCACCCTGGCAAAACCACTGCGTAAGTTTTTCCATAGATCCTACTGGACATAGGACTCATTCCGAGCAGATGGAAAACAGCATTTGTTCAGCCCGTCAGTAAAAACGGCGAATCTCCTTCCCTCTCCTCCTACAGACCCATAGTACTTATGACCCTCCTTTCCAAGGTCATGAAACGCTGATAAACCGTCAACTCATGAAATATCTAGAAACACGAAAACTTCTCAATGACCGGCGGTATGGTTTCCGTAGCAACAGGTCCACTGGCGATTTGATGGAATGTTTCACCGAAAAGTGGAACCAATGCGTACATCAATCTGGCGAAAGCAAGATAATTGCACTGATATATCTGAGGCATTTGCCAGAGATTGGCATCTTTTCTCGAAAATCCGTACGTTTGGTATCAACGACTCTCTTCTTCAATGAAATAGAAACTACCTTTCAGAAAATTCAATCCAAGTCGTCCTGGATGGTTTCAAGTTTGATATTCACAAAATAAATGCTTCTCTTTCCCAGGGCTGGATTCTGTGTCCGACACCCTTTTCAATTTTTATCAATGATGAAAGTCTGCCACCTCTAGTCAAATATATTGCTTTGCTGACGATAGTACTCTCTACTCTTCATATTCGTTCCCTGACTAACGTCTCTGCTCTTCGGCTGTAGGACGGAAAGGGCAGCGTATGTTAAGGTCATTAAATTCCGGTATCAACGGCATAACCAATGGGAACTATCAACAGAGTGGAATTTAATGCTTCCAAAACACTATGCTGTCTGCTGTCGTTAAACCGAAATTTAAACACCCAGCCATTGTCCATCTTCCAAACCGGAAAACTTTCCATTCTTGGTATGTGTTTTAATGACAACTTATGTTAGAATGACCGCATTTTCGGTGTCGTCAAAAATGCTACGAAATGTGTAGGTTCCCTTAAGCAATGTAAGAAATAATCTGGCCTCAACATAGAAGGCATTTACCTGCCGAAAATTGCAGAACAATGCACACATCTTGTCGGGTGCGCCTAAGACATCTCTGTACCTGCTAGATAGGATTCATGAACACCTTCGAAAGTCTCGTGTGTCACTTTGTTCTATCGCTGGTCCATAGAAATCGCCAGTAGCATTCCACTCCTTCAAATCTTCAAACGTAATCGTTATCATCAGTATACCCTCAAGCCCACTTTTGAACATACTCTGAAAAATCGTGACTCGTTCCTAAGCCGAGCAACTTGCTTGTGGAATGCACTGCCGAGTTCTCTATTTGCTAGTCATTGTAACATTCGGACATTCAAAACCAACGTACATCGGTACCTATCTTTCTTTCCTCCCTATTTACCTTCGTCTGCGCTGTATGCAAACATTTTAAGGGTACCTTAACCCCTTGTGCGCGCTGTCATAAAAAAAAAAAAAAACTGTAACAGCCAGCTCTGCTTTCAAATTCATTCTCATATTAGTGTTACGAGCATATGCAAGTTCATCTCTACATGTTTCTGTTCGGACTTTCTGCCTTCCTTTTACCTTTTGTTGAAACTTGTGGTCATTGTTCATAGAGTTTAGCGTTCCTTCTACAGCCCGCTTGTTCTTGCCTCCTCCTTTGCTTGTTGGGCGCACGAGTCACTCTTATTTTTCTACGCAGCGATGCTTCATAGTCGAATTCTTCGACTAGCTGTATTCCTCATCAAACTTGTTTCGCGGAAGTTGTAGGGTGAAGCAAAGGACATCAATTTCAGCTTTTCTGACGGCTTCTTGCCATCAATTCTACTAATCCTAACCACTTTATGCAGGTTGTAAGGGCTTTGCCGAAAGGTTGACGAATACGTGATTCGCAGTGGCGCAGTTTATTGCTCGAGAAGCCGTTCAACATTAAAGCTTTTCAGAGTATCTCTCTTTTGTCGTGGCGTTGAGATATCCGCAGACTTGACTAAACAGTGATCCGAGTATACACAGGATACTGGAGAAATAGCAGAAATAACATAATAAATTTGGTTGATGGTCTTATAATCAGATATCGAATATGTGTCTTTGTGAATGTGGCGATACAGATACCGTGTTCTAGGTAAAGTGATATTTCTCCCGCAACTTCTGTCGAGGAGTTCGTAGAAATATAATACATAACATCGTCTTTTTTTCTGTGGAAGGGTGTTATGGAGATTGTTACAAGGAGTTCGATCACATGCCGAAAAACCTGAACTTGTTACCTCAATTTGCCCCTTAAAACAAATCTGCATCCAGATATATGCTGCTGTTGCTGTTCTATGTAGCTGCCACAGATTTTTATCCCACCGGCTGCACTCACACGGACATATCTGTCGAATGGAAAAGCAATGGGCATGGAATTCCTCAGCTTTTTTCCCATAACGAGCGATTTTAAGATTAGTAATTGACAATCAATTGCATCAATTGCATCCGATGTATCCTTTTCCAAGCCCATACCGGAGACCCTGTACTTCTTAGCGTTGCCATGCAATTAGGCCAATAAGGAAATATATTTTCAGATTAACTGTAATTTAAGTCCTGACTTCCTAATTTCAAGATCTCGGTATTATACCAGAAATCACCTAGGACTCAATCACAGGTATTTCTTAGCGGCCTTCAAAAACGACCAACATTGTTATGTCATGTCTAATGAACTCGTGGATGCACTTAATATTTTTAGATAAATTTATGTACATAGTTATAGATAAATTGGTGGTTTTTCCTTGAGAATCCTGAAATGTTCAGCCTCTACACCAAAGTTAATCACCATATTTCCCCTTCAGTAATTCATCTGTCATTTGAATGTTTGTAAAGACATCCTACTGACGATTCCAGGAAGGATCAGTTAATTTATTATACGCTTCCTTATTCGTACCAAGAAAATGCTTCCCATTAGCTAACTCGTGTAGAACCCAGAGATTTATATAATTAAACGTTGTTGCTCCTTTAATTATTACCGATATCCGAGAATTGCTCCTTCGTGAGATTGCCATATGACTTATATTTGATTAGCAATTCAGCACGGAGTAGCATATTACAATTACGTTCCTTTCGAATCGGTGACCAATTTCACTTCATGTCACGGTGCTCCTGTAAATTTCTTATTCCGCAAACCTCATGGTATACACACAGATATTCCGGCACATTCACACACCAACACATCAATCAAAATCAAATTATTCAAGCGTGATTTCGTGATTAGTCGTAATTAGTAGTGTCTTTCGGTTTAGCATAATTAAAACGTTTATTAATTGTAATTTGTAATGAGCTTATATTTTAATGACTCGAGCTGCATCGAAAGGTGCTCCTCGTTAGTCGTACGTACACATGGGTAATGATAGAGCAGCAGCAAACCGAGACATGGGAAAGCAAAGGACGATCACAAAACGAGAAAACACAAAAAAAAAAAAAAAAAAAAACACAGGAAAAAGAAAATCCTTGTCTCCTTTCTAGCGGTTGTGCCATAAATTATTCCGCAATTCCTCTGATTAATTACAAGGCCTGAAAGACTCCGGCACTCTTGGGCTGGCTGGGTCCGTGGTTATAGGGTGAATGGTTAAACCCCGTGATACGGTGCGGCAGTACACTAACTGGGTGTCTGTTTCTTACTTTGGGGTGAAAAGTTAAGTTTTGCTACTCTGCGGTGCAGTGCGGGGCAGCAGAGGATTGTTTAGGGTGGTAGAGTGTTGAGCAAGAACAACGATGTAGAAGACCACCGACTCGACGGGCGATGGTAGCACATATACGAGTATACACGTATACTGCTTCACTACTATCCTTCGGTATGGCGCAAATCCCAGAGAGTGGACGACAATTCAACCTTAAATTAGCCTTTGTGGAATTGAGATGAGACTTTGGCATAAATTATGTATTTGGGTTTTTTGAATAAGATGTTTCTTCAGTTGTTGTTGTCTCCTTAGTACTTTGTTACTTTTTATCTACAAGGACGAAACTCTAGGGCTTGAGTATGGAACAGAAGGAAAAAGACCAAGAGTAATGGGTGAGAGGATGCACGAGAAGAAGAATGTAAAGCTGGAACTTTCACTGAGTTGTTAGCTCTGAAGGATCCTAATGAATATTTAATTTTGTTTGTGGGAAAAAGTTGCTTTAAAGTTAAAATGGTTCCCCGTGGGTAACAGAAATGGTGGTTGCTTGCTTTTGCTTTTCTTTTTTTTTTTTTTTTTTTTTTATACTCAGAGTTTATACTTTCCCAAGTCAATTGGGACTTATTTCTCACTCCTGTTAAAGTCTAATGTTGTAATGAATTATTTTTACAAGAAAAACAACAACTCTAGCCTCGTGCAGTAAGTTTGAAAACACATAAGAAGGAGGACGATTCGGAACGGTTGTTAAGTTCAAGGCTGACTACTCTAATAGGGATGGATTGCTTATTTGCATTTAGTTTTACTTTATTGCACGTTCTTAAATAAGGTTAAGGCTAAATTTGTGAAGGTAAGGAATTGAAGTGTTTAAAATGAAACAGGGACATAACAAAGTTAGTTGGGTTTCATTTATCATTTAAAGACGTTGTCCATAAAATATTACACATAGCATTTTGATTGCTCGGAACAGCACTTTGAACATTTTCAAAGCAAATTTAGACCAAAATTTATTTCTCGTCTGGATAGCTTAATATGACAAGCAATCCAGGCTCACCTTGTACTTATTTCTACGACCATCATGAACGACCATCGTCTCCTATAAGACGTTTCGACATGAAACTGAGATTTCAGCTAGTGAAGAGTATTACAATTATATAATTTATTTTCCAAGTTAAGCTCGATGGCATAAAAACGAAAAGAGATGCATAAAATATAACTAGGGTATCTGAGTACGTACTGTATATGTACGTGTAGAAATGCAATGTAAATCATACAATACTGAATGTGATCCTTACATAAATTTGAAGACGGGGTAAACATACCAGTAGAATGTGTGGGTGACAATTTAAGAGATAAACGCAAACGGTAAAAGCAGCTTACGCATTCAACGAAAGGTTTAGATTTCAGAATATCATCCCGAACTTGACTTATTTTTGGAATCTTCGGTGTTGGCGCATCTAAATAGGCGATTGACCAAAATTCCTTAAGATTCTTAGTTGAGGGTGCTAATTCTGAGTAAGGCCGACTTAAACTTACTGGCGGAGTATTTAAAGGACGTCTTGAGGAGCTGCTTATGTCAGATGGGCCTACACGCACCAAAGTTGTTTTCATGCCAGACTGAAAATTGCCACCTGAATTGTCGCGCTTAGGCGTTCCTGAGCTGGGGACGTCGATAATTCATGAGTTCTCGATGAACTTCGTGGAGGACGTGGATTTCGGCGGTTTCATCATCACAGAATCGAGTGACTCTTGCTGAAGTTTCAAAAAAGCCGATGGCGACGTGAATAGATAATTAATCTCGAAAGTGGATTTCGAAAGCGGATCTAGAATTCCATATTTCCCATGGTGCTGTTGCAAGAATACAGCATACCAGTAAACTTGCATTTTTACTTTTGCATACTGCTGAGTTGTTGTTGTTGTTGCTTCTTAACCCTCCGATCAGCGACAGCTTCGATAGCGTTGTATCAGCAACAAGGTCCATAGGGACCTACAAGCATTTGTGTACAATTTTTCAACAAATGTACGGTATTATCATTATGTGATTTTTCCTGATGTTATTTTTTATTAACTTATAGTTCTTTTTAGTCCGGAAAATGTACTTTGTACAGAAAAGTAATCAAAAAATAAACAAAAAAAATTATAGGTGTAGTAGAATAACAAAGTGGTAACACTGCTAAAGATATATTGTAATTGTAAGTGTAAGAGAGTCTACCGGTAGATAGAGTTTAGTGCTAAGCAAACCATCGTGAGATACGGGCGATAGAAAATAAAGCTAAATACGAAAAGTAAATAAGCGTTGTTTTATTATCAGTGCGCGCATAAAACATCAGAAGTGGGATAAGCCCAACATCAATATTACCCTGCCATCGCGTGTGAAATTTAAACGCTTCTGCAAACACTATTAAAACGAGTGCCTTGTTTTCCTTATACCTACACAGTATAGTGGTTTCAATCGAAACTCGCTATTCGCCAAAGAATTTAGAAAAAAGGAGCGTAGAAAAATACAAAAAATATACAGCGTCGCAGTTAAAAGTGGAGAAACTGGAAAGGAAAACAATGGGAAACAAAAGCGAATTATTATTACGTCTACTAACGATTCCAGAAAAAGAACGTGGTGGGTTAATTACAGATGTTGTCGAAGAGAGTGAAGAGCAGAACAATGATGAGAGCAGTACGATCGAGAAACAGAAGAGAGGACAGCTGCAGGAAGAGAGAATAAGATGAAAAGTGTACGATAAACGATGAGTAAACAAAATGAGTGGAAACTAATGCACAGAGAGTTAGAAGTTATGAAAAAGGAGATCGAGTTACAGAAGAGAGAGAATGACATTTTAAAGAAAGAAAATGAGTGGCTGAGGAGTGAAAGACGAGAGACAAACGACAGTAGTGCTCAAAACGGTGCTGTTAATTTTACAAACCTGAAAGATGTAGAGGGATTACAAGTGAGCCAGATACCATATGAAGGGATATGGGAAGCAGCGAACATCAAATCGTGGTTACAAATAAGAGATAACATAGCGAGCTGTAAATCTAAGGGTGAAATCGGGACGATTACATATCCGGATGGCCGAGTTGTAGTAGAATAACAAAGTGGTAACACTGCTAAAGATATATTGTACGGACGATAGAAAATAAAGCTAAATACGAAAAGTAAATAAACGTTGTCTTATTATCAGTGCGCGCATAAATAGGTTAAGTAATGAACATACATATTTATTAAGTATTTATGTTGGCTGTGTAGCTAGTGCAGGTTTGACACCGATGTAAAAGTGCTGAGTGTTCAGCACAAACCGCGTTATTGCAGCTACAACATTACGCTCGGGTTTTCCGCTGTCATTTGTACGTGTTGCAGATGAAGGAGCAGGTCCTGGTAATGGTATTGCTACTACCTGAAAAGGCAGAGAAAATTATTATTTTTTAACGTGGCTTTCAGTTCAACTTACTATAACATCAAATGCTTCCATAGCATATCAAATTTTGGGATAGCACGTTATTCGTGGATTGGTGTCACGTTTTTCAATGCTTGAAATTGCCAATTGTCTCGTCAATAATTTCAAAAATGATCGTCGTTTGTCCGATTTTTGCACTCGTCATTTCATTCATCGTATATTATGAATGAGGCCAATGCAGCAATATCGATCATATTGTAGAACATTGCAAGCGGCCAACGATTTGTTGAACGTTTACATGAATAAGTGCTAAGCATTTGATCCATGGTATACACCCCAGATTTATGGGCATTGTAGTCCAGAATGACAATTGGCTTTCGCTCATCGTTTGCATTATTTACATCACAAGTGTAATGCATAGTAGATAACAGCAGCACCCATTTGTTTTTCTTAGGCGCATATGGGCACAATGAGACTTTGCCTTCGAAGAATCCAAACAATCAGCTGCTAGCAGGAGGCGAGGGTTTTCTTAAAAACTCGGGTGGAACGAACGATTTGTTTGAGCGTACTATTTTAACATAGGCAGTTTTTTGCCTTATCAATATTTCTGCCAAATCCAATGTTGAGAAGAAATTGTCGGCATATATTGTCCAGCCAGCATCGAGGTATTTTGCAGCTAATCGGCATACGATATTGATCTCGTGCTCCTGATCCGGCACCTTTCCACCATAAATCATACCCTTGAGGGGGTAGTAGGACCTCGAATCAGACAACGACCACACTTTTATTCCGTAATTGGCAGGCTTTTTTTTTTTTTAATTTTTTAAAAACAACTTAACACTCAAGTGGGTATGAATACACTTATAATGCCTCAGCATGTGTTAAGTTTGTTTGGAAAATGGGATAGAGAGAGAAAGAAAGATGTTGGGGCTCAGTGGTTATTTCGCTCCATGGGTGGCATCCAGCATTTAATGGGGAGACTAAATTCTTAGTGGAAGTTGGCTGGATGTTGATTTCTAGTCAACTACTCGTCTTACTTGATTTTCGTTAACTTAAAAAATGGATAATATGTCTTTCGGGCGAGGCTGGGATTCGAACACCGAACCTTCCGATTTTGAAACCAGTCCACTACCACTTGAGCCATGGCTTAGACGGAATGTATTGTGTGAAACGCGTCCGCCCTCGATAAGGAAAAATTTGTTCGTTCACGGTCATCGAATCGTGCGGATTGTAAGCTGCTGCCAAATAAGCTGGCAGCATAAGCCATAAATTATCAGTAGCAGCAGTTTTGCTGATGAGTAATCTCTCCGGCCGTGTTATCGCATTATCAAAGCGAATAACTTTTATTTTATATATGAAACGGTTATATGATAAGGCGGCTTTATACGAATATATTGGAGCATGTTAGGCCCCATGGTTCCTTATCAGGCTCGCTGTTTGATTTGCACATCAAAATGATAGCCAAAAAGCATAGTACTCTTTTAGAGCCAACTGTTTGTATTGTTTTTGCTTGGTTGGATGTACGTACTTCACACCATGTAGCAAATAGCTGCTTGGCTTTACGATTCGTTTCTCGAATGATGACATGCGCCATATCTTCGGTAATTGGAGATCGAAAGATGGTAAATGGATCATGAACCAAGTTTTTCAATAGCCCTGACTTGCTTCTAGTGTAATCGACAATATTATGAGAGACGAATGCGGACTACTCTTTGGTGGATCTTTGAACCATTTTGTGCCATTTTTGGGAATAAAATGGGCAGCGTCAGTCTTAGCTTGATGACGGCCAGCAGTTGCAGCCTCGGCACGAAGCTTTTCCATCTCATCATCGTCGTCTTCATCCAACTCATCATCATCTATTTCCACATTCACTTGGCTTTTGACATCAGACACATGAATAGCTTCCTCTGGATAATTTGTCAGGTCAGCGTCATCATCACATCCCAAAAGATCAACTTCATTATCACTCTCTTCGTTCATAAATGCAGCATATCTTTCATCTATTGCTCGCCTTTCCTCCTCGGTAATTAGTTGGTAGCGTGTATTGTTATTTATTACCATTCTGCCATTGTCTAAAATTCACAAGAGTACAATTACCAATTCCATAGGTGCAGCTTGTATAATTACCAATAACTTTCCAAGAACAAAATTCCGTAGTAACACTTTTTACTTTCATATCACAAAAACTTCACAGTAGCGATGCTTTCTTACAAAACGATATTCCCAGACTAAAAAACCACAGCCAAATACGAGTAATTACCCGGGTAAAAACAATAATTGCCCGAAAAATGGACGGACAGCCTGAAAACGCTCGTAAGGCACCCAAACAAGTACGGGAAAATCCAAGCCACGGAAGCTCATCCTTTTTGTTTAGACGAAATACAAAAAATGAGAACAATAAATAATTTTCTTAGAATAATTATCAACGGATGCACTAATGCTGCCTGCGATACTGCACATGGTTAGTAAACAACCGGAAATAGTTATTGCAACGTTTTTCCCCTTAATCATTTTATTGGTCATACAAGAAGGAAAAGGTTGGTATAACCATATGCAGAAGGACCATAAAAAATTATTTTATTGCCCAATTCATATGTACATGTATCTTTGCTAACCCTTCTCCCTTATTTTGCATAATCTCTTCTCTATAATACATGCAGAGACCTTGTTTTAATCGCTTCAGCATTGTTTTTTAATAGAATACAGTAAGCATCAAGTTTCTAACACTTGCACAAAAAGATTTGTGAGCATTCAAAAAATCAAAAGGTCCCTAGGGACCTTCTCGCTAATCGGAAGGTTAAATGAGAAGGAAGAGGAAGTTAGTGAGGATGATGCATTTGCAGCTGAAAGAGCAGCCATCCTTTGTTGTAGGAATGCATTTAAATCGTTGCGCGTCTTAGCTTGCTGCATATAGGAATCATATGCAAGCAGTTCTGAAGCTTGCGCTTCTATTTTGACGAGACTTTCGAAGATGCAGTGTACGAGCATGATGAGGAGGATTGATCGATAAGAGGATGTGTTGAACCTGGTATATCAAAACATCGAGCACTGGTGTCGATTCTAGTTACAGATGAATTTCCAAAGTCTTTCGAATGTTGTCCTCTAAACAACGAGGCAATGTCTGTTTGCAGAAAACTCGTCGGTAATTGTGGAGCCAACAAAGTTAAACTAGCGGGCATCAAGTCATTAGCTGAAGCGTCAGTCCGTAATTATTTGGTGTGATGCTTGTTGCGCGAAATATCAGCAACACTAAATTTGCCTAGAGTAGCCGCTGGAGAAGTTCGAGTGCGACTGGACGGTGTGTCTGATTTGGCTGAAGAAAGGCTTGCTCGCCCTGGAATTTCAAATTTAGCAGGACCCGTAGAATTTGATGGAATCGTGATTGGATTAGCATGAGCTAATGAAGTGGCGGTCGGCGTTGTGCTATTAGTGGACGACACAGGTGTTGGTATAATCGGTGGAACTGGAGTTATACTTGGTTCTGGTATAGGTGGGTTGGACAAAACTGAAGTAGACCGCAACCTTATCATTTTTGCAAAGACATAACTTTATGGATTTTTACGAGTATCCGATTTTATTTCTGTTTCATCTTTGAATATCTCAGGCTTAATCTGAGCAGGTTCTGGTTTAATCGACAAAAGCATGAATCTCATTATGAAAGTCTTCGGGGAATTTCTTGTTTGACAAAACTGAATATTGCATTAGTATTGGCCGTCCGTATTCCATAGTTTGTCAGTTTTCTGGTCCCTGAACGACTCATAAAGACGGATTTTGATTAAAGTAAGGCGATATAATTAATCCAAAGCATGGAGCTATGTTACTTTACTCATTTTGATCTGAAAATCCAGTTGTGCGTCGCAGTCTCGGAGTGTAGGTTCGGGTTGAATCTTTGGATGCGAATGTTACTATCCATCGAGAATTAGCTGGTCTTTCATTATGGTTTTTTGAATCTCACACTCAGCATCTGCTGCGTTTTGCCCATCAGAATGGTGAGCCTAATAACTAGCTGGGGCGATTTTGGTTTTTTTACTAACGTCACCATAAAGTTCATCAATCGAATCCTTTGGCATGGCGCATTTACGCAACCGTGCCGCCTTGTTTCTTACTTATTTATTTATTTATTTATCTTTCAAACGGTCGCGTAAAAGTCCGGGGTTTTACACCGGTTTACTACGCCCATGTAGCGTATTTTGTCAACAGCACACGGTGTACCGAGTTCCCATATAGTCCCATGTGTTCCTCACCGAGACACAACAACAGCCCGATTTGTTTTCAGGATTTATTATTTGTTTACGGTATTGGGTGTTAGAAATATTTCCTCGGTTTCTTGAGTTTTGAGTTTTCCATCAACGAATTTCTGATGCAAGGTTAATAAGCATTTTTAAGGATTAGACAGGGTACTGTAACAAAGATGGGAGCGGATGAACTCTTATTGACTCAACTGCAGCCCTCATATTCGCAAAGCGGATTACTGATGGAGGAGTATGCGTCTCTCTTGCCCAAAATTCTCCAGAAAGACCATGTCTCTTCACGTTGGGGGATGTGGATGAGATTAACCAGCCAACGATGCAAAAACCTTTATTATTGCGAAGCAAAATATAGCCTCGGTAATTACGGATGTACTCTAGACGATACCCACTTTAAACGAAAAAACGGCAACCACGTTCGGATTTACACATCATATTTTCGAGCCACATCCAGTCAAACATACGGGGGCATCTTCGATTACAGCAAATATGATCACCATCTAGAAAATGGGACGGTCAAAAAGCCTTGAAGTTTCGGCATACTCCGCATTAAGGCCAAATTTGGCAACATCATTAATCTGATCACAGCCTTATAGAGAATTTTCTTTATAAAACCTGCAAGGGATGTTCTTTCAATGGCGTTAAAATTGTTTACTGTGATCCTATCTCCAAAAACCTTGGATAGAGTAGTCGGTAAGCATTGCTCACACAGTACCTCTTCTGAAAACGGACTTACGGGTAGGGTTATTGCTAAGAAGCACACAGTGAAGACACTTAACTATATCCAGGGAATAATATGGCAGCCAACTGATTGTCTATTGTGTGTATGATATACCATTTGCCCTTGTTCGAAGGGGCAATCAATCAATCAATTTCCACGATCACGGAGACATACTGTGAGCAGATTTGACATTAAACGGTGCCAACCGCAACAAACCGGGTTATACCCCAAGAATACTGTTCGGGAATTCTAATAGAAAGTGGATTCACAGTCGGTTGCGAGTATATTTAAAGACCAAACTGCTATACGGCGAAAAGGACCCAAAACTTCTCTGTCAGGCAGAGCAAAGCAGTCAACATGGGTGATGAAGGCCAAGACTTCAGTACAAATACTGATACCCAAATTTAATTTGATTCAATTTTGGTGGCGGTTGAGACCCCAATTTATTTGACTTAATACGAGCTCAATACTACAACTTAAAAGCTAAGACTCACAAATGAACAAAGAGACTTAACAGTTGTGCATCAAGGGAATGGTGGAGGAGATTGTGTTTGAGACGAGGAGTGCTAAGGTTGAAATCAAAAGCGGAGAGGTTTGAGTTGACCTTTCGGAGCTTACGGGATATAGAGTCGTTGGAACCATAAGAAACGCGGTGGACGGGTTAATTGAAGAGACGAGGACAACGTAAATTACGTAGATTTGTGTTGAAATAAATGGAGTCGTAAAGGGATGCGCAGTCGATGGAACCTGAGAGCATGTCAGCTAAATTCCTACGCTCTTCTATGGAATTCACATTGATAAGTTGGAGGCGGTCCTGATTGGGAGGTAAGATTAAAGTGTCGTTGCAGGCAGACCACGGAGAGTAAATCGGAGGAATCGATGTTGAATACAATCGATTCGGGAAAGACGAACTCGGTGAAAGGGGAGCCGAGCTTGTCGGGCATACTCAGGAAGGGAGCGAACAAAGGTAATATAGAGAGATCTGGTTACGTAAGGGCTGGAAAATTCTTTGGACCACCGTTTATAAAGCCAGGTAATAAGTTGTCCTTAAGGATCATGTTATCGATATGCAAAGCGAAATCAAGCTCCAAATCGAATAACATGACCAGGCCTTGAAAAGTTTGAACCTGGAGAATAGGTTGAACATGGAGGTCTTCTTATAGAAGGATGGAGTCATGGGGAGAAGAAATAGTTTGAAATATTTTTCTGTAGTCAGCGTAAAAGGAGAGCGAGCAATGTTTAATGACTCTTTCAAGATCGTCAATTGTAGGAATGAAAAAAAGGCTACCAAGATGGCTGCCTTGTGCGGACCATCTGGGCCGGCAGTTGGTGAGGCAGATTAAAATCGCTGAGGATAATGATATTATCAAGACAGCGCTATAAATTACTCAAATTGTCAATTGCATCAATAGCAAGTTAGGAGTATTCGATAGGTCGGGCCGGAAGAATGTATCAATACACAACGTATAAGGATCTAAGAGTAAGTGCTATTTTAACTGACATGAAGTCGAGCCTAGAAGAAGGCGTAGTGGCAACGAGACAAGGAGAGTGAATTAAAGGGTGTGCGCGGTCATCATCCCGAAAAACATTGAAAGAAAGAGGGAATAACTCTTGACTTTTTATGTAGAGGATAAGATTAATTTCATTCAAAGCGTAGATATCAAATGGGAGAGAATGAGATAGTCGCAAAATGGCATGGGTTATAGAACCCAGTGCTCTTACGTTCTGGTAATAGAACTTGACTTGTTAGGTTGAAAAATTATCGTGATCAATTCGACTGCGTTGTTGGTGTGAGACTCTTTTAGAGTGTACATAGTTGCGAGAAGCTGCTTAACTTTATCCTGCTTTGCAGAAACGCATCTTTCCAAGATTGAATTTGCTACTGTTGGATTACGGAATATCCATTCATATTAAGCTGGGAGTTTGAGTTTGAAGTTACGCCTATTTCTATGGTGAGATGTTGGAAGTAAATTGTAGTGGCTGGTGGTACGAGTAATGCCATATCTCTCTTCGAAGAAGTTCGAAATACAATCAACATCAGCGTTTGGGGGGCCACATTTGATAAGAAGCATTGTGACCAATTAGTTCTTTTATGCAGCTTGTCTAGCTTAAGTTGCCACTCGGAAGGGGGCCATGCTGAATTAAAGTGATAGTTGAACTTCCGTGGAGCGCCGAAAGATGTGTTCTCGGTTGTTAAGTTGGGAGTAGTTCTGCAGGAGTCAATAAGTTGGACCGTCCGCAGAAGATTTAGGTATGTAGGCGAGCGTGAATCGACTTCGGGTTTCATTAATCCAGTCATGAGTAAAGTATTATAGTGGGCATGCAGGTAAGGCTGCTGATGGGTTGGTGTGTCATCTATTTTCCTGTTTGTTGTTGCAATGTGGTGTTCAATATCGCACACGACGGATCGAGTCATAGTTAGTTCATCACTAACAGCGTTCACTTTACTTCCCTTCACATCCCGTCCAACCGCATCTGACTTGCCGAACTTATAAGCGCAAGTGTTAAGCAAGAGAAAATAAAAGCACTATAATTCACTCTCACAAATGACTGAACCTCATAAGGAGGACGTACGGTGGCTGAATTCACATCATGGAAACAACGGTGGCTACACTAGTCATGACTTTCAGGACTAGTCAAGGTGCTGAAATAAAGATGGTGGTGGATGAAACCTAAATAGGTCAACGACAGCTTTCATACCCCCGAAGTGAGTTACTGACTTCGGATTATCCAGCTCCTTCCGCCCAAAGCGTTATAAAAGGGCAGTGTCCTCCTGTTTGGGGGTTATGGGTCTAATGTTTTTCTGGAATAGTACCTATCTGTTTTCTCTTTTAGGCCGTTTTCGTCCTTCTGGGAAGCGTGGCTTCAAATTATTCGCTGCTCCATTCATTATACTAAAACTTTCTTCGGGGTGACCCGATGAAACCCAGAAACGCTAGATGCGGCACTTTACGATGACGGCATATTACCATTTTTGCTGCTTGGCGCTAGATCTCCCTAATTTTTGTGATGTTCTAAACCTGCCTTGAATCCACCAGATTTGTTTTTTGGGTCTGCATAGGCCATTCCAAACAAGATGAATTTAATTGCTACCTTGATGATGAGGTGTTTGCAAATGTTGAGGTGAGGAAGTATCATGTTTCCTGCGTAAATAGATTTTTAAATGTGGTGTTTAGAGAGAACTCTCTTGAGACGATCTTAACGCCATACATATCGTATCCCTAGGAGTTTTTTCAAAGGCCTAGCTCACCAGGTTGGAGGTTAAGCATGGTGGTTAAGCATAATGTTGCCATAGTGTATAAATGTAAACAGTTCCGAGACAACTAACACCCTCGACTGCAGACGGATACAATGTTGATGGCCCCAACAAACGTTTGAAGTGCAACCAATGCCGTCGGTCCACATGGAATCTTAGGACCTTTAATAGATCATGTGGTGCCGAACAATTCGCGGATCCCATAGATTGCTATAAAGCCGATATTATCGAATTCCAAGAAGTACGGTGCAAAATGCAAGTGAAAATTGCGACATCTGCAACGGCGAGTGCTACATGTAAGGAGGATGACGATAAATCCCTGTGAATTTCCTATTCAAGGGAAAGTTGATTAAAAAACTTTACGCTTTCAATAGTCTACATGGTTTGTTAATAAAGTGGAGTAAATGTCAATTTTTGACAAGCGTACTATCGATCCTCTGATGAAAAATTACCTGAAGTTTATATCAGGATATGCTTTGCTGACTAAGCTGCTCACTGATTTGACAAAAACGGATGTACGGTTGTCTGGAGAACAAAATAAAAAGGAAGTATTCTACACTTTACGGAAAGGCTGTGTGGGGAACCCTTCTATTCCTATGCAATTGCATACAGATGCCAGAAAGGAGGGAAATGGAGCCGTTTTATTCCAGAAAAGTGACGATGATCTTCTTCACCCAGTCTTCTTCCTCAGCTACAAGACTTTGGCTGTAGAAACAAACTGATCCAGATATGAATTGGAAATGCTCGCGGTTGTCCAATCCATAAACAAACTACATCTCTATCTGCTAGGGTTGAAATTCGTCATCTTTACCAACGGCAAAGCCTTAGCGCTAACAGTGGCTAAGAAGGACTTAAGCAGTAAAATCTCAAACTGCAAAATCGAACCACTGCTTCGAAGGCATAAATTGATACCTAAACTCTCAAAAGTAGTTGAAACAGTTTTTAATACCTGTATCAGCTTTATTCTTGCTGTGCCTGTGTCTGTATCTTAATGATCTGGAAAAAGCAAAGTGTTACTCAATTACACATTGAAAAAAGTTGCGTATTTCTTCATAGCATTCATTTAGATTACGTTTGTGCCTTACCTTTGAAAGCTTAGAAGTTCCTGTACGTAGTGATCGACGCGTTTTCAAAATTAACTTGGACTTATACGGTGGAAAGCACTGGAATTGAGGACGTCTTAAGGAAGTTAGAATCTCAAGCCGATGTTTTTGGCAACCCGCTTCGATTTATTTTCTGATAAAGGAGCAGCGTTTACTTTAAAATATTTTAGAGAAACTGTGAAACGCGCAAAATACTGTCACCTTTAAATAACTGAGATCTGTAGAAGAGTCAAGCATTTGAACAAAGTAATAATTGAAGTCTTATCTAAGCTATCCGTAAAAGAGCTTCTCAAGTGTCACCAACATGTAAGTCGTGTTCAGCGAATTCTTAATTCTACAATATCAGGATCCACTAAAACAACGGAACTTAGGCTGCTTTCTTAATGCTCTCACAACTACTTTTAAGAAAAACTCCGCTTAGACTTCGAACAAGGCCATCAAAAAATTCTGAATTCCATAAAGCAAAAAATCCAAAAAGTTCAGGCGGAGAATATTAAGGGATACAGTCGTTTAGCGGCTAATTCTAATGATAGTTCTTTGATAAAGTCTTTTCTTTTTCCCGATCTTTTCTTAGTTGTATACCATTCCGGTTGGCTTATATCATATGATCTGTAGGCAGCTAGGGCGGCAATCTCTATGATGTTGTCAAATAATGTGACTGGCCAACGGTTAGTTTTTCATTTGCAGCTGTAGAGTGTAACCATTTGGTTAAAAGTGTCTACGCCTCACTTATTTCTATTATAGTCTACGAGTATAATAATAACAGGCGTCTGCGATTCCTCATCAATGTCCTTGACGTGGTGTAGAGTTGACAACAAAAGAACGTTCTTTATTGTGTTACTCGCATAGCTAACTAACTGCATGCACCATGAGAAACAAAAAATTTAACAAAATTTTTCCAGAGTTCTTCTGAATTCCCTGTCATTTTTTGTAAACTATATTGGTTATTGTGGTTTGTTGCCTCTTATTGTGCCCACTACTGTAGTCTTTCTACTTGCTAGCTCTAAAGCCAATGGCACAGATGTAAAAAAATTGTCAGTGGTAACGTTAAAATTGTCATTCAAAAAACCTCCTAAAAGATTCATCACAAGGCCGTGTGCTATGCCATCCGAACGATCGTCACCAAGTTGCTGTCCTAAATAAATTTTTCCACGCAGAGGATAATAGGTTTTGGCATCTGCAACCCAAAATATTCGTAAACCATATCTGCCAGGTTTATTAGGCATATATTGCCGAAATGAACATCTGCCTCTGGTAGCTACTAGTTGTTCGTCTATAGTAAGCTATTTTGATGTATGATAGAGTGCAGTGATATTTGATTGAAATACGTCCCAAGTATATTTAAAAGCTGCCAGCTTATCAGTCTGCATGAAGAATACTCTAGTTCTTGAATCGTCAAACCGAATGAAACGGGATATTTGTTCAAATCGTTCTAAAGACATCGTAGATCTATAAAAAGGCACATTGTGTTGATCAAATAAGTCCTTAGCTCATATTTTGATGATTTTTCGGCAGCTGCATATAGTAATATAGCAATATATGCATACATCTCACCTGCATCCGTATCATACCATCGATGAAGTATCTTTGGTGTTGCTGAGAAACGATTGTCAAGAGGGCTCTTGGCTTTCCAGTTTGTGTCAAGAACCATAGTACCAATAATTCCTAGGCTTATCAAATATCTAAAAGAATCGGCTTTTTTTGAAAATATTTGTTTGCATCTTGGCTCATGTTTTTTCGTTCGTTTTGATCATTTATTGCCCTGGATTTCTGAAATTCATCTGGCATAGACCACCAAATATCAGAATGACGGACGTTCCTAGCTGTTTAGCGCATTCCCTCTGTTTGGTGCAACAGGTTCATCCTCCTGAAAATCCTCCTGTCGCCGCTCAACAGATTCAATCTGCATATGTATTTCTTTTTTTGTCGCAAGTCATCGCCTACTTGTTCAACGCTCAAATCAGGAAGGGACACATCCGGAACATATCAGTATCTACTTCAGAATCTTCAGTATTCTCTGAATAAGCACTTTGCTAATCAACTGCATGTAGATAGTTATCTAAAAACTCCTGTTCAACATCACTCAATGCTGAACCAGAAGGTTTGTTCAAAAGATATGCAACACACTCTAACACATCATTTCGATCCATTTTCCTAGAGCAAACCAAAACCAATATTTACATTCCTTGGAATAAAAATACACAAAAAAAACGCAGATCCAGCTTTTACTTACCAAAAAACCATAAAAAAGCAAAAGCAACCAAAAACAATCACCCCTATCATAGGGCCCGTCATAATAAATTCGTACTACGAATCCCGAAAAAAGGTATCATAGACCCCGTCGTAGGAAAATGTACTGCTACGAACAGATTTTTTCATTGGGATCAAACTGAAAAAGAAAATGCAGCAAGAATACAGCGCACAAATATCAACAAATAATCATATGTACATATATACCAACTTGATCAAAAAGTTCCCGCACCACACAACCCTGTAGCGCTCCTATTATTCCGATTTGAGTTCTGTGTTTTTTGTTAAGTTCGTAAATCTGTTGTTGATATTCCCTCACTTCACAATTGCAAAAGTTACGTAGCCAAGAGTACATTTATCGCTGTGTGTGTTTGCGATTTTTTACAATTTTAGAAATTGGATTTAAATTTGCAACAACGAACTTGTACTCAATTTTGCGTAAAAAACGTATTTAATTGTGCGCGAACGTTGGAAATGTTGGAAAAGTGTTTCGGCAACGATTCTGTATAGAAAACGGTCGCTTACCAGTGGCGCGAGCGGTTCAAAACTGGTCATGGGTCAATCGAAGATGGTGAACGTAGTGGCAGACCATCGACATCGAAATCCGGCGAAAGCATTGATGAAGTAAAAGAAATGTTGGTCAATAACCGCAAATTAACCATCAGAGAATAGCGGAGGACTTGAACATTGCCTATGGATCCGTCCAAGACATTTTGGTTAATGATTTGGGTTTCCGTCGTGTAGCAGCAAAGTTGGTGCCAAAAGACCTCAATTTCATGCAAAAAAGAGACCGTGTTGACGTCGCAAAGGAGATGATTTGCGAGGCTGAATCCGATCCCACATTCATCAAAAGGATCATTACTGGTAACGAGATTTGGGGGTGGGTTTATGAGTACGACACGTAATCCAGACATCAGGCAAGTGAATGGCGTTCACCAAATGAGCCGAGACCAGAAAAATCACGTCGTATTGAGTCAAAAAGGAAGGCAATTTTCATGGATTACAACGGTGGAGCGCATCATGAATTTTTGCCAGAAGGACAGACAGTAAACAAAGAGTATTATTCGAGCGTTATGAGATGTTTGCGTGAAGCAATTCGCCGAAAGAGACCAGAATTGTGGGCAGAAAACTCGTGGATTTTGCACCATGATAACGCACCGTCGCACAGTCCGATCATTATTCGTAATTTTTTGACAAAAAATGCAACGAATACCATCCAACAGCTACCGAATTTACCGGATTTGGGTCCCTGTGAGTTCTTTCTGTTCAATCGAGTTAAAAAACCACTACGCGGAACGCGTTTCAACAGCCGAGAGGAAGTACTATAATAGAAAAATCGCAGGAAACACTGATGGGCATACCGAAAACGGAATATAAAAAATGTTTCGAGGATTGGATCGAGCGTGTGTGTTGCAGTCGATGGGGATTACTCCAAATGACCAGCGCAAAGGTAAATACGACTACTCAGGTATCGGGTAACCAACAAATTCGCACACTCATCCAGACGCCCATGCTGCAACAAATCCCGAAGTAATGCATGTCCGCCAAGGTATAAAAACAAACCTGTACTCTAGAATAAGTTAGTTGTAAGTTGGTATTCAATAAAGAAAGTAATTTTTTTCCCTAAAACTCGCGTTCCGCATTTTAACTTGTAGCTAAATGCTGCTTTATTTACTCGGAAGTTCTTTTTAAATCTGCAAACCAATTTTCTTTATTCTGATAATTAAGAATATTTTACCAACAGTTTGTCATCAAGTTCAAACGGATTAAATGCATCTCTTAACATCTTCCTTTGTAATTTTAAGTTGCGTTTTCTTCGCGTATTTTCCTCATTTATTGCAAATAATGCAATGGCAATCGAATCCATTTTTGTTACAAAAAAAAGCAGAACACATACAGTGTATTGAAGAATAAAAGAATAAAAACTTTGTTTTTACACTTTGACGTAAATGAGCTGATTCCTAAAGTTCGAAAAAAATGTTTGAGTGTGGCATTGCTGTTTTGATTTCGTTCGGGGCTTGTGATGTAAATTTTTTCGTATTCGTAACGTAACTAGGCATTCGGAACTTTTCTACGAGGGACTCTGTGATAGGGGTGAATACTTTTACTAATAGGTATTTGCAGTAACACTTAAAAAAAAACAAGTAATCACTAAATCGTTTCCGTTGGTAAAATCTCCCATTTACAACACAATTTTGTAAAATCTCTGAGAATGCTAAAAAGCTAACGGTTTCAATAAAGATGTATAGCGCTATTCAAAACAATAGTCCTGCCGCCACATGCGAAGAGTTAAGTAATAAAAATAGATGGGTGTGCAGGTCCTTTTTAATTTTATTTCTATTTCAGCGATTATTTTCGTATATTTGTTGTTGTAAATATCCTTTTTTTTCAAAAATTTAAATTTCTGTGAAAGCAAGTCTCGAAAAGCACTATACTGAGAAATTCTGGGTACTGAGTGCCCAGGTACTCGATAACGGTCTTTTTTTTATAGCTCGGAGATACGAAAACTAAATACAACATCAGTTCAACTGCGGTTTTTTATATACTTATGTACTTGGGCATCGTATTCTTTAGGAAATCTTCCCTTTTTTGCATGTCACAGACCAATAAATACGTTAATATCCGATTTGAAATTTTCTCTGGGCACTCAGTGCCCATTACACTGGTCCAAGGCTAAGATATGCCTTAAGTACTTGGGGCCTTATAATATTTCGAACATTAAGCACTGTGACCGATATGACGTGCCTAAAGTGAGAGGCCACTTTGACTGCTTTGACTGCAGTTGACTATATGAAGCCGAGGAAGATATATTGCATAGACAATGAAGTGGACGATTATGAGAACTGCAATGATGAAGTCAATAGTAGAAATTTGCTAGAATCGGTCGACAACCAGAATGGCCGAATGTAGATGCAAAAAGCCCAGCGGAAAATTAAATACTCGTTCCAGCTGTCATTGATTATCCTCACACAGTATTGCCAGAAACGTCAAAGCGAAAAGTCTTAAGTAAAACCAAGTTAACGTAAAGTAAAAAACGATATAATTATATTGTACCTACCTTTTCATTTCAGGAATTTTTTTTTTCAATTAATACTTTTTTTTTTGTATATATATATAAACTTAATTAACGATTTTGGACGTTTTGGTTTTTATTCAAACCACATGCAACTCTCACCTTACTACTGAGTGAAATATTCCATAAAAAATTTAGAAGTACTAATTGCACCGATGTGTTTAATTAAAATATTTCGGATCAATTGATTTTCAACGTTCAGAGCATTTGCCAGTGCTACGGTGACCTGCGCCAGTAACGATTACATGATACAACGGATAGATTGTGAATTTGATAGCACATACAATATAAAATAAATGTGTCGGTTTTTTCATTCCAACCCAAAAACAATTAATTGTAGAATTTGTGTACTCTATAAATGTGAACTAGTAATGAAGGGAGGATACCTTCTCTAAGCCGAAAGTTTTGTAAAGTAAAAAATACTCTTCCTGGAAAATTCAATTTTCACTTTCAATTAAAAAGTCAGCGAAAAGTTAAAATAATTAAGGCCAATGGAATGCAATAATTGCTCATAATTTATTTTATATATGTATTTTTAATAAAATTATTTAACGAGTACATTATATACACTTTGCATATGTATGTGCCTTACTAATGCACAAAAACTTGTGAAAGAGTGTGACGAATTTAAATTGATAGCTTAATTGGCATAATATGTGTTTCCGAAACTTGGCTTCATCCTCAAATTACCATAATAGCGGTATTTTTTCTATAAAAGCATTTAATGCATCTTATCGTGCATACCTCCATAGCTAGTAGTAGTGTCAACTATGTCAGAAACTCAATTAAATCTCACTCGGTTACTTCATCCAATGAGAACTGCCCGAAAGACTTTTATTTTATTTATATATTGAACGGTAAGAACAATTATAAGAATTCCCTGTATTTAACTGTTTCAATTAGCAACTCGCGACAGGTCTGATTTCATCCTTCTCCAATTTCAGAAGTGGGATACTGCTCGCAGCGCTAATGAATACCAAATAGCTTATAGACTTACCAATGTTAGGTAAGTAATAAGCATACGACAAAGAGGTAAACCATCGACACAGACGTGCAATATGGAAGAAACCAAGATTAGCAGCACACGTAGCTCTTATGAGAGATGAACTGCGGGAGGAGCTCCCGCCTCCTCCGGCTTCGGAGGATTGTCATCGCTAGCCTGGAAATGTAAATTGGAAAATATAAGACTCATTTACAACGTAGATGAAATATTAGTACTGATGGCGGCAACTACAAATCTATCAGGGACGGCAAAGCTTTGAGGTCGCAGAGTTATGTCAGAAACCCTGGAAGAGTTTTTTGAAGAGCTGTGTGAAACCTTCCCTGCAGCTGTCGACGATGCTGAACTGCACCAAAGCGCAGACAGTGTAAAGGCGAAGAAGCAGAGGAGTATTTGTGCGAGATGAAAGGGCACACACAAAGGTCATCACTGTGCAAAGATTGCTTGAAACTGACTACAAAAATGATTTCAAATCAGCTCAATCAGAGTCAGTGCAGAACATACTCAAAAAGATACGCTGGACTATCGAATTAAAAAGACAAAACGAACACAGACCGAAACGAGAGGGCGCAGCACAGTCAGTAACCACTACAGTGGAAAAACTTTCCACAAGTGAGGTAAAATGCTAGCAGTGCCAGCAGTTGGGGTACATTAGCCGAAATTCCTCATCATGGACAAATGAAGATCAACCTAGCGGACAAAGGAAGAACAAAAACTTACAACAATTGTTCATCCGTGAAAAAAGAAGCGAATACGAAAAAGAAGATAAGGTACCAGCATTAATAGACCTCGGAAGTGACATGTGTAAGTCGACTCCCAATCACAACGATGTAAGACACATGAAGTACATAGTCTCTGGTTTTTAACGTAAACCACCTGCCATGTAGACTTATGTTTACGGGATGCCCATACATCCATGGGAGTAAGTATACGCCTTGCCATCACTCTCCGTCAATCCTTTGATACCAATTCGGAACTGTATTGGAGGCACAAGTTCCACCCCTGGTATGGGTCGAGGCCGATCTAAAATCTCTTACTGCTCTTATGGTCACTGCACCCAGTACTTATTTGCTACTCTATAATGGGTCAAAACAACAGGAAGACCCTACCCGCGATTTTGGTTTAAACCACAGCTACCATGACGCTCCCACAAGGGGGCCTACCTCAACAAGCCAGGCCCGGACCGAAATCCGGGGGGCTTCTAACTCCCATGGTGCCGTGATTTAAGTTTTGGTAGGGACTACCGGTGGTCAAGCCTACCAACAAGACCTATGACCGGCAACTTGTAACTGGTCAAATCGTAGCAACCATTCAGAGGCTGTAATCTGAAGATGTTTACGATAAGACCAGTTATAGAATAATCTACCAACGCTTTTTATTAGACAACGCCATTGATGGGCAAAGCCTTGATAATTGGGCGGGGGCCCACAATTTGGTACAGTCGGCGCGCTGCTTACTTATCCCATTTCTGATAAAACTGTGGTGGAGAAAAAGCGAGAAATGTGAAGAAAAAAAAAAACAAACGCCAACTCTTCGTCTCTACGTTCTAAACTTTAATGCCCCTCGAGTATTTCATTACTTAGGCTTAAATACATTGGACAATTGCAGTAATTACACATGCATACTTGGAGAGTTTTCGGGGAAATGACGCGATCAGATGGCCAGACTAAGAGTGGTAAAAATAGAGAGAACTACTGTGTGACACAGCCTCACAATCAAGTTGGTAACGATCGATATTACTATTTATTATTTTTTCGACTACATGTCTAATTCTTAGCGTATAAATTCTCTCTTTAGTTGTGGAAATCTGTATTCTGACGAATTTAAATTCGTGAGTCGAACAGGATGTTTACGATTTGCAATCTAATTGTTTTCCATATACGATAGCCAAAAGTTATTATGAAATCATCCGTCTATTTGAGAAATTTTTACATTTCTAAGCAGGCCCACAGCCTGCCCACACTTGCCCTATCCTATAGTTCATCCACTCCAGTTCATAACGTGCTCGAGGGGAAAAGGCAAAATAGGACTCACTAGTAGAGCTGCAAGGTATTCGGCTGAAGCTCTTTGTCGTGATTCAATTAAGCAATTCCTATCGACAAAAGCTGCTTCTGTGATCATTGCCATTTTACTTTAACTTTCTCAAGCATCTTACCATCTGACAGATTAGATCAGATATCCGGATTAAATGAGAGAGAGTTTACTTTCTTTTTCCACCTACGTCATAGTGTCCATTCAATGAAAATAGAGTTCGGCTTCGTTGACTTAATATAGTTATAATCGAGTATTTATTCATTTTTGCGGATATTTGCTAAGCTCAAAACTGGCTAAAACTTTTCGAAAACGTTTTTTTAGTACTAAACGGCTTACGTAAGAAATTCACCTCTCCTTCTGTTTCACAGTGATAATCGTGGACAAAGTTCTCCAAAACAAAACGCCAGGCGTTATTTCATTTGAATCCGATTTGAACACATTAAAAAACAAAGAGGAGGCAGAGGAATACTGCTCGTACACTCTACGACAAGTTTCAAGTGGTTTCCGACAATGCAGCGAGCTTATACGAATATGGAAAACTTTTTTACATCCATCCCCGCTTTCCTCTCTTAGGTTAGCTCTTCCTGTACACTATTCAGTTGGATGGTAAAATTCCCAGAATGCCAACTAACGAATTTTCCTTCAAAAAATCCCACTCCAGGCGACAAGAGCAACAAAATTGCAAATCTCTAAATTCTCCCAACTTTCTGAAATGGGTTGGAAAAAAAGAAAGAAAATTTGTGTGCAATGTGTTGGTATCCTGGTCAGAACGACTGACTAAAACTAAAGCCGAAACCGAAACCCACAAGGATCCCCATTAGTGCGAGGCCACTCGTATCTTGTCCCACATGAATTATTTTGTTAATTTTAATCTACTTTCAGATTTCTCATGTGAGATTGAGTTGAGACTGGCGTATTGGCTTCTCAACCACTTTACATTCATTGTCCTGTGTCAATGATACATACTATGTATGTATGTATCTACCATCAGAAACAACAACTTATATAGTACTGAAGACTTTTGTATGGAGGAATTCGAATTTTTTGTTGGCTTTTAGCAATGTGGTATCCTTTTCGTTGTCCTTTGGAGAGAAATATTCTATACAAGAAGCCGTAGCAACACTATCATAGAACTTGATTGTGGGTGATGGTGGTCTCTAAAGTCAACTAATTTAAAAGGATATCTTCTCATAGTTGTAAGGGTTGGATATTTTTATCTCTTATACTTTACTTTCCATTCTTTTCATGCGCTAGGATCCTCCATCTCTTCACTTCTTCACTTCTTCACTTAAGAAAAAGTGCTTTTCGTTTTTGCGTCAGGATTTCTAACCTAATTAAAATGTTGGGCATTGTCCAAGGACATTAATTAAAAATTGAAAAAATAATTATTCTTGAATTTCATGACATTAAAAAGTATTAAATGCCTGTGGTCGAGAGGCAGATATTATGCCTTTGTTGCTGTCTCTGGGTTCTCTAAAGTATGGATTCTGTTATCTGGGTCTGGGTCCTGGGTTGGATAGGGAAAACCTTGTAATCGCAGCCTGGCGCTACCCTGCCCTTCCATGGATACGCGCGATTATATTGCATACGAAACACGTAGAAAGGATTCGCTGCTCAATCTAGAGCTTTGTACGAGTAGATTGAGACTCTCAAGTGTAGACTATGGAATGTGATCCTTTTTGCAATTATCTTTATTTTTCCATTCGTTTATTAGGTTTTGTTTGGTTTTCCTTTTTTTTTTTTTAAATCCCGTTTCTGGTTTCTCTCTTTCTGTGTACCTTATTTCATTATGTCTCATTATAATGGTTGTAAAAATATTAAAAAATAAAAGCGAAATCCTAAAGAGGAGATCAGGTGGCATTAAAAGGAGATGGGGGATTGTAGTAGTTGCGATGAAAATGCTCTTCCTAGCTCGTAATGTGGAGTGGCGTGGCTATTGTCCAATATGATTATCCTTAATTGCTTAGTTTGAGAAAATGAAATGAATAAAATTAATTCACATTAATTTGGTGGAAAAAAAAACGCTGCTTACCAATTAGAGTAATCAGGAAGTAATTGTGGTGTCGGTCTGATTTATGGTTTACGAAAGCAATATTGCGGTCAACTAAAGGAGGAAGTAATTGTCCAAATTGGTCTGAGGTTGAGTTAACATGGAACTGCGTACTTAAATTGCGTCACTCGAAAGTTGATATCGAGAATTTCGGGTGGAAAACAAAAACGCGTTCGCCGGTTTATTTTCTTGCTCATTTCCTGACAATAGTTGGTAGGAAAAATTGAGGAAACGTAAGAACCTTGGGGTATATAAGTCTGAGTATATTGATAAATCGGGAAAAGCTAACACCATCCAGAAATAGAAAATTACCCCTTTCTATGCTCTCCTTTCAAAATTAAGGAGATATCGAAACGACTTAAGCTATTAAATCAGTATTATTGTTAAGGTTGGGTAACTTCGAAGAAGTTCCAACTCAATACTGCAATGCAAACGATGGGAATCCCTCGGACATACGTTAGGCTATTGTAGAAGATATTTTGCATACGTTAAATCTGAAGGAAAGCATCTAACAAATAAACTTTAAACAAGGATGAGAGAGCGGAATGTATCAACTGTCATGGAAACAACACAGCTAATTACGACGGTTGCCTGAAAAATTTCCGACCGCAACGTAAATATAGCGGCACTCGTCAATAAAAGCTAGTGAATGCTAGTTGTGCGTCTTTTGGCAGTTACTTATCGAAGTTTTAGCGATTTTGGATGCGCAGTTTTTAGTTGACAGTCGTTTGAGTGAGTCGGTGTTTTTTGAGAAAATGGGAAAAATTGAGTATCGAGCTGTTATTAAATTCTTGTTTTTGAAAGGCAATACGCCTACGCAAATCAAGAATGAGTTGGACTCTGTGTATGGGGACTCTGCACCATCTTCTACCACAGTGAAATTTTAGGCAGTTGCATTTAAACGTGGCCGTAAGAGCTTGGGAGATGATGAACGTTCGGGACGTCCAAAAACTGCAACCACTGACGATAACATTGCTAAAGTTCACCAAATGGTGTTAGACGACCGTCGAATTAAAGTGAGAGAGGTAGTAGAGGTTATAAAAATGTCCAAAGAACGTATTTGTTACATATTAAATCAAGATTTAGGCATGAGAAAGCTGTCTGAGCGTTGGGTGCCGCGTTTGCTTACGTTAGACCAAAAACGTGTTCGAATCAACATTTCCAACGCTCTGTTGGCGCAGTTTAGGCGCAATAAATCCGAGTTTTGACGCCGATTACTTACAGTAGATGAAACTTGGATACACCATTATACGCTAAAAACAGAAATTCAGTCAAAACAGTGGACTGCAAAGGGCGAGTCGGCTCCAAAAAAAGCAAAAACTGTTTTTTCGGCTGGGAAAGTGATGGCGACTGTTTTTTGGGATAGTGGAGGAGTTATCTTAATCGATTATCTTCAAAAAGGAAAAACCATTACAGGAGCATACTACGCATCATTACTTGCCAAGCTGAAAGCGGAAATTGCGGAAAAACGGCCACATTTGCAGAAAAAGAAAATTCTATTTCACCAAGACAACGCGCCGTCTCACACCTCAGCGGTTGCCATAGCGAAAATCTATGAATTACGGTTTGAACTGCTTCAACATCCACCTTATTCACCAGATCTAGCCCCAAGCGACTTCTTTTTGTTCCCTCATCTAAAAACTGCGCTCGGAGGACAGAGATTTTCGTCAAATGAGGAGGCAATCACCTTCGTGAACAATTATTTTGCAGAGAAAAACGCCAAGTACTATTTGGACGGGTAAGAGAGATGGGAGCATCCCTGGTAGAAGTGTGTAGAGTTACAAGGAGACTATGTTGAAAAATAAAAAAAAATTTTGGGAAAAAACATCTTGTACGAGTATCATTGTTCGGACAACCTTCGTATAGTTGTTATCTGGTTACAAAAGAATATCAAGAAAAGAAAAACAGAGTCATTGCCAATCATCAACAAAAACCGGTTTACTCCAACTCATCTCTGAATTTCAAATATTTCTTTGCACTTCAAACCATTCCCCGCATCCGGCTGACAGTGCCACGAGAGGTAGTACTGTAAAATACGAATTGTTTACAAGAGAAAAACAACCATTATATGTCGCGACAATAAACATTTTATCCAAAAGCAAAGAATTTAAAATAGCAGAGGAAGATCTTAATGACCTTTTTCGAACTCTAGCCAACAACCTTATCATTGGAGGTGATTTCAATGCAAAATACACCTACTGGGGGTCAAAACTGATTAGGACAAAAGGCAGGGGGCTTTACAAGGCAGGGCGAAAATTTACCTGTGCTTTTATTTCGAGTGGATTGCCTACTAATAGGCCATCTGACTCAGTGACTTCTTTATAACGAAAGGAATCAATAGAAAGGAAGGAAACATTGTCGGATCATATACACCTAATGGCCAATGGAATGTCAATAGAAATATATAAAACATAAGACTTACTGGTGTAAATCTAACCTCAGATCTCCACTGGACACAAAAAGACATATTGACATCGACAGAAGATATTACACCGACTTATCAACAAAAAGAAAACAAACATCGGTAAAATGAGAGAGAGATTAAGGAACTTATATTAAAAAAGAGAACAGCCCACAGGAAATGGCATATAACAAGATATCCTGGCGATAAAACTAAATTTATTTATTAGTCTAAATAACTTAACTGCTCAAAAGGTCACAGATTACTTTTTTTTGTTAACATTATTACACAATTTAAAATAACACTATAAAAAAAATAAGAATAAAAATGAGTAGTGATATTCATATTAAATTGTGAAATAAAATAATACGAGTAGCAATGTCACTTCATAGCAAAAATTAAAACTAACAAAAAGTTAAGAAATATTATAAAAAGTTATAAAAAAAATTTACAAAAAGTGGGGTATTCAGTATTAATTTGTAAATTATTTTAACTATTCAAAATTAAATAACATACGGCAAGAAATTTTTGATTTCTTAGTGGTCAAAAGTAAGAAATCAGTTCTTAATATTTTTAAAAAATTGGTTAAGAAGCTTGTTAAACAGTTTGCAGGACACAACAATGAAGAAGTTTTTGTATAAAGTTGTTCGAAACAACGGCACTGGAATTGAATTGTTAGATCAGCTTCATAAGTTATATATATTTGAAATCGGACTTTGCATGTAACTGCTTCTTTTAAAAAAAAATTGGGATACTTTATAGTAATACAAGTGTTTAAGAGGTAGAATATTCAATATTCCGAAAATGATCATAGATCGTGCCAAACGATTTGCCGCACAAATCTTTCTGATAGTATATTTTTGTAAAACCATTAAAGGCAGCAGCTTTGTACGGTGTTGCAACGCAACCTGCGTCATTCGTAAGCTAGATCCACTCACATGAAACGCCGACGGGATAGCACAAAAGCCGACGGCTTATCAGGATTGTCCTCTTTTTTTATCATCTTATGGATCAGTAGGCTTACCAATCGTTTAGCCAAAAATTGGGAGAGCATGAATGATGACACAATCCCCATTGTCAATTTGTGGGAAGTAACTCTAAAAATTGGTTTTCAATAGTTAAACTTTTGGCTACTCCCACAATACGCAATGTGCATGTATGCAATTGCTAATGATAAAAAAACCTGTCGACAGATTGGCATAGACGAGGAATCCCGCGATGGTTCAATGGCCTATAGTTGGACCATCGGACCCAGAGTTTTCTTGACGACGATGACGATGCTGGATGATTCCCAATCCGATAGCCGTGTAGCTGAGATACGTAAATGAAATAAATCAGAAATTTAAAGGAAAGAGTACATAGTTTTTTTTTTGTTAAACACTATTGAAGCGATTTTTGGTTTTTTTGCATTCTCCGGCAAAATCAGTAATTTGACTCCACAACTTTTGACTGGAGGATACCATTCGTGTACCCTTTTTTTACAATTTTATTTGCTAAGTGTCCTAGCGGCAAACAGTACGGTAGGCACCTCCCCAGCAAATTATACCATATTGTAGTTTTGAATCAACCAATCCAGTATACACTGACCTCAAGGTTTTACAGTTTACAGTATTTTCTAAGACGAAATAGGACATGGATAGCAGAACGTAAATATTTTTTAAGGATGAAATATGGTCAGACGAGGTCATTTTAAATTGGAAAGTAAACCCAGGTATTTATACTGATTCACTGGTTCAATTTTGAAACAATTCGCATCACATGTCGTTTGTGTAAAATAAGTATTTACCGAATTCCAAAAAAATATGCTGCGATTAAAAAATAACAGTTAAAACATCAACTACAAAGCTACCGATCCGTTTCAACAGTACAATAGAAATGCCATCACAGCCACAGGCACTAGAGTTTTTTAGAGAACCAATTAGTTTTAAAAGTTCCAAAGCAGTTATAGGCTCGAAGGCAAAACTATTCATTTGCAGAGGCACACAAAGGCTACCAACAACCGAACATAAAACGCAACTGTGTTGATAGTTATCGAAGTGAAATGATTATTGAAGGCATTAGCAATGTCAAGCTTATCAGAAACAACAACATTATTAACACGAATAACGGTGGGCTTATTAGTGGATAAGGATTGGTTTAGAATATCATTGACCACATTCCATTCATTTTTGATATATCCATTGGCAAAAAGGAACTGATTTCGATAATAACTATCGCGGCAAATGGGAATCTCTTTTTTAAGTTGGGAGCATAGTTTCTTGTACCGATTTCTCAATCTAAGGTTGGAAGGATGTTTTAAACAGTTTATTCAAAGCTTATTTTTACACCTCACCTTGTTAGTAAGGCGTGTTGATATCCAAGGTTTAAGTCTTTTAGGAGATTTTTTTAAGGATACAATGGAGGTGCAGTTGGTAATATGATTAGAGAGATGATCCAGAAACAGACGGATCAGTTTCCAAATAAAGATCACCCCAACATTCAAAAAACAGATTGTTTTTTAGCTTGACGAAATCAATATTTCTCCGTATTTTGATAGCATTTCCATTATTATGTTTTTTCTGCAAGGAAGAGTTAATTAATAACCCTGTCACTGTGTGATCGGAGATTTTAAGATCGAATGTGCATTTATCACAGGAACTGGAGTTTTTTTTTTAATTTTTATTTTTTGGAAAATGGGATAGAGAGAGAAAAAAAGATGTTTGGGCTCAGAGATTATTTCGCTCCATGTGTGGCATCCAACATTTAATGGGGGGGGGGGGGCTTGATGTAGATTTCTAGTCAACTACTCGTCTGACTTGATTTTCGTTAACTGAAAAAATGGATGGTATGTCTTTCGGGCGAGGCTGGGACTCGAGCAACGAACCTTCCGATTTGGAAGCCAGTCCACTACCACTTGAGCTACGGAGATATAAATGTGATCCAAACACCTTCCCGACACCATCCTCGTTGGCTCAGTTATAAAGCAGGATAGACCGGGCGATCCTAAGAGTTCATTTGATACTGTACAGCGTGGCAGAAGTGTTTGAAATGATGTTCACTTGTTTCGTACTATTTTTAGTTATTTCTTACTCGAGTTAATCCTCTGAAATAAAATGAACACCTGGAATACCTGGAAACACAAAAAAAGAAAAGAGCAGCTGATACTCCGGTTTGTGCTCCGGCTACTTTTTTAACAGTCCGGAACATCCTTACAAATATTCGTATTCGAATACACCCTGAATGACTCGAACTGCAACCAACTTCAGACTGCTATAATTTCCAAACCGTTCATGACAGTGAGCTCAAATTTTGACACATGACAGATAATTTTATTATCTACAAGCTTTTTAAACGATTTGAGTCTCAGTTGTGTTGAGAAATTTTTATCCGCGATGGAATTCAAACGTGATAGTGTGATTGCTTTATATTTGGCTGGAAAACCACAAGTAGCTATCGTTAGAGCCCTCCAGCACCTCAACGTGAATAAATCATTTGTGTCTCGAACCACAGCTCGTTACCGTGATACTGGCAGCGTTGCAAAATGCCATGGAGGTGGTCATAAAAAACAGCAACATCGCCAGAAATGGTTCGGAAAGTGAAGGCTCGAATTGAGCGAAATCCGCGTCGAAGTGGAAGAAAAATGGCTCGTGAGCTCAACATATCGTTGGAACGGATGCAAAACATACTGAAAAATGAGCTTGGGTTCAAGCCATTGAAGTTTCAAAAAGCACACGATCTTACACCGCAACAGAAAAAATTTAGAGTCGAAAGAGCGAAGGAGTTGCTATGCGTGCACGAAAGTGGTGAGTTGCTGAATTTGGTTTTTTCCGATGAGTCGCCATTTGTTATCGAACGATATGTAAATAAAAGAATTGACCGAGTTTACTTGCCACAGAGGCCCTTCGAAAATTTACACCTTCGGACGGCCACCAGAAAGCAAGCAGCACCGATGGTGATGGTTTGGGCCGCCATAACCGCCGATGGTCGCTCTCCGCTCGTATTTTTGGACCGTGGCGTCAAAATTAATGCGATTGTATACCGTGAAACTGTCTTAGAAGCCTATTGAAGCCTTGGGCAAACAATCATTTCGGTCGGCGACCGTGGACATTTCTACAAGACTCGGCACCGTCTCACAAAGCGCGCGTCAACCAATATTGGTTAAAAAACAATGTTCCACACTACATTTCTTCGACACAATGGATTGCAAATTCTCAGGATGCAAATCCGTTGGATTTCTCTGTCTGGGGTATCTTGAAGGTGAAGGTTGGCACTAAAAAATACCAAAGTTTGGACCACCTCAAACAAGCACTTCGCCGGGAATGGGCCAAAATACATCAGAGCCACTTGCGTGCAGCGTGCGATGCTTTCTTCTTCCGTCTCAAGGCCATTATTCGCGGCAAAGGTGGACATATTGAAAACTACTGATAACATTTGAAAATTGATGTATCTTCCAACATTTTTTGCTTTGGCGCAATAAAATTTATCAAAAATAAAAAAATTATAGCATTTTAAAAAGTTGGAGTTCGAGTCATTCACCCTATATAGTCAGATATACACTTAGCGAAATTGAATTAAAGGCAACTTATTTTCCCTTGAAATATTAAAAACAAAGTTGATTTAAGTATACTACTATTTACAAACTTATTGCATGCGAACAAATGATTTATTTAAGCAAAGAAAAAAATTGACTAAAGCAAATCAACATATCTTTATTAGTTAAACAAAAAAAAAACTTTATTTATACTGCGAAATTCGATTAAAGGCAATCAAGGTAAAGTAAAAACAGAAGGAATTTCAGTATACTAAATAACGTGAAAGTATAAATTAATGCTGAGTCCTACCACCAGACTTGCTTATAAATTCGAAAATCCGACTTGGCATCGAACTAACCACATTTTGAACTCCTGAGGTGGAATTAGACCCCATTCCGCCGTAACGGCCTTGCGTAAATCCTCCACCAAAGCAAATTTGCGCCCGCCAGCATAAACACGACGAGACAGATTTCCCCACATGATTTCGATCGGGTTCAAGCCCGGTGAACGTGCTGGCCACTCTAACAGCTGAATTTCTTTATCTGAAAACCACTCACTACTGGCCTGCCATACATGAATGTCAGTATTATCTTGCTGGAAAATTGTATTTGAATCCGACTGATGGTCCAAAAAGTTACCGAAACATGTTCCAACAGAATAGTATAATATTCTGATTTCATTCGGCCTGAAGTTTTGCATATTGGAGGACTGTAATGATAGCTAAAAGCAGCCCAGGCCATCAAAGATCCACCTCCAAAGTTTCGCTTAGTGGAGAAGCTCTCAGGACTTTTTATATCATGCCAATAATAATTAAAATCGTCTGACCCATTAAGTTTAAACTTTTTTTCGTCCGAAAAGATCATGGGCAAAGAGCTGGCCTTGACTTAATTTTTTTCCAAACCAGTCGATTACTGTCAGCTAAAATTTGTTGTACACGCCTTTTAGGTATCGGCAACTTTGAATCTGAAATAATTTTAGAAGCAGTAGCATTTTGTTGCAACCCAGCTCGGATAATGGCCGATTTCTGCCTTAGTGAAATTTTTTGATTATTTTTACTTCTCCAGTTCGCGTTGTAATTACTACCTAATTCAATAAAATTTGGCAATTGGACATACCGGTATCCTTATACGCATGGATTTTAGCGATTTCCTTATCTGAGAGCGTTTTTCCTTTTCCCATTCTGACTTGCGGCCAACAATCATCGAAATCCAAAAGTTCAAAAAACAAAAAAAAAAATGTTTTCAATTTTAATCACCAAAAAAACCCAGATTTCGTTTCCAACTCACAGCTTTTCAGCATAAACACGATTGCTTTTAATTGAATTTCGCACGATCGTTGGTGACAAAACAACAGATGTTGAAATTCTTTGAGCGGGAGTAACGGTACTTTCACAACATAAGTACGTTGAAGAAAGGACACAAAGCAAAAACAAAAGAAAAAAATTGGACATACCACCTTGATCAAAAAGTTCCCGCACCAAACCACCGTGTGGCGCTCCCATTGTTTCGATTTGAGTTTTGTTTTTTTTTGTTAAGTTGCTAAATCTATTGTTGACATTCTCTCTAAATCTTAGCATCATAGCTTGACATTTACAAAAGTTACGTAGCCAAGAGTACGTCTATCTCTGTGTGTGTTGGCGATTTTTTACAATATTTGAAATGGATTTAAATTTGCAACAACGAACTTGTACGAGTATTAAATTTTGTGTAAAAGACGAATTTAATGGTGAGCGAACGTTGGAAATGTTGGAAAATTGTTTCGGCAACGATTCTCTAAAGAAAACGGTCGTTTACCAGTGGCACGAGCGGTTCAAAAGTGGAAGTGGCAGACCATCGAAATCGACATCGAAATCCGACGAAAACATTGATGAAGTAAAAGAAATGTTGGTCAATAACCGCAAATTAACCATCAGAGAGATAACGGAGGACTTGAACATTTCCTATGGATCCGTTCAAGACATTTTCGTTAATGATTTGGGTTTCCGTCGTGTAGCAGCAAAGTTGGTGCCAAAAGACCTCAATTTCATGCAAAAAAGAGACCGTGTTGACGTCGCAAAGGAGATGATTTGCGAGGCTGAATACGATCCCACATTCATCAAAAGGATCAATCCTGGAGACGAGACGTGGGTTTATGAGCACGACATGCAATCCAGACATCAGGCAAGCGAATGGCGTTCACCAAATGAGCCGAGACCAAAAAAACCACATCGTTTTCAGTCGAAAAAGAAGGCAATGCCCACGGTTTTCATGGATTACAACGGTGTAGTGCATCATGAATTTTTGCCAGAAGGCCAGACAGTGGGCATTATTCGTAATTTTTTGACGAAAAATGCAATAAATACTATCCAACAGCCACCGAATTCACCTGATTTGGCTCCCTGTGACTTCTTCTGTTCAATCGAGTTAAAAACCACTACGGGCAACGCGTTTCAGCAGCTGAGAGGAAGTAATGGAAAAATCGCAGGAATGAACATACCGAAAACCGAATGTAAAAAATGTTTCGAGGATTGGATCAAGCGCTGGCATAAGTGTGTTGCAGTCGATGGGGATTACTTTGAAGGGCACAATATAGATTTAGATGAATAAACTTGTATTTTAAATTTCCTCAATAAAGGTGGTAAATGTTGGTTGACACTATGAACATATTTTCTGTACAAAAGTACTTGTGCCTTTAATTAAATTTCGATGAGTGTATGTACATTTTTTTGAGAATTCTAGCTACGTATAACCCTTAGAAAATAACAGCTGACTCAGTCCAATACAGCATCTCGTGTGTTTCTTTTGTTCCTTTCAACAGGTTATGAGCCCAGATCCGCTCATAACCTGTGTGTGTGCGCGAAATTTAATAGATCTCTTTAATATTTTGTTTATTTGAATGCTAGTAAAATTTGCGATGTGGTGACTGGGATTTCATTACAACCTCCTACACAAGACCAGTTTGTTTTACAGAGGTTGATATTTACGCTTTGACAAGAACCCATGTTGCCCATCATGAATATTATGAAGCGGCTGCAGGGTCTAAATTGGAAAGTGTGTATGAACAGTAGTCTGAAACAAGTATATAGTACACTCATTACAACAGCAATTTTTCAACCATGTTAATAATCCTAAAGACACAATAGCTGTTCACATCTCAAAGCTGCAGAAAATATCACAATTAAAGTATGTCGGCGAAGAAATTTCAGAAAACATGCTAATTAACAAAATTCTTAAGGCTTTTGCCAGATAATATTGCTAATTTATTTACCTCGTGGGAGTCTACAGCGAAGGATGAACGTAACCAAAAAAAATTTATCAGCAAAATTGTGCATGGATGAGTCAAGGATGGGTTTGCAAGTTGGAAAATGAAATCGGATGGCACTAAGTTTGGAAACGTGGAAAATGCTTCTACTGTAAATAGGAGAGGCATTGAGCTATATTGTACGGTGTTGTGTTGTGTTTAACGTACTTCTGTTGTCTTCTCCAACATTCTCCCCCCCGTGAACTACGTTCGCCATATAAGTTTGCTTGACGTCACCAACTACTCTGGCACATTTCGTTCCCTTTGGTATTTCGAAAAGTGGCATCACTCTTTGGCTACCTCCTTCCATTCTAATTTCGCCCCATGCATCAGTCTTTTTCACTCGCTGTAGCTGCCCACAAACGTACTCTCGCAATCGCTGAAGATCTCTTTGCGCAGACCCCTTCGTGCAGAGAATCGCCGGAACGCTGCTATGAAAGCTTGCGTTGTCATGTCGCTCACTGCCTCTAGATGCATTGCTTTTGTTGACAAGCACACTAAGATACATATATAACCCTTGAGGGTCTTAGCATTGAGTCCTCTCCACGTTTTAGTGTCAATTGGTCCCGCATAATCAACTCCACTGAAGGTAAAGGGCCTTGACATCTTTGTGCTAGCTTCCTGCAGGTTGGCCATTTGTTGAACTGAAAACCGATTGTGCACTGATATAAGTATTTTTTCACTGCACTCTTTAGACTTGGAATCCAGTACTTTTGGCGAACATACCCTGTTATCTTCTGATACCCCCCACGAAGTGTCTTTTCGTGGGCGTCCTTTATTACTAACGCTACTATGCGGTGACTCGATCGTAATAAAACATATTGTTATAAATAAAATATATACTCGTACATAGGTATGCAAATTGGGTGTGATAACAAAATCAATGCAATTTTCAAACGATATAAACTATGTACCTGTCTATCTAACTCCATCGACTTCTACCGCATTTGATTGTGTGGACTAAAAACTTTCGACTACATCCGTGTTTCCTATTATTCTAAAGAAAAATTGTGCCTCTGTTCAGATAGCAGGACTCTGTAACTATAACCTTCATTCACTTCTGAATACTCTGACGAAAGCTAGGTCGAAAAGTTCAGAACTCCAAAAATCAAGGCATTGTACGCACACAAAAGTAGACTACTCTCGAGGCTTAAGCAGCTGTACAGACAGTTCACTGACAGAAACGACTCGGAAATAAGAACACTGAAGTCACTAATCAAAAACCTAAAACAATTAATTAAAGTAAATTACAGTAAGTCTGTAAGCGTGTACTGGGGCAATGAGATTCGGGCTATAAAATCCAGTAGGCCGAATATGTTCCCGCAGATAAATAAATTATTCACGCGGAAAGATCATAATGACATTCGGTGTGTCCGAATTCCACAAACGACAGAAAACAGACAGACACTACTGACCGTTGGCATAAGTCCAGAGAGTGCCGACTCAGGCGACGGTCTTTTCGTGGTCGAAGACCCACAGGAGAAAATGGATTTGCTGGGAGCTTTTTTCGAGGCTGTGTATACGGTGAACAATTCGGTTCACCGTAATCTCGACATTGACAACAGGGCCTACGTAAATCACTATTATCTGCGCAACGAACTTCAAAATTGGCGATCTGAGAATCGCGGTTTCACCATATTCTGTAAAGAAAACGCGGCAAACCTCATCACCGCCGATGAACGAGCTTCCTCGCATTTGTTCGTGCGAAAAAATTAACTCCTATGCATGCTTGAGTCTCTGAAAAACAAAAAGTCGTCGGGAGTAGATGGTATTCCAAACGTCGTATTAAGACACCTGCCCCTGGAAGGAGTGGATATATTTACTACGCTATTTAACAATGCGCTGAATAATGCATATTATCCGACGCATTGGAGACAGCAGCGGTACACCCAATCCCGAAAAGTTAGAACTAACCCTGCCAATCTTCGGTTAATTAGTTTGCTTCAGAATATTTGCAAGGTATTCGAGAAAGTTAATAGAGCGCTGTTAAGGCGCGTTGAGGAAAATAATATAATTCTGGAAAATCAGTTTGGTTTTTGGGCGAGGTCAAAGCTGGTCTCCGACACACAATGTAATAAATGCAAGAACCAGCATACGGGTACTTGCCTCATTGACTTTGAGAAGGCCTTCGACATTGTATGGTTAGAGGGGCTTTACTATATGTTCACCAGGATGGGCGTGCCGAAACCTCTGCTATATATGATTTACGACATGCTTATGGGAAAGAAGTTCGTTGTTAAATGTAACAACGTCATTTCGAGCAAGATCTTTGACATTAGAAACGGCTTACAACAGTTTGCTGTGATTTCTCCGATACTGTTTAAAATTTACAAAAGTGATCTAGTAGGTTCCCTCAATCATTCCATAGCGTACGCAGACGATTTAGTGGCGTACAGATCAGGTCCAAAAATCGAAGTCATTAATACCCTTTGCAACGTGACTTCGATCATATTAAGGCGTATTGCGACGACTGGAAATTGAAAATCAATTTTCAAAAGTCGGAAACAATCTTGTTTAGAACTCCATTGAGATGGGCTTCTAGGGATACCAGATATAACTGGCGAAATTTGGCCATCATTGGACAGCACGGACTGCCATTAGTGGTGAGAAGCGTAGTGAGGTACCTTGGTATCTGGCCCGACAAATATTTGTATTTTGACAAACATATAGATGCTTGTCTTGCTGGGGCCAAGAAGGCTTTAGCCCTGACAAGAAGGCTATTTCACAGAAGTCAACTTGTCTCCAGGGTGAAGGTCATATGCTATGTGGCCGTAATCAGGCCAGTCATCGCGTATGGTTGTCCCTTGTGGTTCAATGTAGCGCCGTATCAGATGGAAAGGATTCGGGTGTTTGAAAGGCAGTGTCTTACGACTTGTCTCGGCTTTACAGAACACCAGGATCAGAGTACAAAAAATATTATCCCAACAAAGTCCTTTATGATGGGGCTAATCTGAATAGGATTGACAATTTCCTGATTAAGGTGATTCGAAGACATGTTGCAAAGGCAATGACCAACGATAATAGCGTGATCTTTGGGGTTTATTACCCCAATGAAATGTACCACAAGAGCACACTTCTATCGGGCTTTATTCCGCCAGAGGTATTTCTCTATATTGATGCTAAAGGGTTGGTGCAAAGAAGGGATGGTATCCCGGTAATATACCACCGCCGCCGCCAGTCACATGCTTACAACTATACAGGCTGTACCGATCTTGGCAACAGAAAGAAAAAGCCAAGCCATGTATTGTCAAGCGGTATTAGCAGCGGTATTAACAGATGCAGTTGTCCATAGACAATCCCTGTTAGGACTTAACTGAATAAAGAACTCTTATTAGAATATTTTGGTGTTTCATTTTTCTGGGGACCACGACTGGCTCCCACTCATATTACTCGCGGTGCGAGGAACAAGCGCCTCATCTACGACGGGTATGTTGCCAATGCTCAGGAGCTCCTCCGTTTTGGTCCCGTGATTGCGAACAGGGACGGGATCGATGCCAAGAAACAGTACACCGAATTCCGGTGGCTTCTAGAAGGGGAAAGGATGCGCTCGCTTTCCTAGGTCGGTACGTTACTAAGGTAACACACTCCTCTTAGTTGAAAATTAGAGTAAGGTTAGTTAGGGGGATATCATGGAAAGGCTACGTTCGTTAATATAAGGCGGCGCCACTGAGAAGTGACCGATGCTTTATGGCATTGGTTAAATCTCGGGGATACTTGTGCACGATATTGACGAATGCCAGGCTCCCAAAATCGCAATTGGTATGGTGACCACTCGGTGCAAAAGGCAATGAGTGCTCACCACCCCGATTATAGTTAAGTTAGGTTAAATAGCTTAAGTAGGACCTAGTTTTAAGTTTTATACAAAATTTAAAAGTTACGGTGTCTTAAGTTTTTCTAAATCTTTTTATTAGAAATTTCATATATTGTAATACTGACAGATAAAATTAATTCTAAGATAGTTTTTAAGGACGAAAGGTAAACTTTGAATGAGATTGTTAAGTTTAGAGCGCTCGGTAAAAGCCAGTAAGCTAGAATAAGTAACTATCATTGTTAAATTATATTATATCATTTTTGTCTACATAGAATGTAAGTAATAATGAAAGAAACAATAAAAATAAATTTAAAAGTAAAAGTAAGTCACTTCTGAAATTATAGAATGTGGAATCGATAAGAACCTACGATTAAGTTCATTGCAATCGATGTCATATGAAGAGTTTAATGTTCAATCCACTAACGGATGATCTTGGAAATCAGAACTATAGTTAGGCTAGTAAGTTTTCAACCTTCCGAGTGAAGTTGATAACAATACTAGTAGAGGAATTCATTAGTTCGTTGGAGCCGGATTGTTCCTGAATAAAATCTTTCGCCTAATTCCGTTGAGGGCTGGACATTCACATAAAATGTGTTCAGCTGTTTCGTCTTCTCGACAAAGTCGACACTCTGGAGAGTCGACTAGATTCATTTTGTTGAGGTGGTATTTTAAACCGTGGTGTCCTGTGAGGAAACGTACTAAGTTTTTAATATCGTGTCGACTTAGATTTAGACATCTATTGGCATTTTTGTTGAAGGGCAGGGTGGCTCGTTTGGCTTGTCTTAGACCCAAGCTATTCGCCCAATATGAGATGCATCTTGACTGTTCCCTGCTATTAATAGCTAAATTGACTGCTGATTTGGGAGGACAGCAGAAGGGTTAATTCCATTAAAGGGAATTTCTGAGCCCCTTCTGGCCAGTTCGTCGGTCTTTCCACAGTTTGGTTTTGTTCCTAGAGCTTAGTTTTGGGGGGTTTTGAAGCAACGCATGACTGATGGTGTGCAAGCTAAAGGCATTTATAGCTGCTTGGCTGCCCGTGAAAATTTGGATGGTTGCGACTTTGATACCAGAGTTGTAAATATGGTTTGCACATACTCGTACTTGAATGGTATGGAATTCTGTCTAAAATACACTGGGACTTTCGCCCATAGCTATGGTTATATTTAGGCAAAGTCCCTGTATTCCAGCTCCCATTCCCGATTCCATTTTAGAACCATCCGTATACCATCTTATGTCATTATGGCTGTTTAGTGGGGTAGTGCTAACCTTCTGGGAATTGCTTCTTTGCTGGGAATCTCCGTGGGGAAGCCTTTATTGAAGCATGACGTTTTGTGAAGGCGGTCTATTACCGCGCAAATCATATCAGGTTTCGGTATTTCGGAGAGCAGGGTGCTTAGGTCCGGGTGTTTGCTAAGACTTAATTCTTTTATTTGTACCAGACTTGCTGTGCTCGTAATGCCACTTTGTTTATATATAAGAGTACGGGTGCTAGTCTTATTATTGCTTCTATCGCAGCTGTGAGGCAGGTTCGAACGGCTCCGGAAACGCCAAGACATGCAAGATGCTGCAGTCTATTGAGCTTTAAAGTGGCGGTCTTTGACTTTAGTCCGCAATACTATAGAAGCATATGTTATAATGTGCCTGACCATCATTGTATAAATCCAGTGAGCGATCTTTGCAGAGATCACCCAAGCATTTGATATGGAGTCATATCCAGTGTTGTCGAAAGCACTCTATGTCAACAAATGCGCAAAGTGCAATTTCTTTATAGCGGAAGGGGCTTTTCATTTTTACTTAATCAGAACACCATCCGTTGATTTGTCTTTCTGATCTGATCTTGGAAGCTGCAGCAAAGGAAACCTGAACACACACACACACACACTCACAATAAAACACAGGGTTCTTTGTGGTTGGAGAAATTGGTCAAAAAGCCCAATCATTATTTCCGCTGTCCGACCAAGGCTGACAATATTCTTTTTTACGCATGCATTATAAGATAGGAGAAAGAGAGTAAAATGAGATAGTAAAATGAATATGAATAACAGTTTTATATAACATGAATATGAGCATTAAATACACTCGCATGCAGAGCGTACGATACCCTTAATTTTTGTTTACCAGTCCCCAACTCACGACGGTTACTACATAATTTTCGGTCAGTTGGTATTCAGCTGGTTAGAGTAAAACTGTGTTTTTACAATTCTTATTTCACGAATATTTGTAGGTTTGGTGGAGCTTGACTACTCGAAAGCGCTTCCACCGGTGGTAACCCTGACCGCGGTGTGCCTTTAAAAACGGATTTCCTTCGTTAATCCATTTCAACCTACTGGGTATTTAAATACCCAAGAAAATGGTAACACTTAAGAAATTCTGGCGCGGGCCCGGTGAGAGATATCGCGGTAAAATTTGTTTTATAACAAAGAGGAAGGGTGTACCTTCAAGGAAAAAATAGAACAATGTAATCTTTCGCGGCCTACTTATAGATTTTTACAGGTAAGATTTGCGTTTTTTTTTTGTCACTGAAAATGCTAATGAAAAGTGCGCCAAATTTACGGAATTAGAAAAAACGAAGAATACGCACCCTTAATAGATACCTGCAGATGTCCTTTATGCAATGGAGTAAAATCTACACTGATATGTCAACACACCTGGCTGTCACACCTGTTCTAATGAAAATGGGTATTTAAAAACCCGACAGTCGTGGGTGTGTGCTATTAACAAATTTTTTTCCCTTATTGGTGTGAATTAAAGGCCATTTAAATTGGATTTTTTTTTTATTTAATTGAGAAATTATGCTGTTTACTGTTTATTAAGATTTAGCAATCTTCTTCTGATCTGTTGCGAAACCGTTGTACATTAGTAATCCAGAAAGCAAGGAGCAGGATGCAAGTTCGCCTGGCTCTTCAAACAACCCAATTCAGTCTTGCCACCACATTGCTTACAACGATGTCGAGTATTGAATTTCCCAATGAAATGATCGCTAAGATCGTAACATATTGCCAATTGTGCACCGGAAACCATCGATCTACCCGGAGGATGATAATTGGACTTGACCATAATCGATTCGCGAATCTCCACTCGGAATTCACATTGAGACATTGGTGGCTTCTTGTCATAACTGCGACAAAGAAAATATAATTTCCACGCATTGACCATAGACGCGTCCAACGCATTTCTTATTAACGGCCAATACCACTTTTTTCTCCGAATCCGAATGCGGTAATTATTGATGGCGTTGTCAAAAAGTCCACACCATGGACAAAAAGATAAAAATCAACGAATGGACGAAATGTGTATAACTTACCGCATTATCGTTCCAACGCGCCGCGAGTATAGAATTATTCATACCGAAACAAAAGTCAGATGACCCGCGAGGCTTCTTTCGAATTTCCTTGATATTCATCAAGGAGGCATGCTTGGTTCGATTATAACGAACAGTTCTCAAGCCGAAGAATCCATCGTTTAACAAACAAGTCATTAGTAAAAGTAAAAGTAAAACAGTTGTCAATAGTCACAGTGTGCTTGGCTCGATCCGATCCTCCAGATGCGATAAAAGCGATAGGACAACCCTTTCTTCCAGCCCGAATCCTGGGTCCTTTTGTTCCGATGCACAAGCGTATGGAATGAATTGGTACCAGTAGCCTTCTGTCGACGACAAACACCAATACTTGTACCCGAATCGAATCGGTTTTCCTTTTATGAGCATTTTACACGAATGCCAGGATGAATGAATAGGATTCATGGCACCAATCTGTTCATACAACGCTTTGCATGACGTGGATGTATCATCGTTTGGAATCTTATGGAATTGATAATTTTGCCTCTTAGACCATGTTGGTTTCATTCATTCATCGATTCGGGAACGCTTCTGTGGCTTCCTTGATTTCGGTATTGTTTTACGGCCATGACCACTAGACATTGATGCCACCGGTGTATCATGTTCTTCTTCGACATCCGTTTCATCATCCTCACAGCCCGATTGGATGTGTTCGTTTATGTCATCGTAAGCACATTCAATTTCGAATTGCCCGGCAATCTTACGAGCCAGCTCCGGTTCATCGTGCAACAATTCAGCATTGTCGTCTAATTCCTCATTGTCACTAATAGCATCGACGACATCGTGTGGCGTTATTATAATGTTAGCGGCGTCTGCCTGTTGGTCAATGTTCCCTTTCCCAACAATATTTCCATAAGACTATATCAACAATAGCTTGCAGCTCGGCAGCTGTAAGAACTTTCTGTCGACGAATCTTTCGGAATCCAAATAATCCAAAAACACTTTTTTTAACACTAGAACCCAGCAGCGCGCGTTTTTTTTTTTTTCAAGTTTTAGCATTTGCAATCCGTAACGAGCACTAATAAACTGATTTGTTGTCTAATGCATTCATGCATACACATTTTCTAGCAGATTCCTTCAGATTAGCTGAAGAACTCATTCTAACGAAGCTTGTCATGACGAACGGTAAATAGAATGACGAAAACTTGACGAATAGCGCGTCAACACAGAAGCCCACGATGACTTTCGGTTTTTTTTTAAGTAAAAAGAGATGATTCACGTTCGAATGACTAAAGTCCACTTGATCATCCGACTATTGCATACCGTAAACGAAGTCAAATGTAACTTTTAGTACTTAATCATAGGAAGAATTTTTTCCATTTTGAGTTGATAACATTCTGATTGATTATGCTAAATTCTGCACCACACGTAATAATTAATCGTAAAGGTCGATTCTCACCTGGAATAACTATGTGGGGCAGTTTCTTTCTTGGTCGTTCTGAAAATTGTGAAGTCCATTGCATGCTCCTCCCAGTCAACCATCATTCCGGAACTACCGGAAAACTGATTGGCCGAAATACAGAGGAATGCTGTCAAAAACGCTACCCTCTGAACTATCAAGTCCCCCGCGTAATACCAATGAGCTTGACATGAAAGTCAAGGAATTCACTCTTGCTGTCAATCAGGCTATGGCCGCTTCCTGCCCTATTATTCAACCTAGAGGCAAGAAAAAGCCGCGCTGGTGGACATCAGCACGGGGATTGCTCAGACACACTTGCAGGAAACTTTCCAACTTAGCAAAAAGCACAAAAAAAGTGACTGATTGGGACTCATACAAAGAATCCCTCAAATTATACAAAAAAGAACTGAGGAAGGCAAAGCTACAATCCTGGAGGCCCTTCTGTGACAAAATCACGGAAACCTCTGAGGCATCACGGCTAAGAAAAATCCTCTCTACAAATCCTATGATGCCTAGCTGTTTGGAAAAAAACAGATGGCTCTTGGACAACCTCAAGTGATGAATCACTCAACCTGCTACTGGACACCCACTTTCCAGGTAGCAACCCAAACAGGCCTACTGCAACCGAGACAAAAATTCATGTTCTGATCACAAGAGACAAACTGCTCTGGGCGCTACTTAGCTTCAAACCATACAAGTCTGCAGGTCCGGATGGTATAATACCTGCCGAGCTACAGAGGTCCTCAGATATTATTCTGCTGCGCTAGAAAGTATTATGAGGAGCTGTGTAGAACTTATCCACATTCCACTGTCATGGAGAGAAGTCAACGGAAAATGGTCTCATGTTGTCCCACAGGACCTCAGACCTATAGGTCTATCATCATTCCTTCTGAAAACTTTAGAACGACTGATTGATATCCATATACGAGCTAAAATTGATCGAACACTTCTGTCAACGGCTCAACATGCCTACTGTAAAGGAAAGTCAGTGGAAACGGCTCCACATTCACTGACTAGCCACATCGAGGGATCCCTACAATATAAAGAGTACACAATGGTTGCTTTCCTGGACAAAGAGGGTGCCTTTAGCAACGTCAACACGTCCGCAATCACGACTGCGCTGTCAACTCTGCAGGTAGGCAACTCACTAGGGGAGTTGATCAGTCTTATGCTAAAAAGCAGGATAATCAACTCCAAACTTCGGGTGGTTGCAGGGTGAATGCCTATGCAGATGACGTTGCTATAGCCGTCTCAGATAAACATCTTAATACCATTAAAGAACTGCTTCAAGTAAATCCCAATAGATTAGCCCGTGGGGTAGATCGCTGTGGATTGGGAGTAAACCCCCATAAAACTGATCTTGTCCTCTTTTCCAGGAAATACAAAGTTCCAACTATAGACCCTCCTGCAATAAACAGCACCAGTTTAGTGTTTTCCGATACAGCAAAATATCTGGGTCTCATTTTAGACAGAAAACTAAACTGGAAACCTAACATTCAAGGAAGAGCCAATAAAGCTGCAGTAGCTTTATTCTCTTGCAAAAAAGCCATTGGGAATAAATGGGGCTTTAAACCTCGGATAACCCACTGGCTATACATCTCGGTCATAAGACCGATACGAGGCGGTAGTCTGGTGGACGGCCTTAAAAAGTGCAGTAAACTGCATTAAAATAAGCAGAGTCCAGAGAACAGCATGTCTATGCATAAGTGGAGCATTGCGGTCTACCCCCTCTGCTGCATTAGACATTCTGTTTCATTTGACACCCCGCAATATTTTCAGCAGGCAAAAAGCTGCGACTGCAGCTATTCGCCATAAAGCGACTAAACAGTGGACAAATAATCCATTTGGCCACGCCAGTATTCTTAACGCATTAGGATTCCTCTCAGAGAACATCGATTACACCACACTTGAACTTTGGTTTGACAAAAACTTCCATGTAAGCTTCCCGTCTAGATCCTTCTGGGAGGAAGATGCTTTCATGGAGAGTCACTCCATCTCTACACAGATGGATCTAAAACCGATAGCGGAGTTGGTGGCGACGTTTTCTCAGATACGCTAAATCTAAGCCTCTCTTTCCGACTTCCAAATCACTGTAGCGTGTTTTAGGCGGAAATTTTGGTGATTAAAGAAGCTCTGTCTTGGCTGAAGAAAAACGTGATATCTGCAAAGGATATCCGCATCTTTTCGGATAGTCAGGCCACTATCAAGTCCCTGGAGTCAGTCTCACTAAATTCGAAAACCGCCCTTGAATGCCGATCATCTCTTATGGAGGTGGCAGAGCAGTTCAACCTTCACCTTTCTTGGATGCCGGGCCATAGAGACATTCCAGGGAGCTGTAGGGCCGATCAACTCACCAAAACTGGGACCACTCTACATATTCTACCGGAAAAGGGTAGCATAGGTATACCAATCGCTACATGCAAATTTATATTAAAGCTGGATGCCAATTAAAAAACAGACCTTAGGTGGAGTGTTGGACCAACATGTCTAGCGACTAAACAGATCTGGCCAAGCTAGGTCCGAATCGTTCTAAGAGTCTGATCCTTCTAAAAGGAAGCATATCAGCTCCATCATAGTTGTCATCACTGGACACTGACTCATAGGTAAGCACGCAAAACGTCTTGGCGCCTTTACAAATGATTTCTGTTGAAGCTGCATGGACGAGGAGGAAGAGGAGATAAACCTCCACCTTCTCTGTATATGTCCAGCTCTCTCCCAGAAAAGAAAACTTCACTTCGGAGCTTTCTTCTACAACGACCTAAACGATCTAAAAAAATATAGACGTAAACAGTCTCCTACGCTTCGTCAGAAGCTCAAACTGGTTGTATTAGTAAGAAGAACATAGATCCACGTGGCATCACAATGGGCCAATAGGCCTAAGTGGGTTGGTATTTCCACTCTTACCTACCTACCTATTGCTAGCGATGAAACTTGATATTTAATGTGTATCATCCAAGGCACACTTACAAAGTGTATTTGAAACCATGTCCACTTATTTAAGTCCTGAGAAAAATTAACGACCCTTTTGAAAGATTTAATAAAGACTCTAAAAGAAATAGTAAATAGGCTATAGTTTTCAGGGTTCATCTCTACGGAAGTTTGCTAAAAAGTTTCCGACCGCAACATAAAGATAGCAGCACTCGTCAATAAAAGCTAGTGAATGCTAATTGTGCATCTTTTGACATGAGTGTTATTTGTGAAAATAGAAAAAATTGAGTATCGAGCTGTTATTAAATTCTTGTTTTTTAAAGCCAATACGCCTACGCAAATCAAAAATGAGTTGGGTTCTGTGTATAGGGACTCTGCACCGTCATTTACCGTACTGAAATTTTGGGCAGCCGAATTTAAATGGGCCGTAAGAGCTTGGGAGATGATGAATGTTCGGGACGTCCAAAAACTGCAACCACCGACGATAACATTGCTAAAGTTCACCAAATGGTGTTAGACGACCGCCGAATTAATGTGAGAGAGATAGAGGTTATGAAAATGTCCAAAGAAGGTGTTTGTTATAAATTAAATCAAGATTTGGGCATAAGAAAGCTGTCCGCGCGTTGGGTGGGCATTTGCTTACGTTAGACCAAAAACGTGTTCGAATGAATATTTCCAACGCTCTGTTGGCGCAGTTTAGGCGCAATAAATCCGAGTTTTGGCGCCGATTATTTACTGTAGATGAAACTTGGATACACCACTATACCCCCGAAACAAAAATTCAGTCAAAACAGTGGACTGCAAAGGGCAAGCCGGGTCCAAAAAAAAAAACAAAATCTGTTTCTTCGGCTGGTAAAGTGACGGCGAATGTTTTTTGGGATAGTGGAGGAGTTATCTTAATCGATTATTTTCAAAAAGGAAAAACCATTACAGGAGCATACTACGCATCATTACTTGCCAAGCTGAAGGCAGAAATTGCGGAAAAATGGCCACATTTGCAGAAAAAGAAAATCCTGTTTCCTAAGACAAGGCGCCGTCTCACACCTCAGCGGTTGCAATGTCGAAAATCCATGAATTACGGTTTGAACTGCTTAACCATCCGCCTTCTTCACCAGATCTAGCCCCAAGCGACTTCTTTTTATTCCCTCATCTAAAAACTGCGCTCGAAGAACAGAGATTTTCGTCAAATGAGGAGACAATCACCTTCGTGAACAATTATTTTGCAGAGAAAAACGCCAAGTAATATTTGGACGGGTTAGAGAGATGGGAGCATCGCTGGTAGAAGTGTGTATAGTTACAAGGAGCCTATGTTGAAAAATAAAAAAAAGTTTTGAGAAAAAATGTCTTATATCATTGTTTGGTCGGAAACTTTTCAGACAATCCTCGTATGTTAAGATAATATAGTGAGCAGTAAACATTAATTTTCTGAAAATCGGTACGCGGTACACAACATTCCCCTACATAAAATTTAGTTAGCAAACTCAAGGACTTTTCTAGAAAGGTTTTAACGGAATCTTGGAATTTTCGCTGAAGGCATCCAATGCCTTTACCAATTGAAGAATTATTTTGTAAAATCAATTTTGTTTCTGACTAATTTGAAGGGTATCCATTGTTAATTGAAATTGGATTCGAATTATCCTTTAATATTTTGCCAGACTTTAGATTCAAAAAAAAAAAACTCGCGACACATTATCGAAATAAATGAGAGGCAAGTGTTTGGAGAAAATCTAGGTTTTTTATAAGAATATCTAGTTCTTCGGGCAGACCCGCATAATTATGGACAGTTTTTAATAAAAACAAAAAATTATAGCCCCACCGGATAATGTGCGGAAACTAGATGGTGAGAAGTGTGTGAATCTGGTGGTGGAGAGCCTTCGATTGGATATCGGTGAATAGGACGAAAGTGATGACGCTGTTATTGGTAATGATGATGGAAATAAACGTTTATGCAAAATAAAGATACAATTACAACACTTTGTTCGCGTGTTCACGCTAATGATAATTGTAGAGATGGCTGTGATTTTACTCGCCAGCGTTATTCACAAAAGCTTGTTCTGCGGATGTTTTACGGATAATTACAGACACGTGTTGCGTTGTTTTGTTGGTCGACATTCGATATTGTGTATGTTTTTCTTTCTTTTTACACTGTGGCCTTTTTTTCCCGACTTCGCCAATTATATCAAACACATAAACGAAAATATTTCTCTTTGAAAATGATATACTTTGATTTAATTATAAAACGGAACCTTGAATGTGGGGGAGATGTTTACGGTCAGTCACCGCGCTAATGGCTGAGTCACTTAGGTGCTAGCGAAAATGTTATTGGTTACCGGTTCACTCCCTCTGCTTTGCCTTTTTTAAGAAGACGAAGTTGGAAATAGAACTTAATTAAACGAATCGGAGCTGTACCTTGTTTACAAGTGACTTGATTTCCCAGAAAGCCCGTAAACAAGGTACTGTAAGAAATATCAATGTTACAATAACAATATGGAATAATAGCGACACGTGCCAGCAAATCGTCTTGTTGACAGAACCTTTTTGAAATGCGGTAAGGAATGTATTCCGATTTCCCTAGCATCCTGGCATTGTTTGTGTTCCTATTCATCATAATAGGTTTGCAAACAGTGCATTAGCTTCTTTTGCCGCAAGCCTTTCGGAAGGAAGACTCCATTCTTAGAGCCTTCAGTCTACGCAATCATATTTATACACCCCGCCACCGCTCAGTTGGAGCAAAAAACAGAAAAGGGTCAAAGATCTGGAAAGAGTATCACTTCTTTGGGCGAAAAGTCGATGGTGGGTGTTCGAAAGACAGTATATTGCCATTGTCGACAAGGCATTGCGGGAATGTCAACAAACAAAATGTTTGTCTGTAAACAGCTGCACGTGTCCCAGTTTGTTATACAAACGTGCACATACTCGCATACACGCACACGTAATAACTCACATCAATTTCAAATTGTCGAAATACTAATAGTATTGCGCGTTTACCACCTTTTCCTTCCTCTATTAGTCGACACAGGAATAGCTAAATCAACAGGGATATGAGTCGTAAGGGTCGGATCCAAGGTGAGTAACACCACCGCCGCCAAAAAATACCGGAAAAACAATGAGAATTCACTTTCAAGGACCCTCTCTTTCGATTCACCTGGGTCCTTTTTGTGGACACTTTTACTCTTCTGATATGCCACCCATGACGGCATTGGGGTTTTTTAATCTGCTTTCTCACCGGGCAATGGGGGTAGTAGTAGCAGCAAGCAACAACCAACCGAAGGAGATAGATTGAACAGCTCGTTTGTTGGTCGCACATGTATCTGCGGGGTGTATTTTGTTTCCATTTCAACATTTATGAATTTAGATAACATTCCGTGTTTTGTATCGGTATGCGTGTTTAGGTAGCTTTTTTATTATTACTTTCGGTTTTTTTTTTTACCAAGTGGCATCCATCGCATCGTCTCCCTTGTTGTTCCGTTTATTCCGTTTTTATTTTTTGATTTTTTTTATTTATCAACGAATTGAAGTATAATATTTACTTTGGCATATTGTATCTTGTATCTGGCTGGTGTTTTATGTGTTTGTTGCATTAGGGAAATGGATTGAGCTTCCGAACGAGCCCCAAGGTAAACAGTCATGCCATTCATATGATAGTAGGTCAAGGGTGAATGGGGTTTATCGAACTTTGCTCTCGAATTTCAGCGGTGAATTGAAAAAGTTGAGAAAATTTATTCAAGCAAATTCTCATATCCACTGCGGGGAAGGATGTACGGGGGGACGAAAAATACGTATATACATTGTAGAACCTAAGCCACATGTTGGATGTTGGATGTTGGTACTCTAAAAGGGTTGAGCTTTGATCCTGTATTTTGTTTAGTGGATACACATACATACGTAAAAGTACACATTCAAAAAGAGGATTGAGAAATTGTTGACTATCTGGCAGAGTAAATGTTGCTGGAGGCGAATTTAAATTTGAAAAATTGTCATTTATTAAAAATACATCAAAGTTGTGAGAGGGAAATTATCTTAAATATATAAACATTGACGATTTACAACGATTCTTAAATTAACTTCCATTTGGTGCCCTAGATAGAAAACTCATCAACTATAAAATAATGCATAACACATTTAAGTAAAGCCCTTCCTAGACATGCTTTCGCCTCAACCAGTAGACGCGCATAACTGAAATGTTACATAAGTTTTCATTTAGTTATTTTGCAGATGGCTCTATAGTCCGGGGTAGATCTAGGTTATAATTACTCCAGTTGGTGTAGTTTTTGCCAACTGATTTTAGTACCGGACTCCAATTAGTATATATTCCTGTATCTACATTGCTACTGCGCCGCTTGTGGTGTTGGCTATATTTTCAAACCTTATGACCATTTTACAGGCCATTCTATTTTAGATCACCTCGTTAGTGAGGGAAAGAGATTGCTGGGTTTTTCACATTGTGTTATGTGCTCTTCTGAATTCTCAATTCGGTTCCATGGGCGAGTGCCGTGAACGAAAAACTGTCGCCCTGAGATTAAACAGGACTATCGCGGTTGAATGAGAGGAAAAGTGCGGCGAGATTAAACAAAATCTAGCCTCTTATAAAGATACTCGGGTTAAGGGCTTTTTTTTTTTTTGGTGGTCGCAGGGGGAAGCCACATGTCCACATACAGTGAAGGTGCCAGTATCAGAATTACTGCCCACTAAGCCTTACCTCCACATTAAAAAACACCGTCCCTGCCTTCGCCCCGAATCGCCACGCTGTAAAGCATAACTTCGTGGTGCAGGGGAGTAGCGTTTGGATAGGAATCATGGGCTCGTTAGTCTACATATTATTAGTCAAATTCTCGTATTTCAACTTGTTGCTGGCTCATTAAGCCGACGACGGTCTCTTGGGTGCCTGTCCTACGTGGATATGTTACGAATGTTGGAGTGAATTTGTGGGTGTATGTCTATATATCTACTTCAGAAGAAAGAGAAAGGAGAGTTGTGGATGTACTCGTATGTCTGGGTCTATATTTGCGTATGCTCACGTTGTTGAGGAATTCCTGATTTTTACTACTCTCCCGGCGAACCTTCGTTATTTCACGAAGCTGGTTAGCAGTTTCTTTATTACGTCTGATGTCTGAAGCAATTTTATTTTTTTCGTCATTTTGCTTCTTCGATGATACTCTAGCCTTCTCTGTTTAATTAGGATGGCCGTCAATAACTAGCCAACTTGACTCCATTTTTCCTCTGAGAGGATCATGTTGTTAATAATAGCTCCTGCATATGAAAAATTGCTACCTGATCTTCTGAAACCTGGGCAGTGGCAAATGAAGTGACCTGCATCCTCCTCCTGGTTTGGATCGGATAAACAGTTTGAGGAGGAATCATGTCCGAATTTATGCAAATATTTTGCGAACACACTGTGACCGGCTTTAGACTTTGAGATGTGGAAGTTTAGTTCTCTAGGTCTTTTTTCCATCCAAGGTTCTAAGTTGGAGCTAAGTTGGTGTGTCCATGTTCCCTTGGTCATATTATTCCATCGGTTCCGCCATTTTTGAACGGAAATATCATTCTCCTCCTTATGGATCTCGCCAATTAATCCGTTGACCTCCTACGCCTAGAGGCAGTGATAAGAACTGCTCCCGTTTTATATTCTGCGAAATTCAGGCTTGCTGGCTCAAGCCAAATTTAGACTCGCAAGGTAGTTTCGCTTGTTGCCGATTCTACCTATACTTCGTGGATATGCTTGGCCACGGTTAAGATGGCAATATCATCCGCAAAGCTTATTATTTTCACATTTAGGGGGTTTGTAAGCCTGAGGACCCCGTCATACATAATATTCCACAGCAAAGGCCCTAAGACAGATCCTTGTGATACACCTTCTTTAACGTTATAATGATTGGTACTCCTGTCGGCGTCATAGCTTTGTTTTTTGTTTCTGAAGTAGCTAGATATAATCCAGTGGATGCAGTTTTTTACGTCGATTCCAACGAGAGCATTCATTATAAATGTCCAGTTTGCCGAATTGAAGGCATTCCTGATGTCTAATGAGACCACTCCATAGTACTCCTTTACTCCGAATCGCCATCGGCATCGTTCGATGGTTGTGCTTGCTATTTCAGTTACTGTTTTGATTGTGTCTGCTGTGGAGCCAAATTTTCGGAACCCAAACTGGTATTCTGACAGTCCACTACTCTCTTCTTTTGTTGTCATCAGTCTGTTGTACTCGTAAATGACTTTTTCTAAAGTCTAAAGAAGGCAAATGGGGCAATACGAGAAGGTTTGCTTCCTTTGGGGAGAACCACTAAACGTTGTGGTTTCCAGTGATCTGGGAATGTCCCCTCTCTAAGACAGTTGTAGTTTCCAGATGTGATTGCTGCTTTAAGGTCTTTGTTTTTTATTCCATTTGGGCCTGGAGTTTTCCTGTCGTCATCTGCATGCAACCAGCAATTCATCTTCTGTAATAAGGGATCTCTTGATCTTCATTTTCTTTGTCAGAACCACATCCATTTACTTTCCTTTGGTCATTTGGGTTAACAGGTCTTGTGCTGCTTCGTAATGGTTAAGTTTCATTCATGAGCAATCTTCATGGTTGGAGACAAGTCAGAGCCTTCTTTAACATTGGGCATTTATTGCAACTAGCATTCTCTGGGCTGTCCCTTTTGCAGAAGAAAAAAAGTCCTTTCTTGCTGCAGTTTTTGGCTATGTGGCCCTCTTTTTTGCAGTATCGTGCTATGTGGCCGAATTCAAGGCGTTTGAATCACTTAGTACGACAGTTTGCCTATCCAATTTTGATTCTGCCTGATTTAAATGTTACACTAGAGTTACTCGCAGGCAGGCTTATTGTCGCAATTTGAGTGTGTCTGTAAGCATTTCTTAGGCTAATTAAGTCACTATCGCATGTATAATAGATCTGCTTAGAGTTGCATTTTTAGCAATTCACAGCTATTCTCTATTGCTGTGGCCTCGTCAATGTCCTTTATCTCTAGAGCAATGCGATGAGTTAGTACCCGGATTTCTGCTTCGTGATCAAGGGTTTTACTGATAACGTTATTAAATTGGTCAGTTTGATCTCTTGGCCGGTTCAGCTGGAACAGCAGATTGCCTTTTTGTGTCCGTCTGATACTAGTTACAGATTCACCGAGAGTAGCCAGTTTTGGATCGCCCTTGATTCTACCCAGTATTTTGGCATTTGAGAGTTCTCCTTTCTTAGCCATCACTATTGCATCTTGTCGCTTTTGGCTCCCCTTCCCTTTTTAGAATCATCTTCGACCATGCTGCCAATAACTTGCTTATCTGTACGGGTTTTGTCAGAGTTTTCAGGTTCGGCTTTGTCGGCCTTATCGTCCTTCCTTCTGTGCCTATCGACTTCAGCTGGTTCTTATGTCCGTTTTGAATTCGCCGTTAAATTTCGGTCTTCTTTTCGCATCTACATCAAATTTCAGCCATGAGGACCGATGTGAGCAGTTGTTTTCCCGGATGACCTACTTTGGTTGGTCGTCGTGCATCTTAATTCACGATAATTCGGAACGAGCCTTTATTGCTTCAATGAGGCCTCTAATCGGTTGGTGAATGGTTGTTGATAAGTAACCTCGTTGGGAATGAAAAAAAATTTTTTTTTTGTTTTTTTTATTTTATTCAATATAGTCCCCTTTTAGTTTGATACACTTATTCCAGCGATTTTCCAACTTGTTGGTGCCGTCCGAAAAGTAATTTTTCGGAAGGTCTGCAAAATACTCCTCCATGGCGTCGATGATTTCCTCGCGTGAGCTGAATTTTTTATTGATGAGCCATCTTTTGAGGTGTGGGAAGAGATAATCATCCGAGGGAGTCAAATCGGGCGAATACGGTGGATGCGACAGCAGTAAGTCATTGATTTTAGCCGTAGTTGCGATGCTCGTGTGCGCCGGCGCATTGTCTGGCAAAAACAAAATTTATTTTCGCTTCATGTTAAGTCGTTTTGCAGCGATTTCGGCCTCCAATCGCTCCATTAATGCACAGTAATTATCGCTGTTGATGGTTTTTCCTTTTTCGAGGTAGTCCACGAAGAGTATGCTATGACAATCCCAGAAAACCGACGCCATAACCTTTCCGACCCATCGAGCCTCCCTCGGCCGCTTCGGAGCACTCGTGCCGGCTTCAGTCCATTGCCTGGCACTCATTTTGTTCTCTGGTGTGTAATAGTGGATCCAAGTTTCATCAAAATTTACTAATCGACGCCAAAAGTGCGCTCGATTTCGCATCAGCAAGTCCAAACACTCTTTCGAAGAGCTCTCGCGTTCGTGTTTTTGGTCAGGAGTGAGCATGCGTGGCACCCAGCGACAGGATAACTTTTTCATATGCAGAATATTGCCCAAAATATGGCGTGTGCGCTCAGTACTAATCTTTGTGATATCTGCTACGAGGGCGGGTCAATAAGTCCGTGACTTTTGGATTAAAACAGATTTTTTGATCAAAAAATAATTTTATTTTTCAACGTAGTCTCCCTTGAGCTCTATACACTTTGTCCAACGCTTCTCCATTTTTTTTATCCCTTCCAAAAAACATGATTTGTCGAGGTCCTCAAAATGACGAGATGACTTCATCATTGGAGTCAAATCTTTTCCACCAAGCCATTTCTTCAGGTTTGGGAACAAGAAGTAGTCGCTCGGAGCCAAATCTGGAGAATAGGGTGGATGAGGGAGCAATTCATAGCCCAATTCATGGATTTTTGCCATGGCAACTGCACATGTGTGCACCCTTGCATTGTCTTGGTGGAAAAGAACTTTTTTCTTGGACAAATGAGGTCGTTTTTTTTTCAAATCGTCATTGAATCGGTCCAATAAGTTGGCATAATATTCCCCATTGATTGTTCTTCCCTTTTGAAGGTAGTCAATGTGGATTATCCCGCGTGCATCCCAAAAAACAGTCGCCATAACTTTATTGGCTGACAAACCCACCTTGGCCTTCTTTGGCGCCGATTCACCCTTGTTTGACTGTTGTTTGTTCTCTGGTGTGTTGTGATGGATCCATGTTTCGTCCACGGTTACAAAACGGCGCAAAAACTCCTCCATATTGCGATTAAACAACGCCAAACCTTCCTGTGAAGTTGTTACACGATTGCGTTTGTGGTCGACTGTGAGCAAACGCGGCACCCATCTTGCGGAAAGCTTTCTCATGCCCAAGTGATCATTCAAAATTGAAACCACTGAGCCATGCGAGATCCCTATGGCTTCCACAATCTCTCGCACTTTCAATCTTCGGTCGGCCAACACCATATCGTGAATTTTTTCGATTGTTTCGGGTGTAGAGACCTCAACTGGGCGTCCAGGACGTTCGGCATCTTCAGTGCTTGTACGGCCACAACGAAATTCAGTAAACCACTTTTTTACCATTGAAATCGATGGTGCAGAGTCCCCATAGTATTTATCAAGCTTAGCCTTGGTCTCGGTAATGGTTTTTTTTCGCAAGAAATAATGCTTAATAAGCACACGAAATTCACTTTTTTCCATTTTCTCCTCAAATTAGTGAGTAGTCTGATAAAAATAGCTGTCAAACACAAACTAACTGACGCAGCAAGTTTAAATTTTGACAGGAGTCAACTGATAAATGCCTGTTGACAGGAGCAGTGTTGCTGTTTCAGTAAAGAGGTCAGAAATTCAAAAATGCACGGAATTATTGACCCGCCCTCGTAGCTCGCGCACTCTCACTTTTCGGTCAGCCAACACCATTTCAAGTGTTTTTTTTGACATTGCCCTCTGTAACCGCATCGGAGGGCCTGCCGCTGGGGACTTGATCGGTCTTGGACTTGCGGCCACCACGAAACTCTCGCAACCAATATTTGACTGTGTAATCTGACGGAGCATTAGCCCAATAATATTTATCTTTTGTTTCCTTCGTCGTTTTGCCTCTCAAAAAATAATGTTTTATGAGAGAACGCAAATCGTTTTTGTCCATACTCAACATGTTGCCAAACACGTCAACAACAATCAGCTGTCAAAACAAAACTAAAGACAGTATGGCACTGAAATTTGGCATGTCTGCCTAAATATGAACGGATTTCAAGGCACCATTTCCACCAGGACTTTAATGTGCTCTATCAGACTATGGAGCACAGTTGCCCATTGGTGGGTCATTGACACTTGATTCGGTGCTACAGCGCTTTCCTCCGTATTCTTCTGCGGGGTCTGCTTTTGCCCGCCGGGTGACCCCTGCACCACCGAACTCATCTGAAAACGGTTTACTCCGTATGTTTCCTTAACTTCAATTGTTTTTGTTTGTTTATTTGTGTTCATTCTGTTGGGTCCCAACTCAAAATCGTTATTGATGTTCGGATGTGTAGTAACCTCAGAATATTGATTATCTATGCAAGAAGTGAGGCTATGCGAGGGTTGATACAGGCCCTTATGGGCTGCTTGATCCAGATCGGTTTTAACATGGAATAATTTATCTTGACCTACACCACCAACTTAATGGCGACAAGACATCGACCGTTCTTTGAGGCCTGCAAGTGTTCTAGCGGGACGGGGTGCCTGTAGCATTAGCCTGATAACCATTTCAGCAGGATTTCAGTCCTGCCTACTCAGGCTACAGAATACTACAAACGTTAGCCCTAATAGCTGCCATTTCAAAATCGTTGTCCAGTTTTCCGTAATTAAGACTTTATTGGGTTTCCGAATCGTCGTTTGCTCTGGGACGAATTTCGTGAAGGTCGTCCAAAATTGGTGCTGTACTGGAACTGATATTACAAGATTCTCATGTGACTTATCGAGAAATTAGTCAATTAATATTGAATGAACATTTGGCCGTCCGAAAGACTTATCCGCGTTATATATCGCATAACTTAACAATAGCTTAAAAAAGCCTTATGTCGATTGGTTCAAAGAAATGTGGTAAAAGTTCGACCACGATGCTTCAAAGGACGTTTGTAAGATCATGACAAGCGACGAATTATGGATTTATACATATACGCCCAAATTTAAACAGCACTCAACACGAAGCACTTCGAAGCAAATGGTTGCTTGTTTCTTCGGAGAACCCGGACATATGAACACCATGTGATTAGAGCAACGTATAAAAGTCAATTTGGAATGGTACACTATCATTCGCTTGTCAGACGTTTTTGGAGAAATAAGGAAAAGCAATCCTCGAATACGGATCATTCTCCACCACGGCAATGCGATCTCTCACAGGACGGCCCAAAAATGTGACCTTTTGAGCACTCAAAACATCGACTTGATGGGCCATCCTGATTTGGCACCCAATTACTTCTTTTTATTCCCGCACATCAAAAATAAATTCGATGTCAATATTCTTCGACATCTGAAGAAGTGGTTGATGCATTTAAAAGCTTTGGAGTTACCTCGTTCGGAGTGAGAAATGTGGCTCAAATGTATGCAAAGTGTATTCATATTCATGGAGAGTATTTAAAAACCGATAAAGCCATTGTCGATGATATATGTATGAATGTATATATGTTTTCACTTGCTTTTCTCAAAACTTAAGTAGCAACCTACGGATTGCATCGTTAACTTCGTTCTTTCTGCCGTATTTACTTCACGCTTAAAAGGTTTGCTCTTGGTTCCTAATCGCTATTTTCCTCTCATCATTCTTCACCCGGTATGTCGCCGGCCTTTTCAAACACCAAGCTGAGTTTTTGTACTACTTCTATATTTTTCTTGCTTTCGGCAAAGAACTGACCGTTTTCGTTAGTCAAATTGTACAGCAGTTAAATTCTGACAATTTTGATCATTACGGGATAGAGATAAACGAGTCTTGTACCTGGTCAAACAGTTTCACTGCCGTGTTTTGAAATGAAATTGATGTTGAGAGCCAATAAGAAGTAGAATAATGACTTCGTTAATACCGCTTACTCTGAGAGTAAAGCTCTCCCCCAACGAAAACCATTTATGCTGGATCCGTCTGAACAATACCCCACCGTGTCCTTATAGGCAAGCATAATTAATTGTATATGGAATAAGTAGCGGCACGTGCCGGAACATTTTCTTGTTAACACTATCTTTTTGAATGGCGGTAAGGAATGTATTTCGATTTTTTTTTCTTTTCCCAGCATCCTGGCATTGTTTGCGTTCCTCGTCGTCGTAATAGGTTAACAAACAATGTACTGGCTTCTGTTGGCCCAGGCCTTTCGAAAGTAAGAGCCCCTTCTTAGACTGGGCTAGTTTTTTTGAGCATTCAGTCTAGGCATTAATATTTACACACTCCACCGCTCACTTCGAGAGGAAGGATAATTTAAATTGCGGAAAAGACAGAAAAGGGTTGACGATCTGGAAAGAGTATCATTTCGTTGGGCGAAGGGTCGATATGCGATGGTAGTTGGTGGGTGTTCGAAGGATGGTATATTATATTTTTCTATTATCAACAAGAGAATGTAAGAATGTCAGCAAACAAAATGTTTGTCTGTAAACAGCTGTACTCACATACGCGCACACGTAATAAGTCACATCAATTTTAAATTGTCGAAAAACTAATAACATTGCGCGTTCACCACCTTTTGCTTCCTCTATTAATCGAAGGATAGCACAATGGAATAGCTAAAGCAACAGGGATATAAGTCTAAGGAGCGGAACCAAGAAGAGTAACACCACTGCCGATGCCATTTACCACCGATGACAACGACAAGAACGAAATGGAACAGGAAAATAGTAGCAGGATACGGATACAGATATGGCTTGTGTTCTGCCTTGTACAATATCTTCGTATAGCTGAGTGGAAAAACAATGAGAATTCGCCGTTTTGCGGACACTTTTACTCTTCCGATATGCCATCCACGACGGCGGCGTTGGGTTTTTTTTTAATATGCTTTCTCACCGGGCAATGGGGGTGGTAGTAGGAGAAAGCAACAACCAACCGAAGGAGATAGATTGAACAGCTCGTTTGTTGGTCGCACATGTATCTGTGGGGTGAATCTTGTTTCCATTTCGACATTTATGAATTTTGATAACATTCCGTGTTTTGTACCTGTGTGCGTGTTTAGGTCGGTTTTTTATTATTAATTTCATCTTTTGTTTGCCGCATGACATCCATCGCATCGTCTCCGTTGTTGCTCCGTTTATTCCATTTTTATTTTTTTTTTTATTTATCAACGAATTGAAGTATAATATTTACTTTGGTATATTGTATCTTGTATCTGGCTGGTGTCTGATGTGTTTGTTACATTAGGGAAATGGATTGAGCTTCCGAACGAGCTCAAAGGTAAACAGTAATGCCATTCATATGATAGTAGGTCAAGGGTGAATGAGGTTTATCGAACTTTGCTCTCGAATTTCAACGGAGAATTGAAAAAGTTAAGAAAATTTATTCAAGCAAATTGGGTGTCTGTACTTGTATGTACGTAACTTCTTGTATCCACTGCGAGCAAGGATGTATGAGGGGACGTAGGATGTAGGACCTAAGTCACATGTTGGATTATGGTACTCTAAAAGGTTGAGCTTTGCTCATGGATTGTGTATAGTAGATACACATCCATACGTAAAAGTACACATTCAAAAAGAGGAATAAGATATTGTTGACTATCTGACACAGCAAATGTTACAGGAGGCAAATTTAAATTTGGAAAATTGTCGTTTATTAAAAATACATTGAAGTTGTAAGGGAGAAACCATCTTTAATATATTAAAATTGAAGATTTTCAATGATTCTTAGTATAACATTTACCGGGCTCCGTGGGTAAGAAGCTCATCAGTTGTAAAGTAATGCCGACTGATTTGTTCAGCCTGAAGTTTCTCTACTATGTGTTTGTTAATGTGAAGGCTTCCGCTGATGAGCGTAATTCTTATAAGATCACGTTTTGTTACACTTGCTGACATTCGTAACATTTGCATTTCCGTCGCATGCTAAAGCTGGACTAACGACTGTCGTATATTACAAGTCATTAAATTTAGGCGGCATTTTCTTACCACAAAATACAGCGGATTTTTCGCGGTTTTTAAGCCACGCCGTAGTGACTCCACTGGTTGACGACGGAGCCCAGGTATTTACATGTTTCCCACTTTGGCATGATAACTTTGTTAACGCGGCCATAATGATTAACTTAATACCTTAATGCTTCTTTAGTGACACCTATTTTCGAAATTATGTAAATTCATATCTTTTGTCTTACACCCTTAAATTTCATTTGTATACTTTTTAATATTACACATACAAACATTTCTTTTTGGTATTGAACTTCCCAACAATTCACACGTGTTTTAACAATTCTTGAGGAATTATTCAATTCAATGGAGGCTGTTCTCCACAAAAATCGTTTTCTGAAATAAGAGAATGGCGATGGGTAAAAATCAGATATCTCACTAGGCCACTTTCTCCTGTTTCCAAGCGGCAGCGGACGAATTCTACGGATGGGATCAACGGTAGCGTCCTCAGTTCCAGTTGGACAGTTGAGCAGCTTCAACGTACTTGAAAATCAGGTCTATAGGGATCTCCAGCACTAAGTCATGGTGTTGGAAAAGAGTTGATGGTGGATGAGCCAATGTCAATACTCACATACACGAAGGGCGTTACTGCCTCCGGAATTGGGACGGGGCCCCAAAAAGGACCAGGCATTCCAGGAAGGGGGTTGTGCGTCGGGTTAACTATCCAACCACGTAAAAAAGTAATTGTTGCGAAGCTACCAATAGCCTCGGATAAGGACGGATTTAATGTTGACGACCCTGCAAAACGAACAAAGACAATGACTTTCGAATTTACACGTGAAATGTTCGAACCTTGTACAGGCCGCGTGCAGCCGGACAATTAGTGGAGGCCCTAGGCTGCTATTAAGCAAATATTACCAACATCCAGGAAGTGCGTTGGGATGGCCCGGGCAAAATAAACATGAAGAACTGTGATGATTACTACGGTGATTGCTATAGAGAACGTAAATAGCAATTTACCTAAATAAATTCGCTAACATCAGTCTTATATGCGCTCACGACCCAAGAGAGGAAAAGGACTATGCTACGAGCTCCTCGACAAAACCTACGAGCAATGTCCGATGTATGACGTTAAAATCATCATAGGCGAGTTTAATGCCAAAATTCGAAAGGAGGAGATTTTTGGTAGTACAACCGGAAGGCATAGCCTACACGACACTACGTCTGGAAACGGACTTAGGCTAATCGATTTCGCTGCGAGACGTAACGTTACTATAGCAAACACACGGTTTCCTCACCTCAATACTCATAAAGAAACATGGCAGACGCCAGATTAGCAAACTGTCAACCAGATTGATCCTGTTGCGATCGACGTAAGGGACTCCTCAAGTATTTTAGATCTCAGGACATTCCGAGCGGCCAACATATACCTGGATCACTACCTAGTTGCAACCAAGGTTCGGGGGAATGCTATGAGGTGATTCAGAAATTCCGCAACTAACGTGGTGGGTTTCACCCGCCCACCACCACGAAACCCCTAGTTTGATGAAGAGTGCAGGCTAGCACATGCAGCAAAACAATATGCCTACAAAGCGGCGTTGCACAAAAGGACGAGAGCGGCTCGTGAGCTCTACCAGCAAAAGAGGAGGGAAGAACATCATCTTCTTCGGAGAAAAAAGAAAGAGCATAAGGAGATCGAAGAAATAGAAAGGCGCTACTCCAGGAATAATATTCAAAAGTTTTACTAAGAGGTAAGAAGAACGTGTCAGGGTAATAAGACCCGAACGGAAACCTGTAGAGATGAACAAGATAACCTTGTAGTAGCGTCACAATCGGTGCTGGCGATATGGAAAAACCATTTCTGCAGACTGCTAAACGGCGAAGACGACATAAACTCCGCTGTCAGTCAGAACGAGACATTCAATATTGACGATGCGGGTCAAGAATTCCGCCCACCCGACCAAAATGAAGTGAGGATAGCAATTTCTAAACTGAAGTCGAACAAGGTTGCCGGGCCGGACGGCCTACCCGCCGAAATATTTAAGGCAGAAGGAGATGACCTAGTAGAGAGCAAACACCAACTTATTTCTAAGATTTGGTCAGACGAATAAATGCGTGATGAACGGTACCTCAACATCGTTTGCTCGATTCACAGGAAAGGAGATCCTCTAAACTGCGCCAACTATAGGGGTATCAGTCTCCTAAACATCGCTCTGGCGTCCGAAACGGATTTAGGCAAGGCAATCCGCAGTCATATGACTTCTTCAACATCATACTTGAAAGAATTGTGCAAAACTCACAAGCTAACACACGAGGTACGATCTTTCAAAAGTTTGTTCAATTGCGTGCATACGCCGACGATATTGATATTATTGGTAGAACACAGCGAGCTGTCACTGGTGCGTTTGCGAGTATGAGAATAGAAGTGGTATAATGGATCTAGTTGTAAACGAGAGCAAAACAAAGTATGAGTATATACTGTCAACACGATTGGGGACCCAACATCGAGGAATCGACCAGAATGTCACAATCGACAGCTATAACTTTGAGGTAGTAAGGGACTGTGTCTACCTCGGCTCTGCTATCACATCTGAAAACGACACCTCTAAGAAGGCAACTGTGCAGTAAGGCTCTCTCCCGAACAACCAAGGAAACACTATATAAAACCCTTGTAATCTCAATGCTTCTCTACGGTTTCGAAGCATGGACCCTTTCTAAAGCCGATGAGGATATCCTTTGTCGTTTTAAGAGAAAAATTCTTCGTAAGATATTTTATCCCGTATGCGTTGACGGGTTCTAGAAGAGACGTATTGGGCATTTGAGATGGCTGGGACATATAGAGCGAATGAACACCAACACTCCAGCCCGCAAAATCTTCGACTCGAATCCGGAAGGAAAACACAGTAGAGGAAGGCCGCGCGAAAGTGGAAGGGGACCTCTACCAACTTGGAGTGCGTAACTTGAGGCCCAGGTCCACCCCGGACTGTAGCGCCGCCTAAGTAAGTAAGTGGAGAGTTCCATAATCTTACTGCCTGATCGAAAATCAATCGGGAAGAATTAAGGTATTTATGGGATGGTATATTTAAGTTTAAAGTGCGACGAGTGCGAGAGAACTCTAAATTTTCATATAAGTACTGAGGAATTTTATTTATAATTATCTTGTGCAAAAAAATACATTCTCCTGAATTCGTGTATGGACTCAAAATACTCGTACACCTAAGAAATGCCTTACAACTATCTGAAATTCTGTCGTACCTTCATAATCCATACATATAACGAACTGCGTCCATTGAAAGCCACCTCCAGCTTGACCATTGTTGTCGAACAGCTAAACCCCGCTCTGAAACGTGATTGGAGGGAATATAATAAGTCGCTCTTGGAAAGATGGTTAAGAATTTGCGTAGAGGGTACTTTTTCGAGGACCTTTGATACGCACGGCAAAATGCTGATAGGTCGAAAGTCATTAGAAAGCAGGATTCACCGAAGTCATAATACAAAAGTTTGTAATGCCTGCCTAATTATTTAATATTTAATTAATCAGTTTAATAAATCGCATTGACACACCATTTGACTTTATTGAGGTGATGATAGAGAATATTTCATTCTCCGTCACTACTTTGCAATCAACCCGAGACTGAAAACCGTTAATCGATCTACTGTCCTGCAAAAAGTAGTTATTTAGCCGATTTGGATCTAAGGTACACTTACCATTATTCCTATTTCTAACCCCAATTTGACGCAGACTTCTCCACAGTATCTTAGGAGGTATGGATTATTCAACTTCGAAGAATAGAAGTTGTGCTCAAAGTCACGAATAATTTTATTGACATCGTTATGTTCAAGTTTATAGGCATTTCAGTTGAATGAGGAAGCATTTTGCTTCCAATAACTGTATAGTCTTTTCCTTTTCTTAATTATTGCATTGAGACCATCCGGTAGGAAAGGACTTGATTCGTATCAAATTCGTCAAAGAGATATGAAAAAAACATCTGAAATCGATTAATTTTTTCATTGGGATCTGGACTATACCTGCAATATTCTCATGGAAGTGAAGACGCTGCAACTCAGAGTGAATCAAGTTCAATAGAGCTGAAATCCCTATATTGAAATGAAACAGGTTTTACTTCATGTATGAAACACATACTATATATGTATTGTAGTAGGTACAAAATATAAGATCATGCTCAGAGATAGGGTCGAGGGACAGTTGGTCAAATAGGAGGACAGATGAAGGATCAGAAACAATAGACAGATCAATCAGGCTTGGTATTTCGGACAGCCGAAAACATGGACTTGTATTATTTATTATGGTCAGACCACATGAGGCAAGGAAATCTTGTTATTGGCCTGACCGGGAGGTACTTTTGGGTAAGCCAGCGTTAAAGTCACAGGGAATTACTATATTAGTATAGTATGGTGATAGAGTTGCAATATGAGAGAAAGAAGGTTCAGGTGAATATCGTCTATTAGGGTTATAGCAACACGCAATCATGCGCTTGTTCCATCTGTCATGTATTTTACAGATAAGAAATTCAACCCTCGTATTAGCAGACTTGAAAATTTCTCTACATCTTAAGAAGTTTTGCAGTAAATAGCAAGCCCACCTCCAATGGCGATCATCGTCACACGATCATTACGATAAAGGTTGTAGCCATCAATTCTATAAAACTAGCTCTGAACATTCGGATCAAACCACGTTTCATCTACGCAAATTGCATCTAAATTTGTGAATAAGTAAGGTGAATAGTCAAGTTCAAACTACGAGCATTGAATTGACTAACTTTAAACCCATACTGTTGTTTCGATAGAACACTGATCGTTTCCCTAGGGGAATCGTTAACATTAAGGCAAACATTAGTCAATAAAATTTCTCGAACTGTATTGTAAAAGAGCGAACCTCAGACCGCTTTTACTGGTACATTGGTAGTGGTGCAACGTCGTATTGTATATGTATGTGTTGTATGAAGCATGCTTTTGTTAGCATAGACCCAAAATATAGTGGAGGAGCTCCAGTGGCTAACAATAAATTTACGAAAACCGAAATAATAGAAACTGCAAAGTTAAATATAATAATATGTGGTAAACTTAAAACAGTACATGGTTACCAACTGAGTCCTAGAGACGGATGGAGAATAGTATTTCACCCAAAGTTCAGATTGCATCAGGCGCAGCAGCAGAATTTGAACTTAAACTTGAACTTTAAAAAAAAGGCAGTACATCGTTGTATAAAACGAGATAAGTGCAAACCACATCACAAGTGCGATAGTACGAACGTTAATACAGTTACCGAGAAATCTGTAAGCTCCAGGACGCAATACCAATCAGAATCCTGTAAAAAATCATACTAACAGTGGATGAGGACCAGCTCACAAGAAGGAGGGAGCACTTAACGGTATAGACGACAGCGCGAATGTCCCTAACCAAAATGAACCAACTGAAGCAGAAAACTCCCGAATTCGCACTGGCCCCCTAGCAATACAGAGATAGCAACCGCGATAAAGGCCCTTAAGCAAATCAAAGCGGTAGACATTGATGGAATTTCCGCGGAGTTTTCCCCAGTTGGGACAAATACTTCGGCAGAGCTACTGAAGCCTATCATAGCTAACGCAAAGGAAAAACGATTTCAGGAGAAGTGGAATCCGGAAATGATTGTCAAGTTGCCGAAAAAGGCCAATCTGATAGATTGCGGAAATTGGCGGGGGATATGCGTTCCGCCGGCAGTGGCCAAAATGAAGATAATTTTGGACAGGATCAAAGTATATTTAGACTCAACTCTCGATGTCGAACAAGCAGGCCTTCGCTCTGGCTCCTCTTGTACCGATCATACATACACTTTGCGGATCATTGTGCAGCAATGCGTCGAGTATAGGTATCCGTTCAACCTGATTTTTACCGATCTCGAGAAGGCTTTCTATAGAGTGCATCAGCAGTTTATATGGAAATCTTTACACAGAAGGGGTAGATTTCCTCATCTAAGAAGCACCATCTCGACTGGCGGCTGCACCGAACTCGATACGTTGTTTAAGTTATGGAAACGAAATGTTTACAGCACTAAAACTATGCTGCGACTGTTTCTTCAGGACCGTGATCATTCTTTCAACTTAACATGGTCAATTTTACACCTTCAGATACACTTTTCGTGAAAAGTTCACTCACATTATGATATTACTTTTGCCCCACATTGTATAATCGTTTCTTCATTTATTTGAGCCATATATTTCCAAGCCATTGAAGTTATTAAATTCATTCCTTTCGATTTTGTTAGACAAGGTATTTTTTTTTTTAATATGGTATACGAAAGTTGACTGAAAAGTTTCCGACCGAACAATGATACAAGACATTTTTTCTCAATTTTTTTCTTATTTTTCTACATAGTCTCCTTGTAACTCTACACACTTCTGCCAGCGATGCTCCCATCTCTCTAACCCGTCCAAATAGTACTTGGCGTTTTTCTCTGCGAAATAATTGTTCACGAAGGTGATTGCCTCCTCATTTGGCGAAAATCTCCGCCGTCCAAGCGCAGTTTTTAGATGAGGGAACAAAAAGAAGTCGCTTGGGGCTAGATCTGGTGAATAAGGTGGATGGTCAAGCAGTTCACATCGTAATTCATGGATTTTCGCCATGGCAACCGCTGAGGTGTGAGACGGCGCGTTGTCTTGGTGAAATAGGATTTTCTTTTTCTGCAAATGTGGCCGTTTTTCCGCAATTTCCGCTTTCAGCTTGGCAAGTAATGATGCGTAGTATGCTCCTGTAATGGTTTTTCCTTTTTGCAGATAATCGATTAAGATAACTCCTCCACTATCCCAAAAAACATTCGCCATCACTTTCCCAGCCGAAAAAACAGATTTTGTTTTTTTTTTTTGGAGCCGGCTCGCCCTTTGCGCCGACAGAGCGTTGGAAATGTTGATTCGAACACGTTTTTGGTCTAAAGTAAGCAAACGCAGCACCTAACGTGCGTACAGCTTTCTCATGCCCAAATCTTGATTTAATATGTAACAAACACGTTCTTTGGACATTTTCATAACCTCTACTATCTCTCTCACTTTAATTCGGCGGTCGTCTAACACCATTTGATGAACTTTAGCAATGTTATCGTTAGTGGTTCCAATTTTTGGACGTCCCGAACGTTCATCATCTCCCAAGCTCTTACAGCCACGTTTAAATTCAGCTGCCCAAAATGACACTGTGGTAAATGATGGTGTAGAGTCAAACTCATTTTTGATTTGCGTAGGCGTATTGCCTTTCAAAAACAAGAATTTAATAACAGCTCGATACTCAATTTTTTCCATTTTTACAATAAGCACTCACATCGACTCATTCAAACGACTGTCAACTAGAAACTGCCCGTCCAAAATGACCGAAACTTCGGTAAGTAACTGTCAAAAGATGCACAACTAGCATTCACTAGCTTTTATTGACGAGTGCCGCTATCTTTACTTTACAATCCACTCTTCGACAATTCAATATTAAAACGTAGTCAGTAGCTGACAAGCCATTGAACAGTACATATTTTCAACGTCAGTATAGTGCAGAGTATACTCGTACTTCTCAGTAAAACGGAGTTGCCGAGCTCATCAGCCGAATATTGGTTGAGATGACTCTATGTTTCTTATTGGAGGCTTCTTTCACGAACTGTTTTGGGCGAAGCTTGTCAATACCGCGGCTTATTTTCGGAATCGTTGCCCAACAAACCTTAATTTAAATCAGATTGGAAGAATTCCATTAGTTAGTCTGTTTATGAATCGCTTCCGAAGTAAACAAATTCCAACAAAGTTACGATTTCGCAGTTGTGCTACAGTCACTGAATAAGAAAATCAAATTGCCGCATCAGCTAATATTAATGACAGAGGTAAAGTTCTTTAAATTTAGAATAAGCAATTAATGAAGTCAATGAATTGTATAAATAGCCAGCACTTTAATTAAATAAAGCCAGAACTAATTTCACAGTCAAATTGATTTCTCATCAATATAAATAAGTGTCATCCTATCAAGGTAAGGTGGTTATTTATTAAAATCCTAAAGGCAAGTGTTATTTCTGTTATCAAGTCTATGGTATTCTTTCCCCGAATAGCCCAAAATTAGATCCCAAGAGCGAAGAATATATTTTACTAGAACACTCAGAGGAATCAAAATCAAACCGTTTGTGGAAAAGAGGATCTCGAACGATTATTAAAATCCGTGATGTACGTTTCATAGAAAACACGGATAATAAAAACCATTACAACGAACTCTCATCGCCAGAAAATTAATTCACTGTATCGGTTTTAGATAATACCGAGATAGAATTTGATGAAAACGACGATTTAATGGAACTACCGAAAACAAATTCAGAAGACCATAAGAAAAGAGAATACTGATGAAGATGAGTTTATAGAGGCCGAAGAGTTTTTTTGATGAAGTAAGGCATGAACAATCTGAAAATAAAAATGAGACATTGACACTGAAGATGACATTGAATCAAATGATTTAATAAATCGATTGAGATCTCGACACCACTTAAAAATTATAATCGAAAGGGCTTTTTTGGTTTTGGCTAAAGGCCGTCTAAAAGATTGATCTTTTTAATTTAAAACTCTTTGGTTTACGATATTTCAAAAGTTTAGTTTTAGAAGTTTTCTCCCATTATACGGTTTCTGTAAGCAAAGCATTCGTCGTATATCTATTTATTGAATCCCAGCCTCTTTCGGCGTTAAGTATTTTTATCGCTTCCTCCAACTCACTCGAGTTCGCTTCAAAAATGTTGATAATCAACTCCTCTAGAATGGGGCATACTGCTAGGAAGTGGTAGACATCTTCACGCTCTTTGCGTAGGAACAAATTACAGAGGATTGGAAGTTCTGAGCGAAGCGAGATATAGGGTCCGCCAAAAATGTTTTTTTTTTTGAAAATGCTATAAAAAAAAACTACTGAATATTTTCTCAAATTTCTTTTTTTATTTGAAAGTACAATCCTTCCGGTTAATAATGGAAAATAATTGTCTCTGGCTTGTCGACGTAATACTTATCTTTTACGGCACCCCACAAATAATAGTCCAACGGTGTCAAATCGCAGCTCCGGGGTGGCCAAACGACATCAGCTCTGCGGCTGATAATGCGATCTTCAAAAACAGGGCGCAAAACATCGAGTGTAGCTTCGGCTGTGTGGCACGTAGCGCCATCCTGTTGAAACCAAATGTTGCTAATATCCTCCTCTTCAATTTTTGTGAACAAAAATTCGTTCAACATGGCCCGATAACGATCGCCATTGACTGTAACGGCCATTCCTTGCTCATTTTCGAAGAAAAATGGCCCAATTATGCCTCTGGACCAAAATCCGCACCAAACAGTGACTCGTTTTGGGTGTATCGGCTTTTCAGTGTATGCGTGCGGGTTTTCTGTGCTCCAAATGCGACAATTTTGCTTGTTTACATTCCCGCCAAGATCAAAATGAGCTTCATCTGAAAAGATGATTTTTTTGGCAAAATCGGCATCATGATTTTCAAAGTAATGTCGCAACATTTCCCAGCGTTGTTCAAGCATATACACAACCATATTCGTTCAGCGGAAAGATAAAACTAATTATCTGTTAAATCAGACATGAGCTAAGTGTTACCATTCACGAAATAAGCACTAGTTGAAAAAAAAAACGTTAGATGGCGGACCCTATATAATTAAGGGGCAAGAGCACACCTCTTACTTTAAAAATGGTGCTTATCATATCTGTGGTTTTTCATATTAAAAAGTAAGTCTTGTCGGACGGATGGTGGTTCAGTCTGCCTTAATATAATCTATATTGGGATGCCTGAGCTTCATTTACAAAACCAAGTCTAAGGAGCGAGCTTGAGAGTGTCCAGGAACACAGGGCCATTCCTGTCTCTAAGTGGAGCATGTAGTTGGGCGAGCTGCTTGGCATTTTAAATGCTCTTTTCATAAAGCCACGAAGGAGCTTGCCAACCTATTCGAATGTACGGTAACTCCATACTTGTACTCTGTAAAGCATAATGGAGATGCAGTTGCACGGAACATTTTCTATAATTGGCGAGCGCCATTTTACGATGAATAGATTAACGCCAGAACAACGCGTCTTGAAAACTACGTTTGGTTCGGTTCGCCAAACTTATCGTGCGTCACGTCCATTTTATGGTCGACATAATTGTTCACCTGAGCAAGTTATTAGGAACACGATGAATCGTTTTCTCACCACGTACACTTTGGTGGATAATACGCATCCCCACAGACGACAAACAGTGCGAACAGAAGAAGTTATTGCCGTTGTGGAGCACAGTGTTGAATAGAATCCGAATGAGTCGATTCGCACAGCAACTGGGCTATGCCCATCAGTTCTTCCGCAAGATCTTAGCTTAAAAGCTTATAAGATCCAGCTTGTGCAATAGTTGAAACCGCGTGACTGTTATACGCGTCGTAGGTTCGGTGAATGGGCCGAAAACACGATTCAGCTTGATCCTCATTTTCAACGCAAAATTTTGTTCTCCGATGAGCCCCATTTCTGGTTAAATTTTTGTCGAGACGCCCTTCAAACCATTAAAACTCACTGTTTGGTGTGCATTATGGAAACATCGGCCATTATTTGCTTAAGGACGATGCCGGTCAGATTGTTACCGTCATTGGGGAGCGCTATAGAAACATAATTTCTGACGTCTTCGATCCTTAGTTGAATGGCATTTACATAACAGAGCCTTGGTTTCAACAAAATGGCGCAACATGCCATACGGCGCGGGACACAATCAATTTATTGCGGGAAATATTTACTGAGGGCATAATTTCGCGTAATGGACCTGTAAACTGGCCTCCATGGTCCTGTGATCTCACACCTTTAGATTACTTTCTTTGGGGTATGTTATTGTTACTATAGCTCATAGAAAAGATTGTGTACGGCAGTGATATCATGAAACAAATAACAAAGAACGGTATCTATTTAAAATGCACGTTTATTGTTCAATATTCTGAGTAACCATTAATCCACTCTGAACTACGTTTCTCAACAAAGTCACTTTATTCCTCCAGACAATTTAGCTAGCAGCCGAAAGAACTTCATTTGCATTATATCACTTCTTTTCTCCACCAGAGTGGTTGCTACAATAAAGTTACTAGTCTGTGAACGATTTGGAAGGCAACATCCCTATTAAACTGGTCTCATTTATACGTCGCATGTTCACAGGCAGGGATGGATGTTGGTGAAATTTAAGCGATAGTGTTTTCTATTTGCAAGCCCTTACCCCGGTTTTATTTTAAAGCTACATCACCTTAATCAAAAAGTTTTGGAATTTATTCAAAAAAAATAAAATACAATTCTATTCATCTAAATCTATATTGTGCCCTTCAAAGTAATCCCCATCGACTGCAGCACACTTATGCCAGCGCTTGATCCAATCCTCGAAACATTTTTCATATTCGGTTTTCGGTATATCCATCAGTGTTTCCTGCGATTTTTCCATTACTTCTTCTCGGCTGCTGAAACACGTAGTGGTTTTTTAACTCGATTGAACAGAAAGTAGTCACAGGGAGCCAAATCAGGTGAATTCGGTGGTTGTTGGTATTTGTTGCATTTTTCGTCAAAAAAATACGAAGAATGATGGGACTGTGCGACGGTGCGACGGATCCATAGGCAATGTTCAAGTCGTCCGCTATCTCTCTGATGGTTAATTTGCGGTTATTGACCAACATTTCTTTTACTTCGTCAATGTTTTCGTTGGTTTTCGATGTCGATGTCGATGGTCTGCCACTGCGTTCATCATCTTTGATTGACTCACGACCACTTTTGAACCGCTCGTGCCACTGGTAAACGACCGTTTTCTTTTCCAACATTTCCAACGTTCGCGCACCATTAAATTCGTCTTTTACGCAAAATTTAATACAAGTTCGTTGTTGCAAATTTAAATCCATTTCTAAAATTGTAAAAAATCGCCAACACACACAGAGCTAGATATACTCTTGGCTACGTAACTTTTGCAAATGTTAAGCCATGACGCTAAGATTTAGTAGAAATTTCAACAACAGATTTACCAACTTAACAAAAAAAAAACAGAACTCAAGTCGGAACAATGGGAGCGCCACACGGTGGTGTCCCCCGGGAACTTTTTGATCAAGGTGGTATGACAAGCTATTGCAGCAAAATTTGAACCAAATATTTAAAATATTAACTGTTTTTTTTTTATTTCGTTTAAATTAAATTATTCGCAGAGGTATACAGAAACTAAACCACACTACACCTCCTTTTTTTTATTGGAAACCTGAAGTATTCATTGATATCAACCATCTAAATAAGGTCTGCAAGCATTATATAGACTGGAGCAACCCAGCGGACAAAAGTGCATTATGATGCCTTAGATAGAAAGCTCAAAACATTGAATGTTAAATAATCAAACTACGATTTCTGTGTGTATTATAAAATTATACCCCTCTATTCGGGGGTGATTTGAATTATGATGGTGAATTCATCTTTTCGTTCAAAAGCTGAACGTGCGTCCCTATAGCCGTTGTTCTTATCTCGTTTGTATGGGTTGTCAATGTTTTAATGTGGTTGGGTAGTTAATACTACGCACAACGCCCAGCCTTGAAGGATATATGAGAGCTATCCATATAGAAACATTGGACACGCATAGACTACCATCCTATGCTAACAAAAAAAATTTGAATTTTTTTTTTCTTAAAGAACGTTCCTTGGTTACCAGATAACGTCGGATACGACGTTTTTTATGGAAAACACTGGCAACAAATACATCAAAGGAGGCAACAAATCATTTTAGAAATATCCTGACCCTCACTGATTATTTCCGGAAATATTTGGTATTTGGAGAGAAAGATACTTTAAATTGGCAAATTATTTAAAAGGAACTATGCTTTTTTTTAGGACTAGGAAGAATCCTATCTAACAAACTTGTGTTTAAAATAGTCCACCACACTGGCGGCACATATATATCTATTGTGTGTATGTTTTTTGTCTAAGCGATTCCTTTAGCAGTTTCTCAATTCCAGGAACCGAAATCCTTCTTAACATTCTTCTGATCTTCAATTCTAATAAAATCCCATCACCCACCCTAACCTTTGATAAAATTCCTTCATATTTCACAAAAAAAAAAAAAAACAAAAAGTGACACCAAAAAATATGCGAAAACATCAAATCCCATTGCTGCTGTGAGTACCTCAGAAAAAGGATAAAATTCATTCAAAGTTCATTGCGCAATAAATTTCAAATATTTATGTCAATCGCATACAACGCCAATTTAACTTTGCGCCCCAAAAACCAATTTTCTTATGTATCTTATAAGTTATTTATGCAAGTTACACTTGTGGCACCTTTCTCTTCAAAGCATCACCCAAATGCCTGAATTCAAAATTCTCATCCACCACCACCACTTCTTAGACGAAGGGAAACAACCTCCTAAAGACATGTAAAAGGAAGCGGTTATTAGATAAGTCAAGGTGTAAAATTTTAATGGCAAAAAAAAAAAAAACAGAATAAAAAATAAAAAAAACAATGCGCTCTATCAAAAAAGTTCAGAAACACCTGCTAATATGTTTTCGAGAATAAGTAACCAAACCAAGCCGATCCAATCCAAAAACAAAAGACAAAAACGGTCGCGAAGGGAACACCTTGACGGCTGAAAAGGATGGCGATCCTGGGACCTAGTGTATCCCCTCAAGAAAATCTGTATTGCCTTGTAATGAAAGTAATCAAGAGAGGCTGCCGTAATGCTCCTTTATTAGAACACATTTGCTTACAGATAGGTGATAGGGGGACCAGAGTGGGAATCCTCGAATATTTTATATACACAGACACATTCACACCAGAAAAGTCATGCGAAACAACTCGCTGCAGGACGAAGTTTCTCTGTTTGATATTTTAATTTGCACTAGCACTAAACGACTCTGTTAATGGCAGCGGTTCAAATGGAAAATAGTTTTGCACTGCTTCCTTGTTTCCATCGTCCTTTTTTTTACACACATCCATGTCTATAGTATCTAGTCGTATGTGTTCATATATTAGCCTCTTCCAGTGATTTCTTGTAGGAATTTGGGTGGTGTGATTGTATGCGCGTGTGTACGAGTACGAGTACGAGTACAAGTATGTGTTCTTGTAGATTTATAGTAAACGCTATCATGGTCGCCCATGTATGTGGGTGTTAAACTTTTCAACAACTCTAATTGTTGGAGGACATCAGAAATGAGTTTTATTTTCTTTTTACGCCTTTTACAGATCCTGTCGAGCATGTGAGAATATGGTTCTAACTTTTTATGATAGGGGCGGAGGTACATAAGTGGCGGTTTTAATAGGTTTATGATGGCAAACCCTTTTTAAGGACTAAAATGTCGATTGCAATAGAGAAAATTACTTCGGATTCAGTTGGCCTTTTGTTATTTTAGTAGTTTGACAGGTGATTAGGTTTTTATGTTGCTTCGGGTCACTATGTTTGGCTTCTTCCATTTAAGGGTAATCTCACACACAGTTTTTCTGAAAATTGTCTTGAAGGGTTTTGAATTCATTTACTGGAAATTTCGTCTAAAAATGTGAGACAGTGGGTACAATGGGGAAACTTCTTCCGGTGGAGACAAAGTCTAAATGCTATTGCTTAAATTACTGTACTGATCCAAGTGATGCAGTTGTTGACAAAATTATACTTATAAACCTCAAATTCAAACTACGAAAAAGGGTGTAACACCTGAATGAACATAGAGAACCACACGACAAGTTAGGTAAAGTGGCTACCTTCCCGACACCTGAACACTCATATTGAACATATTTCCAGGAAACGTTCGCATTCCCGCTGATAATTCGCAAATATTGAAGTCAATACTGGTCAGTTCATTGTCGCCTTTATTTATTTATTTCAATGCTGTTATGCTCAGAAACGCAAGGGAGAGTAATCTCGAAACTACGATTAGCACGAACTAGTGGCTATCTGGAGGTTGTTATCTTTGAATCGAAAACCTTTACTGTACATGACTTTCGGCGGCTAATCATACTTTACTGCACGATAGCAGAGTTTGTCGCTATTCTGCCGAAAATCTATTCGATTGGAAAACCAACTTAAGATTTAATCTTAATAAATTTTAAGCGACTAAAAACAACGTTTAATCATGAGTATGCAACTAAAATTGCAAAAAATTAATTCGATACAAATTTAGTCAATTAAATATTTAATCGCATAAGACCAATTGTTTTCGAATGAAAGTGAAATTGTAAATGATAATTTTGACGATCCATTCCCAAATACTTCAGTAGTCCGGACACCTCTATATCTCAGATACTTTCAAAATGTAGAGGTACTACAGCCCGGACAGAGTATTAAAATGCGTAATTTGACTCTGTTGTATGGAAATATGTACATACATACATAAGTACATCTGTGTGCATGTTCGAATGCAGACCTGCAGCGTCTTCGAAAAGAATCCAGAGAACTTGTAAACAGGTCGCCTAAGACTGATTTGGAGGAAGATTGGAATCTGTACAGATCAAAGCAAAAAGATTTGAAGAGGCTTATTCGGATTCAGAAGAGGCCTTTTACAATACAAAGCTATTTGCGAAAAGATTGAAAGTATCGGTGAAACCATTAGGCTGGTCAAATTCCTCAAAATGGAAACATCAACCAGGCTAGAACCACTCCGAAAATCTGACGGTACCTATACTGAGTTGAAAGTAGAGACTCTCAGTCTCATGCTTCAGTCTCACTTCCCAGGTAACCTAATCGAAACATGTTCACAACCAGTTGCTATCAACGAAGCTGGTAGTGACCTGAACAACACAACACGCCATAGCTGGTATATCTCATCGGTTGTGGTGACGGATGAGGCCATTAAACATGCTGTTGCTTCCTTTGATGGCATCAAATCGCTTGGCACCGATGATATTTACCCAGTTATATTACAAAAAGGTATAGACCAGCTGCTGGCAACTCTTAACAGAATTTTCACTGCTAGCCTGGCACTGGCATACATACCGAATTCTCTCTCCAAGAGTTTCAGACATATAAGTCTGACTTCCTTCATGATGAAGGGCATCGAGAGAATGGTCGAGATCCATGTGCGCAAAACCGCTTTGCGAATGCATCCTCTGTCGACGATGCAACACGCCTACCAACGCGGAAGATCCTGCGAGAGTGTGCTTCACAATCTTGTAGGCAGAATTGAAGGCGCATTCGACAAGAAGAAATACGCCTTGGACAATTTCTTCAACGTTTAGGGTGCTTTCGACAACGCAACTTTTGGCGGCATGTGTAACCAGGCCAGACACGGCGTAGACGAATCACTACTTTTGTAGATAAAAGCAATGCTGGTGAATTGAAAATTGATTGCGGATGCTGTCTGCGCTATGTGTAAACAGCCGCCGTTCTGCCTCCACTTCTATGGTGCATGTTTGTCGACTCGCTGCTCAACGCGCTCAATAGTTCTAAAGTCTATGCACAAGCATATGCGGATGATGCATCTGTGCTGTCTGTTGGATCGTGTCTAGCGACTGTCCGCTTTGAAGTGCCCTAGACGTGATCGACAACTGGTGCACTAGTAATGGGCTTTCAGTCAATCTTCTCAAACCTTCTCTTTACGAGAATGATGAAGCTGACTGGTCTGACTCATCTAGTTCTTAACGGCATCACCATCCAAGTCTCCAAAGAAGCTAAGTATTAGGGTGTCTGCCTGGAAATCAAACTTCTCCGGACTAAACGTTACGTCGAAAGCCTCTAAAGCGTTGTCGGCCTTCTGGCAGTGTAGAGTAGCTATAGGCAAAACATGGGGCCAGTCACCGGGAAGTGTCCTTTGGATCTACACGGCTATGATAAGGCCAGTTATATCCTATGCGTTGCGGTCGGTTGTCTGGTGGCTCTCACGAGAATACGTGATTGCTGGTTTTAAGAGACTCCTAAGAACGGTTTATCTCGGATGTATGGGGGCTTTCCCCAGCACTCCTGGCTCCGCTCTAGATGGATTGCAGGATCTTCCTCCTCTTGCTATTCATATCATAGGCTGCACTCTCAAAGCCATCTTCAGTCTAAAAAGAAGTAGTCTTCGGTACAACACGCACTGGAGCTTTGATGACTTTGCTCGCCGGCTGACTTATGACTCTAGTCTTATGGACATGCCGTCGAATGCAATGACACCAGAACTCATGTTACGGAAAAAATACGAAATCCCTGTGCCCGGGACTAGTTTCCGCCAGAATCTGAGCCAAGAAAGGAATGTAGTCGGGTTTTCACGGACAGCTCCAAACCCAATATAGGATGTGGCGCTGGTGTGTTCCTGGAGTACAACAACGTTAGATTTCGCTTCACCTTAGCAAAACTCGCATCTGTCTTCTAAGCGGAGATTAACGCAATCCTGATGGCAGTGAACTACAAGTATATTGCGGAGAACCGGTGGAGGGGGCGAAGCATTTGTATCTGTAGCGACAACCAAACTTCGCTTATAGCCTTGCTGCACAATTTTCCGACTTCCAAGCGGGTCCAAGAAAGCAAGAGATCACTGATCCCAGTCGGAAGGCTAAGTTCAGTGACCCTTCTCTGGGTCTAAGGTCACAATGGGATCACGGGAATTGAAATCGCCGATGAACTTGCCAGTCAAGGTTCAGAGGAGAGTTTTTCAGAACCCGAACCTACGTTGGGTCTACTTGCGCCCTCGGTCTTCCATTCTTCCATTAACAGTTGGGTCTCGTGTGAGCATAACTGCATATGGCATAGCAGGCAGCCTTTCTGCTGTCCTACAGCAAGAAAGACTGCGGGTTGATTACTGGCATCGTGACAGGGCACTACTCTTTTGCAAAACACTTAAATGTGCTAGGCTTAAGTGACACAACATCCTGCGATGCTTGCTGTGTAAGCGATGACGACGCCGTGGATCGCTATCTCTGCAAATGTTCGGCTTACGCTCGCATCAGGCTGACGTGGTACCTACTGTGGGCATCTTATCACCAAAGCGCTTATTCATCTTTCTTTGTAAGACTGAAAGATTTCATTAAAAGGAACTTACAAAGAGTACAATGGACTAGTTCTTTGTCTGAGTGCTCTGTCCCGACAGAAAAAAAAAAATACAAAATATGTACAATACATACTATTGTAGTTGGGACGCTTGTAGTCGGCTCTTGAATCTAGAGGTCGTACCGTTGCGACTTTACTCATTGCAAGTTTATGTACATACGTGTCTGCTGATTTTTCATGCTCTGTAAAATTTCTTGGCGAGCTATCTCAGTCGCGTTAAGTTTTCATTATTTTGAAGTTCTTTTAAGGATAAAGCGTATTTTTTGTTCTTCAGGCCTGAATTTCTCACTGAAAGTTTTCTCACACATATTAGCACTTTTTAATATTTACTCGCATTTCAGCAAAGAAAAGGGAGCACGTAACTTTGACACTTTCTGAGAAATGTAAAATATTGAATAATATTGAAATTAGAACGCACTTCAAAGATCAGGTAAGCTGAAAATTTAAGTTCAAAGAATATATACCCACTTTTCAAAGGCATTTGATTGGTTGCAGGAGAGAGAAAGATGATCAGACAAGGTGAACATCCAGCGGTAGAAGAAACTTTGATGACACAAAGGAATCATCATGTGTCAATTTCAAAAGATGTGATTCAAATCAAAGCCAAATTCTTTTACAAAGAGATGACAGGAAAAGAAGAATTTGCAGCAGGTTCTGGTTGGTTGGACAAATTTAAATTGCGGCATGGTATTTGATGTCTTAAGATCTGTGGCGAAAAAGTATCCAGCGACGTTGCTGCTGTTAAGCCTTTTCAAGAAAAATTTTTAAAAGTGATTCACGAAATTAACATAAGTGAGGAACAGGTTTATAATGATGATGAGTCAGTTGGCATTTGGAGGGCTCTTCCGGGAACGACATGGGTTCATGCGTATGATAAATCTGCTCTTGGTAGAAAAATATCCAAAGATTGCGTTACTTTTATGCCATGCTCTAACGCTACAGGAACTTATAAGATACCTCTCTTAGTAATCAGCAAATCAGTTAATCCGAGGGCCTTTAACCCTTATGATGACATACAGAGTACCCGGGTACTTTTTTGACTTTGAACCGTCATAACTTTTTTAATTTTTTATATATTTTTCCGAAATTTTGGGACATATTCAAAAAAACTGTTTAAAGAAAGAAATATATCAATTGGTCAACAAATTTAATGTTGTACTACCTGTTTTGTTTCCGTTTCTAAAACACACCCTCTGTCAGCCACATAGAGTACCCGGGTACTCACCAATGCAGTTTTCAAAAATATTCATTATTTAATTCATTTATAAAAAAAAGAGTATACAAACATAAAAAAACAGAATACCCATATAGATAACAAACATTTTTACACAAAAGATCACTCGGAGCAGTCTTTGCAAACAACAGGTGCGAGGTTGTTATGCTCAGCGCATGTTGGAAAATGGTATTTTGTACAGCTTTTTCTTGTTTTCCGTCGACGTTTCTCGTCAGCACATTTGCACATCTGAGAGTATCCTGCACACTTCCTTCATCCAGAGTGGGTGCTTGTGGCGTTGGTGCAGAATGCAGTTTATTACCCAATACGGCCTCCGTAGCAGTCTTAGTAAAGTAGACCCACGTCACAAATGGTTTTTAGCATCTTTGGCGAATCAAGGGGATGAATAACTCCCTTCCCAAGTTTTAAAAAAAAAATCTTCTCTGATTATTCTCAAAATGAATAATGTATTGTGCCAGGCATGCTACATCCAAAATACTATAAAAAAATGCTAGCGGGCGACGATTTGCACTTCTCTTAGTTGAGTATTGTGAAATCATTTGATCCATTTGGTCGACCCCGGATTTTGTGGAGCTATAATAGCAAATTATTTCCGGTTTTTTGATTGCAGTGTTGTCGAATTGTGGAGAGACATACATACTCGTACTTGAAAACAATATCACAGCTTTTTTTTTCTTTGGAACATACCACCTTAATCAAAAAGTTCCCGAACCATACCACCGTGTGGCGCTCCCATTGTTCCGATTTGAGTTCTGTTTTTTTGTTAAGTTGGTAAATCTGTTGTTGACATTCTCGCTAAGTCTTAGCATCATAGCTTGATATTTGCAAAAGTTAAGTAGCCAAGAGTACATCTATCACTGTGTGTGTTGGCGATTTTTTACAATATCGAAATGGATTTAAATTTTGCAACAACGAACTTGTACGAGTATTAAATGTTGGAAATGTTGGAAAAGTGTTTCGACAACGATTCTCTAAAGAACACGGTCGTTTACCAGTGGCACGAGCGGTTCAAAAGTGGTCGTGAGTCAATCGAAGATTGACGCAGTGGCAGACCATCGACATCGAAAACCGACGAAAACATTGATGAAGTAAAAGAAATGTTGGTCAATAACCGCAAATAAATTATCAAAGAGATAGCGGATTACTTGAGCATTGCCAAGACATTTTGGTTAATGATTTGGGTTTCCGTCGTGTAGCAGCAAAGTTGGTGCCAAAAGACCTCAATTTCATGCAAAAAAGAGACCGAGAGATGATTTGTGAGGCTGAATCCGATCCCACATTCATCAAAGGGATCATTACTGGAGATGAGACGTGGGTTTATGAGTACGACACGCAATCCAGACCTCAGGCAAGTGAATGGCCTTCACCAAATGAGCCGAGACCAAAAAAACCACGTCGTTTTCAGTCAAAAAAGATGGCAATGCTCACGGTTTTCATAGATTCACGATGCACTAGTGAATTTTTGACAGAAGGCCAGACGGTAAACAAAGAGTATTACTAATATTTGGGCGTTATGAGCCGTTTTTGTTAATAATATCTTATCTGATTTTCTTTGTTTAACTCGAGGGGTCCCTCAAGGATCTATTCTGGGTCCTCTCTTATTCTCTCTATATATAAATGAGATACCAGATCTAGTCACACATTCCTTAATACATATTTATGCCGATGACGTCCAAATTTATCGAAGCTGTACGCTAGGTCTCATTGAAAATTGTTGCGTTGAAACTAATCAGGATCTTAATAGTATTTTTGACTGGTCTTTGCAAAATGGCCTGACACTCAACCCTAATAAGTCCAAATGCCTGGTTATATCTAGAACCAAATTGGATCTGTCATGTTTCCCGCAAATCACTTTAAATAACACCCCCGTCGATTTTGTGGATACATCAAAGAATTTGGGTGTTATATTTAATAGATTTTTAACATAGAACGACCATATTAACACCATCGTAGGGAAGGCTTATGGCGTTTTGCGAACCTTGTGGACAGCTCAACCAATTACACCAATGGATACACGAATCATATTAGTAAAATCACTTTTAATTCCAATCCTTGTACATGGGTGTGAATTATATGGAAATTGTGATTCAGTATGCACACGAAAATTACAAGTTGCCTTCAACAGTGCCATTTGATACATATATGGGCTAAGAAGATATGATCATGTGTCACATCTCTCAGTTAAAGTTTTAGGTATGACTTTCGAAAACTATCTTAAATTTCGCACTTTGGTCTTTCTCTTCAATATTCTTAGAACACGACAGCCTTCCTACCTCTACAACATTTTACAATTCCCAGCGTCAAATAGATCCACCTATCTTATTATACCGAGATATAATTACTTAAAATCTGAAAGACAGTTCTTTATCAATGCCATCCGTCTTTGCAATTCACTACCTAACCCTATAAGAGCACTAAGCGATATACACCAGTTTAAAAAAGAATTACAGCATCTTCTGTCATGTCAAAACAACTGATTTTTGTCTATAGTATTTATTTAAATTTATTTTTTTTGTTCTTTTCATAGCCTTCGTTATCATATCCTGCTTTTCTTTAATCATTTTTAAATTTTTGTTTGTATAATTCATTTATATGTAGTTTACTCATTCTGCAATAACTAAATTGTAACTAAGTGTATATTGTAACTAGCTATTACAAAGTTATAAGATTCATTCTTACTGTTCTAGCTTTCCTAAACTAAATAAATAAATAAATAAATAAATGTTTACGTGAAGCAATTCGCCGAAAGAGACCAGAATTGTGGGCAGAAAACTCGTGGATTTTGCACGGTGTTAACGTACCGTCGCACAGTGCCATCATTATTCGTAATTTTTTGACGAAAAGTGCAACAAATACCATGCAACAGCCACCGAATTCACCTGATTTGGCTCCCTGTAACTTCTTTCTGTTCAATCGAGTTAAAAAAACTACTACGGGGAACGCGTTTCAGGAGCCGAGAGGAAGTAATGGAAAAATTGCAGGAAGCACTGTGGACATACCGAAAACCGAATATGAAAAATGTTTCGAGGGTTGGATCAAGCGCTGGCATAAGTGTGTTGCAGTCGATGGGGATTACTTTGAAAAGCACAATATAGATTTAGATGAATAAACTTGTATTTTTAATTTTCTGAATAAAATCCGTAAAATTTTTGATCAAGCTGGTATAAGAATAACGGTACTTGATCATGGAAGGCAAAAATTGTGCTGAATATGCTTCCATCCTTAGAAGGAAGCAACTGTTTGGGAAGACAAGCCTTTTCTGATCGTCCCAACTAATGTGAGGCTATTAGCTCTGAGAAACCTAGCCAATGGAAATGAAATAAAGAAATTATCTGTGGTGATTTTTCTCCCTGAGCCCTTGTAGTGTTCACTCAATTTCATCACTGCTTTTTCGCCGATATTTGTTTGCCATTCCTCGCTTGCTCGTTTGCCTGTAATAAAAATACACATCGACATAGTATTTCAGTAAACAGACTTCTAGTATCAGTGTGCAAAAATTACCTGTATGGTATACTAGATGGAGTTAAAACTGACCTCCTTGACCGCCAGAATGCGCTGCTACTGCAAAAAAGGTTACGGTGCATTGAAGTCCGTTCATATTTAGGCAGATATGCAAAATTTCAGTGCGATACTGTCCTTAGTTTTGTTTTGACGGCTGATTGTTGTCGACGTGTTTGGCATCATGTTGAGTATGGACAAAAACGATTTTCGTTCTCTCATAAAAAATTATTTTTTGAGAGGCAAAACGGCGAAGGAAACAAAAGAAAAGTTGGATAAATATTATGGGGCTAATGCTCTGTCAGATTGTACCGTCAAATATTGGTTTCGAGAGTTTCGTGGTGGCTGCAACTCCACTACCGATCAAGTCCGCAGCGGCAGGATGCGGTTACAGAGGACAATGTCAAAAAAATATATGAAATGGTGTTGGCTGCCCGGAAAGCGAAGGTACGCCAGCTAGATTAGTACTGAGCGCACACGCCATATTTTGGGCAATATTCTGCATATGAAAAAGTTATCCTGCCGCTGGGTGCCGCGATTGCTCACTCCTGACCAAAAACACGAATGCGAGAGCACTCCGTGGACTTGCTGATGCGGAATCGGGCGGACTTTTGGCGTCGATTGGTAACTGGATTTGGATCCCTCGGACTATTATCTCTTCCCACACCTCAAAAGATGGCTCATCAATAAAAAATTCAGCTCACGCGAGGAAATCATCGACGCCACGGAGGAGTATTTTGCAGACCTTCCGAAAAATTACTTTTCGGACGGGATCAAGAAGGTGGAAAATCGCTGGAATAAATGTATCAAACTAAAAGAGGACTGTATTGAATAATATAAAAAAACATTTAAAAAGAAAAATTTTTTAATTCCCAAGGATGTCACTTTTCACTCCATCTAGTATATAATGTCTTGCTGTGGGTAAGCTGTTTTTGAGTCTGCTATCCAAAATACCTTTATCCCGTATTTGGCGGGTTTGGACGGTACTCGTATGTACTGTGTAAATTTCGTTCGATTCCGGTACGAAAAAAGCTGTTCGTCTAGGGTCATGTGGTTTGTAGTGGGCACGGAGGTTATAGTTTAGCATAGCCCAAAAGTAGCGTATTGGAGCTGCTTTGTCACTTGCTTGCCGATCCGCACGTGTGTTTGCATTGTCAAAGCGAATATACCGCTGAATGCTTTGAAATCTGCTTCAGCTTAGACTTGCTTTATATAGTGTCAGAGAGTCAGGTTTCCACAATTCATTGACATGCTCCATATTTGAATGATGAACGCCCGCGGCGACTAAAACTCCAAAAAAAGCATTAAGCTCCTTCAGTGACAAAAGTTTCCACGTTAATTTTTTTTTTGTTTGTGGGGATTGACTTCATGGAACTCTCTGATGCACTGGTTTGCCTTCCGGTTTGTTTCCCTGATTATAATTAATTTCATTTCATCTGTGAAAATCAAATTTAATATCTCAAGTGGCATTAACATTTTGGTATACCCACATGGTTCTCCTAAAAATCAAAACAATAACATAAATTGCATGTTGTGATGTGAAAAGATAAGCGTTACTACCATATGTTCTACCAGATTCGGGGTGACTAGATCATACATCTAGTTTGCGATGATGGATGCGGTGACGTCTTCCAAGTAGTTTGATCTCGAGATACGTATTGTCCCGATGACCCAACCGGATCTGAAGTATCTCTGTCATTCTCAGAATCACTTTCAACAGATTCACTGTGGGTTTCGATTACGTTTCGCATTGTGTTCATTCCCGCAAAGCCTTCTACGTCAGAATATTGATTATTTAGCAACCATTCTGCATCACCGTCAGTGTCATCCACGAACTCTTCCTCGTCTGAGTAAGCCTCAAAAATATTAGTTATTTCCTCCTAAGTTAATCTAAAATAATTGAAAATTGTAATTAGGAGCCAAAATTATTCGCACTTACGCGATATATAATAAATTTAATATAATTATCTCGGTTATGGTGCAACTTACCGATCTAAGCGAATATATCCTCTAGAATTGCAAGGTATTCCCTCCATAATTATGACTTTAACACGCTCACTTTTATGGCTCAAAAAAAAAAAAGAAACGATGCATGCACATGCAGCCTGAGTTTTGTACACTTATTACACTGAAAAAAACACATGACTGTTAAACGCAACGAACGAGAGCAATACTGCGAATTCAACTGAGTACCCGGGTACACTGCGGAGATACAAGGTGGAAATTTGTATGGCACCATAAGGGTTAAGAACGTATTTCTTCCAGTAGCATATAAAGCTATTGGGTATATAATTTATTTCCTGCGGTTTTTTTTTCACAATTTGAACGTTTATTTAAGAACACCATTTCCAATAGTATTATTCAAAGTATTGCCCATCTGAAGCTATGACTTTTTCCCATCTTTCTGGAAATTTGTGGACCCCATCACAAAAGAACTGCGCCGGCTTTGCAGCCAAGAATGAATCAAGCCAATTTTTGATATTCTGCTCTGATGTGAACCGTATTTCAGTGAGGGCGTTCTGCATCGACCGGAACAAATGGTAGTCAGAAGGGGCAAGGTCTGGGCTATAAGGCGGGTGGGGTAAGACTTCCCATCCACTGTTTTCCAAATAGTTCTTAACCGGAATAGCAACGTGGGGCCGAGCGTTGTCATGATGGAAAATTATTGCCTCCTGTCTGGTCGCATATTCCGGGCGTTTTTCGGCCACTGCTCTCTTCACATGGATTAATTATGTTTGGTAGCGTTGTTCATTAATGGTTTCACCCGGTTTTAACAGCTCATAATACAGCACACCCATCTGATCCCACCAAATACAGAGCATTACCTTCGCGCCATGGATATTCGACTTTGCCGTTGATTTGGCTGGTTGGCAGGGTTTCACATATGATTTTATGCGCTTGGGGTTGTCTTAATGGATCCATTTTTCATCACCAGTAACAATCCGCTGCAAAAATGACTTCCTTTTGTGGCGTTCCGAGTTGCGTTCATGTGGAACCAAATTTCCTTGCTTTTGAATATATCCAGCTGCTTTTAAACGTTTTGAAATGGCTGCTTGAGTGACACCCAAAGATTCTGCGAGCTCTTCTTGTGTTTGGCAACAATCTTCATAGAGTAATGCTTCCAGTTCTTCATATTCAAACTTTTTTGGCTGCCCAGGACGTTCATCGTCTTCCAAGCCAAGATCACCACTTTTAAATCGTGCAAACCAATTTTGGCACGTTCGCTCAGCTAGCGCATGTTCACCATAAACTTCCACCAAAATACGATGACTTTCGGGAGTATTTTTCTTCATGAAGAAGAACTCCCCGCAAAAACACTTTTTCAGGCACAAAGTTCGACATATTTGAGTGAAAAAAATTATTGTTGTTTACGCTTCAAATGAATGACATATACTGAAATGACGTACAATGACAGTATTCCATTGTTCCAATAGAATAATACAAGTTACGCCATCTCTTAGCAAACCGCACGAATTAAGTTATAGACCCAATACTAAAAAAGACTGGATGTCAACAACGATTTTTTCAGAAAAAATGGTTCAAGAAAAATTCTATTCCAATTGTGATAATGCCCTATTTAATCCTATAGCGGACTGTGGCGACCTATCAGCGAGGACGAGTTCTGAGCTGACATGCAGGTTTACGCTCTCGCCACACATCGCTTCACTGCATAGCGCTCTCCACATCCACGATGCGCTCTCTCGCTGCTAATCCTCCACACAACTTCGGCTACGCAAGTTAGTCTGTTTGAGATCGTGACAGAGCGTGATAGTCTAAATAAATATAAATAAAAAAGTTTCATCGAAAATATCACTTGTGTTTGTTTTACTATCTACTGTTTCAGCACCGGTCATTACAAGGACGAAATAAACTTTGATCGCAACTTCAGAGCCTTATTTGTACCGTCTAATTGTACAAATGCAGCCGATAGATCAAAATCTAATCCAGAATGTATAGCATACCGAAAGCAGCTGTTGAGCCGCATTCTACTGGAAGATGATAAAAACATTGCCAGAGTCTTAAAAAATTCAATTTGCTAGATCATTTTGGTTTCAGCTTGGAAATGTATTGGAAAGAAAAATATTAAAAAGAATTGGTCAATATTATGGCATCCCAATGGCATAATGAAGACCGTATATCACTTGCACAGTTACGGCAACAAATTGATATACTGATTTAAATAGAATTCATAGCGTAACACTGGGCAACAATGAAAAATACTCGGACATACTGCATAGTGCTTCTTATAGTACTCGACCTGTGGATAACGGGAAAAATAATATTTTGCTCAGGTCACGTACAGCAACCTAACGGTACACACTTTTACATCTTTATCGAACGAGGTCAGTTCTAATAGAATCGCACATCGTTTAAATCGGTTTTTCTGTTAGTAATTTAAAAAAATAAGCTAATTTGCGTGAGAAGAATATTATATAACTTAATTCGTGCAGTTTGCTAAGAGATGGCGTAACTTGTATTATTCCATTGTTATTATTCCATCGGAAGATGCGTTGGAAAGCTACTGTCATTGTACGTCATTTCAGTATATGTCATTCATATGAAGCGTAAACAACAAAAATTTTTTTTCACTCAAATATGTCGAACTTTGTGCCTGAAAAACTGTTTTTGCGGGGAGTTCTTCTTCATTACTTTAATATGAAGAAAACTGCTGCCGAAAGTCATCGTATTTTGGTGGAAGTTTATGGTAAACATACGCTAGTGGTGATTTTGGCTTAGAAGACGATGAACGTCCTGGGCAGCCAAAAAAGTTTTAAGATGAAGAACTGGAAGCATTAATCTATGAAGATTGTTGCCAAACAGAAGAAGAGCTAGCAGAATCTTTGGGTGTCACTCAAACAGCCATTTCAAAACGTTTAAAAACAGCTGGATATATTCAAAAGCAAGGAAATTCCGTTCCACATGAACTCAAGCCGAGAGACGTCGAAAGGCGGTTTTGCATGTTCGAAATGCTGCTGGAACGCCACAAAAGGAAGTCATTTTTGCATCGGATTGTTACTGGTCATGAAAAATGGATCCATTACGACAACCCCAAGTGCATAAAATCATATGTGAAACCCGGCCAACCAGCCAAATCAACGGCAAAGCCGAATATCCATGACGCGAAGGTAATGCTCTGTATTTGGTGGGATCAGATGGGTGTGCTGTATTATGAGCTGCTAAAACCGGGTGAAACCATCAATGGACAACACTACCGAACGCAATTAATCCATTTGAAGAGAGCAATGGCCGAAAAACGCCCGGAATATGCGACCAGACAGGAGGCAATAATTTTCCATCATGACAACGCTCGGCCCCACATTGCTTATCCGGTTAAGAACTATTTGGAAAACAGTGGATGGGAAGTCTTACCCCACCTGCCTTATAGCCCAGACCTTGCTCCTTCTGACTACCATTTGTTCCGGTCGATGCAGAACGCCCTCACTGAAATACGGTTCACATCAGAGCAGAATATCAAAAATTGGCTTGATTCATTCTTGGCTGCCAAGCCGGCGCATTTCTTTTGGGATGGAATCCACAAATTGCCAGAAAGATGGGAAAAAGTCATAGCTTCAGATGGGCAATACTTTGAATAATACTATTGGAAATGGTGTTCTTAAATAAACGTTCAAATTTTGAAAAAAACCGCACGAATTAAGTTATATACTTATAGAAGTGAATTAAAGTGATAAAATGCCACGATCTTGTGTTAATTGTCCAGATTTATGCTGCTATAAGTATTTCTGGAGAATTTATACCAAGTTTCCGAAAAAAGAAAATAACACCATTTATTGAAAAGTGTTACTTTTCTTATTTTAAATTTAAAATAAACCATCAGGATAAACTTTGGGCACCACACATTTGCTGCCTTAGGTGTCACCGACAGCTAACTGGTTGGTGTAACGGGTCATTTTCTGCAATGCCTTTTGGAATGCAAATGATATAGAGAGAGCCCCAGAGGCACACAGATTGTTACTTTTGTTGCACCAATGCGAAGGGATTTTCTCGAAGATCAAAGCATTCCATAAAATATGAAGATGTCTCTTCTGTAACAAGACCAGCACCTCATACAGAAATTCTGCCAGTTCCAAAGTCACCTTCCGGATGCCTTTCGGACACAGAAATAAGTTCGTCATATTGTTCAGAAGGAATCATGGATGATACCGAATTTGAGCTCCCTACATCTTCTGATGCACCACATCTCATCAGTCAGATTGAGCTTAATGATCTCGTCAGAGACTTGGATTTGTCAAAACAAAAGACTGAAATACTGAGCTCAAGGTTAAAGCAGGGGAATCTGCTCAAGCCTGAGGTAAAAATTTGTTCCTTATTTTTCGAAAGCCGATAACTTAGTGTATTGTAATGATATTAATGGCTTAATGCTGTCACTGAGTTATGAGCACAAAACCGAAGAATGGCGGCTATTCATCGACGCATCAAAGGCTAGTTTGAAAGCTGTATTGCTTCATAATTGTAATAAGTTTCCTTTAATACCCCTAGCGCATGGTGTGAATTTAAAAGAATCCCACAATGTTGTGAAATTTATATTGGAAAAAATTGAATATAAAAAATATAACTGGTCGATATGTTCGGATTTAAAAGTTGTTGCTCTACTTCTTGGACTACAAATAGGTTACACCAAATTTTGTTGTTTTTTATGTGAGTGGGATAATAGAGCACGATCAGAGCACTTTGTGAGAGTAGATTGGCCTATAAGAACAAACTTTATTTGTAGAGAAAAAAATATAAGGAATCCTTCATTGATCGAACCACAGCGTGTTATTCTACCACCATTACATATCAAATTGGGTCTTATAAAAAACGTTGTAAAGGCGATGAAGAAAGACCAACCTGGTTTCAATTTTTTGAAACAAAAGTTCCCATCACTAAGCGAAGTAAAAATTAAAGAAGGTCTTTTTGCGGGTCCAGACATTAGAAAGCTTATAAAAAATCCAGCTTTCATTCCTACTCTGGATTTATTAGAAAAACAGGCCTGGTGTTCATTTGTGAAAGTAGCAGAAAACTTCCTAGGTAACAATGGGACTCCAGGTTATGCAGATGATGTAAAGAAAATGCTGGATGCTTATCATAAAATGGAATGCAACATGTCGCTAAAACTTGATTTTTTGCATTCTCATCTCAATGTCTTTCCTGAAAATATGGGTGATGTAAGAAATGAGCACGGCGAGAGATTCCTCCAAGCCATTGCTGCAATAGAACAAAGGTACCAAGGAAAATGGGAGCCATCAATGTTGGCAGATTACTGCTGGTCGCTTATAAGAGAGACTCCGAAGTGTTCTTATAAACGGAATGCAGATGCTTTCAAAAAAAACAACGAAATTTTACAAGAAATAACATTTTTCGGTAATATCTTTGGTTAAATTCTTAAATTCAAAAAAGCGCTTTCTCACAAAATCCCGATGTGACCTGGCTATTTTATATAGTTTTCCTGATTCTATAAACTCCAACGATTACGAATCACATAATTTTATGTCCGAGTAAAAAATAAATATTTTTTTTGTTGACCAGTGTAATTAGAATCATTGACCCAAAATGGTAACACATCTACAGATGAATTAAATAAATGGGCAACTGCTCAAAATGAACTGTTGTACGACTTTTCTGATGAAGACTTTATTCAGTCCAAAATGTTGATGAAGTTAATGCAGTTGACGAAGAAGATGAAAACAAAGAAGCTGCGACATTTTCTAACAGTGAACCAAGGAGATTAATCGTCAGGGACATTCAGTGGCCAAAATAAAATAATACATCTCAAATGGATATCCTTGTTCTGAAGAAGTTACGTGAAAAAGAAAACAAGGTGTTTTTAGATAAAGCTTTCCAACCAAAAATTAACACGTATTTTCCTGCATACATTGCGCGTGCACATATACTTACATGTACAATATATTTAAATTATGTGGATATGAAATTTTTATTTGAAATAGAAGGAGTTTCTCTGTAGTCCGAACAATTTGCTATTCCGGATACAGCCGAAAATGTATGTGTACGGACTATGGAGGCTGTTCTGTAGGGGAGAGTTACCAACAGCGAGACGCTTTTGGTAAGGTAGGTAGGTTGCTATATATTTGACGCTATTTTTGCAATATCAAGAAAAAACTTTAAACCTACACAAAAAAAGAAAAAATTAAAATTCCGGAACACTTGTCTCACTGTTAGTACTACAGCACCAACAGTGAGACAAACCTTTCCCGACAGTGAAACAAACAAACAAGGACAATTTTCTTTTGTTTTTAAACAATTTAATCGACTTTAAAAAAAACTTAACGAATTTCAATTTGATCAAATTGAATGCCAAACTGAATGCTGGCTTTTTGTCGACTAGTATGGCCGCAAACCAGAGGTGGTTGTAAAATGATTTTAATATCCTTTAAAGGTACAAAAGATATGTCCTCAACATCAGGATAAACAAATTTATATGTTTTGTTTTGTCGCCTGAGGTGATTTACTTGAAATTCGCCCTCGAAATTTTCGTCACTTAATACAAATTTTGCCAATATAACAATTTTTTTTCATCGAATTGATAAATTCAACGAGGACATGATCTCCTTGAATGGGGTCCCGCGAAAACTCATCAAATTCGATTCCATCAGATACATTAAAGTGTCCATCAATTGAAGAATCATTTAGCACACATTCGGCTTCTGAAGAACTGGAGGACTCGTAGAGAATCTTCTTCACCCTTTCCTTTGGCTTTGTTTTCAATATTAATTTTGGATTTATTGATTTTGATGTTCTTTCAGATTCTCGGATTTCAAGAGCTATTTTTTCAGGAGTGTCTGTGGCTATGATACTCTTTCCTTTTGCTCGTCCTTTCCGCAGGTTTGATCGACCGCCAGCTTTCAGATAGCCTTTAAAAACTTCAGGGCTGGTAAAAGTCTTAACTAGAGAAATAACCCATTACAATTTTATCTTAGAACTAAACATAAGTTTAATGAACTTACCTTCAATTGTTGGTGTATCTGAATTAATGCCTGTAGGAACTGTTTCTACTTGCAACTTTGAAACAGGATCAGATCTGTCCGTCACAGAACAACAAAGAAAATCGGTGTCTGTAAAAACGCTGTGATCGAAGGGATAAATGCCTGTTTTTTTTTAAAAGACTCAACGATGTTCGAGGGCGTCATTGCTTTTTGAAAAGCAAATCCTACAGCTGCTGCAACATTATAGATTGTATAAGTTTTTCCCGGGTTCTGCATCAGAAATGAATCAACTGCTGCATTGTAGGCTGTTTGAATTGGCCCATAGACCCTGACATCTAGTAGTTGAAGCTTGTTGGTAGAATTAGGTGGTACCTGATCTGAAGCGAGGGACCGTCTTTTGAACTTTTTGTGAAACGTATAAAATGTTTGATAACAGCAACAAAGCAGCTGGAGTTCATCCACCCATACGGATTTGCCATTTCAAGAGTACCAGATGGAGCACCAATGATCATGTGTTCCTTAAAGTGAGTGCGAGGAAACATCAATATTGGTGGAACTGTGGCACTAGTAGTACAGCAATTAGTAACGAGTGTTCCCCGCTCCGCGCTTGTTACTTTGGAGACCTGTTTTATCCCTTTTTCAGCTACCGCTTAACCGGGCTTTTGAACTGTGGTTGTGTTTGTTTCGCTAATGTTAAAAATGCGGTTTCCACTTTCGAAACACGTTGGCCATCTCGAAAGAACATCCTTAAGATTACGAAAAAATATGTTGACGTTATGTCGGTTAAAAGACGTTGCCCGTGAAAGTCTACAGTCTTCTGGAGATCACAATGAAAGCTTTCCATGGCATTTTCAAAAGTTGAGGAACCAATGAGAGCCAGCCACCTTTTCTTTATTCCAGTTGTTGGGTCTCTTTTTATTGTTTACGACCGCCGTTTCATATGGCAACTTGAGGCACTCCAAAGTTGTTAGTCCATAAAACATACGGGAACAATTAATTATGTAGTCGGCAAAGGCTTTTTCTTTCTCATTTGTAAATGTCTGGTTTACGGAATACCATCCTCGCGTCTTTGTTGATTGCAGCCTTCTTAACATAGCGAGCCAAAGTCTGAAAAGCTACATGGGTTTCTTTGCTCGCTTTTCGCAAGGTAATCCCGTTATTCACCAAACAGACTGCCTTTTTCATCGCATCCTCAGTAAATTTGCCATATGTAAAATCGCTCATGGATCTATTCGAGAGGGCAACAGTGAAAAATTGTTAAACTATTCATAGATACAAAGAATAAAACACATTTTAAGAACAAAACAAAGTAACCAACAGTGAGACAGTGTCCCGCTGTTGGCAACATGAGACTGTCTCACTATTGGAAGTCAGTCAAAAATATGTGAATAACACTATCATATATCAGAAAAACAGTTTATAAAAACTGCTTTGAACCATCTTAATTACGTTGCACGTATTACAAACTTAAAAAAAAAAAAACACTGGCAGTTTTAATAATTTAATTTTTTCCGGGCCGCCAAAAAATTACTTTTTATTTATTTTTTCACTGGCCAATTACAACACGACTGTATTCATTGAACTCAGAACACAAAATGAGTGTACCGAAAGGACATCTGCTGCTTTGTTAATGGCATTGAGTGCAACGTGCTTGAACAAGATGCTTCTGAATTATTCGGAGTGTCTCACTGTTGGAACTGTCGCATTGTTGATGACTCCCCCTACTATAGTATGAACTGTTAATTTTGAAAGCGGTATAAGTCAACTTTAAAAAAAAAAAAATGAGTTAATGATAAATTTTAGTAAGATATAGACAATTTCTCTCCATATTTATAGTCGCACATTCAATGGAGTACGATTTTTTCATAAAGTAGGTAAACAAAAAAAATGTTGGCTATACTATAAAATCTTTTTTTTTTAAAGTGAGTCCATTCCTAATAATTACAGTGGAAATCACTTATAACGGCACCGGATACAACGTCTTATCGCTTATTACGTCGTATTTCACAGACGATTTGGGCCTTCTTTCTAAATACAATGTAAAAAAAGTATCGGATACAACAGTATCATTTACAACGAAATATCGCTTACAACGTCCGTATTTTGTAACCCCCCGATTAAATTAAAACGGATACAAAGGCTACCATGTGCCGTTTTTAGAATTTTCTTCGAATTGTTGGCGAATAAACTATTATTTCCAGACACTATGAACCATTCTGCGGTTGTTTTTTGTAAGTGCTTCAGCTAATCGAAACTGTTTTGGATTAAGTGATTAAGTGTTGTATGATTTTTATTGTTTAGTGTTACATTGAAAATGGCTCGAGGGCAATTTTCAATTGAAGAGAAAGCCCACAGTTTAGAGCGTTTGGAGGACGGTGAAACAAACGCACAAAACGCAAAAGAATTAGAAGTAAGCCACTCTACAATCACATCAATTAAAAAAAATCTCGGGGCCATAGAAAATTCATTTAATGAGGGACGTTCAACCAATAAAAGCGCCAAGTCCAGTAAACATTCAGAAGTAGAAGACGTTCTTTTAGAGTGGCTTAAGCAACAACGAGCAAATAATGTTCCAATAAACGGGCCGATCCTACAGAGCAAAGCGAATGCCTTTTCTAAAATGATGGATAAAGGAGTTGAGATCTCAAATGCATGGATTCAACGCTTCGGAAAAAAAAACACAATATCGTCTTTCGTAAAATTTGCGGCTAGTCACAAGCAATTCCAAAGGTCGTAACTGACGAGTGGATAAAAACATTATTTTCGGAAATAATAAAAGGATACAAAGATGAAGATATTTTTAATGTGGATGAAACAAGGCTGTTTTTTAAACTAACACCGGATCGAACAATGCAATTTAAAGGGGAGAAGTGCAGCGGCGGAAAACTATCAAAAGAAGGAATTAAAGTAATGGTTGCTGCCATGATGAGTTCGACAGTAAAAAGGCGGCTTTTGGTGGTTGGTAAATATGTTAAACCTAGATGCTTCAAAAACGTTAAATATTTACCTGCAGTCTACAAAAATAATAAAAATGCATGGATGACGAGAGAATTATTTGCAGCATGACTAACAGAATGGGACTATGAATTAAGATAAGAAAAGAAAAAAATTCTCCTATGTGTTGACAATTGTGCAGCCCATGGTGACATCTCTCTAAAGGCCATAAAGTTAGTTTTTTTATCTCCCTGTACAATAGCTATCCTGTAGCCGATGGACCAAGGGGTGACTAAACTACTCAAAACAAATTACAGAAAACAGATTGTTTTAAAATTAATTCACGATTATGAAAATAAGGCTGCAGAGACATAACTTAGCATGCTAGACGCTGTTTTGATGCTGGACAAAGCGTAGATGGAGGTTTCAACTCAACGGATTGCTAACTCTTTCAAACATGCGGGTTGGCGAAGAGACGAGTCACAATTAAACGACACTGTAAGCACCGAGTCCCTATCTGAATGGGTTGCACAACACCATTTGGAAATTCCGGACAATACATTGTCTGAATTTGAGACCATTAACAGTGAAGTCTATATGTACATCGACGTATTATTATTATTATTTTTTCACTTAACATTTTTCTTCCCTCTAGAGAATCCAATGGCTGAATCTGACCCCGAAGAGACTGACGAGAACTGCAAAGACGGAAATGTACCTACCTTGAGCGATGCTTGTGCTGCCTTAAAAATGTTGACTACATTTATTTCCTTGACTGATATCACGGATGAGATAACAAAAGCTAATATTTTTCTATTGGAAAAAAAAATTCAGCTTATCAAACATCCCAAGAAAACTCAAATTCTATAACAGATTATTTCAACAAAATATAAAAATGCATACGAGTATGTATCTTAATACAAACATAAAAGCAATAATTTTTTTTTAACGAGTTTTAGAAATATCGATTACAAAGTCTATCGGTTAGAAAGGCGAACAAGGTTCAGTCCCCTCGAGGACGCTATCTGTCGGGCTGTGGGTATGAATTTTGTTGGTGTGCTGTTTCCTATGGTTGTAAGGGCATCACACCTACAAGAGTTTGATTCGGTAAGCCAACACGGAATTTGCACTTCGCATCTGCGCTTAGTAACATCGGTGTTTGTGTTTTTTGTGTTTGTCTTTCTTTATATTGACTTGGGAATTCAGAGTAGATATTGCCAATATACGCGGGCTAAAAAGTAATCACAATTCTGCGTACGTCTACGTCTGCTATTTTGGCACTTGGTGAAACACAGGTGGATCCCCGCCCACACCTCCCAGATCACTCTGATCTGAAGCTACCTGCCTACAAACTGGTGCCATTATTCTTCTCTCACCGCTGTCTCGCCATTTACGTGCGCAGTGATGTAGCTTACTAAACTCCACCACAATGTAGTCCCTGTTCCAATCCGGAATTCAATTTCATGGGGTTAAAATTCCATATCAGTAAGCAAATTATCCACTACAGAAGCCCCAAACTGGACAGCAATTCGAGTTTGATGCGCTGTCTGACTCCATACAGGGAATTGTATCCCTGTATTCTCATACTAAAATCGTTATTACGGGCGATTTCAATATACACAGTTGTAGGTGGCTTCGACATTCTGGACAGACAACACCCGAAGGTCGCAGCTCGTAAATGAGCCTACACGAATACCAGAGTTGATAGTCATACCGCCAACACCCTGAACTTGTTTTAACTTCTCAGCCTGATAAGCACACCGTTGACGTGCTCTCACCTCTAGGTTCGTCGGGCCATTGTACCATATCAGTTAATTTCTCGTACACCGACCAAACAGTTAGAGAAAAGATTCCTAAAAGAAGAATACGAGAAAGCCAACTAGAGCGGTGTTAACAGCTTCCTTAGAAATTTTAACTGGTCGTTATGTTTCCTCGATAGCGACACGGATGCCGCTGCTGATATGATCACAGACACTATATTCCTCATCAGAGGAAGAGTATCAAACCAAAAGAAAAGGCATGGTATGACTCGAGCTGTGCAGAGCGTGTCAGGCGTAGAGAAATGTTTTTTCGGTCCTATAAGACCAACCCAACAGAGAAAAACCGAAAAAAGTTCAAACGAGCCAGAAATGACTGCAACGTCTTTCTTAAAAGTGCTAAAAATCCAACACAACCAAAAACTGAGGCAAAAAAATACTACAATGTCCCAAAGGTATTAACAATTTTTGGTCGTTCGTCAAAAATATTGGAAATTCTGCCTCATCCTAAATCCCAACGTTCATTTACAATGACGTTCCACCTGTCAGCTCTTTGGACAAGGCCAATCTGCTTGCTGCACACTTTGCAGCCAGCTAAACACTACCAGATTGTGCTTTGTCTCCGCTTACAATTAAGTGCCTCGAATCTTGAATGGGACTCTTCAATTTTGCACTCGCTTTGTAGCAAGAGTACTTAAAGATTTTAATATACAAAAATCAGCTGGTCCACATAGATGGTATATTTCCACTACTTCTGCAGTATTTTTCCATGCTGGTAAAGCCACCGCGTATATTTTTTTCATTAATCTCACTCTTTAATACGAGTAGTCTCTCCGAGCAGATGGAAAACAGCATTTGTTCAGCCCATCCTTAAAAAAGGCGAATCTTCCTCTCTCCATATAGACCCATTGCACTTACGTCCCTTCTTTCCAAGGTCATGGAAACGCTGATAAACCATCAGCTAATGACATATCGTGAAACTCGAAAACTTAATGACCGGCAGGACGGTTTTCGTAGCAACAGGTCCACTGGTGATCTGATGGCATGTCTCACAGAAAAGTGGAACCAAAGCGTACATCAATCTGGCGAAAGCAAGATAGTTGCACTTGGTATTTCTAAGGCATTCGACAAAGTTTGGCATCACACTCTTTTGTCGAAAATGTGTGCCTTTGGGATCGTCGAATCCCTTCTTCAATGGATTAGAAATTACCTTTCTGAACGTTCAATTCAAATTGTCTTAGATGGTTTCAGGTCTTATATTCACAAAATAAATGCTGGTGTGCCCCAGGGCTCTGTTCTGTCTCCGACAATTTTTTTAATTTTCATTAATGATCTCTTGTCTCCTACTTCTAATCCAATATATTCCTTTCCTGACGATAGTATTCTCTGTTTTTCATATTCGTTCTCGGACTTACGTCCCTGCTCTTCGGTTGTAGAACGGGAACGGCAGCGTATGTTAAGCTCTGATATTAACAGCATAACTAATTGGGGAACCACTAATAGAGTAGATTTTAAAGTATCCAAAACTCAATGCTGTCTGCTGTCGTTAAGGCGAAATTTCAACACCTAACCAATATCCATGGATGGCACGAAACCGATAAACTTTCCATTCTCGGTTTGTGTTTCAATGATAACTTACGTTGGATTGACCACATGTTCGGTGTCGTCAAAAGTGCTGCGAAATGTCTAGGTTTCTTCAAGCGATGTAAGAAATACTTTACCCCCTCTGATCTGGCCCCAAAATGTAAGGCATTTATCCGCCCGAAATTGGAGGACAATGCAACAGCTAGCCGGGTAGGTCCAAAACATCTCTGCATCTGCTACATCGGGTGCCGTGGTGTAGTGGTACTAGCAATCGCTTCTCACTCGGAGGGTCAAGGTTCGAATCCTAGCCACCACAAGCTTTCATTTGTGTAATTGGAACCCAGTCAGAAAAATCTGCGTGTGAAGGCATAACACTGACAAGTAGATTTGGCTGTTGTAGGGTTTTCAAACACAAAACAACCGTTAAAATTCACAACCTCACCATCCCGAGTGAAGAAAATCTCTCCATCCTATTCGGACTCCCACCCCTGGAGAGTCAATATCGAAACCAAACACACCTGAGTTTCAAACCACTACGTCACAAACTTTCCTTTCTCCTCCTTCTATCTTTCCGCCCGCGCCAGGGCAATAGTATAAGGGTATTCATAACCCCTTGGGCGCGCGTAAATTATAAAAAAAAAAAAAAAAAATGCAAAACCGTGCGACAAAACTCATAGCTGATACGAGGGCGGGTCAATAAGTCTTTTGGATTAAAACACAGATTTTTTGATAAAAAAATAATTTTATTTTTCAACGTAGTCTCCCTTAAGCTCTATACACTTTGTCCAACGCTTCTCCAATTTTTTTATCCCTTCCAAAAAAAATGATTTGTCGAGGTCCTCAAAATAGGCCTTTGTTTGCGAGATGACTTCATCATTGGAGTCAAATCTTTTTCCACCAAGCCATTTCTTCAGGTTTGGGAACAAGAAGTAGTCGCTCGGAGCCAAATCTGGAGAATAGGGTGGATGAGGGAGCAATTCATAGCCCAATTCATGGATTTTTGCCATGGCAACTGCACATGTGTGCACCCTTGCATTGTCTTGGTGGAAAAGAACTTTTTTCTTGGCCAAATGAGGTCGTTTTTTTTTCAAATCGTCATTGAATCGGTCCAATAAGTTGGCATAATATTCCCCATTGATTGTTCTTCCCTTTTGAAGGTAGTCAATGTGGATTATCCCGCGTGCATCCCAAAAAACAGTCGCCATAACTTTATTGGCTGACAAACCCACCTTGGCCTTCTTTGGCGCCGATTCTCCCTTAGAAACCCACTGTTTTGACTGTTGTTTGTTCTCTGGTGTGTTGTGATGGATCCATGTTTCGTCCACGGTTACAAAACGGCGCAAAAACTCCTCCATATTGCGATTAAACAACGCCAAACCTTCCTGTGAAGTTGTTACACGATTGCGTTTGTGGTCGACTGTGAGCAAACGCGGCACCCATCTTGCGGAAAGCTTTCTCATGCCCAAGTGATCATTCAAAATTGAAACCACTGAGCCATGCGAGATCCCTACGGCTTCCACAATCTCTCGCACTTGCAATCTTCGGTCGGCCAACACCATATCGTGAATTTTTTCGATTGTTTCGGGTGTAGAGACCTCAACTGGGCGTCCAGGACGTTCGGCATCTTCAGTGCTTGTACGGCCACAACGAAATCCAGTAAACCACTTTTTTACCATTGAAATCGATGGTGCAGAGTCCCCATAGTATTTATCAAGCTTAGCCTTGGTCTCGGTAATGGTTTTTTTTCGCAAGAAATAATGCTTAATAAGCACACGAAATTCACTTTTTCCCATTTTCTCCTCAAATTAGTGAGTAGTCTGATAAAAATAGCTGTCAAACACAAACTAACTGACGCAGCAAGTTTAAATTTTGACAGGAGTCAACTGACAGATGCCTGTTGACAGGAGCAGTGTTGCTGTTTCAGTAAAGAGGTCAGAAATTCAAAAATTGACCCTCCCTCGTACCAATATCACTCAGGCAATGGACACCTTTGAACACCGACGTATTGTCTTGTATCTCACTCCACTACCAGTACTCCACTGAATCGCCATTGGCATTCCGCCCATTCAAACTTTTAACCGTAACACCCGCCTCGCTATGAATGCTCATCAGTATACCCTCAAGCCCACTTTCGAACGTACTCTAAAATATCGTGATTCGTTCCTAAGCCGTACAACTCGCTTATGGAATGCCCTGCCTAGCTTTTTATTTCCTAGTCATTATAACTTTCAAACATTTAAAACCAACGTTCACCGGTACCTCTCTTTCCATTCTTCCTGATTTCCCTTCGCCCGCTCTGTGTAGAAACATTTTATGGGTACTTACTATAATCCCTTGAGCGCGCGCAAATTTAAAAAAATAAAAATATAAAAATGAAGGCATAATATCAGCACTTTGCACGAAACTCTAACTTTTAGGTTGCGCAATGCGTCTGTACTATGCAAATTTTACCCACGAAATGCGATTTACCTATAAGAATAACAGTTGCTCTACCCAGTAAGCAGTTTGAAACATCACAAGACGTGAACGATTACAATTCATAAGAAATTTAAAGTACCGATGTTTGTGCCTCCATATGAGGACGCCAGAAGGATATGGGTTAAAGAAAAAGGATCAATTATATACTCCTCAAGACTATTATAATGCAATAAATGCTTGCCGAAAATAAAAATAGCTCCAATTTGTATGAAATGAAAAGAGAAGATTTTGTCTCAACCAAATCTCTAGAAGAGGCAATATCAAATAGAAAAAAAAATATGGACGGAGAAATTATAAACTGGCTGAAAATATGCTGCATGAAGCATAAAAGGGATGAACCACACAAATTTTTTTACAAAACTTGTGTGGAAGAAAATATTCCATTCAAAATAATTTTTTTATTTGGAAAACAAGGAAGACCTAAACATCTCAGGAAAATTACTATGTACATGTAGAAAACCAGAATAGATGAATGGATGTCCAGTGATAAAAATAAAACGACCACGTTAAGATAGAAACAAGTAAAAAGTATATTGTTGGAAAAAAGTATGACAAGAAGTCAGGCAAAACAGTAGAACATATAAATGGAATGGGGCGCTGAGTGTTTTTGAGTGTTTTGTAAGAAACTTCATCTCTTGTTTCTATTTGCTCAACGCATGTTAAATGTCTTCAAAATTTCAGAAAACTCGAAAAATGCCTCCTCCTGCTCGTTAGCAATTTTCGTAATTACGATGAATATTCATATCCTTCAAATTCCAGGCAAAGAGCTCAACCCATATAGAACTGAATTGGTTCAGATACACAGAAACTCAATCAGTTCCAAGTTAGCCCTAGGTGAAATTCCTATGTAATTCTTTGAAGACCAATATGGCAATTCGTCCAAATCAGACTTCTCTCAGTCGTTGCAAAAGCGAACCCAATACAATTAAGAAATCACATTTGACAGACTTGTCGTCATCATTCTCTGTCCGCCTGCCCGTCGAATGTGTTCTTCCTTGGAAAATTATCATCAATTAACTGCAGTCGGTAGATAACTCAGAAACTTTCAACTTTCTCCTGCCCTTGTATCTCCCATTAAAGCCCGCCCAATTCATCCAATATATGGTATGTCATTGTGTTAGTATTACCAATGATTTGCAAGTGCACACACATGAATAATGGAAACATTCATATTCAAAACCATTCTTCATGAAGAAAGCCAAGATGTTCCCATGTTCCTTCACTTCTAATGACGACCATGGAAAGCATGAAAATAAGAAAAGCTCCAAAGATTGCTGGATATCTTTAGTGTGTCCCTCCATTAGGTTTCAGATACATGCATCACTGATCTATTTCTTAGGAATAATCCCCAAGGAATCGCTTTGAGAGAGAGAAAGTAAATGATTTCACATATGCAAAACCAACATTTCAAAACCGCCCTTGTCTCATGTACCCTGTCTTCTGTCATGGTACGCTCCTTGTAGCTGTGCATTAAATTCTACAGTTACAACGATATCCTGAGCCATGAGCATGCATGCGATACTCGGATATGCTTAAGTCTAAATGCGTTCTTAGCATTTATTCGTACGAATGTGGGTGAATCTATCGTCCTACCGACTGATGATTACAAATCTGCATATCTAATGCTAAAGCATCATTCTCATAGCTCGTAGCATGTTCCATAGGATGGTCTATTCCCGGAGTCCCTTGCCCAAGTCAACAACTGCATCATGATGTAGCACAAAACCAATGTGTTGGGTGCTACCAAGTTTCTACGCTGGATTTATCCTTTCGTCCTTGTCGTCATTGGGGTTTTTTTTTGTTTTTTTTGAGTTGTATTCAAAGAATTGTTCGTTACTCCTTTTGGTTGGTTTTCAGGTCGTTACTTTGATTTCAGTCTGGCAGCATGGCGGGAACATTTTCTAGGGAAAGCGTATCAAGAGATTTTTGTATTTAGAGCAGGGGTGCACAATTAATAATGTTATGGTTGGCATGAGTTTTATTTCTGGACTGATTTGCCGATACCCAACAATCTGTTTTTTTTTATTTAGCCTGATGAGTACACTGGCTAGTTGCAGGCAGTCCTATTTTTTCAGTCGTTTCCCAAATCGCCTAGAGGACGGCCGATTTAGCGGTGGTGCACATAAAAGTGAAAAGTGAATTCAATAGCGATATAAGAAACTAACTAGAAAGTAGTTGTGTGTGGCTCAGTGGAGCAGTAGTTGACTCGGTACGTGGAAGACCTGGTTTCGAGTCCAGTAGAAAATTCACGGGTTACTTTTTTTAATTTATTAATATTAAAAATATAAAAGGAAGTGGTAGTTTGGTAGCAGAGCCGACTAACGATGGATACCGGTCAGCCGGAGGTCCCACAGGCGGAACCGGTATCGAATCGAATGACGACGAGAACGTGTGAAGTGCAACAACAGCAAGCAACAACAAGTAAGGCAGCAGCAGCAGCAGCAATGCAAAAGTCAGACGATGACGCGAAAGTGGAAAAGAGGCGCAGAAAAACCAAGGCGTCGTCGAAATCATCCACAAACAAGAAAATAAAAGAAGATGAAGGCGTTAAAGCGGTCGGAAAGGAGTACTCTTACGAGTCTGAAGGGGGTGAGTGCCGCTACATTGGACAGGGGAATTCCTTTAAAGAGTTGTCAGATACCGATACCTCAGCAGAAGAGGAAGAAGATGAGGAGGCTCAGCTTGACAAGCTGAGCTCCTGGAGAAGAGAGAGAAGTTGCGGCAGCAAAGGCAACAACAAAAACTGCAACAACAGAATACAGCAGCTATGAAAGAAATGTCAATGGAGCAAAAACAGAAGCAGCAGCAGCAGCAGCAGCAGCAGCAACACCAACACCAACAACAACAACGACAACAACAACAACAACAACGACTGCAACAGAAAGAGCAACCGCAAAAACGACAAAAACAACATCAGCAGCAAGCACCACAGAAAATGCAACAACAACCATCGCGGCAGCAACAACAACAGCAGCAACAGCAACAGCAGCAGCAGCAGCAACAACAACAGCAGCAGCAACAACATCAACAACAAAAACAGCAGTCTGAAAACAAGGGGAGAGAAAGAGTGTCTCCCATAAATGTAAGTAATTTAGAAATAAATAAGAGTATTAGGTTATGTAAGTTAGTAACTAAGAATTTTTATGTTAAAAGATTAAGTGCGAATAAGCACATTATTATGTGTAGTAATATGGAGGAATACCGGAAATTACGAACCGCCCTAGGTAAAGCAGATACTGAATACTATACATATACCCCTAAGGGTGAAAAACTTCAGACGGTGCTGTTAAAAGGGATCGATCCAGAAATAAAAACGGAGGAGCTCGAAGCAGAGCTTAAAGGGTTAGAGAGCGACGACCTTAAGTTCGTGGGGGTCAAGCCGTTTACCACGGCCGCGGCAAGGGGTGGTAACCGTAAATTACCATTCTTCCTAGTGCAATTAACGCCCAACAGCAAAATCGATAGTCTGCGAAAAATCAAATTCCTGCATTATCATGCTGTAAGTTGGGAAAAATTAAAGAGGGCAGATCGTGTACTGCAATGTATGCGCTGCCAGAGGTTCGGGCACGCCGCAGCTAATTGCAATATGCAATTTAGATGCGTTAAGTGCGATAAGGACCACAAATATGGAGAATGTCCTTTAGGCAACGATAGAGTAGTAGATAGGGGTCTACTCTTTTGCGTACTCTGTAGGAACTCGGGCCATCCTGCCAATTTCAGGGGTTGTCCTAGGTTTCAAGAGCTGAAAAAGAAAGTCCAGGCTCGAAAAAAGTTCATCGAAGAAGAGAAGCGTCAAAAGAGTCGTGCTTTCTCTAACTTTGTGGCACCCAATGTATCCTTTGCCCAAATGGTATCTGGAGCAGGTAAGGCCACAATAACAGCAAAAAATACGTCAAAGGTAGCTGAAAAAGCACCGGAAGCGGATCTGGATTTGAAAGCGATTCTTCTGTCCCTACACAGAAAAATTGATCATTTTCAGACACAATTAAATGAACAAGCGGCTCGAATTGACGTCATCTATTCGACCCTGTTTGACAAGTCTGGCACGCCGATATAATGTCTGCTACGTTGAATGAGGTTAATCTGAAGATCCTTGCGTTAAACGTTAACTCACTAATCAGGATTGAGAGAAGGGCCAACCTACAAAATCTGTTGTTAAGTGAATGCCCAGATGTGCTTTTGGTTAGCGAAACTAAGCTCAACCAGAATCACAAAATTGGCTACAGTGGCTACGATATATATAGAAGAGACCGTCCACATTCCTCACGAGGGGGTGGGGTTGGTATCTTATTACGCAAAGGCATGCGCCATAGGGTCATATATTTGGGGATTTAATGAGGTTCCGGGTGTTGGAAGCCTGCATCGTATGCATTCCTCTTCATAGTCGAAGGCGAGTGTATGTGGTGTCGCTTTATACACCTGAAGTACCTAATCCCATTCAATTTATAACTGAGCTCGAAATACTTTTTCATCGCCTTCAGCTTGAATCGGAGGAAAATTATTATTTTTTGGCCGGAGATCTTAACGCTAGGCATGCGGCATAGGGAAATAATCCACCAAATACCAGGGGCAACCAGTTATACTACTGGTGGGGTCAAAATATGATTGAGTACAGACTTGAACTGTACGCGACGAATATCCCATCCTTCCCGTCAGCCGGTTCTTTCCTGGACTTGGCATTAACAGACAGTAGACTAGAACTGACTAACACGGATCGGAACACAAGGAACTGTTTGCGAGCGTTCGAGTACGATAGTGATCACTACGGACTTGCCGCCACAATACGGATCCCAAATGAGCAAACGCAGCTGGAGCAGTATGATCAAGTGTACTCATACGACTACCGTAGAGTACGGTGGTCGTGCTTCTCCAGAATCTTACAGCGTAATTTACGTTTGAGTGGAATTGATCCCCCGACTAACAGAAACTTAACTAACGAAGAAATCGACCGTAATTTACTGACGATGCAAGACGTTGTCAAACGAACTATGGAGCAGACTATCCCTAGGATAGAATACTCCGACGAAAGCCAGATCGAAAAGTACAGAACTCCAACAATCAACGCATTGTACGCATACAAAAGTAGACTACTCTAAAGGCTTAAGCAGCTGTACAGACAGTTCACTGACAGAAACGACACGGAAATAAGAGCACTAAAGTCACTGATCAAAAACCTAAAACAATTAATTAAAGAAAATTACAGTAAGTCTGTAAACTGGGGCAATAAGATTCGGACTATAAAATCCAGTAGTCCGAATATGTTCCCGCAGATAAATAAATTGTTCAGGAGGAAAGATCACAATGACATTCAGTGTGTCCGAATTCCACAAACAGAAGAAAACAGACAGACACTACTGACCGTCGGCATAAGTCCAGAGAGTGCCGACTCAGGCGACGGTCATTTCGTGGTCGAAGACCCACAGAAGAAAGTGAATTTGCTGGGAGCTTTTTTCGAGGCCGTGTATACGGTGAACAATCCTGTTCACTGTAATCACGACATTGACAACAGGGCCTACGTAAATCACTATTATCTGCGCAACGAACTTCAAAATTGGCGATCCGAGAATCACGGTTTCACCGTATTCAATGAAGAAAACGCGACAAACGTCATCGTCGCCGATGAACGAGCTTCCTCTCATTTGTTCGTGCGAAAAGATGAACTCCTGTGCATCTTTGAATCTCTGAAAAACAAAAAGTCGTCGGGAATGGATGGTATTCCAAACGTCGTATTAAGACACCTGTCCTTGGAAACAGTAGGTATATTTACTACGCTATTTAACAATGCGCTGAATAATGCATACTATCCGACGCATTGGAAAACAGCAGTGGTACATCAAATCCCGAAAAGGGACAAAGTTAGAACTAACCCTGCTAATCTTCGATCAATTAGTTTGCTTTCGAATATTAGCAAGGTATTTGAGAAGGTGGTTAGTAGAGCGCTGTTAAGGTGGGTTGAGGAAAATAATATAATTCCGGAAAATCAGTTTGGTTTTAAGGCGAGGCATGACACTATTCATGCTGCGTCAAAGCTGGTCTCCGACATACAATGAAATAAATGCAAGAATCAGTGTACGGGTGCCTACCTCGTTGACTTTGAGAAGGCCTTCGACACCGTATGGTTAGAGGGGCTTTTCTATAAACTAACCAGGATGGGCATGCCGAAACACCTGCTATATATGATTTACGACATGCTTATGGGAAAGAAGTTCGTTGTTAAATGTAACAACGTCATTTCGAGCAAGATCTTTGACATTAAAAACGACTTACAACAGGGGGCTGTGATTTCTCCGATACTGTTTAACATTTACACAAGTGATCTAGTAGGTTCCCTCAATCATTCCATAGCGTACGCAGATGATTTAGTGGCGTACAGATCAGGTCCAAAAATCGAAGTCATTAACACCCTTTTGCAACGTGACTCCGATTATATTAAGGCGTATTGCGACGATTGGAAGTTGAAAATCAATCTTCAAAAGTCGGAAACAATCTTGTTTAGAACTCCATTGAGATGGGCTTCTAGGAATACCAGATATAACTGGCGAAATTTGGCCATCATTTCACAGCACGGACTGTCATTAGCGGTGAGAAGCGTAGTACCGATACCTTGGTATCTGGTTCGACAAGTACGAGTATTTGTATTTTGACAAACATATAGATGCTTGTCTTGCTGGGACCAAGAAGGCTTTGGCCCTGACAAGAAGACTATTTCACAGCAGTCAATTTGTCTCCAGGGTGAAGGTCATATGCTATAGGGCCCTAATCAGGCCAGTCATCGCCTATGGTTGTCCCGTGTGGTGCAATATAGCGCCGTATCAGATGGAAAGGATTCGGGTGTTTGAAAGGCAGTGTCTTAGGACCTGTCTCGGCTTGTACAGAACACCAGAATCAGAGTACAAAAAATATTATCCCAACAAAGTCCTTTACGATGGGGCTAATCTGAATAGGAATGACAATTTCCTGATTAAGGTGATCCGAAGACACGTTGCACGATAATAGCCTGATCTTTGGGGCTTATTACCCCAATGAAATGTACCACGAGAGCACGCTTCTATCGGGCTTTATCCCGCCAGAGGATTTTCTCCATATTGATGCTAAAGGGTTAATGCAAAGCAGGGATGGTATCCCGGTAATATACCACCGCCACCGCGGTCCGAGGGACAAGTGGCTCATCTACGACGGGTATGTCGCCAATGCTCAGGAGCTCTCCCGTTTTAGTCCCGCGATTGCGGACAGGGATCGGATCGATGCCGAGAAACAGTACACCGAATTCTGGTGGCTTCTAGAAGGGGAGAGGGTGGGCTCGCTTTCCTAGGTCGGTACGTTACTAAAGTAACACACTTCTCTTAGTTGTAAGTTAGAATAAGGATACTTAGGGGGATTTCGTGGAGAGACCGCGTTCGTCAACATAAGGCGGCGCCGCTAAGAAATTACCGATGCTTTATGGCATTGGTTAAATCTCGGGGATGCTTGTGCACGATGTTGACGAATGCCAGCCCGAAATCGCAATTGGTATGGTGATCACTCGATGCGAGAGGCTACGATTGCTCACCACCCCGATTATAGTTAAGATAGGTTAAGTAGCTTAGGTAGGTTAAGTAGAATAGGGCCATAGTTTTAAGTTTTATAAAAATTTAAAAGATACGGTATCTAAGTTTTTCGAAAACCTTTTCTTAGAAATTTCATAGATTGTAATACTGATAGATAAGATTAATTGTAAGATAGTTTTTAAGGCCGACAGGTAAACTTTGAATGAGATTGTGAAGTTTAGAGCGCTCGGTAGGAGCCAGTAAGCTAGAATAAGTGACTATCATTGTTAAATTAGATTTAAGCATTTTTGTTGTAAGTTATAATCAATAAAAATGAATTTAAAAGTAAAGTAAAAAAAGGCAGTCCTATTTTTAAGATAACTTTGTTCCTACGTGTCAATACCCTTAAAAAAGATATCCATATACAGGAGATACGTACATGTTATATATCTCCTGTTAAGGGCAGACTTAATAAACTAGGCAAAAAGTTTGGGACTGCCTTGGTATGTCCTTAATTCCACAATAAAAATCGGTTGCCTTCTTACAAATTGATCATCACCAAAACAAACTCGTCAAGAACTTGAGTCGGTCCTTACGTACGAGTATTATAAGGAAGTTATTGCCATTCCAGGTGGTAGGATATATATAAAATTGGAAAATTACCTATTAATTGAATTTGGATGTTGGTTGGTGGCAAGTAATAGACTACTAGGACTCTATCGTCAGCTATGTTGTCATTTTTATGTCGTCCATTATTAATAATTCAATATTTTATTGCAGCAGAATTTTACAATATTGAAGATACAATTATCATTTTACAAAGATTTGGATTTACACCTTAACTACATAAAATAAATATAGATGAACAAATAAAGTAATAAATAAACAATCAAATTAACAAGTAAATAAATTAACTAATTAATTTATAAAAAAAAAAAAAATAAATAAGTCCAAATGATAAAACAGGTACATGAAGAAAAAGTATTGCCTCATTATGAAGCTAAGTTTGAAGTCAAGTCATTGTCGGATGATAAGCAAGAGATGTTTATGTTGATTCAATTCTATTATAGTTGTAACCATTTCTATGTAAGCCATATTTTGTATCTCCCCTATTGGGAAAAATCATGCCAGATTTAGTATCATTTTTAGCGATTTGTTTTGTGTCATACATACACGGACAGGAGATTCATGGAATATAATTGCTTGGAAAATAGTTTTTTGACTACTTCCTGAACACGAAGATTTAATGTTAAGCGTTTACGGCCGTATATGCCAAGATACTTTGCATTCGATTTCCACTCAACTTCAATACTGTTAAAAATGACCGCGGAAATTAAACACAACCGAATAAAAATGCAATTCACTTTAATTTACAAATTAGATTTGTTACACGGGTTCATGAATATTTTGCACTTGTGTCTTTTAATGACAATGACATGAGTATATATAGCGTGGAATGTATGAATGTATTAGTTAATGTATATAATATTAGTATGTAGTAGTATGAATGTAGTGTGTGTATAATAAGAGAAAGAATTAGACATTACAATTATATTTTAGCAAAAGAGAATTCAACTGTTAATTTTCAACATCCTCCGGGGGGGGGGGGGGCGAGATTGAACTTCAAGAGGATAAAGTAATTGGTCTTCTGAACAGCTTCCCATCTGCCAATCGGACTTGACAAGGCCTGATCTTTGAATCCCTTCCTTGGTACACCTGATCCACGATAGCCATTTTCCAGTGAGAAATTAAAGAGGAGCGAAAACATTTTACAATGTGTTCGCTGCCAAAGGTTCGGGCACGCCGCGTCGAACTGCGAAATGCAGCCTCGATGCGTGAAGTGTGGAAAGAACCACAAGTCAGAGGAATGCGTTCTGGGTAAGGACGGAACGTCAGAAAAGAGCCAACTCTCCTGTGTTTTATGTAAGAACACGGGACACACCGCAAATTATCGGGGTTGTCCCAAATTCCAGGACATGAAAAGAATAAATCTGGCCCGGCAGCAGAAAGTGGAAGTTAAACGTCCACCCGTGCATTTACAAACTCCAGCCGTTACTCCCCATGTTACCTACGCCCAAATGGCTGCAGGTAGGGGAAATACGGTACAGCAAGCGAAGGTAGCTTCTCAGGCCCCAGCGCCTAGAGCACCGGAACCAGTACCTGACATGCTAGCTATTTTACTCTCTATCCAGGGACAAATGGCTCAGCTACAACGTCATTTAACTGAACAGACCGCGCGGGTGGATCAAGTTTACGCGCTGCTGCCTGGCCTAACGCACCTTTTGCCGTAATGGGTGCGCACGTGGCGGAGCAGACCCTGAAGGTCCTTGCAGTGAATGTGAATTCACTGATTAGGTTAGAACGACGAGCCGCACTATTTAAGTTGCTTAAAGACCAAGCCCCTGATGTGCTTTTGGTTAGCGAAACTAAGCTTACCAAAAGACACAAAATGAGGCACAGGAGATACAAAATAGTACGGAGAAACCGGCCCAACTCCATTCAAGGAGGTGGCGTTGCGATTTTCGTAAGAAAAGGTATACGTTTTAAAAGGGTATACAGTCGTGTAGTACGTAGGTTCCAAGTGCTGGAAGCATGCATCGTGTATATTCCCCTCCGTAGTGGAAAGCGGCTGTACATGGTGTCTGTCTATGCACCTAAGGCTACTCAATCCACCTTATTCATCTCAGAGCTCGAGACACTTTTCCGATTCCTAAGGCTGGAATTGGAAGACAACTATTTTATTATCGGCGGAGATTTCAACGCCAAACATAGTGATTGGGGAAATAATACACCAAATACTAGAGGGAACCTACTATTCAATTGGTGGGGCCAACACAGCATAACGTATCGACTCGGGCTTAAGGCGACGGACAGTCCGTCGTTTCCCAGACACGGGTCCTATTTGGATCTTCTGCTGTTCGACTCACGAATACAACTGACATGCACTAACCAACAAACTACGAACTGTCTACGCACTTTTGTGTATGACAGCGACCATTGCGGTCTCAGTACCGAAATAACTGTTCCCAACGAGATTGCGGAATTGGATGAGTTTGTTCAAAGGCATTCCTATAATTATAGTAGGGTGCGTTGGACACACTTCACCAGAACACTGACGAGAGCACTCTCCTCGAATTCGCTCTACCCACCGTCCAACAGAAATCTGTCAAACGAGGAGATTGACAGGTATCTTAGACTAATGGACGATACAATCAAACGAACAATGGACAAAACGATACCTCGGTATCAACACACTGACGACGAAGACTTATTCCGCAACTCAACTATTGACGCACTGCACCGACAAAAAAGTAGACTGCTGTCAAGACTAAAAACCTTGTACAGACAGTTTACTGACAGACATAACCCGGAGATCATGACATTGAAGTCGTCGATTAAAAACCTCCAGACATTAATAAAGGAAAATTACAGAAATTCTGTAAGTTTGTATTGGAACAACAAAATTCGGGCTGTAAACACCAGCAACCCGAATATGTTCCCGCAAATAAATAAAATATTTCGGAGAAATAATCAGAACGACCTTCAATGTCTTAGAATCACCCGAACGACGAACAACGAACAAATACTTGTAGCAGCAGGCATTGATCCAAGTGAGGCCGTTGATGATGACAACTTCTTTGTGATCGAGGATCCGCAGGAGCAGGTAGAGGCTATAGGAGCGACTTTCCAGGAAGTATACAAGGCGAATGTTATCATTGGCCCAAACCACGACCTGGAGAATCGAGTCCTTGTGCACAATTTCTACCTTCGAAATGAAATAGAGAATTGGCGGTTCGAGAACTCGGGCTTCACCCAGTTTAGTGACGAGAATAGGTCAAATAACGTCATCGCCAACGATAGGGTACTACCCCCTTTCATTTCGAAGGAGGAGCTCCAAACGATCTTCGAATCGCTTAGAAGTAAGAAATCAGTGGGAACCGATGAAATACCGAACATCGTGCTTCGACATCTCCCTCTAGAAGCGGTGAACATTTATACCACCCTGTTTAATAATGCAATGAATAATGCACATTATCCAGCGCATTGGAAAACTGCGGTGGTACATCCCATACCTAAAAAGGATAAAGATACTTCCAATCCGGCGAATCTCCGCTCGATCAGTCTTCTTCCAAACATCAGTAAGGTTTTCGAGAAGGTGATCAATAGAGTCCTGACTAAGTGGGTTGAGGACAAACATATCGTTCCGGATAATCAGTTCGGTTTCAAGGCGGGGCATGCTATCATTCATGCTGTGTCGAAACTGGTTTCTGATATTCAATGGAACAAAGGCAAGAAGCAGTGCACTGGTGCCTGCCTGATTGACTTGGAGAAGGCCTTCGATACCGTATGGTTAGAGGGACTCTTTTTCAAGCTGGACAGGTTGGGCATTAGTAAACCACTGCTGTATATTCTTTTTGATATGCTTTCCAGTAGACAGTTCATCGTGAAGAATGGCGATGTGACTTCCGCTGGAATATTTAACATTAAAAACGGTCTGCAACAAGGTGCGGTGAATTCGCCGATCCTATTCAACATTTACACAAGTGATCTGATAGGTTCACTTCCCCACAGCATAGCGTACGCAGACGACTTAATCGCGTACAGATCAGGTCCAAAGATTGAGGTCATTAACATACTTTTGCAACGCGACTTCGAAAAAATTAAGCGATATTGCGACGACTGGAAGTTGAAAATCAACTTCCAGAAATCGGAAACCATTCTGTTTAGGACGCCTTTGTCTGGGGCCGCTAGGGATACCAGAAAGAATTGGCGAAAGTTCTCTATCGTCGGACAACATGGACAGCCACTTGCTTGTCGAAATGTAGTCAGATATCTTGGGATCTGGCTAGATCAATATCTGTATTTTAACAAACATATAGATGTTGCTCTGGCCAGAGCCAAGGGTGCTTTTGCCCTTACACGGAGACTGTTTTATAACAGCCAACTCGATGCGAGGGTGAAGGTGATCTGTTACATGGCCCTTATCAGGCCCATGCTTGTATTTGGATGTCCCGTGTGGTTCAACGTGAGAGCAAGTTTATTGGAAAAGATTCGGGTGTTTGAGAGGGCTTGTCTTAGGACTTGTCTTCGCTTATACAGAACACCAGAGTCCGAGTACATAAAATTCTATCCTAATGAGGTCTTATACAATAGGGCGAACCTGATAAGAGTGGACAATTTCGTCATTAAGTTGACTCGAAGGCACATTGCAAGAGCAATGACCTCATCGAACAACCTGATCTCTGGGGCTTATTACCCCAATTATATGTATCACGAGAGAGTTCGCTTTGACGGCTTTATTCCTCCAGAAGCGTTCCTCTATCTAGATAGCAAAGGTCTAATCCAGGACAGATTGGCGGTGCCGCTAATCTTCCACGTCGCTCGAACAGCTGCGGACAGGCGACTCAACTACGACGGAGACGTCGCACATGGCAGTGCGGAGCGTCTCCGGTTCAGTAGGGCGGTAGGGAGTCGCGACATGAGGGATGTTGCTCGGCAGCACCAACAATTTTGGTGGCTGGTTGAAGGAGGGGAGGGTTCGTCGTCGAATTCCTCAAGTAATATGTAGCTTCCTGTGAAGCAAAGTGGGCCAGCCTAATTTTGTTTTTAGCCATGGCCGGCTTACATAGTTTTAAGTAGGTTTAAGTTAGATTTTAAGAAAAAAAAAATATAAAAACAAAAAAAAAATAAATAAAAAATAAAAAATGACAAAAAAAAAAAATAATAATTTATATATATATATATGTACATATATGTATATATTAAGTATATATGTAGTATGTATATATATATATATATATATATATATATGTATATGCGTATTAGATGTAAGTAGATTAAGATTTATTTTTAAGTAGTCTGTAAGTTTTTAGTTTTAGGTTTTTATAATTAATTTCCATTTCCATTGTCCATTTACTAAGTTTTTCTTAAAATCTATTTTCTTAGTTTTAGTTGTAACACATAAATATAAAATTAAATATAATGTAATATACGTCGAAAGACTTAGTTTAAGTGTTAGGTTTAATTTAGAGTGCCCGCATGGGGCCATTAAGTTAGTATAAGATTACTTGTAAGTTATTTAAGCTAATTTTTAAGCGTTTTTTGTTTAGCATGTAAGATTTAATTAAGTATATAAATAAAAATGCATTCAAACTGAAAACTGAAAGCCATTTTCCAGTTGATCTGTGGTGTTGCTTGGTCGAAAACGAGAACAACATCTCCTTGTTTTAGATTATGCACAGATCCCCTCGTGGGCGAATTATAGAAAGAGCGCAACATCTGAAGATACTGTATACCTCATTTGATGTTTCCAAACGTTTCGAAGTGTGTCTGCATCGGGCTCTTGACATGTCGACGCTATAAAATTCCACCCTCGGGATGCAATTAAGAAATCGGTTGGTGTCAAGGCAGATAGGTCCAAAGGGTCAGCGCTCATATATGTCAGCGGACGGTCATTGACTACTTTTTCAGTTTCTGTAACGATAGTTCTAAGCAGTTCAAAATTAAGTTTTGCCTTACCAATAGTAACTTTCATTAAGTTCTTCATTGTTCGGATGAGCCTCTCCCAAAACCCACCCCACCAAAGGGCACGTTCCACAATGAATTGCCATTGTATCTTTCTTCTTGAAAGAAAAAATGTTCGTTATTGCAAGGTGTACTGCGCGTACAGCAGAGCACGTGAAAATTGCGATGTAAACCTTGGTCGGGCTATTGATGTCATCATAACAATAGAGCGGGCCAGCAAAATCAACACCCACATTGTCGAACGGACGCGAAAAGGATATTCTCTCAGATGGTAATGGGGTAAATGTCTGAGACGCTGGTAGACCCCAAAGTTTCTTGCATACAAAACATCTTTTGGTTCGTATCTTAATGTCCTGATGTCCTCGGATTATCCAAAACCGTTCGCGTAGCTTCGACAGGACAGTCAGATGATCGAGGAGGTGTGAGTACGGTGGAAGGATGATAGGATGTTTTAATTCCTTTGGCTCGTCCAGTGACTGCAGACGCCCTTCTAACCTCATTATGTTAAAGTTGTCTAAGAAGGGTGACAACTCGAATATCTTTGATGACGTCGACAAAGATTTGTCCTTTCGTAAGGAACTAATCTCATTAGCAAAATATTGTTTCTGAATGTACCTTACCCAATGATTTTCAGCTTTTTGGATTTCGGTAGCACATAGTGGAGGCACATCGGAAAATGACAATATGATCTCTGGTTTTTGCTTTCTTTGAACAGAGCCTATGTACCGGGGAACGAATGCAGTGACTCTCATAAGACGAATCCAGGTACTGTAATTCTTGTAGCTCAAAAGCGGCTCTTCAATTGGTGGTAGAGATTCTGTTAACAGTATTACGGAGTTTTCGGAAAAGCTGTAACTTCCAGATTCCAATATTCGTCACTGTTTGCAAGCCAACTAGGACCGTTAGCCCACAAATCGGAATTTAGTAAAATGTTGCCATTCAAGCCTCATGTGAGAAGATCAGCGGGATTTTCTTTTCCTCGACAGTGACCCCATTGTAAAACTGCAGTGAGTCGTCGTATTTCATCAACTCGATTTTGAACATAGGGCTGCCATCTTTTCACACCTCCCTGAATCCAATTCAAGGCAATCTTCGAATCTGTCCAGAGAAAGTATTTATCGGTAGAAAGCTTTAGACACCTCTTCAGGTATGAATGAAGACGAGCAGCTATGAGAGCAGTTGTAAGCTTCAACTTCGGTAGTGTCAGCTCACTGGAATTATCCATCTTTAAAGGAACAACACGATTTTTGGCGATATGGATTTGGACGAAACTTGGACTTTCCCCATCTTGAAAACACTTTTTATGAAAGCTACCTGACCATAGGCTTTCGTGCTGGCATACGCAAATATGTGGATCTCAAATATTCCTTCGTTTAATGAGACAGAAGTAGCTGCCCTCAGAAACGTCATGTCTTTAAGTTCAATGATCCCTTTTACGCAATCGTCCCATTCTTCCAGAAGATCTCCATCGAAAACTACATCCCAGAGCACTTTTTTCCTCCACAATTTTTGGAAAAGAATTTTGAGTTTGACGATTATGGAACCAAGAATACCTATTGGATCAAACATCCTTGCAATAGCCTGTAGAACATTAAGTTTGGTCCCTTTTACCGATTTTGAAACAAGAACTTCTAGAACGGATTCCATCGGTACACACTATATACATCACTATAAGTGAACCAAGAAAGGCCCAACACTTTTTGCGCAGATGGAACTGTGTTGCTATTCATCGCATTTCGAATCAGTTGGCTACTTGAATTCTACTTGTGCAGATTCATTGAAGCTCGCTTAAGGATGTTGACAGCTTCGGAACAAATTTTACCTCCCTCTTGTTCACAATCTGTGCTCATAACCACGTCATCCATATATATACTCTCCAAAAGTATAGAACAAGTGGACGGAAAGTTCTTGGATTCAAGTTGGAGGTGATGCTTGAGCGTCGCACACAGCAAAAATGGGCTGCAATTCACACCAAACGTAACTCTGGTCATCCTGTATTGGTTGAACTTTGGTCTATCACTGGCAGATGGCTATCGCGGTCATCCTCGTATAGGGATATCTGGAGAAAGGCTTTCTCGATATTGGCCACAATGCCATGAAGACCTAGGGGGAAGTTAAAACGTCTGGCAGCAAGTTGGCGCCTGTCCAGAGATGATCGCTAAGGGAACCAGTTTCATCAACGTGTGCCGACGTGTCAAAAACCACGCATTTCTTTGTGGTACCTTCCTCCTTATACACTGGCTGATGAGGGAGGTAGTAAACGCATGTTTGATGGGGCTTTTCACATGATGACGATGTAACTGGCACAGCAATACCATCGCAAATCAATTTTCAAATGGCTTCATCGTAGTTTAACAACTTTTCTGGATCTCTTGACAGTCGGGGGATAAGAGAATTCAAACGCTGCAAAGCCAGCCCTTTGTTGTCTTGCGAGAATCTTGCCTACTGATGAACTTCTCGATCAGGTCTTCGGTAAGAAAGGTGTTCTCATCTTTGTCATTTCTTATACCAATCGCTTCTAACGCCCAAAATTGTGTGACGTCTTCTGATTTTGTTATCGATGTCAGATTAATGAGGCATCTTATCATTTACAAGTGGAGGCCTTGTAATGTCCATCCAAACACCGTATGTACTGCTCTTAATCGCTTGGTAAGTTGATAATGCTTTCCCGTCATAATGCTCCAATAAAAATAGGAACCAACAAGAAGACTGAGTCCCTCTTCCATCTCCATATCACTGCGCAGAACATCAGACAGCCTGCATGCCCTTGCATTTGTTACAAGAGAGAAATTTACCGCTTTTGCACTTTTTAGCAGAATGACCAGTTCTGGCGCAACGAAAACAACTGTCGCTTGTCTCTTTTCTGTAACCGATATACTGCTGTCATAGTCCTTCACTGTGTGAGTGTTTGATTTGCAAAAAATGCATGCAGCATTGGTTGGACTGATTGTCACCAAACTGGAGGCGGTCGATTGGGCAAAGGTTCTGTTCTTGGGTACCGCCACCGTTCTCTAGGGATTCAACTTCTCGTTTTAGGAGTCGAAGAATATCTTTGAGTTGATCTCCGCCTGTTTGAGAGAGAACCGATCCGTTATCTGTAGTCGAAGAAGTTTCAGCAGCTTCTTCTTCCTTCACCTCGCTTTTCATTTTTCTATGGTACTCAATGCGAAGAGCTGTTGGAAGACATCGAAGCAATATGGATCGAAGCATGACGTAATAATTACTTGTTGCCACGAAACAACAACAGCGTAAAAATTTCGTAACCCAGGGGTATCGTTACGGTCATGAACTGGAGCCAGATTTACCAGCTGTTGAATATGCTTCTCAATGAGCTTGTCCGCGCATCCATATTGCTCCTGAAGGAATCCAACAGCCGCTTCATAGCACTTTTCAGATGGTGTAAAACCAGCGATAGATTTTTTTGCTTCGCCTATGAGAACGTATTCTAGGTAATTACATTTTTCAGGACCCGATAAATTTGTGTTTTCATGGACGGCACTACGAAATTGTTCCCAAAAGGGCAACCAATCACTGAAATTTCCATCAAATCATTTTAGTGGTAATGTTGGAAGCTTAAATCCACTGTTCTTTTGGATAGAGTTGGTGGAAAAATTTGCTATTTCATTAGGAAGAATCGTATTGAGTTTATTGTTAAGCCTCTGCAACCTCGTATTTAACCGTGCAAGTGCGTTTAAAGCCACGTCCTGAAACTCAACGACCTTTAGCGATTCGTCTTCTTTTAGAAGGCCTTTATGCTTTATATCTTCATTGATTGCATTGAGGTTTTCGTTAATGGATGTTAATCTTGGAACATATGATTTGATTTGATTTGCGGCCCAGGTCAACCCCGGACAGATTTATTAATGCAAGCTTATTCTTAAAACTAACAATTTTCACTTAAAGCTGAAGATAAAAACTAAAGGGTTTGAGCGGTTAAAAAAAAGTTAGGACGTGAGGCATACGTGGAAATAAGAGTGTTGCTAAGAGAGAGTTTGGTGAGATGCTAGTCGAAGAGAGGCAAAATATCGTTAACTTCACGAAGCATTCTAGACATTGGCTCCAGGTGTCCGTAATTCGTTCTGTGAAGGTTGAGCCGGAAAAGTGGCACAGACCTAAGATTGCGTGGGTTGGTATTAAAAGAAATAAGTCGAAGTAAAGAAGGACAATCGATATTACCAACTAAAATTTGATGAATAAAGAGAATATCGACAATTTTTCGAGGTATAGAAATGGGTTGTAAATTTATAAGTTTCAGCCGGTCAGTATAAGGCGGTGAGTTTTGGCTATAATCCCAGGGAAGACCACGTAAAGCGAATCGTAAAAACCTGCGTTGAACAGCTTCTACCCGGAGGATGTGTGTTCTGTAGTAGGGTGACCAAACTTGGCTTGCATATTCAAGAAGAGGCCTAACAAAGGTTATGTAAAGAGATTTGGTAACATAAGCATTGGAAAACTCCTTAGACCAGCGCTTGATGAAGCCAAGGGCAGAGTTGGCTTTCTTTATTAGATTATCACTGTGAGAACGGAAATTGAGTTCCTTATCACAGATAACACCTAAATCACGCAACTCATTCACTAAGGGAACAGGCATTAAAGATTAGATAGCAGCGAGGTGGGCGCTTACTGGTATACATTACAGTCTAACACTTATTGACGTTAAGCTCAAGGAAATTCTTCTGACAGCAAGTACAAAATCCGTCTAGATCTTCCTGCAGTGGTAGGTTGTCTGTGGAAGGTGATATATGGTATATCTAAAGATTTTCATATCATCTGCGTAAACAGATATGTATGAATTTTTGATGATGCAATCAACATCATTAATGGTCAGAATAAATAATAAGGGACCAAGGTGGCTGCCTTGAGGGAGACCAGAGGAGGCTTTAGTTGGGTCAGAAACCATGGATCTAAATAGAACATAGTAATGTCGTTCATATAAATAAGATTGAACCCATGTTATAAAGTTTATTTGTAAACCAAGAGCTTTTAATTTCAAAAGGAGTATATGTATTATGGGAAATCCTATCAAAAGCTTTGCTGAAATCGGTGGCAATCACTTCAACTTCATTTCCAAAATTCAGTGCACATAAAGTACTAGAAACGAATTCCGTTAAGTTGGTGGTCGTAGATCTACCTTTGAGAAATCCGTGCTGGTTTTGGGAAACGATAGGTTTACAATGGAAAAGCATTATGTCACAAATAATGCTCTTGAAAAGCTTACGACAGCTTAGCAATTGGTCTGTAGTTGGAAATATCGTCTTTTCGGCATTTTTTATGTAGGGGAATAGTAAAAGACCTTTTCTAGGTCGAGGGAAATAATCCCTAGATGATAGAAAGATGAAAGAGAGCTGTAAGAGGTTGGACTAGGTGCATTTCACATTTCTTTAAAAATATAGGGGGAAGATCATCAGGGCCGGCGGAATAATCATCTTTGAGGTTTGTTATTTTATCTTTAACCTGCTCTAAAGTTATAGACACAGATTCCAAAGTTGTTTGTGGGCAGCTATTTAAATAGGAAAAGTAAGAGTGGTCTGGCTCTTGGGAATGGGTGGCGAACGCTTGGTTAAAAAAAATTGCGAAGAGATTTGCTATAATTTGGGGATCGCCCGAGGACTTATCTAGAAAATTCAGAGATGATGGATAGTTATCCGATTTACTTTTAGTTTTGATGAAGTGAAAGATTCGTTTGGGGTCGGAAATGAGTGTGTGGTCCATTTGGTTTAAATAGTTGTTATTTAGAGTTTGGCAAAGTACAGAGAATTTTATTTGGGTAGACTGGTAGTAAAAGAAATCGGTGTCGGAACGCGATTTCAAGTAAATATACCAGAGCTTATTTCTCTTATTACGAAGTGATCGCAGCTCTTTATTATGTCAGGGTGGTGATGATGAGGGATTCTTTTTGGGTAAAAAAGTTACAGATTGGGAGAGACATTTGAAAATTTCGGTATAAAAGGATGCGAGAGCATCGTTAACCGTGAGGTTGGGATTATCGTAAAGAAAGCCAAAATTGGCCATACTGAGGAGGTTATTCAGTTTGGCGGAGTTAGCCCTATGAAAATTAAAACTGTAAGAATACTCATAGGAAACGCGATTAAGACCATTGTCATACGCCAACGTAAGAGAAAGGTGAGGATGGTAACTATCCAACTTAGAAAGAAGATGTCTGCTTTCTAAAACGGTGCAGTTATCTGTATCAGTGGCGAAGACTAGGTCGAGTTCGAAACGAGTTCCTCCTCAATATCACCAAAATTGGGCTCGTTCGCTTCGTTTATACATGAGCTATCATCTTTAAGAAATTTGAGCTCTGAATTCGCGATTTTGGTCACTTGACCTCTATATGCAGCACTTGTTGATAACTCCATGTTTCTTACAGTCGCGATCTGAAATACAAAGAATTTTCTAAATACTGCTATTTTTTTTTCGATTACAGTTCCCGTGTTTCAGAACCAAATGTTAAAAATGACCACGGAAATTAAACACAACCCAATAAAAATGCAATTCACTTTAATTTAGAAATTAGATTTGTTACACGGGTTAATGGATATTTTGCAATTGTGTCTTTTAATGACAATGACATGAGTATATATAGCGTGGAATGTATGAATGTAGTAGTTAATGTATATAATATTAGTATGTAGTAGTGTGAATGTAGTGTGTGTATAATAAAAGAAAGAATTAGACATTACAATTATACTTTAGCAAAAGAGAATTCAACTGTTAATTTTCAACAAATACTGCTGATAAGTATTGCTTGGCAGTAAACAAGCTTTTCTATTACGAGTGTAAAAGATAGCTTGAGTCTTAGAAGCATTAATGTTAATTTTCCAATTTCCACAATATACTTCGAATGCATTTAAGTTGGAACCAATTGAATCTGAAAAATAAATACAAGTATCGTCAGCAATAATGACAATGTTACAGTTTATCAATTTTCGGAAATCGGAGGTACACGGTGGCGCAAGAGTTGTCACCCGGTGTTCTTTGGCTGTAATTTTTTTTATGAATGACAAACTTTGGTTCTGCTTTTGGATTATGTTTACTTGAGGTCTTACAGTTTTTTCCATTAAGTCGGGAAAATGATACCGTCTAAGCGGCCGCCGCCAGAATTGATGACCATTCGGGCCCGATTTGTGGCATTTTCCATCACTCTTGTCAGAACTTCTGACGATAGGTCTTCGCATTCTTGGAGAATATTCTCTTTGAGGGTTTCAAGAGTCTGAGGCTTGTTGACATAGACTCATGCCATCAAAAAATCCCACAAAACGAGGGACTAGGTGATCCGAAAATGCAGCCCTCAGAATTTCGGTGGTGTTTCGTGGAGTATGAGCCGTTGCTTCATCCTGTTGGATCCACATGTTCTCCAGTTACAATTCATCCAATTGAGGAAGGAGAAAGTCGTTCGTTGAGCATGGCTCTGTAGTGCTCGCTATCTACAGTAGTCGTTTGAGTCGTTTGGCCCGCGGCGTTTTCAAAAAGGCCCGATGACGCCTGCTGCGTAAACAGCACACCATGCAATAATGCGTGTAATGGCTCTTCGTGGGTTATGCGTGGATTTTCGTTGCCCCAGAAGCGAAAATTTGGCTTATTCACATATTCACAGAGATGGAAATGGCCCTCGTCGCTCATAATGATTTTCGATGAAAAGTTGTCTCCCTCGTGTTCGAGATTCAAGATTTATTGAGCAGAAGTTACACGTGCTTGGTGGCCAATAACTAACAGCTGATGTACTGTCTGCACTTTATAAAGAGACATCTTACCGTCTTTCACCAAAATTCTCTATAAGGACCACCGATTGATACTCCGGGGTTCTCATCTCCACCCACACATACGGTATTCTCAGAAGAACGGCTGCTCCGGGACCGGCCAGACCCGCCAGCATCTCTTGTTGTCCCATATTCTTCTAGACGAGCGCCTAAACGTCGTAGAGTTTGCTCAGTTGGTGTCGGACGGCCGGGAAATCTGCGCGAAAATTCCCACTTTGGAAAACACAACCGACGAATTATTCCTCAAAAAAATCGTAACAATTATTCCGTGTTCATGTCTTTTTGAAGTGTATTTTGTATCCGTTTACTTCACAAATATCAAAGTAGAATTGACATTTGCCACCATTTGCAAAAATTATAGTAACTTCCGATAGGGTGATGATTTTTGCGCCACCTAGTAAATACAGGGAGTCCCTTAATTTGTCGAAAATAATTTAAGAACTGATTCTTGGGTATATTCTAAGAAAAAACTCGTTCTGCAGTAAGGGCTTACCTCCGATGTTGACACCATTTATCGAGGATTTAAATAAAGGCTTACTTTAATGTACCCTGACCCATCTTAACGAAAATTACTCTGCTAATACTAAAGGTAGAAACTTCGTTTAGGACTTTGTTTTTAGAAGAAATACTAGTATTTGTAAATGCCTTTAATTAAAATTGACATCTTGCTGATATTGAGTTAGAGGGTCAGGGTACACAAAAGTAAGCCTTTCCCTAAATCCTCGATAAATGACGTCAACATTGAAGGTAGACCCTTACTGAAGAACTATTTTTTTTTTAGAATTTATTCAAAAATTACTGTCCTAATTATCCGTGACCAGTTTGTATATTAGAAAAGGGTGGACCAAGAACAGGTCTTTGTGGAACTCCTGCAATCAATTGATTGATTCTCTGAGAGACTTTGATTGTTGGATACATTAAAACTTCAGAAAGATAAGACTGACTGAATAATACTAACAAGATACAATGAATAATTAAAACTCAGTAGCGTATGTATCGAAGCTTTATCACAGACAGTATCACATGTTATTTGTGTGTCCAAATTTATCATGCTATTACTTTTGCCCTCTAAAAAATTATTTTTAATGTGGCAAGTTAAATGTAGCAAGCTATAAGAAAAATACATGTATATGTGTACATAAATTGGTAGCGCTGAACAACGAATAAGTTATAAATTGGTAACACTATACCATATGAGAGCCTGTCAGTAGGCAGGAGGCAGTTGTAAATTAGATTGAGATCAGAACAGATGTGAGCAATAAATTAATACAACAAAAGATTGCTGTAATTCCAATAAAGTGAAATACTCGTATTAAGGGTTACTACATATTTTGTGATAAGATGCACTTGGTGAGTGCTATGAATAGGCCTAAATCCAAATTGTCCTGAAGGCAAAATTGCATTATTGTCGACGAAGGATACAGTTCTGTTCTGTTTGATTTTTTCTACGTACTTACTAAGACAGCTTAGCAGACTAATTGGACAGTAACTACATGTCAAATTAGGTGCTTTGCCAGGTTTCAAAATCGGTGTTATCTTACCAGCTTTCCAATTATTAAGGAAGTATCCCAATCTAAGTCAATTGTTGAATTGATCCGTTAATTTCTTGATGGCAAAATCTGGGCGGTTCTTAAGTCACAGGTTTTTTACCCCATCAAATGAGTGCGAATTCTTAGTTTTCCGACTACGTTTGTACAATATCATTTAATTCATTTAGGGGTATAGGATAAATATCACTAAACGAGAAGTGTGAATTAGCGAAGTTTACTGATTGATTTGACAGAAGATTCAATTCGTGGGTCTGTATAACATTACTACCAATCGAATAATTTTTACAGAAGTTTATTGCTAGCTCGTTAGCATTTTCGGATCATTTTCGGAACTGCCAACCTTAAGTGGAGGAATGTGAATTTTTTTTACCTTAATGAAATTCAAAAATGGCTTGCTACTCCTATCTAAACCTGGTAGTCTTTTGTTCCATGACTGGTTTCTAGAATTTGCAATTGGGTATTTTAATAAAACCTTAATTTTATTGTATTCTTCGAGATAGAAGTCATTTCTCGTAGTCTTCTTTTGAAGCAATTTTCTTTTCATATTTCTGATGTTTTATGATACAATACATTTTCAATTTTTGCGTTTTAGAAATATTTTTCCCGGATCTTTGAAAACAGTAGTTGTGATACCACTTCACAAAAAAGTGACAAGATGATATTAAATAATTATCGACCCATATCCATTCAACTGGTTTCTTCAAAAGCTTTTGAAAAAGGTATTGAGACTAGAGTATTATCCTTTTTAGACAGAACTCACTTCTTTAGTGACTTGCAGTTTAGCTTTTGGAATAAGGAGGTCTGGCGAAATTTATGACTGTTTGAATTCTTCACAATTTCGGTCTATTTAATTGTTGACTTCTCTAAAGCTTTTGATATTATGAACCATACCATTGTTTTTAAACATACTTTGTAGCGCGTGGTTCAGAGGATGTATGCATTGCTGGTTTTTTTCTTATGGTCGCAGGCAAGTTGTCAAAATAAACAATGTTCTAAGCTCACAGAATGGTGTTAGTATAAGTATTCCTCAAAGTTGGTACCGATTTTGTTTCTTATATACCATCTTGATCAAAAAGTTCCCGCACCACACCAGCGTGTGGCGCTCCCATTGTTCCGATTTGAGTTCTGTTTTTTTTTTTAAGTTTGTAAGTCTGTTGATGAAATTCCCTCTAAATCTTAGCGTCATAGCTTGACATTTGCAAAAGTTACATAGCCAAGAGTACATCTATCTTGTGTGTGTTGGCGATTTTTTACAATTTTAGAAATGAATTTAAATTTGCAACTGCGAACTTGTATTAAATTTTGCATAAAAAACAGATTTAATGGTGCGCGAACTTTGGAAATGTTGGAAAAGTGTTTCGGCAACGATTCTGTAAAGAAAACGGTCGTTTACCAGTGGCACGAGCGGTTCAAAAGTCATCGTGAGTCAATCGAAGATGATGAACGCAGTGACAGACCAGCGACATCGACATCGAAAACCGACGAAAACATTGATCAGAGAGATAGCGGAGGACTTGAACATTGCCTATGGATCCGTCCAAGACATTTTGGTTAATGATTTGGGTTTCCGTCGTGTAGCAGCATAGTTGGTGTCAAAAGACCTCAATTTCATGCAAAAAAGAGACCGTGTTGAGATGATTTGCGAGGCTGAATCCGATCCCACATTCATCAAAAGGATCATTACTGGAGATGAGACGTGGGTTTATGAGTACGACACGCAATCCAGACCTCAGGCAAGTGAATGGCGAGCCGAGCCGAGCCAAAAAAACCACGTCGTTTTCAGTCAAAAAAGAAGGCAATGCATCATGAATTTTCGCCAGAAGGCCAGACAGTAAACAAAGAGTATTACGAGTATTTGGGCGTTATGAGACGTTTGCGTGAAGCAATTCGCCGAAAGAGACCAGAATTGTGGGCAGAAAACTCGTGGGTTTTGCACCATTATAACGCACCATCACACAGTGCCACCATTATTCGTAATTTTTTGACGAAAAATGCAAGAAATGCCATCCAACAGCCACCGAATGCACCGAATTTGACTTCCTGTGACTTCTTTCTATTCAATCGAGTTAAAAAACCACTATGGGGAACGCGTTTCAGCAGCCGAGAAGAAGTAATGGAAAAATCGCAGGAACCACTAATGGACATACCGAAAACCGAGTATAAAAAATTGTTCGAGGATTGGATCAAGCGCTGACATAAGTGTGTTACAGTCGATGGAGATTACTTTGAAGGGGACAATATAGATTTAGATGAATAAACTTGTATTTTTAATTTTCTGAATAAATTCTTGATCAAGGTGGTATGGTAACTCGTTTTTTATCCAACTTTCCTATACGAGTTTTATATATAATATGGCAATGGTTCATGCAACACAAGCTCATTATAAGCAACAAAACAAAATTTACGGTGTACAATATCAAGGGCAAAAATGGCGTGGGCGGAAAGATAGAAGGAGGAGAAAGGAAAGCATTGTTATGATGTTGTAGTGGTTTGAAACTCAGGTGTGTTTGGTTTCGATATTGACTCTCCAGGGGTGGGAGTCCGAATAGGACGGAGAGACTGTCTTCACTCGGAATGGATTCAGGTTGTGAATTTTAACGGTTTTTTTTTGTGCTTGAAAGTCCTACAACAGCCAAATCTACATGTCAGTGTTATGCCTTCACACGTAGATTTTTCTGACTGAGTTCCAATTACACAAATGAAAACTTTGTCGTGGCTAGGATTCGAACCTTGACCCTCAGAGTGAGAAGCGATTGCTAGTCAGTTTCAGTTTAAATGCATTTTTATTTGATCTCTTAATTTACTCTTACATGCTAGACAAAAAAATGCTTAAAAATTAGCTTAAATAACTTACAAATAGTCTTATTCTAACATACTGGCCCCATGCGGGCACTCTAAGTTAAACCTAACTCTTAATCTAAGTCTTTCGACGAATCTTACAGTCTATATTTAATTTTATATTGACGTTAAAACTAAAACTAAGAAAATAAATTTTAATCAAAAACTTAGTATATGGACTTTTTTTTAATTAAACTTACAGACTACCTAAAGAATAAATCTTAATCTACTTAACCTACTTACATATAATACATTCATACACATATATACAATAGAAGCGATTGCTAGTACCACTACACCACGTCCACCCCGTGGTACATCAGAAACTTTGTTACTCAAATAAAAGCATGTGATTCGAATTATGCACAAAGTTAATCGCAGAATGCCCAATTGTGAATTATGCATAAGGCACAATATTCTTCCTCTAATACAATTATGCTGTTCCAAATTGCTGAAAATTTTTTTTAAAAGTTCCGGGTTCTATGATTTTAGACTTCGTAACAATTATAATTTGCGAGTCAACAACGTGTCAGTTCCAGAAATCCACAAAACACACTCTTCACGATTTTATCATATTATTGCTAATGGTTTGTGTAATTAGGCCTTCTAAATAAGTTCCCTTAGCATTTTTGAAATCATAGACATAATATGTCGATTGTACTGGAGAAGATATTATGCTACGCTTAACAGGCAAATGGTCGAAACTAAGTTTATTAAGGGTTATGGGCAAGGTAAAAAGATCAGACATGTTTGTTAGACATAAATCTAATTTAGGAGGATTCCTAGCTGAAGAAACAATTTCAAAAGGAAGTCTTAACCTTAGGTCAACTAAAATGTTACCCCACGCATTAGTCCTAATACAACCCCCGGCGCCTATGCCTGCAGTTAAAACTACCTCCTATTAGGAATAAATAGTTAGTATTAACTAGCCTTAGAAGGTCACTGCGGAGATCAATTGAGGCGAGGTTGTCCCACCCGGAAAATAAGCTCTATGAATTTTCAATGAAAGACCATTAACATGGCAACACCGCCACTACTTCTCTCTTCCCTATCCAAGCGATAGCATTTATAGACAGAGTTAGAGAAATGATCAATTGAACTTACCCAAGTTTCCTATACTAATGCTAAGTCAATATAGTATGTCCTGCGGAAAGAATGAAATTCTAATGCGTTTAGCATTTCAACATATGTACTATATTAGGTGCGTCGCCTATAATCTATCGAAGGCGGTTTCAGTTGCATTTTGGATAGAGTCCAACTCAGACTACAATGCCAAAATCTGAAAACCAAATATCTCTGGTCGCAATCTTGCAAGAGTTAAATTCCGAACTTGAGAACTTAATCAAGAGAGCTACCAATCCAGTAGAAAAGTAATTACGTTGACTCACAAGCCAATCCCAATCTCAATTTGCGGAAGCATTTGTGCACACTTATCAACAAAAATAAGCAATGGCTAAGTAACTGCAGCACCAGCATCCAGAAATTTAGCATCTAGTTCCTTCTGAGTCGGATATTCAGAGTCAGTCGTTGATACTTTCGCAACTAGTTATTAGCAAAGTAAAGATGCAGAAGAGCAGACAGTATACAGTTTCTGTTCAGAAGGACATATTGGGAGATATCTGACCACACCTTATAGAGATATGGATTTTTTTTCTTTTTTTTAAAAAAAGTACTCAAGTGAGTATGAACACACTTATAGTGCCTCAGAATTTGTTAAATTTTTTTGGAAAATAGGATAGAAAGAGAAAGAAAGATGTTTCGGTTCAGTGGTTATTTCGCTCCACGAGTGGCAACCAACTTTTAGTGGGGAAACTAAATTGTTATTGTAAGTTGGTCTGTTGTTGTATTCCAGTCAACTACTCATCGTACTTGATTTTAGTTAACTGAAAAAATGAATGTCTCCCGGGCGCGATTGTGATTCGAACACTGCACCTTCCGTTTTGGAAGCCAGTTTACTGACACTTGTTGAGCCACGGCACCCCACTTAACATTATACCCACGATAGACCCTATTGCCAAAGGAAGAGGGCGCAATGTAACACAAGTTAAGGCCGTGAAATGCCATGCGGTTATATTTACCTTACTCATTATAATATGAAAAAGAAGCCTTAGGTTTGTCAACTACCATGGAAGTAATTCAGAAGTTAAGCAAGTAAATTAAACAAATGCTATCCAAGATAAAGTTGTAGCCGTATAGAACCCAAGTATTCTCCTTGGCAACAATGTGCGTATGTATATTACCAAAACCTCCTTGAACTGACAAAAAACTGACAAATCTGACTGAACTCATGATCGAGACTCAATTCCCACACCAGATTAGACGGCATACAATCAGCTTCTACCACCAAGCTATAAGGGAGCTGAATAACACAGCCCATCGTAGCTTGTCTGTCATCTGTCATCGGCTGTGGTGACGGATGAGCCTATCAAACACGCTGACTGCCGACAATATGTAAAGACATTGATAGCTTAAAGGCTTCACCATCCGTTAATCTCAGTATTTAAGTGTCATCCAGGATAACAAACTTCTTTGAACAAAACACTTCATGCCAAAAACATCCAAGAATATGTACTCGTATAAAGAAGTTTTCGGCAAGACACGGGGCTTACCACCGAGTAGAATTATTTGAATCTTCAAGGCTATGATAGGACTAATTATATCTTATGCGTCAGTTGCCTCTTGCAACAAGCTTTCTCGAAAAAACGTGCCGGCTGCTTTTTTCAGACAGCGAAGAACGGCCTCGACTACATGGGGTCTTTCCCTAGTACTCTTCCCTTCCTTCCCTGGATTTTCATTCAAAAAAAATCTATTTAGTACAAAGTTTTATTGAGGTCAAGCTATTTTCTAACCCCGGGTAAGACCATAAGTGTACACGATGTAATAACAATAGAGCTCCAGTGGTTGTAGTAGTCAAGTCACCACGGATGGTGACACGGATTGGAGAACCATATAGTTAGAGGTCTTCTAAGAGGCATAGACAATCCTAATGGCAATGAACTATGTTGTTATGAAGGGGAGAAGCATCTGGATCTGTACCGACAGCAAGGCTATCTTGCTGAAGACTTTCATGACTTCCAACTGATTCGAGAATGCAAAGCTTCTCTGAATGCAATCGAAGGCCTGAATTCTCTGGGTCTTGATTACAATTACGAATAGTTCACGGTCAAAGACATTTCCTAAGTGCTTTTCATGGGTCAGTGGAGTGTTTCTCTGTACCCGAACTTCGACTATCCAAGCGTATTTTTCCAGACGTCACTAAGTGTCAGTGACTTGCCTGCTGTCCCGTACTTTCAAGCTTTCTGACAGCGTAACGGAGCCCTACGCTCTTGCTTATCGCCGAAGTTTGGTAAGGATAAGTGGAAAAACATCCTGCGATGCTTATTGAGAGAGTGATAATGTTGCCACCGAAAACTTTCTTTTCTTGAGTCGTATCAGGCTGCAGGTACTCGACTCTGATGTGGTAGATCCTGATAAATGAAAGCGAAATTTCAGTAATAGGAGGTGCAAGAAGGGCAATAGATTATTTCTTTATTTGCGTGCTATATTCCGACAGAAAACAAAAATAGTTATTGCATGGCGATCCAGCAGCGAACTTGTCAGGATCATATTAGCATCAGAATTAGAAGATAGAGGTAGAAAAAGGGCAGCCAAATATTGCGCGGAACTGTCTAAGACCAGTCATGTCACTTACTGAAATTTTTCAAATCTCAAATGCCATAGTTGAGGCCCTATGACCAACAATAAGATATACAATGAACGTAAGTACGAAGCCTCATACATACACTATAGCTTGATGTTTAGCTAGCTACCTCCAGTTGCGCACGCTAAGTTGGTTGAGGTTCCTTTCCACTTCCGTGCGCCACCGTAATAGCGGTCTTCCTCTAATGCGCAGTGCCTTAGGGGCAGATTCAAAGATTTTACCAACCGAAGCATCCGCTGTCCATCCGCTCAACATAACCCAGGCACTTCAGTCGTTGGATCTTCACTCGATGTCGTCAATGTACAGCCTGGAGTATTCGTCTCCTCCTCCACACACCGTCTATGCAGAGGGAACCGAAAACCACACGAAGAATTTTCCTCTCAAATCCTCCAAGAGCATCCTCATTCATTTTTGATAAAGTCCATGCCTCTAGGCCATAGAGCAGAATACGGATTATTAAGGCTTCTTAACGGTCACTTTTGTTATTCGATAGAGTGCTTTGCTAGTCAATTGAATTCTTAACCCAAAGAAAAGGCGATTGTCAAGAGTTATTCTTCGTTTGATCCCAGCGCTGGTGTCGCTCTCTGATTTGATAGCGGGGCCTAGGGGGACAAAGTCAAAGTTATATCTGTCGAGAGTGATGTTCTGTCCAAGACGTCAGTGTTGGGTGTCCTTTCTTGTTGATAGCATATGATTGGTCTTGCCTTCATTGACCGTTTAACCCATTTTGACTCGCAAAAGCACCACTAACATCACGCTGCTTTCTGTCGATTATGTCAATATCATCGGCGTATGCGAGTAATTGAACGGACCTTTGAAAGACTATGCCTTTTGTGTTAGTGCCTGAGTTTTGCACTATTATTGCAAAAATGATGTTAAAGAAATCGCATGACGGGGCATACGACCCTTTTTTGACATCAAAGGGTCTTGGTAAGTTCTTTACCGACCTCGACGGTTCTTTACAAACTCGACATTTCTCTGTATAGCTCGTTTTTATAGATGATGTCATACGCGGCTTTAAAATCGAGGAATAGGTGGTGTGTATCGAATTGGAACACATGGGTTTTATCCAAGATCTGCCGTAGTGTGAATATTTTGTCAATGGTGAAATTTCCTGGCCTAAAGCCACAATGCCGTGGACAAAAAAGGTTATTGCCGAACGGCTTCAAGCATTCACATGATACGGCAGATAGGATCTGGAAGACAATATTAAGAAAATTGATGTCTTTCTAGTTGGTGCAGTTTAGAAGGTCTTCCTTCTTAAGGATCGGAGACAAACTATGCTAAGCTTCCATTCATCGGGCAAACTTTCGTCCCACCATATATTACAGATGAGTTTGCTTAGGGTGACCAGATAGCAATGATAGATTTTGTAATTGTTATGTTTCAGCAGCTGTCAAAGTTACCAATGACATCCAGCTGTCAAAATATTCTGTAAGGCTTGCCGTTCCATCATGCATCATTTTACGCATGCCGACAGTGCGGAATTTATTAAAAAAATATTATCGAAATTCCGGCTCAGTCATGAGATCGGTTGTCATCATGGCTTCAGTGTGCGGGCAATTCGTCGGAACGTGGAAAAGTTTGGTTTTTGGACCTGAAGCCACCACCCTGGCAGAAATTGGTGCGAAATGAAGAAAACATATCCGTCTTAGCGGCCAGTATCCAAGAAGACCCAGAAATGTCGATTCGGCGCCGATCAGCTGAGTCAACCCGGCTTATTTTCCGGTTTTGTTTGGGCCTACATCCGTCTAAGATTGCACTGACGCAAAAATTGAAGCCGGACCAACATAAACATTGGCGTGAACTCGCTAATTGGGCGCCGAAAATGATGGCCGGGGATCCGGGTTTTTTCCAAAAAATTATCTTCTCGGACGAGGTCCATTTTTGACTCAGCGGTTACGTCAACAAGCATAATTCCCATTTGGCCAAGCATCAATACATCTATAAAGATTGACTAGTTGGTGCGGTTTATGGCATGGCGGCATCATCGGAGCGTATTTCTTTCGAAATGAGGAAGGTACGTGGTCTGAGGTATAGAGCGATGTTAACCGACTTTCTGTGGTCAGAGCTCGACGATATTGATATATCCGAGCTGTGGTTCCAATAAGACGTTGCTACATGCTGTGCAAGCGACGCAATACTCGAAGTTTTGAAGGAGAAATTTGGTAACTTGGTCATCTTACGGCGATCGTTCATCATTTGACGCCACTCGATTAGTTTCTTTGGGGCTACGTCAAGTGCTTAGTCTACGCTAACAGTCCAACCACTTTGGATGAGCTCGAGGATCGACATGCTATGGCCGGAATAATGCCGCATCTATAGGGCCAAGTCTTCAAAAACGGGACCGACCGCTTGAAGCACTTTCAGCGAAGCTGAGGCAGCCATTTGAATGATGAGCAATTCAACACATAATGGTACGAACGTAGCTTCAAAATAAAGCCAGAATCAATTATATATCTCGTATATGCTCCTTACCAAGTCATCGCCTGCCGCCTTGAAGAGCTCGACATTTAGTTTTATTGAACTTAAGCTTAGATGTTGTTATCTTCACTTCATTCAGTTCGGGTGGAGGTTGGTCTATATCGTCCAGGCTGAAAGGTTCATTCTCCCTGACAGCGGTATTGGGCTCGTCATGGCTGTTATACGGTTTACAGAAATGCTATTTCCAAATGCTTAGCGTCGACTAGGATCCTACTCCTCCTTGTTCGTCACTACATAGTACCGTTCCGGGTTTGTGTCCATGAATTGTTTTTTTTTTACCTTTCGATAAAATTTCCGAATCTCATTCGTGAAGTAGTATCTGAGAAGCCGGTATTCATCTCTCTTCTTTTGCTCGTAGAGCTTTGAAGTAGCTACGAGTATATATGCACCAGTGGTGGCATCACCGATGTCTCTTTGGCAATGTTGCTAATGGTCTTTGATACCTGATGCTGTCGAGGCGCTCGTTAACATGACGGAAACTCAAGACTTATTGCCTAAATCTGCCTCTCATTGTAAATTCCCATGCTAATAGGCGCTCCTTTTGCCGTGGATAACAATCGCCGCAGTAAATGTTGTAGTTTCATCCTCTTTTTGTCCGACCGATCCCACCGCATTTCTTGGATGGCGATAGAATGTGCTTTGCAGCAGTCCATTGCCTCCTTAGGGCTTCGTAATTTTGGGATATTTTTTCCATGACCGTGTAGTTACCACAGCGGCACAACCTTTAATCTGGAGGGTCAATCCTATTATAATATCCCTATGACGTGGGGTCGGTCAGTCCAAAGCCAATAACACGTTCGCGGATATGAGAATCGCCTTTGGTCCAATAAGGGCTCATCCGCCACCATCTCTTTTCCAAAACTCTTACTTAGTCCCGAAAATTCTTAGCGGCCTGACCTCCAAATATGTCGGAGTAGCCCGGATAAAGTCTTATATGTTTACTTCACCGTTGATTCCATCCGGGGAATTTATCCGCTGTTCCGTTTACAGTGCTGCTATTTTTGTCTGCTGTTGCGCTTTTAAATTTAGAAATTCAAGTCCTAATGGACATCGATCAGTACCCGATACTTACCACTTGGAGGTAAAATAAGCACAATTGATGTGTAGGAACACGACATCAACTGATACCTATTTCTACAGCACCGAATCATCATTCCCTATATGTTGTTTGAAGTAAATTCAAGTTACTTCACCCCTGAACCATCAAGAAAACTACAATTGAATCTGTGGTCTCTCACCATTTTCAACAAGAAATCAAATCCCTTAATGGTATCTCCTTCTATTCCAAGATTATTTTCCATTATTATACCACTATGCCACCGATAATAAAAAAGAACGAAAAACCAAATCAAAACAAAGAAAACCAACGATGTGATTTTATCAGTCAAATCTTTGAAAACACTCCGTAGCAGCGATATCTGGGAAATGCTGAAAGTGCCCTCCACTTGGGTCAAGTCAAAGATAAGTCGAATCTACATAAGAATCCTAGCAACGTTATGTCAAATTGTCTAGACATCTTATTGGCTCAATACCAGACAACTCTAATAGAAAATGGAATACGCCATTTCTGATTTTGCCTTTTACATATCATCGGGGACTCGTTGGTCTATTCCTTCACGAAGTTGCTGCTGCTGCAGATGGCATGGCTTGTGGTCGTAGATGTGACATTGTAAAGTAACTCGTACAAGAGAATACAAGTTCAACTCCAGCTCAATGCTGTCATCTGTGGGAAACAATGACACTATCTACGTAGTTAAAAAATAAATCCTACTCTGGATACACTTTGCGATCATTTATTCAGAGGTTTTTCAAAGGACCCAACATATCCAACAAATCCACCCAACAGAAGCAGAGTATTTGGTAGAGGGGGTGTATTTGTTTTCTTTTAGGAGAGTATGCCTCAGTAGGGTTGGTTTGACGACACTCGCTAGAGTCTGTTTGACAGTTGCTGTAACTGCACAGCAGGCTGATTTATTGCCTTGTCAATTGTTCGGGGAGCCCTAAAGAAACTCCTAAGCCAGCAAGAATGTGCAGCAGATCAAAAACAACACAACAGAGTTTTTTTTTAAGGAACTCGGGCCCGCATGGAGTACTTCATAACGAAGGATATCAGCTATGAAGGGGATTTCTCTCTTGAGCGAGAGTACTATAGATGCAATTCAATACACAACCCACCGACTCCTTTTGGGAGTCAAATGCCAGCACTTTTCTTCTGTTTACTTAATTCGAAGTACGAGTATTCATACAATCGTACATTGTATTCAAAGAAAATTCAAAAGGATCTCTCGGATCCTTGAATTTCAGAGTGAATGCGAAATTTAATTTGTCAATCTTGCTGATGTTATTTGCCAACTAAAACCACATGAGGCAATGGAGTCATGTAAAAGAAACAAAAATAGTTCTCCATGGGTAAGGAAGACAAATTCAAAATCCACCAGCTCAACGGGTAGTTTTTTTGTTTCCTTTTAAAGCTCACTCTTTGGCAAATTAACAAAAAAAAACAAGAAACACGAACTTCCCGAAAACGACAGAAAGACGAAAAGTAGAATCCTTTTTTTGTTGGCGAAGCCTAATACAATGCACACCACACTTTCGGGAAGGTTGGTATTGTGGTTCCTTTGCGATATTCTGTTTCGTCTCCCTTTTGGTTACATTTAATTTTCTCAATCTACAGTTGTATAGAATTTATAAACTATTGGCTTTCGAAAATACCTTAGATGGACGAAAGCCACAGAGAAATTCGATGGAATAACTTTGCCTTTTGTAGCAGTGAATGCGGATGTCGATACTTTCGGTGTTAGGGACGGAGCTAGCGCAAGAGTTGGACCCAAGACCTCTCACATTTCAGGAAGAGAATTTCAATTTAAAAGTTTTTAATTTTTTTTTTTTTTTTTGATCGGGTGTATTCTGTCAAAGGAATTTCGGTGGCTTGAACTAGTTAAATCAAATAATGACATGAATTCCTGGCAACAGGGAACTGTTTCATTTGCACGAAATTCTCGAAATGAGGTATGTATGTGGTGCGGGACTCAGTTTTTGAGAAATTGTTGGGCTAACTTTGTGTGGAGCGCTGCTGGTTGGTTTTCTGACCTTGATTTTTGGAATCCTTATCGGAATTCTGAAATGGTAGTTTCTGATTTGTCTTGGAATCCTGTCTATTTGTAGAGGAAAGTTTGTTTTGTTATTTCGTAATTAACTCAGGTAGGATTAATTGGTACAAGATTACTTAGGTATACCGTAGAAGGATGAGGATTTTAGAGTAGAATATTAGTTCGGAATATCTGAGAGGTTTTGTGTGGTTGATTAGTGTTTGAAGAAAATTATGTTTCAAACTTTTGCAAAGAAAACCTTGCAAGTGCAACTTTGAAAGTCAACGAATCTAAGTCCTTGGTACATGCCTGTGTTGTTCTACTTAACAGAGTGACGAAAATTTCTGTTGCCAGTCAGATGTGATATATTTTTTGGCTTTCGAAAACGCTGTTGAAGACAGGTAGTGGTTGAGTTGGTGGTCTGCTTAGTCCACTTTCTACTCTTAATAAGGATGGAGGTGAACCATTAGTGTCGCTGTGCATTACGATGTTTGTATTCCAAGTGGAACTCGCCATAGCAAAAACCCTCGATTGGTTTTCTCGGCCATAATTGGGACAATAGTGCTAGAGACCCCAAATAACATACTACTAAAACTCCGGTTAATTTAGCCAACCACCCAGAGTTGCTAAACTTTTAAGTTCCTTAAATCCCGACCATAGATTGGGCTAGAACGAAGGACAGAGTTTCGGAGAGGCTCAGCATGTTACGATTTAGCTCTATACACATAGACAGGCGATTGATCAGAGCAATTTTTTTTAGCTCTGCAACTGAAAACCTTCAACTGACATCAGACGGGGGTCATATTGTCATATAAGAGGCAGTTTCAAACCGATGTTGTGACTAGCAAAAGTCGAAGTTCTTGTTGACGGAAGACGGCTTAGCAAACAAAACACACCTAGAGAAATAACCTAGGGGGTGGCAATTTTCCCTGCTCATTAAGAAAATGATTATTAATGTTAGATCAGCACTGATAAGATAAAACTTATTAATTCCTCACTATGTAGATCTAGTTTCTTTTATCCGCGTGAATCAAAAATAGTTTATCTTTGCTGCAGTTAAACATTCTTATCCATGCCATAAGACCGAGACAGTTCTCATCTCCAGGAATATAAGGCCTGAAACGAATAAAATCTGTAAATTTTAATACGGGCTATATTTCCAATGCGTAAAAATTGCAATCCCATTTTGTACCCAAATTAGCCTGTATATTCTCTAGTTTCAGCTTGTTATTGATTTTGGTTCGGTGCGGTCTAAAATATTTATAAAATATGAGTCAAGAGGAACGCCATAAAAAGATCATCGACAAATGGCTCGAAAATACTTCGAGTCCAAACCATTTCATCGCAAAAAATTTAAACATATCACGCAGTACAGTGGATCCTGTTATTAAACGATATTTGGAGACGTTGACAGTTAAGCGAAAACAGAAAAGTGGAGCTAAAAGTGGAGCACATGATGCAAATTGGATTGGACAGGAAAATAGTGGATACCATCGTAAAAAACCGGACTATGTCATCCAGAGATGTTGCTCGGAAATGTAATGCCAACCAAACAATAGTACAAAGATCTAAAAAACGTAGCGGTCTAAAAACACGACAAAAACTCAAAATACCAAAAGTTACTGAAAAGCAAAAAAGTCATAAAAACACGAGCCCGCAAGCTCGCAACACGAGTTGATCGGCAACAAGAAAGCGTGCTTGGTTTTGGATGACGAAACTTATGTCAAAGCCGACTTTACTACTGTTCCAGGTGCGCAGTTGAAGCTTCGTTTGGCAAGCCATTTGCCAATGTGGACACAGAAGCTCATCGTTTATTACAACGGGAATAATTAACTGAGAAGTGTACATTAACGAGTGACTAAAAAAACGGTTGATTCATTTCTTAAACAAACACGAGGGTTCAACATTATTTTGAACAGATTTAGCTTCAGCTCACTATGCTCATGCGACGTTGAGCTTTCTTGTTGCTAAAAATGTTGACTTTGTCCCAAAAGACATGAATCCACCTAATGTTCCACAATGTCGTCCCATTGAAAGGTATTGGGCTTTGGTCAAAGCTAAATTGAGGAAAAGTGAGGAGTTTGCAAAGGACGTAAAAGATATTAGTGCTAAATGGAAAAGAGCGTCCAAAAAGATCACGGATGTAACTGTCACAAACCTTATGAAGGACATTCGAAAGAAGTTGAGGAAAGAATGGGAACCCAAATAATTTTTTTTATTTTTTGTGCTTGTGAATGAATTTAATAAAAACAGAGTTTTAAAGCAAATAAAAAAAATTTACATGAATTTTATATGTACATAAGGACTGAAACGAATAAAATATATATAAAGATGTAGACTGTCCGTGGGCTTGTAATATCATGCTAACATTCCTCTCTGGATTCGCTCTATATGTATATTCGATACAGGACGTTTTTCTTTAAAGGTACATAAAAGCTGTTAAGATATCCTGGTTTTAAGCTTTAAATAACCGGGCCTCTTGATCTGCTCTTAGACTTACCAGGAGGAAGCTAATTAGAAAAACGATCCTATGGGAGAGGAACAGTTGTTCGAAAATTTCCAAAAAATTCTTCTTCGGATCTGATGGTCACCCGACTTACTTTCAAGGTCAACGGCTTGCTCAAATAAGCGTGTTACGCAACTTATCGATTCCAGTCACGCACACTAAATTTGACTAAGTCATTTTCTACTTAAGTGTCTTTTCTGACAAAGTCAATGCTGCTGTATAACCCATACAATGTTTCTATTTCCTAAATTCTTTCTATGTGGAGATGAAGACGGAACCAAAAATCACTCAAAGGTTAATCCAGTATTTATGAGGTCCATGCTTTCGTACCCAAGACGGTGGTATAACAGCTTTAAACAGAAGCAAAAATATACTTTATCGGTACTTTTCCGACAGCTCAAGCCGATGAGTATTTTCAAGAATAAGTCCAGTTCCAAGAAAGAGATCAACAGCATCACTCATATCCTTCACAAAGGGTTGTTAACATCGTCACCGATCGCTCTAACTTGTACACTTCTTTTATTTTTATTATTTTTATTTTTATTCTTCAAAGTATCGATACAAATAAATTTGTAAAGTCCGAGATTTTACGCCGGGGTACTATGCCCGTGGGGCGTTTTTTGTCAACAGCGCGCGGTGTACCGAGATCCCATGTGGTCCCCCATCTAGGTATTGTACTTACCGCGCTCAGCACTGCTTGAGTTCGATGATCTAGTCAGAACCGATGCTTTCGGTGTGGCGAGGCCGTTGACATCTACACTTCTTGTGCTTCTCAAAAACGTCGATCCCTATTCACGCGCTACAATCCAGATATTACGGCAGTCTACATATAGTCAACTATAAGACTACAAACCTCTGCATGGTCCAATCACCACTTAAATTGACTAATTACTAATAGATGCAGAAATCTGAAAGTGCAAGCATTCAGAGGGGCATATGTACAATAGTCCCTGACCATTTCTTATTGCAGTCAGATTAAGAAATTAAGTGCTCGTCTCTCCAAAGGCTGAAAAGGCTCCAAATAGCCTAGAAAAAGAAACTCAACTCTAGAAACATAAGCACGACTGTAGTAGCCAGAGAGCGCCTGAGCGAGACACTTTCGGCTGTGCATTCACCATCCACAAGCGCCAACAATCTGTGGAACCGGTATTGCGACATCCCACCAAAAAACACTATCGGTCCAGAATAATGGAGGAAAATAAGATGCTGCTTTAAAAAAAAAAAAGAGTATCTACCCAGGAGGTTGGATATCGGAGTATCTCGCAATAGGCACAAAATTTGGATGTCTTCCAAAAAGGTTAAGCTGCTGGGACCTGGCTTTAACTTCTTCTGCACAACCTTTACAAATTACCACCTAACAGTACGGCTTCCAGCGCGGCAATTCTGAATAAAACGAGCGACTGCCAAGGGTTAACTACCCAACCACGTAAAAAAGTAATTGTTGCGACGTGACTAATAGCCTCGGATAAGGACGGATTTTTGCGGACCTTGAACAGGCCGCGTGCAGCCGAATAATTAGCGGAGGCCCTGGACTGCTATAAAGTAGATATCACCGCAATCCAGGAAATGTGGAGGGATGGGCCGGGCAAAAGAAACATGAAAAACTGTGAGTTTACTACGGTGATTGCTGTAAGCAGCGTATATTTGGACGTGGATTTGAGTAAGCGGCGGATTTCGCAAGAAGTCTTGATGCGCTCACGCCCCAACAGAGGAAATAGTCGCTTCTCCGAGCTCCTATGATGTTAATATCATCCTAGGCGACTTTAATGCCAAAACTGGAAAGGACGACATCTTTGGTAACACAATCGGAAGCCAAAGTCTACACGACACCACATCTGAAAACGGATTTAGGCTAATCGATTTCGCTGCGGAATGTACTGTTACTATGTATAGCAAGCACAAGATTTCCTCACTTCAATATTCACACCAGATCAGAAAACTGCCAACCAGATTGATCATGCTGTGATCAACGTAAGGCACTTCGCAAGTATTTTAGATGTTCGAACATTCCGAGCGACCAACATAGACACGGACACCTACTTAGCCGCCAAAACAACGGGGAAATACTATGAGGAGATTTAACGTTGAACGGTTGCAATCGCAACAAGCCGCCAGACCTTTAGCAGATCGCGTATCTCTCAACCTATCGGGAATTCCTTTGCAGCTAGCATCAAGTGCTGAAGACCAGTGGCATAGATATCAAGAAGCCATCAGAAATGTTGCAACTGACGTGCTGGGATTTACCGGCCCACCTCCACGAAACCCCTGGTTTGATGAAAAGTGCCGACAAGTACACGCAGCAAAATAACATGCATACAAAGCGGCGCAGCACAAAAGGACGAGAGCGACTCGTGATTTCTACGAGCAAAGGAGGAGGGAAGAACATCGGCTTCTCCAGAGAAAAAAGAAAGAGCGATTAAAGAAACAGAGACGTGCTACTCCAGGAATAATGTTCGGAAGTTTTACCAAAAGGTAAAAAAACCGTGTCAGTGTACTTAATAAGGCGCGAACGGAAACCTGTAGAGATGAACAAAAAAATCTTGTAGTAGAGTCGCAGTCGGTACTGAAGATATGGAAAAACCATTACTGCAGACTGCTAAACGGCGGGACGAGACAAATTCTGCTGTCAGGCAGAGCGAACTATTCAATACTGGCGATGCAAATTAAGAATTCCTTCCACCCGACCAAAATGAACTGAAGATAGCAATATCCAAACTGAAGTCGAACAAGGCTGTCTGGAATGACGGCCTACTCGCCGAACTATTTATGGCAGCAGGAGATGACATGGTAGAGACCATACACTAACTTATTTCCAAGATGAATGTATACCTGATCAACGGAACCTCAGCATCGTTTGCCTGGTTCACAAGAAAGGAGATCCTCTAAACTGCAGCAACTATAGAGGTATCAGTATCCTAAACATCGCAAATAAGACCTGGTCTGCCGTATTGTGAGAGCGTCTGAAAATATTTTTCAACGATTTGGTTGGACCCTATCAGTGCGGTTTAAGGCCCGGTAAGTCCAGAATTAACCAAATATTCACACTACGGCAGATCCTAGAGAAAACCCATGAAGATCAGATCGATACTCACCACCTTTTTGTCGATTTTAAAGCCGCATATGAAAGCATCTACAGAGACGAGCTATATAGAGCCATGTCTAGTTTTGTCACCCCTCCAAACTCGCTGCTGCATCAAGGTCGGGGCGGCCTAACCGGGACCTTTGATGTTAAAAACGCATTTAGGCAAGGCGACACGCTATCGTGTGACTTTTCCAACATCATACTTGAAAGAATTGTGCAAAGCTTACAAGCCAACACGCGAGGTACAATCATTCAAAAGTCTGTTCAATTGCTTCCATATGCCGACGATAATGATATTATTGGTAGAACACAGTGAGCTGTCACTGCTGCGTTTGCGAGTATAGGAACAGAAACGGTAAACGGGGCCAGAACAAAGTATATGCTGTTAACAAGAAGGGGCGCCCAACATTGACGAATCGACCAAACTGTCACAATCGACAGCTTTAACTTTGAGGCAGTAAGAGACTTTGTTTACCTCGGCTCTGCTATTACATCTGAAAACTGCATTTCTTCAGAAATCAAACGAAGAATAACGCTTGCCAATCGCTCTTTCTTTGGGCTGAGAAAGCAGCTGTGTAGTAAGGCCCTCTCCCGAACAACCAAGGTAACTCTATATAAGACCCTAGTTATCCCAGTCCTGCTCTATGGTTCCCTTTCTAAAGTGGATGAAGATATCCTTGGTCGTTTTGGGAGAAAAATTCTTCGTAAGATATTTGGTCTCGTATGCATAGACGAGTTTTAGAGGAGACCATTGCGACCATTGCAGTCGAGCAGCTATACCCCGTTCTGAAACGTAATTGGAGAGGATATAATAAGGCATTCTTGGAAAGATGGTTAAGGATTTGCGTAGAGACTACCTCTCGATGACCTTTGATAAGCACGGCAAAATGCTGATAGGTCGAAAGTCATTAGGAAGCAGGATTCACTTTATTTTTCAACATGAATCACACGTGATTGTTTCCGGGCCTTAGTAAAAACCGAAGTCATAATACAAAAGTTTGTAATGCCTGCCTAATTAAATAATATTTAATTAACCAGTTTAATAAATGCGTTGACGGGTTCTGGAGGAGACGATTCAACGATGAACTCTATGAGCTGTACAGTGACATCGACTTGGTCAAAAAACTGTGCATTGGGCGTTTAAGATGGCTTGAAAATGTAGAGCGAATGAACACCAGAATTCTCGACTCGAATATTCGGAGAGACAACGCATTAGAGGAAGGCCGTAGGTAGTGCGCCCACGTTGAAGGGGACCTCAACCACCATCGATACCTACTGAGCATTACCAGCAGGTCTCGAATTACGACATAAATCTTAACTATGAAGATATTTACCAGAAGTTCCAGTAACATTTCCAAAAGCAGAGAGAATGAGGAAAAGGATTGTTGCACCGTGCACTGGTGTTTTCGCAGTTCTGTTATCTACATATACACAGATAATTTTAGAAACTTAAAGAAGTCAAATCGCTTGGACATAACCTTTCAACTGAGCCGCAATTTTTACTCACTTTCAATTCAACGTTCAACCACGTTGAGATCCGTCAACTATGGCTTATTGTGTGCATTTTCCCGACTTTTGTTCACGAGTATTTGTACTATTTCCTACTGGTATTTCACATCAAAGGGACCAGTGGTATGTTCTCGCATCCAATGCATTTTTCCATCCTCACACCCTAACGTCGTTAGGTATTTTTAGAAAATACGGGTATGTACCTAGAAAAAGTCTGGTGGGAAGCCAAATTTTTTTGTTCCCATGTACGAGTACGAGTAAGTGCTTTTAGGCAAGTGTAATCCTTCGAAGAAGTGTTGATCCTTCTTGTTTGCAGTTGAAACACATGATACGCAGGATAATAAATGAGTGATACAAAAACATTTGATAACCTTTCTGGGATAATGACATAAGTGCGACAAACAAGCATGAGTACGAATAGGAGTACTCGTACATACGTCCATACCTGGAAATACGAGTATCAGAGGCGATTTTCCAAAAAAACGAAATTACTCGTATCGTCCTGTTAAACTTAGGAGCTGGTAAACCCTGAAACAGTAACATCGGGCAGGCATGTTGAATTAAGCACTACTTGTATGAGCAGTCATGGACTTGGAACAGGGATGTCACCAAAATCTCCTGGATTCACCCTTTTGATATATGAACCCTGCAGAATGGTTCACCTAAAACGGAGGCAATTTATTAATAGAGGAGTTGCATCCTATGTGATACTGACATTCGGCTACCATTATTACGTACAGGGACCTATGTGGCATTATAAAATCACTTTCGGATCGTGCATGAGTTGCTGTATTTTCCATGGTACTCCGTCGAAGTGGTGGTAGACCTGCGATGTAACTACCCCGTCTACACTGAATTTAAAATAATTTTCTTTAGATTTATGTCTTCTAGGAAAGTTTACCCCCGAAGATCTATGCGATATTACCGATTCAAAAAATAATTGCGTTATGCTAGGAGAGTACTGGTTCTGTGACCAGTGGGCGGATTGCAGGTCACCAACTTCAGGTTGAGCTATACACAGGAAATTAAAGATCCAAATTAATACCGAAACCAGTTGGTGTAATGCTTGTAATGGTGGTGATAGTGGTGATGGCAGTGATGGTGCAATTCCTTTGATAGCGAAAGAGTATCTTAGTTTTATTTTTCATCAGAATCTCTGCTTACTTACCACAATAATTGGAAAAGTTTTCATCTCTGTGGAGATCCACAGACAGGCGATTTTCAATAATTCAAGTGTTTGCAGATAAATGCGAAAAGTTTTGTTTGAAAATAGATTATCTACTGGGTAAGGAAGAATTTGTGGTGACTGGTTACTTGGAATTCTGGTTGGCTTGTGCCGGGTAACGATAGCGAACTGGTGGCTTCACACTAGTGGTCGACGCAACCAATGCTGGAAGTTAGACATATTGCCGATTACTTATTTGGTGGTACATATTACTTGGGTGTACACTGTAGAAATAGTTTGCAGCTGCTAAGTTTATCTTTATGATATGATTGCCCATGGTCAGCCGGTAGTTTTGTTGGTTAGAACACCTGGTTTTTCTTGTCGCTTGGCTGGGTTCTGTCCAGAGCAGGACTTAGTCCTGTGCTAAGATAAACACTTTAAACAAAGTAAATTGGAAATACAATATTCAAGGCCGGAACACAAATTGAGGAGATAGAAATATGATCTTATCTCTCAGAATAAGCCTGAATCTGGCTTATTCTGGGCTGTTGAACTGCCAGTTTTCTTCATAAAAAAATTAAAAATTGTCAAATTGTATTGAAAAGATCCTTAATAAGGTTTATAAAGGGTGTTTTTGGAATTCGCAGACTTTTTAATAGGGATTGAGCGTAAAATCAGCCGTCTCATTGAGCTGCAAAGCTTCATTTATTTTCAATTTCATCATGGAATGGGTGATGCCACAAAAACGATCTCTTCGATTTAGTTCGCGAAACTTATAGTGAGATTCGCTGAATTTACGGTGGACATGGTCGGACATCTGAACGTACTGCGTGTTGAATTAGTGAAAAATTTCGTACACAGCTCACGCTATTGGATACTCACACACCAACAATAACGAGAACAGCGCATTCGGAAGAAGCTTGTGTTGAAGAGGACTTCAATTTACCGATACCTTGTCGTTCGCAGCAACTTGGTCGTTGCCCATCCACTATCTGGAAAGTAAAGATCTGAGGAAAGATCTTGATCTCAAGGCTTATCAGGTCGAATTGGTGCAAGAGCTAAAGACACGTGGCAATTGTTGCGCCAGGTGTTCAATGATAAGGCTCGTTTCTGGTTATACGGCTACATAAACAAGCAGCATTGCAGGATTTGGAGCGAAGATCACCCTCAAAAGATTGCACAAAACAGCAATGACCCTGATCAGCGGCTACTATACAGTTTATTCGTTTGTATTTTTATAAATCCTTTAGCTCGTAATGTAACTATAGCCACCACATGGTTTCCACACCTTGATATCCATAAAGGGGCTCGGCTGTTTCCTGATCAACAAGCCGTCAACAAAATTGATCAAAATGCGGTCGATGGAAAGCATTTCTTCAGTGTTTTTGTGTTCCAACGTTCCCCGCAGCTAACATCGTCTCGGACCATAACATTGTTCTCGCCAAGGTAGGGATGCAGATATCCATAATAGTCCAAAGCCACCAAACCATTGTGAGGACGTTCAATATCGGACATAGACAATTGCAAATGACCGCCAAGGCCTTTTCCGATCGAGTTTTCCTTAACCTCTCGAGAAATCCAATCCAATCTAATCCCCCTGCATCGGACGTAGGAGACAAGTGCATCACTGCCAAAGAGCAATTAGAGGAGCCGCCTTTGATGTACTGGGTTGCAGCCCGCCTCAACAAAGAAACCTCTGGTTCTAGAAAACAACGCATATACACAGCGGCACTGCAAAAAAGGACCAACAAGACTACACTAGCTCAACGAACAGAAAAAAAGTGAAGAACGTAAGCTCCTCAAAACAAAAAAGGAAAAGCATATGAAGCGCTCGATCGAGGTCTTACAGAGTTGCTACCAGAAGATTGAATTTCGGAGGCATTACAGAAAAATAAAAATAAAATCTGCAAGGATGAAGAGGAAAACCTCACAGTAAACCACAGTCGGTGCTGAGAATCCGGGACAATAATTTCTAAGCGCTGACGATGACGACCAACATCCCAACGTCAGGCAGAATGAACCATTCAACCTAATGAAGGCAGACAATATTTGCTTACACCCGACCGATATGAAGTCAGGACAACCGTATCCGTGCTTAAGTCCAACCAAACTGCTGGACCTGATGGCTTACCTACAGGCTATTTAAAAAAACAAGCGATGATTAGACACGGAGCATATATTAACTCATCTCCAAAATCGAAAGTATGCCCTAGGTATGGAACCTCAGCCTTGTCCGACCGTAATGAAGGGAGACCCGATGAAATGCGCCAACTTTGACCGTTTTATCGGCCCCTATCAGTGTGGTTTTAGTTCAGGAAAGTCCATAATAGATCAAATTTTTCTCATTACGGCAGGTCTTGGGAAAAACACAGGAATTCCAAAACGATACATACGAACTTTTCATAGATTTCAAAGCCGCATATGACAGCATCTATGGAGACGAAACATAAAGACCCAGTTCTATTGGGCATCCTTGCCCGCCAAGATCATTTGACAAGATGACTATGATGATTCACGCTGCTCGACCAAGGTCGGTAATGATCAAATTAAAAACCTTCAATCTCAGAAAAGGACTTCAAAAAAGTCGATGTGTTGGCATGTGATTTTTTCAACATCATTTTTGAAAGAATTGTACGAAACTCGCAAGTCAACTCCGAACACCACTATTTCAAGCCCGCAATTGAGCGGGCGCCAATTACAAAAAAAAAACTTTCAAAAGTCTGTTCAGTTACTTACATATGCAGATAACATTGATAATCGGAAAAACATAGAGAGCTGTCAACGGAGGATTTTCGACTATTGAATCAGAAGCGGCAAAGCTGGGTTTAGCGGCGAACGAAAGTAAAACAAAGAATATGCTGTTAACAAAGAGGGACACATAATATCGACGACAAAACGCTGCAATAGGCAGCTACAACTTTGCGGTAGTAAGGGACTCCTTAAGGAACTCTACTTGGCTATAAACTCCGACAACACCAGCAAAGAATTGCTCCTGCTAATCGCTGCTTCTTTGGGCTTAGAAAGCAATTGAGTAGCAAGGGCCTCTCTCGAGCAACCAGAAAGACATCTTACAAGACAGTCGTCATCCTAGTCCTGCTTTACGTTGCAGAAGCGTGGATATGCACTTAAGTGAATGAACATATTCTCGGGCGCTTCGAAAGAAAAGAGTTCTGGGTAATTTCGGGTCTCGTTTACATCAATAGAAAATGGAGAAGACATTTCAACTGTACGAGCTAAGTCGACCTCGTCTGAAAAGCTCGGATAACTCGGCTTAGGTAGCTAGGTCAGCTTGATGACTTGGACATCAGCGCTCCAGCTCGGAAAGTCTTTAACTCCAACTCAGAGGGAAAACACAGTAGATGACGACCTCATCTTATGGCACACACAAGTGGAAAGGGACAATTATTTATGAAATATGATATAACTGAAATGTTTTGAACGACTTTTCGCATAATTTTGCCAATGTTCCAAAACAATTTCACTTCGCCTCCAAATAGTCCAAAGTTTTTCTTAGCTTGTTGACATAGACCAAAGAATACATGTAGTTTAAAGGAAGAAGTAAGAGTGGTGCACGCGCTGTGTGTTAAAATTCGACGTATTGGAAAAAACATATCCTCAAAGCAATCCAATTCCACTTTATAGGTATGTCAAAAATAATTGTAAAATAGAGCGGTAGTGGTCTCTACCCGATGCGCAGGCATCATTCCATCCGAGATGGGCTCTGACCCCTATATCAACAAGTGGACTCTGTCGTGTAACTGCTTGCCTATCAGCAGCGCCACTCTAACCTTCTTATGGTGGGCACTGGTAACAGATTCCTGGGTACAGTTGTGTCTCTGGCTGGGGTGTGAGGAAGAGAATATATTCTCTATAATCCCAAATCCAAGGTGGAACAGCATATGGCGGCGGATGCGTGGCTAAAGGGTGTTTAGTCACTAACATAAGGGTTTGCGGTACACAGGCGCGGTTTCATTTCAAGAAATGCCTTACTGCACTACCAGGAGACCCCCGCCCAAGTATTACGGCTTTTTCCATCATAGACGTTATCTAATAAAAAGAGGGGACAGAGCAAATTACTGTTCCTATCGTACTGGTTTTTAAACGTAATGCCTCTGAAGGCTGCTACGATTTGACCAGTTACAAGCTGCCGGTCATATGTTCTGTTGGCGGCAAGACCACAGGTCCATAACAGGACTTAAACCACGGTACCATGGGAGTCGGGAACCCCAAATCTCGGTCGGGCCTGACTTGTTGAGGTAGGCCCCCTTGTGGGAGCTTGACAGTGGCTGTGGCTTAAGTCTAAATCTCAGGCAGGGTCCTCCAGTTGGTTTAGACCCGATTAGAGTTGCAGTATGTACTGGATGCTGTGATCCTAAGCTTAAGTAAGAGGTTTTAGATCAGCCTAGACTCCAACACAGTTCCGATTGGGTACTCAGGAAGGCAGCAGATGATGGCAAGGCATATCGTTGATCCCATGAATGTTTGGGCATTCAGTGAAATTAAGGCTTATATTTGTCCGAAGTTCCTTTTAAAGCACATGAGACATCTAAACTACCAGTTAAACAATAAGAAAACAATTATGATGATGGAAGCGGCCATAAATTCTGTACAATTAAAAGAGGCTATTGTACCTCAAGCACTGGTGGAACTAGCTGCCTGCAGACGATGAAACTGAAAAAACCAGAAAAGTCTACAAGGCAGGATGTATTGTCCTGGGTTGTAAGGGGAACACAAATGCGTCATCATACGAAGGCGCTGAATTGTGGGCCATTGGAATTTGAACAGGGGCAAAATAAAGGCCTCAATTTTAGGCTTTGCTGCGCCCTTCCCGTAAAGGCCCAAATATATGCTGCTACGCTGGAAGGGATAAATGGCAGGGTCAGCTATCGATTTAGCTATACTACCCTGAAGCTGAAGCTTTGATTTGACTAAGGAATGTAGCTTCAAGGAGAGGATAACTTTCTCAGTGACTCCGATATCAGCACATACACATAAACTGATGCCTTCTGGTGAATTTACGGCAACCTAAGGTAGTAACAGCAGAGCTCACCAGGTGCCTTACCGGTGGTATCATAATCATAGGGCTACTGCAAGAACTCTGGATCAACGAGGGCCATTCGCTAGGCCTCAATAATAAAAACACACAGGCAATTTGTGATGAAACTGAGACAAATCAAGGCCTGCGATAGTTTTTGACAATGACATTGAAATTTTGCCATTTACATTTCATTTAGATTCCTTGATAGGGACGCAGTTGCAATTGTCTTAGAGTGGATCTAGATTGCAGCAGAAAGGTGATCGTTTAGTTTAGTTTAGTTTAAGTTTAAGTTTATTTCTCGTAGGACAGAATAACCATACCTTCCGCGAAGCGTTAATGGCTTTTCCTCGTATTACTTTCCAGGCAAGTCTGAGGCCACACATCCTGACATTGCTCACGGACTACTGGAGTATTGTAATGGGAAGGCTTTAATCGTTGCGATGTCAACGAACCCGACTCACGGGATTGAGTCCTAATATCATCAGTACTGTCTATCGTAGAAGAAAACCTCTACGAAAAGGGTACTTTGGTGGAACAACAAGCATGAAAAACTTTGGCAAATGGTAAGGAAGGAATTAAGTAATGCCAAAAGAATAAATAATTTGGAGGATAATAGTAATCCCTCACTAGGTATAACAAAGACCTAAGGAAATCCAGGAGGAAACTCTGGAGAAACGTTTGTGAAATATTCCAGTCAAAATACAAAAGTCTCTGTGAAAAGAATATACTACCCCCCTAAGCACACTGAAAGAAACAGAATCGGACCTCACAGACATTTTCAGAGAAGCATTGGAGATCCTTTTGCAGATCCACCTCCAGAGATAATTTTACTCCATACTAACTATGACTATAACCTTTAAATAGGTAGACTGTAGACAGCACTTCTGTCTAGAGGTACCAGCAGACTTACCTCGCCATTAGTCTACATCTTAAAAGAAACAGTCTAATGGAGAGCAGTTAATGTAATCTTCATACATTAGGGAGGCAACAAACCCTCAGAATGTTCCAATCCTACAGGCCCATTAGCCGTTAGTCTCTCATGTTAATGACTATAGAAAAGCTGATTGATCTATACATAAGGGAGAACATGTTGTGGGAAAAGACCAAACAAAGTCAACTACAATGAAACTAAGCAGGATTCAACGGCTTACGCGTCTGTGCATTACATGGCCAGTGAAAGCAATCTCAACTGCGGACATAGAAGCGTAATTAGACCAATCTCGTAAACACGCCTGATCCAATAGATCAAAATTTGGTCGTAGTGCAGTATAAAACGAACACATCCGACCGTTCGTTTGACGAAATGCAACAAATTTACATATTAACAAATAAACTTAAACAAAAACGTTCCCCGTCTGAGCTTTTCGGTGGAAATTCAGATTTTCTTCTATCTTCAATAGAACGAAATCAGGGAGTGTTCAGCCATGCCCGATGACTGAACTCACGATTTACTTGCACCATCTTCAAGCAAGCCAGTCGTATGTTTTGTAAGAAGTATCGAGGCATGTGTCTGCTATATGTGAACGTCTGTAGCCTTTCTGCAATTCATAAATCGGCATATACCAACTGCCTTCCGATGTAGAAGATCGACTATCAACCAGATTTTCACACTAAGGCAGGTCTCGTCAATGACCAAGGAATTTCAAATAGAGACACACCAACGGCAAACCCTGTTATATGATAGCATCCATCGTCTTGACCTCCACAACGGCGAGCGTCAGTTTGACGGCTATTGAAGGACAAACTAAAAGAGTTGGCCTTGAAGTAAATAAGAATAAAACCAAGTGCACTTTGTCAACAAACTCCCACTTCGGAGAAAATACAAACTCCATGAAAGACACCCACCCACGAATGAAGGAAAATTTACAACTGCAAACTCCATGTGCTATAACAAGATGTGGATGTAATCCGGAAACACGTTGACTACACATGCTCGGCTACATGGAGCGAATGCTCCAGCAAGAAGATCTTCGTGTCACAGGCCCCAGGTTTGAGACAGCGAACCTTCTGCTGTTAAGTAACGCACGTAAATTTAATCAGGTAAACCTGTCCCTTAGTAGGGCTGCTCTTTTAGTGCTCACTACAGCTACTTTTCTAAGGACCACTCACATAGTACTCACATTTGAATCAGTTATCCTTATTCGTTTTTATCCAAATAGTTCCCTAGTCTGGATAAGATTTAGAGAATATTTCTTCATTAAAACCTGCACTGATTCCAACTGCAAATACATCATCCCATGTTGAATGTTCCACTTACTATTCCATCCCTCGCCTGTTAATTTAATAGATGACGTGGCAATACACCATCAAGATAGAGTGGTCCTATGTCTATTAACATCCCCTTCCAAACTTAACTGCCGAACCTTTCCATACCTAGAATTCACTACGCGGCACCACCTGCAATCTCAATAAAAGTCATCCAAAAGAACACTTTAGACTTTTGTCGGAAGCAGTGCTACGAACATTGATTAAGAATGCAAATTACACGCCAATTGAATTTTATGAAATAATTTCTACTGTAGATATTTTCATTAGCCCGATGAATAATGAATTATATTGCTGATGATGTATTTCAGACGATTAGATCCATATTTGCTTGATTTGCATAATGTGCCCTGTGCGCGTCCCTTTTGTTTATTCATTGAGTGTAGCTCTCGCTTAACCCCAGAGTCGACCCGACAGTTTCTCTTACTGTTTTCCATGAGAAATGTTAACCGTTGTTGTCCTTAAGGAGCTGCTACCCCATCTCCCCGACCCTTGTCTGTGAAAGTGTTATTTATCATTTTGATGTCAAAGGACGAGCATTGCCTTTAAATTTTACTGCCTGGGGGAGTGTTGTGTTTTATTTCCTCATTTGCAAATCGGACTTTTACTTGATTTGGCAATTTAACTCCAGAGATGTTTTATTTGCTGGCGAAGGGTTTAGGGAATCCAAAATCTAACCAGGGCAAGGACTTATTTTGCCATTCCATTTAGCAATGAGATGTTTTAGAAGTTCAAGGGTTTTATGATGGCTGCTTGGTCTATTCATCTTTTGCATAGTAAATTTGTAATTTTTCTAAAGAAAAGCCAAGAATAAGCCTTTGAAGTGAGCATATTTTTACTTTTACCATAAATACATATCATAGAAGATACAATTTTCGATTTTGAGATTAATCTCAAGAGGTGATTAAGTGGGAACCAGAGAACCAACTTACTATAAATTGTCAGCGCAAGTTGGTGTTTGGAGTGGTCGTTGCGAACAGAGTTCCGAAATAACAATTCAAAACAAAATTACGGGGTTAATGAGTTCGTTCAAGGGCATTCATAGAATTGAATTAAAGTATGATGAGATAGAAACACTTCTTCAGAATATTGTCTAGGGCACTCTCCTTGAACTTACTCTAACCACCGTCCAACAGAAATCTGTCAATACGTATATATAATATGACAAGTATTCCACGGCCTGTAGCCCAACGAGCCACAACTATAATGCACAATACTCGTTAGTTCCGAAACAGACACAAACGCGTCGGATACGGATGGATAATTTGTTAACGAATATTCGCTAATGATTTAGGATAACGACTGGATTCTGGAACGTTAAGACGCTCTTCGAATAATTTTGATCTACTATTGACCCTAAAGGAACGTGATAGCTTCACGTCCTATTTGCCAGTCAGTAATAGGATACTCGCATTTGCTGTGCTTTTTTGCATGCATATAAGCGATTGTAACAAAAAAACGACCAATCTGCGCTTTAGAGTTCACAATAAAAACTTGGTAGCGCAGATATATCGATGACGTTTAATGGTAGTTCATATGTCGGTTGGTAAATAAATTTAGCTTATTGGCAAATGCTTGATATTTCTGAAAGTTCATTGGAAAGTTCAACGCAAGCGAAGAAAATGAAACTTGGAAGCACTGTTCTATATCCGCTAAATAGATAGCGTATATAAATTGGCTTAGCGTGCAGCGCTATGTTATTGTTATAATTCACACAATTATATAATTACAATTTACAAATTATTTACAAGATGTACAAAAAAACACGGCTACTCATGACACGGTTTAAGGGTCGTGTGAAGAACATCACTATAATCCTGTGATATGCTCCACCAAACTATGTAGGTTAGTTAGCTAACTAGAAGTCGTCACCCATTCAACGCTTTACTGACACATCCTCGTCGTGATGGATGATTTCAATTCAAAGGTAGGAAGGAAATGGCAAAAGAGGGCTTAAACGGCCCAGGTATCGTTAGAAATAGAAACGGCAGACTTGGGTATGGAAAGGAACCACCAATATGAAAGCTTCAATACGTTCCGTGCGACATCCGCCAACAGTGATCGCTCCAATTTAGTGAGAATGCACTGGTATATCCGGTATCCCCATGTGCACCAAATGCGAGACCAATTTTTTTTTTCAAAACAAACACTTTGGTGGCTCAGACAATAAAGCTACATCGACTTGCATAGGAAGGCAGAAAAATATGTTTTTTAACCTGGGCAGACGCCATCGTCAGTAGAAGACAAAAAAGCTAGAGGACATTTCTATCTGCAAATACCTGATTACGGGCCGGAGAACATAGTGTTCTCAAAGCTTTGATTGTATTGGTCTCAGTGGTAGAGCCACACGAGTTGGAAATCTGACAGAATGTGGAAAGTGGAGAGAAATATGCGTGTTGCCAGTAGTGTCCAAATTAATAGATAGAGTAGCTCTAGAATGAGTTAGAGCACATTTAGATTTTACGCTCGACCACAAACAAGCAAGGTTTCGAACCAGATCCTCCTGTACCTTGCGGATCATTATGCAAGAATGATGGGGGTATAGATCTCCGCTACACTTAACTTCAACTTCGGGAAAGCCTTCAACAACTTGATCGTATATCTTATGCTTTACACAAAAGCCGTATACAAGAAAAACTCGTCGCTACAATAAAGGCTAGCTCTAAAAAATCCACGTCCTTAATCCGCAGCGGACTGCGAAATCTTAAGGGCCTTTTGGGGGAACCATATATGGAACGACCAATTTTACGCAATTAAGGGCATAAACCTATTAACACCAATATATAAAGGGGAAAATGACAGTGGATTGGTTACATCTTAATCAGTTCCATCGCAAAATATACCATGCAATAAAATCCACTTACCCAATTACGCAGACGAGTGGGCCAGCCAAGCAAACGTGGAAAAGAACAGGAGTAAGGAGGAGGAATGACGAGAACTGGGGATACGATGGAGGATAATTAAGTTTCTGCGGAACTGAGATCACGATGGTACGCGGGTTTTGTGAAACCCAGCGACCCAAGAGCGGTTTGAGGAATTGCACAATAAACAATAAAACAAACAATATGTGTACAGTGTGGCACATCGGTATCAACACACTGAAAATGAAGACGCATTCTATCATACAACGCAACCAGTGACGTCCTCCTTGCATTTTTTACTTCTCAATTCATTTTTGTTTTTATTACCTTTATCCAAAATGCTTGAATCTATTGGGTAACTTAATTCGTGAGGGTTTTTTTCAAAAATTTGAACGTTTATTTAAGAAAAACATGAACAATAGTATTATTCAAAGTATTACCCATCTGAAGCTATGACTTTTTCCCATCTTTCTGGAAATTTGTGGATCGCATCCTAAAAGAACTGCGCCGGCTTGGCAGCCAAGAATGAATCAAGCCAATTTTTGATATTCTGCTCTGATGTGAACCGTAATTCAGTGAGGGCGTTCTTCATCGACCGGAACAAATGGTAGTCAGAATAGGCAAAGTCTGGGCTATAAGGCGGGTGGGGTAAGACTTCCCATCCACTGTTTTCCAAATAGTTCTGAACCGGAATAGCAACGTGGGGCCGAGCGTTGTCATGATGGAAAATTATTGCCTCGTGTCTGGTCGCATATTCCGGGCATTTTTCGGCCACTGCTCTCTTCAAACGGATTAATTGTGTTCGGTAGCGTTGTCCATTGATGGTTTCACCCGGTCTTAGCAGCTCATAATACAGCACACCCATCTGATCCCACCAAATACAGAGCGAGCATTACCTTCGCGCCATAGGTATTCGGCTTTGCCGTTGATTTGGCTGGTTGGCCGGGTTTCACATATGATTTTTTGCGCTTGGGGTTGTCGTAATGGGTAAATTTTTCATCATCAGTAACAATCTGATGCAAAAATGACTTGGTTTTGTGGCGTTCCAGCAGAATTTCGGACATGCAAAACCGCCTTTCGACGTCTCTCGGCTTGAGTTCATGTGGAACCCAATTTCCTTGCTTTTGAATATATCCAGCTACTTTAAAACGTTTTGAAATGGCTGCTTGAGTGACGCCCAAATATTCTGCGAGCTCTTCTTGTGTTTGGCAACAATATTTATAGAGTAATGCTTCCAGTTCTTCATCTTCAAACTTTTTTGGCTGCACAGGACGTTCATCGTCTTCCAAGCCAAAATCACCACTTTTAAATCGTGCAAACCACTTTTGGCACGTTCGCTCAGCTAGCGCATGTTCACCATAAACTTCCACCAAAATACGATGACTTTCGGCAGCAGTTTTCTTCATATTAAAGTAATGAAGAAGAACTTTTTGAGTGAAAAAAATTATTGTTGTTTACGCTTCAAATGAATGACATATACCGAATGAAATGACGTACAATGATAGTAGCTTTCCAACGCATGTTCCAATGGAATAATAACAATGGAAGAATACAAGTTACGCCATCTCTAGCAAACCGCACGAACTAAGTTATAGACCCAATAATTAAACTTTAACGATCTATTTAAATTTAGCTTACTAGCTCTTATAAGCGCTAACATACTCGTACATGTGTACATTTACTCCTTTATATTCGCCATCAAAATATTTGAAAAAAAAACTTAGACTCATTTACTTTATTTTTTAATTAAATCTTAAGACTGCTTATGGTACTTAACCTAAACTACTTAGTTTAACTTAAATGTAATTGAAATGGTAAGCACTCGTTGCATCTTGACCCGAGTTCGTTTTTGGGTGCACGGCTGTCGTCAATATCGTGCACAAGTTCCGCCGGGGTCGTTAGGCATCGGTTGATCCTCGAAAGCACCGCTTCATATTGACGAGTGCGGCCTTTTCTCAGAAGCTCCCCAGCTAAGCTTTACCTGACTTGATTCTAGGAGGAGTACATTACCTAGGTAACGCACAGAACTAAGAAAGTATTATGATCCTATACCCTTCTTCAAGCCACCGAAATGCGGTGTATTGCTCTTCAGCATCGATCCGATTCTCCAAAGCATCGTACCCGCCGTAGATGAGCAGTTTTCCCTAACACCGCTTTGATGGTGGTATAATACCGGAATACCATCTCTACTCTCGTTAACCTTTTAGTACGAGTATCAATATAGTAAAATGCCACCGGCGTGATAAAGCCAGATCGTAGTCGCGGGGAAGCTTTCACGGGATAATAATCGTTGCTCATCGGTCTCACTTTAAGAAGTTGGCCACTCTAGGATTTTCAAAAAATCCATTTTTTTAATGCTTTCAATAGTCCCTTAGGACCTCAAAAATGATATCCAAAAGATTATAATATAGACATTTTAAAAGCATTTATTTCAAAACTGCATTTTTCAAGTTGACCGCACCCACAACTTGAACAATTTTCAACCAATTCACTTCAAATTTTAACTAGATCTTTAAAAATATTAATTGCGAAACTATGAATTATCCGAGTGATGGGCAATACAACTGGGCTAGCTACAACTTTTTCCTATCTTTCTGGCAGAGCTCGAATAACTTTATGATAAAAGTGTTCATCTTTTGAGGCTATTCACGAATCAAGCCGTTTTTTGAAGTCTTCATATGAGCAGAACTGCTGATCAGCCAGACCATGTGCCATCAAACAGACCAAGTATTAATCGGACGGCCGAATATCTGGAGAATATTGTGAGTGGGGTAGGACTTGCGGTATGAGGTTTTAACGGGTTTGGCAACGTGAGGCCGCGAATTGTCATGCTGTAGAATCACTTGTTGGTGTCTCTGCTCGTATTGTGGCAGTTTTTCGCATGCAATCGCTTGGAAATAGCTTGGCGGGTAACTTCTAATGCTGAAGTAAGCTCTTCTTGCGTTTGGAATAGATTAATGCCTCGAATTCAGCGTCTTCGACGGATTTTGTCCTTCCTTCACGCGGACGGTCGTCAACATCGAAATCACCGTCTTTGACCCAAGGAAGCAATCGCCGCACATTGTTTCACTTTTTGGAGCTCTCGATGCGCTTCAACCGCCGTTTATTTCAAATTAGAGAAGAAAATCAACACTTTCCGCAAACGACGATTATTTTGCACAAAATCCGATATTTTCTCACAACCAGGAGTATATGACGCCAAAACAAAATCAATGTGTCAAAACGGTTTGTTTACCATATGTCCAAGCTTGGTTCATGACGTTTTGAATATGTCAAAATCAACCAGCACTTACTGCTGGAGCCATCTATTGACAGAACTTAGTTGCGTGCCTAATATACGAGTATTGTCTAAATAAGTACGTAGGATTTTTACTTGGCATAGTTCTTTTGTTATTAACAATTTTCTGGCGATTTTTCTGCGAATTTTGCAAGTTTGACTTCAGACATGCGCCATTTGGCCAAAAATCAATATAAAAAAAAATGCTACGTATTTCTCTAGCTGTTGTTATGTACATAGAAGTCCAGTTGGCTCCTATGAAAGAGTCTTGTTATCAGAGGCAAAACCTACTCGGCCCCAATTTGACAAACGTCAAAATATACATCCAATAGATACGTATCGAACCAGGTACCATGGTATCTTACTACGCTTCTTACCGCCACTAGATGCCTGTGCTGTAAAATGATGGTGAAATTTTGCAAATTTTTTCTGGTATCCCTAGAAGCCCATTTTAATGGAGTTTGAAACAATGTTGTTTGCTACTTCTCAAAATTGATTTTCAATTTCCAGTCGACGCAATACCCCTCGAAGTCACGTTGCAAAATAGAATTGATAAGCTCGATCTTTCAATCTGGTCTGTACGCCACTAAATCGTCTGCGTGCGCTGTAACGTAATTGAGGTAACCAACTCGTGTAAATGTTAAACAGGATCGCAGATATCGGAGAAGCCGTTTTTAATTTCAAAGACTTTGCTCAAAATTGTATTACCACATTCGACTACGAACTTCTATCCCATTATCATGTTGTAAATCGTGTATAGCAGAGGTTTCGTATGTCCATACTGTTCAGCTTACAGAGAAGTCCCTCAACCATACGGTATCGAAGGCCTTTTCAAAGTCAACAAGCCAAGCACTTGTACACAGGTTCTCGCATTTATTCCATTGTATTTTATATTTAACAGCGCTCTATTGACTACTTTCTCGAATACTTTGCTAATGTTCAGAAGTTAACTAATCGACATAAGATTAACAGGGTTAGTGATATCTTTATCCATTTTTGGGATAGAGTGTACGATTGCTATTTTCCAATACAACGGAAAATGTGCGCTATTCAACGATTTTTAAGTACTCGTAGCGTAGTAAAAATATCCACTGCTTCCAAGGCTAAGTGTGTTAATACGACGTTCGGAATATTATCTACTCCCGGCGACTTTTTGTTCTTCATTGAGTCCAAGATGCATAGGAGCTCATCTTTTCACACGAACGACGACAGTAAAACCGTGATTCTCAGATCGCTAATTTTCAAGTTTGTTACGCAGATAGGAGTGATTTACATAAGCTCGATTCTGAATAACGTGATTACGGTAAACTGGATTCCTCACCATATACAGGGCCCAGAGAATAGCTCCCAGCAAATCCACTTTTTCCTGTTGGTCTTCGATCACGAAAATACCATCGCCATCGGCGACACTCTCTGGACTAATAGCAATCCTCCGTAATGTCTGTATATTTTCTGATGTTTGTGGATCTCGGTTACATTGAATGTAATTGTGATCTTTCCCTCCGAACAATTTATTTATCTGCGGGAACATATTCGGACTAATGATTTTTATAGACAGAATTTTATTACTCCAATTCAGACTTACAGATTTATTATAATTTTCATTTACTAATTGCTGCAGGTTTTTAATCCCTGACTTTAGTGCCCTTAGTTCCGCATCGCTCCTGTTAGTGAACTGTCTGTACAGCCATTTAAGCCTCGATAGCAGTCTACTTTTTTGTGCGCAGGGACAGTCCGCTCCATTGTTTGTTTAATGACGTTGTCCATTTGTAGTTAGTCTTGGTCGTCGTTTGTAAGGTTTCTATTAATTAGGGGATCGATATCACACAAATGTAGAATATGCTTTAAAATTCTGGATAATCGCTCCAGCTGCGTTTCCTCATTCGGGATCCGTATTGCTAAAGCCAGTCTTCATAGTGGTCACTATCGACCTCGAATCGGCTGACGAAATACGACGGGATATCCATCGCGAACAAATCAAGTTTCTACTCAATTATATGGGTATATTGACATCACCGGTTGTTTAACTAGTTGCCCCTAGCCTACGATGGATTATTTCCCCATGATGCGTGTCTAGCGTTAAGATCTCCAACCAGAAAGTAAAAATTGACGGCACATCGATGATACCAAGGCCTAACATCGTTCTACCGGTATTGCATACCAGGTGCGCCGTATTTCCGCCCAAAGTTGGTCCAAATTTTTGGCCGCAGATTTCTTCACATCATTCCACTCAGATTGTGATCAGGAGACTGGGCGGATCAATTTAATACATACATTTTCTGATTCTTCACAGACTTTCCTGTGTACATTGCATATTGCATCATTGTCGTGTTGGAATTTCCATCTCAGTAGCATATTTTCCTCAGCAAATGAAAGCATTACGTTGCTAAAAATCTCTCTATAATTTATTTGATCCACAATGCCCTCGATCCGACACATTGGCGAGAAAAATAGCCCCATGCAAGGACGTTGGATAATTAGGATTGAATTCCTGGTTGATCCCTCGCCTAACATACAGTCTGCCATCTGATCCAAATCGATTAAACTTTGACTCATATTTCAAACGACTTGATAAATTACATTTTGACACCAAAGGTTTCTTCCTGAGAAACCGTCCGAATAATTTTTTTTCACAGAGTCTCTGTTTAATTGTGTGCATGGAAACGATAACTTCTAGGTCTTCTGCGATTTTGTTCTTTATTTCAGGAGCTGTTAGAAATGGATCGCCATGTCCTTGATTCTTATAGGAAATAACACACCACCTAAAGTAATCTGTAGAATGATTTCATGGGCCCATGTTGCCGTTTGTATACCAGATTCATCGAATATTTGTAGTTTTTCAAAAAATCGGACAGCCTTCACTGAATTACATATAATTTCATAAGTCAGAGATTCGTAAAACATTAACATGTACTGTTATTTTACAGGGAATTCATACATTATAAAAATAAAAATTTTACTATTCTTTATCGTCTAAACATGAAATCGTCATTGTACCTTTGTCTCCGATGTGGAAGAGGAATGCATATAATGGAAACTTCCAACAACGGGAACCTACGCACATCTCCGCTATATATGATTCTATGGCCCCAGGTTTCACATAATAAGATGCCAAACTCAACCCCTCGTGTGGAGTGAGTGTCGGCCTCTTCTATATACAATGTAACCACTGTAGCCGATTTTATGCATCTGATTAACCTGAGTCTCCCTTACAGAAAGCATTCTGACAGTTAGATTAGAAAGGTTGGTTCTTTTCTCGATCCCGATCAGTGAGTTAACATTCGTGGCAACAATCTTTAGATTTACTTCATTCAGTATATCAGACTTGTCAAACATTGTCGAATAGATAACGTCTGGAGTTTGTGCACACACAAAAGAGTTTACTCTTATCCTCTACCTTATCTTTACCTAACGAGCACTCTCCATATTTGTGGTCCTTGCCACACTTAACAGCTCTGAACTGCATGTAGCATAACAATAAAATTCGATCTGTGAACACCAGCAATCTGAGCATGTGTATTTGCGGACACAAAAGATGAAAACAGCATTACGCTTCTAAAGATCACAAAGCACAATGAAATAATATTGCTCACAGCAAGTAAAGATCCAGAAGTAGCTGCCGAGTATGACAACCTCATTGTGAGCGAAGAATCGCAGAAGAAAGTAGAGAAAATCGGATCGTCATTCAAGGAAGTGCACAAGGCCAAAGATATTAGTGGCCCGATCCATAAACCGAAAAATCGAGTACTAAGCACAAGTTATTCTCACCTTGGATGTGATGAAAACATGGCGTTTGGACATTTCTCACTAGAAGCGATGGATATTTACACCACCTTGACCATTCGGAATAAAATACTCAGAAACGTCGAGACGGGTTCGTTTGGTCTGTCGGCAACTTGGATAGTCATACCATCCGCAGATGTGCTCATACGAGACTCAACTGAAAGGCCTAACTGAAGATGGTCCTAATGTAGATTAGGGTTCTAGGAAACTCTGCTGTGAGTCTCATCTATGAAGTTCATCAGCGATGTCATTTCCCGTGATCCCATTGCTGCCTGAAACCCACAGAAACTCAGTAAATTTATCCTTCTAATTACGTACAGAGAACCCTGCATTCTCAATCCAGCTTAGAGGTTATGACAGAGTCCAGCAAGTCGTCTGAAAGACAGTTTTGGTTCCATCTGGTCCCCACTATATTTTCTTCCTGCCTCATATTCAAGCCGAAACCATTCCTGGACACAGAAAAAGTTGATTTCATACTTTCGCAGTGACAGGGATTCTGGTATCATTACTTCAGGTGGCATTCCCATGAGACAAGATTCAATAGACAATCGGCGTGCTAGGTTATCCAAACCCCAGTGCATGTTGTACTAAAGACCACTTCAATTTAAACGGACGATGACTTTGAGAGTACAGCTCATGACTTGATTACCAAGGGGAGAAAGATTCCTCTGTCCATCTAGGCCAGCGTGTAAGGGAAGGCTCCAGGTATTTCTTGTTGAAAGCTTCCTCTACCAGATCCCCGACGCATAGAACATAATTGGATTTATCATTCTCATATAGATCCAGAGGACTCTCCTCGCTGATAAGCCCCATGTCTTGGCGAAACTTCATTCACACTGCCAAAAAGTCAAAAGCGCCTTTGAGTTTTTCGACGTAACATGCTTAGTCCAAAGAAATTTGTTAGCCGGGATGACATCCAACTACCAAACTTCGTTAGAGAAACGTATGTTTATGTCCTTAAGCATTAAGTTAGTCAGATCAGTCAGCTTACTCCTTTTCGTACAGAAAACAACCGCAGTTTTAAGAGGATTCACTGAAAGATAATTTCCAGTCCAGTGTTCGTCGGTAACAGCTACATAGGAGTGCCTGCGCCTCGGAACAAGTTTGGCATGGTCGAATAGACAGCATTCACATCCTGAGCGTATACGTAGAACTTTTGAGAGCGCTAAGCCGTACTTGAAACGGGACGCCGTCTTGAAAATATCAGATTAAGTTAGTCATTTAAAGACCTTATTAATAAATTGATTTAATTCTTAAGTTAAAGATTTGATTTGATTTAAAATTGTGGGCATTTCTAAGCACAAAATTGTTTCATTCATTCGCATAGCTCAGCATATACATAGATTGTCAACTACATATTTGCATGTTCCGAATATTATTTTCTTTTTATGGCTACCTAACATGCCAATGTATCGTAACTCACAGTGATGATAGACCTTTTTCACAAGACGTGTTGTTGTTAGGAATTTGCATAAATATTTAGAAAATTAATGGAGAAATTAAACGGAATTGTTGAGTACGCAAAGATGTCCTTGGATTTTATCGTGTTCAGTGCAGTACGTGGTTTATTCTACTTAAACGTGACCAAATTATGCGGTCGAGTACCGAAGGCTTATTATTATAGAACGCGTTATGAAAATGGTTCAATGTCAACTTTTTCATAAAAGTCATCTTGTCATGCGAAACATCTCATAATGAACACTTCTAAACATCAACCGAATAAGTAAAAGCAGCATCAGGTTGAATTAATCTTAGATTTTTGCTGATGATAGGAAGACATTCTCGAGCACTTGGATCTGGGACTAGTTAAACACCTTTAGTTTTGGCTATTTGTTGAATACTTGTGATAACAAACGGTGAGTCGTACGAATAGCAACATGTTAGTGAAAATATCGACTATTTTCCCAGTATCTCAGTCACAAATTTCGCTGTGTTACAGCGCTGGAAAAGGAGAAATATTCAACTATGGAGAATATTGGCACCTACGAAATCTGATCCAAAGAAGTACGCGGAGCTAGAAAAAGCGCTCACGGAGCTATCTGAGCCTAATTTGAATTCTGGAGAGCGGAACAAGGTTATTCATCAGTAAAAGAATATTTTGTCACTGAAATCTTTAGCCGAAAATCGAAATTTTGGAGGACTCAAGGAGAAGGCACTTTTCGAAAACGTCATCTGCATCAAAGCTGCATTTGCAGTTTGTTCGTAAACGCAAGTTGCAAAAGTCATTTGTTCGAAAGCATTTTCAGAGTCAAACTGAATTAGCATGGTGATCGATAATGCAGTTTGCTTCTGTCATATTTTTGAAAACATCATTTGCGTGCCATTTGCACTGTAGAAAGGCAGCCAGAAATCTGCGCTGCGCAATGTCAGATGGGTAAACCGAATTTGCCGGGCAGTAAGGAAGAATTTGGTCTCTGAAAAAAAAATATGGATATCGATTCCTCATACCTACGAGTTTTCTTCGTCTTGCACTCGGTCACCTGAACGGTAAGTTTTTCTAAATAATAATTTATGAATCTTATACATTAAGCCGTAGGACCCCGAACCAAATCCAGGAGGAGATTACATAGCAGGGTCAAACTACTTCTATCTGTGAGATTGGTCTCGGAAGATTCTTTCCAGAATGGAAAGAAATCAAAAAGATCCGCATGGAGTGGGGTTCGACGGGAAATGTTGTTACAGGACAGTAGCTTCCCTTTTGGCTACGACGAAATAATAAAAAAAATATACGAATTTGTTTACTACTTACAAACGAATAAAAAAAAGTAACAACCAGTCCAATTGGGAATATTTCGAAGAATTCAACGCAGTAAACGGGACAAGGCATTTCGTAAATGCACCCCATTCAAATCTGGGAGCTTCCATGTTGGTCGGTGAGATATTTGGAAACGATGGAAATATTGCTGCTTTTACGTCGAGTCCGCAAGCACAGGGCGCAAAGAGAAGAAAAATGAAGTGCTGGAGTACCTGAAAGAACAGGAGAAATTTGAGGCAAAACGTCATGAAGAATACATGTCCCTTGAAAGGGATAAACTGCAAATTGAAAAAGAAAAAGTAATTGCTCTTAAAGAGTTGCAATAGCTCTTACAAAAAAATGTATAATTTAAGATACTTGTTTGATTTAACGTGAAATGCACAAAAAGTCCAACCTGCAACGATTGTATTTCTAGTTTTGTTTTTATTACATCAATAAATATTAAATAATTAATTTATTACAAATTTTATGCGTATAATAAATCTGCGATTAGATCTCGTTTACAACGCGAATACTTTTGAGTTTCGGATGAATGATGAGGCAGTATTGTGGCAAATATTTTATGAGGTTACTTCACCTTGCAGTATAACGAAATTATGCAGCACAATACATGACAAAACGATAATTTTAATATTTTCTATTTTTTTTTGAAAGTCAGGTTGTCGAGTATTCAGAATTCGTCTGGAATACCAAATATAACCTTGGGAATATAACCCTTGATGAGCTTAAAAGATAGTTGAGTCGTTTTTGGGTTTCAGAGAGATTGCTATTATGTAAGCACCATCAAATATGTTGGTAATGGGTACGCGGAGTCGCCAATTAAGTGGAAGTCTGGTGGTAGTTTGAATGTTCCTTTTTCCAGTCTTTTCTCTAGCTCACTTTCCTTAAACACGCTTGCATCGTGTGATCTATCGGTCCATCCAAAAAACACATTTGTGAAAACTCCATCACTATCGCATGTCGCCTAAAATATAAAAATAGCAGTTATTTAACATTTAACAACTTTTATCAATAGTCCTACAGGTTTTCATGAATATTTTAAAAACACTGCTGAGAGAATTATTAAACTGGTCTCCAATTTCCCTGTATGAATTTTTATTTGCTAGCGTTCAGAGAGTTATGTACAGACATTCTTCCAAACTCGTACATGGCCTGCCTTTGCATTTATCCACATGGGCTGTAATTCTTATCTTAGTTTCTGTAGTTAGTTATATAAGTACATACTTTTCGTTATATTATAAGTTGGAGGAATCACAGATAACTTACAGAAAAAATGCTTTTGGACATCCTGAAGTGACTGTAGAAATTATCTTCGGAAAATTGTTTAATTGTATTCAGATAATTCCGAACTTTTGGGATTCTTCGTTCTTTATTTAGCAGTTTCAGCAAAACCTTATTTTTCTTTAATGCGTTTTGTCCACGTAAACTATAATTATTATTATTACTTGTACTTTCACTAAGATTTCCCAACACACTTTTCGCAATAAATATTCTTAAGGACTCCACGTCAAATGCAATTGCAAAAAAAAATCATGCAGGCGACACAAACCACTTTGCAGTTTGGCATTTGCAACCCTTGTGACAATCGAATTGACAATCAAAATGACGATCAAATGACGTTTTCAAAAAGAGCCAGTCCTTCGTGACAAACTTGTGTGCCGTAACAAAGATAGGACCCGCGCCAGCAGCGTGTAAAAAAGCCGTAGAGTACGAATTAACAAGAGCAGGAAATAAGCAAAGTTCATCTGGTGGGGTCTTGGCTCTTAATAGTAACAAAAGGGGTTATAAGCCACGTGGTCGCCAAAATCAGAACAATACGCTTGGGAGTCAACCAGGCTATAATGGTGGTGGAATCATAATAGCAAAAGATGCTTCAGATGAGAAAGGAACCACGATTCTGAAAATTTTGCTGCAGGATTTTGGAGTGGATTTTTTCGTGGAAAAGAGGATTTGCCGATCAAAATCTACAGATAGTAATCTGAAACAGATGAGTCCAGTTCGTCTATAAGTGGAGTCTTCGACGAGGTTAATCACATATTCGGTCAGGCGGAAATTGTAAGAGTTTGCACAGATGACACCTACATATATATTGATATATACAGGGGCATGTATCCCAGTTATAACGGAAAATGAGTTTCAGAATAAATTTAGTACAATAGAGCTAAAGCTCTTTAACTAGTACAGGTACCTAGGAAGATATTTTGGAAGTGGAAAAATCTAGTTGTATGTTGTTTTGCGGTAAATTGTCCCGCAACAAGTTTGGTTCTCTTTTTTATTGTAAGTCCCTTCGGTCCTTCTTTTCGTTGAATTGGAACACTGAGCTCTGGCGGAGGGGGAGGGCAGCCATGGTCTCATCAGGCAGTGGCCCACCAACCTCAGACCACGGAAAACAACCCACGGTTCACGGACGGTTGGCCCGGCAGAAAAGAACGAAGAGGTTCGGTCGGTGAAACCCTAAGGACAGTAGGGAGACTCACGACGAACCAGGAACTCCAGGGTGCGACAGAGAGTCCAACAGGAACACCGCTGTCGGAGCCCATAGATAGACGGCAGACTCGCAACGAGCTGCATCAGACAGGACGTCTGAAAGTCGCCAACGGGCGGGGACGGACGGTCCTTTCAAGCCAGAAACCCCAACGCGATGATGACGAGTGGGGAAGACCAACCCCAGAACTTACACCCCAACGACACAAGAAAAACGAAGGCTTAATTTACACCACATTCCGCCACCGAAGTGGAGATAGCACCAGCATTACATCTCTACAATTGATGTGGATGCAGCTTGCTAGGGAGCTAACATAGAGCAAGATTCGAAGGGTGAACAGACGACGCGATGATCTTTTTCATAGTATCACCCCAACGAAGGTGAAAAAAAGGACAAACAGTGGTGTGGACGCGGACGGCCAGCTTAACCAAGCACACCCCAACGACGTACCAATTATAAAAGAGGTTCGTTAGGAGAAGGGACGATGACCTCTTTATTAGTTAGCACCACATCGTATGCAGAGGGCCAATAAATAAGATCGCCTCCAATGAGGGAACAAAGAAACACCCAAATAAAAACATACAGACAACAACAACACCAACACCAACAATAAACAACAAAAAACTACAATACAACAAGAGGGCGGAAAGGCCCCATAACAACAAACTGACAAATAAATAATTGTAAGGAGTGACACGCTATTGGTCAGTCCCCATCCCCCCAAAACTGAGCGGCGATCCGCCGGAGTAGTTAGGGACCTGCGACAGAAATTTGCGCAGATACTGCACTTGGCTTTTGTTAGGGGTGGCGATGCAGAGGATGGCTGGATCGAGATACAGTCCCTTATTGGATTGTATGTGCACTTTCTATTCATCCAACACTCCAGCTGTCTCCAGTTTCTTTTCTCCTTCGCGTTTGTTTTATCGTGCAATAAATTTATGAACATATTGTAATTCGATCTGAGAAAAGTACCCGGACATCAGAAAGAAAAGAAACACTGCCTTTCGTTTTAGAAAAGTTTGTGGAAGTTTGTGGTTTGTGGATCCTAGCTATGCCTATTTCCTCACTCATTATAGTTCCCAGTTGTGACCTAGAAGGCAAACTCTACTAATTCTTTTGCAAACCCTTAACTTTCGCACAGACACACTGTAAGTGAATTACTAAGTTTGTACATTTCCATAACCTGCCAGAATTTGCTAGAATGAGATCGATTTGCACGTAAAGTTCACTCTGTGTGCGTAATGTGGATGACGTTTTTTGAGTAAAATGGGAGAGAAACTGATATTAATGACCATTCACACATATTCCAATATCCAATATCTAGAAAGTTTGGCATCTAAGTTAGTTCATCTATGGGTATAACTGAACAGAACTAAAAAGATCTAGAAGTCAATTTGGTAACGACCATGGAACGAAATAACCACTGAGCCCAAACATCTTTCTTTCTCTCTCTATCCCATTTTCCAAAAAACTTAACACATGCTGAGGCATCATAAGTGTATTCATACCCACATGAGTGTTAAGTTCTTTAAAAAAAAAACAAAAAGCTGGCAAACATTCCAAATATTGGACATGGGAATACGTGTGAATTATTATCCTTTACCGTCCCATTTTATACAAAACCCGGCAAAAAATACTACAGTGTCCCAAAGGTAGTAAACATTTTTGGTCGTTCGCTAAAAACATTAGAAATCCTGCCTCATCCTCCATTCCAACGCCTATTTACAATGACATTCCAGCTGTCAGCTCTTTGGACGAGCCCAATCTGCTTGCTGCACACTTTGCGGGCAGCTCAACAGCTCCAGATTGTGCTTTGTCTCCGCTTACTATTGAGTGCATCGAATATTGATTGGGACTCTTCAATTTCGCACTCATCTAGTAGCAAGAGTACTTAAAGATTTTGATATAGATAGATCCAGATAGATCCCTTCTCCTACTCTTTAGGAGTCTCTCCGAGCAGATGGAAAGCACCATTTGTTCAGCCCGTCCCCAAAAAAGGCGAATCTTTTTCTCTCTCCTCCTACAGACCCACTGCATTACGGCCCTTCCTTCCAAGGTCATGGAAACGCTGATAAGCCGTTAAATTATGCAATATCTCGAAACACGAAGGCTTCTCAATGATCTGCAGTGCGGTTCTCGTAGCAACAGGTCACCTGGTAATTTGATGGAATGTCTCCACCAAAAAGTGCAATGAAAGCGTAAATCAATCTGGCGAAAGCAAGATAGTTGCACTTTATATTTCATAAGCACTTGACAGAGTTTTGCATCAAGTTATTTTGTTGAAAATGCGAGCTTTTAGGATCGACGACTGTCTTCTTCAATGGATTAGATATTACCTTTCGGAACGTTTAACTCAAGTTGTCTTGGATGGTTTCAAGTCTGATATTCACAAAATATCTCCGGGCTCCGTTCTGTCTCCGACACTCTTTTCAATTTTCATTAGTGATCTCTTGCCTGCTACTTCTAATCCAATATATTCCTTTGCTGACGACAGTATTCTCTGCTTTTCATATTCGTTCCCGAACTCGCGTCCCTGGTTTTCGCCTCTAGAACGGGAACGGCAGCGTTTGGTAAGCTCATTAAATTCCGATATTAACAGCATAACTAATTGGGGAACTATCAACAGAGTGGAATTTAATGCTACCAAAACACAATGCTGTCTGCTCTCGTTAAAGCGAAATTTAAATAGCCAACCATTATACATGAATGGCACTTGCATCGTTGACACCGAAAAACTTTCCATTCGCGGTATGTGTGTGACCCGCAACTTGCGTTGGGATGACCACATATTCGATGCCGCCAAAAATGCTCCGAAATTTCTAAGTTTCCTCAAGTGATGTAAAACATATTTCACACCCTCTCGCCTGTCCTCAATATATAAGGCGTCAATCCGCCTAAAACTGGACTACAATGCCCACATCTGGTCAGGTGCTCCTAAGACCTCTTCGCACTTGCTAGAAAGGATCCATAATCGTACGATAAAACTCATAGGTGATGCTAATATCACTCAGTTAATGGACACCCTTAAACACCTACGATAGGTCTCATGTCTCATTTTGTTTTATCCCCTATTTCCACCACCAGTCCTCCATAGAAGCCGCCAGTTGCATTTCACCCCTTCGAACCTTAAAACGTAACATTCGTCTCGTATGAATGCACATTAGTATACTCTCAAGCCCACTTTCGGACGTACGAGTACTCTGAAGTATCCTGATTCGTTCCTAAGCCGAAGAACTAACTTGTGGAATGCCCTGCCGTGCTCTTTATTTCCTAGCCAGTGTAGCTTGCAAACATTTAAAACCAACGCACATCGGTATCTCTCGTTTTTGCCCCCCTAAGTTCCTTTCTACCACACTATGTGCAAACATCTTACGGGTATATAAAATCTCTTGTGCGCGCGCCTATTATAAAGGAGGAAAAAAGGGATCTAGGATCTATAGACGTTAACAGTCTCCTACGCTTCATCATAAGCTCAAATTGGTTCCAAGTGTAGGAGGATGACAGATTCACGTTGCATTACAATTGGCCAATAGTCTTAAGTGGGCTGGTTTCCCCAACAGCCACTCTTACCTAACCCTAACCTGAGGTTGTCTTTGTCCACATAGTACAACTATTTGTACTATGCTGATAGGTTAGTAATTGCTAGGTCATTAGTACGAAAGGTACTACACGTACCAGAACCATGAGGAAGCAGTAAGAATGAAGATGCTAACCAGAAGTACTGTTTAATTGCCAAATAGCCTGAATGTTTCAAAGGATATTGTGCGCACTAAATGGCCTTCATTTCACTTGGACTTTTTTTTATTAGGAAGGAGTTTTAGTCGATGGTTTCTCTAAATTTATTGCACATCACAAGGCATAACGAATTCTGCTGCTCAAAGTGCTACAAAAGTTTTGCACAAGATATTTCTAAAATATTGTGTCATACAATGGCCTTATTTTCAATGGGTTATTAAATGAATTTGGGGGCCAAAGGGTAACTGAGCTTTTCAGTATACGTCCGTACCGCAATGGTTTGGCGGGGTGCGGTACAGACAATCAAATCAATATTAAAAAAAATATTTGGTAGAAGGAAAAATTAATAAAAGAATCAGTCTTAAATGAGGTTCCATTAGCATATAGGGAGACACCATCCACAGGATCAGGAAGCCACCTCGTACATTAGTACCGTTATTACAAAACAATAAAAAGTGGCTAAGAAATATGTTGGCGATGAACCAATAAAAAAAAAGATTTTCAAGTAAATGAGAAAGTGATGCATAAACGACATTTTATAGATTTGGTAAAATGACAGCCAGCAACCATTTTAGAGATTGTTAGTCCGCCCACTTACCTTATTAATATAGGTAATCAGGATTCGAAATTTTAATATAGCTAATAATAAACGAATCCGACCAAAAGGGTTTGTCTTTTATATACAGACCTAGGCATGGAGTGATATTATTAAAGAATCCTGTTATATGTAATATTTTGTATGTTCATATTTTTATTTACCACTTTTTGAAAACATAAACTGAATTGAATGAATGAAGAATTTATTATGAATTATTCTTATGAATAATGTATGTCATCCTAGGGAAAAATGTTATGTGATAGTGTTAACAAATAAATAGGAATAGGCGAGCCAACAGACCAAAGGATAAATCTACATCATCGTTGAATAATTTACCTCAACCCTTAGACTGACACATTTGCTTTGCTATTATGTCACTCGTCGAAGCCGGCTGTCATTGTTTTTTTTCTTATGCCGTTTTCTCAGTTTTGATATAAAATAAAATATCAGCGAACCATAAAGTCGTGTTTCAATTTATTTTCCTTTAAAGAATAGTGGGGACAATTCCAGAAGGATAGTCTACGTCTTGGTGCCTCCTGTGAGGATTGAATGAGACAAAATAGTCTGTATTAAGTAAAAGAAAGCGAATTGTTATTTTGGCGTCTCATCGTAGCGAGAATTTTAAATAAGCGATTGTGTGTGGATGATTTATCAAGTTTTGGTCGGCTTTTTACTTATCGACTGCCATAGCATGCTTTTTAGAATTTTTTTTTATTGTTATCTTTCGACGATTTGATGAGCTGCAGATGGAAAATTTGAGTGAAATTTGATTACGAAAGTGAATGCCGTGCCCGACGGTAAATGTTGAACTTTTTGGGGCGCAAATAAAGCGACATACGAGTTGAAGGCTAAAAATTTAGACGGCGCAGCGAGTCTTCCAAGAACTTATTACGTTGTTTGTGCTTGCGATGAGTCACACCAGAGATAACTGAAAAGTAGCAATATCTTTGACGGATTTACTTGTGCAGTCAATTTTTTTTTTTCAAAAGAAGTCCGATGAATTTATTAGTGTAATACAGGGGTTCCGAATAAATTATCTAATGATAATCGAGAGTTAGCAAACAGTTGTATTGGGTCTATAACTTAATTCGTGCGAGATGGCGTAACTTGCATTATTCCATTTTAACATGCGTTGTAAAGCTACTGTCATTGTACGTCATTTCAGTATATGTCATTCATTTGAAGCGTACAAAACAATAATTTTTTTCACTCAAATATGTCGAACTTTGTGCCTGAAAAAGTGTTTTTGCGGGGAGTTCTTCTTCATTACTTTAATATGAAGAAAACTGCTGCCGAAAGTCATCGTATTTTGGTGGAAGTTTATGGTGAACATGCGCTAGCTGAGCGAACGTGCCAAAAGTGGTTTGCACGATTTAAAAGTGGTGATGGCGATGAACGTCCTGGGCAGCCAAAAAAGTTTGAAGATGAAGAACTGGAAGCATTACTCTATGAAGATTGTTGCCAAACACAAGAAGAGCTCGCAGAATCTTTGGGTGTGACTCAAGCAGCCATTTCAAAACGTTTAAAAGCAGCTGGAAATTGGGTTCCACATGAACTCAAGCCGAGAGACGTCGAAAGGCGGTTTTGCATGTCCGAAATGCTGCTGGAACGCCACAAAAGGAAGTCATTTTTGAATCGGATTGTTACTGGTGATGAAAAATGGATCCATTACGATAACCCCAAGCACAAAAAATCATACGTGAAACCCGGCCAACCAGCCAAATCAACGGCAAAGCCGAATATTCATAGCGCGAAAGTAATGCTCTGTATTTGGTGGGATCAGATGGGTGTGCTGTATTATGAGCTGCTAAAACCGGGTGAAACCATCAATGGACAACGCTACCGAACACAATTAATCCGTTTGAAGAGAGCAGTGGCCGAAAAACGCCCGGAATATGCGACTAGACACGAGGCAATAATTTTCCATCATGACAACGCTCGGCCCCACGTTGCTATTCCGGTTAAGAACTATTTGGAAAACAGTGGATGGGAAGTCTGACCCCACCCGCCTTATAGCCCAGACCTTGCTCTTTCTGACTACCATTTGTTCCGGTCGATGCAGAACGCCCTCACTGAAATACGGTTCTCATCAGAGCAGAATATCAAAAATTGACTTGATTCATTCTTGGCTGCCAAGCCGACGCAGTTGTTTTGGGATGGGATCCACAAATTGCCAGAAAGATGGGAAAAAGTCATAGCCTCAGATGGGCAATACTTTGAAAAATACTATTGTACATGTTGTTCTTAAATAAACGTTCAAATTTTGAAAAAAAAAAAAAAAAAACCGCGAATTAAGTTATATACGAACCTTGGACGAACGAGTGCAATTGACAACATGCGAATGTTGCAACAGGATATAGTGGCCAAAGTTGTCAATTGCTCCGCCACTCAATTCTGCATCCGTCTCGATATCATCGAATCATATTGGCAGTGCTTCCACCAGGCGCAGCGACAACTGGTGTTCGAGTATTCACACATTGGATGATTAGGTTAAAACTTGACCAGACATACGGCAGTAAGCACCAGCAAGTGTACGAACACATTGCGCAAAACCTGCATATCTCTTCGATTCAGCAGTCAGTAGCTGATAAATTGCGTTCTATGATACATACGGTTCATCATCATATGCGACATTTTGCTCAGCGAGCTCGACATGGAAACGCGCAATCAATGGGAATTGAAAGATTTACTGCGGTCGATGCCGAAATTAACTGCGCTCTTTGCAGAATTGGAGCAGCGTATTATGGCCAAACGAAATGTGGAGCAAAATGCGCGACGTACGCAGCAACCATAAGCATCCATAAATGTCAACGTAAATAGACCGATTAAAGTTGGTATATCGACAATCAAACATCGCTTCCAGGCATACGAAATGAAAAAGACAGCACGAATGCATGCAAAGAGAACGTCAAATCCGAACCATCAAGCTGCCGACAGTGTGGGAACGATATACGAGTATGGCATCACTTATGGCACTGCGGTGCTTTTCGTGATTTGGAAGCCATCGACCAAATGTACCAACTGCGTAAATAGGGAATTTGCGAGGCATGACTACGATCTAATCAAATGGTAATCGAATGCATAAAAAGAAATTGTCCCATTGGGATGATGATGATGATATGTCCACAGTCAGAGTCAAAAATGAAAGCTAGAAGCCATTTAAGATTTTGAGCCACTGACAGCAAAGAACCTGCTAGTGAAATTAGTGCCATTTATCGATGGTGGTGGTTTTCTGCTTCGCCAATGCAAATATACCAGACGGAGCAAAACATCAGCTCATCCTATAGGCCCAAGCACAAATCAACCGATCAGTCATCCAAAACGCACACATTGCCACAGTACACGGCTGGCCACAGTTGATGATCGCCTACCTGCGATGTTCATTTTCGATGCCTCGCATACGACAGATTATTAAAATCGCTTTGCACAATTGCACGAATTGCATACGTTTTGACAAAGACGGAATGAAAAATTTATGGGCAACCTGCCGCGGACCGAGTTGGGCAATCGGTGTGTTTCTCATCGGCAGGTGTCAATTTTACCGGACCATTTGCATTGTGCCGGCAGAAGGAACGCCCGTCAGTTATTGATCGTTGCTCCAGAGAACCAACAAGCGCTGCAGTCAAATAACGGATCGCAATCTTCATTTGCCTCACAACAAAAGCAGTGCATATCGATGTCGTGATCGGTCTCACCATTGAGGAATTTCTTGATGCATTTGAGCGATTTACTAAGAAAAAAGAGACAATGCAACAAATTTTTCTCGGACGACGCTACTACGTTTGCCGGGACCGACAACGAATTCAGGAGAGTATTGCGTAATTGGGCAAGAGCAATTCCAGAACATAATTTATCGTCGAAATCTGGTTCGGAATGGATATTTATCACGCTGGCAGCGACACATAAAGGTGGTATTTGGGAATCGGCTATCAAAATGATAAAGTAACTCTTAAAGCGATCCATTGGTGTGAAGAAGTTGACAAACGACGAACTGGGTTTAGTTTCGATTGTCATTGAGGCCGCTATGGACACATTCGGATAAGTCGGCCAACCCAATGCAGTTCAAGCCGGTGCGCACCATTCTGTCTAAACCAATTCTGCCACAACTAATTTCTGAAAAAGTCGCCGGCCGAGTTGAAAATCGATTGACATTATGGGAATAGTGGCAGAAACTTCACCAGAAAATTTTAAACGCTGGTTTTGAATCAACGAAAATTTAAAAGTTGGGGACATTATCATAGTGCGAAAGGAAAACTCTCCGCCAGCTATTTGGATCATTTGTCGAGTCATTAAAGTGCTAACGAATAGCTACGACGAATTGGCGCGGGCTGCAGTAATAAAGATGCCAACCTGACAATTCGAGTGGCCAATAAATAAATTAATTTTTCTTCCGTAGCACGATGAAGCTCCTGTTGATCATCCGATCAACGGGGGGACTGTTAACGAATAGAGGGGAATAGATAAACCAAAATGTTTCCGGCAGGGATTTTTCTTCCGGTCTTTCAGCAAAATTCGATGCAACGAACGTCTGCTGATGCCAAATTATGTGCATCGTTGTCTCTTCGATATTTGTGAATTTTTTCGGACGTCCACGGCCACATGAGTGATATTCTAGGTCGAACGAGCAATACACGGGGCCGGCCACTTTTTACAACATCTCTAGTGGTCCCAGTTTGCACAAAACGCTCAGCTAAATGCCTAATTGTTCGCATAAATGGGGAAGAACGACAAGGAAAACGAAGACGAAACACGCTGCGTTAAGACAACAGACCGGCAATTGGTCAAATAAGCAGTAAAACCAATTCTGAGGTCTTCAGTGTGTATCGCTCCATTGCATGTTGTCAACTAATCCTGACACTTAACGCCAAAAGTTACGGCACTTTCACAATATGACATCACTTTTGCCCCAGTTGGTACAATTGTAGTACGTTTTCTAGTTCGAAACTTTTGCCCATCATTGTGCACACTTTCAGATTGTGATTCGTAATTTGTTTCTAAAAAGCATCATATTGCTAACACTGGAAACGAGCTTTGACCCAAATATATCTATTTGTCCCAGGATCACTCCTCCGCTGTGCAGAAGGAGTGCGCGGTAGAGTTGCGGACTTATAAATGGATGTTTACTTCTAAGAAGCCATACTGTTCTCCTTTCATACATGTGGCGTAGGTTTACTTCTATGAAGCCATACTGTTCTCCTTTCATACATGTGGCGTAGGTTTCCGTGAATTTATGAATTGTGTGTCTGCCTTATTTTTGACCTGAAATACTGAAATACTAAAGAGTTTCCAGACCTGGAAACATATAGGCTTTGGAAGGCCTCTCTCTCCAAAGACCCTCAAAGATTCATAAATAAATCTGAGTTATCCTGGACAAAAAGTTTCAGCCTAAAGGAGCATATTAGCTCTTTGAAAGTGAAGGCAATTGAATAACAAGCTTCAACAACCAAAGAACTAGCAAACGTTGGACGATTTGAACCGATTTTTTCCCAGTGTCATCAACTCCCTAAAAGTGAGGAAGTAATGGAGGTTCATCCTCTTGCGTGTCTTTTTAGGTATACTGGATGGAGCATCCCCCGTTCTAGCCAGCATAATTGGAGAACACATTCAGGTGGAACAGCTGAACTGGTATGACGATACATAGAAGCCGGAGCCAGGAATAACTGTCCCGAGTTATGACGGTTCCCATTAATATGTTTTTGTTTTTTTATAATTAGTGCGCGCTCAAGGGATTTTGGTGCCTTTAAAGTTTGCGCACAGCGGAGGCGAAGGAAACTCAGGGAGCAAGAAAAGTTAGACAACAATGTCCATTGTCTCAAAATGTTTGCAAGTTATAATGGCTATGTGGTCATTCCAAAGCATGTTGTCGTTTACAAACATACCGGGAGTAGAAAGTTTTCCGGTTTCGACGAATGCAGACAGCGTTGAGTTTTGGAAGCACAAAATACTACTCTGTTGGCGGTTCCCCATTTAATGTTGCTGTTTATTTCAGAATTTTGTGAGCATAGCACACGCTGCCGTTCCCGTTCTACAGCTGAAGAGCAGAGGCGTGAATATGATAAGCAGGAAGTACTGTCGTTAGCAAAGAAATATAATGGATTAGAACTAGCAGACAGTAGGTCATTGTGATTAAAAAGAGTGTCAGAGAGAGAATGGGGCCCTGTGGTACACCAGCATTTATTTTGTGGATACCAGACTTGAAACCATCCAAATCAACACGAGATGAGCGTTCCGAAGGATAACTTCTAAGCCATTAAGAAAGAGATTCATCGATCACAAAGGCACGCATTTTCGACAAATGTACCTGATGCCAAGCTCTGTCAAATGGCTTTGAAATATCAAATGGAACTATCTTGCTTCTACCAGATTGATGTACGCTGTTCCATTTTTCCGTGAGACATGCATCAAATCACCAGTGGACCTGTTGCTACGGAAACCGTACTGCCGGTCATTGAAAAGTCTTCGTGTTTCGAAATATTGCATCAGCTAACAGTTTATCAGGGTTTCCATGACCTTGGAAGGAAGGGTGGTAATGCAATAGGTCTATAGAAAGAGAGAGAAGAAAATTCGGCTTTTTTGCGGACGGGCTGGACAAATGCTATTTTCCATCTGCTCAGAAAGAGTAATAAAGACTTGAATCGATAAAAAAGTTTTCGCAGTGATTTTACCAGCGAGCAAGAACACCACTTCAGAAGTACTCTTCTTACAACACGAGTGCGAAAGTGGGTTCATCTCAGTGAAGATTCGACGCACCCAAATGTAAGTGGTGACATGACACTATCTGGAAGTGTTAAACGGTCTGCGAAATGTGTAGCGAGCAGTTTGGCTGTACCTAACGATCTAACAGCTGAGATGTCATTATAAATGACTGTCGGGATGGAGAATGAGGTACAGTTTCTTCTCTTCTTTACGAGCGATCAACAATTTTTATTACCTTTGGGACATTGTATAATGACCGAACTTTTCTCGGTTTTCATCTGTTTTCTGTTCGGCCTTGTAAGACCAATAAAAGAGGTCCCTAACCCTGATCGAAAAGTTGATGGAACCCTTTATGTAAAGAAACAGAATGCAATGGAAGGGCATAATGGCCCTCCCTTAATTTGTAATGATAAACGTCTTCTAGGTGAGATATCACTTCGCTTTTACTGTCTGAATTGTCAGTTAAAAAAATCGAAGACTAAACAAAATCAGGTTGCATGCAATTACCCGTCGTGTTTTATAAAGAAATTATAAATGGCAAAGTCTCCTAGGAAAGCGGTAAAACCACCCCAATGTCGAGTAGTCTTTCTCGCATGTCTGCTCAGGTAAATGAATTTTTCAAAAGTCCCGTCATCATGCCATTCGTACACCGCTACTGGCGTTGCCGCTCTGTACGCGTATGTCAAAAAGCATAAGCGAGCTCCAAACAAAATAATTGATTGCAATTAGTTAACTCCTTCGTGCATTTATAATAATATTTACTACACACACCACATACGGACACACAGACAGTTGTTGGGTAGAAACCCTTCATAGTGACTCAGGAATGCGAAACGTTTCGCTGAACTTTAATATCCTTAAGTGTATAACAAAGTACCGCCCGGGGCCTTCAATGGTGATTGCTGAACGCAACCACTTTACTGCTACTCCTGTTCTGGCAGGAATTGAATGGTTATGTTGCAACTGAAGCCATCAAGAATCAGCGACAAAGAGCGCTATACACAGTGCTCTACTTGTCGGTGAGATGGTTTCAGTGCTCAAAGGGAGGTGAAACGTAGATTTCTCAATAAGGGTTGCACAACTCTTGTACGCAACCATAGCATTCTCTGAAACCATTTGCATGTGTGATGATGACACGCGCTTTATGCTTACGTCGAAAGTATCCTTATGCATCAACTTGTACTCGTACACATGTACACACAACTAACAGAGGACAGGACAGGAGGAGACAGAACGAGGTCGCTGGCAATCGATGAAATGAAATTTGAAATTATGCATTAAGTGGGGTGTAATATTATGTTGCTGTTACGTCGCCATTGGTGTCACTTAAACGAGGGATAGTTGATGCAGTTCTGTCAGCTAATGAATTTAAATGTTTTTTTTATGATACTCGCATCCGTACTGTCTCCCCCCAGTTCCGGCTTTCTCCTCTCAAAATAGGATGAAGTTTAGAAAATGTTCTCGCATGGATGTTGGGGTGAATTGCATGACAACGAGCTTGTGTGGCATGTAATCGGAGGCGTATACGTAACATGTGCTTTTGAATGAAATGAGGAATCTTTTGATGAATGTCATGGATACTTACATGTCATGGTAATGTAGATAAAATCGTTTGATGAACTTAAGGAGGATAATACTCAGTATATGTATAACACATACATTTAATGTATGAATCAATTGAACTATTTGGGAGCCATAGCATCTGTGCTTTGTAAGTGCTTTCAGGTTTAGAGTGAAATATTGTTGAAAGGAATTCCACTTACATTTCCAATTATACATGAAAAATCAGTTTCCGCTCTTACGAATTTAAATATCAAATCCCTTAAACAGTTTCAAGAATAACCTGTTTATAATTTTCGAAGAACAACCTTTAGCACTGTTTTCATTTGAGTCGAAGGGATTTATTTTTGCTGAACATCGTTTACAACCATGAATGACTTTCTCTAAGTGGATATAAACACCACACGCATCCATACCTTCGAATTTTGGCAATACAAGTTCATTCATCATGGTTGGACAGCGCCGTCGATTCATAGTACCATCCAGACCGGATTTATTTTCGAAGAAATACGATTCAATGATGCTTCCGGTCCAAAAACCTCACCAAGCAGTAACCGGGTGTTGATAAAGTACCATCTCTATAATCGTTCATCAATTTTCTATGTCTTGAATTCGGCAGCTATATAGATGCTGACGCAAAAGCCATCACCCTATCGAAAGATGCTATAATTTTTGCAAATGGCGACAAATACGTCAACATCGTCCAACACCAACTGGGCAAACACTAGGGCGTTTAGTCGCTCGCATAGAAGAGTATGGGATAACACGAGATACTGGCACCGAAGCAGCCGTTCTGCTGAGAATATCGCAGCTGTGATTAAAAATGTCACAGAGGATCACAGGGTATCGAATTGACGACGTGCCATGCAATTGACTGTATGATGTTCCCTTAAAAAGTGCAGACAGTGCATCCGCTGTTAGCTGTTAACCGCCAAGCGCGTGTGATCTACGCCCAAGCCATCCTGAATCTCTTCCACTTGGAAGACAACTTTTCATCGAAAATCTTCACATATATTTGTGGATATGTGAATAGCAAAATTATCACTTTTGGGGGACCGAAAATCTGCGTATGACCCACGAAGAGCCATTACACCTGTTCAAAGTTACTGCATGGTGTGCTGTTTACGCTGGAGGTATCATCGGGCCTTATTTTTTCGAAAACAGGGCGCACAGTGTGTCGAGTCAATAGAAAGTGAGGAAAAAAATCAGAAAAACTTAGTTTCCAAGTTTTTTTTTTCATAACGTGTTTTTATTTTAACAAAAAGGGTACAAAAAAAGGGTTTTTATCTATTTTTGATTTTTTTTGTTTAAAATGAAAGAATGAAACTCAGAATAAGATATTATAATTCATCACAAGAAGAATCATGTTTCTCATTAGAAATAAAGTGGTATCTTATATTTTCATCAATTCTTTTTTGTTTAAGCACAATTTTTCTCTGTGATGAAATTAGAGGGTCAGATATTAATAGCAAGTAGTTTATTACATCTTGCATGTTGTTAGACCTCGAGGACTTTCTTGCATGATGAAGCCTGGTGCGGCGGAAAGTCTTGTGTAAGCCCTCTAGTGCTTCCTCGGATGAGTGTCCAATTGGTAATTGAAAACATTTTATGATATCAATGCCATGTAAGAAAAATTTGTGCGATGTACAGGACATATAATACCAATCATACAATAAGTCTTTAGTTTCGCAAAGTAATATATTAAACTTTTAAAAGTCGGTTTCTGCACCTGCTGAAATTACACGTAAGATAACTGAAAATTTTTCAATCAATCTTTGATCTATTTTTCTGATTTCTGAACTTCTTTTAGGGTCAGAAAAAAACCTTCTGGCGGTATTGCTATCATTGGACGATCCAAATTCTTGCCTAGGCTGGTCGACATCTAACCCATTTGTTGACTTAAATTCCACCTGAATTCGTTTTTTTCTTCCTTGAATACGGCTTTGTTTGTTTCCCTTTGTACTCGTCATTTTTTAAAAGGTAATCTGTATGCAATGTGTAACATACATTCAAAAGTTGTTATCCGAAGGTGAAGAGTTGATAAGCCAAAACGATAGTTGTCTTCTTCAGGAGCTTTCTCGTAACATTTCTGTGTGTGTTCATTTCACTGAGTAATGCACCACAGACGTAGCATTTTGAAGAGGAGTTTCTGACAACACATTACACACACTTCCATCAGCCATGGTTAAATGAAATTGAAATGATATTCTAAGGCAGTATCCAGTTACACACGCAGATGTGTCACGAAGCTGATTAATTTTAGCTTGAATAGTGGCCACCTCTTCTTTCACCAGTCCGGAACTCTCTTTGCGAAATAAAAACTTGAGAGCCCTACAATACAAAGTGGATCCAGGACGATCATTTATCCAGAGAGGTTCACCTGATGTCAATTAATTTTAAGTGAACAAATGCGATTAAAAATAAATATTCGTCGGAATTTTCGGGATTTTCAAATCCAATTTTGTACAAAGTGTGGCTGCCACTACCGTCTAAGCGCCATTTGCAAATCAACTTAGCGTTAGTATTTTTCCTGACACTTATGGACTTGGCTATGTTTGGAACCGTTTTTACCATTACATCTTGGAAATCCACTTCAGCAGATGTTTCTGTGACAATAGATTTTGGCAACATACTCGTTTTCATCTGCCGTAGAGCATAAATTCTGGGAAAACAGTCTTTGTGCAATGCGTTTACGGTGTTTCGCAAAACTTGATAGCTTGGGTTGGGTTCGGTTGGGTCAAGGTCAAGTGTCAAAGCTTCCTCAGATGACAACACTTTTTTTTATTTGGCTAAAAACCTCGAAGACGAGGTTTTTCTGCAACACTCTGGAAAGGGTTTTTTCGGTCTTCTACGTTTATTTTTTAGGTCTTGGTTGTTAGACTATATGCTTATGGAAGAAATGTTGTCTGGAAACGAGGGCTACAAATCGAGCCAATCCTTGTTTCTTTTTAAAAACCGATTACGGTTCCTTCCGGACTTTTGGCACCGTTTGTTTATATTTGAACAAAGTAAAAACATGATTTCGCAAATTTTCTTCCTCTTCTGGATCTAAAACAGTCTTAATTTTGTATTCTTAATAAACTGTAATACGACAGCAAATCGGTTGGTTTGATCGGATGACCATAATTGAAGAAGTTCTTTATTAGTACACATTCTATAAATAGATGGATAAATAAACAGTTGCAAAAAAAACATTCGCAAGTTGTCGCAGACAATTTTTACCTTGTCGAAATAACCTTACTGTTCTCTTAATTAAACAAGAAAAAAATTCTTAACAGTCAGCAACACTCACTTTAAAATCTCTTTTCAACGGAACTAAAAGTGTCCTAATGGGAGTTGTTTTAAGCTTGATAACAACTGTTGAAAGGTTGCAAGTAAAAATATAAAAAAAAACAAATAACCTCTACTTGTCCTAGTGGTGTGGATCCAAGTAAAAACTGGTTTATAAGATAATTATTTTACTCTGCCAGTCGAGGCTTCATGTACTGGAGCTAACTGTCATTTTTTAAATAATCAAGTAAGGTAAGGTTTTGTGGTGACCGAGACAGCTTTCGGGTAAATTTTACCGCTAATAAAGTTACAGTTATCTTGTTTGGGAATGTGTAATGCCTTTTGAGTGTTTCGAAATAATATTTTGTAAATCTAATTTTTTAATTTTTTTCCAGTGTTCGACACACTGTGCGGCGGGCCAAACGGCTACCTAGCGAGCGCTACAGAGCTATGCTCAACGACTTTCTCCTTCCTCAATCGGATGAATTGGAACTGCAGAACATGTGGTTCCAACAGGATGGAGCAAAGGCCCATATTGCACGAGCAACAACCGAAATTCTGAGGCTAGCATTTCTGAGCCGACTAATCTTTCATTTCGGCAATGTGCACTGGCCGGCAAGATCGCCTGATTTAATTGTTCCGGACTTCTTCTTGTTTTTTGAAGTTACGGGTCTATGTCAACAAACCTCAGATTCTTGAAGCCCTCAAAGAGAATATTCGTCAAGAATGCGAATACCTATCGTCGGAATTTCTGGCAAGAGTGGTGGAAAATGCCACAAATCCGGCCCGAATGCTCATCAATTCTGGCGACGGCCACTTAGCCGATATCATTTTCTCGACTTAATGGCGAAAAATTGACGACATCAAATAAACACACGAGTCGAACTAAGCGCTAAAGATATCACAGCTAGACGTTGCATTGTTAACAGTATGCAGGTGACGTCAGTTATACTCCAGGTAGTACCTGCAATAGTGAGCAACCACCCATTGACTTCCTCCACCGCAGCCAGCACCCAAGATACCACAATTCAAAGATGCTAAATCTTTCGGTTTTAATCACTCCTGCGGCTCTTCTTATGACACGTTCTGTAGTTTAGGCTGGAATGAAGGAGAGAGTACCGCTGACGTTCAACCTATTATGGTTAAACTCTAACATATCAGAGTAAACATGAGGTTTGTGGAGTCCTACTTCTAACACCCTGTACAGGGACCCTGAAAACGTCGAAAGGGGTCCAGAGGAGCTATGTTAGGAGGACTGGAAAAGGACGTGAGGTCCACGTACGGTGCAAGGAGACGACAAGAGTAATCGAAGGTGCAAGTGTGAGTAGTCCCTGCCTTCCGGCGGCGACAGAGAAGACCAACACATCGGATTAAGCTACACCCAATGAAACCGATCAAGCTCTCGAAACTAAAACTGCATCCTCATTTCCATTTCGAATAGGGCCAAAAGGACGGAAGTTTCTGGCACACCTGATGTCGATAGCTTTTTTTGCGGATAATGTTGGACAAAATTTTAATATAGCGGCAAAATCCACATTGAATAAAACTATGAAACTTTGAATGGTATGAGACTAAGTTGTCTACAAAGTGCTGCTATCTCCTCTCTGAAGCTTTTCATGGGAAAGGCTGGCTATGACAACAGTCTGAACGGAATTGCGGAAACATTGTGTTGATAAACTGTGGGTGCTAGATAAAGCAGAAAGCTGTAATATGGAAAACGTCATTTTCAGAGTGAAGTACTTTAGGGCCGAAGCTAAACTAAAATAGACGGGCGCCATCGTCTGGATTCCGGTGCAACTGTTGTATATGAAGAAATAAATTGTATGCATAGGATATAATAGGTTGTCTGGTGGAACAGACTTTCACGAAAATACCTCACTGCTGCTTTTATCAGGCTCCGAAGACCGGTCCGTCTCGCCTGCATTGGTCTCTTCCCAACATGCCTGACCCTGATATAAACTAACTGTTAAATCTCCTTTCACTCTATATTGATAGCATGGGCCATCTACCGTTTTAAGATAAGTGATCCCTGGTACAACACGCACTGGAGCTTGGATACCTTGCGTGTCGACTATCTCTTGACTCTGGTCTTAAGGACATGCAGTCTGCGGCAATTACACCTAAATACTGCTTCAGAAGAAATATGAAATCAACTTGCTCTGTGCACAGGAATAGTTTCGGCTACAATCTGAGTCAGAAAAGTAATGTACAGTGGTCTTCACGGATATCTGAAAAACCAATTTACCATTCAGCACTGGTGTTTTGTTGTAGGACGACCACGTTCATTCTTCTTTAAGAGCACTCGCGTCTATCTTATAAGCGGAGATATTCGCAGTCCTGTTGGCAATGAACTGTATTGTAAAGATTTAAGTTTTAAGCCTTGCTAAACCCTCTTAAGACTTCCAAGCTAGTTTGCAAATGCAATATTTCTCTGAACTATGTCAGAAAGTCACAATGGGACCACGGGAAATTAAATCTCTAAAAACTTCTTAGTTTATAAGTGAGTTTTTCTGTCTGCGTCCTCGGCTAGAGCTTTCATTAACAGTAAGATGAGCATAACTCTTTGCGACTTTGCGACGTCTCTAATGCGTTAGCGACTTTTGCAGCTATGGGAAGGTTGTGAACTGCACTTCGCCTTTACTAAGCGACTAAGTGTGCTGGGCATAAGTGACACAACATCCTGCTATGCTTGGTTATTAACTCTGGATGAAAACACAAAGAGATTGTCAACAGTGTAAACTTACAGAGGAAATTCATAATTATCAAAGAATAAATAAATGTGAGAATGACACTAATTAAAGGCATACTACAGCAAATCACGTGTATCAGATTTAATGAGTAAAGTGTAAGACCTGTTAATTTGAAGAGAAGCTAAAAAAACATCCCAGCAAAGGATAATTTGGAAGGAGTCAGTACCCAAATGTATAATTCCTCATCTGAAGTCAACCCACTCTCAAACCAGATCGAACCAGATCTTAAAAGAGGAAATACAAGATCGACCAATCGAAAAGGATAAAGATCGATAGAAATTATTTGTTTTTAAGGGAAGTCAAACGCAAAGCTCGGCTCCCGAAGCGATTAAGAAAATATGCCAACAAATAATTAAACTACCCTCGACGGTGAATATACGCTCAGCCAAAAAAATTTAAGAAATGGATGGTTGAATTCGAATCGGCAGAAGTTGTTAGTGAAGTATTTAGGGACCTGGATTTAAAAAAACAAGCTTAGAAAAAGTATCCTAAATATTGTTTAAGCCAAAAACACAGAATAGGTGTACTTAATGAATGTAAAAAATATATATATTTCAAATAAAAAAAACCTCGTCTAATTTCGTTACAACTTTATTACCGGTTATCGACCGTCTCGGTGGAAAGTAAATTATACACTAACGGTCGTCGAATTATCTGTTTATTCGGCAGTCGAACCTGGCAGGCCCTGACCCTTTCATCTCTCCCTGGGAAAACTGTTTGAACCGTCGCTAGCTTCCACTGCAATCTCGTTTTTCCATCTTCGTGCACTAATACCACGTCTCCTGGCTGAATGCTTCGCGTGTCCTGTTCTCGATATTGATGTATTGAACGAAATTGGTGTAAGTAATCGTCACGCCATCGCTTCCAGTACCTTTTCAGTGCATCTTGCCGAAATTTCCACGAATTCGATATTGCTGACCCATCGCTTTGAAAAACTGCGAATAAAGTAGAATTGGAATGATTAAGGATATGGGAAGGAGTCAGAGGTTGTAGGTCGTTAGGATCATTGCTTATATATGTAAGCGGCCTTGAGTTAATAACGGCTTCCAGTTCAGATAGCAAGGTCCTTAGTTCTTCAAAACCAAGATTGGCTTTTCCTATCACGCATTTCAATGGCTCCTTTACACTCCAAACTAATCGCTCCCAGAATCCACCCCACCATGCCGCTCGCTCTGGAATATATTTTCACGTAATTCCTCTATGGGCTGCTAAACATTGAACATCAGTAGATTTCAGGAGATTCTCCAATTTACAAAATTCTAAATCTGTTCGCTTAAATGTTTTTGCATTACCGGATATAATTGTATCTGGCACTCCCCTTCTTGCGAAGAATCTCCGCAATGCATTAATGCAACTACCTACCGTCATATCTGGTACCAACTCCAAGTGTACGGCTCTTATTGCTGCACATGTAAGTAGCATAACATAGGTTTTTTGCTTTGCAGCTCCAACTGTTTCAGATTTTACATAAAGAGGTCCCGCAAAATCGACGCCTGTTGTTTCGAATGGTCTTGATGATATTACCCGTTCCTTTGGCAAGACAGTCCATGGCTCACTGGCACTTTTGCCATGCAATTTTTTACAAACCATACAATGATGGAGCACTGATTTAATTAGTTGACGATCCTGCACAATCCAGAACCTTTACCGTAAATTTGCTAAAACCATGTTAGTTCCTCCATGCATAGTGTGCTGATGCACATCCAATACTAGAAGTCTACTGAGCCAAGAATGTGTTGGTAGTATTATTGGATGACAAACGTTATATTCGAATACGGATTCGAATGCTATGTAGGGTTAAAATTGAAGAACTAGCTGGCACTGTCTTCTTTTTTAAAAGAACCGAAATTTCGGACGCGTAATAGGCTTGCTGAAAATATTTATCCAATATTCTTCTGCTTCCTTAAGTTCTAATGTATTAAGTTGTAGCTCACTAGTAAAAATTTTCTTCGCACACTTAATGAATCTAATGACATATGCAGTTATTCGTAAGATTCGTTTTAAATCACTAAATTTTTCGATATCAAATATTGGTATTTTCCTTATTTGATATCGCTCACCGCTTTGTTGCAGTACAAATGAACTTGAGATAGGCGCTGTTTTGCCCTAAGAAGATGTATCATAGCCTAACCATATTGGACCATTCTTCCAAAGCCCTGAATTCGCTAGTTGTCTGACGGTTAAGCCTCTCGTTAACAAATCAGCTGGATTTTCCTTTTCGTTGCAATGACCCCAGTCGTATATATTTGACAGACTATTGATCTCGGTAACCCTATTTGTAATATAAGGCTTAATTTTCGTCGAATGACCAAGAATCCAATTCAGGGTTATAGTAGAATCTGTCCACAAATGAGTGGATGCAATTTCAAAATCAAGGCTCTTTAACAGAAATTTACTTAATCTGGTCACTATAACAGCAGCAGTAAGCTCCAACTTAGGAAGAGTCAACTCGCCTCCACTTGTTTTTTTTATTGGACTAACCCTATTTCTAGCACAAACAAATGACACACTTATGCTCTTATCCTCTCTTTCGTTTCTTATATAGGCAACTGCTCCATACGCCTTAGGACTAGCATCTGCAAAAACATGAAGTTGCCTTTCAACTATATTATTCCCTTCCACATTAGCAGAAATACAGCGTTTAATTGAAAACGTTTCCAGGTCGCCTAACTCCTCTCGCCAGCATTGCCAAGCCGTTAACTGTTCCCCCTTTAAGTTTTCGTAGCATTCTGTGTTAGATTTCCATATATCCTGCATAAGTATTTTTATCTTAACAGCAAACGGTCCTAACACCCCCTGAGGATCATATATTCGAGCCATAGCCCTCATGACATTACGCTTGCTCCCTCTTAAAGACCGTAAAAACTCTAAGTTGCTAGGAACATCTACTCGAATTTCGTCGCTAACCGTATTCCAAATTATACCTAAAACCTTCTGTTCAACAGGAAAGTCTAGACCTTCAAATATAAATCTTTGCTCCAAACCGAAATTGTTTGTATTTCACTTTCGTAAGTTCATCTTGGCTTCTTTCATAATCGCCTTAGCTTTGTAAAATATATTATACGCTTATTCGCTATTATCCACGCTTATTATCAGATCATAAAATGACTTACGCAGTTCCTCGCAAATTGGTCCATACTTAGAACGTCTTAAATCCAGATGCTTTTAAATTGTGGCCATCAACAAATAAGAACTGGAAGTAACGCCAAATGTTACTCTTGTCATTCTAAATTCCTTGATTTCTGGAAGTTTCTGGTAAGGTACCGGCGCTATCTCGTACCATAAGAACCTATGGACATCTCTATCTTTTGGTGTCAAAGAAATCTGCAAAAAAGCTTTTTCAATATCTGATACTATGGCAATATAATTAGAACGAAAACTTAAAATTTTGGCTAATATATCTGGAATTAAATTATCTGCTGGACGAATATATTCGTTGAGTAATGCAAAACCGGGTTCACACGACGAAGCATCAAAGGCGATCCTTAATTTACTGGTAGTCTTGTCTTCACGATAAACAGGTTTGTGGGGCATATAATACAGGTTATCCCCTTTGACAGGCTTGTCACAGGCTTGTTCTGCTATACCCATCTTAAGTAGATCTCTATTATTGGTATCGTAATCGGTTAGTTGATCGCTGTTTTTAATTAACCGATTAATTAAACTGTGTAAACGAGCTAGAGCGACGCCTTTGTTGTCATTTAACTTAGATTTAGTTTTCCACGGCAAACAAACTTCATATCGTCCGTCGGCGTTTAACATTATTTCGCTGCTAACATCACCAAATATTTTGTGGTCTTCTTCATTTATTATTCCGATTTGTTCCAACCGCCAGAATTTGCTGATATCAAAACTAGACACGTCGTCTTTGACTTCACCACTGAAAAAAGTGCAACCTTTTTTTCCATCGTACTTTTACCTTGTACCGTCCAACCGAAAAACGTATTCACTGCAGCAAAATCTTCGCCTACTAACTCACTTTCATTTTGAACTTCCAATAATTATCCTGTCCAATTAAAAGATTAATGCCTTTTAAATATTTCTCCTCACATGCAAAAGCATCAGCTAAATCTAAGTGATTTAGATTGAGATCATCTTTATTTGGTACAAGTAATACGTCTGAGCATATTATTGGGACTTCAATAGCACTTATATTTATAATTTTCTCACTAAATTGGCTCTTGATCGCAAATTTCAACTAGTCGACAGTTTCGCGCGCGCTTTTTCGTGTTATCACCAAATGGAATGATACACAGCCTTTCCGCACCTACAACTGGTAAATTAAGTTTCGTGCTTAGCTCTTTGGAGACATAGGTTCGCTGACTACCGTTGTCCATTATCAATCTAGTGAGAAAACAAGCATGATTGTTGTACGGTGCACTCAATATTGCCTTTGCGGTTTGTAAAAAAACTTGTTGATCGCGGATGGCACTTGAATTTTTTTTATTGACTGCACTCAATGCTGTTGATACAGCTTTGTTTTCTTGTTCATTGGTACTAAAAGTCTTTGAAGTTTTTTCTTCTTTCCTCTCGCACATTGGTGTTATGTGTCTACCACCACACGAATCACACTTTATCCACTGATTCTTACAGAATTACGAACTATGATTAGGTTTAGAACATCGGAAGCACCTACCCTCTTTGATCAAAACAGCCTTTCTACTTTTTACTGACATCAACGCATCACAACTTTTCGTTACATGCTCACCACTTTTGCAAAAAACACATTTATCTCGGAGTTTATCTCGGGTCTGAGTGAATAATCCAGCTGCCGTACTTTGTTTGTTATAATATTTTTGGTGAAATTTTTGTTCTCCAGCTTGAGGTCCATATTCCTTTCGTTCTGAAAGTTGGGAAATTTCCAAGGCCTCGACTTCATATTTAAGAAACAAAATTGATACGTATCGTTGGCAACTCTACACATCAAATAATTATGCAGTCAGCAAACATATGGTTGAACACGTATAAGTCATTCTCTCTCCGGCCGCTAATAGAGTATCATATTATATTGGGTCTACAAGTAAGTTTCCAGCGTTTGTCAGAGATGGCGCCACCAGTGGATCCCGGGCAGAAATGTCAGACCCCATGTGTTTTATTTGTAGGTTTTGTATCTGTCAACAACTTTGCAGCGTTATATTTGAGCAGTTCTATCGGTGTCGTACATTTTATCGAGCAAAATCATGGCAGGTTTCCAGCCAAATAAACGTCATTTGCGGGAAGCGCTGCTTTTATTCTTTAATATGAAGAAAAGTGTGGCTGAGGCCTATCGTTTGCTTTCGGAAACTTATGGGACGGAATGTATTGGTGAATCGACGTGCCGCGAGTGGTTCAAACGGTTCAAAAGTGGTGATTTTGGAGTTGAAGACAAAGATCGCCCCGGAAAGCCGAAAAGTTTTGAAGACGAGGAATTGGACGCTTTACTGGATGAGGATCCGTGCCAGATTCAAGAAGAACTTGATGCATCATTGGGCGTCACGCAACAAGCTGTTTCCCTGCGCCTAAAAGAACTGGGATTCATTCAAAAAGTTGGAAACTGGGTGCCGTACGAATTGAAGCCAAGAGACGTCGAACGGCGATTTTGCATGTCCGAAATGTTACTGCAGCGGTATAAAAATAAATCATTTTTGCATCGTATTGTCACTGGTGATGAGAAATGGATTTATTATGATAATCCCGGCGAGCCCGCCCATTCGACGCCGAAACGAAATATTCACGTGAATAAAGTCATGCTCTGCATATGGTGGGATCAAAAGGGTTTCGTATACTACGAACTGCTTCCGAGTGGTGAAACCATCAAAGGACCATTATATCGAACCCAACTAATTCGTTTGAAGCGGGCATTAAAAGAAAAACGGCCAGAATATGAGACCAGGCATGAGTCCGTCATTTTTCATCACGACAACGCTCGGCCACATGTTGCGGTTTCGGTGAAAAACTATTTGGGAAATAGTGGATGAGAAATTCTGCCTCACCCGTCTTGAAGTCCAGACTTGGCACCATCTGACAACCACTTGCTTCGTTCGATGCAGAACGCTCTTACGGGAATACGCTTCAGCTCAGTAGAGGAAATCAAAAATTGGCTCGATACGTTCTTGGGCTCGAGAGACGAGAAATTTTTTTGGTCCGGAATTCATAAATTGCCAGAAAGATGGGGGAAAATTGTAGCTTCCGATGGACGATACTTTGAATAAAGCATTGTAACTATGTTTTCATAATAAAACTTCAAATTTTGGAAAAAAACGCTGGAAACTTACTTGTAGACCCAATATTATAGTATAAGCATATTATTGTTTAAGCATTTTATTATGATTGAAAATAAAACTATTAAACATTAAAGATAATTGTTTACAATATCGTTAAGACGGCCATTCCCTTCTTCGCCCGATGCATTGTCATTAGAATTAATGGTGTCATTATTCGTCGAGGAAGAAGAGGAACAGGATATCTGCTTGTGAGACCGGTGAAAGTTAATTGTCATTTGTGGAGGTAGAGCTTTTAATAAGATAGATCTCAACACAATCGTATACTGAGAAGACGGAACTTTGAGGGCCGTTAGACTTCTCATCGTTGAACTTTTTTAGCTCAAAATTTTTTAATTTTAAACCGTGGTAAGAATTCCCGCTGCCGTTACCATGCAATGAAGCATTATTCCTCTCGTCAAAGTTTGATTGATTATGTGGATTGACCTTGAATTTTGATCGCAAAAGATGTTCCGGAGTAGAAATCATCAAAACCGACTTATCGTCGTACTCAATCACCGATTCGCATTCTTTCTTGAAATCCTCTTCCGTAACCGTACTACGCATAGCCTCATCTGCTTTTTTCATGTTAATATGAGCGTTTTTTAAACGATCGAGGAACGTGATTAATTCTTGCTCGACTTTATCTGGCTCATTCATAGAAGAAAAATCAATCGTTTTAAGATACTCGGATATTGATTTGCACAATTTGGTAACTTGACCGCGACACGTGCCCCGATAGGTAGCTTCCATATTTAATGCCCGCTTGTTTTATTTTGTTTTTGGATGTATAATATTTCACACGCTATTTAATACAATTGACGATCCCGGGTTTCGGCACCATGTAAAAAAATATATATATTTCAAATAAAAAAAAAACTCGTCTAACTTCGTTACAACTTTATTACCGGTTATCGACCGTCGCGGTGGAAAGCAAATTATACACTAACTAGGCTAGAATTTGAACATTAATTACTAGATATGTGTGAATGAATGTATGTATATTATATGTGGGTGTAATAGTATGTACATATAAGCTTTAAATTTCTTCAATGAAAGGACGCGAATCTTTGCCAAATGGTTTAAATGGAACAATCAGAATGAGCTGATATGCGGGACATTAAAATGAGGAAACGGTGAAATTGAATCAATAAACTGCAACTTTTGCACTCTCATCGAGACAGCTCACCAGAAAAACTAAAAACATCCACAGCGATGTAGGCAAAATATACCCAACTCAATAACAGATTTAACTTTCACATGAACAGTATCCACCCGGGTAGATATTTGAATTTTCTTTTTCCAACATTTCCGCGACTTTATTTATTATATGTTGATGCCGCCCCTACTCAATGACTAACTTTTTTGTGGCTTTGAGAATTATTTAGGGAATCTTCCTCCATGTTTTTTAACACTTTTGACCTTTTTTTTACGTGCTCGAACAGTATCTACCCAGATACAGTATTTTTCATGCATTTTGTATTGAGATTTTCGTAGTTTGGCACTGAGGTATCATGAAACGGCTAATTAGATAAAGAAAATATTTTTTCACATATACATACGTATGTACACATACATTCCCGAAAATAAATTTAACTCTTGAAGTCATAAGAGAAATAAAAAAATAAAATTATCTGTTTTTTGTTTTACTCGTATTGCGGAAAGAAATCGATATTTTTAAAAAAAAAAATTGTAAAATGAATGTGGCAATGTGTTGTGTAGTACGCATATCGGTTTTTAGAATCGCCCGAACGACGAACAACGAACAAATACTTGTAGCAGTAGGCATTGATCCAAATGAAGCCATTGATGACGACAACTTCTTTGTGGTCGAGGATCCGCAGGAGAAGGTAGAGGCTATAGGAGCGACTTTCCAGGAAATGTACAAGGCAAATGACATCATTGGCCCGAACCACGACCTGGAGAGTCGAGTCCTTGTGCACAATTTCTGCCTTCGAAATGAAATTGTGAATTGGCGATTCGAGAACTCGGGTTTCACCCAGTTCAGTGACGAGAATATGGCAAATAATGTCATCACCAACGAAAGGGTATTACCACCGTTCATTTCGAAGGAAGAGCTCCAAATGATCTTCGAATCACTTAGAAGTAAGAAATCAGTGGGAACCGATGAAATACCGAACATTGTGCTTCGACATCACCCACTAGAAGCGGTGAACATTTATACCACCCTGTTTAATAATGCAATGAATAATGCACATTATCCAGCGCATTGGAAAACTGCGGTGGTACACCCCATTCCCAAAAGGAATAAAGATACATCCAATCCGGCGAATCTCCGCTCGACCAGTCTTCTTCCAAACATCAGTAAAGTTTTCGAGAAGGTAATCAATAGAGTCCTGACTAAGTGGGTTGAGGACAAACATATAGTTCCGGATAATCAATTCGGTTTCAAGGCGGGGCATGATATCATTCATGCTGCGTCTAAACTGGTTTCAGATATTCAATGGAACAAAGGCAAAAAACACTGCACTGGTGCCTGCCCCATTGACTTGGAGAAGGCCTTCGACACCGTATGGTTAGAGGGACTCTTCTTCAAGCTGGACAGTTTGGGCATTAGTAAACCACTGCTGTATATTCTTTTTGATATGCTCTCCAGTAGACAGTTCATCGTGAAGAATGGCGATGTGTCTTCTGCTGGAATATTTAACATAAAAAACGGTCTGCAACAAGGTGCGGTAAATTCGCCGATCCTATTCAACATTTACACAAGTGATCTCATGGGTTCACTTCACCATGCCATAGCGTACGCAGACGACTTAATCGCGTACAGATCAGGTCCAAAGATTGAGGACATTAATACACTTTTGCAAGGTGACTTCGACAAAATTAAACAATATTGCGACGACTGGAAGTTGAAAATCAACTTTCAGATGTCGGAAATCATTCTGTTTAGGACGCCGTTGTCTGGGGCCTCTAGGGATACCAGAAAGAATTGGCGAAAGTTCTCTATCGTCGGACAACATGGACAGCCACTTGCTTGTCGAAATGTAGTCAGATACGAGTACCTTGGGATCTGGCTAGATCAATATCTGTATTTTAACAAACATATAGATGTTGCTCTGGCCAGAGCCAGAGGTGCTTTTGCCCTTACAAAGAGACTGTTTTATAACAGCCAACTCGATGCGAGGGTGAAGGTGATCTGCTACATGGCCCTTATCAGGCCCATGCTTGTATTTGGATGTCCTGTGTGGTTCAACGTGAGAGCAAGTTTGTTGGAAAAGATTCGGGTGTTTGAGAGGGCTTGCCTTAGGGCTTGTCTTCGATTATACAGAATACCAGAGTCTGAGTACATAAAATTCTATCCTAATGAGGTCTTATAAAATAGGGCGAACCTAAAAAGAGTGGACAATTTTGTAATTAAGTTGACTCGAAGGCACATTGCAAGAGCAATGACATCGTCGAACAACCTGACCTCCGGGGCTTACTACCCTAATTATATGTATCAAGAGAGAGTTCGCTTTGACGGCTATGTTCCTCCAGAAGCGTTCCTCTACCTAGATAGCAAAGGTCTGATCCAGGACAGATTGGCGGTGCGGCTAATCTTCCACGTTGCTCGAAAAGCTGCGGACAGGCGATTCAACTACGACAGAGACGTCGCACACGGCAGTGCGGAGCGTCTCAGGTTCAGTAAGGCGGTAGGGAGTCGCGACAAGAGGGATGTTGCTCAGCAGCACCAACAATTTTGGTGGCTTGTTGAAGAAGAGGATGCGTCGTCGTCGAATTCCTCCAGCAATAGATAGCTTCACGTGAAGCAAAGTGGGCCAGCCTAATTTCTTTTTTAGCCATGGCCGGCTTCCATAGTTTTAGGAAAAAAAATAAATAAAAAATAAAAAATTAAAAGAAAAAAAGTATATATATGTGCATATATTTATATATTAAGTATATATATATTATGTATATATATATTTGTATGTGTATGTTATGTATTAGATGTAAGTAGGTTAAGTAGATTAAGATTTATTCTTAGGTAGTTTGTAAGTGTTAGTTTTAAGTTTTATAATAAAGTAAAAAAGAAGAACATGTTACTAAGTTTTTGTTAAAAAATGTTTTTTTAGTTTTAATAATGAATAGAGATAGTACAGACATGTAACGTAAGATTCGTCGAAAGACATAGTGTAAGTGTTAGGTTTAACTTAGAGTGCCCGCATGGGGCCAGTAAGTTAGAATAAGAATATTTGTAAGTTAATTAAGCTCACTTTTAAGCGTTTTTTTGTCTAGCATGTAAGAATTAATTAGTGAATGATAATAAAAATGCATATAAACTGAAAAACTGACGCATATCGGTTCTCTGTATTTGGCACAGGCATGACGTGTAGGTCGCTTGTTTTTATTTAGTTGGTAACACATATAGCATTCACCCTTTTGTAGTAAGCGACTACTGGAATCTCGATCGTCGGCGTCATCTTTAAGAAACGTCTCGTCAGCAAAATTTAATGCACCAATCGAATGACCTAAAATGCACTCCATAACATTTCATATAGCAAATACACTCGTTGCTCTAGGATTTTTTGCCCTCTTTTTGATAAGAGGGATACACAAGTTCTCTCCTAATCTCTTACGTCTCCGAGTTTGTTTCACAGCCGATGTGCCTTGTGGACTATTTGAAGAGTAAATTATGTTACCCGCAAGTACTACTGTATCCAACAAATTATAAAACCAAGTCAACGGCCATCTATACGTATCTGTCTTCCTTTTCGTTGTGTACTAGCTCAACATTTTGCCCATGGTGTCCACTCCACCTTTAGTATGATTGTAGTAGTGGATTATATCCGGTTTCTGTTTTGGTCCGGAAACGGATTTACCACTATGAAATGTTGAGAGTAAGACTACTGACTTGTCTTTCTTTGAGACGTAGGAGAATAAAACAGCATTTTGCCTGAACCCAAACTCGGAGGACAAAACTATTTGGCTTTTCGAGGGCTTGAATTTGTCAGGCAAATAGCGTTTATTCTTCTTTAGGGTTCCCAGAATTGACATTTTCCAACCAACTAGTTCATTAGCCAATGAAATGGTTGTAAAAAAATTGTCAATGGTCATATTTCGACCCGTATTATTGTTAGGAGCAACCAGCTGTTTTACAATTCTCTCGCCTTGATTTACGTTTCTCACACCACCCACCTTCCTAGTGTATATTTGTCCATTTAGGGGGTATGGAATCAAAAGCCCACTGTTGCGGCGTTTCAAGTGTGTTAACTTTGGTTATATGTACACACCTCGTGAACATTCTGTCCAAGTGTCATTTATAATGCTAAGCCGAACCTCTAGACCAGAGCAGGCACGGAAGCTCTATAATCTTCCCGAGTTTGACGGTCAGTGAGAGGTATGGCCTATGTTTATGGAGTCGTTTTCGATGAATACAATGATCGTCAAAACATGCTGTGTCTACAAATGTCCCTAAAAAGAAAGGTAAGAGAGACCATGGAGTGTTTGCTGATTCACAGTGCCAACGTCGGACAAGTGATGAAGATACTCCAGGATAGGTTTGTCAGGCCAGACCAATTTGTGAGAAGCCAAATAGCGAGGATAAGGAGCGTTCTACCCATTGCTGAGAATCGTGTGGAGCAGTTGGTACCATTTTCTACCAAGGTACAGAACCTGTCTTATTTCTTCGAAGCGGCGGGTTGCACACAACACTTATATAACCCCACTCTTATGGAGGAACTTATCCGGAAATTACCAATTCAAAAGAGACTGGATTAGGCTAGAAACGCAGCCACGATAACAAACCCAAGCATCAAGAATTTTAGTACCTGACTACAGGAGCTAGCCAACGTGGTGAGCTCCATCTGCGAAAGCGACCAGTCTCCACAGGGCGATACCAAGGGTGGGGGACGATCGAGGTTCTTCTATGCAGGTGAGGTAGTGGGTAACTGCAAAGTTTGTAGCGCAAATCATAATATTGAGAGGTGTAGGCAATTCAAGGAAATGAGCAAGAATCCACGGTGGCATTTCGTGCGACAAACGAGGTTGTGTTTCAATTGTTTAGATGAAGGTCATCGAAGTAACAACTGTTCACAGCGGCATAAGTGTGATTTTAAGGACTGTAGTAAGAAGCTGGATGGGCTTTTGCATTCATCGGGGCCCGAAAAAAGTGCAATACGTCAGCCAAATCAGCGTGTTCTTACCAACTCAATTGTGAATTCGTGTACCAATAGACTCCTATTTAAAATACTGCCAGTAATCTTATACGCAAAAGGCAGGGAAGTACGCTTTGTTAGATGAGGGCTCCACAGTATCGCTGATAAATCAAAACTTAGCGGATCGTCTAGGTTTAAAAGGTGCCGAGGAAAATTTGGAGCTGCAGTGGTTTGGAAACAAAATGTCGTCAGAGAAATCAAGCCGCGTGGACATGGACATTTCTGGAGTGGGACCGAAACGAAGGAAGTTTGCCATCAAAGGGGTTAGGACTGTGAAGGATCTTCAGCTACCTATGCAAACTCTAGCCATCACGGAATTGCACACAAGGTATCGTCACATAAAAGTCTTCCGATTGCTGATTACAAGGGTGCAACACCAGAGCTGTTAATTCGATTGGACAACGTACACCTAGGGATAGCCAGCAGGATCGTATCTGACGGATGGAAGAGTCCGGCTGTAGTTTTGACAAAGCTCGGATGGGTTGTGTATGGACCTGGGGGTACGGACACTGCTGATTGCAATCGTACGCTCTTTGTTCAAACGGAACGCCAGGATGTGATTGAAAAGTTGGTGAAGAATTACATTGCGGAAGACAGACTGGAAGAACAAGCCTTTGGAAAGACAACGGACTCCGACGAAGTGGCTAGGGCGAACAAGTTGCTTGAATCTACAACAGTACGAGTAAATGGCCGTTTTGCTACAGGATTGCTTTGGAGACGGGATGACACTATTTTACCTGAGAGCAGAAAGATGGCGGTGAGGAGATTCCTTGCACTGGAGAAGAAGTTTCAACAAAATGCAGGTTTTCGTGATTAGTATATTCGGATCATGCATGATTATGCTAGGAAGGGTTACTCACGGAGGTTGAGCAAAGACGAAGCGATGATAAAGAATAATCGCACTTGGTATCTACCGCACTTCGGAGTGGTCAATCCGAACAAGCCACACAAGCTACGAAAGGTATTCGATGCAGCTGCTGAGGTTGATGGTGTCTCACTTAATTCTGAACTAATAAGTGGTCCGGACTTATCTCAGCCTTTAACAATGGTTTTAATGAAGCTGAGACAAAGGCCTATAGGAGTCTGCGCTGACATTGTCGAAATATTCCATCAGGTGAAGATCCGAGCGGAAGATCAAACGGCACAGAGGTTCGTTTTGAGAAACGGCATTTGGTAGGATCGATCCGGGATTACTTAAGGGATCCAGAAGGCCAACAAAACGCGAAATGCTTAGTATCGCGATATCAGTTTTCGACCCGTTCGGAATGGCTGTAGAGCATTCGCTAATAGCTAAGTTAGCTCTTCAAAGCGCCTGGCGTGAGCAGATAAATTGGGATAAGGAAATCACAGATGAAGCCAACTCTGTTTGGTCTAAATGGATCCAAGGATTAGAAGAGATTAAGGACTTGAAGTTACCGCGCTGTTACAACTGCCTTAGTATCAACACCAGTCGAGTTGCATATATTCGCAGATGCTAGCGAGCAAGCCTATGAGGCAGTTGCCTACTGGAGAATACCAGACGGGAACGAAAGGGTAGAGTTGGCGTTCATAGCTGGGAAAACGAAGTGTGCTCCTTTAAAACTAACGTCGATTCCCAGGCTAGAACTTCAATCTGCAGTACTGGCAACGCACCTACGTGGCATGGTAGTCCGGTGTCGTGAAGTTAAACCAAGTAGGACTGTGATGTGGAGTAACTCGAAAACCGTGCTGGCGTGGATAAGGTCGGACCATAGGCGATACAAACCGTACGTAACTTATCGTGTGAGTGAAATTCTGGATAGCAGTGAGATATCGGAATGGAGGTGGCTTCCAAGCGCACTTAACCCAGCAGACTTCGGGATGAGAGTAATGGATGGTAAAAGAGAATCCTTCTGGCTAAAAGGTCCCGTATTTTTGAGTAGAGATGAGCGCGAGTGGCCACCATCTGAACCCTACAAATCAACGGTAGAAGATTTTCGAGTTTCACTCGATTGATAAGAGTTATGGGTTGGGTGCTCAGATTCATCAAAAACTATTTTACGGATCCCTTTGAAAGAGTAACCGGCAGATTGACGGCTGAGGAGTTGCAGAACGCGGAACTGGTAATTTTCCGAACAGTGCAAAAGGAAGAGTATGCAGACGACTACCAAGCGTTGAAGGCCACGAGCCAGGTGGAGCGCTCGAACAGACTTTGGTAGCTGACTCCGTATTTGGACGCAAGAGGTATCCTACGAATAAACGGCCGTATCGACGCAGCTAAAGCTGTTCCCACCTGCACGCGTCGACCAATAATACTTCCGCGGAAACACCACGTTACTGAACTGATTGTGGACACATACCACCGAATTTGAAAACACCAGAACGAAGGCACGATCATAGCAGAGTTACGACGTCGATTTTGGATACCGCATATTCGAACTCAGGTACGAAGGGCGGCAGGAAGATGTCAAGTGTGTAAAAGAGAGAGGGCGAAGCCGGACAATTCGCTCATGGGTCAATTGCCCGAAGATAAACTTACTCCGTTTGTGAGGCCGTTCTCGTACGTAGGCACCGACTATATGGGACCATTTTTAGTCGTAATCGGATGACACACCGAGAAGAGATGGATCGCGTTATTCACCTGCCTTACGATTCGAGCAATCCACTTGGAAATCGCGAAGGATCTTTCAACCGACACATGTCTGATGTGTATTCGCAATTTCATTAACCGAAGAGGAACTCCCGTGCGAATACGCTTCGACAACGCCACAAACTTCGTAGGAGCGGACAGAGAGCTGAAGCGACAATTGAAACGGCTGGACCACGGGATCATTGTGAACGTACTTGCGAACTCAAAAATTGAATGGGTTTTCAACCCTAATGCAGGAGGATGCTGGGAACGATTTGTGCGCAGCGTGAAGAGAGCAATGGGGCATGCGCTATATAACGAAGACCTTCAGGAGCACAGTCTTTACAGCCTCGTAATGAACTGATAATGAACCACTAACCCCTAACCATTTTCTTTTAGGCACTCCTAACTCCGAACAGACACCACATCCGTGCACAAAAGTGCAACAGGCCCAACACAAATTTTGGGTAAGGTGGTTAGCAGAATACCTGCCGGACCTATGCCGCAGAACGAAATGGTTTCAGTCCGTGAAGCCACTCGCCTTCGATGACGTAGTCCTGATCTGTGACAGAAGTTTGCACCGATCCAGGGGAGAATAGTTCGAGTTTTCACTGGGAAAGATTCACAGGTTAAGTCTGCCGAGGTTCGAACCCGACTCGGAACCTTGAAACGGCCTGCGTGTATGTTTCTACATCAAGTGTGTTAACTTTAGTTATATGTTCCGATTTTATTTTACTTCTTTCAACTTCCGGCATTTTCAAACTGGCACTTGGAGGGAACACAAGGTGTAAGTATTTTCATCTATTGTAATCCTTATATTTATAACAATTTTTCTATAGAAAAATAAAACAACTCGAATCAAATTCAAGAAAAGAAAAGAGTGTGTTCTCATTTTAAAGTTCCCGGCCAGAACACCCACCAAAATTTGATCCCATACTCGGCTGACTTGAACGGCATAAATTGGGTAAACTTTGTGTGCCCTACAGCCACTTGCATATCGAAATGTAGTCAGATACCTTGGGATTTTTAGTAGTCTGTAGGCTTTTAATTTTATGTTTTATAATAAAATTTAAAAAAAAAAGTCCATTCACTAAGTTTTTACTTAAAATTTATTTTCTTAGTTCTAGTTTTAATAAATGTAAATATAAAAATAAAAATAGACTGTAAGATACGTCGAAAGACATAATTTAAATGTTGGGTTAAACCCGCATGGCGGCAGTAAGTTATAATAAAACTATTTGTAAGTCGTTTAAGCTAATTTCTAATCATTTTTTTGTCTAGCATGTAAGAGTAAATTAAGTGACATAAATAAAAATGCATATAAACTGAAAAACTGACTACAGCTTCTGGGCCAACTCAAAACAAATAGCCAGCAAGAAGCAGAATGCAGAACGATGGAAAGCAGCACAAACATTTTTAAATTCGTAGGGTACTCGAAAGGCCAACAACACCTTTTCGATGATTCTGACATTGACAAAATTACATGGATCTTTAAAGCTGGATGCGACCTTCTTAATGGAAGTAGATTTGGGGGTAACGCTCCAACTCTATATAATGTAGGCACTTTATCACTAAAACGCTTACTCATCTCTCTGTAATGACCAGGATATTTCAGTAAAAGAAACCAACAATGAGTACAATGAACTATCTCCTTGGCTGATTGGTCTATTCCTCAAAAAAAAAAAAAAAAAAGGAGATACACCGAAACACCCTTGTTTTGTATTCTCATTTTGTTGAGCCATTCGAGCCGAATACCGTCAAATTCTCAAATGACCTTTGTACTTCCAATATATTAAATGAAGGTGAACAAATGCCTACGTAACCATTGATTTCATTTCTGTGGAACCCGAAACGAGCCGATTTTCTTAAGGTCAACGACCAGTGGTTATGTGAGTTTGTGTGTTTAGCTATTTTTAATGCCAGGCAGACACAGTTACTGAAGTACACCGGATTGCCTTTCATCCTTTTTCTCGTCCGCCTTTAGAAATTCCTATTGCGGAGTTAAGGCAAATCGCCTAGATGGTGATTTTTTAAATCTACTACCAGATACTAGATATGAGAATCACTCATTTTTTTGCTTTGCTGTGTGTTTTCTGTTTTTTGTGATTTTTTTTTTTTTTTTTTTTACTAATTGCACAAAGGAAACCAGTTAAATACCACATTTTTGACTAGACCCTGTCCCATAGTAGAAATGCTTTGCTAACCGGAATAATTGATAATTTCCTTTTTGTAATTTGCTTTCCTTTCTGCAGCAGACGGTTGAATTCATAAAATTGTGTCCCTTTTTCAGCGAACGTGACCTGTTTGTCAAAATCGGAAATCTATCTATTTTTGCGGCTAACGAAATATGCGAGGTTGAAAATATTGACCGATGAATGGATGATTAAGACGAAATGATTTGGGTTGACGCGACATTTTTAAAAAGAAAAAAATTCACATTAACCGACGAAGGAAAATGCAAATAAATTTTACCTCTCCATGTTGAACTCGATTGAAAAACGATTTGTATTTTGCGTTTTAAATTCAGAATGGACGTGGATGGTGTTGATTATTACGGGGAAAACTTTGACGAAGGGCACTGTATTATTTTGAAAAGGTTGTAAGCATACCTTTGTGGTTGATATGACAGATTTTCACAAAAATAAAAGTGGTTCTTAGAATATTATCTGAAGGTAAATGCCTAAGGAAAAAATGTGGTTAATTCTTCCGATACAATTCTTCAAATCGATCCGCCGAAAAGAGCAGTAATGTGGTCGGTGGTTCTTACTGGTCTTAAGTCTTAAGTAAACTGAATTAAATAAAGTTGTTTAGCGATTTTCCAAGCCAATGAATGAAAGAACATTCTAAGGGCTTAGTAGTGACACACTCGAATTCTGACACACTGGTTGAATTCTTTTTTTTTTAATTTGGGTTTGACTTCGGATTCTAGCCCATTCTAAGAGTATGTACTTACTTTTTAGCAGAGTCGGGCATTTCAGTTCACGTGTTCTTGCTTCTTACAGGGCAGGAGAACTTAAAAAAAAAAGTGACGACCCAGCTAAAGCCTTGAATAATTACGGATTCACTGCTGACGATCCTAGTAAATAATTAAAGGAAGCTACCTTCGGATCTGCACGTGGAATATTTGGACGTGCAGCAGACCATAGCCAGTGGAGATCTTCGACTGCTGCAAAGCATATGTTACATAAAGCCATCCAAGAAGTGCAATGAGATGGACGGGGCAAAAATACGACATACAACTGTAGTATCTGCTATGGAGAATGCTACAGGTAACCGGCGCTACAAGGAAATCAGTTGCAGCATTTATTCGGATGCAGATTCGCCGTTAGGAGAAGACTTAAGGAATAAGTCTTAAGCTTCCGGTATGTAAGCGGATGCCTGATGACGATTTGCATAAAGGCAAAAGTCGTCAACACTAGCAATTTAAACCCCCTATCCCCGATAGAGCAGATCACCACCTTACCCAAGGCTGCGTCTATTAGCTCCTCGATAAAACCGGTGAGCAACATCCCCAATATAGCATAAAAATCGTTCCTGCCGATTTTAGTACCAAGTATGGCGAGGGGTGCATAATTTTTTTTTTTTGTAATTTGCGCGCGTTCAAGGGATTTAAGTACCCTTAAAATGTTTGCACACAGCGCGGGCGAGCGAAAGTCAGGGAGGATAGAAAGAGAGGTACCGGCGAACGTTGGTTTTAAATGTATGAAGGTTATAATGACTAGGAAATAAAGAGCTTAGCAGGGCATTCCATAAGCGAGTGTACGGCTTAGGAATGAATCACGATATTTTAGAGTACGTCCAAAAGTTGGCTTGAGGGTATAGTGATGAGCATTCAAAGCGAGACGGGTGTTATGGTTAAAAGTTTGAGGGATGCTACTGGCACGAGACATTATGTCGGTGACGAGGGTGTCCATTGTTTGACTGATATTAGTATCACCAATGAGTTTTATCGCACGGTTTTGAATCCTATCTAGCAGGTGCAGAGATGTTTTAGGAGCACCTGACTTGATATGGGCATTGTACTCCAATTTTGTTCGGATGAATGCCTTATATCTTGTGGCCAGATCAGAGGGGTAAAATATTTCTTACATCGCTTGAGGAAACCTAGACATTTCGCAGCATTTTTGGCGACATCGAATATGTGGTCATTCCAACGTAAGTTGTCACTGACACACATACAGAGAATGGAAAGTTTATCGCTTTCGACGATGCAATTGCCATTCATGGATAATGGATAACAGCAGACAGCATTGAGTTTTGGAAGCATTAAATTCCACTTGGTTGATAGTTCCCCAGTTGGTTATGCTGTTAATGTCGGAATTTATTGAGCTTAGCATACGCAGCCGTTCCCGTTCTACAGCCGAAGAGCAGGGACGTGACTCCGGGAACGAATATGAAAAGCAGTGAGTACTGTCGTCAGCAATTAGATTAGAAGCAGCAGTGAAGAGATCGTTGATGAAAATTATAAAGAGAGCCGGAGACAGAACGAAGCCCTGGGGCACATTTCTTTTGTGAACATCGGACTTGAAACCATCCAAGAAAACTTGAATTGAACGTTCTGAAAGGTAATTTCTAATCGATTGAAGACAAGAGTCGTCGATCCCAAAAGCACACATTTTTGACAAAAGAGCCTGGTGCCAAACTCTGTCAAATGCCTTAGGAATATCAAGTGCAACCATCTTGCTTTCGCCAGATTGAGGTACGGTTTGATTAACTTTTTCGGTGAGACATGCCATCAAATCACTAGTGGACCTGTTGCTACGAAAACCATATTGCCGGTCATTACGAAGTTTTCATGTTTCGAAATATTTCATGAGCTGACGATTTATCAGCGTTTCCATGACCTTGGAAAGAAGGGTCGTAAGTACAATAGGTCTATAGGAGGAGAGAGAGGAAGATTCGCCTTTTTTAGGGACGGGCTGGACAAATGCTGTTTTCCATCTTCTCGGAAAGAGCCTTAATGAGTAGGATTGATGAAAAAGCTTACGCAATGGTTTTGTCAGAGAAGAAGAATACCTCTTCCGCAGAAGGGGAGATATTCCTATGAAAGCTGTATGTTATTCGATAGGGAACTTAATTTCGCTTTGCATATCGATAAGATGTTCCTTAAAGCTAACTCAGTACTTGACTTTATTAAACAGCGGTCCAAAGAATTTTCCAACCCTTACGTAACCAGATCTCTTTATATTAAGTTTGTTCGCCCATTTCTTGATATGCCCGACAAGCTTGGTCCCCGTCTCACCGAGTTCGTATATTCCGAATCGAGGGTATTCAACATTGGTTCTGCCCTGGAACGACACTTTAATCATACCTCCCAATCAGGTCCGCCTCAAACTTATCAATGTGAATCCCTTAGAAGAACGAGGGAATTTAGCTGACATTCTTTTCATTCATCGACTGCTCTCAGGTTCCATCGACTGCGCATCCCTTTATAACTTCATTTACTTCAGCCCAAACCCACGTACTCGTAATTTACGTTGTCCTCGCCTCTTCAATCTACTAGTCCACCGCAGCCCTTATGGTTCCAACGAACTTATCTCCCGTAAGCTCCGAAAGGTCAACTCAAATCTCTCCGTTTTTGAGTGCAACCTTACATAGTTCTCCTCGTCTCGAACATTATCTCCTCCACCATTCCCTTGATTCCTAGTTGTTAAGTCTTTTTGTTAATTTGTAAGTCTTAGTTTTTAAGCCCGAGTATTAAGCTCGTATTAGGCCAAATACAATAAGTGGGCCACCAAAATTCAATCAAATTAAATTTGGGTATTAGTATCTGTGCTGAAGCGTCGACGGAAGTCTTGCCCTTCATCACCCATGTTGACTGCTTTGCTCTGTCTGACGGATAAGTTTTGGGTCCTTTTCGCCGTATAGCAGTTTGGTCTTTACATATACTCACAACCGATTGTGAATCCACTTTTTATTAAAATCCCCGAACAGTATTCTTGGGGTATAACCCGGTTTGTTGCGGTTGGAACCGTTTAATGTCAAATCTGCTCAGAGTACGAGTATGTCTCCGTGATCGTGGAGTGTTTAGTGTTCATATATTGCCCCTTCGAACAATGGCAAATGGTATACCATGCACACAATAGATAATCATTTGGCTGCCATATTATTCCCTGGATATAGTTAAGTGAAGAAACTGTGAGCTAGTTATAGCGATATTGTGCTTCTTAGCAATAACCCTAACCGAAAGTCCGTTTCCAGACAAGGTAATATGTGAGCAATGCTTACCGACTGTTCTATCCAAGATGTCGTTCTTTCCTATTTTGGAGCCTGGATTACCGTGAAAGATTTTAACGCCATTAGAAGAACATCATTTGCAGGTTTTTATCGAGGGATTCCTCTCTAAGATTGTGATCAGACGAATGATGTTGTTGAGTTCTTAAAGAACTTGAGCTGCGGCTTGTCTCGACAAATGTTTGGTTTTTACAAACAAAGAATTTATTTCACTTAGTTATAAGTAATCTATTAAATATATATTTTTTTCAAATACTTTTCAGAAAAAGGGAAGAAAAACTTGAAAATTCGTATTTTTAATCACGCGTCTGTTCTTTTTAGGATTTAAAATGGAAAAGGAAAAAATAATAGTTATTTTGAGAAATGCCCAGTCGTTATTCTAATACATTTGTCCTTCTCACTCCCGGGCTGTTGTGCCAAGTTATAATACACTTTCAGTGCTGCCAGGTGTGCTAACAGATGTTGTGAAATTTTGCTTTAACGCGGATTGTGCGGAAACCTCTCTGTAGTAATCCCCTTAGCTTGCGTCACCGTATCTCGACCTCTCTTATACCATGCGTCCTGCGTCCCACTTCCTAGGTGGTGGTCATACGAGTATATGCTGTAATCAATGATGTCCCCGTGTGTTTGACCGGATGTGTAAAGCCCAAAGTCGCTGTCCTTTTGTGTTTTTTTTTTTTTATTATTATTATTTGCGAGCGCTCAAGGGATTTAAATATCCTTAAAATGCTTGCACACACCGCGGCCGTTTAAAAGGAGTATCGTCTAGAGTACTTTCGTAATTATTCGATGCTATTGCTTGCCTCGTAATAATCAAGATTTTTGCATCGTCGACTAGTTAATCTCATCCACATCACCCAACATGAAGAGACACGCTCTTCCTGTGGAATTTTGGGTAGGCATTATATATATATTACGTACTATATTACATTTTATATTACAGCACCCTCGCTAGTCCTTAAAAATGCTTATTGAGCTCAAATCCACAATTATTTATATTGTACGAACGGTTCAGTCATTTCTGACATGACATAATCGTGTGGCTATTTTCTCTTGGTCGTGGTTGCATATAAGTATATTTAGTAAGTCTACCACGCTACCAACAGGAGGTAAAATAAGTGCAATAGATGCGTAATCAGAAATACAGCACTGTTGTTGGCGGAATATTTGGTGTCTACTCGAATCGTACAACACTCAACTATCATACTATACCTAAGTTACGCCCGCTTGCTTTTCAACGCTTATCCGAGAATTGGGTGCTCCAACTCATCCGCTGTTAAAATCCGCCAAATCTTAAAATCATGTTCGTCTCGTTTTTATTCCTAGTTTTTAAGTTAGATTAAGCTTGTATTAAGCCAATAAATAGGTCCCAGTCCCCACCAAAACTAAAATTCATATTGCATCGAAAACCGAGATTTCGCGAAAACTCTCGTAAACCTTAATCAAAAACAGAAGTTAATAAAACACGTTTTTGATTAAATCTTCTCAAAACCTACTCACAATTTTGAGGTTGTTGAAGCAAACACACCATTTGAAACTTTCAGTACATTTAGTAATGTCTAAAACACAATAGCGCTTTGACCTCGGCTTCGTCTGGTTACGTTTCAATCGTTTTGTGAGCGCTTTGAAATGACATTTCTGATAAGACATAACAGCTGCTTTTTTTCAGAAAAGCATTTCCTTTTTTCGTTTTTTTGGTTTTTTAATAAACAACATGAATAACGAAATTGGAAAAGTAGTTTTTGGTACGTATCGTGGCTATATCCAGTTGTTGAATCAAGAGTAAGGGGAGTCAGAAAGACGTCGCTGGGTTCGGGTCCTCTATCTACGGAGAGGTGAGGACGGTTTCTATGCCCTTAACTTCGGTCAGATTAGAGGAAGGAATCCTGAGCATTTTTTCAAACATTTGAAATACCCCATGTCCATATTGGATCTCATTTGCAGAGAGCGTCATGGAGAAAGCCGATTGAGTCTAGTGCTAGGCTATTTTTGGTTCTTTTGTAAGTCGTTGAATTTCCAATGTTTCATTTTTCACTTACGACATATTTTCAGCTTTTCAACAGTTACTGTTAGGGGAGATTTTGTCAAACCGTTAATAAAACGCGTTAAAATTTAAAATTGAATTCAATTTAATTCGATTTATTAATAATCCTGACGTAAGGTTACAGAATTTGCTACTTGCCAACTGTTTTTCCTGCGTCCAGTCAATGAGAATGTTCGATTAAGCAAAAGACCGAATGCTCTTTGTTCATCTGTCAATCAACCGACAAACCTTGTTGATGGCGGAGTTCGTGGTTCAAAATGTCTCGATTCTATTTCCGTTCCCTAAAGCAGCAGCTGTATGGGCAACAGTTGCTAATATCATATACGAAATGCGTGATATCCTTCGGACTTCACTGATGCCTTTTTACCTATCACATCCAACAGAAAGTGACTGAAAGAGGATAGCAAATGCGTTCGAACATATGTATGTATAGGGAATCTGCCCAATTGTGTTGTTGCTATCGATGGCAAACACGTTAATATTCGCTGCCCTCCAGGAGCTGGATCGGAATACTATAGGGTGACCAGATGAGAACGATAAGAAAAAAAAATTTAAATGAAACAACAACGCTATGAGATATGAAACTGATTCTGACGTTATTTTGAAATCACGTTCATGCCATTATGTGTGATGTAGCACATCATTCAAATGGCCACCTCGGCTTGGATGGCAGGGCTTCAAGCGGTCGGTCTAATTTTTGATAACTCAGTCCAATATGTGCAGCGTTATTCCGGCAATAGCGTGTTGAATGTTGGCCTTGAGCTCGTCCAAAGTGGTTGGCTTGTTAGCGTAGACTAAGGACTTGACGTAGACCCAGAGAAAATAATGGAGTGGTGCCAAATCGCATGATCGCGGCGGCCAATCTACTTCGCAACTTGAGTGTTATGTCGCCTGCATGTCATGTAGTGCCGTCTTGTTGGGAGCACAGCTCGGATATATCGATGTTGTCGAGGTCTAACCACAGAAAGTCGGTTAACATCGCTCTATACCTGAGACGGTAACGGTGTCTCCTTCATCATTTCGAAAGAAATAAGGTTCGATGATGCCGCTATATCATAAACCGTATCAAACAGTCAATCTTTGTGGATATATTTATGCTTGGCCGAACACTTGTGGATTGTGTTCGGCCCAGTAATTGTAATTTTGCCAGTTGACATAGCCACTGAGCCAAAAATGGGTCTCGTCCGAGAAGATAATTTGCTGGTTAAAATCCGGATCTCCGGGCAACATTTCCAGCGCCCAATTAGTGAATTCACGGCATTATCTATGATCGTCCGGCCTCAATTCTTGAGTCAGCACAATTTTATAAGGATTTAGGCCCAAGTCCAACCGCAAAATAATCTGGGTTGACTCCGTGGCGATGCCCAATTCAGTTACTTAATCTGTGCCGAATTGACATATCTGGGTCTTATTCAATACTGGCCGCTACGGCGGCTATGTTTTCTTCATTTCGAACCAGTCTCTGTCTGGTTGGTGGCTTAAGATCCAAAGAGTGTACTCACGCTCAAAATTTCCATGGTGCGACGAGGCCATGTTGACGACCAACCTCACAACGAAATTCAACAAAATTTTTCGACAAGCGTTAAACGATGAAGTCGCAAACCTTAGTGAATATTTTGACCGCTGGATGTCATTGGTAACTTTGACAGCTGCTGAAACGTAACAATTGGAAAAACCATTATTGCTATCTGGTCACCCTATACAACTTCAATATAAATGGCATCATTCCATAGTTATTCTAGCCACTTGTGACCCGAACTATACATTTACTGCAGTAGAAATTGAAATCATACGAAGTTGGAGTGATGGTGGAATTCGTGGATCCGCGTATTCGCGGAGTCTTCATTCGGGTGCCTATCCTGGCAAATTACTCGGAGAAGAGAAGTGCAACGCGTGCTCGACGCGTGATAGAAAACGCCTTTGGAATATTGGTAGCAAAATAGCGAAACAAACAAAATACTATAACTGAAGTGAATTTTTTAAAAAAGATAAAAAAATGCACTTCAGGTATAAGGACGAGTATATATGTACTCGTATGTAGGTAAAAACAGGAAATCAAACAGTGCCTATTTTAAGAATTTTATTAATTCTGTATTTATATCCGCCAAAATCTTCTTATGAAAACGGATACGCACAGCTTCATCCTCTTCGCCATATTCATCACAAATTCCTCATCTACATAGATCTGAAGCAGCCGAAGAGATGTGGGCCGCAACTGAGTCGTTCAACCCTCACAGAAAACTTTTAAAATCGGCCTCGGCTTTCCTTTTTAACCACCCTCTCTTTCTGGGAGTTTCTTCATCGGCATCAACACCTAAATTAAAGATACTCGTACATATGTCCATCTGGACTTATGGGGTGATATGTCCAGCGAGTTATGCGACACGGGGATTGTTTCTGCCTACAAATAATAAAAAAAATATATTATGTTTCTATAGAAGAAAAACTGCATATATTCGTGGTGTTAACGATCATATGAGAAACTCCAAGGAATCGAAATACTCCTACTTCTCATCTCCAGCAGCTGAGTTTCCAGACGGAAGTTCCATTAGCCGTCTCTCCTTTACAAAGCGGTCCCTGAGGCTTTTCCACCGCTGCTTGCACTCTGCAACTGGAATCAAATTTGTAGGCATGAATATGAATGCATTAATCTACATTCATGACCACTTACCTGCTCTGTTGAGACCCTTGCTTATTTCATTCTATACACAATTCCTCTTCTACACATTTTTGTATATTTTGGATTTAATATTGTACAAAAATGTGTGTTCCCTGGCCAGGCTTATCAGCTGCTCCTCGAATTTCAGAGACCATCCAGTTATTTGCTTAGAAAAGCGAGAGGTATGACAATGACAATGTTAAGTTTTCGAAGGATATTGTGGTCAGGCTTGCAAGAGATCTCGCATCCGTGTAATAAAGTTGGTAAAAGAAAAGTTTTTGCTAAGATTAATTTAATTTTTGTTGGTAGAAGATGTTGAGTGACCCATAGAATACGTAGTCCACTGTTAACTTTGCCGATGATAGAACTATTAGCTTCCCTCACGCGTACGTTTTTTACCACGCGAAAACGTTGAATGTAATGGCACGAGTTGTGCAACGAAATGCGCGTGTGCTCCCTGTTTGAGTCGTAGAACTCTTTCAAACGTGACTGGGCGCGGTAGTAAAAGTGGAATCATCATTGACATCCAGCGAAAACTGCTGAACTGTTGTACATTGCAGCACGTTCCAGTTTCTCGCGGTATTTCGCGCGAGTTACATCCGTTACCCCTATACAGTTCAACCAATTCCCAGAACCCCAAATCAAATAATTGTAATTTCCCTCATCAGCATTTTTTTTTTAAATAAATAAATTAAATAATACATTCAGCAAAAACTGTACAGGTTAATTCCAAGAAAGTCTAGCTGCATCCGGCACGTTTAATTCTTGGAATAACCTAAATATTGCAAATCCAAATTACATGTTTAATAAAGAATTAGAAATAAGTCAGTTGTTATCTACCTCTCAATGAATAAAGTCAAATAGATTTTTTTTCTAACTTTATTTTTCATCAACCATAACTGGCGCAGTCGTGTAGTCCCGGTTTCGGTATAACTTTTTAAGTGTATACGTACAGTGATTCAAATCAGCGGCTAACTGATAGTGTAATAAAAAAAAAATAATTATTATTAAATCATCTGTGCATTGACTTAAAATCAGCGGATTACTGATCAACGTCAAATCACTAAAGAAGAAGTGGTGTGATTAATTTTACAAAGGAACATTGTAAAAACTATCAATACCGAAGGAATATCGGTAGTAGTGCCATACCGCGGGATTTCGATCTCTAAAAACCGATCGAACCTTAGTAAGAATCGTAGTAATAAGAACTTTAATTAAGAAGTGAACACAAGTGCAGAAACAAAAAAAAAAAAACAACGTAGAGAGAGAGAGAGAGAAAAAAAAAAAGAAGACAACTCAGCAGACGGACAACAAGAACATGATATACCACCTGATACTGATGCATATGATTTTACAAATTTTAGGTCAACTAGAAATTCGAGACTTAGAAAGAAATGGAGGTATCCTTCCACTAAGACTAGGGCCGGCAAGACAAATAACAAACTACTACAAACTTATACATATAGTTGACTTAGAATCCTATGAAAATAGTATTAAACAAATAAAAGACTCAATAACACTTTTCGAAAAACACGCTTTACACAAAGATTCAACCGTCATAACCAAACTTAAACTTCACGAACTAGAAATAAAACTGAACTCACTCTTCCCAAAAAATAGAAATAAAAGAGCACTTTTTGACGGACTAGGAACGATAATAAAATGTATTACAGGAAACATGGATGCGAACGATGCACACAATTTAAATATTGCAATAGAAAAACTTAAATCCGAAAATGCTAATATCAAGGGCACAATGTTAAGTCAGATAAACTTAAACTCGGAAATGATTCAAAGATTTAATAACTTGACTACACACATTAACAAAGAACAAGAAAATATTGAAAAATTTCTCACACATTATCAAGAATCAGTGAAAAACAGAATTAAATACAATGAAAATGTCATATCTTACACACACCAACTCAATCTAATTAATTACAATATTGACCTTTTGACAAGTCATATTTCAAATGTGGCAGAAGCTATTTTGCTTGCAAGACTTAACATAATTTCAAAATTCATTTTAAATCCAAATGAGTTGGAAGAAATATATGATATATTTCAGAAACAGTCAATAGATATTAAATCTGATGAACACATTTATGAGCTTTTGGGCCAACAAGCTTACTATAATGGCTCTAAAATAATATTCAATATCCAGATTCCAAATCTATCCTCAGAAAATTTTTCCTTACACCATATTATCCCTCTTCCCATAAACCAAACAAAGGAAATCGAAACAAAACCCTATTTAATTTATAATTCAGAGAGTATTCAGTATTTCGATGAAATATGTCCAAAAGTAGAAGGTATATATTATTGTAAAACAGCAGTATACGAGGAGAAAACACAACATTCTACATGCATTGGCCGCCTCTTAAACAACGAACCAGCAAATTGTATTATTAATGATGTTGGTTTAATACAAACCATCACCCAACCAGAGCCAAATTTTATACTACTTTTAAATGTACCTATAACAATAATTAAATCTACTTGCAGTAAAAGTCCACAAAAAATCCAAGGGACTATACTCATTCAGTACAAGAATTGTGAAGTCGAGATCAACAATGTCATCTACCGTGACACTACCAACACCTTTTGGGACGAAATTTTTATAATTCCAGCATCCTATACACAAGAACACATCAAACCCAGTCTCACAATCGAAAAGCTCAACATGCAGAAAATGAAAGAATACCACTTCAAAAACAAAGAAGAAATCAAAAACCTCCGATTAGAAACCTTTGCCAGGGTCAACTACTCATACGTCTCACTCATATCACTTGGACTTATCATCACAGTTTTGGCAGTATGCATCTTTAAATCAAAAAACCAACATTTTATCAGTGACAACGGCATCATCGCTCACACCCCATCGAATTCTCTGTGGCCTTCGCTCTACTCCAAGAGGGGAGGAGTTACATCCGTTACCCCTATACAGTTCAACCAATTCCCAGAACCCCAAATCAAATAATTGTAATTTAACTCATCAGCATTTTTTTTTTAAATAAATAAATTAAATAATACATTCAGCAAAAACTGTACAGGTTAATTCCAAGAAAGTCTAGCTGCATCCGGCACGTTTAATTCTTGGAATAACCTAAATATTGCAAATCCAAATTACTTGTTTAATAAAGAATTAGAAATAAGTCAGTTGTTATCTACCTCTCAATGAATAAAGTCAAATAGATTTTTTTTCTAACTTTATTTTTCATCAACCATAACTCGCGCGATTGGCCTTAGACACAAACTCCTGCAGTGTACGCTCCAAGAACCCATAATTTCGTGAGTGAAAGATTTTGTAGCCAAATTTTGGTACCATGTTCCTGGCGCGCGGTACATTCCAATCATGTGGTAAAGTCCTCGCATGTAAAGGCCGCTAATGTGAGTATCCCAAGAAAGATTTGAATTAAAAGTCACACCGAGGTTTTTAGGGGAAACAGCCCATTCAATTTATATGGACAGGCTGAAGGTCTGAGATCAGAAGCTCTTCGGTGTATTAAGAGTACTTTCGACTTGTCAATATTACGTTGCACATGTACATATGGGCTTTGCAGTGTTTAACAATGTTCACGTTGTTGTTCACGTATAAGGAGAAAGGAGTTTGTCCAAGGATTGATAGCAGTGGCACTCCATTCTGTGCGCTTAAAAAATTTGAAATATTCTCACCAATGCAAACACATTGTTTTCTTCCGTTAAAATAAGACCTGCTTAGAGGTACGGAGAAAGCGAAGCAGTCTTTAAACTTACTGCAAATGACCGCATGGTTGACTGTGTCCAATGCCTTTGAAAAGTCAATCAATGATAATAGCATCGGATGATTCCTATCCATTGCGTCAAGAATCTCTCGTCGTCACTATTAATATCAGCGCAGTGATGCTGCTCCTGTTTGGAGCTCCTCTCTATTTGACAAGTAAGGCAGAACAGCGCGAGGTCGAGGCGTTATTGTGTTTTAGGCAAAAAACAGCTGACAGTACTTATCAAAACAAAATAATATTTTTTTTTTTAAAAATGTAAAAATCCTTGCCTACACAAAAATGTCACAGGTGATACAACTGCGAAGCAAAACCAAGTAGGTATTCGGTGTGAACGCTTCAATGACGTTTTGTAAACTTTTTATCGAAAACACGGTTTGCGGTGCGGTATGAAATGGGTATTAAATGGCTTTAATTTCTGTCCAGTTTACAGGACGAATTCCACCTTAAACATTAAATCATTAAGGTATGCACATTCAGTTATATTCAATGTATCTTCAGGTGTGCGGTGCAGTAGTATGGTTCTCCACTTTTGGTGAAAACATTCTTTCGAAAATTTTCTGCCACATATGTAGGTACGTGTGAGCTGGTACCGCATTGTGTTTGCAGGTCTTCCCTGATTTTGTTTCTTTTTTTATTATTTTTTTTTTTTTTTTGTTATTATTTACAGTGGCGGGTGAATTATTTCGTGCGGATTTAAATCCGTATTTAAATTCATGAGAGGAAATAATTAATGGCCTCTGCTCTGTGCTGAGAACATACAAAATACATAAACACTCACTCGCACTGGAATATATCACTTATCCTTCTTGTCGTCCTGGTCTGGTTTTTCGCCGCGCTGTGTTTCAATATTTTCCAACTATATATCTGCCGAGCCTCTCGTCCATTCGATGTTCATTGTTAAATTAAACATGTCACAACGCTACGTGTACAGTTGTGTTGTATCGCCAGAAAAAAAAAGGATAACAAAACAAGAACGAGAAATATTTTCATTCCACCTCCTGCTCAGCTATTCAGGATTTTGAGGACATTTGACATTCACTGACCGACAAATCTGCAGAAAGATTCCCAAAGTTTGGGTTCGAGAGTAAAGTAACAAGACACACACAAATTTTTAATAAATGTACCATCATCAAACAAAGAGAAGAACAAAAATGACTGAAAGTCCTTGATTCTGGCTAACAAAAAAAAAAAAACTAAAAAAACTACCTCTTCCAACAGTTAAATTGCATTTTATCCTTTGTAATCCTTGGCAATAAACGAATATTAAAAATTTATTTCGAAAGTGAATATAAAGTGAGATACTCTCCTGTGTGGAAGTATTCATATGTATGAATATTCGAATACCATATGTGCAATGAGAGAGTGGTATAAATACTCGAAAAGGAAAAGTACACGTACTTGTACAAGTAACAGGGGGGTTTACAGGAAAAAAAAACTCGACTTATACATATATAGGTTCAGGAAAGAAAAATTGAAACAAGTACTCTAAAGCAATTAATATAAATTAAATAAAATACTTCAGTTGATTAATAGTTGTTGGCTTTCTTTTCCCCAAATACAGGCCAATGTTGCCATATTGATAATAATTTTCAAATTGGAATTCTCGAATTCGTTGGATTTCTACACAAACTAGGTCAGGCCAATGATTTATGTATTAGCCCAACCTATTCAATGTTTTCTTAAGCAATTGATAGTTAACCTGTCGCTCTAACTTCCCATCTGTGTAGACTATCATTCCTGTGACACGACAAACAGCCTTGCATACATATACATACTAGATGGAGTGAAAAGTGACCTCCTTGGGAATTAAAAAAATTTTTTTTTTTAAATGTTTTTTTATATTATTCAATATAGTCCTCTTTTAGTTTGATACATTTATTCCAGCGATTTTCCACCTTCTTGATCCCGTCCGAAAAGTAATTTTTCGGAAGGTCTGCAAAATACTCCTCCGTGGCGTCAATGATTTCCTCGCGTGAGCTGAATTTTTTATCGATGGGCCATCTTTTGAGGTTTGGGAAGAGATAATAGTCCGAGGGATCCAAATCCAGTTAGCAATCGACGCCAAAAGTCCGCCCGGTTCCGCATCAGCAAGTCCAAACACTCTTTCGAAGTGCTCTCGCCTTCGTGTTTTTGGTCATTCACGGCACCCAGCGGGAGGATAACTTTTTCATATACTATATACTATTGCCCAAAATATTGCGTATGCGCTCAGTACTAATCTTTGTGGTATCTGCTAGCTGCACCTTCACTTTCCGGTCAGCCAACACCATTTCATGTATTTTTTTGACATTGTCCTCTGTAACCGCATCGGAGGGTCTGCCGCTGCGGACTTGATCGATAGTGGAGTTGCGGCCACCACGAATCTCTCAAAACCAATATTTGACGGTGTAATCTGACGGAGCATTAGCCCCACAATATTTATCCAACTTTTCTTTTGTTTCCTTCGACGTTTTGCATCTCAAAAAATAATGTTTTATGAGAGAACGAAAGTCGTTTTTGTCCATACTCAACATGATGTCAAACACGTCAACAACAATCAGCTGTCAAAATGAATCTAAAGACAGTATCGCACTGAAATTTGGCATGTCTGCCTAAATATGAACGGACTTCAAGGCACCATAACCTTTTTTGCCGTAGCAGCGCAGTCTGGCGGTCAAGGAGGTCACTTTTCATTCTATCTACTACATATACAGGAAAATGTTGTGTCATATTTCTTCTTTGAACGATTACATCTGCAGACTACTTAACGTCTAAGGTGTTCAGAGTTGAACTGTCATGTAGAATGAACAAATATGAGGTTTCCATAGCAGTATTAACTTTTCTTCTATAACGGAACAGATCATTCAGACAAATAAATAGGCCAATGCACTCCTTTATATTCATTTTATATTCTTCAGTCTTTCGTAGTAATCTAGCAAATCTCCTCAGCGATGAATGTACCAGCACCCACCACATCATCGCTTATTACCTGCAGTGTAGCTCTGTAGTATCATTATCAGCAATTATCGCTTAATTTTGCGTTTTTGCTAGTAAGAAGCAAAAAGGCCGCTGACTTCTTACATGCATCCCCTTGGTCTGTCTACTCAACAACCTATAGATTCATGTCCTTTACTCTTGTGTTCATAAAAGAAGCCTAAAAGGGTGCAGACTGTGCCAACGCAGGTTTACATCCTGAAAAGTATTCTTCTGAGGCTTCCCTAGCAAGTTCGTTGACAATATTTTTATCCGCAAGCCACTTTCGTCCTGGGACCCAAAAGGCTCATTGAATTCATGAATTTTTGTTTCCAATTGCCTTAAAAGAAGCCTTGCATAGTTTGATGCTGGTGAGAAGGTTAGGTAATGGCTTGTCGTTCCAGAAGCATATAATATGCCCCTTTCCCTGTTGCTCATAATATATTGGGTCTATAACTTAATTCGTGCGATTTGCTAAGAGATGGCGTAACTTGTATTATTCCATTGTTGTTATTCCATTGGAATATGCGTTGGAAAGCTACTGTCATTGTACGTCATTTCAGTATATGTCATTCATTTGAAGCGTAAACAACAATAATTTTTTTTCACTCTAATATGTCGAACTTTGTGCCTGAAAAAGTGTTTTTGCGGGGAGTTCTTCTTCATGCAGAAAACTGCTCCCGAAAGTCATCGTATTTTGGTGGAAGTTTATGGTGAACATGCGCTAGCTGAGCGAACGTGCCAAAAGTAGTTTGCACGATTTAAAAGTGGTGATTTTGGCTTGGAAGACGATGAACGTCCTGGGCAGCCAAAAAAAGTTTGAAGATGAAGAACTGGAAGCATTACTCTATGAAGATTGTTGCCAAATACAAGAACAGCTTGCAGAATTTTTGGGTGTCACTCAAGCAGCCATTTCAAAACATTTAAAAGCAGCTGGATATATTCAAAAACAAGAAAATTGAGTTCCACATGAACTCAAGTCGAGAGACGTCGAAAGGCGGTTTTGCATGTCCGAAATGCTGCTGGAACGCCACAAAAGGAAGTCATTTTTGCATCGGATTGTTACTGGTGATGAAAAATGGATCCATTACGACAACTCCAAGCGCAAAAACAAAAATCATATGTGAAACCCGGCCAACCAGCCAAATCAACGGCAAAGCCGAATATCCATAGCGCGAAGGTAATGCTCTGTATTTGGTGGGATCAGATGGGTGTGCTGTATTATGAGCTGCTAAAACCGAGTGAAACCATCAACGGACAACGCTTAATCCATTTGAAGAGAGCAGTGGCCGAAAAACGCCCGGAATATGCGACTAGACACGAGGCAATAATTTTCCATCATGACAACGCTCGGCCCCACGTTGCTATTCCGGTTAAGAACTATTTGGAAAACAGTGGATGGGAAGTCTTACCCCACCTGCCTTATAGCCCAGACCTTGCCCCTTCTGACTACCATTTGTTCCGGTCGATGCAGAACGCATTCACTGAAATACAGTTCACATCAGAGCAGAATATCAAAAATTGGCTTGATTCATTCTTGGTTGCCAAGCCGGCGCAGTTCTTTTGGGATGCGATCCACAAATTTCCAGAAAGATGGGAAAAAGTCATAGCTTCAGATGGGCAATACTTTAAATAACACTATTGTACATGATTTTCTTAAATAAACGTTCAAATTTTGAAAAAAAACCGCACGAAATATATTATATACCCAGTAGTTAATCGCCCTTGGTATTGCCCAAGACACAAATGAAGTCTAAGGTTGTCATAGTCCACAAAGACCATAGCACCTTGTCTGTAACTGTTCCGGAATTGTCGTTGAGGGTACGATGTCACTCTTTCCTCTTAGATTTCGGCCAAAGTCATTTCTGAGCACAGGAAAAGTCGGACTTTGTTTTCCTGGACCAATTAGAATTCCGATGGTATTGCGGCATGTCCGTAAGATTGAATTTAAATAGCAAATGGAGTGCACACCCAACAAAACTTCAGTTTTTTTAATGCGTATGGCCTTTATAGTGCTGTCAATGATATAAATATTAAGAAGAGAGATATTCATTAGGACCCGACTGATGAAAGAAAGAGTGACATATTTGTGTAAAGCTTATTGTATCAAATAGCTGACTCATAGGGTATAAATGGCGACCGATACAAGTTTACTCGATAACAAGCGATGTATCTTGTTCCATCTTCAAATACTGCATCCAATGATTATTGGAGTCCATAGATAGTAAATGTTAAATAGATAGTTTCGGAACTAGGTATACACTATTAGACTTAAGTTACTTCAGGCGAGCTTAGACGCCCTATCTCTCTAAATCCTTTCTCTAAATCTGAGCTTAGCCTTCGATGCGATAGATCAGTCCATCGCCTTTACAAGCCCGGACTCTATTTGTTTGGTCGTCTGACAGTCTAATGAAAGCCAAATTGCTGTGTGGATCGACGAATAGTAAATGTATTAGTTGAAAGCCGTTATCTGTTATTGAAGCGCCGATTGTACACTAATTTTTCTATTGAAATACCTAAAAACCTTTTGACTCCGGGTTGACTTTAATTCTATCATCCAAGAGGTCTTTAAATTTCTCCTTGGTCTGTTCTTCAGTGGCACTGGTAGAGGTGTGTGCTAACTTTTGGTTGATGGCGATCAGAAAGGTAGAAAAGTGATCACAAATCAAAAATACTCATACTGATTCTATTTTCTAAGCCAAATCCTACGACCAATGTAATAAAATAGAGGTCTTTTTGGGACATTACGAGTAGTTTTCTTTTTGCTCCTCCAGAAATCCTAGTTCTAGAGTCTCCTTGATGTGTATAACCAGTGCATATTCCAGGTGTATAACCTTAATTTGAAGTTTTCTAACATTTTGTGTCATTTAACGTATAAATGGCGTTTTTTTTATCTAAGGCTGTCCATGTACTTTTCACATGCATTCCTAATTAATCGACAGCAACCTTTAACCGAGAGGACTCAGTTACACTCAGGTATATTACTCCTAGTACGCACGGCCAATGCAACATAATTTTTCGTCTACTTCAGAAACACATTTTCTCTCGAGCAGTGCCAAAATGACCATCTAAAGGATTTCAGATCCCATCTCTAGGTCAACAGGAAGCAGATGAGGATAGTAGTTAATGTACGAGTATAATACTTGAATTTTTGACAGTTCGGTTTAAATTTAGTCACATCTACTAGAAAAATAGATTTCTGATTCTGAAATCCTAGAGAGAGCGCATGAACATACATTTCCAAGCGCCAAAAGTTCTAGTGGCAACTAAATTAGCAAATTCTTCTCGTCGTGATATAATCTTGGCAATTGATAGTAGTCTCAATCCGAGCTGATCAAAGCCTCAAAGTCTGTAAACTTGAAGTTCATTTATTCCAAAATAACAGTAGCATATGCTCTTCAGAGTGCCCCAGTGGTTATAGGTGGCGACTTTAACTCGTGGGCCACAGAATAGGGCAGCAGACTCACTAACACTGCCTTCCAGAGGACAGGCATCACTCATTTGAGCAGTTCTATCCTAAGAACCATAACGTGGAGGTTCGGTGAGAAATAGATAATAACCGCCAAATGATAGTATTGGGAATAAAAGGAAAGAAGGCAGTCGTGCACCCAAAACATTATGGGCCCAATTTCTTTTCTTTAGGAATTTCTGTAATTGTAATTGAGCCTGAACCACTTTGTAGTCAGCACGTGGAGGCTTCTGGTTAGCGCAACCATTTCTTCAGTGTCACCAAGCCACGTAGATAGACTATCAAGGGCTTCTTGAAACTTACCAGATTGTAGAAGAGCTACGTCTAAACTTCGGCCACGTTCACTCAAACGTTCTTTTAAATCATTCCAACGGTCGTTTAGTTTCTCTAAATCTCTTTCGATAGTTGTTGTCGGAATGCCGGTTGCTGGTGATCTTACCAGATTTCTGCCACACCTATTTACTGCGCCCACGTTTTGACCTTGTCCACGTTCGAAGACATGTTGAATGATATTCTAACCCTAAGTGGAATAGCGGAGATATTCGCACATCGCCTCACAAATACCATCATCACTAGGTGCGATGCATCCATGCCTAGAAGATCAAGCAGGAAGGCACCACCGTTTACTGATGGAACGAGGAAAGAAAGACACTTCGGGCAAGATGTCTGCAAACCTGACGCAAGGTCCAGCGTTCAAAAAGAAGACCAGACTTCCAATAATGACTGGATACTTTTAAACTGGCAAGGCGCAATTTAAATAGAATAACCAATGAAAGCAAAACAGCATGATTTGAACACCTCGTTGACGAGGCCGAAATCAACCCATGGTGCTCAGCATACAGAATGGTAATGACCAAACTGAAGGGCTACAGAACCCCTGCAACAACATTTTCAATAATGCGGAAATCCATAGTACAGCATATTTTCCCCCAAATACCAGCTACTATGTGTAATATCAGTGCTCCAGGCATGCAACAAGATAGGCGACAACAAGGCGCCCGGACCCGACACGGCATCCCGAACAAAGCAATAAAAGCGGCTGTAGAAAAGAGACCAGACCTGTTTATGATGACGATGCAGAAAGGTCTCGCAGTGCCAACACCGTCCTATCGCCCAATATGCCTATGTGACGGGACACCATGGAGAGATCCTCAAGAAGATAATCTACAACAGATTTCTCATAGTGGCAGACGAAAAAGTAGCTCTTTCAGACTACCAATTTGTGTACACTATCAAGGTATCGCTGGTAGACAACCTTATAAAGCTGGGCGAATTGAAGATATGACCCGAGATAGTTTGAATAGTCAGCAAAAGAGTTGGATCGGAGTAAAACTGCGCATAATTTATTTCTCTTGTTACGTAAAGAGTGAAGTTTACGATTGTACCTTTCTTAGCGTCGAATGATCCTTCATCAGTAAGCCTAACCATTTTCGACCAGTCACCAGACGATTATAGCGAATCATACTTCGATTTCTATATGCTACACGAGGAAGACGTTGCAGAAGCGGTACTATCGATCAAATTAAACGCTATGGGACTCTACGAAATCCACCCAAAATTTGTTAGACTTCTGCTTCTATATTTACTGCCTTTTATAACACACTCTTCAACTCAATTTTAATGACATCAGTCTTTCCCGCTCATTGGAAAGACGCTAAAATTATTCCTATTCCTAAGAAATCGAATGGAAATACGGTGGAATTCAGACAAATCTCAATTTTGTCATTCCTTTCAAAAGTTTTTGAAAAATGCATTCTAATTCAGATACAAAACTATCTTTTGACTAAAAAACTGCTCTGCGAGAACCAAACTGGTTTCCGTCAAAAACGAAGTTGCAAGACTGCATTGTTTATGGTCGTCGATGAAATTAGAAAAGCTTTTGATGAAAACCGTGGTACAATCCTTACGTTACTTAATTTTTCGAAAGCATTCGACACGGTTAACCACACTATTCTTTGCTCAAAGCTTAGGGAAGAGTTAAATTTTTCATTGCCCTCCACAAAACTTACATTTTCCTATTTAGACGAGAGACAGCAAGGGGTTGTAGTGGGTAACCGATGTTCATGTCCTTTGTCAGTAAAGACAGGGGTACCGCAAGGCTCTATTCTTGGACCATAGCTTTTCTCGATCTATGTAAATGAACTGCCCAAGATTGTTGAGCATAGCGCAATCCACATGTTCGCTGATGATCCCCAGATCCACTTAAGCTTTCCAATGAATTTAATTCACGAAGCCACTGCGCAGGTAAGTGAAGATCTCCAGCGTATACTTGTTTGGTCGGCTAAGAACGAACTGCGCAAAAGTCAAAAGCACTTGTAGTCCATAAAAGAAAATTGGATCTTACTCATTTTCCATCAATCCAGCTACTTCAAAGTCCAATAGAGTACATTGACTCCGCCAACAACCTTGGTCTGATATTTAACCGGACCGGACTACGTGCTTTCTGGACTACACATCGCTTTATCCCTACACGGACAAAGCTTTTGTTAGTGAAAACGCTACTAATGCCGATTCTGTTCTATTTTTCTGAGATCTTTTGCTGCTCTGACTACGACTCCAGAAGAAAGCTCAATGTCGTATATAATAATATTGCCCGGTTTGTATTGTATTTAACCTGAAACGGTATGATCATGTAGCCTTTTACTCAAAACAAATCAGCGGATGTACATTTGATAACGTGCTCAAATATAGAAACCTTAGTCTCTTGCATGATACTCGTATAATTCAAACTAAGCAACCGGCATACCTATTCAATAAGCTACGCTTCCTTCAGTCAGGTAGATCATGAATGCTTTTTCAAACAAGCTATGCCTGCTTGACTTCTGAACGCCAATTTTTAGTAAATTCTGTATGACTGTGGAATTCCTTGGCCATAAATTTTAGGAAAATTAGAAGCACTAATAAATTTAAGTCATCTCTCTTAAAATATCTGGCCAATGAAACAATTAGAATTTAAAATGTTTAATTTTTTGTAATATCAACCGTTTCTTTTTTAATATATAAATTGTAAACTTACCCCTTCTATCACTATTATTATTGTTATACATACGAGTACATGCACATATTTGCACATATTTGTATCTAATATTTTTAAAAAAAATTTGAGGTTTTCACACTTTAAAAGATTCCATTATCTTACCGTGTAAGCGATACTCACTTAATAAATACAGTAAAGTCTCGCTAATCCGAATCAATAATTGCAAGGGGGTATTCAGATTATCGAATTATTCGGACTAACGAGTACAGGAAAAGGCAACGAAAAGAGGTGTTATTTAATTACAAAAATTCATATTTATTGCTGCTTACAACCAAAAATTGCAATAATAATAAAAATTAAAACAAATTCATAACATATTCGATTGTGTTAATATAGCTCATACAGTTTGGAGCGTGAAATCAGTAATAAGCGTTTGTTTTTTCTTTTGCCCGTGCGTTGCAGTCAAGGCCTTTTCTTTAAGGTTTTGTAAGACTAATATATCAGAAGCAGATGCTTCGTTCTCCAACGTCCATTTTGTAAAAACAGCCAACGCTGTTATTGCATCTTCATGCTTAACCTTCTCTTGTTGCTGAAGTATTGGTTCTTCTTCTTCGCTATCTGGCTGTGTACTCTCCTGAATGTTGTTGTCGTTCATCCAGTCGATAATTTCATTATCAGTCAATTGAATTCCTGATATACCTTCGATAGATTCCGCAAAATTTGCAATGTCAGGGATACAATTTGCTTGATTCATTAGTCGAGCTAGTGGAATATCGTCTTCAAGATCTCATTCATCTAACTCGGTGAAGGATAACAAAATTTTCCAACAGTTTTTCATCGTTTCCTGTGAAAGCCCTTTCCAAGCACTAGCCAAGAAAAAAACTGCGTCCTTTAGCGTCATGCTTTTCAAAACACTGGTTATTTCAGCATTTTGGCTCATGACGTGCGATAACAAACTTTTTTTGTAGCTCAGCTTTGTAATTCTTATGATATTCTGATCCATGGGTTGGATCAGTGACGTGCAGTTAGGTGGTAAGAAGAATGTTGTTATCATGCCGTCTTCAGTTGTAAGATCATTTGATGGTGGGTGGCATGGCGCATTATCCAATAACAGCAATACTTTTTCGGACAGCCCATTAGAACGCATAAACTTTCTGACTTGGGGCACGAATGAGTTGAAAAACTACTTCTTAAAAACTGTAGATGTCATCCAGGCGATTACAGTAGAGTCGTAATCTACAGGAAAATTCGCTATACCAAAGGAACGTGGCTTCTTTGATTTGCCAACCACAAACATTTTAAGCTGATGCGACCCTGTTGAATTTGTGTAGGCCAGGAAAGTGAAACGCTCTTTGCTCGTTTTTCGTCCAGGAGCAGTTTTTTCTGTGGAACTTACAAGTTTTCTCTCTGGCAAAAGTTTCCAATATAGGCCACTTTCATCAGCATTGTAAATCTGGCACAGTGAAAGGTCTAACTCTCTTTACTTTTTGGGAGAACTTGTTCCGAAATTCGGTTGCGGCTTCTAAATTAGCAGAAAGTTTTTCTCCGCAAATTTTTAGATTTCGGATTCCAAAACGTTTTCTGAATTTTGCAATCCATCCTCGGCTTGCATTGAAACAACGTTCTACACCATAAACGTCTTTGAAAATAATTTCTTCAGAGACAACAGCATTTTTTTCTCTTTGTTTAAAAAACCATTCGTGTAACCTCTTCTCCATTTCTGGGTATTCCGCAGATTTTGTTGTTTTTATTTTTAAAATTTTTCCACCACTTGATGACACAAATCTATAAAAAAAAAACAGAAACAAAATTAGGTACATAAACTGAGCATTAACGCATGTGTACCTTACCTCAAAATGCTTTCCTTATTGCGTTTAATACTTGATATTGTGGAAGCGCCAACATCATAGTCTCGAGCTAGTTTTTTCCCACAAACACCGTTTTCGATTTTCTCAATGAGCCCACATTTTTGTTTCAATGTTAGTGTTGTGTGCTTCCTCTTATTTGCCATTTTTGAACAAAATTGAACTCAACAAAACTATTTAGCATGTGTTTAGCCGGAAAGTATCAAAGCCAATGCATGCAGGGAAGCAACAGGGGTTTTATTTTAAACTTTATTTTCGAATAACAATTTCGATATGCTCTCAACGACGTACAACTTAAGAATGTCTTTTTCAATTATCCCTGGTTTACAAGTAACCTACCTACACTGTGTAATAAGCGGCGTTGAAGATGACGACGGTTCTTTGTTTATTGCGGTCCACTTCCACAGACGACGTATTTTTTATCTTACAGATGGTGATGACTACATCCTGATTAGTGATGATTAGTGCTCTGACGGAAGGATATCGGTCTTTGGTTAGCCGACCGTGGACAATTATTGTTTATTTAGGTGGTGTTAACCTATGCATTAAAAATTGTGGTCGCCAGAATACGAGCTCAGAATGCGTAAAACTAGTAACGGCTGAACAAAATTATGGTAAAAACTAACATTACTGTGAAAACCGGTGCGTTCGTATGTTTTTTTAGTTGAAATTCGAAATACAGCATGCAAAAATCAGGGTAGGTTCGGATTGTAGAGTACATAATGAAAAAAAATAGACGTTCGGGTTAGCGCGATATTCGGATTAAAGGTGATTCGGATTAGCGAGACATTACTGTACATACATACAATACATACATACATACCACGGCTGGCTCGTAGAAAGGATCTTATTGCGCGAAAAGAGAACATAGAGAGAAATAGAATTGAATAATTCTCTATAGAAAATAGAAAGAGCACTTTTAAGGGGCATATTGGAGAAATCAAAAGAACACTTACTAAGATAAGCGTTAATTTTTGCGGAAATTCGCTTTATGAAAGTCGTAAGAAGAGGCAGCTGCAGATTGGGGCGGTTGGATAGGAGAGTGGTGGAAAAGAAAAAGAAGAAGTGGTGGGTGAAAGTTATCAATGGTCGATAGTGAAAGAGGACAGAGCGAGATAGAGGAGTTTATGGGGTCAGTGGTGAAAATGCGGTCTAATTGCCTACCCATATAGTTGGAGACCCCACTAACTTGGCGTGAGCTAGAGTCTTTGAGCTCATCCAAGAAGAGACATTTTTTACTGGAGTTAGGGCTTGCTATGAAACAAGATTCATCATCTGATTGAGTCCAGTGCGGTTAAGGTAGATTGAAATCGCCGAATACGATGATATCATCGAGATGATCAGATAAGTTAATTATTTCATCAATTGCATCGATAGCGAGTTGCTAGAATTCGATTGGTTTCGCCGGTAGGATGTAAAAACACATAAAGTATAGGGACCTGCAGGGGAGTGTTATCTTTATTGAAACGTAGTCAAGCTTAGAAGAAGTAGAAACAGCGATTGGAGAAGAGTTTAGGTCATATGACACCTCGACAAGGAGAATCACCATTTCGACGGGTAAGATCGTTGTCTCGAAAGACATTGAAACTAGGTTTCGCCCCTGATTCTTTATATCGGGAATTACTATAACACATTGGCTGAAAGGTCCGTGCCGTTTTATAGTAAAACACAAAATTTTTGCAAAATTCAACTTTATTTATCAATATAGTTGCCTTCGAGGGCGATACACTGATTGAAACGATTTTTCAATCTTTCGATACCAGTTTTGTAGTACGATTTCGGTTTAGCCTTAAAATAGGCCTCTGTTTCGGCGATTACTACTTCATCGGTCTTAAATCTCTTTCCGGCGAGTATTCTTTTGAGGTCTGCGAAGAGTAAATAGTCGCTGGGGGCCAAATCTGGAGAATGCGGTGGGTGGGGAAGCAATTCGTAGCCGAATTCTTTCAATTTTGCCATCGTTTTCATCGACTTGTGACTCGGTGCATTGTCTTGATGAAACAGCACTTTCTTTTTCTTCAAATGCGGCCGTTTTTCTGCGATTTCGTCCTTCAAACGCTCCAACAACGCAATGTAATAGTCTGATAGTCTGCCCCTTTTGGAGATAGTCGATGAAAATTATTCCATGTGCATCCCAAAATACGGATGCCATAACCTTGCCAGCCGAGGACGAGATTCGTCGCCTGCTCGCCACTCAGCTGACTGCCGACTTGACTCTGGTGTGAAGTGATGGAGCCAAGTTTAATCCATTGTCACATATCGACGCAAAAATTCGGCTTTATTGCGGTTGAACAGCTTTAAACACTCCTCTGAATCATCAACACGTTGTTGGTTTTGGTCGACTGTAAGCAAACGCGGCACCCACTTTAAACAGAGCTTTCGCATGTCCAAATATTCGTGTATGATATATCCAACACGCTCTTTTGATATCTTTAGAGCCTCAGCTATCTCGATCAACTTCACTTTACGGTCATTCGTAATCATTTTGTGGACTTTTTTGATGTTTTCATCTGAAACAGCCTCTTTTGGACGTCCACTGCGTGCATCACCTTCGGTGCTTGTATGGCCACTTTTAAATTTTTCAATCCACTTGCGAATGGTTCGTTCGGCTGGTGCATAGTCCGGGTAACACTTATCAAGCCATTTCTTTGCATCGGCTGCATTTTTTCCCATCAAAAAGCAATGATAAATCAACACACGAAATTCCTTTGAATCCATTTTTTCACAATAATAAAAGTTGCTTCACTCACAACGGTAAATCTCGAGAGCTAATCGTCCGACAGCTGTCAAATTTATACACGTATCTTTTGAAGGTTGGTACTAACTGCCCGTGCCCTCTCTTAGAAACGGCACGGACTTTTCAGCCCATGTGTTAGATTAGTTTCGGTCAGAGCATAGACCTCAAATGGGAGAGCGTGAGATTGGAGCAAGACGTCACCGCTCTTAGACCGTAGTTGATAGTAGAAGGTAAGAGGAATGTTATCTCGAGAGGGTGTAGGAGTGGATGGTTGAAACACTGGCAATGGTAGCACGTTAGGGACGAAAAAATTTGTCGTTGTCAACTCTGCTCCGTTGAAGGTGTGAGATCCTTTTTGAGTCCAGTTATCGAAAGCAGCAAGGGACTGAGACTTTTTGGGTAGACATATTGAAAATCTCGTGGAACTTGATATATAAGTTCCTCAGACTTGTAAGGTCAGTAGGGAGACCTTCCGCATGTTTTAGTTTTTCCCTCGTAACAAACTGAGTCTGATCGAAATTTGGGAAAGAAGTGCTAGTGGGGGCATGTGCTGAGGGGTTAGGTATTTCAGAGGAGCTAGTGTGAGCGGTTGGTGTTAATTTTAAAGAGGCGCGTTGACGAGGGGGCTTGGGTGGAACGGAGGCAGCTGCTGCAATATAATTGGAGGATTGATGAAGTTGGTTCGGGATGCGAGTGGGAGGGGCGAAATTGGGGAATATTTTAGTTTTAATCTCGAATTAGAGTTAGATTTGGAACTGGATTTGGAAACGAGTTTCGAGTCAGGTTTGGGACGGTTTGGGACGGGTTTCGGTATTTTATTAGAGTCCGGTTTAGGACGGGAGTTGGAAATGTTATTAGGTAACTGAGAACTAAGCTTCGTTTTATTCTGTTTCTTGGTAACTGTGCCGATCCGTTTACAGATGCGCATCGTTCCAATGTTGAAATTAGCTCCAGTAGGGTTTTTAAATAACCACTCGTATCTAACAGCGAGGTCGAATTTAAAGTTTCGATTACTTTTATGGTAAGATGGCAGGAACATTTTGCATTTGCTGATTGTGATGCCGTATTTGTTTGCGAAAAATTTCGTGATCCATGAAATATCAGCATTTTAGGGGGAGACTTTGATTAAAAATGTACTCATATCGGTTTCAATTTTTTCCTGTCTACGCCTCCATTCGGAAGGTGTCCACGTTGTACCAAAATGTTTGATGAGCTTGCGTGGGGCGGCGACGGGAGGAGTTGATAGTGAAACAGTTTCGGTCTCTTGGATTGAAGGGGCAACAGGAGAATTTGTAGGTTTACTTAACGGTGGTGGACGAGGATGTGGTGGTGAAAGTGGGTCGACTTCGGTTTCTAGTAATTCGGCCAAAATTGATGTATAGTAGTGGATATTCTGGTGGTGTTGCTTATGGGTTGGTAAATTGTCAATTTTGCTGCTTACTGTTTCAATATGATTCTCGATATCGAAAATGGTTGATTGTGCGGCAGCTAGATCATCACCAACACCGTTGATTCTATCAAAGATTACTTCGAGCATAGGATCAGGCTGCATTAGAGATGGTTGTTTCGTTGAGGTGGATTGAAAATGGGTCTCAAGGTCTTCACGAAAGTTGTTTATCGACTTGCTCAATTTAAGGTTAGAGATATTTTGGGCGGAACAAACTGCTTTGAGATCATTGATCGCAGTATTCATCTCGACCAGACTTACAGATTGTTTATCGATGTTGGTGAGCTTGGACTTAATTATTTCGGTTGAGGACAGAACCGAGTTGCCTAATTCATCAACAAACCGAAACTACTTTCTAAATTGGACTGATTCGTCGTGATCGTTTTTGTTAGACTTTTTTGGAATGTGTCATTAGAGTCACTGAGGCACTGTATAGTAAGCAACACGTGCGATAGCGAGGTGGTCTTGCACTCATCACAAAAGAATAGAAGGTTGTCAGAGAACTCTTTGATGTATACCGTATTCCTTCGACACAAATTGCATGGAATGATTTTCCACAGATGCCCTTACAAGTAACAAAGTCAGAATTGTCATCATACTCGTACATTGGGCAGTTAGTGATTCCGCAAGACATGGCAATTTTATCAAGAGTAAACGAAAAAGGGAAACAATGAACTTTACGCACTGTTATGCACTGCGAGTGGAAATTCAGCAAAATCGAAAAATTGGTCAACACTTGGGGTAATGCACTAACTATATGCGGAACCGATACCAGAAGTGGCACAGCGACAGTTAATGAGCGCGAAAGATTGAGGTCAGCAAAAAAACAAAAAAAAAAAGCCAAAGAGACAGTCAGCACTTGGGGTAATGCAATAATGTCGTGGAACTGATATTAGAAGTAGAGATATGGAACGGGAAGAAATAAATTATATTAAACGTTTAAAAGTTTTATGCGGAGCAAAACGAAAATACGTCCGAACACGACGAACAGTAGAACAGCAGACACTAAGAACTTGACGGAGCCCCAGAGAATATAATCGAGTGGTGTCAAATCGCATGTAGCGCCATCTTGTTGGAACCACAGCTCGGATATAACGATGTTCTGACTACAGAAGGTCGGTTTATATCGCACTATACCTAAGGCCATTGATGGCAACTGTGTCTCCTTCCTCATTTCGAAAGAAATAAGGTCCGTTGATAACGCCATGCTAGAAACGGCACCAAAAAGTCAATCTTTGTAGATGAATTGATGCTTGACCGAACACTTGTGTTCGCTCTAATAACGGCAATCTTGCATGCTGACATAGCCGCTTCGCCAAGAATGTGCCTCGTCCGGATCTCCAGCTCCCAATTAGCGAACTCACGGCATTGTCTGTCGTCGTCAGGCTTCAATTCTTGCGTCAACACAATTTAATTGGATATAGGCCCAAATCCAACTGCAAAATAAGACCAGTTGACTTTCTGGCGTTGCCCAATTCCGCTGATTTGCGCCGAATCGACATTTCTGGATTTTTTTGGGTACTGGCCGCTACGGCGCCTATGTTTTCTTCATTTCGCACTAATCTGGTTGGTGGCTTAAGATCCAAAAGAGTGTACTCACGCTCAAACTTTTTCACAGTGTGACGAATTGCCTGTACACTGAAGCCATGATAACGACCAACCTCACGACGAAATTCACGTTGCGTATTTATGACTGAGCCGGAATTTCGATGATATTTTTTAACAATTTCCGCACGCTCGGCAAGCATAAAGTAATGATGTAATAGCAAACCTAACTGATTATTTTGACAGCTGGGTTTCATTGTTAACTTTTACAGCTGCTGAAACATAACAATTGCTATCTGGTCACCCTATACATCACCAGATAGCAATACTGAGAAAATCACTTGGAAGCCGCTGAAATTACTAATGCAACAAATTTCGGTGACACTAAAAGCAAACTTAGTACTTACGAAGATCCAGCCACCACCAGCAGGCTGAATAGCGATATATCAAGAAAACAAAAGTCTTAGACAGGGCAACAGTTTTAGACCCCTATTACTGATCAACTTCTAGCGGAAAGTTGCAAAAGTCGAACAAACAGAACATCAGTCGGTATCGGAAGACTAAATCCCATTAACCTGCAGTTCCTACTCTACGCAGATGACATAATCATCTTAACCAACACTAGGGTTGGCTACAACATGCGGGTGAGCGAGGAGTGAAGAACTCCAAATGAAAGGAATGACACACAATGTTGACAAAAACAAAGTAATCTGGATATCGAAGGAAAACCACCCATTTGGGGAACTTAATATCCTTAGTAAAGGAAGGTACATTGCAACAGTATCAACATTTGAATGCGTAGAAGCTATTATTTCACATGACGTTCGATGCGACCAGGAAGTGTTAAATCGCACCAAAAAAGCAATGGCGGCATAAAGCTACACAAAAGCATATCCGCTCCAATAGCTCTCTAGGGAGTCGAGTTCGTACCACTACTCGATAAACACCTGGGCCGTGTTCAAGTGCCGAAGATGAAATCCGTGAGAAGAGTTGTGAGGAAAACCAGAAGGGACTGGATAAGAAATAACAGACTGAGAGAGGAAACAGAACAAAAGAAGTCGATTATTACACATGTGGAAGAAAAACAACTAAAGTGGTTCGGCCACATACAACGAATGGCAGACTCAAGGATACCTAATCAAATACAAGAAATGAAAATAGCCGGTCCAACAACGCATCCATACAATAGGACATAAAAGGGGGAAATAAATTATGGAAATGAAGGAGATTAAGTAGTGCAAATAGGGAAGAGTGGAGATCCTGGATAAACACTCGCCTAACGTCAGAAGGGGAAGACGATGAAGAAGGAGAAGAAGAATAATTACATTTAACTACAATAGCCGACCCGGCAAACTTCGTTTCGCCTAAAATTAATTAAATTATTAATGTCCCTTTCGAAAGTCGAGCCTCTCTATTGAAAGAATGACTTTTGGAATTGACTTGAGTTCTATGCATTTTATTTACATGACAAATGGATTTATCACATTTCAGGTCACAGCAATGCTTTGTGATAAACAACTTGAACTTGCCTTTGATTACCTATGGTGGCTTGGATGACGTTGTTCATGAGTTTTTTCACTGTCAACCTGGTTCCATTGCAATGTTTTGGTTGGTTCAGTTCACGCAGGATTATGATGACAGATCCGACTTTGAGTTGCAAATTGTGCGGTGGTAGACCGGGCACATCCAACGAATTCAAAAATTCAATTGCATAGTTTGTTGCTTTATTATCATTTGTTACGCGATCAACCGGTTTGAACGAGTGCAGTGCGGCTGCGATTTGATTTAGAATAAAGAAATTCAAATTATCGACGTCCTTATTCTTTGCAGCTAATATCGCGCGTTCACTCAGCCTATCGTGGTACAAATAATTGCGAACGATGTTCGGGAACACTTTGCTGATGAATTTTTCCTTCGATGATGTGGATTTACAAAAATTCGACGGTAACGAAATCAAGCCAGTTGCAGCATTAACCGGATTTCGGCCACTTCCAATTGCCAACAGTTGTTTTGAGAAATCATTGGCTAATGGATCGTGCTCCAACGCAACTCGCAACATCGTCGTCAACTGCAGCTTCTTTACGATAAATTCAGGCAAGCATTGAGTTCATCTGCAGACGTTGATCGTGGGATGACCGGTAAAGTTTGGCGGAAATCGCCGGTCAGCCAAGCGTCTCGCATTTTTTCATTGTTCGATCAAGCGCCTCCCAAGTTTTCAACATCTGTGCCCTCACAGAGTTCATTGAAATGTTGCATGTTGGCTTATCATTCATCTGAAGATTCAATGGAAATTTTAATGCTGAGTTAACCATACTTCCAACAACCTGGCCGCTATTCCAGAAGAAGCGACAGCAAGCGCGATTTCGGATCTTGACCAAATTGAAGCCAAAATCAATCAAATGAAGAACGTTTTGGCAGTTCCACCAGACGGACCGAGCAAGAATATGCCACCGTTTCTGTCGTCAACCACCTTTACTGGGGATTCAGCAGTGGGACATTTGTGCGAACTGTTTCTGTCAAAGCGCCTTGATCGAAATCTCACTCGAGCAGAAATTCTTGATTAAATGCGTCGTGCATCGACCGATTGGGGGCCGGCCTTCCCAATTTAATCAAAACACTGCCACACATGAGCAGGCGCATGTATTCGATCAATATCAGCGCCTCGTTGTGGATCTCATCGTTCATTTGAACTTCGGGGTTCGATGTCGTTCTTCGAACTCGATGCAAAATATCATCAGCCATGTCGTGCTTGTATTTGTCCCACAAATTGAGTGCGTTCGATGGAAACATCGGCGATGTTGCATCCCAATGATTGTCGTTGGGAAATTCATCCGAAATTCATGTGCTGGCGTACAGCACATCATCAACAGTCCGCAGGTTCTCGAACGATTGGACCACGTACATTGACCAAAAGCAATCGCAGATAGAAGCAGTCATTTTTCAGATGAACAGTATAGATACGACCAAGCACATCCGCATAACTGCAACAGCTTGCCCTTATTTTTGGCATTGGAATTTTTTGAACCACCCATTCCAAGTGTAAAAGCGAAACATTTGAAGTAGAGTCGCGTTATAACGAACGGGTCGCTTGTGCAGATGAACGTTTTTGCTGGTGGCCGTTCGATTCGCTGAGCTGCAGTATCTTCCGTGAAATATACGCGTTGACCATCCACCAAGTGAACAGTCGAATGACGTTCCTGTATTGGAAAGGAAAATATTCTCCAAATCGCCTCATTGCAACTCACATAATGGCCCAATTGATCGCACAACACTTCGTCATTCTTATCTGGTTGCTGAATGCCAAAAACCACCAAGTCGCTTCCTTTGTTGACGTACTTGCAAGCGTATTTGATGAACTTAACCGAATTGCCGTATTCAACATTGATCTGCGTTGGAGAAATGAGAACAAACAATATGGAACAATCCAAGTATTTTCCACCAAGGCATCTTTCCCTTTCACTTTCATTGCGAGTTCTGCCATTGTCATCTTGTGATCGCCGCCGATAAAATGGGTATCCGTCTTTGCCACTGATTTTCTCTGCCAGGTGTGAATGTGGATATCGCATAGAACATTTAGTTCCGACTTCTTACAATTCCGGGTTGGCTTCTTCATCGCGTATTTCGGCGCTAATGATTGAATCGACTTGGTCCGATCGGATTTTCTTAATCAATCAAAGCAGAATGTGTGCATGCGACAATCCACGCTTCGCCATTCGAGCGAGTACACGCGGTTTTCCAAAAACATTGTGCATAACGATGAAGTCCATGGCTGTTTTGAGTTTTGGTTTGAAAACTCGTGCGGTGATGTCGTGGCGGTCGCTCGAAGTTTACCAGGGAAGTAAGTGCCACGTAATTTCTGGCCATTTCGGATTGCAGGTGAAGGTGACGGTGATGAATAAGTCAGGGCGTCCGTAATGCCGCACATATGTCATTGCACCCCGCGCATATTCGTACATATGCCTCGGGCTTCCAACATATGAGGTGTGTTCAGAAAATAACGTGATTTTAGTTTTTTGAAAAAAATATTTATTTATTCGTCTACATGCACTTGTGCCAACACTTGTTCCAATCCTCGAAACACTACTCAAACTCGATCTTTGGGATAGCCCCTAGCTCTTTCAGCTATGCGTTTTTAATATCATCTATGCTTGCAAAACGACGGCCCTTAGTTTCGACGTCATATCCGTTAACCCATGTTTCGCCACCTGTTATAACACTCCCAAGCAACTTCCATTCACAGCTGTTTTTGTTCAAAGTTCAACAATTTTGGAACAAATTTTGCTGCCACGCGTTTTATACTCAAAAACACTCGAAAAAAATTCATGCCATGAGCCAATCGATATGCCAACATCATCAGCGACTTCTCTGGTCATGATTCGGCAATCGTTCATAACCATTTCTTTCACTTTTTCCACTTTTTTATCGGTTATTGATGTGCTGTGGCGTCCGAGGCGTTCGTCATCTTCAACGCCTTCACGGCAAACTTTGATATTTTTTTTTTAACAAACGAAAATCGCCGAGCTCAAAGAAACACGTCTAACCTTAGCGGCTGCCACAGGCAAAGTAAACAATAAATATAGCTGAAAATTTTATATACCAACATAATAAAAAAAAATTTGACAATCGGACTCTCCAAACCAGCGAAATTTAAAATTCCTGTTATTTTTTGGAAAAACCTTGTAAGTTGCTGGAAAAATTGTCTACTGGCCTTTGTTCGCTGCCGCTGTATCTCCACCCAAATTGATGGCTTCTCTCAAGTGGATGTATTCTTCCGAACTCAATTTAGTTTGATTGAATCGGATGAAATTGAGGCTTCTGTTTCCATCTTGATGAACATGTCGACGCAATACTGTTGAAGCAATCGGCAGTATCTTAATTGCCGATATCCTGGCGGATCACCAAGCGATATGCATAGAAACTCAGCATGACCTTCTTATTTGTTTCATGGACTGAGAGATATTCTTATTGTTAGATGCTGATAAAGATATTTCAGAAACCTCAGGAACTAACCTGTGAATGGGGTTACCATATTAATTTGAAAATGGTAGTCATCATCGGTTGAGGAATATGGCGCTTGATGCCACATTTTCGCCAACAATCACCACTGCAAATTGAATTGTCGTGCATGGGCACCACCTGGTCTTTTATCTGCGCTGATGATGATTTTGTAATGATTAGAAGGCATTGCTTCCAACGTAGTTTTGAAGACTTAGCCAACACATTACGTTCGTATAGGGGTTGTTGCAGTTATTCGATTATCTCAGGTTTCATCAAACGAAAAATCGCACAACGCTGATTGAGTTCATCATTTGAATTTTCAAGGAAATAAATCTGAAGGAACTTATGATCTTCATTGAATTGCGGCAACAGAGCTGTGGAAGAGGAATAGGACAATTAATCCACATTCGACATATGGGAAAGTTCATCTGACGACATTACCTTAAAGGTGGGATTGTAACCGCGTTCTTGGATAACAGTGGTTCCAAAGCAGTCATTGAATGGCCCAATATTAACGCACGGAGTGTAAGTGTCTAATCATAGCGAAATGCAGCTCCATTTGAATTGAAAGGAGACGCACGTGTCCTTCGCTCTTCACGTTCGTTCTATCAAATCACAAAAAAACAGTGGATGAACAACACAAAGGGAATTTGTGTTGATGCAACTCCAGATTCGATGTGCTGATAACCAAACTTTTGGACATCACAAAGTTTTTGGAAAAAGCACAAAATTCAACACCAATCCATTAAATTTCAGTTGGTCACAGAGTGAATACCTTTATTCACTTCTTTGACCATAGAACAAACTACGTTCGGCGATTTAAACGTGAAGATATATCGGGACACAACCGCATCGTATCAATTGTCAATGTGGAAAGATTGAAATAAATACTACTCAGCTGTCAAACGTGAGTCTGAGAGCGTAACGCCTTCTGTTGGCAATCCTATTTTTGCGAGGGACAAAATCAGCCGATTCTGTAGTGTTTGTCATTCCTTAGAATGACATACAAAATGGAATTTTCAGATATCGCCACCAGCCACCTTTGAAAGTATGCCATTTCGGATTTTCACGATTTTCCGGTTAAAATTTCCAATTTTTGGCTACGTAGTGTGTTTACCTGGTTCAATCCAACAAAAAAAACCCCATCCATATCGGATGAGGTTCAGCCGAGTTATGAGCGTACAAATCGGCACCAATTCAATTTTATATATACAGATGCCACTTATTACTCCCATGTATCTGCACAGCTACTGCGCCGCTTGTAGGGTAGGCCGTTTCAATTTTAATCCGCTTAGTAGTGAGACCAAGATTTTGAATATGTTTCTTGTATGTGAATCATAAAATTACTTCTCTTAGCCATATTTTCCGTCGAAATTCCTTCAACATGGCAAGACCAACTGATTTCGTCAGCTTGAAGTTTATACACTATTCGTTTCTTAATATAATACATATACCTACTAATCTTACATAGATCACTCCTAATTCCATTCGTTGAGATTCATAATATTTTCCTTTATTTAATTTTATTTAATTTTAACGTGATCACACATATCGTCGTATACATAAGATCCTTGCGAACTCTACCGAAAGATTTTTCCAAATTGACTCTTTTCAGCATTACGTATTTAAAATGTGAGCCAACAGCTAGTGTGGAAATTTTCATTAAATAAAACAATATATTTTATGCAATGAATATAGAATTTTACTGATTAATAAAGTACCGTCCATGGCAATTGTGAATAAAATACAATGTCGTTTACATAATCACCACGACTTCTGTTGCAAGCGACCACCCGAAGGTCAAAATTATCGATGACTTTTTGAAGAATAAGTGGGCCAATGGCCGCAATTTCAATTTGGATGCTATGTTTCAGATCCTAAATTGTCGCTAGGTTATTGGCATAGACCTTACTCCTCAAATAACCCCAGAGGCAGAAGTCTAAAAGTGTCAAATCGCATGACCTTGAAGGCCCATCAACTTTTCCTCTAACAGAAATAATACGATCTTCAAATTTCGTACGCAATAAATTGATTGATTGATGGCTTGTGTGGGCGGTAGTGCCATCGTGTTGAAACAAGAGGTCGTCCAGACCATATTCGTTGAATTTTGGAAAAGGTCAGCAAGTTGCGGTAACGTTCTCCATTCACTGTAACTGTCTCACCAGCCCCATCATCGAAAAAGTACGTGTCAATGAAGCCGAAAAATCCATAATCCCCACCATACAGTATCATTGGTTTTTCGTGAATCTTGTATGGGTTTTCCGGTTCCCAGAAACAACAATTTTGGTTATTTACGTACCCATCCATCCAAAAATGGGCTTGATCGGAAAAGATCAAATTCGATGACAATTGTCCTGGCGATTCAACATCCAGTTATTAAATCGGTGACGTCGTAGATGGTCCAAAGGCGGCAATTGTTGTGTAATTGGGATTTTATAGGCGTACAAATGAACATCAACTTTTAAAATTCGCCGTAAAGTGCATTAATGAGGCCCAATTGTTGACTTCGGCGATTGAGGTGCCTGACTGCCTTTGAACGCATTCGCTCACAGTGGTGATGTTTTGGCGAGTACGTGCTGACCGAGCATACTGATATGAAGTTTGACCCAATAACGAATTAGTTTATTCAAAACGCTTCACCATTGCACGAATTCCGGATTCACTTCTGCGATTATGTTGACCGAAAAATTCACGAATTTTACGAAAATGTTACTTTTACAGATCGCCCATTTTCGTAATAAGATTGAATAACAAAAAAGTGGTTGTTGCGTGGTAAATGAATCCATGATTAAAATTGCCAAAGATTGTATGACATCTGTCAAAACGACCAACCACATTGAATTTCGTAAATGACAGCCAACATCCACACCATCTGTTGGCTCACCCTTTATGATAAAGAATTTGGACTGCGTCATATGATGACCTGCCTCCCACAAAGCGAAATTGACTTCCATCGAGCACTATTGCAAAGTCGATTTTCTAGGACTCTCTCATATTTTTTCGCAGTATGCAACATTAGCTTGATCAATCAGTAGTTGTTGCAACTTTTCTTGTCGTATTCGCATTTATACAATGGTATAAATGGTATAAATAAGAGAGCCTTCCTTCCAAGTCATCCGATCGCATCTTCTTAATTTATTGAACATGATCGGGAGCTGATTTCCGACTAATACGCACAGTTCGGAAGGCATATAATCTGCCGTTTCCTATTCGTGCGCGACAGCTGTACTTAGTCCACGTTTGAAACACTTGGAATAGTTTAAGCATATGATACTCGTTGTTTCGCTTTGTTTAACTAAGATGGTAATCTACCGGGGTTTGGTGTCCTCCGTTTGGGGTATGTATGCTAATCAAATGCCACTTTCGCCTGGTAAATAGCATATTGAGTATAATTAGACTATCATACGGTCTTGAGTTTAGTTTATCTTTATCACTAAGTTTCGTGATCAAAATGGCGTCAAAATATTTCTTTTACTGATTGCTTAATCCCTACTTGCGTTGCGTGGGCGCTAACTATTGGGTGTATAAATTAATTCGTGCGGTTTTTTTTTTTTTCAAAATTTGAACGTTTATTTCAGAAAAACATGTACAATAGTATTATTCAAAGTATTGTCAAATCTTTCTGGCAATTTTTGGATCCCATCCCAAAAGAACTGCGCCGGCTTGGCAGCCAAGAATGAATCAAGCCAATTTTTGATATTCTGCTCTGATGTGAAACGTATTTCAGTGAGGGCGTTCTGCATCGACCGGAACAAATGGTAGTCAGAAGGGGCAAGGTCTGGGCTCTAAGGCGGGTGGGGTAAGACTTCCCATCGACTGTTTTCCAAATAGTTCTTAACCGGAATAGCAACGTGGGGCCGAGCGTTGTCATGATGGAAAATTATTGCCTCGTGTCTGGTCGCATATTCCGGGCGTTTTTCGGCCACTGCCCTCTTCAAATGGATTAATTGTGTTCGGTAGCGTTGTCCATTGATGGTTTCACCCGGTTTTAGCAGCTTATAATACAGCACACCCATCTGATCCCACCAAATACAGAGCATTTCCTTCGCGCCATGGATATTCGGCTTTGCCGTTGATTTGGCTGGTTGGCTGGTTGGCCGGGTTTCACATATGATTTTTTGCGCTTGGGGTTGTTGTAATGGATCCATTTTTCATCATCAGTAGCAATCCGATGCAAAAATGACTTCCTTTTGTGGCGTTCCACCAGCATTTTGGACATGCAAGACCGCCTTTCGACGTCTCTCGGCTTGAGTTCATGTGGAACCCAATTTCCTTGCTTTTGAATATATCCAGCTGCTTTTAAACGTTTTGAAATGGCTGCTTGAGTGACACCCAAAGATTCTGCGAGCTGTTCTTGTGTTTGGCAACAATATTCATAGAGTAATGCTTCCAGTTCTTCATCTTTAAACTTTTTTGGCTGCCCAGGACGTTCATTGTCTTCCAAGCCAAAATCACCACTTTTAAATCGTGCAAACCACTTTTGGCATGTTTGCTCAGCTAGCGCATGTTCACCATAAACTTCCACCAAAATAAGATGACTTTCGGCAGCAGTTTTCTTCATATTAAAATAATGAAGAAGAACTCCCCGCAAAAACATTTTTTCAGGCACAAGGTTCGACATATTTGAGTGAAAAAAAATTATTGTTGTTTACGCTTCAAATACCGAAATGACGTACAATGACAGTAGCTTTCCAACGCATGTCCCAATGGAACAATAACAATGGAATAATACAAGTTACGCCATCTCTTAGCAAACCGCACGAATTAAGTTATAGACCCAATATATTCCAAGTTTCGTGTTCACTTATTGCCATTAATCAGTCCCTAATTTCAAGTAGAGGGCCCTGCTTCTGCCAATTCCTCACTTGGTTTCCTGGACGCATGGGATACCAATTATATGTTGCAGTAATACGGTTACTAGTTCCAACCGTCACTGTACCGATGTTCCAGCTTGCGATACATAATATAATATCCATGTTTCTGAATGACATCATATTTTTCACCCTCGGAAACCGTCGAACTCTTACACAAAAATTTCTCGGTAAATGTTAATGAGCCTCAGGTTAAACTTGAGTGCTAAGTTGGCTGCATATGATTTTTCACCATTTAGTAGCTTTTTATGGCAACCTGGAGAACTAACTGTGGCAGTATTCTATAAGACGTTGCTGAACGGCGGTCTCTAATTCCCATGTGCTACAAAATGATTTGAATAGCTTCTCAATTGCAATAGCTTCAAAATTGTTTAGAGCTCGGTGCATGTTAAGTTTTTGCCAAATTACCATCACCTCCAAGGATCTATTTTGTTAGTAACAAACTGACGCCTACTGTCATTTCAATACCAACTTTTTGGTCGTACGTGGGTTGCTATTTAGGTTTTGAGAAAATAAGTAAAATCAAACATTTATCGAGGAAAATGGCTTATACTCTCCATGAAGGTCAATACACCTTTGCATGCGTTTAAACTAATCTTTGAAGCACTTTTTCCATTCCGAACGAAGTAACTCCAAGTCATGCGTTTTAAACGCATCAATCGCTACCTCAGCCATCGTAAAAGGTTGACCTCGTAATATATTTTTGAAGTTCGGGAGCCAAATCAGGGCTGCAGGTACAGCGAATGACCCATCAACTCGATGTTTAGGATGCTTGAAAAGTAGTTTTTTTTTTGAGTCGACATGTGAGAGTTCGCATTATCATGATGTAGAATGATCCGTATTCGGTGATTGCTTTTTCTTATTTCTCCAAAAATTTCTGGTAAACACATGGCGGTATATCATTCCGAATTGACTGTTCTACGTTGCTCTAATGACAATTGCTCGGTGGCAACATGGTTTTTGCGAAGAAACAGGGACCCTTGCTTCGAAGTGCTTCGTGCGGAACAGCTTTTGCTGGATTTGGCTCGTCTTGAAAAACTCAGACAGTCGACTGCTGTTAAATTTTGGGCTCATATGCATAGATCCATGATTTGTCGCCGATGTAATATTTTGGACATGTTTTGAAGCACCGCGAGCGAATTTTTTCAACATTTTATCGACTCGAGTCTTTTTTTGAGCTATTGCCAAATTATGCGGTATCCAACCCCGAGAAATCTTTTTGACGGCCAAATGTTCACGAAATATTAAATTTATGTAAGAAGAACTAATGCCCAAGCTTGCATCAATTTCAAGTCGCATGACGATCTTGCGATATCAGTTCCCGCAGAGCATCGAAGATCATAAAAAATCATCGCAAGAAAATGTCGATGTATTGTAATTACATTTTCTGGCTGAGATGAATTTTTCAAGTCAGTCTTTAAAAAACACAAATAGCGCTCGTATGACAAAATTCTCTGAGCACGTGTACCATTAAAACCGTCAAACTTTACGATACTGATGTCGGATTTGACTTATCTACGCCGGTATTGCCATACCCTAAAACTTAATTAGCAACCGAGTGTGCAACAGTGAACTTAGTTCTCGCGTCAATATGTAAGAGCTTGTACCATACTGTGCCTGATTAAAGGGTTATCCAAAGTATTCGAAAGCCCTTCAGTTGCGACATCCTTTTCCTTCACCTCCACTAGGCCAATTATGGAGTACGCAAGTCAGGTTTGGTACTCCTTTTATGGCAGCAACTGGTTGCACTGACGCCGGGTATGGCTTCAAATGATCTCTATGTAACCACAGATATGTATTTCCTTTCCATTCCAATTTTTAGTGCACTGAGTACGGCTACGAACCTTTTCAAAGAATGTATTGCGTATTGCGTATAACATGCTAATGGGGTCGGCCAATGCCTAGCAACCATGGAACTGATCTTGTTTGTTCCAATACTTCCCTCTAAGTCTTACCACCTTTCGCCCATTAATTTTTATGTATTGTAGTACGAGTGCATTGTTTTTAGCATGAAGTCTAGAAAATAAGTTCTGCGTTTATATAGAAGTATTAATAAATCTGAGCAGGGTAGACTCATACTTGCTTACTTCTTACTTACGAGTAGATGGCCTGATCCGGAGTGGACGGTTAACATGTCTCTCTAGCTAGCGCTGAAGCACCTCCAATTGTGCACACGAAGTTGGCTGAAGTCTCTTTTCACATGATGAGGTCGTCCTCTACTACGTTGTGCCCCTGGGTTGGAGTCGAGAGCCTTCCGGACCAGGACGCTAGTGTCCATTCTCTCAAGTTGACTTAGCCATCTATGCCACGTTATCCGAGCTTTTCTGGTGAGGTTGACATCGCAGTATAGCCAGTACAAACGGGACCAAAAATTACCTGAAGTATATTTCTCTCGAAGTGTCTGAGAACTGTCTCGTCCGCTTTCGTCAGCGTCCACGTAAAGTGGGACTTGTACGATCAGTGTCTGGGGTGCCAGATGAGAAAACTGGGCATGGAACGGTATAGATATTGTGGTATGCTTTGAAAGCGATGAAGAGGTGGTGTGCATCGATTTGGAACTTTGATCTATAGTGGACTTTCCTGGCCTAAAACCACGCCGATATGAACCAGTAATAATGAGTCACACAGGATTTAGTTTGAAATGTTGTTAAGACTTATTTCTTTGCACTTGGCACAGTTCAGGGGATTGGTGGACCCAGGACTCAATAAATCAATCCATCAACTAGGGATATTTAATAACAGCTGCGGCAGGAGTTATAAGAACGAACAAAGACAAGTATGTACCTTTTAAAAATCATAATAAATATAATTTCAGCGGAAAACCAATGAAAGGCAAACAGTTTGTTGGTTTAAAATGGAAACCCTGGTATCGGTTTGTGGAGGGCCGTATGTACAGCTGCCTGTGTTGTCCTAGCTTCTCAACCCTTTTCCTCGGTCCGAGGTTACCGGTTTCCTTCAGAACTTCCCGCAATCGAACGAAATGCAAATTAATCACGAGTTCGCGAATGGTGAGTATTAATTCCGATTACTCCGTGTGGATTTATAGAACTATATTATGTCTTCATTTGGTGCAATTAATTGGTGAACTGAGGTTATTGAAAACGCCAATACCAATACCGGAACTTGCGTTACATGTGCGGACATTGATCAGACTGCATAATTATAATTTTGATGAGACGATGATTTATGAAGGTTGTATGTGGATGTCTGCGTAAATTCTTCTCTCATCTTAAATCCATCAAAGCGATTTAGAGCTGCCGATTTGTGCTATCGCTGTATATCATTCAAAGAGGATTATATGATAGTTTAGTATGACCGGTTTATCTGCTCTCCGGTCTTTAGCTAACTGCCTTCAGTTGCGCACTCCAAGTTGGTTGCAGTCCTCTTCTATGCGTGCGCGCCACTTAGGCTGAGGTCTTCCTCTACTGCCTTGTCTCTCGGAGGCGGATTCGAAGACTCTGAGGGCCGGAGCATTGGTGTCCAATCGCTCTACATATCCTAGAGACTACTGCGGAATTTTCTGATTAGGTCGGTATCGCTGTGCGGCTCGTATAGTTCGTCATTGAATTTGCTCCTCCAAAGCCAGTCAATGCAAACGGGATGGAATATTTTTCGATGGATTATTCTCTCGAAATGACTGAGGATATCTTAATCCGTCTTATATAGACTCTCGTTAGTTTTTCCGAATAAGGCCTTATTACTCAATTACTCAATTCCCTTTTTAGCCGAAAAGTATAGCGATCGGCAAGAGTGATTCTTCTGGTTAAGTGCTGTTGGTAGAATTTATAGCAGATTCAAGGTAGACGAAGTCCTTATAACTGTCGATTGTAGCGTTCTGCATATACTTGGTTTTACCCTCATTCACCGCTAAACTCATTTTTGCAGTTTTCGTTTCAAAACTAGCGAACGCAGCGGTGATAGCTCGCATAATTCTCTCAATTATGTCGATATTACCGGCTTACTCTAGTAGTCCCACAGATTTTTGAAAGCTTGTGCATAAAATGTTTACTTGTGAACTCCGCATAGCACGTCACATTGCCTAAAACCTTTTGTGGCATCAAAGGTCTCGGTTAACTCGTTACCGACATTGAAGGAGGAGAAGCGAGAGTTCTCAATCGTCATTCCCTACAGACCGACGAGATTGGAAAGGATGCTAAAACTAAACATGGCTCTATATAGCTTAAGATATGAAAAAATGGTGGATATTGGTTTTGAATTCTGGAGTTTGTTCGAGGATCTGCAGGAGTATAAAGATTTGCCCAATTGTGGACTTTCCTTCAATAAGGCGCTGAGATTCCATTCATCAGGCTTACACTCTTCTGACCAGATCTGAGAAATGAGTTGGCGTATGCTTTCCACCAAGTTCACCATGTCCACTTTGATTATTTTGACCGGTAAGTTTAGATATTGCTATCCTTACTTCGGTCTGGACAGGTAGACGAAAGTTTGGACTCTCATCGTCAAAATTGAATAGTATATTCTGCCTAACGTTGTACTGTCTGCTGAAAAAGTTTGTCCATAGTCCTATCACCGACTGTGACTCCACAAGTAGGTTAAGTAGATTAAAATTTATTTGTAGGTAGTTTGTAGGATTTTAGTTTTAAGTTTTATAATAAAATAAAAAGAACAGTCCTGTTACTAAGTTTTTTTGTAAAAAATGTTTTCTTAGTTTTAATTATAATTAATAGAAATAGTATAGTATAGTAGTAAGGTATGTCGAAAGACATAATTTAAGTGTTAGGTTTAACTTAGAGTGCCCGCATGGGGCCAGTAAGTTAGAATAAGATAATTTTAAGTTAATTAAGCTAACTTTTAAGCATTTTTTTGTCTAGCAAGTAAGGGTAAATTAAGTGAAACAATAAAAATGCATATAAACTGAAACTGAACTGACTGTGACTCCACCGCAATGTTTTCTTTTTCATCTCTACAGGCTTTTGTACGGGTTTCCTTGCCTTGACACGTTCTTTCCACGTGCTGGTAAAACTTCCGTACGTTATCGTACGTTATTCTTGGAGTACAACCTCTAAATATCTGCGATCGCGCGCTTCTGTTTCTCTCTTTTCTTCTTCTGGGGAAGCCGGTGTCCTTCCTGTCTCTTCTGCCAGCGATACAGCTTTATACGCCTCTTGTTAAGCTGCATATTCTTGCGGGCATTCTTTATCAAACTAGGGATTTACTGGTGGCTCTCAAGTGAAACACAGAACATCAGGTGCGGTGTCTCTGATGGGACGTTGCCCGCGTTGCCACTGGTCTTCGTTACTTGATGCTGGCGGCATAGAAGTTGTTGAGTGATTTCTGGATACGCGTTCGGTAAAGATTCTGGTGGTCTCTTGCGATTGCAGCTTTTCTACGTTGTATCTTCTCACAGTTGTTCTACTTTATTGTGGCGTTTAGGAAATCCGCATTCACATTCTGGCTGCAACAAGGTGGTGATTCTAGTTAAGGTTGGCTGCCTGGAATGTTCAAACGTCCAAAATACTGCAGGCATGCCTTACGTCTGTCGCAAAATTATCAATTTTATTTAGTGTTTTATGATCCGGAGACCACCATGTCCCTTATGTATATTGAAATGGGAAAACCGTTGTTTCGTGTAGGCTATGCTTTCCAACTGTCTTAGCAAAGACGCCCGCCTTTCCTATTTATCCTGGCGTTAAGATCTCCTCGGACATTGCTCATATGTCCTGTCGACGAGCTCGTAGAAACATTCTTTGGTGATGTCGTCTTTACCTTGGTAGTGACATGGGCGCATATTATGCTCATGTTACCGGTTTAAGGGTCCGCACATTCCATGTGTAAATTCGAAAGTCATTATCCTTTAAACTTTTGCTAGCGTAGTCAAGAGTGTGTCCGTTTTTATCGTAGGCGAACCCTTCCACATAGGGTTGGGTTGTGAGCCCAATAACGGCGTAGGCCAGTATAATGGTACTAGCCAGGCATGTTCTTGCCATTTAAGACTGCATGAGTAAGGGTTTATTCATGCAGTTACCGCTGATCACTACTGAGAGGTAAGGCAAGCACTTCGCTAGGAACTTGATTGTTGCGCTGCTGGACAAATCCAAGTTATAGGACACTCAGTAGTTTCCTGATCAATCGCCACGCCATGAAGGCCTAAATTCCTGGTGCGAAAAAATACGAAATCGACTTTCTCTGTGCCCAGGAATGGTTTCAGCTAGAATCTGATTCAGGAAAGAAATGGAGTGCGGTCTTCACGGATGGCTTCAAAGCCGATCTAGGATGCGTTGCTGATGTCTCTCTAGAGACAAGCTAAGATATATGTATACAATCCTGAATGCAACGGACAACATTATGAAGAAGACATAGATGGGGAGAAGAATTTTCATCAACGCTGAACTTGCTAGGCAAATCTCAAAACAGAATTTTTCAGTTTTTCAGAACCTACGTTATGTCTACCTGCGTCCTCGATTAAGGCTTCTATTGTTAGTTTGATTCCACATGACCATAACTATAAATGATACGAGTATGACTCTCCACGTCCACGGCAGACCAAACGAATGCTTCCCGAAGTCCCTAAGAAGGCAGCGGCTTTCTTGCTGCTTACTTATATCGAGACGGGACACTACAGTTTTGCTAAGCACGTGCTGGGCATAAATGATACAACATCCTGCTGCGCTTGGTGTAAAAGTGATAGCGACACCGCGGAGTACTATCTCTGCGAATGTCCGGATGTAGGTATTCCGCGCTAACGTGATAGTTGATGGTACTTTAGGCACTATATCACTGAAGCACTTACTCATCTTTCTTCGAAAGCCTGACAGATTTGATTAAAAGCAACTTACAGGGAGTTCAATAGATTAGTTCTCTGCGTAAGTGGTCTATTCCGACAGAAATAGGGTGTTGATTAGCCCCTTTTGGGAACTTTGATCATCCTTCTGGTTCCACCGAATATTTCGATGTCTTCGCAAATGTCCTTTTTCGAAATCCGAATTAGCTTATAAATGGACGCAACGACGTATTATTAAAACAGCATGCCAAGGTCTTTAGCAGAAACTCAGTCGTCAACCGGATCCAAACGAAGCCCCCCGGAAACCCTCCGGTTCTTTCAAAAATATCGACAGTTTCTTAGTTCTCTCCATTTTTCGTGTATCCTTGGTGACAAACGTTGGTTTTCACAGATCATTCCTACGCTTTAGTATACCTATAAATAAGCTTGAAGAGGTTGTTTGTTTTTGCTGCTTTAAGGCCTTCCCATATTTTATTCATAAGCAAGTACGAGCATATTCGTAATACCCTTCCCCTTACGAGTATTCATCGAATTGGTATTTTCCGATTTTTCCACATTTTACCTTTCCCTTTGTTTTATTTTCTTATACGAGTACCCAAGAAGAGGAAACTCAAAAGTTCCGTCAAGAAAAGCAACGGAAAAGGAAAAGTGCTAAAGTAATAGCCCGTGTGCAGGTGGATGACGTACGAATATGCTTTCGTTAATAGTGTAAGTGCTCTGGCAAGGATTGCTTAAAAGGACGAAGAAGAAAACATAAAAAATACATTACACGTTTGTTTTCGTTTTGCCATAGTGTTGGAATAAATTCATTTTTAATAGGAAGAATAAAAAGTTTTCTTTTTCAGTTTATCCTTTCGCTTGTTTTGCCTTTCATTTTAGCTCTCTTCTGGCTAAGGCTTACAGGTAATTCAAGTCAAGCAAAGGACTTCAGTTTTTCTGATTCTCAGTGAATACAAGTGTGCATCTGTGTGTGTTTGCATTAGAAAAGTGCGAAATAATAACGACCAGAAGACGAACAACTAGTGAGGGAGTGTTTTGTTTATGAATTTTTTAAAAGCTAAACTGCATACCCTGCCTGCACTCAGGGCTTATTGCTTGAGGAGGAGGAGGTTAACGAGAATATTGTGTTTTGGGTTAATATCACATTTAGTGTGAAAGTTCTTTCCCTTTTTATTCTTCTTCTGATCTGAATTAGATAGCAGACTTGAAGTTTATTTGAAAGTTTTCCTTTACATTGAGTGGATTTGAAGAAAACTTGAAGAGTATTTAAAGAGATGGGAAAGGTTAGTACTTGCTTGAGGCACTTCTGAGCACTGGAGAATCTGTGCCTGAGATACGGCACAACTGTTTGAAGTTCTCCAGACCATTGGTCCAGTGGTCATTTGGTTTAAATGGGGATTCGGCCTTCCTTGACATCTCGATCGTAGACACTGGGACTAGGACAGCAATTTGGTCAGAGCATTATTGTCGGTTCACTCGATGTGTCCGATCCAGCGTAGCCTATATCCACATATTGATCCACAGAGGTAAGTAAAGTCTTCTTCTGTCCCAGGCTTCTTTGTTTGCTATCAAATTGTAATTGGTTTAGACCGCTTGCTTGTATTTTATTTGTCGTAACAGTCTCTATGAAGACACCATGAATGGACCGATGATGTAAATGTCGCCGGTGTATCCCTAGACAGCTGGACGAGTTTATTAGATGCATATGGATTTGAAATAGTTGGGAGGGGCCTACATTTTGAAGTTTTTCTTTACTCAGAGCTTTTGTTAAAATATCTGCTAACTATGATTCAGAGGGAGCAAAATTAATAATAAATTGGCATCTTTCATATCGCTCACGAATAAAGTAATAACGAATGTCGATATGTTTCATTTGTTTGTGAAATTCGGTTTTTTCCATGTCCAACACCGCATTGCCAATACCAACTGGAACCATCTAAGTGAGTAGTTGTTGTATCCAGGCGATGTCTTTTATTGCCTGTGAAGTAGCAATCCGCGTCGGTAGTGGACATAGAAACACATTTTTACCTTTGTGATGACCAGGACAACGGCCCATTTCAAATTGAAAAAAATCAACCCTGTGGTAGAACGCCTAGTGTCAGAATCGCCTGCATAGTCAGCGTCACTGAAACAAATTAAAGAAAAATATTGAGTTTTTTTTAAAAATATACCCATTCGCCTGGCCCCACTGCTATACTCGTACTTAAGGATTCTTTTGACAGCATTGACATGGCCATTATTTGGTGCATCCAAGTATCGGGAAACCACTCCTACCACAAATACAATATCTTGACAAGTAGCTACCACCAAGTACATTAGAAGCCAACTGCTTGTCTGTAAGGAAATGTGACTACTCCCGAAGAAACAGCTTTTCTTTTTTTTTATAATTGGCGCGCACACAAGGGATTTTATGTACCCTTAAGATGTTTGCGTATAGTGCGGGCGAGGGGAAGTTAGGGAGGAAAACGAGAGAGATGCCGACATGCGTTGGTCTTAAATGTTTGCAAGTTATAGTGACTGGGGAAAAAAGAGCTCCGCAGGGCATTCCATAAGCGGGTTGTACGGCTTAGGAACGAATCACGATATTTCAGAGTACATCCGAAGGTGGGCTTGATGGTATACTGATGAGCATTCATAGCGAGGTGGGTGTTACAGTTAAAAGTTAGAAGGATTAGAATGCTACTGGCGATTTCTATGGAGCACTGGTGGTGAAAATAGCGATACAACAAGGTGGGACAGGAGACATTACGTCTGTGTGCGAGGATGTTGAATGACTGTGTGACGTTGTCACCACCTATGACAAGGTTTTAACCGCAAGGTTTTGGATCCTATCTAGGAAGTGCAATGCGGTTTTAAGACCACCTGACCAGATGTGAGCATTGTACTCCAATTTCGGGCGGACAAACGCCTTATATATTGAGACCAGATCAGAGGGTGTGGAATATTTACATCACTTGTGGAAACCTAGACATTTCGCAGCATTTTTGACGACATCGAATATGTGGTGATTCCAACGTAAGTTGTCACTGACACACGGAGAATGATAAGTTTTTTGGTTTCAAGGATGTGCAAGTAAGTGCCACTCATGGATAATGGCTGGGTATATGAATTTCGCTTTAATGACAGCAGACAGCATTGAGTTTTGGAAGCATTAAATTCCACTCTGTTGATTGTTCCCCAATTGGTTATGCTGCTAATATTGGAATTTATGAGCCTAACATATGCTGCCGTTCTCGTTCTACAGCCGAAGAGCAGGGACGTGAGATCGCAAACGAATATGAAAAGCAGAGAGTACTGTCGTCAGCAAAGTTATATATGTATGTATTGAATTAGAAGTAGCAGACAAGAGACCATTGATGAAAATTAAAAAGAGTGTCGAAGACAGAATGGAGCCCTGGGGAACACCCGAATTTATTTTGTGAACATCAGTTTTGAAACCATCCAAAACAACTTGAATTGAATGTTCCGAACGGTAGTTTCTAATCCATTGAAGAAGAGAATTTTCGATCCCAAAAACACGCATTTTCGACAAAAGAGAATGATGCCAAACTCTGTCAAATGCTTTAGAATTATTAAGTTTAACCATCTTGCTTTCGCCAGATTGATATACGCTTTGGTTCCACTTTTCGGTGAGACATGCCATCAAATGCACCAGTGGACCTGTTGCAACGAAAACCGTACTGGCGGTCATTGAGAAGTTTTCGTGTTTCGACATATTTCATCAGCGTTTCCATAACCTTAGAAAGAAGGAACGTAAGTGCAATGCGTCTATCGAAGCAGAGAGAAGAAGATTCGCCTTTTTTAGGGACGGGCTGGACAATTGTTGTTATCCATGTGCTCGGAAAGTGTCCTAAAAAGTAGGATCGATGAAGAAGCTTACGCAATAGTTTTGCTAGCGAGGAAAAACACCTCTTTAGCAGAAGGGGGGATATGCCATCTGGGTCTGAGGATTTGTGGATGTTAAGATCTTTGAACATTCTTGCTACAACACGAGTGCGAAAGTGGATTCATCCCATTGAAGATTCGACTCACTCAAATGTAGGCGGAGATAAAGCACAATCTGGAAGTGTTGAACTGGCCGCAAAGTGAGCAGCAAGCAGATTGACTTTTTCCAGAGAGGTGACAGCTGAAATGTCATTGTAAATAAGCGTTGGAATTGAGGATGGGTCAGAATTTCTAATGATTTTGATGAACGACCAAAAAGTTTTACTACCTTGGATAGTAGCATTTTTTGACTCAGTTTTAGGTCATATAGAAATTTCACGACCTTGAGAAAGACGTTGCAGTCATTCCTGGTCGTTTTCCGGTTTTCCTCGGGTTGGTCTTGTAAGACCGAAAAAACATTTTTCTAACCGTGACAGTCTCTTTACAGCTCGAGTCATACCATGCCTTTTCTTTTGGCCTGATACTCTGAATCCGATAAAGGATAGAGGGTCTCATTCCAAGGAGAATAGTGTCAGTGATCGTATCAGCAGCGGAAACCACGTCGTTATCGAGGAAACATAACGACCAGTTAAAGTTCCTAAAGAACGTGTTAAGTCCGCTCCAATTGGCTTTCTCATATTGCCATACGGTTCTTTTAGGAATTTTTTCTCTAACTGTGTGGTCAGTATATGGGAAATTAGCTGATATGACGCAATGGTCCGACGAGCCTACAGGGGAGAACACATCGACGGTGTACTTATCAGGGTGAGAAGTTAAAAACAAGTCCAGGGTGTTGGCGGTATGACTATCAACGACTAGCAGTTGAAGAAGAGGTTTCTGCTGGTGTTGACACTGGCTGGCAATTACTCATGTTAAATTGTTTTAATAACCACTCATTGTAATTTGATTGGCCCACATGAATCTCACCTCCGGCATTTACTGAGATTTCCATCCCAGGAAAGTTACCAGCTTCCAACATTACGATTTCAAAACTTTTCTGAAGGAAATTTATCAACTGAAGGGCATCATCCTTTTTTTTTGTCGCCATTAGCCCATCATCGATGTATAAGCAAGGATTATTCTACATCTATTGTTTTGTGATAAGAAAATGCAGAGATACATTCTCAGCTTATAAAACCCTGTTTGTGCTATCAGCAAAACCCTCTGGCTAGTGCATGTAGATATTCTCAATGAGATTGCCATGTAAGAATACAGTTTTAATATCAAACAGGCTCAAAACTAATCCTTCATTCGCCACAATGGCAAGAATTGAATATGTCGAAGTGAACTTCGCCAAGGGACTGTATATTTATCCATAATCGATTCATGTTCCTGCGAGTAACCTTGTGAAACTGGTCTTGCTTTATATCTGCATTTTCCGACGCCTAGATCTTTAAGCTTGTACATCCACTTGTTTCCAACTATTATCCTCTCCTCAGGACGAGATACTAGATCCCACGTTTGATTTTTGTGAAGGCTTTTTTATCTCCTCTGCCATTGCTTCCTTCCAATGCACCCTTTGGCTCTTCTTGCGTAAAGAATGCATGTTTTTCTACAAAATTACAAGTCCGTGGTGCAGCCTCCTTCCATTATCGTAGTCGATACCTTAGGGGAATGGAAACGTTTGATTCATGGTCTACTTCTATTGCGTCCTCTACTTCCTCAGCGACTGGTAATCGTAGTCCTCCACACGTACTTCCACACCTTGCTCAAGAACGCCTTGCGTATTGTGAATTATAACTTCCATCTAAGAACCACCATTTCCACTCACAAGATTGACACACCCGAAGTCACTGTCAGAAAGTTAATTTTGTTGATTCTGCTGCCCTATTTCCTTAAAAATTACGTCTCTAATGGTATATGTACACCTTTCGTATTGCTGGTATCTAGATACTTTTGAATGTGTCAGAGTGTTCCATAAATAACAATTTCTTTGCTTTTCTGTCCCATTTTATGCGTGTTTGCTGAGCCACGTGCATGAACGCCAAAAGTTTTGAACTCTTTGACCTTAACCACATCTCGTAGGGGGTTTTACGCGAGTCAGTATGTTAAGTTCTCAACAAACTGAGCATCTCTTGAATGACTCTTTGGTGTACTTTCCGACAAGGATCGGCTATACATCCGTAGGCGACCCAATTACCTGAAGTGGCTTTTTGTATAAGAAAAATTGCCGTATTTGGCCAAGCAAATAGCCGGCCACTGTACGAGTATTTAAAAAAATTGATTTTACTTACGTACGTCACCCGAGATGATCCAGGTGCGCTGGTTATACTCAATGAACCACTTGGTACGCAGCGTGTTGCACAATTGATTTATTGAAGACGAAGTTTGGTCAGCCTCTTATCGCCAGCTGGTTGAAGTCTCTTTCCACTTTCTCGTGCTAGCTATGTTGAAACTTTTTTCAACTACCTCTTCTCTTCGAGTTGATTTGAAAAGCTTTTTGAGGCTGTCTGCCCCCGCGTGGGGTCAAATGCAAACAAGAAACAATCAATACTTTCGGAAATGGACGGATATAATGATGACGACCCCTGTAAACGTTTTACGGACAACATATTTCAGTTTTGCAGATGGCATGTTAAGAAGATTAAATGACTACCTGCAGCTGGACACCTCACGGAGGTCTTAATCTACTATAAAACAGTTATTACCGCAATATAAAATGTACGAGGTCAAAAAGCGGTTGGAAAACTAAAGGGTGTTTCAACGAGAGGGGTAGAGTTTTTTTTGCAATAAAATGAACAATTTCTGGGATGTCTCTGAAACGCTAAAATCGTTAGTGCTTCTAAAATAGACTCATGGGGATTACTAATGTGACATAATATCTTCTAAAAGACCGCTTCGGATCTGCTTCAGACCCTCACCCTTTTCTCGAAATTTTCATCATTTTTTTTCATAATTCAGGATCTAACTCCGCGATGGCGGTTTCAATGTTGGCTTTCAGAGTTAGAATTGTTGGCGGATGATTGGTGTAGGCCTTGCTTTTAACATAGCCCCAAAAAAAGAGGTTTAACGATTTTTAGGCGCATTGTCTTGGCATGATATGGGTGCCTCCCAAACGTGAAATTACACGCTCTATAACTCGATTGTTTCGTGACTTGTATGACACTCGGGCGGAGTCACCCAGCAGGAAGACCTAGAAGAGAACTTGCCTCTACTCCATCTCAGAAATCAATACTTTGTGCAACAGCGTACAATCGGACAAATTACATCCCGTACGCAAGACCTCTGCCAAAGTGGCACAAACTGAGTTCAAGTACGTAATTTTTACGCCGGCTGAACAACGCAGGTTCAAGCGAGCGTGCGGTAAAGAAAGGGTGCAACTACGAGCAAACCCGGATTTATGTTAAAGATAAAGGGTCCAGAGGTGAAGCGTATGCGATACGAGGACAATACCCTCACCAATTCGGAGCGAAACAAGTTCGCACTGGGAACAGAACCGTCGACAAAATATCGTATAGCGATATAACGAGCTTTGTCAAACTGGCAGTCGTCCCAATCGGTCTCGATCGCAAGCCAAATGTACAAATGGTTCAGATACAAGAGAGGACTATGGATATCACGACAGAGCTACTTAATAAGAAAAAGAAGCCAGCATTGCGCGGTGCGACCTTCAAAGTCGGTTGGTTTTTGATCATCTGTGCGGATCCTTCTACTGCAGAGTGGATGCTTCTACTTTACTAAACTTAAAGAGTTAGAGGTGATGCTTGTCGAGGAGGAAAATCTTCCAAAACTGCATCAGAGGATTCTTCCCAAAAAGTACCTATCGAAAAAACACTGGCAATTCTTGATGGCCAAATCAAAGAACTCAACACAAGAACGTGGAGAGTTCTGCAGAGATCAAACGATAGGGATATCGCCCACCTGGTCCGTCCTTGCACTAAATAAAAGCGCTATGAAGTGGCTCATAGAGCTGAAGGGCCTGGTCTCATTCCGAGTTGTTCAGACCAAGACAACCAACCCAGAGCTCTAAATCAGCAACCCAAAACATGACTAGCACGACGTCAGTGGGAGCTGTCAGAAGCGTGAGCGGTATCCCACCTAGGGCTAGCGTCAGCGCTACCGCAAGCGGTGTAACGCCAACAAGTTAAGAAGCTGCAACCGCAGACTCAGAAACCACAATACAGCGCGGCACTATAACCAAAAACAGTAACTCCACCAACCAGAACAGTTTCAGGCCAAATCCAATGGCGAATCAAGCAAGTGGCCAGACAAATAGAGAACTTATTAGGGTGCCGTAGGACGTAGAGGTGATAACAAATCATACAGAGCACGTAATCCTGATTATGAATGCAAGAAATGACATCCCTTCTGAGCGTGCTGCAGTACCAGTGATGTCCTGAAGAGAACATCGCTATTGGAATTATTCAAGAGTCATGGGCAAATCGTGGTAAGATTTTTGGTTTAAAAAGCAAAACCGAATGTAGCCCTTATTATTGCGATTAATATAAAATTCTATGTCATTCCAGCTTTCGTAACTAGGAACCTGGTGGCAGTACAAATTGAACGCCACAACAGCCGGGAACTGCATAGATTTGTATGTATGCCATTGGCGTACTTTGCTGGAGACACTGAGAAAGTGCCTCCCACACCAGTTCAGGAACTTGTCCGGTACTGTGAAGACAAGCAAGTACACATTATCATCGTTTGCGACGCCTACGAACACAATACGACAGCCGTGATACAAACATAAGAGGTGAGTCGCTATTAGAATTTCTATATAGCAAAAACCTAGGTCCATTGAATAAGGGAAGCAAGCACACATTTAGAAACTCTACAAGAGAGGAAGTCCTAGACCTCACTCTCTTAGATCATATGCACATTTTGTTCAAGATAAGATGCAACAAAGAACACGCGCCTGTCCGATATGACAACAAACTGGAGGACATATCGCGAAAGTATAGCGATCAAAGATGTATTGTTGTCGTTCGCGCCGGTTACAACAATAAACACTGACGAGATCCAATTCCGGCAAAACAACAGCATTCTATTACACAGCTGTAAGTTTAAGCGAGCTGTGATAAAACAGTTCTTACCATGTTGGAATGAGAACCTAGAACCTATTCGCAAAAGAGCGAGGAAGCTTTTCAACAAATCCAAACGCACCAGGACGTGGGAACAATATAGATCCCTTTTAACCTACTACAACCAAGAGTTGCGAAGGTCATAGGGAGCCCTCTGGCGTGATTACAGTGAAAAAATTCAAGGTTTTCCTGCGGTTGCATGACTCCATAAAGCCCTCTCCCAAGATCATTCAAATTGCATGGGATTGTTTATCAAATCAGATGACACAATCACAAATCTTAAATAACTTGATTCAGGTTCACTTATTCTAATATTGACATGTTTTATGGACAGACAACGGAGGTTTCACTTCCAAGGAATCTCATCAGAATAAATAGTTTATCCGGAAAACTCCTCAGTCCGGATAAGGATAAGTGGGCTATCAACTCATTTAAACCATACAAGGCATAGACGGAATTTTCCCAGCTACAAAAAGGGCTGAACTTCCTTGGACCTACCCTAATATCCTAATTTAGGTTCAGCTTCAACTTGGGCTGCATACTACGTACATGGAGGGAGGTCAACGTAGTGTTTATCCCCAAACCAAGCAAAAAGCCCAGGCAACTACCTAAATCATATCGTCCTATGAGCTTGACATAGTTTTATTTCAAAACAATTCAAAGAATTATTGACGTTCATATCAGAGAAAGCTTAGAAAATAGCTTGCCTCTGCACCCGTGTCAGTATGCCTATCACAAAGGCAAATCGACGGAAGTTGCTCTGATGAAGCTAACGGCTGAAATCCGCTGTAAAGAAATTGCACAGAAGGTGTGTTGGACAAAACTATATTTGACTCAATATCAAATGATTTGCTCTATAGAAACATTGATCAGCCTACCATTAACTGGGTCAAAGCGGTGCTTGAAACCCGGATGATTACTAGTTCATTAGGACCGACTTCGGTATCAGTATCAGGCGTAAGGGGCTGCCGTCAGGGAGGCGTATTATCGCCCCTCCTGTGGTCTTTGGTTATAGATAATCTGCTTAACAAATTAAACAACTTAGGCTACAACACAATTGGTTATGCCGATGACCTAGTCATCATTATTAGAGGCAGAGAGACTAACGAAGTCACTGCACGCATGCAAAACGCCCTTAAGACAATCCTTGACTGGTGCACCAGAGAGAATCTCTCCGTAAATACTTCCTTTCACTTAGGTATAGTTTCACTTAACGATACAATTGTTGAGTACTCTGACGAGGTCAAACATCTGGAAGTATTCCTAGATAAAAGACTCAACTGGAACTCTCATTTAAACAAAAAAATAACTAAAGCAACCAACGCTTTCAGGGCCTGCCGTCGCATGTATGGTAGCGCATGGGGGATCTCTCCAAAGATCACTGGATCTATACAATGATGGTAAGTCCCATCGTAACAGATACTTCTCTACATAGTATGGTGGACTTAAGTCACACAAAAGACCGCCATTTTAAAGCTCAATGGAGTATAGCGTCTTGAATGTCTGGGCATTTCCGCAGCCTTCCAGGCCTGTTCCACAGCTGCGATAGAAGTAATAATAGGACTTACGCCCCTGCATTTATATAAACAAAGTGGGATTACGCTGCACAGCAAGTCTGGTACAAATTAAAGAGTTATGTCTTAGCAAACACCCGGACCTAAGGACCCTGCTCTCCAAAATACCGGAATTAGATATGATCTGCGCAGTAATAGACCGCCTTCAAAAGACATTATGCTTCAATAAAGGCTTCTCCACGAAGATTCCGAACAAGGAAGCATTGGTTAGCAATAACCCACTAAACAGCCATAATGGCGTAAAGTGGTGTACGGATGCTTCTAAAATGGGATCGGGAGTGGGAGCAATACATGGTCCCAGTGTATTCCAGGCAGAACTCCACGCCATTCAAGTTTGTACCAACCATATTCACAACTCTGGTATCAAAGGCGCAAACGCCCATAATGTTCACGAACAGTCAAGCAGATATAAATGCCCTTATCTCGCACATCATTGACTCCAAATCGGTCATGCGTTGCTTCAAAACCCTCCAAAAACTAAGCTCTAGGAACAAAACCAAACTGTGGTGGGTTCCTGGTCATGAGGATATTGATGTGAATAAAAAAAACCGACGAACTGGCCAGAAAGGGCTCACAAACTCCCTTTGATGGACCTGAACCCTTCTGTTGCACTCATAAATCAGCAGTCAATTTAGCTATAAATATCAGGGAACAGTCGCGATGCATCTCATATTGGGCGAATAGCTTGGGTCCAAGACAAGCCAAACGAGCCATCCTGCCCTTCAACAAAAATGCCAATAGATGTCTAAATCTAAGTCGGCACGATATCAAAAAGTTAGGAGGTTACATCACAGGACATCATGGTTTAAGATATCAACTCAACAAAATGAATTTAGTCGACTCATCTTAGTACCGACTTTATTTTGAAGAAGACGAAGCAGCTGAGAACATCTTATGTGAATGTCCAGCACTTAACGGGATGCGACGAAAGATTTTCTTCAGGGAACAATTCGGTTCCAACGAACTGATGAATTCCTCTGCTAGTAGTGATATCAACTTCATTCGGAAGGCAGAAAACCTTCAGCTTAACTATAATTCTGACTAAATATCTTTTAGGTGAAAGTGCCTCACTTCGCAATTGGAGAGTCAGAAAATTAAGAAAAAAATCCCTGCGAGTGCCCGCCCAATGCTGCAGGTACTTGGCGCTGGTGAGGTGGATGCTGGTACAGTAAGAAGAAGAAAAAGAAGATAGAACTCAGTTGCAGCAACTTACGCATCGTCTCCTACCACTGATCGATATATGGATTGAAAGGAATTGTGAACTTATTTCTGACTAAGTTTTTGATGAGACGGTTTCAAAGGATATCTGTTTAAACGCGTTTAAACGCAAATATGAAATTATCAAAATCTGTCCTCATTTTGAAGCTTTTCCGAAAAATGCGAAACGAGCAATTTTTTCATCTCACGGTACGAAACCGAGAGGATCGTCTAATGGGATCAATGCGTAGAATGGCTCAATCCCGATAATATCGTTGCATATATTCTTTAAAATGGTGAAAGCTGGACTATCGTAAGTAACATTTCTGTGTAAATAAACAGTGAACTAAGCGATGTTTAGATTACCAACGAAGTAATGCTCTACGAATGGGAGCATAAATTGGTCTGTTCAGGTGTAAGTGGTCTTAGCCAAGTTTAGTCTTTCTACGCAAAACAAAAAAATCCTGCCCCTTAAGCCAACAGTATTCGGTCGGCAGATGGTTTTTAAGATATGAACCTCGTGTTAAGCCAACCCTGTTGGCTTAAGCATCAGTAGTAGTACACAGTACTCGCTCGAGCTTCGTGCTGGTTTGCCTAATTAGAAGAAGGCAATCTGCTTTTAGGAAGCACATCTGCTGTCTTCTTTCTTGATCTCACCTAACACAAAAGATGTCCAACTGATTTTACATGAACTGAAAACCCGATCCTTTAGGTTTATTAACTCAGTCTTTATCATTAAGGCAACTTCTAACCAAGGAATTTACAAATTTAACAAAACATTAACTGCGTTCCGTAGCTCTTATGACTGAAGTGTTGCCCAATTTCAGTTTCTTTCGATCGGCTTACAGTTCTTCTGGAACAAAAATTCCTTCATTACATTACATCCCATAAAATAATAAAATCCAAAAGATAAACAAGGGCAATTCCAGTGACATACCACACAGCTTCAGCATGACCATCAACATAAGCGTCAACATAAGCATGAGCATAAGTATGGGTGCAGTAATCCTCCGCATGAACCATTTATGCTGTGATATATTCTCTCCATCTTTCTTCTTCGTTTACTCTTTATCTCTGTCTTTCTCCAAGGAAACGTAACATCAATTTACTTAATACAGAGCTTTATGCTCTATGTGTCGGTTTACTTCACACAACACACTGACAAAGTCGCTTTTATTGACCCACTTAAGGAAGTATCCCATCCGAGCGAGTCCCTGCAATGATTTACCACCAACATGTCAGGGAGAAGACGTCGTCGTCATCATCGTCATCGTTCACGTTGTAATGATGCTTGCTGACACACTAACAGAAATGCTCACGCATAGATTACGGGATCAATCAAAATCAATGATGATCCCATTGCATAGAAATGGGGTACTTTAGGTGGTTATCCTGAGGGACACACCTTATGATTGTTCACTACTGTAGAACCCCTGTTATAGTGTGTGGTCGGCCGATACATGGAAAAAGGATTGATAAGTGAAAATGTTGCAAAAAGGACCCTCAAAAAGGGAGTTGGTATACCTTCGGCGTCTGCCTTGATTGTCCCTTGTGGTTCCTGATTTACATACATTCCATCGTCTAGACAGGTATTTGTTATTCCTCCGCACAATCAGGCAAAATGGTAATGGAATTCATGCAATGCTCCTAAGAAATAAAAAAACTATCCGGTCTGTGAATATCAATGAGAACCTAAATGGTTGATAGACTTTATTGCTTCAACCTTAGTGTGGAGTACCGGAGGGTTTCGATGCCAGACGCTTGTCATATTGCATTGCTTGAACTATATCTACATCGCCCTGATTTGCAAAAGAAATAAACTTGGGAAGAAGATACTACTTAAAGAGCAGCTAGAAATTTAAAACTTGTGTCGGTAGTTTAGAGTTTAGCAAACTCTAATATGACTGATGCAGATAAGGTACATGCAGTGCAACAAGAAGCGGGCAGGAGTGGTGCAGAATAGGCCAGAACTACTCACGTGCTCTACTACCACCAGTAACTGTAGTTATCCCGCGCGACTCAGAAGTAAATATAAAGTGCATGAGAGGAGCATGGCCAAGAAATAAGTAGATGATATTGCATTATTCGGAAATAGTACCAAAAGGCACAATTAACATGTCACGGCCGAACAAAGTCCGAACACAAGCCCGAATAAAGGAAAATAGCAGTAGAACCATTAATTGTTGGATGACTTTAACCAACAATCCTGCTCATCTACAATATACTAATCAGTGTGTCCTCCATGGTGGAGGTGTCGGTTGTGGCTTGCGCAGTATGCCCCGTTGCTCTATCCTGCTGGAACCACATATCCTCCAGTCTCAATTCATCCAATTGAGGAATGAAATATTGATTGATCATGGGTCTATAGCGTTTACCATCTACAGTGACCGTTTCGCCTGCGCCTTTTTCAAAAAAACACTCCTTCAGCATAAACAGCACACCATGCAATAATTTTGAGTGGATATAATGCCCCTTCGTACATTACTGGCGGATTTTCAATGCAACAGAACTGCAAATTTTGTTTGTCCGTATCCAGATACTGTGGAAATGGGCGTCGTCATTGCACCAAAATCACTGACGAGTTGTTCATCGAAAACATCATGAAGATTATTCCACGTTCCTACGCCATACGAGGGTTGTCTGAAAAGTTTCCAACCGCAACGTAAAAATGCGGCACTTGTCAATAAAAGCTAGTGAATGCATATTTTGACAGTTACTTACCGAAGTTTCAGTCATTTTGGATGCGCAGATTTTAGTTGACAGTCGTTTGAGTGTTTTTTGTGAAAATTTTTAAAAAACTGAGTATTGAGCTGTAATTAAATTCTTGTTTTTGAAAGGCAATATGCCTACGCAAATCAAAAATGGGTTGGACTCTGTGTATGGGGACTCTGCACCACCATTTACCACAGTGAAATTTTGGCCAGCTGAATCTAAACGTGGCCGTAAGAGTTGTAGTTTAGTTTTAAATGCATTTTTATTTTCTAAATCATTAACTCTTACATACTAACAAAAAATGCTTAAATGCTAGCTTAAAATTACTTAACAAACTTATACTAACTTACTGGCCCCACACAGGCACTCTAAGCTACTCTAAACTCTTATATATATGTCTTTCGACTTTGTTTACATTTTACTTATTAATACTTATTTTCTATGCTTAAGGCTAAGAAAAAATTTAACAAAAAACTTAGCATATGGACATAATTTTTTATTTCTTATAAAAACTTAATATCTAACTTAAAATAAACCTTAGTCTACCTAACCTATATACACAATACACACATACACACATATAGACATTATACACAATACATACATATACTAGTATATACCTTTATATATACCAATATATATATGTATTCCTTAAATGCTAACCTAAACCCATGCAAGCTGGCCATCGCTATTTACAGAACAAATAGACTGGTCAGCTCTGCCTCATTAGTGAGGCTGGTCTGTAATTGACGGAAACGACGACATAACATCTTCTCCATCATTCAACCACCAGAAATGCTGGTGCTGCTGAACGACATCCCTCTTATCGCGATTCCCCAACGCCCTACTGAACCTGAGACGATCCACACTGCCGTGTGCGACGTCTCTGTTGTAGTTGAGTCGCCTGTCCCCAGCTTTCCGAGCGACATGGAAGATTAACGGGACCGCTGATCTATCCTGGATCAACCCTATCTGATCTAGGTAGAGGAATGCTTCCGGTGGAACGTAGCCGTCAGAGCGCACTCTCTCGTGGTAAAGGTAGTTGGGGTAGTAAGCCCCATATATCAGGTTATTCGTCGAGTTCATTGCTCTTGCAATGTGCCTTCGAGTCAGCTTAATTACGAAGTTGTCCACTCGTATTAGGTTCGCCCTGTTGTAAAGGACCTCATTACGATAAAATTTTTTGTACTCCGACTCTGGTGTTCTGTACAAGCGAAGGCAAGCCCTAAGGCAAGCCCTCTCAAACACCCGAATCTTTTCCATTAAGCTTGCTCGCACATTGAACCACACGGGACAACCAAATACCAGCATGGGCCTGATAAGGGCCATGTAGCAGATTACCTTTACCCTCGCATCGAGTTGGCTGCTATAAAACAGTCTCTTTGTAAGGGCAAAAGCTCCTTTGGCTCTGGCCAGAGCAGCATCTACATTTTTATCAAAATACAGAAACTGATCTAGCCAGATCCCAAGGTATCTGACTACATTCCGACAGGCAAGAGGCTGTCCGTGTTGTCCAATGATCGAGAACTTACGCCAATTTTTCCTGGTATCCCTAGAGGCTCCAGACAACGGCGTCCTAAAGAGAATGGTTTCCGACTTCTGAAAGTTGATTTTCAACTTCCAGTCATCGCAAAATCGTCTTATCTTATCGAAGTCACGCTGCAAGAGAGTATTAATTACCTCGATTTTTGGACCTGTTCTGTACGCTATCAAATCGTCTGCGTACGCAATAGTATGGGGAAGTGAACCTATCAAGTCGCTTGTATAAATGTTGAATAGGATCGGCGAATTGACCGCGCCTTGCTGAAGACCATTTTTAATTTGAAATATTCCAACAGAAGTCACATCGCCATTTTTCACGATGAACTGTCTGTTGGTTAGCATATTATAAAGAATGTACAAGAGTGGTTTACTGATCCCCAGCCTAGTCAGCTTATAAAAAAGACCCTCTAACCATACGGTGTCGAAGGCCTTCTCCAAGTCAACAAGGCAGGCACCAGTACATTGGTTTTTGCCTTTATTCCATTGGATATCGGACACCAGTTTAGACGCGGCATGTGAGATATCATGTCCCGCCTTAAAACCGAATTGATTATCCGGAACTATATTTTTGTCCTCAACCCACCTAGACAGAGCTCTATTGATTGCTTTTTCAAACACCTTACTGATATTCGGAAGGAGGCTTATCGACCGGAGATTCGCCGGATTGGATATATCCTTTCCCTTTTTGGGGATAGGTTGCACCACTGCCGTTTTCCAATGCGCTGGATAATGTGCATTATTCATTGCATTATTAAACAGGGTGGTGTAAATGTCCACCGCTTCTAGAGGAAGATGTCGAAGCACGATGTTCGGAATACCATCGGTCCCCACTGATTTCTTAGCCCTGATTGTGTCGAAGATCTCACGGAGATCTTCCTTCGAAATGAACGGAGGTAGGTCACCCTCTCTGGTAATGACATTATTTGCCATATTTTCGTCGCTGAACCGGGTGAAACCAGAGCCCTCGGATCGCCAGTTCTCTAGTTCATTTCGAATGAAGAAGTCGTGCACCAAGACGCGATTGTCCAGGTCATAATTAGGTCCAATGGTATCAGTGGCCTTGTATATTTCCTGGAAAGTCGCCCCTATGGCTTCAACCTTCTCCTGTGGATCCTCGATCACAAAGAAGTCGTCGTCATCAGCGGCCTCACTTGGATCAATACCTGCTATTGTCAGTAACCGTTCGTTGTCTGTTGTCCGGGCTATTTTAAGACACTGAAGGTCGTTTTGATTTTTTCTCCGAAATAGTTTATTTATTTGCGGGAACATATTCGGGTTGCTGGTGTTTACAGCCCGAACCCTGTTGTTCCAATACGAACTTACAGAAATTTCTGTAATTCTCTTTTATTAACGTTTGAATATTTTTAATCGACGCCTTCAGTGTCCTAATCTCCGGGTCTTGTCTGTCAGTTAACTGTCTGTACAAGTTTTTGAGTCTTGTCAGAAGTCTACTTTTCTGTCGGTGCAGTGCGTCAATAGTAGGATTGCGGAACAGGTCTTCGTTAGTCGTACGTCGAGATCGCGGTATTGTAGCGTCCATAGTTTGTTTAATTGTCTCGTCCATTTGTTTTAGGTAATTGTCGATCTCCTCGTTTGACAAATTCCTATTGGACGGTGGACGGTGGAGCGTGTTCGAGACGAGTGCTCTTGTCAATGTTGCGGAGAAGCGTGTCCATCGAGTCTTACTGTAGTTGTAAGAATATCTTTGGACAAACTCCTCCAATTCCGCAATTTCGTTGGGAACTGTAATTTCGGTGCTAAAACCGCAATGGTCACTGTCATACACAAATGTGCGCAGACAGTTTAGCGTTTGTAAATTCGTACCTGTCAGTCGTATACGTTCGTCGTACAGCAGTAGATCCAAATATGACCCGCCTCTGGGAAACGACGGGTTATCCGTCGCTTTAAGACCGAGTCTGTACATGACATCGTGCTGACCCCACCAATCAAGTAGTAGGTTCCCTCTAGTATTCGGCAAATTATTTCCCCAATCTCTGTGTCTAGCGTTGAAGTCCCCGCCGATTATAAAATAATTCTCCCCCGATTCCAGTCTCAGGAGTCGAAAAAGCGTGTCGAGCTCTGTAATGAATAAAGTGGATTGTGAAGCCTCAGGCGCATAGACAGAGGCCACGTACAGACGCTTTCCACTGCGGAGCGGGATGTAAATGAAGACTGCCTCCAACACCCGGAACCTACGCAATGCTCCCTTGTACACTCTGTGAAATTTTATACCTTGTTTAATGAAGATCGCGACACCGCCTCCACGTTCGGATCCGGGCCTGTTTCTCCTTCTAACAATATAATTATTGTACTCCAGTTTGTGCTTATCGGTTAGCTTGGTTTCGCTAGCGAAAAGCACATCAGGAGATTGGTCTTGTAGCAATTTAAACATCGCGGCTCTTCGTTCGATCCTAATCAGTGAATTAACATTCACCGCAAGGACCTTCAAGGTTTGCTCCACCATGTGCGTACCCATTACGACATGTGTTGCGTTAGGCCCGGCAGCAGCGCGTAGATCTGGTCCACCCGCTTGGCCTGTTCTTGCACCTGCTTTTGCAGCTGAGCCATCTGCCCTTGGATTGCGAGCAAGATGGCCAGCATGTTAGGTGCAGCTTCCGTTGTTCTCGGCATTGGCGCCGGAGAAACAACAGTCGCTTGCTGTACCGTAGCCCCCCTACCTGACGCCATTTGGGCGTAGGAAATTTGGGGCGTGACGGCTGGTGTTTGAAACCTCACAGGTGAACGTTTGACCTCCACCTTCTGCTGCCGAGCCAGTTTTGCTTTTTTAATGTCAGCGAACTTAGGACAACCCCGATAGTTTGCGGTGTGTCCCACGTTCCCACATAACACGCACGAGAGCTGCGCCCTATCGGATACTCCGTCCCTACCCAGAGAACACTCCTCGGAACTGTGGTTCTTTGCGCACTTCACGCATCGAGGCTGCATTTGGCAGTTCGACGCGGCGTGCCCGAACCTCTGGCAGCGAACGCATTGTATAACACCTTCGCTCCTTTTTAATTTTTCCCAATGAACCACCTGGTAGTCTAGGACATTGATACTCCTTAGACTATCCAGACGGCTTTCGGGACTGAGCTGCACCAGGAAGAACGGCAGACTCCGTTTCTCCCGCCTGGCTCTAGCTGTAGTAAATGGCTTTACCCCCACAAACTTGAGTCCTTCGCACTCCTTCTCCTTGAGCAGTGCCAGGATCTCCTCAGGATCAGAAGACAGTTCCAACCCCTTCAGCAGCATCGATTGCCGCTTTTGACACTTCGGTGTGAAAGAGAAGTGCTCCGTCGTCGTTTCCTTTAGGAGCTCTTTGACTTTCGCGTAGCCCTCCACTGTATTACAGTGGATGGCATGACGATCGTTCCCCAATCTCTTTATGTTAAAATTATTACCAATGACCAACTTACAAAGGTCCTTGGTAGCATTTACCTCTAGTTTATAGGTGTTGATAGGCGGCACCTTCTCCTTCTTCTTCTGCTGATGCTGCTGCTGTTGTTGTTGTTGTTGCTGCTGCTGTTGTTGTTGTTGCCGCTGCTGCTGCTGTTTTTGCTGTTGCCGTTTTTGTGACTGCTCTTGTTGTTGTTGCTGGTATTTATTAACCTTTTGTTGTTGTAGCACTTGTGCTATTTTATTTGTTTGGTGTTGTTGTTGTGCCTGCTTTTGAGCATGCTGATGTTGTTGGGATTGCTGCTGCTCTTCCCTCTTTCTTCTGACCATTTGCTTTTCTTTTATGGCCAGCACTCTTTGTTGTAGCATTTTGATGCTACTACTAATCGCCTCCATCTCTTCCTCTTCATCATCGGATTCACTTGCTGCCAATGAAGCGAAGTTGTTCCCTTCCCTCACCCCGCCAAGCAGCTTTACAGTGGCTGTTGGTAGGGTGGGACGTTTTTCTAAGTTAGAAGGTGGACTAAGCTTCCTCCTTCTCTTTGTTTTTGGTGTTTGGCTCGAACTACTCGAAGCCTCACCTGATAATTCAGCAGATCCCGCTGTTAATATAGCGGACCGCTCTCCACAATCCATCACGTGATGGACAACACTTAATACCACTTGTTTTTAAATTTATTTTAAATGAAAATAACAAAAAAAAAAAAAAAAAAAGAATGTGTAGAGTCCCACTGGGATTCGAACCCACGACCTATGATATGCCGGCCGAGCACACTGCCACTCTGCTAATTGGAGCTTATAGGAATTTCCTCAAATGTCTCTTTCTTATTGTTATCACTGTTATCCAAGCCGAAACACGTGTATTCTCCACGGAGATATGTCAACGACTGACGTGGCCGTAAGAGCTTGGGATATGATGAACGTTCGGGACGTCCAAAAACTGCAACCACTGACGATAACATTGCTAAAGTTTACCAACTGGTGTTAGACGACCGCCGAATTAAAGTGAGAGAGATAGTAGAGGTTATGAAAATGTCCAAAGAACATGTTTGTTACATACTAAATCAAGATTTAGGTATGAGAAAACTGTCCGCGCGTTGGGTGTCGCGTTTGCTTGCGTTAGACCAAAAACGTGTTCGAATGAACATTTCCAAACCTCCGTTGCGCAATAAATCCGAGTTTTGGCGCCGATTAATTACTGTAGATGAAACTTGGATACACCATTATACGCCCGAAATAAAAATTCAGTCAAAACAGTGGACTGCAATGGGCGAGCCGGCTTCAAAAAAAGCAAAAACTGTTTTTTCGGCTGGGAAAGTGATGGCGACTGTTTTTTGGCATAGTAAAGGTGTTATCTTAATCGATTATATTCAAAAAGGAAAAACCATTACAGGAGCATACTACGCATCATTACTTGCCAAGCTGAAGGCAGAAATTGCGGAAAAACGGCCACATTTGCAGAAAAAGAAAATCCTGTTTCACCAAGACAAGGCGCTGTCTCACACCTCAGCGGTTGACATGGCAAAAATTTATGAATTACGGTTTGAACTGTATGACCATCCACCTTATTCACCAGATCTAGCCCCAAGCGACTTCTTTTTGTTCCCTCATCTAAAAACTGCGCTCGGAGGACAAAGATTTTCGTCAAATGAGGAGGCAATCATCCTCGTGAAGAATTATGTTGCAGAGAAAAACGCCAAGTACTATTTGGACAGGTTAGAGAGATGGGAGCATCGCTGGAATCGAGAAGTGTGTAGAGTTGCAAGGAGACTATGTAGAAAAATAAAAAAAATTTGAGAAAAAATGTCTTGTATCATTTTTCGATTGGATACTTTTCAGACAACCCTCGTATAGCGTTCCCCTGACTATTTATACAAATTCAAATTCTCTTTGCTTCAGAAATATCAAAACCGAATTGACTTTCAACGCCATTTGTACAAGATCACGATGCACGCTGCTCAATCAAGGTCCGTAAAACCGCATCGAAACCCTCGATACCAAAGAAGGGTTAAACTAAACGGTCGGCTTATTTACCAACACGCCAATACTATTGACATAATGGGCATATAGAGGAAATGAAGACACTTACTTACTTCGGGGGCGCGCCACAGTCCGAGGTGAACCTGGGCCTGAACCAACAAGTCTCTCGAGCTAGCAAAATCTCTCCACAACTGCCTTCAAAGCGGTACTCCAAGTTAGTGGGCCCCCGCCCAATTACCAAGGCTTCGCCCACCAATGACGTTGTCTAATAAAACATCTTCAGGTGACGCCACCGAAGATTGCTACGATTTGACCAGTTACACGTTGCCGGTTATAGGTTTTGTTGGTGGCAAGACCACCGGTAGGCCCTACCAGGACTTAAATCACGGTACCATGAGAGTCATCTGCCCCGCGGATTTCGGCCCGGTTCTGACTTGTTGAGGTAGGCCCCCTTGTGGGAACGTCATGGTGGCTGTGGTTTAAACCCAAATTACGGGAAGGGTCTTCCTATTGGTTTGACCCAACCAACTTGTAGAGTATCAAATAAGTACTGGGTGCTGTAACCCTAAGAGCAGTAAGAGGTTTTATAACGGCCTCAAAAGTTGAAAAAGGTCTTGTATAAAGTTAGTTTTTTCGTGCAAGAAAGAGCTTTGTTATCCAATTGACCCCTGAGCCCAACAGAAAGAGCCATTGACTAATGTATTACGTCCGATTTCTGCGCGTCCGATTCCTCTAACTTCTGAGCCAACGTTCACGAAGCGCTTAACTACTTCAAAGTTGTTACTGCCGATGGTGACGTCCAGCCCAAGTCGTCGATGTTGTGAGTCCTTTTATTGATGATTGCATTTACTTTTTATTGCTTTCGTAAATTTTGCCTCATCCTCCATCCCAACGCTCATTTACAATGACATTCCAGCTGTCAGCACTTTGGGCAAGGCCAATCTGCTTGCTGCACACTTTGCGGCTAGCTCAACACTTCCAGATTGTGCTTTGTCGCCACCTACACTAAGTGCGTCGAATCTTCAAAAATACTCAAAGGCTTTAGCACCCACAAATCCGCAGGTCCAGATGGCATATCTCCCCTTCTTCTGAAGAAGTGTTTTTATTCGCTGTCAAAACCACTGCGTAAGCTTTTTCATCACTCCTACTGTTTAGGACTCTTTCCGAGCATTTGTCCAGCCCGTCCCTAAAAAGGGCGAATCTTCTTCCCTCCCCTTCTATAGACATTGCACTTAAGTCCCTCCTACTAAGGTCAGCTAATGAAATATCTCGAAACACGAAAACTTCTTAATGATCGGCAGTATGGTTTTCGTAGCAACAGGTCCATTGGTGATTTGATGGCATGTCTCACCGAAAAGTGGAACCAAAGCGTACATCAATCTAGCGAAAGAAAGATATTGGCACTTGATATAAAGCATTTGACAGAGTTTGGCATCAGGCTCTTTTGTCGAAAATGCGTGTTCTTGGGATTGATGACTATCTTCTTCAATGGATTAGACGTTACTTTTCGGAACGTTCAATTCAAGTTGTCTTGGACGGTTTCAAGTCTGATATTCACAAAATAAATGCTGGGTTCCGTTCAGTCTCCCGCGCTTTTTTTAATTTTCATCAACGATCTCCTGTCTGCTACTTCTAATCCAATACATTCCTTTGCTGATGACAGTACTCTCTGCTTTTCATATTCGTTCCCGAACTCACGTCACTGCTCTACGGCGCATTAAATTCCGATATTAGCAGCATAACCAATTGGGGAACTATCAACCGAGTGGAATTTAATGCTTCCAAAACTCAATGCTGTCTGCAGCCATTAAAGCGAAATTCAAATACGCAGCCATTATCCATGAGTGGCACTTGCATCGTTGAAACCGATAAACTTTCCATTCTCGTTATGTGTGTCAGTGACAAATTACGTTGGAATGACCACATATTCGATGTCGCCAAAATTGCTGCGAAATGTCTAGGTTTCCTCAAGCGATGTAAGAAATATTTTACCCCCTCTGATCTGGCCACAATATATAAGGCATTCATCCGCCCTAAATTGGAGTACAATGCCCATATCTTGTCAGCTGCTCTTAAACCTCTCTGCAGCTGCTAGATAGAATTCAAAACCGTGCGATAAAACTCATAGGTGATACTAATATCAGTTAATCAATTGATACCCTCGAACACCGACGTAATGTCTCCTGTTTCAGTTTGTTTTATTGCTATTTCCACCACCAGTGCTCCATTGAAATTGCCAGTAGCATTCAGCCCATTCTAACTTTCAACCGTAACACCTGTCTCGCTATGAATGCTCATCAGTATACCCTCAAGCCCATTTTCGGACGTATTCTAAAATATCGTGATTCGTTCCTAAGCTGTACAATGCCCTGCTTATGGAATGCCCTGAAGATCTCTGTGTTTCCTGTTGACTTAGATCCCGATGTCCTTAATGAAGTCTTCCTGGGAAGTAACCCCGACTCGCCTAACTTTCATCTAAATGAAATTTTTGGTCCACTTGCTCATATGTCGGGTTGAGTTGTTGACTGTGTTATGACGGTTAAATCTAACTTGATTGGCGTGGACGGTGTATCCATTCGTTTCATTAAGCTTTTATTACCCGAAATTATAACCCACCCGATTCATATTCTTAACCACTGTGTAATGACACCCACATTTCCACAACCCTGGAAAATTGCAAATATTATACCGATTGCCAAAAAACCGAATGCAACCTCCGCCAGTCACTTTAGGGCCATTAGTATTTTATCGTGTCTATCAAAGGTTTTTTAAAAATCTGGCATTTAATAATCTCCTTAACTCTTTCCAATCTGGGTTCAGAAGTAATCATAGCCGTTTCTCGACCATGATTAATGTCGTAGATGATATAAGCCTTTGATAAGGTAAGTCATAGTATCCTACGCTGGAAATTACATAACTTGTTTGGCTTCAGTGCAACATAGATTGCAAAAACTTGTCATTGGTCGCAAATCCTCAGTCTTGAAAATGATTGAAAGGTGTACCGCAAGGATTGAATCTCGGTCCTCTCTTATTCTGTGCATTCATTAACGACTTTCCATCAGTATGCTAGCATGCAACGATCCAATTATACGCTGACGACGTTCAGCTATATCTGTCTCGTCCCATGAATTTGATCGATGAACTTGCATTAAAAATGAGGACTTATTAAAAATATATCATTGGTCCGTGGTTATCGAATTGTTGCTTAACCCAGCAAAATTAAAAATTCTCCCGATGTCTAATCTTAAATTGACATTAACATCGTACCAGATTTATGGCTCTCTAACTCAAGGATTAAGCGTGTAGAGTCAGCAACAAGTCTCGGTTTTATCGTAAGTAAAAACATATCCGGGTACGATCATACAAACCTTGTCATAGGTCGCATTAACGGATGTCTACGAAAGCTCTGGCTAACAGCTACCTTTACCTCAATGGCGACTCGACTTTTCTGAGGTGGTATATAGTGACCTTGATTCCTTATCTCAGCGAAAACTTCAAGTAGCTTTTGATGAGGAAAATAGAAAAAATACCGCTAAATAAAACGCGTTTCCGTTTATTGAATGGAAAATTAGGGTTGGGATGCGTTTTATATGGGAGCATATGTGGTGAATATAGTTCTGGGAAAATTGGTACTCTTGGGGAAATTGGTCTGAGTCAATAGTCATTTGGCGCGAACAGCTTTCAATGACTCAATGCGATATATACATTGGCATCGTAGACCATATTTCTGCACATTCAAAAAGCTTAGGTACTCAAATGTACCTTGAAACAATATCGCAGTGCACGAAACTGCATTTACCTGCATCAGGTCATTAATATTAAATCCCCACCGTATAGGGTGTCCCCTAATTCGTTGACGATAATTTGGGAAATGATTCCTGGACATATGCTAAGAATTAAAATTTATAAAAAAGTTTTTTTTTGCTTTAAGCTCCAAGGGCTATGAATAGTTTTTATTTTATGTGAATACTAAAACAGTTATAACAGGTGCTCAAAGTGTCCTCCTTGGTTTTGTATGCTAATAAACTGGTGTCATCCAAGCTCCGCTCCAGCAACCAGTTAGAAAACTCAAGTCTCTTTTCCAAATCACTGGGAAGCAGTTCTTGTACAGGTGTATGGTGGTATGGATAAAGATTTTCTCCATGCAGTACATTAGAAATTTTATGTCTGGAAACATTTAATTGCAGGTCTGATGCTGATTGATGGATCAGTGGTAACAACTTCCAGTATTCTTACTTGTGGAGCTCCCGCCTTTCGTCGTGTATTCGAAACTGATCTCATTTCTCGAAGTCTTCGATACGTATTTAGAAATACTCTTTTATTAGAAAGTCGTCGGTTAGGATAAAGTCCATGGTATCAAAATATAATAGATTCAAAATATAATAACATACTAGATGGAGTGAAAAGTGACCTCCTCGGGAATTAAAATTTTCTTTTTTTTTAACTGTTTTTCTATATTATTCAATATAGTCCTCTTTTAGTCTGATACACTTATTCCAGCGATTTTAAAACTTCTTGATCCCGTCCGAAAAGTAATTTTTCGGAAGGTCTGCAAAATACTCCTCCGTGGCGTCGATGATTTCCTCGTGTGAGCTGAATTTTTTATTGATGAGCCATCTTTTGAGGTTTGGGAAGAGATAATAGTCCGAGGGATCCAAATCCAGAGTACCGTGCCGACCACCGACGAGTGCACACGTCATCTTGCACTCGTATTTCTGCGTGCTGTAAAAAAAAAAAAAAAACAAAAAAAAAAAAAAAAAAAACCCAAAACCCCAAAACCACCGCGCGCGCGTGAAAAAAAAAATAATAATAATAGTGCAGTGCCATAGAGAAAAAAAAAAAAAAACATTATCACACAGTGTGGGAATCCTACACCTCTCCCGCTCCTGGTCGTAGTACTGTTGCTTGCACTCGGTCGCTGCCGTTACGGTATTTATCATACGGTACGGGCAGTGACTGAGTGTATGTAACAACTGATGGATAGCGGGTTGTGTGTGAAAATTTTGTTGGTGCACTGTTTCATATTGTTGTAAGGGCATAACACCTACAGCAATTTGATTCAGTAAACCATCGTCAGAATTTTCACTTCGCAGCCCTGCTTAGTATCGTCGGTGTTTGTGTTTACTATGTTTGTTTGTGACTATGTCTAGGGAATTCAGGGTGGACGTAGCCAATATACGCGGGCTAAAAAGCAATCACTTTTCTGCGTACGTCCACGTCTGTAAGTACCGACCAGCTGTTTTGGCACTTAGCGAAACACAGGTAGATCCCCGCCCACACCTCTCAGACCACAATGATCTGAAGCTACCTGGCTACGAACTAGTGCCACTATTCTTTCCCCGTCGCGGTCTCGCCATTTATGTGCGTAGTGATGTAGCTTACCAAATTCCACCACAATGTAGTCCCTGTTCCAATCCGGAATTCAATTTCCTGTGGTTAAAATTCCATCTCCGTAAGCAAATTATCCACTACTGCTTTATTTACAGAAGCCCCAAACTGGACAGCAACTCGACCTTCCACGAGTTTGATGCGCTGTCTGATTCCATTCAAAGAATTGTATCCCTGTATCCTCATACTGAAATCGTGATTACGGGCGATTTCAATATACACAATTCTGGTTGGCTTCGACATTCTGGACAGACAACACCCGAAGGACGGTGTGTTGAGATCTTCGCTGCGGAAAATAACTTAACCCAGCTTGTAAATGAGCCCACACGCATACCAGACGTTGATAGTCATACCGCCAACACCCTGGACTTGTTTTTAACCTCTCACCCTGACAAGTACTGCGTTGATGTACTCTCCCCTCTAGGCTCGTCGGACCATTGTGTCATATCAGCTAAATTCTCGTACACCCACCACACAGTTAGAGAAAAGATTCCTAAAAGAACCGTATGGCAATACGAGAAAGCCAATTGGAGCGGACTTAACAACTTCTTTAGGAATTTTAACTGGTCGTTATGTTTCCTCGATAACGACGTGGATGCCGCTCCTGACATGATCACAGAAACTATTCTCTTTGGAATGAGATGCTTTATCCCACATCGGATGAAGAGTATCAAACCAACAGAAAAGGAATGGTATGATTCGAGCTATAAAGAGGCTGTCAGGGTTAGAAAACTGTTTTTTCGGTCCTACAAGACCAACCCGACAGAGGAAAACCGAAAAAAGTTTAAACGAGCCAGAAATGACTGCAACGCCTTTCTTAAGCGTGTGAAATTCCAATATGACCAAAACCTGAGGCAAAAAATACTACAATGTCCCAAAGGCAGTAAAAATTTTTGGTCATTTGTCAAAAACATTAGAAATTCTGCCTCATCCTCCATCCCAACGCTCATTTACAATGACATTCCAGCTGTCAGCTCTTTGGACAAGGCCAATCTGCTTGCTGCACACTTTGCGGCTAGCTCAACACTCCCAGACTGTGCTTTGTCCCCGCCTACACTCGAGTGCGTCGAATCTACAATGGGACGAATCCACTTTCGCACTCGTGTAGTAGCAAGAGTACTCAAAGATCTCAACATGCATAAATCCGCTGGTCCAGATGGTGTATCCCCCCTTCTTCTGAAGAGGTGTTCTTCTACGCTGGCAAAACCACTGCGTAAGCTTTTTCATCAGTCCTACTCTTTAGGACTCTTTCCGAGCAGATGGAAAACAGCATTTGTCCAGCCAGTCCCTAAAAACGGCGAATCTTCTTCTCTATCCTCCTACAGACCCATTGCACTTACGTCCCTTCTTTCCAAGGCCATGGAAACGCTGATAAATCGTCAGCTCATGAAATATCTCGAAACACGAAAACTTCTCAATGACCGGCAATATGGTTTTCGTAGCAACAGGTCCACTGGTGATTTGATGGCATGTCTCACCGAAAAGTGGAACCAAAGCGTACATCAATCTGGCGAAAGCAAGTTAGTTGCACTTGATATTTCTAAGGCATTTGACAGAGTTTGGCATCAGGCTCTTTTGTCGAAAATGCGTGCTCTTGGGATCGATGACTCTCTTCTTCAATGGATTAGAAATTACCTTTCGGAACGTTCAATTCAAGTTGTCTTGGACGGTTTCAAGTCTGATATTCACAAAATAAATGCTGGTGTGCCCCAGGGCTCCGTTCTGTCTCCGACACTCTTTTTAATCTTCATTAACGATCTCTTGTCTGCTACTTCTAATCCAATTTATTCCTTTGCTGATGACAGCACTCTCTGCTTCTCATATTCGTTCCCGGACTCACGCCCCTGCTCTTCGGCTGTAGAACGGGAACGGCAGCGTATGTTAAGCTCATTAAATTCCGATATTAACAGCATAACCAACTGGGGAACTATCAACCGAGTAGAATTTAATGCTTCCAAAACTCAATGCTGTCTGCTGTCACTAAAGCGAAATTCAAATACCCAGCCATTATCCATGAATGGCACTCGCATCGTCGAAACCGATAAACTTTCCATTCTCGGTATGTGTATCAGTAACAACTTACGTTGGAATGACCACATATTCGATGTCGCCAAAAATGCTGCGAAATGTCTAGGTTTTCTCAAGCGATGTAAGAAATATTTTACCCCCTCTGATCTGGCCACAATATATAAGGCATTTATCCGCCCAAAATTGGAGTACAATGCCCACATCTGGTCAGGTGCTCCTAAAACATCTCTGCACCTGCTAGATAGGCTTCAAAACCGTGCGATAAAACTAATTGGTGATACTAATATCAGTCAATCAATTGACACCCTCGAACACCGACGTAAAGTCTCCTGTCTCACTTTGTTTTATCGCTATTTCCACCACCAGTGCTCCATTGAAATTGCCAGTAGCATTCCGCCCATTCAAACTTTCAAGCGTAACACGCGTCTCGCTAGGAATGCTCATCAGTATACCCTCAAGCCCATTTTCGGACGTACTCTTAAATATCGTGATTCTTTCCTAAGCCGTACAACTCGCTTATGGAATGCCCTGCCGACCTCTGTGTTTCCTGGTCGTTATAACTTGCAAACATTTAAAAACAATGTACATCGGTACCTGTCTTTTCTTCCTCCCTAAATTTCCTTCGCCCGCGCTGTGTACGAACATTTTAAGGGTACAAAACCCCTTGAGCGCGCGCCGATTATAAAAAAAAAAAAAAAAAAAATCGACGCCAAAAGTCCGCCCGATTCCGCATCAGCAAGTCCAAACACTCTATCGAAGTACTCTCGCCTTCGTGTTTTTGGTCAGGAGTGAGACTTCGCGGCACCCAGCGGCAGGATGACTGTTTCATAGTTCTAATCTTTGTGGTATCTGCTAGCTGGCGCACCTTCACTTTCCGGTCAGCCAACACCATTTCATGTATTTTTTTGACATTGTACTCTGTAACCGCATCTGAGGGCCTGCTGCTGCGGACTTGATCGGTAGTGGAGTTGCGGCCACCACGAAACTCTCGAAACCAATATTTGACGGTGTAATCTGACGGAGCATTAGCCCCATAATATTTATCCAACTTTTCTTTTGTTTCCTTCGCCGTTTTGCCTCTCAAAAAATAATGTTTTATGAGAAAACGAAAATCGTTTTTGTGCCTACTCAACAACACATCAACAACAATCAGCTGTCAAAACAAAACTAGAGACAGTATCGCATTGAAATTTGGCATGTCTGCCTATATATGAACGGACTTCAAGGCACCATAACCTTTTTTTGCAGTAGCAGCACATTCTGGCGGTCAAGGAGGTCACTTTTCACCCCATCTAGTATTAACAAATTAAGATATGATGACAATGGATCGAAGAGAATTGCAAAGGAAATTAAAGTTCAATTAATCAGCAATAAGTATTAATATCTACATTTCATTATTCATACTCGCATATGCTAAATTGCATAGTTAAACTTTTTATGAATCCATTTTGCTTGAAACTAAAACGTAAACTTATTTCTAGTTGCTTTGATTTTTGAGGAAACGCTGTAATTTACTTCTAAATCGACTCGTGCCATTCAGCTCTCTAAAGCAACGCGGCAGTGAGTTCCACAGACGGATGGCAGCAATGAAAAATTTTCTTTCAGACGTTAGACAGGAGAATTGCGGGATAATTAAGGATGCAGATCTGTTGGATGCAGAAAACTGGATTCTATTATATAGATACGTCGGTTGCTTTGTTTTTATAATGCTGTAGGGCATAACGAGAGTACGAAATTTGACGTGATCTGATAAAACATACTCAAAAGGTTTTTATCCAAATCTGACACATGGTCAAACCTTCTGAGGACGTAGACATGCCTTATAGTGCTATTAAATGCAACTTGAAGCTTTCTTTGACTGTCAGCATCACAGTTACCAAATATTTCGCAACCATAAATAAGTATAGGGATAAGCAGTGTTTGAGCGAGAGTTAACCTTGTCCTCAGTGGTGTAAACTTTTGAGCAGTCCATAGAGTTCGAAGAACACCATATGTTCTACCCAGTTTCAAGTGAGCGTCCTTTTGAATATCATGCCTAGATTTTTGGAAGATTCAGCGAATTCAATTGCTGAACTGTTTAATGTGATTGCTGGAAAATAGGATAGCTCTAGCTTCTTTTTTGAAGTAATTAGGCATTTACATTTGCTAGGATTAAGTGTCAGGCCATTTTCCAATGACCAGTTCGATATTCTTTGATGATCTTCGTTCATATCATTAGCATAGTCTTTAAGAAGACCAATGACACAACTCTTATAAATTTGAATATCATCTGCGTAAAAGCGTTTTACTGACTTCAAAATTACCTTTTGTATATCATTGATATATGTACAGTGGGTCCCAAAATCGACCCCTGGGGAACGCCTCGCGCCAAAGGAGGAAATTCTGATAGGGCGCCTTCCAGAGACACAGCTTGTTTTCTTTCTTTTAGATAAGATGAGAGTAACTTAACGGCAAATGGAGACATATTAAAACAATGACGTAACTTATGAATGAGAGTAGAATGGTTGACCGTATCAAAGGCCTTAGAGAAATCTAGAAGGGTCAAGAAAGTAACGTGGTGTTTATCAAGTTTCTCTCTTATATCTTCCACCACACTCATCAAGGCAGTAGTGTGGCTATGTTTGGCTCGAAATCCAGATTAAACTAAAACCAGTAGATTAGTACTCTTAAGATATTCATTTATTTGCTTATGCATAATTTGTTCACATACTTTGGCAAGGAAAGGTAGAATTGATATAGGTCTGAATTCATCACTTGACGAATTTTTAGGGATTGGTATTATTTTAGGCATTTTCCACCGTTGGGGAAAGATGCCAGTCGTAATAATAGTGTTTATGAAATGCGTAATATAAGGAAGCATATTATGTGGCTTTAATAAAAACTGGATAAACTCCATCGAGTCCTACCACATTTGATTTTATGGACAAAAACTTTCGATAACATCCATGTTTTCTATTCTTGTTATGAAAAATTGTGTATCTGTTATGACAGCAGGACTTCGGTCAATATAGTCTTCATATACTTCTGTGGTTATGGAATGTGGAATCGATAAGAACCTACGATTAAGTTCATTGCAATCGATGTCATAAGAACAGCTCAATTTCTGTTTTCCAATCCCCAATCCACGACAGTTACCCCATAATTTTCGGCCATCTAAGTTGCTATTCAGTCGGTTGGAGTAAAACTGTGTTTTTGCAACTCTTATTTCACGAACAACATTATTTCTTAAACACTTATAGACTTCGTGGAGCTCGTCTATATGTTCGTAAACCAAGCCCTTGTTTTTCCCCTTGCTGCTCCGGTTCTTACTGGTACGTGGGTATCAACAAAGATGATTTACCTTCGTTTGAATAAAATCAACTTGATCATCGGGAGAGGGCATACCGTAAATAAGATCCCATGGAACGCAATGTATGTGGTGTTCAAGAGCAGTTCTGTCCACATTCTTAAAATCCGTAAATTTATAATTAGCAGAACTGTTGGCATTAAAATCAAATGTTAGAAAGATGAGGTCATGCTTTGAAAATGCTGGTGCAGAAATCTGATCGTACAGGAGTATCTTATCAGTATTGTTTACAAAGAACAAATCTAAAAAGGTACTGGAAGAATTCTTGAAATGATTAGGGACCTGGATATTTACAGGATGTAGATCGAATGCGCCCATGTTTTTCAAAAGATGACTTTCAACCAAAAAGTTACTATTAAAGTCACCACATAAAATAACATTACTTGCACTGGTCGAACTTTCTTCCATTAAAACATATAAAGGGTTTAAATTGATATTCCTGTTTGGTCTATACATACTACCTAATAGAATAGTATTTTCCCCACAGACTATGTTTATAAAAAGATAATCAATCGGACATCCACTGGGCGACTTATGTTTCTCGTACACAAAGTTTTTACCATTAGTACTAACAGAGCAATTTCTGTTAACATGGGTCAGGGTACACCAAAGTAAGCCTTTTCTTAAATCGTCGATAAATGATGTCAACATTAGAGATAGACCCTTACTGTAAAATGATTTTTTTCTTAGAATATGTCCAGGAATCATTTCCCAAATTATCGTCAATGAATTAGGAGGTACCCTGTATAATAAAAAATAATTTACGCGATCTGAAAGAACTAAAGACCTTATATAACCTGTCTATATGTAATTATTTAAATTCGTCACGTCTGTTTTTTGTTCACGCTATACGACTATGGAATTCTCTTCCCCAACACCCCAAGGGTATTAAAAATGTCATAAATATTAAAAATGCAATCCTCTTACACTTTTCTCTTCAATGTTAACTTCAACATCTTTCATTTCATCCATTCCTGGTGTGTTCTCTACAAACTATCTGTTCTTTTTTTTCTATTTTGTATTTCACTTTGTATTTTTGCTTTTTGTTTTTTAATGTTTATTTATTTGTTTTTGAATTTTTTATTAACAATAAATATTATAGTTTCTGACAATTGTAATTGCTGTATTTTATGCTACGAGTAATTCTTTCTATGCTTAGATATGTTCTGAGTACTATAAAAGAAAAGGTTCTTAATCTACACTTCAAATCTGCCAATAACAATAAATTGAATATGTGGTATTGGTGTTTCCAATTCAAAGTAAGCCCCTTAAAATGTTTTATAGATAGAGGTAGACCTCACACTTATGGCTTATGAACTTTTCGAGATCTTGCCAAAGGTTTATAACTGATTACTAATGTTAAGACTGTAACCAGATTAGGGAAAACATGTCTGCATCTTATTATCTCCTTTTGTTACATTTTAAACATTTCTTTGGACTTAAACTGCCCTCTTCAACCTATTAGGTTTGAACAACAGACCATACGACACATTTCATTCGAATATATCGCATTTAACTATTATGAACTCTGTATGAACATATATAAAAATGTAAGGAACCCATCTGCTCCCGCATTCCCAGTCATAAACAACAATATCCGGAATCCAGATCTACTACAGCCAACCCCGACAGCAGCTTTTCACATTCACATCATAACTCACTTGATGCATTGCAACAAAAAAAAAATAGGAAAATTCATCCTTTGTTTGGGATGCGGGTGAGCTCGGAAAGTCAGTTGGTTCAAAAATACCCCAGATGCATATAAGTTGAAATATTTTTGTAAGTTAAATTTTGAAAGCGTCGCGCGGGGAATGTGAACCGTAAAAACTTTGTTAAAATAACTCAGGAGTCAAACATCAACAAAATGTCAGAAAAAGCGACAGCTTTTGGTATGCCTTTTCTATCTCGTTTCTATGAGGATTGTCATATTGTTACCATGTTGTTGTTTTATTTTCCCCATTCCTCTTTCCATTTTTGCCATTGTTTGTGGTTGCATGTGGTGCAGTGTTACATTCGGCTTTTAGGTGGACATACGAATACCCGTGGGTTTTTTGTGAATAAAGGTAAAGTTTTCCAGGGTTTCGTCATCGAACGTGCCGGTCACAGAAGAACTTATCTCCATAACCATACCATCACCATCACCATTAAATATTACCAGCTCCGTAACCTGGTGCAGGCAAGTCTGTTGTACGTGCACAAAGGAACAGTGTCATCGTGGTTGTAAATCGAACGAAGTGCAATGTCAGTTTTATTTTGCAATTTGACAGCATCCGACGAGTTTCCGGTACGGCGGATGTGACAGGGTGTCATTTACCGGAAGCTACAATGCTAGAGTTACCTGGGTTTTATAATCTTTTTTCCCCTCATTGTCCCGGAAGATATGTTTTTGTGCAATGTGCATGCACAGAGACGTCGATTTAATTTCTGCTCGTTTGTTACTCATGTTTGTGATGATTGTAGTCAGAGGCTCCTTTCTCAAGCTTATCAGTGTCTTTTAATTCATTAAAAACTGGTCGTGATGGAGACGTGAGATGAGTGAAACAGGATAAGTCGATTTCACCGAAATAAAAGAAGTAGCAGCATTAGCTGGAACCATGAAAAGAACCCCAGGCATTGCCGTGACTTGTAATTCTGTTTAATCTTTCCAACCAGTCCGAGTAAACATTGAAAGCGATGACTTATCTCATCTGGAAAGTGCGCGGAAACGACTATGAACTTCGTCGCAATGGCCTGTAAGCCATTAAAAGTTGTTGTTGTGCCATGAAGATGAATTTTTTTCTTTCTCGACCACTCCAACGAGTCATCACTTAGCGAAAAATTGCTCCAACAAAGAAAGTAAAGTCTAGAATAGTTTCATTTTTGAATGCATGAAACTGATATTGGTATTCGTACCTTTAATATTTGTGATTCAGAAAAACGATGGCGATTGTATAATATTTCCCTGATATCGCTTGAAGAAGATTTGTAATAAAAAAGTCAAATTTGTTAAGATTTTTACCCATATAACATTAATTCGGCGAAGAAAAGGCTCATATTTAAGATTTTTTTTAGACGCTACAGGTAATAACAATTTATTTATTTGATTCTGACATTACAGTACAAAATATAAAAAATATTTTCTTAATTTTTGAAAGCAAAATATTAATAATCAAGACGATGGCAACGAATCTTCGGAGCACCCCGAAGAAAAGTTGTGCACCGATGAACCGTATAACTCATGACAGGATCATCTGAACCAAAAAATCAAAATGCTATCATTAGATTTTTTGTATCCTTAAAATGTTCGTACACAGCGCAGGCGAAGGAAATTTATGGAGAAAGAAAAGACAGATACCGATGTACATTGTTTTTAAATGTTTGCAAGTTATAACGACCAGGAAACAGAGAGATCGGCAGGGTATTTCATAAGCGTTTTGTACGGCTTAGGAAAGAATCACGATATTTTAGAGTACGTCCGAAAATGGGCTTGAGGGTATACTGATGAGGATTCATAGCGAGACGGGTGTTACGGTTAAAAGTTTGAATGAGCGGAATGCTACTGGCGATTTCAATGGAGCACTGGTGGTGGAAATAGCGATAAAACAAAGTGAGACAGGAGACTTTACGTCGGTGTTCGAGGGTGTCAATTGATTGACTGATATTAGTATCACCAATGAGTTTTATCGCACGGTTTTGAATTCTATCTAGCAGGTGCAGAGATGTTTTAGGAGCACCTGACCAGATGTGGGCATTGTACTCCAGTGGTCGATTTGTGGCATTTTCCATCACTATTGCCAGAACTTCCGGTTATAGGTGCTCGCATTCTTTACGGATATTCTCTTTGAGGGCTTTAAGGGTCTGAGGCTTTTTGAACATAGACGCCTGATTTCAAAAAAACCCACACAAAGAACTCTGAAACGGCTAAGTCAAGCGAACTTGCCGACCAGTGCAAATCGCCAAAATGGGAGATTAGGCGATCCGGAAATGTAGACCTCAGAATTTCGGTTGTGGCTAATGCAGTATGCGCCGTTGCTCAATCCTGTTGGAACCACATGTTCTCCAGTGGCAATTCATTAAATTGGGGAAAGCTAATGATAACGCCTCCAGCGTAAATAGCACACCATACAGTAACTTTGAGGGCCATTACACGTTCATGGCTTATACGCGGATTTTTGGTGCCTCAGAAGTGATAATTTTGCTTATTTTCATACATATGCACAGTGATGGAAATGGGTTTAGTCGCTCCCTCGTAGTCGAAATTCAGGATGGCTTTAGCGTAGGTTAACGTGCTTGGGGGCCAACATCTAACAGCTGATTCACTGTCTGCACTTTGTAAGGGAACATCTTACATTCTTTCACCAAAATTCTCTGTAAAGACCGCCGATTGATGCCTAATGACGTGCAACATGCAACCACAGCTGCAATATTCTCAGCAGAACGGCTGCTCCGAGACCGACCAGGCCTGGCAGTATCTCGAATTTTCCCATACTCTTGTAAAGAGGAGGCTAAACGTCGTAATGTTTGCTCAATTGTTGTCGGATGACCAACACCACCGATGAATTATTCCGCAAAGAAATCGTAATAATTATTCCGCATTATTTAGGAGTATAGGGATTCATGTCTTGTTGACGTTTATTTTATATCTGTTTACTTCATAAATATTAAAGTAGAATTGAAATTATAGCATCTTCCGATAGGGTGAGAAATCTTCGAAGACACTATAATCGTCGGTGCTTATAGTACTGTGAGATTCTTACTCACTAAAAAAACACCTCCCTTATACAGACTACGACTGAGTTCATACTCAACAAGCAGTTCTTCCTTCGCGTTTTATTCAGCTTTAATAAGATATTTTGCAGGCGATTTTCCATTGAAAATTCCTACGTACTTTAAACGTTAAGCGCTGCTGATCACCGCGCTAGATCGGGAGGGTTAGTCCTTTTCAGACGGCGCAATAAATTTGTGTCAATCAAGGATCTGTTGAACAGAAGTATTCGTATATACTTGTAGTCGATTTTTGTGTTTTCGCTCAACCATTTTAAATTTTCTGAACGTTTTCGACTCCTAGGTCTCTGTGGATATCATCGTTTCTACTACGGTGCATTAACAAGCCATCGAAGAACTGTGTTTTGGAATGTAACATATGTAAGACGTTAACGTTACTCATTTTGGTATAACTCCAAAGATGTATACCATATGTCCAGACCGGTTTTAGCACCTGCTTATATAATAGCAGTTTGTTTCCTAAACTGGGCTTGGAATGCTTTCCAAGAAGCCAGTACATATCTCTATATTTAATCTCAAGCTCTTCACGTTTTTTCTTAACGTGTGCTCTCCATATAAGTTTAGAGGCGAGTGTCATACCAAGATATTTGGCCCCGTACGCGAAAGGAATTTATACTGCGTTAATAAACACAGGTAGATTGTCAGTTTTCTTGAGAGTGAGGTTTACATGGACAGACTTGTTTTCATTAAGTGCGATTCGCCAAGTCTTTGTCCAATTGTTAATCCGCGTAAGGGCACGTTGCAACTTAGCAGTTGCTACTTCGATGATTTGTCGCGGGTAAAAAAAAATATAGCAGAGGGCCAAGTGAACTTCCTTGCGGCACCCCCGCCTTTACTGTCTTAAAATTGGAATATTCGTTTCCGTGTCTGATACAGAAGAGTCGTTCATCTAAATATGTGACAATTGCTCGGGTAGGACTTGTCGAACTTGTCGAAAAGCTTGCGCAACGTCGAGGAATGCGCTTGAACAGACTAAATTACACTCGATTGTTCGTTCAATTACATCAGTTACTCGATGCACTTGGTCAGCAGTAGACTAAGTTGGCTACTAAAGCCCAATTGATGATCGGGCAAGAGACGATTTGTGTCAATAATCGGTTTAAGATGATTAAGTAAGATTCCCTCGAAGACCTTCGATATCGTCGGGTGGCATTTATTTATTATTATTATTAGCAAACCTTTTTTCGGTAGCGCTTTAAGTATCTCTCCCGTATTTAAGTCATATCCGGGGGTTTTAAGGGGCTAAATCGTGTCTGTAACTTGTCTTAGATCCCTAAGTATAGCCTTTTCTATAGGAAGGTTCGTCGTCACGTATAGCGTATTGACATTCTCTGGAAGCACTTCCCCGTCGAACGGTTTGAACGTTTCTGCAAGATGGTCAGCGAAAACGTTAACTTTTTCTTTATCTTCTTTCGCCCAGTCATCCAGGTTCTTTGTTATTATCGTCACGTGTATTTGGGGCTTTCGAGGACTCTTAACGGATTTCCATATGGAGTAATTGGTATCTTTTGCCGCTGTGAGGCTTTCTAGGTAGTTATTAATACCTTGGTTATTAAAGTCCTTGATCGATTTTTTCAACAAGTTGCACAGCCCATTAAGGGACATTTTATCTTGTTGAGCCCAAGTTTCATGCCACTTTTTTCGCGCTCTTCGTTTCTTCCTTATCATTTCCCTGTTTTCGGGCGGGTATCTTATGCCGGTACTGGCAACTTTGTTCGATTCGCGTGGAGTGTTATTCCAGACCAACAAACCTTTTTTTCAAGTTATACGTTTCTTACCTGTTTCTCGGACTAGCTCTTCTTCGTCCGCGTGAGAACTCGAGTTTTCTGGGAGGCCAAGTCGCGAATCAGACTTATTTTTAGATTGCGTCTTGATGGCATCTAATTCCTTTTTAAGTTCGGCGCAGAGCAATTCTATATATTGGAGTCTGGCGCGGAGATCAGAATTTTCGGGTTCGAGATATCGTAGCTTATTCGGTGTAATACTATCGTCTAAAGCTATCGACTGTGCTTGGTCTTTGCTTCCGCACGATTTTTCCTGCGATCCGCGTGATGTAGATCTCGTAACCCTTGAGTTTTTTTTTTTTTTTTTTTTGAAGGGGTCCTGATTTGCATTTGTATTGTATTTGTAGAACTCATTTTAGTTACCACGAGTAGGTGAGAAAGGGTAGTCCGGCTGTCAAGAGATCCGAATTAGACAGATAAGGCCGGCTGATTCGGAGGTCGCCAAGTATCTGGATACTCCGTTAGAGATTGGGCTATTTTTTATACTGCTCCCCCAACCTGGTCGATTCTGGCACGGGTCGATTAACACCTTAATCTGGCCCAGTGGATTTTAGTCACTTCTTACGACAGGCATGTCTATCTTGAGTGTACTCTAGCCCCTAACCCGAGTGATGATGACTTTTGCTCCACCTTGTAGTTTACATTTTATTTTTAACTTAACTTTACTCATCCTGGTGGGCCGCGGCTTTCAGATGGTAGTGCCAGACGCTCTCTATGGGCGTTTGAGCGATGTTATTATTTCGCTTGAAATTCCTGGATCACTGTCTTTACTTCGAAAACTTGGCTAGCTGCACATTGCCTTTGCTCTTCAAGCTTAGCTCTGGAATAACCATTTCCATTAATTTATATTTATATTCATTCATTGCCTAATGTCGGGTTCTGTCGACCGCGGATCTTTTTATAACACTTTTTTCCTTAATTTCAACCCTTTTAATGTACGATGCCCTAGTTTCTCTATCTACCGATCCTTTGCTTCTCTTATGGTCCCACAGAACCAATCTCCTGTATGGTGCTGAAAGTCAATTCAAACCTCACCGCTTTTAATTCCAACCACAGCCCGTGTGATCTATATCTCGATCTCATTCACTACTCCTTTAGGCCCAAGTTAAGATTTTACCATTTCTACCCAAATTAGGCATTCAGGATTTACAAGCTGCTAGTCGGGAATAGAGTTAGATAGACAGGTTGTACCCTGGCATGAGAATGCTCAAAAAATATCTATTTGACAGATTTTGTATGACAGTAGTTGTTGTTAAATTATGAAGATTCTTTTTTATTTTTTCCTCTTGTATCTTCTTGGAACTAAAGCAGTAACTCTTTGAAGGTGTGTCATAGCACTCTGGCAAAGAATAAGTCTATTGTACTCTTTCTGAAGTTCCTTTTAATGAAGTCTTACGAAGAAAGATGAGTAAGAGTTTCAGTGATAAGCTGCCTAAAGTACCAGCACCCACCACGTCAGCGCCGAACACCTGCAGCCTGATGTGAGCCTAAGTCGGACATTCACTGAGATAGTGCTCTGCGGTATAGTCATCACTTTCACAGCAAGCATCGCAGGATGTTGTGTCACTTAAGTGCTTTGCAAAAATGTATGTGCCCTGTCACGACGCCAGCAATCAACCTGCTGTCTTCCTGCTGATGGATAGCAGAAAGGCCGCTGATTTTCTAGAAACGTCGGGAAGAATTCGTTTGGTCTGCCTTCATCCCGGGGAGCTATGCCATCTGCAGTTGTATTCATATGAGACCCAACTGTTAATCGAAGCCTTAACCAAGGATGCAGGCAGAACCAACGTATGTTTGGGTCCTGTTAAACCTTCCTCTGTACCTTATCTGGCAAGTTCAACAGTGATTCCATTTCCTGAGATCCCATTATGACCTGGTACCCAGACAAGGGTCATTTATGTTTCCGACCGCGTTCAGTGATCTCTGCATTCTTGAACTAGCATGGAAGTCGTAAGAGAAAAACACCAGCGCCACATCCTATATTGGTTTTGGAGCCGTCCGTGAAGGCTCGACTCCATTCTTTTCCTGGCTCAGATTTTGACCGAAACCAGTCCCGAGAAAAAGCAAAGTCTGTTTCGTATTTTTTCGCCAAGAGGAGCTCTGGTGTCATTGCATCAGACGGTCCATAAGACTAGAGTCATAAGAGAGCCGGTGCGCAAAGTCATCAAGGCGCCAGTGCGTGTTGTAGCAAAGACCACTTCTTAAACGGAAGATGGCTTTGAGAGTGCCGACCATGATATGAATATCAAGGTAGTGCTGAGGCAAACCGTTCACCAACCGACGGATATGATAAAATTGGCCATATCATAACCAAACGACCCTTCTCGGTGACAGGTCCCATGTCTTGCCTATAGTTTCTCTGCACTGCCAGAAGGCTGACAGCGCCTTAAAGGGTTTCGACGTAACAACGAGAAGTTTGTTGTCGTGGATGACACCCAAATTCTTAGCTTTTTTGGAGACTTGAATAGTGATGCCTTTAAGCACTAGATGAGTCAGACCAGTCAGCTTCCTCCTTCTCGTAAAAAGAATAACCTCAGTTTTGAGAGGATTGTCTGAAAACCCATTACTAGTGCAGAAGTCGTCGATCACGTATATGGCTGCTTGCGCTGCAGAGCAGACCCTCGCTAGACACGATCCAACTGACAGTACAGCTACATCATCCACGTACGCTTGTGCATAGACGTTAGAACTACTGAGCGCGTTGAGTCAAGCACTATAGTAGCGGAGACAGAACGCCGCCTTGCGGGCAACCGCCACCACGTATTGCCCACAACTAGCATCCGCAACCAATGTCCTATTCACTAGAATTGCTTTTATCCACAAAACTAGTGTTTCATCTGGCCGAGTTACACATACCGTCGAAAGTTGTATTGTCGAAAGCATGCTCAACGTGTCGATGAAAATGCCCAAGGCGTATTCCTTCTTACCGAGCGCGCCTTCAATTCTGGCTCCCAGATTCTGAAGCGCACTTTCACAGGATCTTCCGCGTTGGTAGGCGTGTTGCATCGCCGACAAAGGATGCATTCGCAAGGCGGTTTTGCGCACATGGATCTTGACCATTCTTCAATGCTTTTCAGCATGAAGGAAGTCAGACTTATAGGTCTGAAACTCTTGGCGAACGAGTAGTCCTCCTTTCCGATTTTTGGTATAAAGGCCAATCTCACTGTTCGGTAGGAAAATTCTCTTCAGAGTTGCCGGCAGCTGTAACAAAACTGGGCAAATACTATCTGTGCCAGGGGACTTGAAGCCATCAAAGGAAGCAACAGTATGTGTAATGGCCACATCCGTCACTACAACAGCTGAGATATACCAGCTACAGCGTGTTGTGTTGTTCAGCTCACTACCAGCTTCGTTGAAAGGAGCTAGTTGTGAGCTGGTTCCGATTAGGTTACCTGGGAAGTGAGACTCACACATGAGACGGAGAGTCTCTGCTTTCAACTCAGTATAGGTACCGTCAGATTTTCTGAGTGCTCCTAGCCTGGTTGATCTTCGCCTTTCGACAACTTTGACCAGTCTACCGATTGTTTCGATCTTTTCGCAAAAAGCTATGTAAGAGGTACTCCTCGAAGTCCGAATAAACCTCTTAAAACCTTTTTGCTTCGATCTGTAAAGATTCCAATCTTCCTCCAAATTAGTCTTAAGTGACTTCTTTAGAAGTTTTCCAGATTCTCTATGAAGGTTCCAACAAGGAAAAGACGATCTGCAGGACTGCTTACAAGCTGGAAACACCTGGTGAGGTTGCCGTTCATGGTATGAACAGTTTCCTCTAGCTTTTGTTTTGTTCTAAGGAGCACTACTGTACTTAAATCGTGTCCGGCTGGTTTTATGTGGATTTATTCTCTTCAACAAAGTCGAGACCTCGCATCCGATTCTGAATTCAATGTATCTATGGTCTGAAATGGAGATCTCCGATAGTACTTTTCAGCCAGTAATCTCCTTAGAATACTTGTTGGATACAGTTAAGTCAATCTTTGCTGTCTCATATCAAAAGTTAACAGAGAGCCAACAGTGTTTGCAGCCAGGTCAGACGATAGTCCAGGAGATGATTACCTCTCACATTGCATTTGCTACTGCCCCAAAAAGAGGTCTGAGCATTGGCATCGCAGGATCTGATAAGTTCCACCATCCTGGAGTCACAATATTCAATGAGTTCTGGTACCGCCTCCGGTGTTGGCGGCATTAATGAATCATAGGGAAAATAAGCAGACGCAATGACGAATTTCTTCATTCGTTTCGTAGCTTATTTCTGCAGGAACTAAATCTTGGTTACAGAATTGCACAAGTTTAGATGGTGAGAGTGAGTTCGGCGCATAAAGACAAGCTCTCAGCTTTTCCGATCGATCGTCATAAAGTGGTGTGAAACCTCTTAAACATCCGAAACCGCAGGTACGTTTACTCCACACCCATGTTTCCTATATGGATATTATATGGAGCTTGATAGCCTTGATGCATAGTAACTAATGCACTAATGCTGACCAAGGGAAGGTTTGTCGAAGAGTACTCTATGTACTTCAGTCTGATTTGAAACTGAGTCACACTATCGTACGACCTATTGGAGTCCACGCGTCCATACCTCCAATTGTAAGTAGAAATGCCTTATTCTGCTGCACAATCTGTTTCAGGCCTTGAAGACAACATTAATCTGCTACACCTCTGTCAATTGTTTTTTAACTTCTATCGTGTTCCAGGCGTATAAGTCAATAAGTTTTGTACTTTGCTACTAGGTGTACTCTGCTGCCTTCGAATTTTTTTTTTTGTTTTACGAACTTTTACACGAAACTATAGGCATATTGTCTTTCTAAAAATAAGCCCTAAGCAGAATGAATAGCCCGGTTACATACTTGTACAATCCTTTCAAATGGGTTGGGCTGAATTGTAAAACAACGTTTAAATCTAGGCTTCTGAATAGGCACCTTAGTTCCAAGTCAACCTTCCATCACCTTAATCACTTTGGTCAAAGTTTTTCTTTATCTAAATACTTACAAACTAGCAAAAACGAAATTGTTTCGCCCTAAACCCAGACAGATAATTACCTCACATCGCCAAAGTACAACTCATAGTCGAGCAAATTGTACGTACATTTAATTAAAACTATGACATCGGCAACATTAATAAAAGTCAATTTATGCCAAGTATTTCACTTTCTGTCAACTCAACTTTCACTTTGATTCATTACCCCGAAAAATCCTTAACGTGTGTCTGCTAGTACGAGTATACAACGTATTACCAGAGAAAATGTATTTCACTCTCACCCCATTTGGAATGACAGTGCGTGATTTTCTGCCCCTCATCAGCAAAAGATATAAACTCAGAACTCACCGGAGCAGAAGAGCATTCCCTACCATCGTACCATTAGTAATCTGCAGCACAATTTTGTTACAAAAATTCATTGTAAGATACAATACTAACATCCCTGTACAGATACTTTTGAGGTTCGCCGTTTTTATATCTTACCACCCACCAATTCTCTGAAAACAACATATTTTTGGGTCTCCGTCGATATGGCTTGGGAATGTTGGTGCACTCCTTTCTCTCCCTATGGAGAACTGTAGTTATGTCCTGCCCATTAAAACTCAAATTGTTGTGTATCCCAGTGGATGCGATACGAAGGACAAAGTGTTGACATCCAGAACTGGAACGAAATGTCGTGTAATACATGGAGTCATGTCATCGCGGTTAAATAGTTAATGTATAATGCGATTTGAAAATTGATACAAAGAAGGACACGAGCGTTGGCTATGCTTGGATGACGGGGATTGTTAGTTGGCTTTACAACAAACTGACATAAATTTAAATGAAAACTTGTTTCGCAGGGAAGCTCTGGTGTCAAAGGGCACAGCTGCGGTCACATGGAGGATTTCGGTTTAAAAAAAAAAGAAAATTATCCTTAATATCATAATTATCAACATCATTAATATAAATCTAAAATTTACTCGTACATCCCCCAGAGGAATTTGTTATGAATATTTCAGTTCTTTGAGTTGGAGATTCACACACTCATTTCTGCATCTACAATATACGTAAGATTCGAAATGATCATGACCGTAAGTTACTCCGCTTATATTTATAGCCTAGATGACAATTGAGATTGTAACTGCAGTCTTAAATATGGCTTAAGCCAGAACACCATTATGAGCTCGTATCCAGTTCTTGCTTTACCTCCATGGAGGGCTCTCTGGAAGCCACAAGTGTTATATAAGCAAGATAAAATTGCAAACGCAAGCTATGACACTACGTTGGATAATGGAACAGCTGAGGAATGCCTGAGATGCAACCAACAGCGTTGTCAGCAACAACCTTTTGATCTGGTTGTTCTCATCCAGCGCTTATTTACTTATTTTGGTGGCGCTGCAGCTCGGGGTGAACCTGGGCCTCAACTAACAAGCCTCTCCTCACCTTGTCTAAAATCTTTTTTGACATCAAAGGTCTATGTTAAATCGTTACCGACCTTGACGGATCAGCTAGCGTTCTCATTCGGCATTCTGCACAAGCGGATGAGTTTAGAAGGGTGCCAAAAGTAGAAATGGCTCTACATGTGTAGTTCGTCTTTATTAATGCTGTCATACGCGGCCTAAAAATCGATGAAAAGATGGTCGAAAGCGATTTGGACTTCACCCTTTTTCCAGGATCTACCGGAGTATGAATATTTGGTCGATTGTGGACTTTTCTGATCTGAAACCACATTGATATGGGCAATCAGGGTTTCAGGCGTTCCCAGAATATGGCAAGTACGAGTATGATCTTGAAGGCAAAGTTGAATAAACTTACATTGGCGCAGTTGAGGAGTCTCCTTTCTTTTTAAATCGGGCAAGTGTTACTGAGGTTCCATTCCTCTGACCAGATCTGATAAATAAGTTGGTGTACGCCAACCAGGTCCACTTCCAGTAGATTTGAATACTTTGGCCGGTAAGCTAAGGTAAGCGTAGATATTGCTGTCCTTACCTGGTCAGGTAGACGAAAGTTTTGGCTATCATCATCTAAGTTGAAAGGTCGATTCTGCCTGATGGCGGGATGTTGAGTTTCTTCGAAGTTATATAACCTGCAGAAAAGGTTTTTCCATATTCTCAGCACTGAATGCAACTCTAATATAAGGTTTTCTTTTTCATCTCTACCGGCTTCTGTACAGGTCTTTTTGCCTTGGCACACTTGCGTTCGTTATTCCCGGAGCAAAACCTCTCAATATCTTTCTTCGCGCGTTTCTTGTCCTTTTCTGGAGAAGGCGATGCTCTTCCTGTCTCTTCTGCTTGTGGAGCTCATGAGCAGCTATCGTCCTTCGTTGTAGCGCCGTATTGTGGGTGGCCGTGGCTCAAGTGGTAGTGTGGGCTTCCCAATCGGACGGTTCGGGGTTCAATACCAGCCATGACTGAAAGACTTTTTTTCAGGCAACTAAAATCTTGAGAGATGAATGGTTGCCTATAAACAACATCAAGTCCAATTTACACTAATAATTTAGTCTCCCCATTAAATGTTGGATGCCACTCATGGAGCGAAATAACCACTGAGCCCAAAAATCTTTCTCTCTCTTTCTCTATCCAATTTTCCGAAAAACTTAGCACGTGCTCCGGCATTTTAAGAGTAGTAATACCCTCTTGAGTGAAGTTCTTTTAAAAAAAAAAAAAAAAAATTGTGGCCTTCTTGTTTAACTGCATGTGCTTGCCGGCATTTATCATCAAACCAGGTTGGTCTTCAGTAGGTGATGCTTTGGGCATAGGAGTTGTTGAGAGATTTCCGGATACGAGTTGGGCGAAGATTCTGGCGGTCTCTTGTAGCTTTTCTACGTTATAGCATCTGACAGTAGTTCTTTTTGGCTGCAACAAGGTGGTGATCTGAGTCAATGTTAGCTGCCGGAATAATGTGTCAACGTACTTTAAGTGAACACCTTCCGTATAAGTTTAAGTTCACTGAAAGGCCATACTTTCAACGTCATTCCTTTGATACCAAAGCGGAAATGTGCTGAGGGCACAGTTCCACCCTTGGTATAAGTCGGAGTCTACCCATTTACCTGTTGATGTTCTTAGGGTGCAGTACTTATTGCATCTGTACAGAAGGTCGAAACCATCTGAAAGGCCCGCGTTTTAGGTTTTAAGTCACAGCCAACGTGATTCTACTACAAAGAAGCCTATCTCTGCACGTTAGGCCCGGACCGAAGTCCGTGGAGTTTCTGTCTCCGCTGGTATTGAGTACCGGTGGGCCCGCCACTCAACAGGACCTATGACGGCGGCATGTAAATGGTGAAACCGTAGCAACCTTCGGCGACCATTACGATAACACCAGTCATTTGCTCTGCCTTGACAATTGGGCTACTAGAATACAGGAGGTATACCTTACGTCTATTGCAAAATGATCAATTTGATCATGATCATGGTGATATTTCGTCCCTCCGTTTGTAGACGTGGTGTCGTGTAGGCTATGCTTGTCAACTGTATTACCAAAGATGTCCTCCTTCCCTATCCTGGCGTTAAAATCGCCTAATATGGTTTTAACGGCATACTTCGGACATAGCTCGTACTCGTATGTCTTCTCACTGATTCTTCCCCCTATGGTAATCACCGTAGTATACTCGTATGTCACACTTTTTCATCCTTATATCCGGCCCATCCCATGGCACTTCCTGGATGGCGATGGTATCTTCGTGTAGCAGTCAAGCGCCTCTACTAATTATTCGGCTGTACGTAGCCTGTTAATGGTCTGAATATTTCACGTGCAGATCCGACGGTCGTTGTCCTTTAAACGCAAGGGTCGTCGACAGTGCTTCCACTTCTATCCGAGGCCATTAATTGGTTCATCACATCTTTTTAATCTCTTTCGTACGGAGTTATGAGCCATATGACCTATAACCCTACTGACCGAGCAAGATCTTCCCATTGTAGCCTGCATGAGTTAGGGTTCACTCATGCAGTTACCGGTGACCACCACTGGGAAGTAGTCTTTTTGATTGTTGCGCTGCTGGCCCAATCCAATCATTTTCCTGATTAACCGCCACGCAAGTCTGCACACTCATCATTATTTCACTAAAATACAGTTGTCAGGAACACCGCGGATAGGTGGTGCACTAATTTTGGCTTCCATAACTAACGGTAAAAACTGTATTTCAATCCAAAATAAAAATCTCTTAGATACCATAAATACACGTTTAAAAAAAAATATAGGGATCCTTCAGATCCAAGTTTCTCGGGGGCTGCTAGAAATTTGCAACGCATTGGCTCTCTATTGCAGGATCTTTAGAATTAGAACTAAGACACCAACGTAGAACTCAACGATTATCTCGCCTGTTGCTATTTGAAGTAGGTGTTATAGCCTAGTGGAAGTTGCAAGTCTACTGACGGTAGGAATGAGTAAATGATGTTACTGACCTTATGTTTGAAGGCAAGATTCTCAAGTTTGGATTGGAAACCTTCCGTGAATCATTTCTATGACTATGATATTCGTATGCGGTTTCAATTTGCTGATGTCATATTTCAATGTCATTCTAAAGTATTTCCTATCCGGAATGTTCTCATTGCCAGATTGTCGGTCTTTGAATCTAGGAACAGTGAAATGTACAAGCCATCACAATGACATAGATATTTATTTAAAATTCAAGAGGACTCATTATTCTTCTACCAATCATGACTCATTTCTAGGAACAGCACCACTCGTATTCACTGCGGCAGCAACAAACCCCCACATCTGACCAGAGATGTCTAGCTTTCTGCTTTCTTGCCGGATTTCGATTGACCGCCAGTTATACGTCTCCCATGTCATAGTAGGCAGCACCCCTTTTACCCCTTATCAAGAAATCTGCAATGGTGATGAGAAGTCAGCCGTCAGGTCGATTACTCAAGGGCCGCTTCTAATGGTGCAAACGTTGCTGCTCGTTGTGAAATCCATTTGGAAGATACAAAATTTGCATTAAAAAGTAATTCGCCATTCGCATTGCTTTTGGCAGGATATACGTATTTTCTTTGGCATGGAAAAGAGACCAGATGCAAGGAAGAACGAACGCCTTCAGTTCTCTTCTCTGGCAATGACTTTTAATGGCAGTGCTGAAAATGAGACTGGGACTTGCTTCAATGGTTAGTATATACGAGTACATATCCGGTTACTGTCTACCACTACAACTATATCTCAAAGCTCTTACGATCCGGCAAACGGTGTAAGAAAGATGAGAATCGATTTGTTTTAACATGATGTCCTGATTGCTACTTGAGACATTCTACTTCCGGTTGATGAATACTGCATGAATGAATTTTGGTTTTTTTTTTTTTTTATATATATATATTTGTTTGCTTTTTGTTTTCCTGTCTTTGAGTGCTTGTTCGCACCAATTACTTGATTCGATGACAGGGGATGGGGTGTTGGATGGAATGCCACTTGATAAGGGAAGAAACAGAAATTTATTACTGCAATTTGCCGTGAGCCCTTATGATGAGGCAGGCTTCGCCTCAAATTCGAATCATTTATTAGAATTTAAATTTTAAATTGGAAATGCGATATTACCGCTACGTTTGAACAGATTTGTAGATATTTTATTTTATCCATTAGAGTAAAGATTTAGAAACAAAATGAAGCGGAGTGAGTGAACGGAGAAATAAATTATAATTTGGCGTAGAAGTTGAGTTTTCGAAAGTGAAAAAATCAGTTACGATGGAGTGGTAGCAAACTTGAACTTAACTGAAAGTGTATCTTCTAATTTTTACAGCTTGTTACATATATTGGATGTTGGCCCAATAGTGAATACATGTTCCACTGACATCAATGCCCGAATTTTGTCATATTCATTTGGTTATTTTGGAGGTTTTTGAAGCGTAAGATCTCTTCTTATTTTCTAGGACTTCTTGAAGATCCAACTGTATCCGGCAGCCTCCTTCTCGATGGTTCGTAAATCCTTTCATTACCTTTTCTATTTTTCGAAATACTTAACTTCCTTAGTTTGTTTTGTATTGCCGAACAACTCCCCCAAATAGATGTTTTCTTAGGGTTTCATTCATAAGTCTTAAGAGACAGTCATTATCTGTTAGGAATTGCATTCTAGATTGATCTTTTATGATATATCTTATGGACATTGAGATATTTTGCATTCACCAGCATCGGAAAAGAGTAAGGCTGTCTACTATTTACGAGTACTACGAAGAAGTTAACCAAAGGCATGCAACTCCAGTAAGTCAACCGGGTGGCAGCGCTATGATTTTGGAATGAGGTAGGAATGAGTCATTACACTCAGAGCTTAGAGAATGAGCATTTCTTAGTCAAATTGCCGAAAGAGTTCATTTTGAGGAACTGTGCTTTTTGTGCGCTGGAAGGTCCAAACTTTGCATGAGGCACCAATGGATGCAGGACTCTTACCAGCTAAAACCGCCTCCTCCTGAACAGACTGGTTTAGCTCACAGTTGTACCGCTGTAAAGTATTTCATCGCTTAATGTTGACCTTCTAACCGTCACTGAGTATGTCCACCGATATATTACTAACAATAGTTCAGTTTTTCTTACGCACAAAACGAAATTATCAGGAGTGAACCACTTACTAAATTGATCCCGTAGGTGTATCTTCTTTTTTTTTTTTTTTTTTTATAATTTACGCGCGCCTAAGGGGTTATGAATACCCTTATACAGTTGCCTGGGTGCGGGCGGAAAGATAGAAGGAGGAAAAAGGAAAGTTTGTGATGTAGTGGTTTGAAACTCAGGTGTGTTTGGTTTCGGTATTGACTCTCCAGGGGTGGGAGTCCGAATAGGACGGAGAGATTTTTCTTCTCTCGGAATGGGGGGTTGTGAATTTTAACGGTTGTTTTGTGTTTGAAAACCCTACAACAGCCAAATCTACTTGTCAGTGTTATGCCTTCACACGCAGATTTTTCTGACTGAGTTCCAATTACACAAATGAAAACTTGCTGTGGCTAGGATTCGAACCTTGACCTTCCGAGTGAGAAGCGATAGCTAGTACCACTACACCACGGCCACCCCACTTGGTTTCATATCGTGTTGAATGAAAAAATACGTGTTCTGGATTTTCGGGGACAGTTTCACAATATGGACTGGACAGTTTGGAGTGTTTTCGTCTTTACATTCGTATTCTCTGATACAGCTATGTCCTGTCAAACATCTAAGTTTATTTCGTCGTAATTCCGTTTAATCCATACATCGGGTAAGATATAATATAAACCGATGTATTCATCTTCCTTTTAAGGATAAGTTCCATGGTATTTGCCGGTTTCTATACTTCAGTTCCTTTCGTATATTCTTTTTTCGTCGTTTCCCCAGTAAGTCTTATCATTTCTTCAGCAAGTATCTCAATCTTGAAGACATCATTTTAGTATCATGCGCACTAAGTCGGTGAACGGATTTGATATCCCAAACAAAACTTAACCTTTGCGTATTTCCATATTTCCTGTTAGTCAGTGACGTACAGTTGCAATTGCTTTGTTCCTATATAATTGCCACCTCGACATCAATAGCAAATCGGATAATCGGCTTCCCTTGCACAGTGGCGGGCCTAAGACCGAGTCTTGTGGCACTCGGTTAAATGGCGCAGTATTTCTTAGTACCACTTTCCAGTGCCTGAACTATATTGCGTCTCGAGCTCCAATTACGAGCACTAGGCTCGCCCATCGTTGAAATTCAACGATTATCCAATTTAACAATCTAGAAATGGATTTTCGGTGGAAATAACCCTTCTTCTTCCCACTTCAGTAAAAAGCGTTCCCTCTCTTTCGGACAATCGACCTGCCCACGCCAATGTGAATAGGTACTAACAAATACACAACATGATTTATTCCCCTGCTATGTGAACGTTCTTTCTCCTTTACACAGCTTTTCTACTAATATACGAGTATACATATGTATAATATTGTTGAACCGAACGTGCATGCGCGTTGCAAATACACAACACAAAAGCAACAGTTTTCGTGTACATAACAGAAGTGTCGTCACTTGTCACTATGTTTCTCTTTTTTTCATTTTGTTTAGTCTCTATCCCACTTAGTTAAGCAACTCTTTTGCAATCCTGTAGTGACGTTCGCAGTCGCAGGCTTACATAAAAAACAAAACAATACATTTTATGAGTCAAAGCAGTCAGGCAAATTCCTTATGAACCCCATGCACAAAAACGATTCGACTATACGCTTATCCCTAGCATCTTTCCTTTTCTTGACCATTGAATTTCAAAGGGGAGTAGACTTGAAAATATATTTTTTTTTCTGTCATGTTGTAAAATAATCTAATTTTTTAAATGTGTTTACCAAGGTTCTACTCAACCGTTTGGCAACATTCTGCACATCAACGCGGAATTACCTTTCCAACGGTATAGGTATCATGCCATTCGGTTGAGTAGAACGCTGTAAAAGTGTACGACAAAAATGGGTAGCACGTATTTACGAGGGGCGTTCAACATATTCTCGGTATCGGGGTGAAGCTCTGGTTGTATATATAAATTGACTTATTTATCAAGTAATACTATTATTTTAGTGCATTCATGTAAAATTTCATATAAATGTGATTATTAATTCGCGTTTTATCTCTAGTTAAACAGAATCATAATGGCAACTGAGACGATGATGGTGAAAATTGAGCATCGCGCTGTAATTAAATTTCTCACTAAGCAAGGAAAAAGTCAAAAAACTATTCATGAAGAGATGGTGGCTGTTTACCAGGGTTCCGCACCTTCATTATCAACTGTGCAAAAGTGGTCAAGTGAGTTCAAGAGAGGCAGAGAGAGCATTGAAGACGACCCCCGCTCCGGCGCCCCGGCTACTGCTTGTACGGGAGAAAACATCAAAGAAGTCGAAAAACTTGTTCTTGAGGATGCCCGAATAAAGGTGAAAATGATGGCAGAGATCACCAAGCTTTCAATTGGTACCATTCACACCATTCTTCATGACCATCTTAACCTTTCAAAGGTCAGTGCAAGGTGGGTTCCACGAATGCTCACAGCGATCCAGAAAAAAGTGAGAATCGCATGCTGTAGAGAGCTTTTGGAGATGTGTAGTGAGAACGCGGACGGTGTTATGGATCGAATTGTTACTGGGGACGAAACATGGGTCCACCACTATGACCCTGAAAACAAACAAGAGTCCATGCAGTGGAATAAAAAAGGAACAGACCCCCCGAAGAAGTTCAAAGTCACTCCGTCTGCCGGGAAGCTCATGGCCACAGTTTTTTGGGACTCAAAGGGAATCTTGCTCATTGAGTACAAAAAAAGGTGAAACCATCAACGCCACATCCTACGCTTCCACTTTGCATAATTTGCGGGAGGAAATTAAAAAGAAAAGACGGGGTAAACTCGCAGCGGGTGTGTTGCTTCTTCATGACAACGCTCCTGTTCACACGGCGCGAGTTTCCAAGGCTGCTGCGCGAGATTGTGGTTTCGAAGAAATCCAACACCCACCCTATAGTCCAGACCTTGCCCCTAGTGATTATTTCCTGTTTCCGGATTTGAAAAAATGTCTTCGTGGAAAAAGATTTTCGGATGATGAAGAACTCAAGTCGGTATTTTGCAGAGAAAGAGGAAATTTATTTTTTTGAGGGTTTAAAAAAGCTTATCTCAAGATGTAACAAATGCATTGATGTTGAAAAATAAAAACAATTTAAATTGAATTCGCATTTTCCTTCATATCGATACCGAGAAAATATTGAACGCCCCTCGTATATATAGATTACCGAATTGATTGCGTTCACTGTTCACCGTAAGTTATGAAAACCGTATTGGTGTTATGACAGACCTCCTGCTGTTTTAACTGCTGGCTATCGTAAATGATCTACTCAAGGATTTTCCCGACTGTGTCAAGTAAAGAAATAGGACGGTAAGTAATTTTTGCCTGCTCCTTTTACATATTCGAAACAGTATCAATGGTATGGGAGTATTCGTGATAAATTGAACCAACCTGTACCTACATTCTTGTCGAGGAAATAAGGTTGCAACGGTACCAGTCATGGTGACGATACACTGGGATAGAGTTGTTCGCAAAGATCTCTAAATAGCTTTTTTAAGACGGTTTCTTGCTCCTCGATATGCATTAACCGCGACATCTGAGTTTTAAAATCCCAGCACTCTGGCTTCAATTATCGCTTCACTAATGACGAAATTTAGAAGACCTTCATCCAGATTATTGATATGCCATTTAGACCGTTTGAGTGTTGTTCACTTAATCCAGATTTGTGATACCCTGTCGGCGGAAAACAGTATGGCTTTAGGATCGCTATGTGTATAATGATCAGTCGCGTGTCAGTAATTGTCTTTCAGGCCGCTGATTGTAAAACAGATGTCAATGATAGAACTAGGTATATCTGTGCTAAACGTATCTGTAACTCCGATGCTAGCTAAAACAATATCAGGGTTAGAAAATGATTTAAGAAAAGCCGAGTCTTTCCGATTTGTATATGAACTGACCCATTCCCAGGTTTCGATTGAACTCTTGGCAATATTATTGACAGCAAGTCTATCGAAAATTAGTCGAAGCTTTCGATAGTGCTTCGACTAATCTTGTAATACAAGGTGGCGTAAAATTAATCATCCTATTTTGTTTTTGAATTACTTTTTTACGAAATATGAAAAATGATTTTGAGTGATGGAAATCCTTGGACCTTTACCATTGTTTCTGTTAAGTAGAAAAGATGATATTCGCCAAGTGGCTGCCTTCGGTGTTGAAAAACATTTGTGCCCTTGTTATCGCATTTTCCATGACTTCCGCAAGATTTCCGGTGATAACTGTTCGTTCATTAAAAGCTGCGATTGTCTGGGGCTTGTTGGCATAAACCAGCGATTTCTAGTAGCCACAAAGAAAGAAGTCTGGGATGGTGAAAACGGGAGATTACGCATCAGGAAACGCTTCCTTCACAATATCCATTGTTGCGGTTGCACCGTCTTGTTGAAACCACATGTTCATCAAGCCCTGCTCATCCAATTCCGGCAGTAAGAAGTCGTTTATCATGGACCTGTAGCGTTCGCCAGTAAAAGTTACCGTATTGCCGATGGCGTTCTCAAATAAATACGGCCCTATCCCGCCTCCAGCGTAAACGCCATACCACACAGTGGCTTTGAGTAGATGTGATAGATCTTCGTGCATCACACGCGGATTTTCAGTGCCCCAGAAATGAAGATTTTGCTTATTGACGTAACCGCTTAAGTGGAAATGCGCCTCGTCGCTTATGATGATTTTCGACACAATATCGTCCTCTTCGTTGTTGAGATTGAGGATGGCTTTACAGTACCTAATTCACACGCGACTGACGGTCAGGAGACATTAAATGATGCACTGTTTGCACTTTGTTCCGGAACATGTGTAAGTCTTCCACTAAAATTCGCTGTAGTGTCCGTCTGGTGATGCCCAATTTCGTGGCCCGTCGTCTGGTTGATGTTTCTTCGTTCTCAGCGACATCTGCAGCCACAACCGCGATATTCTAAATTGATGAGTGGGTGAGTAGTTAAGTTTCTGTATTGCACCCAGAGAAAGAATCACTATGTCAATTTTGAATTCACGAACCGTTTGTTTTAGAAGGTTTTGCTCCGCTTCGCAATGATAGAAATGTAGCTGCAGAATATTCACATTTTTTTGATAATTTTCTGAAAGCTCGTTTATATTCTGAGCATCTCCTGCTACCAGTTATATGTTCAGAATTAACGCTCATGCCCTTGCAAAGCAAGAAATTAGGTATTACTTTGCTGTCTATGAATTTCCAACAATTTTCTCCGAATCTAATGCTTAAAACCGTTTCATTGTAAGGACTTTTGCCGGCAAGGCTAATGGTGGAGTTTTCGTTCCGCCATAAACATTTGCCACGTTCTTAATCGCGCAGCTTTGAATTTGATCCTCTAAAGCGACGTCACTTTCGTCAACTTGTTTGAATTTTAGCTGGATCTTTTCCGTTATGGACCAAATGTTGGCGCTTCTTCCTAGCGCTTCCTTAATTTTTTCTGTACAGGACGCTGTTTTTCGGTTCGCCTATTTTTTTAAAGCGACTGTGGAAGATCTTCGCTTTGGGTTTTACGGATTCGACTAACATTCGTCACTGCCTTTTTAAGTGTAGGATCGGCCTATATCTCCAGACTTATTAATAAAAATCGCATCCGAGCGCGAAAACTTTTAAGTACCGCTTGCAAGCTTCTTCTTCGATTCCACCGACTTTTCTTCTGGGCAATGATTTTGGCATACTTTGCTTGACTGTTTGTTAAGGGGTTGGGCCACTTTCAAAGAAAATCCCACGTACTTCTCTAGCTGTTATGTACAATAATAAATAATTTAGTGACTCAAATTCAATTCAAAATTTACAGAGCTGTTGGTACGGCTGTAGAGTCTTCCAAAAAAGAGAGGTCATTTGAGAAACGCTGCATAGCCTCAATTTTTAAATAAATACTCTATAAAAATTATGTTTTACAGTCAAGCATATGTACAATAAACTTCTATTACAAAGATAGATGTTTATTTTATCTTTTTCCTGAAAAAAAAAATCACAAAAAAGTCTATTTTTACGGGGTTAAGAGTGGGCTAACCCCTTAGACATCGGTAGAATAGTTGTTTACAGCAACTATGATACTAAGATACTAAGGCCAGCGTGATTGTCATATTTCTCTAGTCAAATGGCCTATCGCAATGCGTTTTATAGTTCGCTTGACCTTACAATGAAGCTGACAGTTAAAGTAAAATTCGGACTTCAACTGAGCACGCGAAAACCAGGTGGAATGTTTGCTAATAACATTATTTAATTTTTCACACATATTCCGCCTTTAAAACATTTTCAACATTTTTACATTCGACACTCCAGTTGTGATGATGTAGTGTCTATTTAATAGACAACGCAACCAAAATCATAGGAAGCCCACATTCATGTCAATCTCATTTGGCAACTGACCAAGGACATTCATCCATTAACTCCACGCGCAACTATAGTATATCGTAATGTACCTGTATACCATTGGTCACGCTATCGCATACTATGTTAATTTAAATTTTTCCCTCATTCCGAGGACCCATTACCTGAAATTCACTCATGTCAAACCAGATTTGTTGAAATTAACATTTCACGAGTGCGGCTCTTGGATTTTGGTGGTTGGTCGCTCCTCATTTTCTTTTTTATCACTCGGTCAATGGGTCTTTCACATTTCGTTGTGACTACATATACTCCATACCCCAACTTGGATCTGCAGTTGATTTAACATGGCTCAGGAAACACGGTGACAAAAAGCCCCTCACCAGATCATTCTGAATCCCACATAAGAGCCAGGATGTTGCAGGAGCCAGAAAACAGATGAAGAAATCCCGAATTAAATATACGAATACGAGTACCGACACTGCCTGTGACTGTATCTGTGATTCTGGTGGCATCCGAAGGACAAACGTAGAGTAGTAGCCTGACATGTTATTTCCAAATGGATCTTATTTTTTTGGTCCTTTTTAAGGTGAAATGGAAAGTACTAAAAAAATAAATCCAAAAATGAGGACCATAAGGTGGTCCTTATTTGCCATGGTAACTTCAACTGGGCTGCGTTGGCAAATGATGTTATCCGTTTCAATAATTATATTACCATCTGTATGTCGCCCTTTGAGGATTGGATGTATATACTTATATATGAACAGATACTTCACTCCTTCACTTCGCACACGAGGACTTAAGAGTGCATACATAGTCGTGGATTAAGAAACTTATACACAGTATCTACTCGTATATCAAAACATAGTAACTCAAAGGTAGAGACATTTTTATACCTATGCAAACGATACCCGAAAAAAGGTTACGCTATATTATACATGTACATACATATATCCAATGTTAAACAAGTGTTGCCATTCGGATTATTTTACAGCCATTTCATGACAACATAAATCTAGTTCAATCTACTCTATCTGCTCGATTTTAAGAACCAATTGAGCTGAATTTTTGTAATTCGGTTATTAGTTTATGACTTGACCATGTACAATGAAATAGACCAACTATTCAAAAGATATTAACGTTCTTACTGAAGAAACAATCTCGTATTATTACGGAGAAGTGAAACACAATCAGACGAGGTTGCCAGAAGGGCCACCACTAGACATTGGTGTACGTAGCTCGTCTCAATAGACACTGCCAATATGCGATCTTGATCGATATGAATTTCTTTGGTTTTCACCACGATCTGCCGTAGTGTGAATAGAATGTCTTAAGAACCGTGGATAGAGCAAAAAATTCTAAGATTGAGGTCATCTGACATACTTTCCTACGGCATAATTTTGGAATAGAAATTGTCTATGATCTGCACCAAGTCATAACCTACTTATTTAAATAGCTCGGCAGATAGACCATCCACCCCAGCAGTCGCCTATGATAAATAGTTAGTTCTCCTTCACAACGACCCCTTCTCAGAAACTGCTGTGACCCTAATTCAAACATTTCTTGTTCGACTTCACAAACATTGTTCATTCAGTAGCATCTGATAGATTGCAGATTCCTCAGGCTTTTTACTTTTCTTTCAAAGAAGCCGATGTTTCTCTTCCTTTTTTGCTCTTGCTCAACGTAAGCCGGACACTAACTGAGATAGTGCTCGCTGTTTCGTCTTCGCTGGCAGTGCTTCAAGCGGTCAGTCCAATTTTTATTGACTCGGTCCAATATGTGCGGCGTTATTCCTGGAATAGCGTGTCGCATATAGGCCTCGAGCTCGTCCAAAGTAGTTGGCTCTTAGCGGAAACTAAGGACTTGACGTAGGCCCAGAGATAATGATCGAGTGGTGTCAAATCCCATGATCGCGGCGGCCAATTGATAAACGTTCGCCGTGAGATGACCCAGTTCCCAAATTTCTACTTCATAACTTCGAGCGTTGCGTCGCTTGTATGGCATATAGGACCGTCTTGTTAGAACCACACTTCGGATATGTTGTCGACCTCTGACCACAGAAAGTCGGTTAACATCGTTCAGTACCTGAGACCATTGACGGTAACGGTGTCTCATTCCTCATTTCGAAAGAAATAAGGTCCAATGAACACTTGTTGACATAGCCGCTGAGCCAAAAATGGTCTTCGTCCGAGAAGATGAATTTTTTTGCCAAAATCCGGATCTCCGGCCAACATTTCCCGTGCCCATATGCAACGCGAACTCACGGCATTGCATATGGTTATCGGACTTCAATTCTTGCGTTAGCACGATCATATATGGATGATGACCGAAATCCGACAGCCAAAAAATCCGGGTTGACACTGTGGCGATGCCCAATTCAGCTGATCGGCGCCGAATCGACATTTCTATATCTTCTTCGATACTAGCTGCTACGACTACCAACCTCACCACGAAATTCAAGTTCCGTATTTACAACTGAGCCGGAATCTCAACTCAATATTATTTAATGATGTCCGCACCTTTGGCAAGCGTAAAACGATGCGCGATGAATTGGCAACCCTTACTGAATATTGCGACAGCTGGTTGTCATTGGTAATTTTGACAGCTGTTGAAACATAGCAATTGGAAAAACTATCAATGTTATCTGGTCACCCGAGGTGTATTGCCAATTGAAAACTGCTTAACACCGGCTGAAGGTCGACACCGCCTTGGGCGTTTTCGTCGTAACATGGACAAAGAAGTTTGTTGTCCAAGATGAAACAGAAATTTAATTTTGATGGGGGCTGACGGCCCCATTTATTTGGCTTAATCTAACTTAGAAACCAGGACTAAAAACTAACAACAATTAAGGGTTAGGACATAGGGGAATAGTGGAGGAGATCAAGTATGATGAGATGATGAGATAAGAAGTGCTCAGGTTAAAATCAAAAAGGTTGAGGATTGAGCTAACCTTATGGAGCATGCGGGAGATTGGTTAGTTGGAAGCGTAAGAGATGCGATGGGTTGGAATATACAATAGAAGAGACGAGGACAACGTAAATCACGAGGATTAGTGTTGAAGGAAATACAATTGTAAAGGAAAACGAAACCCACAGAACCAGAGAGCAGTAGATGCTGGAATAGAATGCCAGCAACGTCTCTACGTTTTTCGAGGGTATCCAAGGAAGTCAAATAAAGAGATCATCCCAGGGCAGTCCTCGAAGGGCTAATCGAAGGAAGCGACTTGAAGGTTTTCGATTCGGGATATATGAACTCGCAGTAAGGTGGACCACACTTAACTGGCATTTTCAAGAAAAGGCCGGACAAGGCTAATGTAAAGTCACCTTGTAACACAAGGGTTGCAAAATTCTTTAGATCATCGTTTGATAAAACCAAGTGATGAGTTGGCTTTAAACATTATCTCATCCATAAGCGAATAGAAGTTTAACTCTCGGTCTTATGATATTCCAAGGTCGCGAAGTGATTGAACCTGGGGTACAGGTTGGCCATGTATAAAATAAAGTCGAAGAGAAGATTGCACTTACGTGACAAAGCCAATATAAGTGAGACATTTAGCTTTAAGCAATTGTTTAGACACCAAGTGGAAAACCTATTGAGGTCTTCTTGAATGAGAATAGAGTCTTGGGGTGCAGAAATAGTTTTGGGTGATAAGCGACTTGCACCGAAAGCTTAGAACTTCATAGAAAAAACCTTTCGAACATTTTAGGAATGTGAGAAAGCTTAGCAATTGGGCGATAGTTAGTTACTTCATTATTTGAACCCCGGGAATCCCCCATGTGTGATGGATAGGTGATACGGAGGAAAGTGGCCAGCGCCTTCAATTTTTGCGATCAGCACCGCTTCTAGTTGAGATATCTACTCGCTTTACAAGACTGTTGGGATGGTGCGATCAGCTGATACCCGATCGTATCTAAAGAGGAATCTCAGCTGGAACTAGTTTATGGCCTAGACTTATATAGGGTGCTCAAAAAATTTAAACATATCCAGTGCTGGAAGAGTGCTTCGTTTCGATCACTCCGTGGTGAATTTACATAATTGAAGGATTGATAAACAAAAGACCGTACATTTGGGATTTTAGCTCACCAATCCTACTGGAACCGCAGGTCTTCTTACAGCGTGAAGACCACAACTTTACTTTGTGGATATAATTGATTCTCATAGGTCTCTTCTGGGTTTGTCTCACTCCAGAAACTTCAATTTAGCTTATTCAAAAGCCCTATAGAGCCAAAAGTGGGCTTAATCACAAAACGCGATTTTTCAACACAAAAAAAAAAAATAGGGTCTGATGAACCCAATATACGTACTCCCATCGAAAGCTATTAACTCGTGATCTTTATTTCCTGGTCCAACTGGATCTTTTATTGGCATAGGTGAGATCTTTTCTGAAAATTGTTCACATAATGAAAGAAAAAAGACTAAACTTTTACCATTGACAAAATGACAATCTTTTTTATGGACGAACATTACGTTGCTGCGCTGTTAGCTTTGTATGTGGTACGAAATTTATCCACAATATGACGAAAAATGAACTCAGTTGATAGATTATAAGGACCAAGGGAATAATGTTATCTTGTTTCCGTTCCGCAAGTCGAAGTTACGGAAGCTTTCTATTCATGAATAGTGAGCATGTGAAAGAACTGTCAGAAACAAAAGCACGTGAGTTTTAGTTATATCCCTATTGGATGATCTAATACCATGACAAAAAATACTTTATGCCTTTACGCTTCCAATCTTGGCAGTATCATAGTGAAAGGATATTTTCAGCCAGAATTTGAACTCCTCGTATATTAGGACACGCCACGATAAAATAGGCAAAACAAATCTTCATAGTGAGGAAACACAACCAATAGCTACAATTGCTGAACGCCGTGAACAAAGCAGCATCGAATGCATCGAGGGAGATCGATCACGTGCCTTTCCTTTCGAATGCTGATCAGACAATCTGGTCCCAATGTGCCCAAGGGATGGTTCACTGACATCAGTATTGCTTAAAACCAGTCTCGTCCGTTTCGGAAGATCATCATGGATTGGAGAATTGATGAGTTACCATATTTTATGGATTTTATACCCCAAATTGGAGAAGTCACCTTCTACTTGTGCGCTTCACCTAAGGTGAGGTCTTCTTCAACTGCATTCTATCTCCGGGTTAGGTTTGTGGACATTGTGGGCCGAGGCATTGGTGGCCATTCGCAAGTCATAGCTATCTCACTTGATTGATGCGCAATTTTCTAACTAGGTCGATGTCGCTGTAGTGCCCGCGTTTTCTGTGGTTGAATGTTCTCCTCCAAAGCCCGTAAAATGCAAATTCGAATATTTTTCGAAGAATTTTTCTCTCAAAAAGACTAGGGATATCCTCGATGGTACAAAAGATCTATTAAGTCAAATTTAAAAAAAAAGTAGAAAGGATATCCTCATCCGTCGAGGTTGCGTGACATTTCTTGCTGAGAGCATTTACTTGGTTTTGGCTTCATTTAAGGCTAAACCCATTTTGGCAGGTTTCGTTTCAATAATACCGAACGCACCTTAGACAGGTCGCTGAGTTCTGCCAATTATCTCAATATCATCGGTGCACGTTATAAGTTGCACGGACTTCTGCAAGATTGTGTCCCCACTGAGACAATTCCTTCAAGTATGATGTTAAAGAAGCCCATGTCACATGAAAGCGCGCCACCTTATCTATAACCTTCTTTGACATCAGAGACCTCGTTTAAGTCATTACCGATCTTGAAAGAGCAGCGAGCGTTCTTAATCGTCATTCTGCACAGATGGACGAGTTTAGCAGGGATGCCAAAACTAAACATGGCTCTATATACATAGCTCGTCTCTGTAAATGCTCTCATATGTGGCCTTAAAATCGATGAAAAGATGGTGGGTATCGATTAACATTCAAGTGGGTATGACTACACTTATGATGCCAAAGCATGTGTTAAATTTTTCGGAAAATGGGACAGAAATAGAAGGACAGATATTTGGGCTCAGTGGTTATTTCGCTCCATGGGTGGCATCCAATATATAATGGGGAGACTAAATTGTTAGTGTAAATTGACTTGATGTGTGGAAACTTGGTCGTTGGTGAACTTTCCTGATCTGAAACCGCACTGATAGAGACCCATCAGGTTGTTGTCGTAGGGTTTCAGACGTTCACTCAATATAGAAGATAAATGTGGATGTGGTATTGAGGAGACTTTTTGTGGATCGAGCAAGCGAGAATCCATTCATCATTCTTCTGACCAGATCTGGGAAAAGAGTTTGCGTATGCTCTCCACCAAGTCCACTTCCAGCAGCTTTTAATACCTCAGCCAGTAAGCCGTCTAGTCCAGCAGCTTTGTTGGATTTAAGGTTAGATATTGCCACAGAACGAAGTCCGTTCAGGAGGACGGACATTTTCGCTATTATCGTCTAACTTGAATGGTATATTCTGCCTGATGGCGGGATGTTGGGTTTCTTCGTACGCTATTCCTGGAGTACAACCTCTCAATATCTTCGATCGCGCGCTTCTAATACTCTTGTTTCTTCTTCTGGGAAAGCCGATGTACTTCGTACGATGTACGATGCACATTAGTTACAGCGTTTCTGATTGCACGTTGGCAGCATTGTCACTGGTACTAAATACTGCCGGCATATAAGTTGTTGATAGATTTCGTGATACGCGTTCAGATTTCTACGTTATATCATTCTCACAGTAATTCTTTTTCGTATTGGTGCTTGGGAAATCCGCATTCGCACCTGATCCGAGTCAATGATAGCTGTCCGCAAAGTCCGGACGTCCATGCTTTAGGTCTATCGCAAAATGATCAATTTGATTTAGCGTTTCATGATCCAGATGCCGCCAAGTCCCCTTGAGTATATTGAAATCAGGAAGCGGTGTGCTTGCTGCAGTGATATTTCGTCCCGCCGCAGAGTCAATAAGCCTAAGTCCGTTGCCAGACGTGGTATCGTGTAGGCTATGCTTACCAACTGTCCTACCAAAGATGTCCTCCTTTCCTATCCTGGCGTTAGAACCGCCTACTAAGATTTTATTGTCATACTTCGGACATTAGTCAAATGTCTTGTCGATGAGCTCATAGTGCCGCCGTCCTTGTATTCCGTGGGGACATGGCTTTTTTTTGTAGTTTTGGCCTGGATGCTGATTGTCATAAGCCACTGCTGTCAGAGGCTCAAGACTTCTTGCCTAAGTCTGCCGCATATAGGAAACCCGCATATAAACTGTGGCAGTCACCATAGTCAGTCACAGTCACAGTTCTTTTTGTCCTTTTTATGCCCGGCCCATCCCATTGCACTTCACTTCCTGGGTGGCGGTGATATCTGCGTGATAGCAGTCAAGGGCCTCTGCTAATTACTTTTCTGCATGTGGCTTGTTAAGGTTTCGAACATTCCACGTGCAGATCCGATGGTCATTATCTCACGTCTGCCATATTCATCAGCAGTGATTCCATTATCATCCGAGGCAGATAGTAGCCATATCTTTAATACAAGGTTGTGAGTCCTGTGATAGCTTAAGCAAGTATTATTAGACTGGTCGAGCATGCCCCAGCCATTTTGGCCTGAATGAGTTATTCCTTACAGTTACCGCGGACCGGGGTTGAGCAAGCAGTCCACCATTACACTACCACGCGTATTGATTTCGTCTTGCCTGATCAGCTGGCTATTCATCGGATTGTGCTGGTCTTGATATTGGATCACAGGATTTAATATGTGCAAACCGTGGGCAATACAAGTATTGCTGCTCTCGGTCGAGGTATAACTTTCGTTTAACTCTTCAATTGCAGTTGATTCTATGAACAATGTCAGTTTTGTGTTACGATAGTGCCCTATGGAATCTGCGGAAATATCGTCACTGCTGACTATTTAGACAATGCGTCGAATTCATCCATCTTAATTGAGAAAGACATAGTTTCTATGGCAAAGAATATACAATTAGCACCAAACCCTTAATTGAGTGAGAAGGGAATTTCCTAAAGCTGATCTAAGTCACAAATTACATGTGAGATAGGGTCATTGCTTTCTGATAATCTTGTTGAAGCAGGCAATATGGGCTTGGCTCTTAAAAGAAAATTACAACTAAGTTCGCGGCGTATGCTTCAAATGCTTCGTAGTCCTTATAGTATTCGTGTATTAAGCACCTAGCGGCTTTCTGAACTATTATTTATAAGTCTATTGTGTACTGACCTCATTGCAGTGCAAGTAATACCCGGCAAGTGGCATCTCAAAAGCTCAGTAGTGCAGTAACCATTTTTGCATTATACTTAGACTCTTGCGATCTATTCTCATTTAAGATTGGTAAAAAAAGATTTCGGCAGAACAGGATAGCTTTGGAATCATTTGGTTTGCAAGCGAACAGAGAGTGTGAACATTGAGCTAGTATCCACCATATCTCTTATTCTAAGTGCCCCTAAAGTCATTAAAGTCCTTCTGTATGGCACATCAGTCGAAGGGATTTTTTAAGGACCTACGTATACAATGACATCGATGGATAGGATACTCTTAGGATGGATGGGATACTCTTAGCCTTGGTTCAAACGCATAACCAAAGATTCATTAAACTATGAAGAGAAAAGAAGAAGGAAAGATAACGCTTATGTACTCGATAATCACTTACTATTTACTGATCATTTGAGGAAGCAGTGTTATACATACGAGTACTCGTATGTATATCATATTGTATTTTTTCTATAAATTTGGATTGAACTTATTTGCTTGCTGGTAACACCGGCCCAGGTATGATACATTACAAAAAAGGACATTCACATATGAAAATTCGATAAATTGCGATGTTCCATAGAGTGGAAAACTAGATTTCCAGAATGTATCTACAAAAAGTCAAGTCGAATGCTACTGATGCGAAGAATTCATTCGATGAGATGGTTCTCGTCGTTTTTGTCATCACCGGGATCGTTGTCGTCCTCGAAATGGTACTATGTGCACGAAGACTCCTATCCTCTTCAAGCGCAGTTTCCTTTCTATTTTTTATTTTATTTTTCGTACACTCGAACCATATCACCTTGAGCGGATCAGTTTGCATTTAAAATTCATTGCCCCAATGGGTCGGAAGGAAAAATAAAAAAAATATATAATCAGACGTTGAGATCGAAATGATTCGCTTCCGAAACCGGACATTCCATTATTTATGCATACAAGAGGACATTTTAATTGATAGGATAGGGAATGTTTGTTTGCTGTTAGCCCAGGAACTATGTTGACAATGTTTTCTTTTTTTTTTTTTTTGGTTTGAGAGAGAATCTGTTGAAAAGCATAACCACAATTCAATCAGGAAAAGCAAATAGATTTTAAATTATTCAGGATATTCTCTAATCCAAACAATTAAACCCATTTCGATTGATATCCTGACGAAGGCGAGATATTAATTTTGTGTTTGTGTATATACAAAAGTTGTGGCATAGAATGGGCGATAGTTAGTTGGGCTTGGGTTATTTAACATAGTATTCGGATGGAATAAGAGAACTGACATGAACACAAATGATATCTTGAGAAATGCATCTGAAGGTCTTGGATCAGAATTAAGTTCTCCGAAATTCTTACCAAACTACCAAAAGAAGGCTTCATACCTCTATTTTGAATGAAGTTAAGGTGGAATGTGCTATCATCTTAACAACTCTTTGATTTAAACTGGGACGATACAATTGTCGACAATCTAAGTGTCAGCGGAGTGATTCCATTATAAAGCTGAGAGACCATTATAGTTTGCATCCAACCGAGCTTACTTCTTCCTATCATATACGCGCATTTTTTATTTACTGAGATTCTGACCTGTGCCTAAAACATGGCAGTCTTTCATTCTCTGTGATATTAGGCATTTCTACAATTCAGCATACGGGTCCGTATTGGTAACAAAAAAATTGTGTTTCGAAACTGTTCAATGTCTTATCTGCGTTTCAACTAACCAACTTGGCACTTGGCACGGTATAGGTACTTCGTTGAGCATGTCCTTCGTCTTCTAAGTAAGAAGCTTTGAACCAATTTGTTTTACCAAACCCAAGAAGGAGCAATTTATAAGTGTATAGTAAGTCTGGGTAAAATCTGCAACATGTTGTCATTCGTAGAGTCTGTGTTTAATCAGAGTTTGGTAAACTCCACAACGTTGCTATTGTCAACAATTACGTTTTGTCTTTGGCACAATAGCTAGACTCGAAGAGTCGAGCCGAAAGACCCTCACTCATGTGCGCTTTGTAGTCTCTGTCTATAGTTAGTTTTAGTTTTAAATGCATTTTATTATATTAATCATTAACTCTTACATACTAACAAAAAATGCTTAAAAGCTAGCTTAAAATTATTTAACAATCTTATACTAACTTACTGGCCCCACACAGGTAGTCTCTGTCTATTCTAGGTGTTATATGACTTTCAGCCAAAAACCTCCTTTTTGGGCTCGGAATTTGGATGAGACGATATAATGCCCAGATGTTTGCTCCTTTAAATGAGTCCACATCTGGGTTGGTATATTCGTGCCTCACATCTATATAGCGTTTTTTCTTAAGGTACAGTAAAAGCTCTTTATTCGCGTTTTCACTATTTGCGGATTTAAAAAATTCGACCCAATTCCTATGTTCGCGGCTAAAGATTCCTCTATTCGCGGATCTAATCGGTACATCGGTACAAGCATATTAATAAAAAGGATTCAAATGGACTAATAAAAAAATAAAATAGACCTTATTACAATTATACCTAAAGTATGTTGTTAAATGATATCGCCGCTGTATTGGTTCGGCCTTTGACACAAGCCGCTTCGCCGCGGTCGGTTGTGATAATGTACAGAGCATGGTTTTAAAAAACGGTTTTTATGTCAAGTATTCTAAAATACCAATCAACATAGCGAAGAAATATTTTATCTAATTAATTTTGGGAATTTCAAAAAATCTTTTTACTAAAGGTCAAAGCAATAAAATTTGGAAAAAACCCCTTTCGGAAGTAATTAAGGGGAAATTCCGGAAACTTAAACATGTGTGCTAATGGCTTGGCCACCATCTGTAAACAAACAGTAAGAGTCGCCTTGCGTGTTTTATTGTTTCATCTTTCCACTCGTTTCCAAAAGTGCGATCGAGTAACACGTGTCCACTGCTGTCTTCCTAATTTATAACGTCGACTAAAAAAATTGAAAAACGAGTTTCCACGCGAAAAAAATCCGTGTTACCGCTTAAAGTGAAAATAGAAATGCTTGATTGTTTACGCCTTGAAGAGTCGTTTGCATCCATATCACGCTCATTCAATGTCAAAAAATTAACTGTACGATCGATAAAAAAATCCGAAGATAAAATAAGGTCGTCTCTAGCTTCAACTTCACTGTCAGCGAAAATTGTTCATGATCCCGCCACAAAAAAATTGGAAGTGGCATTGTCATTATAGATTGAAGACCGCAACCAAAAACGGGTACCCCTGAGTGGTCCAATGGTGCGGGAGAAGGCAAAGCGTCTTTACGCACATTTTAAAGAACCTGATGATAGTTGTGGTGGTGAATGTACAGATGGAGGATGTCAAGCATTGGAAGGTTGGTTCAATAAATTTAAGGTGAGGCAATCATTGCATAGCATTAAAATCGTTGGAGAAGCTGCATCTGCAGACATTGCTGCAGCAGAAAGATATCTAGAAGAATTTGCAAACCTAGTAGCTGATGGAGGATACAAACCTGAGCAAATATTTAATGCAGACGAAACTACACCGTTTTGGAAGAGAATGCCAAACAAAACATTCATTTCTAAAAGCGAAAAGTCTGCCTCTGGATTTAAGGCAGCAAAGGACAGGATTATACTGTTGATATGTTCTAACGCATCTGGAGATTGTGTCATTAAACCACTGATTCTTTACAGATCGTTAAATCCTCGTGCTTTAAAAACTCAAAACAAGGACGACCTGTCAGTGTTTTGGCGTGCTAATAAGAAAGCATGGGTTACAAGCGCTACTTTTTGTGACTGGTTCCGGAATTGTTTTGTTTCTGAAGTTGAAACTTATTTAAAAAAAAAGAATTTAGACTTTAAAGCAGTTCTAGTTTTGGACAATGCACCAGGTCATCCTCGCAAACTGGAAACTATTCATCCAAATATAAAAGTGACATTTTTACCTCCCAACTCGATGGCTTTGCGTCAACCTGTGGACCAAGGAATAATCCAGGTCTTTAAGCTCTATTACATTAGACGAACCTTCAAAATCATATTGCATACCCGTAATATGGAATGTGAACCTGATAGGAATGTTATGGAATGCTGCAAGAAATTTGACATAGCAAAATGCATCGTAAACATAAAAGAATCATTGGAAGAACTGAAGCCATACACATTGAAATCATGCTGGAAAAAACTGTGGCCTGCTCTGACTGCGGAAAATGACGAAGAATCTGTGCAAATTCAAACTTTGACTGCTGGAATAGCCTGAATTGCAAATGGAATAGGACGAGATGGGTTCGAACAGATAGAATCAATTGTCATTCAGGAGTTTCTTGAATCGCAATATGAAGATTTGACTGAAATCGACTTGGAGGAAATGTTAAATTCACAGCCTATTGAAGAAGAGGCTTCAACAAGCACTGGAAACGTGACATTTAATATGAAAAATCTTAGTGAAGGTTTAAGAATGGCAAATTAAATAGCTTTGTGCTTTCTTTATGCAAATTGATCCATCTATGGAACGAAGTCTTATTTTTAAGAGGAAAATTGCTAATGCCACTGCTGAATATCGGTCTAAATTGAAGGAGCTTTTAAAAACTGCCAAGAAAAAAAAAAATTACAAAATTCTTTAAACCATTGCCTAAGCCTGAAGATAATAATTAATCAATATGGTCAAAAACTTCAATAAAACTAATTTTTTAATATACTCGTATGCACTTGTTTTTTATTTTATCACCTAGGAACGTATCCCCTATAATCTGATATAAATTACCATTCCATATTCACGGTTTCTGTATTCGTGGAATTTTTACGGAACATATATCCCGCGAATAAAGAGCTTTTATTATATTGGACTTCAAAATTTAATATGGTGGGCGCCGCCACTGACCACTTTTCCTTGGAGCTGACGCCATATATCGACAATAATGCGGTGAGTGTTGGCTTGCAAGTCGTCAATCGCATCAGTTTTACAAAGATGTTAAATCACACGATCCAGTAGACCAATATAAACGAAATAAATAGTGAGCTCATCAAAGGTTTCGTTCAATAAAAGTCGTGGTTGTGGTGCACGCTGTGGGGCAGGTTGCGAAATTCTGTTGAAACCAGAGCACTTCCATATTAACCCCATTAAATTTAAGTACGAAAAGGTGGGTGGTGGCATCATTTCTGAAGAAATACGAACAAATGTTGCCAACAGATCATATTATAGGTGTAACAGTCTTTCAATAATGCTGGTGGATTTTCTTCAGTCCGAATGCGGCAATTGTGCTTTTTAAAGCAGCTGTTCAACCAAAAATTAGGCTCGCTCTGAACAAAATTTTGTGATTAAGAAGATCATTAAGGACAACGTCGTCTTCGGACCGTACACTGCACTTACAACGCTAATGATGGTCAAGCGGCTTCAATACTTGCACGAGCCAAGATCTTTCACAAACTCCTCCATAAAATGAATGAGCACAGCTCTGTGCACTTTTTGACGTCTCTGCGGGAGTGTTTTATCAATTGGAGACTGGAGTACGCGTGGTACAAAAACGATCTATGGCTATTCAAATGATTGTACTTTCTCGGATGGACGTTTATGTTAACTATAAAATGGATGCAAGGCGCTTAAACTTTCGTGAACTGCTCCAAGATTTTTCGAGAGAATCCTCGCAATTTAGAAGCATTATTCTACTGTAAGTCTGTTCATTGTAAATCAGATGTCGGTTGTGCTGGAAGAAGTGTTGCATTCCCAAAAACGAAACCTTTCAAAATCTACATGTCTTGGAAAAAAGGCAACTAATTACCTAAACTTAACATTACAAAAACCTTAGTAAACCTTAACATAACCTAGCAACTCTCGGATGATTATATGATTTGCCTTATATGTAATCTTATTCGCTCCGGAATAAACTTTTTAACGCATAGGTCTCACGAGATAACTTTTATGCAGGCTGTTCTCAAAGAGCCACACAGTATATCACAAAACTCAGCTTTAAGTCTAACGTAGTTACGGATTTTATCTTCTTGAGCTCCGCTATTAAGTCGGACACGACATCAAAAATCAAACAAAGAGGTTGTTGAGAAGTCTTTCGAGCAATAAGACCTTGTCAATTCCGAGCAGACTCTATATAAAGTTCTTCCTTTATGATTTGCGGGACCACCCTCCCTCCCAGTAAATAGTTTAAAGATTGCAATTAATCAGGGAGTCCTCTTGAAGCTGTCCCACCTGGCTTGCAATATTGCTGCTGATGTTGTCTTTCTTCCTTTTCAATATTTTGGAATTGTTCCGGTTCGAGCTTCGCCTTATCTAAACCATCTATATATCATTTGCAAAGATGTGGAAGGGGATCATTGGGACAGCAAAAAGCCTGCTTCGTCCGAGATCGTCTAAAAGCGCAGAGGAGCCCCGATCTCACTACTCTGGATAGCTGAATCCTGAGTGTACACTGAACGATGTTTGGAAGCATCCGAGAGAGCACTGCCATTATCGACGATGCTGGCATCCTTAACTTGGACCTTGAAGCGCAGACTATTATCTAGCATCACTGCGATATATTTTTGGGATTTATTTGGCCTGATTATTTGGTTTTCAACTCGAAAGTTGGTATATTGTAGTCTACGATTTTGCTTAGGGCTATTGGGATAGCCTTAGTCAAGTCGTCGGCTATTTCCAGGCCGGGAGACTCTAACTATCCTGGTAACAGCTGTATCCATGGCGGACTCCATCTCGTATGTATGCTTGATGGGACGGTGACTATGTCGCTGTCGTCGGCGAATCTGATTACTCTCTCTCCTTTGGGAAGTGTTTGGCACAGAACTCCATCGTACAGTACGATTTAAAGGAAAAGCCCGATTAAAGGCCCTTGCTTGATTCCCGTATTAAGCCGTATTAGACCAGTCTTAATGTTCTCCAGGTGGTTAGCTTTTGGTTGCAGCACTAAAATGTGGTAAGGGAGGGGTTCCTTCTTCTATTCATCGCGATAGTTGGTCTACCTAAGAGCAGGTGCCCTACTATCATTGTTAGCATTATCGGGCTAGTTAATTGGGGCGACCTATTTATTGCCTTTAATCTTCTTTACCACTAAGTTGTAACGAGGCAGTATAAGGCCTCGTTTCACAGGCGTTTGAAGCTATTTGATTTTGTTTCTTCAATGGCCGTTGCCAGGTCATGTATCGCCAATTTGAGGGTGGCTAGTCGTTAATAAAAGTCTTGCGTGCCTCTTCATCTCTGGAATCTGCGTCTTTCTTGGAGCCGGGCCCCCGCCCAATTATCAAGGCTTCGCCCATCAATGACGTTGTCTAATAAAAAGCGGGGGCAGAGCATATTACTGGTCTTATCGTAAACATCTTCAGATGACGCCTCTGAAGGTTGCTACGATTTGACCAGTAACAAATTGCCGGTCATAAGTCTTGTTGGCGGCTGGACCACCGATAGTCCATACCAGGACTTAAATCACGGTACCATGGGAGTCAGGAGCCCCCCGGATTTCGGTCCGGGCCTGACTTGTTAGAGGTAGGCCCTCTTGTGGGAGCGTCATGGTGGCTGTGGTTTAAACCCAAATCGCGGGAAGGGGTCTAACCCATTGTAGAGTTACAAATAAGTACTGGGTGCTGTGACCCTAAGAACAGTAAGAGGTTTTAGGTCGGCCTCGACTCATACAGATTGTGGAACTTGTGCCTCCAACACAGTTCCGAATTGGTATCAAAGGATTGACGGAGAGCGATGGCAAGGCGTATCGTTGCTCCCTATGGATGTATGTTCATCCCGTAAACATAAGGTCTCTACAGACAGGTAGTTTACGTTAAAAAACAAGAGACGTTCTTTCTTGGAGTCACTTTGTTTCGAGCTTTTTTATCTTGCCGTTTCAACAGTAGCAGAGGTCCGCCCTTTAACTAGATTCCCGTCTGTGCACTGCATCAATGTCAGCATCAATTAGCTAATGAGAAGGCCTCCGGAGATCCATTGGTCGCAATATTCAACGTTTCTTCCAACGTGTCTTCGTCAAAGGGCGTGTCTTTTCACATTGGCCCTAATTGTGTGGTATGTTATCATCGGTCCTCTTCGCTTCGACGTCAAATAGCACCGCCGCGCCAGGTGGTCGCTGTAAGTATGGTCTTCGCTGCCCCGGTATTAAGTTTCAGCACCAGTAGATAACTCATGAATATAATGTCAATGATTGATACCCCACATGTCTTCCTTAGGCTGAGCACATCTGTTTCGCCAACCTCGATATTCCTGAGGATCTTGATAGAGTGCAAATGTCTCGTCTTGTGGTGGCTTCGTCGTGGTCTGAATTTCGGCCGCTGATCTTCTTTGTTGGTGTGTGGATACTCTCATCAGTTATACCAAATTGTTCATTTCCGTGCATAGATTCGTGCAATTGGAACAGCAGCTCGTCTTCATGGATTCGTCTAATCTTTCTGATCCATTTCTCCAAGCTTTGGAACCTGGGGTCCGCCTTGACCTTACGGAGTATTTCGGCATAGGTAAGTTGAACTTCTTGTCATCACGATTGCATCCCAATACATTTTCACTTTCGTGGCCTTGCCATAATTATTCTTTCCCTTCTTTTTACGGTGACTTTAACCGTCGTCATCCTCAGCGTGTTCGTTGTAAATGTGATTGATGAGCAATTGGGTCTTTACGGTCTTCCGGTTTTTTGAGGTCTTAGCGGTTTTGTTCGTGCCTTTTCCGCGGAGAATCTTGTTCACTTCGACTGGGGTGGCTTCTGCTAGATCCTGACCTTCTTTTGTCTCCGGTATTATTCATAACCATGGCGTCTTCTGGTAGGCGTTATGCTTGCGGATGACCTCCTTGGGCTTTTCCATATGCATTTTGATTGCAGAGAGTTCATAGAGCCCTTTGATTTTCTCTCTTGTATCTTGCATTGGCTGATGGTTCCTTTACCTTGTGAAACACCGTAGGCCGCGTATTTGGTACGGCGAACTGAGCGACGATCTTCGTATTATTGAGCTCCCCTGGAAAGGACCGAGGAATTTTACATCTTGACTCATATTACCGACTTAATCGTGACAAAACATTAAACGTTTTTTGGAGCTTCCCAATGTTTTATCGAGACAAGGCATTTGCAGTAAGTATTAGCTTGAAAGCCATTTCAACAGGATTCATTTAAACACGTGAGAGAAAATATTGTAATTGTCAACCCACATGCCACATACAGCAGTTCACCATAATTAAGACTTTACTGGACTCAATCGTAGGGCCTATAACGGCTGCGCTTTTGAAGGTTTCCCGAGATGCCACCACATTGCCCGGGGTCTAGAATGATTGGTAGCATATACGAGGGCTGTCTGAAAAGTTTCCGACCGCAACGTATAGCGGCACTCGTTAATAAAAGCTAGTGAATGGTAGTTGTGCATCTTTTGACAGTTCAGTCCTTTTGGACGCATAGTTTTTAGTTTACAGTCGTTTGAGTGACTCGATGTGAGTGTTTTTTTGTGAAAATGGAAAAGTGTCGAACTGTTATTAAATTCTTGTTTTTGAAAGGCAATATGCCTACGCAAATCAAAAATGAGTTGGACTCTGTATATGGGGACTCTGCGCCATCATTTACTACAGTGAAATTTTGGGCAGCTGAATTTAAACGTGGCCGTAAGAGCTTGGGAGATGATGAACGTTCGGGACGTTCAAAAACTGCAACCACTGACGATAACATTGCTAAAGTTCACCAAATGCTGTTAGACGACCGCCGAATTAAAGTGAGAGAGATAGTAGAGGTTATGAAAATGTCCAAAGAACGTGTTTGTTACATATTAAATCAAGATTTGGGCATGAGAAAGCTGTCCGCACGTTAGGTGCTGCGTTTGCTTACGTTAGACCAAAAACGTGTTCGAATCAATATTTCCAACGCTCTGTCGGCGCAATAAATCCGAGTTTTGGCGCCGATTAATTACTATAGATTAAACTTGGATACACCATTATACGCGCAAAACAGAAATTCAGTCAAAACAGTGGACTGCAAAGGGCGAGCCGGCTACAAAAAAAGCAAAAACTGTTTTTTCGGCTGGGAAAGTGATGGCGACTGTTTTTTGGGATAGTGGAGGAGTTATCTTAATCGATTATCTCCAAAAAGGAAAAACCATTACAGGAGCATACTACCACATTTGCAGAAAAAGAAAATCCTGTTTCACCAAGACAACGCGCCGTCTGACAGTTCAGCGGTTGCCATAGCGAAAATCCATGAATTACGGTTTGAACTGCTTGACCATCCGCCTTATGCACCAGATCTAGCCTCAAGCGACTTCTTTTTGTTCCCTTGTCTAAAAACTGCGCTCGGAGAACAGAGATTTTCGTCAAATGAGGAGGCAATCACCTTCGTGAACAATTATTTTGCAGAGAAAAACGACAAGTACTATTTGGACGGGTTAGAGATATGGGAGCATCGCTGGGAGAAGTGTGTAGAGTTACAAGGATACTATGTAGAAAAAAATTTGAGAAAAAATGTCTTGTATCATTGTTCGGTCGGAAACTTTTCAGACAACCCTCGTAAGTAGTCGAAGATGTTGCCAGCTCATCTTCAAGCAAAAAGTATTTATGGTTTCTTGTGGCCTTTTCAGCCAAGCCGGTGCTTTTTTCATTAGTTATTCACTACTCATTATCCACCACGAGCAGCATTATTTAACGACAACGGTGAGTTGAAAGAAGGTCAAAGCTCATAAGAATTTCTTCTTAAATGCGGACTCTTTGATGCCGTCCTCCACTATGCCCTCCCATTGATCGATAATCAGCTAAAAGATTCATCCGCTGAAGCCATTATTCTATCTATAGCTTGGTTGTGTACACATTTTATTTTGTTCATTTGTTGTTTCTACGGATTCACTCAGTTCCATTCTGGACCTGGCAAAATGATGCCGCTTGTATGCACACTAAACATATACCTTTAAATGTATTTGCATGAAATAAAATCCCCTATTCGTTTGCTGCTATTGCAAGTGATTAAATTATCCGACGGCTCAGATCAATTAAATAGTTCCTCCTCTGCAACGTCAGTAATCGGAAAATCGACAAACCGACGAATAGGTAAAACGCTAAATCGGAAGCCTCTCGCAAATGCAATATCCTTGGGCATACAGTGTGAATATCTGCATAACCATCGATTTTATTTATATTTCCCTAACAAAACTTGGATATCAGATACCGGGTACCGGTTGCCGGTCTGGCGCGAACATATTCCAATTTACAAAATGAAATCTGCGCTAATAGTTCTCGATTCCTCGCAGCTCTGTATGTAATTCTACTCAAGTGTGCAAAGGCTTCCATACTATGAGTACATATGGCATCCATTAAGTGCCCTAAAGCAGCAGCAACGAGGAGCAGCCATAGCAATAGCAAGAGTTGGAGCAGCAGCAACAGCAGGAATAGAGCACACAAGTAGTAGACGTGTAAATCGAGTTAGAAAAATGTTACTCCACTTCTCATGCATGGATGAAGCACTCAAGTAGCACTGAAATCAACATCACCAGAAACAGCACCAGCTCCAGCAGTACCCAACCTCAGTTATCCGTTTTGAACTCCTTGGATGGATATTAGAAATCGTTGTGCTGAGGCTGATGGTTCTTCAGCCTCGCCTTCTAAACGAAAGATTAAAAATGCAATTACATCCATGTTAGTGTACATAGGAGCACATAGTTTTCTACGGCACTCACACAATATTCCCTGCTACGTTAGTAATCTAACGCAGGCAAAAACTTGTCAGTGTTATTGCATCTGACAAAAATGTAAAAAAAGGAAAACGAAACGTCGAAGAGGGGGAAAAATGTAAAAACAACTTTTCCTGTCTATCTGTAAAAGGCATCCGCTGAGACCAGAGGGCGTTCTGATGAGAAGGTTCGTGAAGAGGTATAGGACAGAGATCGGGTATTTGTAGCCACACTTTACCACCCTGGTATGGCATTCAATTACGGTCTTCACAGGTAACATGACTTGAGGCCATATGTAGCAAAAGATCCATGTGACACAGTTGCCACACTGGCAGAGAATTACGGAAGTAGTTGGTGGAAAAAGTTGCAACCAAACTAGTGGCCAGATGCCTCTGAGGAGAGAAATGCCCAGCTCGTTGGCTAGCTGGCTCCCTCAACGACTCCGTAGATGGCTTCTGGAATCATCTGCTGTCCCATTGTTTTAAACGGGAAACTCTCTGGCAATGTGGCCAACTTTTATTTTTCTATTTTTTATTTTATTTTTTTTCTTCTCATCCGTTACGATGGGATTATCATCATCATCGTCATCGCAGGGAAACGTACCGCATAACCAACGAAGGACTGGATGTTGATGAGACCGATTTAGTTATCCTTTTTTCGCACAAATAAGTAGACAGATAGTCAGGCAAAAAAGCAGAGAACGAAGGATGGAGAATGAAAGGATATTTGTTGTTTCTCGTGATGTTATTCGTGTGCCTTTTTGATTTTTTTTTTCGGTTTATTTGTGGCAGCAGTGATTCGAAATCCTATTTCGGTGAAGAGCCACTATGGGTGAAACACGGAATGTTCGATGTACGAGTATGTACGAGTATGTACGAGTATATGCGAGTGTAGCTATAAGTGGATTGTTATTAGTAACTTATTTCGAGTGGTCCTTGGCAAGGGCTAACGTATTTGAAAAATTGCGTTAACTGAATGGAGATGATTCGAGCGGGATTACAAGTGCAAGTACACGTATTACGAGTGTCTATTTTGTTGTAGTTTCTGGTCGGGATATACACAATTTATGATACGTATTCGCACATATCTACAGATGTACGATATTAAGGATTAAATTCGTTGGAGGACATTGATTTTTTTCTCTTTTGCCAAGAAAGGGCATAAGTTGGAAGAGAAAACCGGCGATGTGCGTCATAGTAGCTAAAGGGTTTTCTTGTAACAAAATCATTAACATAACACATTCTTTCGAAAATCTCTTAATTTTGGGTTCTATGTATAGCAACTACACTATAGGGACTATAGATTGAGTTTTATACTTATATACAAGGTGGCGCAAAATTAATCATCCAATTTTGTTTTCGAATTACTTTTTTACTAAATACAAACAAATTATTTTGAGTAATGGAACTCTTTATGTGGACCTTTACAATTGTTTTTGTTAAGTGAAAAAGATGATAGCCGCCAAGTGGCTGCCGACAATGTTGATACACATTTGTGCCAGTTTTGTCGCATTTTCCATGGCTTTCCGCAAGATTTCCAGTGGAATATTCTCCTTAAGGGTTACGATTTTCTGAAGCTTGTTGGCATAAGCCCGCGACTTCAAGTAACCCCAAAGAAAGAAGTTTGGGATGGTTAAATCGGGTGATTTTGTTGCGCCTCGTTGCTTATGATGATTTTCGACACAATATCGTCCTCTTCGTTGTTGCGATTGAGGATGGCTTTACAGTACCTAATTCACACGCGACTGACGGTCAGGAGGCATTAACTGATGCACTGTTAGCACTTTGTCCCGGAACATGTGTAAGTCTTAAACTAAAATTCGCTGTAGGGTCCGTCTGGTGATGCCCAATTTCGTGGCCCGTCGTCTGGTTGATGTTTCTTTGTTCTCAGCGACATCGGTAGCCACAGCCGCGATATTCTCGGCCGTACGATCAGTCTGGCGGCGGCCATGCCCCGCATGGTGTCCTGTAGTTCCACTCTGTTCGAGTCGAGTAGCTAAGCGCAGAAATGTTTGCCCAGTTGGAGCGACACGATTAGGAAATCGACGTCGAAATTCACGTTGCGCTAACACCACCGCCGATTATTGGTTAAAAATAACAACAACAACATCAGCAACAACAACAACCACAAGGGACTTCACAAATAAGGGTTCCACCTATAAACACTTATAAGATAAAAATCAAGGATACGATAGAACTATGTAAGTCGGCCATAGGCAACAATTTTTTTATAACAATTTTATCATTAGACAGGCATGCGACCCACTGTAACACAGTGGAGCGCTATCATAAAGTAAGAAATTTGTTGAAGGATTCGACGACGGAGTTCTTCTACTTTACCGCGAAGGGGGAGAAGCTGCAAACAATGCTGCTGAGGTGGGTGGAACCGTCGACCGACCCGGGGAGCTCCTTGCACTGCTGAAAGAGAAGGAGTGCGACGAGCTCAAATTCGTTGGGATCAAGCCATTTGTTACAGCTACAGCCAAAAGGGAGAAGCGGAAGCTACCGTTCTATGTCATGGGAAAGAGTAAAGCGGGCGGCAACATTTTACAATGTGTTCGCTGCCAAAGGTTCGGGCACGCCTCGTCGAACTGCGAAATGCAGCGTCAATGCGTGTAGTATGGAAAGAAACAAAAGTCTGAGGAATGCGCTCTAGGTAAGGACCGAGCTTCTGAACAAAGCTAACTCTCTTGTGGAACACGGGACACACAGCAAACTATCGGGGTTGCCCCAAATTCCAATACATACGAAGAGTAAATCTAGCTCAGCAGCAGAAAGTGGAAGTTGTCCACCTGTTCGAACATAAACACCAGCCGTTACTCCCCATGTTACCTATACTCCACATAGTGGCAGGTAGGGGAAATACGATGCAACAAGCGAAGGTTGTTTCTCAGGCCCCAGAGTCTAGAGCACGGGAAACTGTAACTCAAATGCTGGCTATCTTGCTCTCTATTCATGGGCCGATGGCTTAGCTTCAACGTACAATACAAGAACAGGCTAGGCGGGTAGATCAAATATACGCGCAGCTGCCGGGCCTAACGCACCTTCAGTCGTAATGGGTACGTACATGGCGGCGCAAACCCTGAAGGTCCTTGCGGTGAATGTTAATTCACTGATTAGGTTCGAACGAAGAGCCACATTGTTTAAGTTGCTTAAAGACCAAGCCCCTGATGTGCTTTTGGTTAGCGAAACTAAGCTTACCAAAAAATACAAAATGAGGCACAGAAGATATAAAATATTACGGAGAAACCGACCCAACTCCATTCAAGGAGGTGGTGTTGCGATCTTTGTTAGAAAAGGACTGCGTTTCAAAAGAATATACAGTCGTGTAGTACGTAGGTTCCAAGTGCTGGAAGCATGCATCGTGTATATTCCCTTCCGTAGTGGAAAGCGGCTGTACATGGTGTCTGTCTATGCACCTAAGGCTACTCAATCCACCTTATTCACCTCAGTGCTCGAAACACTTTTTTTGATTCCTGAGGCTGGAATTGGAAGACAACAATTTTATTATCGGCGGAGATTTCAACGCCAAACATAGCGAATGTGGAAATAATACACCAAATACTAGAGGGAACCTACTATTCAATTGGTGGGGTCAGCACAGTGTGATGTATCGACTCGGCCTTAAAGCGACGGATAGTCCATCGTTTCCCTGACACGGGTTCTATTTGGATAACAACTGACGTGCACTACCCAACAAACTACAAACTGTCTACATACTTTCGTATATGAAAGCGACCATTGCGGTCTCAACACCGAAATAACTGTTCCCAACGAAACTGGGGAATTTGAAGATTAATGGTTGAGACAATCGAACGAACAATGGACAAGCCGATACCTCGGTATCAACACACTGACGACGAAGACTTATTCCGCAACGCAACTATTGACGCACTGCACCGACATAAAAGCAGACTGCTGTCAAGACTAAAAGCCTTGTACAGACAGTTTACTGACAGATATAACCCGGAGATCACGACATTGAAGTCGTCGATTAAAAACCTCCAGATCTTAATAAAAGAAAATTTGTATTGGAATAATAAAATTCGAGCTGTAATTACTGAAAACCCGAATATGTTCCCGCAAATAAATAAAATATTTCGGAGGAAAGATCAAAACGACCTCCCATGTCTTAATACCGCCCGAACGACGAACAACGAACAAATACTTGTATCAGGAGGTATCGATCCAAATCAGACAGTTGATGATGACAACTTCTTTGTGACCGAGGATCCGCAGGAGAAGGTAGAGGCTATAGGAGCGACTTTCCAGGAAGTGTACAAGGCGAATGACATCATTGACCCGAACCACGACCTGGAAAGTCGAGTCCTTATGCACAATGCCTGCCTTCGAAATGAAATTGTGAATTGGCGATTCGAGAGCTCGGGTTTCACCCAGTTCAGTGACGAGAATATGGCAAATAATGTCATCACCAACGAAAGGGTATTACCACCTTTCATTGCGAAGGAAGAGCTCCAAACGATCTTCGAATTACTTAGAAGTAAGAAATCAGTGAGACCTGATGAAATACCGAAAATTGTGCTTCGACATCTCCCACTAGAAGCGGTGAACATTTATAACACCCTGTTTAATAATGCAATGAATAATGCCCATATCCACCGCATTGGAAAACTGCGGTGGTACATCCCATCCCCAAAAGGGATAAAGATACTTCCCATCCGGCGAATCTCCGCTCGATCAGTCTTCTTCCAAACATCAGTAAGGTTTTCGAGAAGGTAATCAATAGAGTCCTGACCAAGTGGGTTGAGGACAAACATATAGTTCCGGATAATCAATTCGGTTTCAAGGCGGGGCATGATATCATTCATGCTGCGTCTAAACTGGTTTCCGATATCCAATGGAACAAAGGCAAGAAACAGTGCACTGGTGCCTGCCTGATTGACTTGGAAAAAGCCTTCGATACCGTATGGTTAGAGGGACTCTTTTTCAAGCTGGACAGGTTGGGCATTAGTAAACCACTGCTGTATATTCTTTTTGATATGCTCTCCAGTAGACAGTTCATCGTGAAGAATGGCGATGTGACTTCTGCTGGAATATTTAACATTAAAAACGGTCTGCAACAGGGTGCGGTAAATTCGCCGATCCTATTCAACATTTACACAAGTGATCTGATAGGTTCACTTCCCCATGCCATAGCGTACGCAGACGACTTAATTGCGTACAGATCAGGTCCAAAAATCGAGGTCATTAATATGCTTTTGCAACGTGACTTCGACAAAATTAAGCAATATTGCGATGACTGGAAGTTGAAAATCAACTTTCAGAAGTCGGAAACCATTCTGTTTAGGACGCCTTTGTCTGGGGCCTCTAGGGATACCAGAAAGAATTGGCGAAAGTTCTCTATCGTCGGACAACATGGACAGCCACTTGCTTGTCGAAATGTAGTCAGATACCTTGGGATCTGGCTAGATCAATATCTATATTTTAACAAACATATAGATGTTGCTCTGGCCAGAGCCAGAGGTGCTTTTGCCCTTACAAGGAGACTGTTTTATAACAGCCAACTCGATGCGAGGGTGAAGGTGATCTGCTACATGGCCCTTATCCGGCCTATGCTTGTATTTGGATGTCCCGTGTGGTTCAACGTGAGAGCAAGTTTATTGGAAAAGATTCGGGTGTTTGAGAAGGCTTGTCTGCGGTTATATAGAATACCAGAGTCTGAGTACATAAAATTCTGTGGAATGAGGCCTTGTACAATAGGGCGAACCTAATAAGAGTGAATAATTTTGTTATTTAGTTGACTCGAAAGCAGATTGCAAGAACAATGACATCGTCGAACAAACTGATCTCCGGGGCTTACTACCCTAATTATATGTGTCATGAGAGAGTTCGCTTTGACGGCTATGTTCTTCCAGAAGAGTTCCTCTACCTAGACAGCAAAGGACTGATCCATTATGTATATATATTCTTGTATATATGTGTAGATTAAGATTTATTCTTAGGTAGTTTGTAAGTTTTAGTTTAAAGTTTTATAATAAATGAAAAAAAAGTCATTTTACTAAGTTTTTGTGAAAAAATGTTTTTTTAGTTTTAATTGTAATGAATAGACATAGTATTAGAATATAATGTAGGATATGTCGAAAGACATAATTTAAGTATTAGGTTTAACTTAGAGTACCCGCATGGGGCCAGTAAGTTAGAATAAGATAATATTAAGTTAATTAATCTAATTTTTAAGCGTTTTTTGTATAGCATTTAAGAGTAAATTAAATGATATAAATAAAAATGCACATAAACTGAACTAAATGAACTGTATCAAAGAAGGTGGAAAAAATAATTCGAAGCTGGAAATTTCTTTTGCTGTGATTCTTGAGGATGTATAACGTGTGAATCCTGGCAACAGCTTTATTATGTTTTCCCTCGGGGCTCTTCCGGCACTATTTTCAAGGGGTTTTTTAGAACAAGTTATTAAGCCATTTTTTGACTTTATCATTTCGGCAGGAACAGATGCATTTAAACCCACACTAAAACTGCTATCCGATGAATCAGCTTCCTCAACATGATCTTCGTACTCAAAACACGATTCCTCCTCATCCGACACTCTCAAAGAAAAATCACTTTCACTATCACTCAAAAAAATAAAAGAATAAAAACAGTGTCGCTACGAGAACTTACCCAAGTAATTGAAAAATTGAAAAATAACAAAGCCCTTGGTTATAATTTAATAACTGCTCAAATTCTCAAGGAGCTGCCAAAGAAAACCCTGATCAAACTGCTCCAACTTATAAATGCCATGCTAAGACTATTAAACGTTCCAAACGTCCCGAAACCAGGCAAATCTCTAAATGAAAAAAAGTCCTACAGACCCATATCGCTTCGGCCGAGAATATCTAAAATATTTGAAAAACTCCTATTGAAGCGCTTGCAACCGATCATTGAAGAGAGACGTCTAATTCCTGAACATCAATTCGGTTTTAGAACTAAGCACTCCACAATTGACCAGGTTTTTAGAATTACGAATGAAATTGAGAAAGCCTTAGAGGGGAAAAAGATATGTTCTAGCCTGTTTCTTGACATGTCTCAAGCCTTCGATAAGGTATGGTACGAAGGCTTAAATTTTAAGCTAAGCCAGGTTCTTCCGAGAGAGCTGCATACGATTCTGAAATCGTACCTGGAAAACAGAATTTTTCGTGTTAAACATACCATCGAATACTCGGAATTTAAACAGATAGCTACTGGAATTCCACAAGGAAGTGTACTTGGACCAGTATTGTTTTTACTCTATACTCGAGACATACCGGAAGAATCAGGTACCATAGTAGCCACGTTCGCAGACGACACGATACTAGCTACAGATACTTCAGTCAAGTTAGCTACTGGAAAGCTACAAACGGCTTTGGATAAAATCTACAAATGGACAAAGATATGGCGAATTGTTCTCAATGAGACCAAATCTACTCATGTTAATTTTACTTACCGGAAAATAAACAACCTTCCCATTTTCATTAACTCGGTACAAATACCATATGCGAATGAAGCAAAGTATCTAGGAATGACACTAGATGTCAAACTGAAATGGAAGCCGCATGTTAAGAAGAAACGTGATGAACTTGAAAATAAATTCAGACAAATGTACTGGCTACTAGGAAAACATTCCAAGTTAAGCATATATAACAAACTATAAGCAAGTGCATAAACCTGTTTGGACGTATGGTATACAACTTTGGGGCTGTACTAAACCAAGCAACCGAAATATTCTCCAAAGCTATCAAAACAAAGCTCTAAGACAAATCGTGAACGCCCCATGGTATATCAGAAACAGTGATATCCACAGAGACTTAGGAATAGTTACCGTCGAGGACAAAATAATGAACTTTGCTCGCAAACTCCGTATTCGTCTTCATGGTCATTGTAATAATAAAATACTCCAAATTCTGGACAAGACAAACTTAGTGTGTCGATTACAAAGAATGAGACCATTCGATCTGGTGCGATAAGGACTATCCGCATATAATAGAGGCACTAGCAGGTGCTTTTTCTGGAAAACTACCTGCCCCACGCGAACGTTATTTGAAACGGAAACTACTTGATAAGGTAACTTAGTTGTAGTCGATAAGAAGGGAGGCGTGTTTTTAGTGAGTAAGAATCTCACACTACTATGAGCAACGAGTTCATAGTGTCTATGAAGATTTTCACACCTACCCACCAAAAAAGAAAAAAAAACAAAACCAAAAACTATCACTCATTTTCAAATAGGAAATAATTAGTGCAACTTGCATACAAAGTGTGCTAGTCACTAAATCTCAATAAATTCTATAAAAGCATTGAAGACAAATAAAAATGCAATTGAGTTTACGTTAATACGATATGGTAAATTTTTACCTAAGATCCGGAAACGGAAAAAACTATGTACGTCGCAAAATAAAGGATATTTTTATAAAATTATACGTTAAATATATTACGTTGAAAACTTTAGAAAAAATCATGAAACATCAAGTCGCTAAAAAATGTAGGTTTAGAGAAAACCTAATTTCTTTCCTAAAAGGTCAAAAATGACCCGAGAACCCTATAAAGGTAAAATAATTTTCCATATAAGGAAATTACAAAATTTTAATAAAAATTACGCGAAAAAATCTGTCTAAAGCTGAAAAGAGGCTATCGCCGACCTCTGTCTTCTCTAAAAATTAACGTAGTTTTGTTAGTGATAATTTCGTTTCCTTTGAGGTGACGGACTAAACTGTTTCACCTTCCTCATCTCTATCATTTTCTACCTCAGGTCGTAGTAGGTCTGCATCCGATAGAGCGCCATTGACTGGTAAGTTATCATCAAGGTGGGCAAATTTTTGGAACGAGACTGAGATTTCTTCGTGAAGTGGTAGGAGATTCCATTCGGCTATTTCATATTCTCCTTCATCTTGAGCTTCACGTGATTCTCTCTCGAGAAAATCACACGTTCTAAAACAATTGCGAATTGAACTTTTTGTAACATTCTTCCAAGCTTTATCAGTCATTTTCATTGCAAACTGAATTGTTATGCCAGTCTCATTCGCTTCTCATAAATAATCTATCGTAGCATTCTTGTGAGCACTCCCATATGACACATCGTGTTAAAGTTATTGATAATGTTTCGATCAAAGTAACTGAAGTTTCGAAGTTTTACGGCCTGTACGACTTTTTTCTTCTCAGAGATATGTAGGCAAACACATCTACTTTTTGGGACTCATTTCTGTGTTGAGTCACACGTAAAATAATTAAGTTAAAAAGAAAGAATTAAAAATTGAAAAGGGATTTCAAATACAGTTAAAGTACCGCTATTCCAATTTAATTGCGTCTTTTAGAATGGAAAAATGTCAAACCCTACTGCCAACCATCTGCACACCTCTCCTTTCAATGAATCTATACACAAGGTAAAGGCATCTCTTAAAAATTTGTTTTCAGGCCCTATTTTCGTCATATACGCATTTCAACGAACAGTTGAGGAATAACAAATAGACTTGACTTCGAATTATAGAGGTAAAAAAGCCATCACGTTCGAATTATATAGATTTTTCCGACATTTTGCACAACAGTTAATTCGAATTAACGAAAGGGACAAAATGCGTAGGTTTTCTTCGATTAACAGAGGTTTTCCCAGGGGCTTTCTATTTATAGAGGTTTTCGAATTATGGAGAGTTCATGTAGTTCCATTACCTGTGTCCAAATTTCTTTTTGGTTTTCAAACATTTTGTTATCCGCGTACAGCCCATCTTCACTCAATGAATGCCAGATGCATAGATGAACTAAACTATACCCTGTTCAATAAAAATCAGTAGGACAGGGAAGTTAGGAATACTTGACTCTCATTCTGGTTACAATGAAAGGCATAAGAACTTCGCTCTTGAAAGCTCTCATAGGGATACCATGATGTGCATATTTGTCGACAGGAATTTCTGAAGATAATAACCACGAGGTTGCCACCTAGTATCTGCCTATTTTAAGGATACTACATTCATATAAGAAAAAAATAAATAAATTGCATAAGCTATATTTTTAATTTATTTTTATTTATTGTATCAAAAGTGTAGACCGTTACGTAATAATATAATAAAAGCAAAATAATCCGAAGAAAATTAACTGCGGTGTCGTTCTCATCATTTAGAGTTATAACAATCTCTTCTGTTGCTATTTCGACGAAAACATCTACATACAATACGAGGTGTGTTCAGAAAATAACGGGAATTTTAATTTTTTAAAAAAAATATTTATATAATCGTCTACATTAATGTTGATGCCTTCAAAATAGTTCCCATTACATATTATGCACTTTTGCCAGCTCTTCTTCCAATCCTCAAAACACTTCTCAAACTCGATCTTTGGGATAGCCTTTAGCTCTTTCAGCGATGCGCTTTTAATGTCATCTATGCTTGTAAAACGATGGCTCTTTAAAGTTCTCTTTATTTGTGGAAATAAGAAAAAAGTCACACGGAGCCATGTCTGGCGAATTCAGTAATTCTACATCGGGGTTGACTTCATTTAGTGACTTCTGAGAAACTTCCATTCGCCGTCCCGCTGTTTTTGTGCAAAGTTCAACATTTTTGGAACAAATTTTGCTGCCATGCGTTTCATACGCAAATCTCATTCGAAAAAATTTCAATCGATATGCCAACATAATCAGCGACTTCTTTGGTAGTGATTCGGCGATTGTTCATAACCATTTCTTTCACTTTTTCCACGTTTTCATCGGTTGTTTATGGTGCTAGGGCACCCGGTGCGTTCGTCAAACTCATGTTTTACTCATAGCAGACTCATCATAGACCTTTGATAATATTTCACATACTCTGTGTCATAATAAAATAATCTTTTGTGTTGAAAATTTTATTTTCGGTTGTTAAGAATACTTTTACTTGGACCCATATCAACTCTATGGGATTAAGCTCGCAGTGGTGAGGCGGCAATGGTAGTACATTGTGTCCAGCCATTTGAGCCAGTTCTTCTATCACGTGTACTTCGAGTTTGTCCTAGTGGCGTTTAACGACATCGAACAACTCAGATTTCACCATGGTTTCTTCGAAAGCTAGGTATGTATTTTAAATTAAAAACTCCTACACCAGACGATGACTGTATTCAGAACTCATTCATTAACAGTTTTTTGTTATAAAAGATGCAGCAATAAAAAAAAAAGTAGAAAAGAAATATTTTCAATTTTCTTTTATTAAAAATCTCAAGTTTAAAGTTGTGGTTTACATCGTCTTAAATATCATATCGGATAAGTGAAGCAACAATTTGCCGATACACTTGTTGAACCGAATTATGCTGTTTCTCATCACTCTGTCCAGCATATTGATGGATATGTTGGCCGTTTCTTCCTGAATGTTTCTTTTCAGATCGTCCAGAGTCTGTGGGCGGTTGACATAGACACGAGAATTCAAATACCTCCACAAAAGTAAGTCAAAAGAGATCAAATCGGGTGAACGCACGGGCCACTCCAAATCAACCCTCAGTGAGATGAGGCACCCTGGAAAGTGCTTTCGCAACACAACCATTAGGACGTAGCTCCGTCTTGTTGAAGCCATATGTCCCCTAAGTCTATTTCATCAAGTCAGGTCGGATGTTCTGATCGAATGTACGTCTTCAGTTCTTCTTTTTTGCACAGAACCAGTTTCCTTGAACGTTGTGGCCCATAAAAGAATGGATTTCCGGTCCGGGACAAGACCCAATAGCGCAACATTGAAGCAATTTCAGAAGACGCGCAGGATTGAAACCACCGAATGGGCAATGGAAAAATTCACCAATTGTTTTTTTTTAAATAGTTCGCGCTCAAAAGGTTTAGGTACCCTTAAAATGTTTGCACACAGCGCGGGCGGTTTTGAGTCCTATCCAGCAGATGCAGAGATGTTTTAGGCGGACCTGACCAGATGTGGCCATTATACTCCAATTTTGATCTCATGAATGCTTATATATTTAGGCCAGATCAGAGGCGAAAACGTATTTCTGACACTGTTGCATTTCGCAGCAATTTTGGCGACATTAAATATGTGTTCATTCCAGCCTAACTTGTCATTGACAGATATACCGAGCATGGAAAATTTTTCGGATTCGGCAATCCAACTGCCACTCATGGCTAGGTATTTAAATTTCGCGTTAACGACACCAGATAGTTCCCCAATTGTTTATGCAGTTAATATTTGAAATTAATGAGCCTAATATACGCCGGTGTTAGCATTCTACAGTCGAAGAGTAGGGACAGTAGTTCCGGCACTAACATGTGGCAGACAAGAGATCATTAATAAAAATTAAAAACAGTGGCGGAGACAGAACGGAGCCCTGGGGCACACCAGCATTTATTTTGTGAATATCAGACTTAAAACCATCCAAGACAAATTGAATTGAACGTTCCGAAAAGTTATTTCTGATCCATTGAACAAGAGAGTCGTCGACTCCAAATGCTCGCATTTTCGACAAAACAGCCTGATGCAAACTCTGTCAAATGCCTTAGAAATACCAAGTGCAACTATCTTGCATTCGCCAGATTGATTTACGCTCTGGTTCCACTTTTCGGTGAGACATGCCATCAAATTACCAATGGATCTGTGCTACGAAAACCATGCTGTCGGTAATTGAGAAGTTTTCGCGTTTCGAGATATTTCAGCGTTTCCATAACCTTGGAAAGAAGGGTCGTAAGTGCAATGGGTCTGTAGGAAGTGAGAGGAGAAGATTCGCCATTTTTAAGGACGGGCTGGACAAATGCTGTTTTCCATCTGCTCGGAAAGAGCCTCAAAATTACTGTAATGTGCAAGATATAAATAAGAATCATAGCATCAAACTGCTGATAACATGAAATTGACAAAAGAGGAAAAACTAAAACAAATAGGTAGACCGTTTCTAATTTATTACTCTGGCTATCTGATTTATTTCATTAAAATCAAAATTACATAAACAGCCATTCTTTAACTCCTTTGTTGAATGAGAAAGATTTCTTAATACTTCGGAGTTCTAAAGGTGGCCTAGGAGCGTGAGGACAGGAGCGTGGGACAATAACTGGATTGATGTCATTACTGCGAAATGCATATGTAATTGAACTACAATTATTCAGATACCCACTTCTTATGAAAAATATTTTTAGTACTTTGTAAAAGTAGAAAAATTTTAGAAATGTAGAAGAGTGGAAAACTATGTTCGCGCTGTCTTTTTTTTCGGTATGATTCTCACTATATGTCTGTGCGAGACAATCAGAGGTCGTATCATATTGTCGAAAGTACCCCACCAACAAGTTGGACCATATTGTTATTTTAATTGGACTAGTCCATAGTACACCGTCTCTAAAAGATTACGCGAGCAAAGAGGCCTTAGATGATAAAAGATGTCCGAAGTTCTTAAGAGATACTTTTTCAGTAAGGAAATATGTAAGCCCCAGTTAAGTTTATTGTCAAAAAGTAAGCCCAAGTACATAAAATCGGATATCGAATCAATGACAAAACATTAGGACGACCAATTTATATAGATTAAGCTCCAAAACAAGTCATAAAACAAGTATCTTTATTCACACTTAACTTCTTACCATCTGTTTTATGAAATATTTGATACGGAGAGGGTAGATATAGTGTACGTAAGTTAAAAAATATTATCTTCATTTTGCCTCTTATTAATAGCTTTGTTACCGCCGTTTCTCCGCACCAGGCGACGTAATACGGAAGGGGTGCCCGACCAATACGAAGAGTGGTCATGGGTTATGGTGTTAAAATTGGAGCCACGCGATTGCACTTCTGTCTTACTACCCACATCCAGAATCGCGACTAAATGGAGGATTCGCGCTCCGAGAGGACAAAACAAAGTAACGAAATAGTAAAAAAAAACAAAAGTGCGGCAGAAAAATAATGATAAATCGGTTTCTAGAAACTTTACAAGCTTTAATAAACCCTTATTTATAAATTTACAATCTTACAATCTAGCTTAAGTCTACCTTAACAATTCAATTCAATTCAAGAGAAAAAAAGAATATAACTTAGCCTAATAATAAGAAAGGGGATTACTCAAATACGAAACCCGGAATAAAACTCGCCTCCTTGGCTTTTTACGTCCCGCTGAAGTGAAAGCCCAACGAAATCACATTTATAATATTATTATATAAATATACATATATTATTTCTGGTCAAAACCCGATTAATGTACTCGCATGGGAACGAAAACCCGAAAGATATACAATAGAATTTTATCGTACCTAAATCCTACTTATTAAAATGACTTGAATACTTGCAACTTATATTCGTTTCCTCGAGATAACGATCTTTAGCCACGTTTACAATCCTGGCTTCACTTTTCCCAAGAAGGTAGCGCTAGCACTGCTTTATTGAACTCCACTCAAAAATCTCCAAATCTCCAACCACCATAAATGTATTTATTGTAGCACAATCGGTAAACTATCTGACAGTTTCAATTCAATGCTTTTTATTTTTTTTTTGTTAATTCACTATATTTTTTTTCCAAACTTTATTTCACATATTCTATTTTATTTTTTTCCCCCGAGAACTTCAAGTTTTCCTTCCAAAAGCTATTGAATCTCGCGCTTCTCCTAGTTCATTTATCGTTTTATTGTGTGTTTTTTTTTTTTTACTTCTTTTCTTTTACACTCCCGACTATTCGACTATTTTTCACCGGACTCCCGGACTGCTTGGTTGACTCCTACCAACTGATCTTCACTATTAATCGCAGCCTTCCCATTTCCCCAGGCCCTACCAGTCGCCTGTTTTCTCCAACCTCGTACCACCTACCATGATCCGTTTTTTTTTCCCTGTTCCACAGGTTCATCAGATCAGACCACATCTCCTGATTTTCCACAACCGCTAATCCTAACCGAAGAGATATCATATGATAACCATGAGGTCGGATCGCGCAATGTGAAAATTAGAACAATTGAAACGAGAGAAAAAAAAAACATGGTCCTACACGGAGATTTGAACCTGCGCACCAAGTTACCGCTGCCGTCGATGGTGCCAAGATACGAGCAGGTAGGGATAGTGCTAAGGATGGCTGGAAGATTATTTTTAATTACTAGCGAACGAAAACCTGCTCACTATAACCCATAATAGCTTATGCATACCAAACCAATGACGTAACACTTGGAGGTCATGGTTGATGCCAGCAAGTAAATCTGGGATAAAACTCTTGGAGTATATGCGATCTATATCGTCAGCAAAGCCCGTTTGTTTACCCTTCAAGTTTTGATTAAAAATAGACTTGATAAAGATTAGTAATAAGATCGGGCCAAGCACTGATCCCTGCTGGACACCAATATTTATATCAAGGAATTCATTAAAAGTGTCACCTATTGCTCCCTATCTTTAAGACATCATGCAAACCAATTTAGAATAAACCCTCTACAACCTGTTTTTTTCAAATTTACATTATAAAACTTTATGATCAACTCTATCAAAAGCTTTAGTAATATCTATGAGCAGTGAAGCGGTTGCGTTTTTCCTATCTAAGCTATCATAGCATAGACATGGGTACAGAAATTTAAAAGCGCGTCCTCCGTCGATTTACCAGTTCTAAGGTCATGAGGTTTTCTCCAAGAAGGCAATAATTCTTTTTTTGACCACTTTCTCGAAAATCTTTGGAGAATGCAGAGGGAAGAGAGATTGACCGGTAGTTTGTAATGTTCAATCTACGAGTATCTCCTTTTTTGAAAATTGGAATAACCGCATCATATTTAAGGTTATCGGGAAGGATTCTCTTGTATATATATACTTTTGTTATGCCACCAACAACATTAAACGCAATTTTCTTAATAACATCATTTGGAGAAGTTTTTTGGGCGTATGAATTGGATTTATTCAGCAACATTATGGTTTGGTATACTTCGTAGGACGAAATAGGTTGAAAGAAAAAAGCATTATCCTGGATACTTTCCATATCAAAATGTCTTTGCGCACAAAAGTTGGGAGAGCCAACTAGACCGGCATCTGCTAAAGTCTTACTGGCGACACTGGTTAAAAATTTATTAAAAGTGTTTGCCATTTCTATAGACTTTTTGATAATTACATCATTTAACTTTATGGAAGATGGTACAGCTAAACCCGCATTGCCAGTATTAATTGAATGCTATATAATTATTTTATACTACGAATCTGACAACAATGGTCCGCCTCGACCATTAAGGACAACATTAACGGATTAACTCACTCAGGATTAAACAAGTAAAAATGTGATATGATGCACATATATATTGCTTAACTACCTACCAGTATTACTCTTTGAACGACATTTTGCGACATCCTTTATCTCTTCTTCTCTCATTTCAATGTTTTAGCCTGGATGCTTCTATTATGCCCTCATAAGGACCTCGCGTTATTTGACAACTCTCGATATCTCGTATCCTTTGGCAGTGGCATACTTGATAAGGTCCTCGATATGCGGGATGAGATTTTTATTCGTACAGATAATATGTAGTATCCACGTTGGGTAGCGTTACAAAATCGCCGACCTTGAATTATTTTTTGGGTCTACGCTTTAACGCATGGTACTGGTCATTATATTGCTGCGGTCTCTTAAGGCTAAGGCAGCTTGCTGATGCAATGAGTCTATGTCAGGGGAATAACTTGGCTTCAGTTTCCCGTTCAAATACTATGATATCCAGTTTACTTCCTTACCACGTTGGTTGACCCCAAATAACAATATACTAGGTGTTTGTTTTGTAATGCAATACACCGGATTATTCAACTCATATTCTACTTGTGACATTCTTGGTCCAATTGGAATGTTGGATAGATTCAGTTAGCTTATCTAACATCGGGGTTAACCCTACGGCTTGGCCGTTTGCTTGCGGTGAAGCTAGAACCACTTTCACATGGTCTGCTTTGACGCAAGTGATGACAACGGACCCAAGTGGTTTATGTGAATTGTGTCAAATGAGACTGGTGTCTTAGGAATACTATGCAAAGTGCAGGCATTAACCTTCGCTGGCGCTGAATATGGAATACACTTAATACAATTTTGAATAAATCTTTCAGTACTTGTACAATCACGCATGCATGGAAACCAATATACACAATTCTGGTTGTCTTCGACATTCTGGGCAGACAACATCCGAAGGGCGGTGTGTTGAGATCATCGCTGCGGAATACAACTTAACCCAGCTTGCAAATAAGCCCACTCGAAAAGGTGACGTTGATAGTCATACCGCCAACATCTTGGACTTGATTTTAATTTCTTACAAATTTTAATTGGTTGTTATGTTTCCTCGATAACAACGTAAATTTCGCTGCTAATATGATCACATACACTATTCTCTTTGGAAAGAGAACCTTTATCCCTCTTCGGCTGAAGAGTATCAAACCAAAAGCAAAGGCATGGTACGACTCGAGCTGTAAAGTGGCTATCAGGGTTAGGGAAATATTTTTTTCGGTCCTTCAAAACCAACCCGACAGAGGAAAGTTTAAACGAGCAAGGAATGACTGCAACGTCTTTTTTAAGCATGTGAAATCGCAAAACGACCAAAAACTAAGGTTTTGGTCCTGCAGGTTTTGGTCGTTCGTTAAAAATATTAGAAACTCCGCCTCATACTCCATTCCAACGGTCATTTACAATGACATTCCCGCTGTCAGCTTTTTGGACCAGGCCATTCTGCTTGCTGCACAACTTGCGGTCAACTCAACACTTCCAGATTGTGCTTTGTCTTTGCCTACACTTGAGTGGGTCGAATCCTCAATGGAACGAATTGACTTTCGCACTCGTGTAGTAGCAAGAGTTGTTTGAGATCTTAACATTCACAAATCCGCTGGTCCAGATAGTATATCTCCCCTTCTTCTGAATAGGTGTTCTTCCTCGCTGGCAAAATCACTGCGTAAGCTTTTTCATCAATCCTATTCTTTTGGACTCTTTTCGAGAAGATGAAAAACACCATTTGTCCAGCCCATCCCTAAAAAAGGCGAATCTTCCTCTCTCTCCTCCTATAGACCCATTGCACTACGTATCTTCTTTCCAAGGTCAGAGAAACGCTGATAAACCATCAGCTGCTGAAATATCTCGAAAACTTCTTAGTGACTGGCAATTCGGTTTTTGTAGCAACAGGTTCACTGGTGATCTGATACCATGTCTCACCGAAAAGTATAAGCAAATTGCACTTCAATCTGGCGAAGCAAGATAGTTGCACTGGATATATGGGTTAGAGATTGCCTTACCGAATGTTCAATTCAAGTTGCCTTGAATGGTTTCAAAATAATTGCCAGTGTGCAACAGGACTCCGTTCTGTCTCTGACACTCTTTTTAATTTTCATTAATGATCTCTTGTCTGCTACTTCTAATCCAATATATTCCTTTGCTGCTGACAGTACTATCTGCGTTTCATATTCGTTCGCGGACTTGCTATTTCCACCACCAGTGTTCCATAGTAGCATTCCACCCCATCAAACCTTCAACCGTAACATCCGTCTCGCTATGAATGCTCACCAGTATACCCTCAAGCCCATTTTAGTACATACTCTAAGATATCCTTGCCTATAGAGCTTTGCCGAGTTCTCTATTTCCTGGCCGTTATAACTTGCAAACATTTAAAAACAATGTACATCGGTACCTGTCTTTTATTCCTCCCCAAATTTCCTTCGCCCGCGCTGTGTACAAACATTTTAAGGGTACACAAATCCCTAAAGCGGGCACTCATTATAAAAAAACGTCAAATTTTAGTATGGCTCAACATTCGCCATTAGTTTTTCTAAACTGAAGACTGTTGATCTTTATTTATACATAAAAACTTTTTTATACGAAAAACACTTTTAGTAAAATACATTTATTTTTAACAGTCAACTTTATGAATTTTTAATATCATTTGTAATTTATATTATTGCACCAAAATCTTCAGTATCTTTATATATGAATTATGTGAATAAAATAAAATGAAACGCAAAAAAAAGTATTTGGAGCGGCCAACAGTACATCAAATGCGTCAATGCTTAACCCTATTACAACCAAGCCAGGAAATTCCGATTTATGTAGCGAAAACGTAAACCCCGTCTGTCAGCGGAAGACAATTATCTAGGTTTGGGAAATCAGGATACATTCTCCTCAGTTCCTTTTGTAAGATGTATCACATAAACAGTCAGTCGAAATTGCACTAAAGCTAAAACCGACTTATCCTCGTAATAAGCCGCAGTATGTGAACAGTTCCTTAAAGGACTATTTCGAATTTTATGGATTGAAGTATTTTGCTACTTTACCCTACGTTGGTATCCTATGAAGCGGGCATATTTTGTGGCAGAGATAGTATCTCACTGAATAAGACAAAATTTGTACACTGCTAACTGAAAATGATATGCTCAACAGTAAGGTATACCGGATCCAAATTTGAATTTTCTTTATAAAATCTCTCAACTCTGAGCTCGTCCCCCTTACTACGTACTCGTAGATATTTATCTTTCAAAGTTTAACCATCAACCAAAACCATCAAACTTCAAACCGCAAACCATAAATACAATTACAAAATCCAAGGTACAACCCTATTCGTGACAGCAATTAGTACGTGTGTCGATAACAACACGAATACAACCCGAACTGTGTGGTGCCAGTTACAAAATTCAAATGAATTTTCAAAAACCGAAACCATGTACTACGTGCATACATAAGTCCACATCCTCCATACACCTTCATAGTCGATTATTTTATTTATTCGGCTTTAATTATTTGCCACCATTACTGTACCATGCAACTTATAACAAGGACGAAATCCAGGTAATGAATAGTACCCAATTCATGAATCATTTCTTCTTTAAAGTGTGAGTGCGATCCCGAATTATTATGCCAACACATAACCTAACAGGAAACAAAACGAACGAGAACAAGCAAAAAGAAAAGGGAAAAGTTACACAAAAAAAATTTACCAGAAGAGGCATACCAAAAACTCATCCTGTGACATCCTTCACCGCATTACACGTATAAAAATGATGTTATACGTAGATGTGAACGCATTACTCATCTCCGGATAAATTCCATTTCGCCCATAAAGGGAAATTACAAGCGAAATGGAATTTGCTTGCCACTGAATATTAAAGCAACATTAACATACCCTTTGTCATTACACTTTGGTAGCCCCGGATTCGCTCTCAACCCTATAACTCCAATCTCTACCCAGAGATGCCCACCTCAAAGCCCAGTCCCCCTCAGACACTCAGACCGCTTGCAAGCAGATATTTTCACATTGAAACCAATATTGCCGTTGTCAGTGATTTTTTTTTAGGTGTCTTGCCATTAGTACTCACTTTTCCAAATGAAAATTCAATTTGACACTTTCGCAGATCAAGAGAACATAAAATGTAATCCTGTCGCATCCTTCGGAAGAAACTTGTACTTTTTGAAATCGTCAATCCGGCGTAACAGGCCTAAATAAACTTGGTGTTTAACTATCATTTCGATGCCAGTTGCAATCTGCTTGCGAATTAAAGTCCATCTTTGGACCAACATTTATTCACTCTTAATGTCAATATCATCAGACCTTGATTCGAAGTTTCGTACAATTTTTAGAAGGACGCCTCACTTTACTGGAATCGTTTTGTGGCAGACATTCCATCGTCATTCTGCACAGACAGTTAAATTAAGCAGACTTCTCATAGCTCAAGTGATGAAGAAGCCTCAAAAGCAAGCTCTCAAACCGCCACCGTATATAAATCTAGCCTTGAAGACAGAAGCCAGGCTTCCGTTCTGTATCCTGATGAACAATGATCTCGTAAGGAAGCAAACTATTCAACGAAAACTCAAACAAATAACTAGTCCGTTGTGCACTTTGTATGGTCCTTTTACTGCAATGTCTCATTCTTTCGGAGGATGATGAGTATTGGCTTCATTGGACAGCAGACATCACATCATCGTCACTCTTACAACAAACCTCGCAAGATATTATGACACTTATGCCTGACAAAACCGCAGTGCACGTTATGACGGCAATAAAAAGTCTGGAAACCTTTTTACTGGGGCACATGTCAGGGAGGATTCACTTGGGCTGACGCCATCCAGGAGACTCATTCAGTTTGCAGTTATGCTCACAAGAAAGCAAACTATAACTATAACCGATGGTTAGTCCCAATGCAGGTTCGGTTTCTGAGAAACTCTGGTCTGCGCCTTGCTAAACAGGCCCATCGGCGACTTAAGCTCAAAGAAGATTCACTGAATTCAGCTTTTCAAGACCATTCTGAGAACACTGCATTCTCGAACTAGCTATGCTATGAAATGGTGCCGAGTAAGGTTCTAAAGGCAGCTTGGCTACTTCTACAGAGGCGTATACTTCGCTCCTTCTATTAGTTTTTATAATATAAGTCATTGTCGTTTAAAAGCAGGGACCTAAGCTTTCACAAGCAACGTCGGTTTCATAGTTATGCAGCAACAGGAGTTCTGGTGTCGTTATATCAGACAGTGCATCCATAAGACAAGATTCGAACCAACGAACATTTCTTTTTAAGTCGAATATGGTTTTGAGCATGCACCTGATAGTAGAGCTATCAAAAAGAGCGGGATTCTTCATTACTTCTAGAGCAGCGGCAGTCTTTAAGCAGGGTATTCTGGATACTTACTTACTTACCTAGGTCGCTCCGGTTGTGCACTTCAAGTCGCTAGAGGTCACCTTCTACTTGTGCGCTCCACCTACTTAACGTGAGGTTTTTTACTACTGCGTTGTCCCTCCGGGTTATATTCGAAGACTTTGCGGGCCGGAGTAATGGTGTCCATTTCATAGCCATCTAAGCCGACTAATGCACAGTTTTCTGACTAGGACCATGTCGCTGTACAGCTTGTATAGTTCGTTGTTGAATTTTCTTCTCCAAAGCCGGTCAACGCAAATGGGATCGAATATTTTTCGAACAATTTTTTCTTTCGAAACGACTGAGGATATCTTCACCACTTTCGATTGGATCCATGCTTCTGCGTCATAAAATAGGATAGGGCTGACCAAGGTCTAATGTACAGTCGCCTTAGTTTTTCGGAATAGGGCCTTCTTAGTCCAAAGAAACAGCGATTATCAGAGCCAGGGTAGACAACGTCCCTTACTGCCATAAAATTACAGCTATTGACTGAGATTATCTGTTCAATTCGTCGTGTTGTGGGTCCCTTCTTGTTGAAACAATGTACTTAGTTCTGTGGTCATTTACCGCTAAACTCATTTTGGCAGCTTCCGTTTTAATCCGAGGGAACGTACCGGTGACAGCCCGATGAATTCTCTCAATTATGTCGACATCATCGTTGTACGATTGTGTCTCCACTGTTCGTTTGTGAGTTTTGCACAATTTCCTCAAGTACGATGTTAAAGAAGTCATATAAATGCGCTTTACCTTGTCTAACACCTTTTCTGACGTAATTCATTACCGATCTTAATGGAGTAGCGAGCGTTATCAATCGTCATTCTGCAGTTTGGCAGGGATGCTCGTCTTTATAATTATGCGGGCTTAAAAAACGATGAAGAGATGGTGGTGGGTATTGATTTGGACTTCCTCAGTTTTCTCCAGGATCTGGCGCGGTGTGAAGATTTGGACAATTCCTGATTTGAAACCGGAGTGATAGGGACCAATCAGGTTATTGGCGAAGGGTTTCAGACGTTCAGACGTTCAGATAACAAGGCAGATAAGATCTTGTATCCGATGTTGAGGAGTTAGAGCAGTTAAGGGGATCTCCTTTTTTGTGGACCGGCCATACGGTGCTGAGGTTCCATTCATTAGGTACACACTCTTCTGACCAGATCTAAGAAATGAGTTGGTGCATGCTCTCCACAAAGCCAATTCCCGCAGCTTTGAACACTTCGGCCGGTAAGTCATCAAGTCTTGCTGATTTGTTCTGTTTTAGCTTAGATGTTGCCATCCTTACTTCGTTCTGGTCAGGTGGATGGAATCTTCGGCTGTCATCGTCTAAGTTGGATGGTCTTCGTAGATATTCATTCCGCAGAAAAAAAGTTTTTTTCATATTCTCAGCACCGAATATGACTTTACTGGCTTCTGTACGGGTCTTCTTGCATTGACATGTTATTTCTATCGGTTTGTACAACTTCCGTACGCCATACCTGGAGTACAACCTCTTAATATTGTCAATCGCACGCTTTTCGTGCTCTCTTTTCTTCTTCTGGATACGAATACGATGTTTTTTCCACATCTTCTGCTCGTAAAGCTCACGTGTGGCTCTCGTCCTTCGTTGCAGCGCCGATATGTAAGCTATTTGTTTACCTGCATGTGCTTATCGGCACTCTTCATCAAACCAGGGATTTCTTGGTGGTGGTCGGGTGAAAGCCAGCATATTAGTTGCGGCGTGCCCAATTTCGTGGCCCGTCGTCTGGTTGATGTTTCTTCGTTCTCAGCGGTATCGGCAGCCACAGCCAAGATATTCTAGGCCGAACGACCAGTCCGGTGGCGGCTACCCTCGGCATGGTCTCCTGTGGTTCCGCTCTGTATCGAGTAGCTAAGCTCAGGAATGTTTGCGAGACGATTAGGAAATAGACGTCGAAATTCACGCTTAGTTAACACCACCGACCGATTATTGGTCAAAAACATCGAAACAATTATTCCACGCTCTTGCGGAATATAGCACTCCATTGCTTATCTGTTTGTATACTGCAGCTGTTTAGTTCATAAACGTCAAATATGATTGACATATGACACTATTTGCAAAAATTATACCATCTTCCGATAGGGTGATTAATTTTACGCCTCCTAGTACAACTAAAGGAATAAAAAACAACAAAAAAACAGTTTTTGTTTACAACGTACTCGTACACACTCATGTGAAAAATTTAATAGTTTGACCGCTGTATGGAATAACGGGATAACTTATGAATTTTGACGTCAAAGAAGTCACAACCTTAAACAGAAGTGGCCGTTGACAGGATGTTTTCATCTCTCGAATTCCGCTGATGTCTTTCTAACTTTCCTTTCCAGTTCTAGCGACCCCAATTCCCCATAGCCCTCTGCTTCGCCATGAGAGTCAACAATTCGCAGGGCCATACGCTGAAGACGGTTGCTGTAGACTTCTGAAGCCTTGCTTTGCCCACGGGCAACACTACGTCGCCTTTTCGAGTGTCAGGGGCTCCTCGAATCTCATCATTTACGCTCCCGAGGGCCAAACAAGGAATCTAGTATACAGAGAGTCTTTGATTTAAATTTATGCATAACGCATAATACCCTATATGCAAGGTTGGATAATGCTAAATTGATTTGACTTGTATCAGGCAAGCCCCGCTGTGATAAAAAGATCTCAATGTCCTTGCACCTGACGCGAGACCATGAGATTTCTGTTCAGTGAACAATGAAGCGCAGAACAGATAAAAAAAATTGTGGTAAACCAGCTGATAACCTCGAATAACGGCGGATTCACCGATGGTGACCCTTCCATACAATTAAAAGACCACGATCATCGAATCTGCACTTGAAATATTCGGGTCATTAACAGACCGCGTGCAGCGGAACAAAAGCAGATACAACCGCCACCCAGGAATTGCAATGTGATAGACCGGATCAATAAAGGACTGCTTCAGATAAGCGGAGCTTTAAAAATAGCAGTCGTAGAGTTTATTCGGATGGGGACTCCCCATCAGAAGAAGACTTAGGGAACAAGAATGTATGACGACGGTCCAGATACCATTCGCCTTGTAAGCGCCTGGACGGAAGAGAAGGACGACCTTGCCAAAGACTGATTCTACGAGCTCCTCGAAAAAACCTATGAGCAATGCCCTTAATACGACGTAAAAGTAGTCCTTGGCTATATTATATATATATACGGATGTGGATATCCGTAACAACCAAATATCGGCGAAGTATTGTGACGAAGTTCGACGTCGAACGGCTACAATCGCAAGAGACCGCAAAGGCTTTTTCGATGACGTCTCGATCAGTATGATGCCTCCAGAATCAAACGTAGAAGACCAATGATATCACTACCAAGAAGCTTTCACAAAGGCCGCACCTGTTGTATCGGTTTTCAAGCTACCGTAGCAAAGAAACCCCTAGTTCGGTAACGAATGCAGACAGGAAAATTTAGAAAAACAGCGGACATGAAGACGGCTCTGAAGAAAACAACGAATAAGGTTAGCCAGCTCTATGAGCTGAAAAGAAAAAGGAAAAAGAAAAAGCGCTCGATCAAGTTCTTAGGGAAGTGCTGCCAGAATAATGAAGTTCGAAAGTTTTAACAAGAACTAAGGCCAATATGCCAAAACTGCATAGCCCAAACGGAAATCTATAATTAAGTCTTAAGTCCAATCTTTAACAGCCTGACCGGCCCCTATGGTGTGGTTTTAGCGCAGGAAAATCCTCACATAGCGGCTGATCTTGGAAAAAAGTGCTAAGATTCCATCACTTCCATCACTTCATTGATTTCAAAACCGCATGTGACAGAATGTTTGGACACGAACTATGTGTACTCGTATACAGAGCCATGTCTCGTTTTGGCATTCTTGCAAAGCTCATTGGACTGTAGAAGATGATGATGGAGAATGCACGCTGCTCCGTCTAGTTCGATAATGAGAAAACCGTGTCCAAAATTGTCAGGAAAGGACTTAAACAGAGCGATGCGTTGTCATATGATTTTTTCAATATCGTCCTTGAATGGATTGTGGGAATCTCGAAAGTCAACTCCGGAAGAACCTTATGTCAAAAGTCGGATAAGTTACTCGCATATGTAGACAATATTGAAGCATTTGCGACTATTGAAGAAGAAGCGCCAAAGGAGGAGGCAGCTGGCAGAAGATTGCGCTAGTTAGAGAGGTATATTAGCTGATGCCCTGGTCCACCCTGGACTATTGCGCCATCTAAGTAAATAACTAAGTATTTACTATTGAAAAGAACTAATTTAGTTCAGTTTTACTCAGCCCGCTCTGAATTAAGATGTTTAGAGAATTTAACTGGTTGTCAGTAGAGAAAACCTTACAACAGCCGCCTTAAAGAGGTCCAAGTCAGAGTTCCATAAAGTGATATACGTCGATCGACATTTCTGCGAGATAAAGATTTGCGTTAAAGATTTTTTTTTTTTTTGAAAAGAAGAGACTCTACTCAAAGGTCTGACAACGTGAATCTTCGCTTTGCGCCTGCAGAAACCCTCATTATCAAGGAAGGCTTCACAGTATATATTTGGAAACTTAAAGCCGCATTGGCACTTACCTGATCTAGAGTGATGTATATGCTTTAACTCTTGCCAAATGCTGAGTTGAGTACAAGATTAGATTGTTCCCTGAGAGCAAGGCTATATGGTATATCAGGATTTCATGGATTTCAGAAAAGGTCGAGGCAAGCTAATCGTATGTCGGAAATATTTTGGATCTCAGCAAGATGTCATTTGGTTCTGGAGACTTATATGGATGGAAACAATTAATAGCAAATTAGGTGTCAGGTTTTGGAAAGTGAGATTACCATTATAGGTAAATGTTTTCTTAATTGCTCTTCGACCAGAAGTTATCTAATTTGAAGGAATAGCTTGAAAAGTTTCATTCCAAACCCGAACACAGTCCGAAGGCATCGGAGGAATATTATTTTGCTTACGAAAGCGCTTATGGAATCTACAGTCTGAAACTACCCTGCTAGTTATGAAGAGTTGAAAGATCGTAAAATAACATATAATACCTTGTTAGATCATGAATCTTGATTTTCCACAGAGGGTATTTCAACTTGCCCATGACGATAATCTCGGGACAGAAGTCAGCAAAATTTATTTTTTTTTTTTAAATTTAATTTCGGTTTCGGTGGGGGGTGAGACCGCCATTTATTTGTCTTAAAACAAGCTTAATCCAACTTAAAGACTTAAGAGCTAACCAAGGGAATGATGCAGGAGATCTTGTTAAGGACGAGGAGTGCTCAATTTAAAACCAAAAACGGAGAGGTTTGAGTTGATCTTTCGGAGCATATGGGTGATTGACTCGTTGGATCCATAAGAAGTGCGTTGCACCGGTAGATAGAAGAGACGAGGACAATAAAGATTACGTGGGTTAGTGTTGAACGTTATAAAGTTGAAAAGGGATGCACAGTCGATGTCCCTGAGAACAGACGATGAATAAAAAGAATGTCAACGAAACTCCTACGTTCTTCCAACGAATTCATTATTGAGAAGTTTGAGGCGGTCCTGATAGCGAGGTAAGATTAGAGGGTCGTTCCAGGGCAGAACCCGAAGAGCAAATCGGAGGAATCGACGTTGAATACCCTCGATTGGGGAAACATGAACTCGGTGAAAGGGGGACCATGCTTGACTGGCTTGTCAAGCAGGGGCGAACAAAGGTAACATAGAGAGATCTGGTTACATACGGGTTGGAAAACGGACCAGCGCTTAATAAAGCCAAGGATCATCTTATCGTTGTGGCAACGGAAATAAAGCTCGCAGTCGAATAATATGCCGAGGTCCTAAAAAGACTAAATAAGGGCAATTGGTTGAGCATAGAGAAAATAAAGTCGGGGAATAGACGGGTTACATATACGTGAGAAGGCTATAAATTGACATTTGGCTATGTTGAGTTCTAGGCCAGCAAATTGAAAACCGATCAAGATGTTCTTGAAGAAGGGCAGAGTCATGGAGGGAAGAAATAGTTTTAAAAAATATTGTGTCGCAAGCGTAAAGGGAGAGGGAGGTGTGTTTAATGACCCTCTCAAGATCGCTAATAGTAAGAATGAAAAGGAGAGGACCGAGATGGCTGCCTTGTGGAACTCCAGATGAGACCAGGAATGGAACAGGAAGAACGGGTCTAAACCGAACACTATAATAACGGTTTATTAGGTATGAAGAAACCCATTTTAATAAGAGAAGCCCAAAGAGCAGACCATTTAAAGAGCATCATTTACCATAACATCGATTTGTTTAACATTATGTAAAGCTAACAGAGCAAAAGACACGAATTCAACTATGTAGGTGCTAGCCGATCTGCCTTTTAAAAATCCATGTTGTCAGGGTTAAATAAAAGGCTTGCATATGAAGCTTAAGGCTTCAAATAAAATGCTTTCAAAGAGTTTGGATATATGAGAAAGTTTAGCGATGGGGCGATAATTGGCAACAGTTTTAAGAATAAGCTTGCAATAAGCGTTAATAAATCTGTCAGGGGTTGACCCGGGCCGCAAATTAAACATCATACTTCGATCCCTTTTTGTGTATCGGATTTATAAAAGAGGTGTTCCTAATCTGGGAATATGTAGAAAAGGGTTAGAGACAGGTTGCAAGAGCATTTTTTTTTAGAAAAACAGTGGGGAGACCATCTGGGCCAGGTAGAAATCCATCTTTAAAATTTAGTAACTTTTCTTTAATAACTGAAGGATCGAAATTTTGGGTGAGAAAGGGACCAACGGAGATTGTTTGAAAAATGTAGCAAAGCTGTTGGCGATGGTAGGAGGATCACTTGAAGATTTGGTTTCGTCAGCGAGGGAGGAATAATAGTTGAAAGAAATAGGGGATGTGATCAGTTGTGAAGATATGGTCTAATTGCCTTTCCATACAGTTGGAAACGCTACTGACTTAACATATGTAGACTAGAGTCTGTTAACCGAACTAAGTGGCATTCCCTAGTAGAAATGGGATTGGAAGTGATGAAAAAAGATAGGTCTTCAGATGGAGTCCACTTCAGTTGAGGCAGATTAAAATCGCCGAAGATACTGATATCATTAAGCGAGTCTGATAAGTCGATCAAATTCTCAATTGCAGCAATAGCAAGTTGGTAGCATTGGATGGCTTGCGCAAAAGGATGTAACAACACATAACATACAAGCATCCACGAGTGTTATTTTAACAATGTCGAGCTTAGAAGAAGACGAAGTTGCAACTAGACAGGAGTCAAAGCTGTTGTGAATGGCCAGTAGCACACTTCTTCAAGGAGAGTCAATCAAGGGGATGTGCGATCAACATCCCGAAAAACATTAAAAGCAAGAGGGAAAAACTCCTGGTTTATTATGTTGGGGATAAGATTAGTTTCTGTCAGAGCGTCGACATCGAATGGAAGAGCATGAGATTGAGGAAAAACGGCGTGGGTTTTAGAACGCAGTCCTCTTACGTTCTGGTAATAGACTGTGAGAGGAGGGTTTTTGTATGACCTTTTAAGTTCGAAAAAATTGATCGTGGTCAAGTCGACTGCGTTGGAGGTGTGAGACTCTTTTAGACAATCTCGTGATACTTAATACAAAGTTTCTTGAGACTGGTAATAGCGGTAAGGAGGTCTTCCTGCAGGATGGAAACCATGCCGGTTATTTCTTACCAAGCAGTTACTATGATTTCCGATGAGCTTGCCTATAGTTTTATAGGTTTATCTGTACTAACCACAGTATCACGCCTACAAACAGGAAATTTATCATCAGTTAGGCTCACGTCCTCCGGGTCTGATCTCGTAAAGTCGTCCTTTTTGTACTAGTGGAGTCCCAAATAGATTATGAGACAATTCGAGTTTAATGGCACAATGTCACCACCTGTCAAGACGATTGAATGTATGCGAGGAATAAAAGAAGTCCCTTTGAATTTAACCTCTTCCAATGATTCCCTCATGTTATTGATTTGGTTGTGGTGCAGATGAATTTGTTAGAAGCCCACTCACATTTAAATTCACCTGGGGCTTATGGTATGGCCTTTAGTGTTGGCAAGGAACATTCTTTATTGATCACAGTGACTTCGCATCTTAAGTCTTGATATCGTCTAGTTACGAGTAAAAATATGAAGGTTGCTGGTGAAAATTCTACAGGTATCCGATTACGTGAGGTCATAGCCAACTAGGAATCCGATTCGTCGTAAGAGGTTCGAGTTTTATAATAGACGGACTTTACCAAGTTTTTTCTTCAATACGACTAGGAAGATGTTGGCTAGTTCTATTTACTTACTTGTTTTAATTCCTAGGTATAATTCTGATTTCCTCCTTATCTATATCTATTAAGCATTGCTGACATATAAACGACATCACGAAAGAACCTATTTGAGGAAGGGACGACAAACTTTGACTTTTCTACTCTCATTAGGAAAACTTTCGTTGTAGTGAAACCTTTTAATCGCAAAGCCCTGCAGATGAGGTGTTTTCGTCGTCCTCTCGAGACATTGAGCTTCAATGTTTCGTTTCTAATCCGCATTGTTAAGGCGACGGTAGGCTAAGTTCCGTATCTTCGTTCTTGCAAGTTTATTTTTGCTTACTTATTGTGACTTCCCACAACTTTAAGGCTTTGCGAAAACCCCGCTCAAAGAATTTGTGGATATGGTCTTACGGCTTTGATCCAAGGGGTTTTTCACATTACGAGAATCAGGTTTAGCTTTAAAAGCCTGCTCTTGATGAGCTGTTGAGATAGTTGATAATAGAGACGGTTCTCAGGGAAGTTTCTTTTCGGGAGATCCTGACCCTTGCTTCCAAGTGGATATGGATCACATATACCTAAATAGTCTTACCAAGAGCGTCAAATATCCGGCGCAAGTTCAATAAATTGTGAAGGATTAAATTCCTGCAAAAAGCGATATACTCGTATCACCCACCAACTCCTAGAAAAGTGGCGGAATGGGTCAATCAAAAGCGAAAAGTTACTGTAGTCTATATTGCAATGATTGGTCAAATTTGTCAACTTCAGAATTATAAATCTTTTCAGCATTAACGGACGATAAAGTGTTAATAAAGCCACACATAAACATCAGCTCCAATGGCAACCCGGATTGCAGCTCCTTTTAGCTCCTTGAGTGAACCATATGAGTAAATTCGACATCCTCGTATTATGTTAGCTGTTGTTGTTGCTAAAAGCTGCCAGGCGTTGCGTTGGTTGATACAACGTTGCTTGAACATTGATGTTATTATAGGGCCGTTGTGGAGCCAGACACAAGGACACAGAGTGTACTCATTTACCCCCATTTCATACAGCAAAGGTTGTGTGGATGGTAGCCGCGCGTTGAAGGGGTACGCGTACATAATTTTTAAATCTTGTCCTCAGTATTGCTAATGGCTGATGTGAGAATTTCCCATGAATGTATGTACATACGTATGTATGAATGCATGTTAGAGCACTGGTATAAGAAGACATTGCTATACATACAAACATGCATTGTATATCTATTCGATGTAGTTGTACACGCGTTTGCATATGTCGATGAGGATGTGATGATATCTCGAAGGATACGTTAGAAGCACAGAGTGACACAAAGAATAGCACTTTGAATATTTCGAATGTTCTTGCCCTGATATGTTGGTGGGGTAGAACGAATGAAAAGGAGATATGTGGAAAGGTATGGAGAAGTTATTTTTGTTACGAATTTGCACAGCACAGTAGCGAAATGGTTGGATACGACATGGTCTGCAAGGGTTGCATATAACATGGCGAAAATTGGGTAGTGAGGGGCTGAAATTGTTTGTTGTAAATTTCATAAAATCCCCAAAAGTGACATTTGTACATTTTTCCATTAGACACATACAAGAGAATGTGGAGTACTGCTTGGTGTACGAGTGTATGGAGTGCAAGACTCTCTGGTTAACAGAATGTTATGAATGCCATTAAAATGAGGTACATACTCGTATTTACGCGGCGATACAATGTCAGGGTACATGGCTTATCTACTTATGTGATATCTGATTTTGGGCCGGCAATTCATTTGTGGGGCTAATTAGAGAAATCCATTAAGAACCGTTAAATATTTGGTTGGAACAGGTGGTCAATAAGTCAGCATTAAAAATCCCTTCTTTGGAACGGGCATATCAGATTAAAATTGAAAAAAAAAATTGGTGTCTGTGTTACTGTCATTCGCCTTCGACAGAAAGATTCCGATATCAACAGTTCAATGGATGTGCGCTCCCAGTCTGATGCCTATGGCTTTTAACTTTCGACTTTGCCTGACTTCCATTCCAATGTAGTAATCCACTCTACCCAATGTAATTTGGAATGGGTTGCGAAGGTTCTTGATCTGGATCACTGATTACTGCTTTTTGTTCTCAAAGAATACGCAGGAATCTGACTCGAAGTTACAATCTTTGATGAAACCTACAAATCTCAAAATTGATGCGTGTGATACCTTGCTTTTGCTTAACTCCATATAAAATCATAATAAATAGCTGCCGTTCAAAAAGACAATATTGAGTTCGAGCTGAAGGCTTTTCATATCACAACGATATCATTCGACAGGGGCAAAACACGTGTAACTGAGTCCTAGCGTACAAGCAGGGAGATGGTTTCAGCGTAATCGATTATAGGCCTCTAAATAATGGTTGGCCGCAAGTTGTGCCTTATATTTGGTTTGCTGGCATTGTCTTTAGTTTAAAAACTCATTTAAAGCTAAAAAAGTTCGTGTAATCTTTTGGTGTATCGACGATATTCGAAGTGTCGGTTTCTTGCTATGAAAACTCGTAAGTCGTAACTCCTCGCTGGTGGCCCGTTTTCATTCTGCACACTTCTCCGATTGTATAGTTCGAAGAAAGTTTAACAAACACAGCCATGCAGTAACTCTGATCGTCATATGGACTATCTCGGATTGGTATGTAAACGACTTTCAGCACAAATAAAAATCAGTGAATTTTCTCCGATGGAACTAAGAAACTCATCTCGCGAAATTTAACATCAATGATAATCTTCTCGAAGACTCTTCCGGGAAGGTTTTCTTTCTTTCGGAACAGACCACTAGTCCATTGCAGTCGGTGTGTTTCTTTTTTTTTTTAATTTCTCAGCCTTTCGAAGCGCTTTAGTAATAAAGTGCCTTCAATACCAGCACCAACCACCTGCAGCCTGATGCGATCGTGAGCCGGACACTCACAGTAATAGTAATCCAAAATGTCGCCGTCACTTTCACAGCAAGCGTCGCAGGATATGGTTTCACATCACACTTAGGTGCTTAGGAAAAGCATAAACCCCCATCACGAAGACGGTAAGGAATATCCAGTCTTTGATACGGAGTTATAGAAGGAAAGTCGCTGATATTTTAGAAGCATCGGAAAAGGTTCGGTCTGCGGGCGACCTCGAAAGTACTTTAATACAATAGAAGCCCTTACCGAAGACGCAGGTTCGGGTGTTGAAAAATTCTGTTCACAGCTTCGCCTAGGAAGTTGATTGGAGATTTCATTTCATTTATTCTGTCCCACTAATTTGGAAATAAAGTGAAAGCTAACCTTTCCAAAGTGCAGATAGGGACGTGAGTCATACCTAGATTAAATAGCCTCGACAAAAGCTGAGCCCAGAATGAGAATAGACCAGTTTTTGTTTTTCCAATTTTTATCCTCCTTGTGAAAATAGATTTTCCACCTTTCAGTGTAGAGGCAAGGGTTCTGGGTGACACATTAGCGTATCTTCCGCTTCCCTAGGACTACCCCCCTATCCAGAAGATGGCGCACGTCAGTTTTAGGTCCTAGAAAATCCCAAAAGATTTGCATTTTCCACATCGCAGACCTTTGCTTAAATGTAACATTCTCAGCTTTAGCTAGCTCCCATGCAGCGCTTGGACTCAGAGTCGTTCAGACTATTGTCATTGCCAGTCATCCCTATTCGAAGTGGGAGGTAATAGAGGCATTTTTACATGTGCACCCTCGTCCCTTTGTTTCCTACAACATTCAAGATCCTCCCACTCGCTTGTTGTTAACCAGGCTTAGTGCGCGGAAAAACTCATCGACACAAGAAACGCCAACAATTTTCTTCCTCGTGGCCCTATTCCAGATAGAAGCAGAAGGTAAAGTTTCGCCAGCTTTTGCTACACGTTTTCTTCTCCTCTTCGACTGCCCTTTAGACAGTAGTCATTCAAAGCGGCTTCTATAGCCTGTTCAACCTCTTTGGCTGATTAGGACCTCCACAATCCGTGCCTCGACAGCGGTCGAAAAGCGAACGGATAAATATTCACTATTGTGTTAAGTTTGGAGGTTCCTGAGGTTTATTTCAACGTCTAACCTGCGTTCCTTTCAGAACCTTAGGATCTCTGACTGTAGCTACCCAAGTGAATCCGTTTCGCTTGAGCATCTCACTTTCCTTGATTGGCTTTTTTCAGAATGCATATGGTGCACACAGATCCGTCCGTGACGTGGAGCCTGACTTCCATTTATTGCTGTCGAGGTATATTTAAGTTTATACATACTCGTATATCGCCATCCAATCATATTTGGCCAAAGTGATTTAGCTAATTCACTGGAAATCAATATATTATAGTCCGCTCTGGTTTTGGAACGATTCTGTTCTCCCTTTCGATGAGACAATTTTGTTCAGGATTATCGGCAGCTATTTGGTCCATAACGATTCCATCCTTCGCCAACGAACTCTACAAATATTGACAAGGTAGGTAGGTAGGTAAGAGTGGCTGTTGGAAATACCAACCCACTTAGGCCTATTGGCCTATTGTGATGCCACGTGGGTCTATGATACACTTACTAACGGAACCAGTTTGAGCTTATTATGAAGTGTAGGAGACTGTTAATGTCTATATTTTTTAGATCGTTTAGGTCGTTGTAGAAGAAAGCTCCTAAGTGAAGTTTTCTTCTCTGAGGGAGAGTTGTACTTGTACAGAGTAGGTGAGGGATTGTCTCTTCCCCTTCCCCGACCATGCGGCTTCAGCAGAAATCGTTTGTTAAGGCGCCAAGCCTTCTTGCGTGCTTGCCTATGAGGCAGTGTCCAGTAATGACACCTGTGAGATGTTTCCTACTTAGAAGTACCATACTCTTAGAGCGATTCAGATCCAGTTTTGGCCTGATCTCTTTGGTCGCTAGACATGTTGATCCAACAGTCCACCTAAGGTCTGTTCTTTTATTGACATCCAGTTTTAATGTTAATTTGCACGTAGCGATTGGTTTACCTATGCTGCCCTTTTCCGGTAGAATAGGTAGAATGATTCCAATTTTGGCGAGTTCATCGGCTCTACAATTCCCTGGAATGTCTCTGTGGCCTTGCACCCAACAAACTGCTCTGTTGAACTGCTCTGCCATCTCCATAAGAGATGATCGGCATTCAAGGGCGGGTTTAGAATTAAATGAAACCGAGTCCAGGGACGTGATAGCTGCCTGAATATTCGAAAAGATGTGGATATCCTTTGCAGATATTACATTTTTCTTCAGCCAGGACAGAGCTTCTTTAATCGCCAAATTTTCACCTGGAACACTCTAATTTGGAAGAGGGAAAGAGAGGCTTAGACTTTGCTTATCTGAGAAAACACCGCCACAAACTCCGGTATCGGTTTTAGATCCATCTGTGTAGAGGTGGATTGACTTGTCCTCCATGAAAGCATCTTCCTCCCAGAAGGATCTAGAGGGGAAGCTTACATGGAAGTTTTTGTCAAACTAAAGATCAGGTATGGTGTAATCGATGTTCTCTGTGAGGATTTCTAATGTATTAAGAATGTTGGCGTGGCCAAACGAATTATTTTTCCACTGTTTAATCGCTTTAAGGCGAATAGCGGCAGCCGCAGCTACTTGCCTGCTGAATATATCGAGGGGTGCCAAATGAAACAGAATGTCTAATGCCGCAGAGGCATAGACATGCTGTTCTTGGGACTCTGCTTAGTTTAATGCAGTTAACTGCACTATCTAAGGCCGTCCACCAGACGACCACCCCGTAGGTGAGTATCGGTCTTATGACCGAGATGTATAGCCAGTGTGTTATGCGAGGTCGAAGGCCCCATTTATTCCCAATGGTTTTTTATTTCAAGGCAATAAAGCTATTGTAGCTTATTGACTCTTTCTTGAATGGTAGGTTTCCAGTTTAGGTTCTTGTAAAAAATGAGACCCTGATATTTTGCTATGTCGGAAAATACTAAACGGGTACCGTTTATTGAAGAAGGATTGGAATTTTGCATTTCCTGAAAAAGAGGGGGGTTTATTCCCAATCCACAGCGATCTGCCCTGCGGGTCAATCTATTGAGATTTACTTGAAGGAGTTCTTTAATGGTATGAAGATGCTTACCTGAGACAGCTATAGCAATGTCATCCGCATGGGCAATCATCCTGCTACCACCCGCTTCCAGGTATATCAGCAGTTCATTTACTACTATGTTCCAGAGAAGGGCAGAAAGGACACCGCCTTGCAGCGTACCTCTGTTGACACATCTTTTAGCGGAAGTCTCACCCAGTTTGAAGTTGATTATCCTGCTTTTTAGCATAAGACTGATCAGTTCTCCAAGTGAGTCGTCTACCAGCAGGGTTGACAGCGCAGTCGTGATTGCCGATGTGATAACGTTGTTAAAGGCACCCTCTATGTCCAGGAAAGTAACCATTATGTACTCTTTATATTGTAGGGATCTTTCGATGTGAATGCAGAGCTGTTTCCACCGACTTTCCTTTACAGTAGGCATGTTGAGGCGTTGACAGAAGTCTGGGATCAATTTTAGCTCGTATATGGATATCAATCAGTCGTTCTAGAGTTTTCGGAAGGAAAGATGATAGACTTATAGGTCTGAGGTCCTTTGGGACAACATGAGAATATTTTCCGGCTTTGAGAATAAAAGCTACATTGACTTCTCTCCGTGACAGTCGAATGTGGATAAGTTGTACACAGCTCCTCATAATATTTTCTAGCGCAGGCAGAATAATATCTGAAGACCTCTGTAGCTCGGCAGGTATTATACCGTCCGGACCAGCAGACATGTATGGCTTGAAGCTATACAGCGCCCAGAGCAGTTGGTCTCTTGTGATTAGACCATGAATTTTGGTCTCGGTTGCAGTAGGCATATTTGGGTTGCTACTGGCAGCGAATTAGGAGTTACCTGGAAAGTGGGTGTCCAGTAGCAGGTAGAGTGATTCATCACTTGAGGATGTCCAAGAGCCATCGGTTTTTTTCAAACAGCTAGGCATCATAGGATTTGTAGAGAGGATTTTTCTTAGCCGCGATGAGTCAGAGTTTCTGTGCTTTTTTTTACAGAATGATCTCCAGGATTGTCGCTTTGCCTTCCTCTGTTCTTTTTTGAATAATTTGAGGGATTCTTTGTATGAGTGCCTGTCAGTCACTTTTCTTGTGCTTTTTTCTACATTGAAAAGTTTTCTGCAAGTGTTTCTGAGCAGTCCCAGTGCTGATGTCAACAAATGGGGCTTTTTTTTTGCTTCTCGGTTGAATGAGAGGGCAGGAAGCGTCCATAGCCAGATTGAGAGCCAGAGTGAATTCATTGACTTTCATGTTATGCTCATTGGTGTCACGTGGAGGACTTGATAGTTCAGAGGATAGCGTTTCTGACAGTATTCCTCTGTATTTTGGCCAAACAATTTTCCGGTAGTTCCGGAAAAATATTGACAAACTTCGAACTATTATTATAGAGTATCGTTTCATAGTCCCATCAATTTTTGCTTTGCGTCAAGGATTCTAGATTTCGCTTGCAGTAAATAAATAAATCTGAATCTAGTAACTTCGTCCCTTAAAGCAAAAAAACAATGAATCCCACCAATTCCTATTGTCTCCATTGGCCCACATAAGCCAATATGAATGTATTCGCCCTTCTCAGAACTGTGCTTCTGAAGGAGAGAGTGAAGTGTAGCAGTAGAGTTTATCATGTAGCTTAGTTCCTTTGTGGCCTGGTCCTTCAACGTCCATGGTCTTATTATTTGAAATTTTGATACCATAATGCTCTCCATCACAAGAAAATATCACAAATCAGTCAAAACGAAATTTTGTGTATCTCATTGTCACCGAATCAGCTTACCACAGGTCACCACAGTCTGTCGAAAGAAATATGAACGTTTTCACATCGGTATCTGATTTCCTTGCAAATGTAATTTTGACAAATGCATTTCCATAGTTCGCCTGCTTATTTGCGACAAATTTTTAAATATTCTGATCTTTAGCGTTCTAATAGTTAACGTGCTTTTGATACCAATTTATTGTCGTCTATGTGGCACTGCAGTCCGGGGTGAACCTAGGCCTCAACCAACAAGCCTCTACAAACAGAACAATCTACTGCCATCTGTATCTGCTTCGCTGTCATTAAGGTTAAGACTGGAAGATTCTTTGGGTCAGGACTGTGGTGTCCAAATTCTGAACATATTTCAGCCATCTCAGACATTGGATCCGTATATACTTGAATAGAGTGGTGGTGCTGTACATAGAGTGTTCGTGATCGAATCTCTTCCTCCATCTTCCATCAATACAAAGTGTTCGAAAATCACTCGCCGTGTCATTCTCTCAAAATGGTCAAATGGTTCTGTATCAGTTTTCAACAAGATTTAAACCTCTGCGCCATAGAGCAGAACCCGAATGGTACGGGTATTTTATCAAGACAATTGGTCTTACAAGAGCGGTCTCTGTTACTAATCTGTTGCTTCATGAGCGTAAAGAAAGAGCAATTTATAGGAGTAAGTGTGCGTCTATTTTTTGAGCTCATGTTGCTGCTTCAATAACTGCGGAATAAACGTAACTAGGTGAAGCCCTTAACTATCTAAGAGTCTATAACTGCCAACGATGACGTTCTTTCGAAGCCCCTCATTGTCTGCGGTTTTTTCTGATGACAGGATGTACTTTATTTGGGCTCGTCTGCCTCAATGACCGCTTCTGCGTCAATATACACGAAAGCTTCACTGACGTTTTGTTGTGCTCTCCACTCACATCAATGTTATCCACGTACGTAAATCACCGACTTAAAAAAGTCGTGTCGCTTTTGTTGGCGAGTTTGCGAGTCTTTTTACGCCGATGTTAAAAAAGTCTCCTGACAGCACGTCGAATTGCCTAGAACCTTTCCTGACGTTGAAGGGCTCTGTTAGGTCATTACTGACCTCAGAAGGTCAGAAATGTCCATAGTTATTATGCACAATCTGACGAGTTTGGCAGTGGTCTCAATACTAGACATGGTACTGCATAGTACATCCCTATGCATGCTGTCATATGCGGTTTTGAAGTCCGGAAGTATAATAGATGGTGTGTGTCGATTTGAAATTCCACTATTTTTTCCAATATTTCTCGTAGTGTGTGTATATTTCTTATATTATATGTATATTGCCCATTGATATCTATAAAGGGGTCTTACCGTCAGTCAAATGGATCATATTGCGATCGAGGCAAGCACTCCTTTAGTGTTTTGTCCGAATCGATTCGGACCATTATCTTGCTGTAGCCAAGACACGGATGTGGATATCCGGTAAAAGTCCAAAGCCAGCTACAATTGCAAGAGACCGGCCGGGCAATCAGAGAGGCTACTTGTGATATACCGGGTTTCAACTCGCCCAATCAAAACAGGCAAATCTAGAAAAATCACGTACGAGTATTCATATATCGGCCTGGCAAGAAAGAATAAGAGGGGCTCGAAAACGAGAAAAGCAACTGCACAAGAAGCGCTCGAATTGGTGAGCGTGGTGGCACAGTAGAACGATTGAGAATCTGGAACGATTATTTCTGAACGTTGTTACGGGGTGATGACGAATAATATCCCACCGTAATTCTGCCTGTGCGAAAAGAGACAGTGTTTCCGTCATTTCCGTTGATGGGACCAAGATGAAATCAGTTTCCCAGTCTGAGTCTGATGGCTTAACTGCCGAGCAGTTTAAGGCAGCAGCTGATTATTGTATACGGAGTAAGAAGGGAGATCCTCTGAACTGCACAACTATAGAGGAATAAGTCTCTTCAGCATAGCGTATACAATCATGCCTGCCGTATTTTGTGAATTCCTATGACCCTTCGTCAACAGTCCAACCGGCCCAGATCAACCTGGTTTTAGGATAGGAAAATGCACCCTAAATTAAATTTTCGTACTACGGCTGAACATGAAAAAACCCCAAGAGTTCCAATGCTACACACACCACTTCTTCATCGGTTTCGAAGGCACATATGACAGTGTCTATGCAGAGCTGCGTCTAGTTTTGGCATTCGTGTCAAGCTAATTCAACTATGCAGAATGACGATGGAGAATGCAGGCTGCTTAATGTAGGTCGGTAAGATCTTCATCATTAGGAGATGACTTAAACAGAAGCGGCAAAGATATGTTTATCGGTCAATGAACGAGTAACGACGCATGTGCTATCAACAGAAAGGGACACATAAAATTGACGCCTAGGACAAAACGCCAGCAAAGGCAGCTACAAATTTAAGTAATTAAGGGACTCCATGTATCTCGGCTCTGCCATCAACTCCTGTAATGATACCAGTGCAGAAATCATGAAAAGAATCACTCTTGCTATACGCTGCTTCTTCGGGATAAGAAGGTAAATGAAAATGCTTTCGAGAGAAGAGTTCTTCGAATAATTTTCGTTCCCGTTTACATAAATGGTGAGTGAAAGATACGTTTAAAAGAAAAACTGACCTCATCAGAAAAGCTCGGACAAAACGGCTTGGATCAGGTCACTTTGAACGCTTGTGCAATCCAGATGCACCACACAGTATAGAACTACCTCATCTTAGGTCATAAAGGGGACCACAGCCAACTTCATTTGCGCAGCTGGATGCAACTTGCAATTGACTGAGCTGGCTGGAAGGACATGTTAGCTGAGGCCCTAGTCCATCCCCAACTAGGTGAAGTAACTAAGTTTTATTTCGCATCATTCTAAAATAACCCACGTATATGTTGCTTAAACATCGCTCTGTTTATTCTGAATACTCTCTAGGAACCCCATTAGTTCTCTTGCAGATTTGCAATCAAAAACGTATGACAAGTAACCCGCGTCAATGAATACAAACAAAATTGCCAATGCCTTGCCGTCAAGTTGTGTCTCATTTGATTTAACCTGCGGTCTTACTTGCTGCGTCCATAAATTCTTTACTTCGAAGGACTGCATTTAGCTGAAATTTCCATGCTCAGAGAGATTCAATCGATGTGACAAAATCGAGTGCTCCAACACTGGTTTTTATATTATTTTTTCCTGTTGAACTACGCGTATTTAAACCTGGTATAGTTATTTACTTTTCGTGAATAATTGTATGAAAAAAAAAAAATATTCCTGGCGACCTGCTATTGGATTCTTTGACAGAACGCTCTTCATAGTCATTAAATAACCCTCAGTCAGTTAAATTTAAATGATTGCCTAATTTTATTTAAGCCAGCATACGTCCCCCTATTTGAAGGCCTAACGACGACAGGACACTTTGTCATTTACCAAAACGTGTTACATCCTCTATGGAGACTATAAATTATGTTGACACGATCATCCCAATTTCCTAATTTAACTTTTAGGATGTTCCATTACAATCCATAAAGGGTGGGAAAACAGAAAATTATTGCAACTGTAGCATCATAGCTGGAGGACTTGAAAACCAATAATAGAAACCATCCTATCAGCTAGCCGTCCAATTGCAAGTCACATTTTATTACATTGTTTCGCTGTGACCGGCATTCCAACGAAGTGCAACGCTGGCCGCGATATTGTCCCGCTGACATGTCATTTCCGCTTGAAATGTGGCTGGTGGATGGTGTTCATTAGAATTTTCGCAATGTACGAGTGCAATATTCAACCCGCAATAATTGACACAATGACAGTCCAGCGGAAATTAATTATTCCAAGAGAGAAGCACCAAGAGCATGCCGACACAGTCGATGGACAACAAAAAGGTTGGCTCCGAAACACCTTTCCCCTTGTAATCATCATCATCATGAGAAATGGGGCAAAATGAAGTTCCGTGTATCTATAGTTGAAGAAGGCCTCTAAGCTCCGCAATATTAGGTGGATGCAATGTGTACTCATGTCAATACATGGAATAGTAGAAGCTATGTATGAGTACATAGTGGCGGGTTTAACATACTCCAGCTGTAGTTACAGGAATCGTGGCTTTGATGTCCCTGCGGATACATAAATATTGAGAACGCAGGTGTAATTTATCCTAGAAAATATGGTGTATCCAGTCGAAGGGATAACGGATAAACTGCACTACGATAATGCTGGTTTGGTACACACGGCACCGTTGGGAAATTAGTTACCATGCATACGAAGGTTTGGTAAAATTTTCTTAGCGGTACCGACTCCCTGATTAAAAATATCGGTTTACTGTGGTAAGATTGATTTTTCTACTGCTAAGTCCCGACTGTTGCGTGCCGTTGTTAGGTTATTAGCTTATAGGGATGTTTATGTCAATTTTGAGGCAAAAAAAAAAACACCTGACCATATTGCAAGGACTAAGTGGTGAGGTTTCACTCGGTCTTATAATACCTTGAGTATTTAAGGTTGTTGCCTGCTAATATATAGAAGGGTCTTACAATTCAGAGGTTATCTTTGGATCTGAGATAGAGTCTTCGCTTTATGGATGCCTCGATTTGTAGATGTTTTTTACTAGTGTGACCCAACCATCTATTAAAAGCGGCTTTCTAACCAGATCGTTCGACCTAAAAACCTGATTTAGATGAAGAAGGGCAAAACATCATCATCCAACAATATCTTCGTCAAAAGATAAAGAATCTTCTATTAACCAAGCTTGAAAAAGAGGTAGTGGCTGATAGATATATACAATAAATACATACTACGAAATAGCCGCCGTTCGTTGGAACTCCAGATGAAGCATAAGAGCCCTCTACTCTCTGCACTAGTCACAGCATTAAGACCGTTATGGTAGGAAGTTCTCATATTGAGTTTTGTTATATGAGAAGGAATAAGGAACTCATGTGTACAGAGCAAGTAGAGTGATAAGCATTAGTGCATGTTTACATATGAAACAGTGTGCAATGATGACGTATATGCCATCTGACAAGAGCCAGCTCTGTTTCGCCCCGGGACATGTTGAACTATTTGTCCACCCAACAAAAGTGAACATTGAACTGCTCTGACATCTCCTTAAGAGATGATTAGCAATCTTAAGCTACTTTAATTTTTTTGAAGGTAGATAATTATGATTTTTAGTTATCCGATATAGTGCCAATGCCGAGTGTTCAGCTAGATGCAGGAGAGTCCATTAAAGGTTTGAAAAGTATGTCTCTAATTAGGTGCTACAGGTGCCAAAGGTTCGGCTATACTAGTAAGTGTGGTTCGTACAGTAGCCACTGTGTCTTATGGTGGGATAACCACGATTCAGAGGCTTGCATCAAGAATTTTAAAGAAAAAAAATATAAAGTAAAAAAAGGAAGTATTGAATCGCAAAAAAAGAATAGCTATTAACGATAACAAGCATGTTTTCTTTAATGCAACGACTTCCATAAGAAATTGTAAATTCCATATCAAGATCTTAAAAAAAAAAACGCAATTCCAATGGCCAAAATACAGCCAAATTTAATCCATCGAAGACAAAATGTTCACATACTAGATGGAGTGAAAAGTGACATTCTTGACCTCCAGAATGCAAAAAAGGTTATGGTGTCTTGAAGTCCGTTCATATTTCGGCAGACATGCCAAATTTCAGTGCGATACTGTCTTTAGTTTTGTTTTGACAGCTGATTGTTGTTGACGTATTTGGCATCATGTTGAGTATGGACAAAAACGATTTTCGTTCTCTCATAAAACATTATTTTTTGAGAAGCAAAACGGCGAAGGAAACAAAAGAAAAGTTGGATAAATATTATGGGGCTAATGCTCCGTCAGATTACACCGTCAAATATTGGCTTCGAGAGTTTCGTGGTGGCCGCTACTCCACTACCGATCAAGTCCGCAGCGGCAAGCCCTCCGATGCAGTTACAGAGGACAATGTCAAAAAAATACATAAAATGGTGTTGGCTGACCGGAAAGTGAAGGTGCGCCAGCTAGTAGATACCACAAAGATTAGTATTGAGCACACACGCCATATTTTGGGCAATATTCTGAATATGAAAAAGTTTTCCTGCCGCTGGGTGCCGCGAATGCTCACTCCTGGCCAAAAACACGAACGCGAGAGCACTTCGAAAGAGTGTTTGGATTTGCTGATGCGGAATCGGGCGGACTTTTGGCGTCGATTGGTAACTGGATTTCGATCCTCGGACAGTTTTCTCTTCCCAAACCTCAAAAGATGGCTCATCATTAAAAAATTCAGCTCACGCGAGAAAATCATCGACGCCACGGAGGAGTATTTTGCAGACCTTACGGAAAATTACTTTTCCGTAAAAATCGCTGGAATAAATGTATCAAACTAAAAGGGGACTATATTAAATAATATAAAAAAACATTTCAAAAAAAAAATTTTTTTAATTCCCAAGGAAGTCACTTTTCACTCCATCTACTCGTAACATACTCGTAGTACATAGAGTTTGTTGCTTCCATTGTTGTAGGGGTTTTTGTCTGAAGCTACGTTCATGTAATTATGTGTGCAATAGCATACCATTCAAATGGCGCCTCGGCTCCGCTGACAGTGCTTCGAGCGGTTGGTTAAATTTTTGATGACTCGGTCCAACCTGTAAGTCATAATTCCGGCAATAGCGTGTCGAATGTCGACCTCGAACTCTTCCAACTCGTTGGACGCAGCTCGGATATGATGTTCTCTAGCTGGGACCACAGAAAATCGGCTAGCATCGCTCTACATACCTCTAGGTAGGTAGGTACGTAGATAAAAGTAACCGTTGGAAAGACCAACACACTTCGGCCTATTAACCCTTTACCACGTGGATCTATGATCCTCTTACTCATGGAACCAGTTTGAGCTTATGATGAAGCGTAGACTTTTTACGTCTATATTCTTTAGATCGTTTAAGTCATTATAGAAGAAAGCTCCTAAGTGAAGTTTTCTTTTCTATTCTTTACTTGTACAGAGTAGGTGGAGGATTGTCTCCTCTTCCTCCTCGTCAATATTGCTTCTACAGAAATCGTTTGTAGAGACGCTAAGCCTTCTTGCATGCTTGCCTATAAGCCATTGTCCAGTGATGACACCTTTGATAGCGCTGATATGTTTCCTATTCTGAAGGATCAAACTCTTAGAGCGACTCAGATCCAGCTTTGGCCAGATCTGTTTGGGCGCTAGACATGCAGGTCCAACAGTCCATCTAAGGTCTGTTCTTTTATTAGCATCCAGCTTTAATATTAATCTGCAAGCAGCTATTGGTATACCTATTCTACCGTAGGGCGAGTTCGTTCGCCCTACAATTCCCTGGAATGTCTCTGTGGCCCGGCACCCAGGTTGGCCTGCTCTGCCATCTCAGAGAGTGATGATCGAGATTCAATGGCGGTTTTAGAATTTAATGAGATTGAATCCAGTCACTTGAGAGCGACCAGACTATCCGAAAAGATCCGGATATCCTTAACATCGCTTTATACCTGAGACTAATGACGGTAACGGTGCCTCCTTCTTCATTTCAAAAGAAATCAGGTCCGGTGATGCCTCCATGCCATAAACCGCACCAAACAGTCAATCTTTGTGGATGCATTGATGCTTAGCCGAACACTTGTCGCTCCAATAACAGCAATTTTATTTGTTGACATAGTCGCTGAGCCAAAAATGAGCCTCGACGGAGAAGATGATTTTTTGACCATAATCCGGATCTGCGGCCAACATTTCGAGATCCCATTTAGCGAAATCTCGGCCTTGCTTATAGTCGTCTGGTTTCAATTCATGCGTCAGCACAATCTTATATGAATGTAGGCCCAAATCCAACTGCAAAATAAGCCGGGTTGATTCCGGCAATGCCAAATTCAACTGATCGACGCCGGTTGCTATTTTTTCTGCACCAATCTCTATCTGGTTGGTAGCTTAAGATCCAAGAGAGTGTACCCACGCTTAAAATTTTCCACAGTGCGACGAATTGCCTGCACGCTGTAGCCATGATGACGACCGACCTCACGGCGAAATTCACGTTGCGTTTTTTTTTTTTTATAAATTAGCGCGCGCTCAAGGGGTTGAGGTACCCTTAAAATGTTTGCACTTAGCGGCGGGCAAGGAAATTTAGGGAGGAAAGAAAGATAGTTACCGGTGTACGTTGGTTTTATATGTCTCAATGTTATAATCACTAGGAAATAGAGAGCTCGGCAGGGCATTCCACAAGCGAGCTGTTCTGCTTAGGAACGAATCACGATATTTCAGAGTATGTCCGAAAGTGGGCTCGATGGCGAGACGTGTGTTACGGTTAAAGGTTGGAAGGGGTGGAATTCTACTGGCGATTTCTATGGAGCCCTAGTGGTGGAAATAGCGATAAAACAAAGTGAGACACGAGACATTTCGTCAGTGTTCGAGGGTGTCCATTGCCTGAGTGATATTGGTATCAGCTATGAATTTTATCGCACGGTTTTGAATCGAATCTAGCAGATGCAGAAATATTTTAGGAGCACCTGACCAGATGTGAGCATTGTACTCCAATTTTGGGCGGATGAATGTTTTATATTGTGGGCAGATCAGAAGGGGAAAAATATTCCTTTCATTGTTCGAGAAAACCTAGATATTTCGCAGCATTTTTGGCGACATCCAATATGTCGTGAGCAAAGGAATAAATTGGATTAGAAGAGGCAGACAAGAGATCATTGATAAAAATTAAAACGAGTGTCGGAGACAGAACGGAGCCCTGGGGTACACCAGAATTTAATTTGTGTATATCAGACTTGAAACAATCCAAGACAACTTGAATTGAATGTTGAGAAAGGTAATTTCTAACCCATTGAAGAAGAGAGCCGTCGATCCCAAGAGCACACATTTTCGACAAAGAGAGCCTGATGCCAAATTCTGTCAAATGCCTTAGAAATATCAAGTGCAACCATCTTGCTTTCTCCAGATTGATGAACGGTTTGATTAACTTTTTCGGTGAGACATGCCATCAAATCACTAGTGGACCTGTTGCTACGAAAACCATATTGCCGGTCATTAAGAAGTTTTCGTGTTTCGAGATATTTCATGAGCTGACGGTTTATCAGCGTTTCCATGACTTTGGAAAGAAGGGACGTAAGTACAATGGGTCTTTATGAGGAGAGAGAAGTAGATTCGCCTTTTTTAGGGACGGGCTGGACAAATGCTGTTTTCCATCTTCTCGGAAAGAGTCCTAAGGAGTAGGATTGATGAAAAAGGTTACGCAGTGGTTTTGCCAGCGAGGAAGAACATCTCTTCAGAAGGAGGGGAGATATGACTTTTGGACCAGCGGATTTATGAATGTTAAGAGCTTTAAGAAGTCTTGATACTACAAGAGTGCGAAAGTGGATTTGACCTATTGATGATTCGACGCACTCAAGTGTAGACAGTCTGGAAATGTTGGACTGGCCGCAAAGTGTGCATCAAGCATATTAGCCTTGTCCAAAGTGCTGACAGCCAGAATGTCATTGTAAATGAGCGTTGGGATGGAGGATGAGTCAGAATTTCTAATATTTTTGACGAACGACCAGTTATTTTTACTATCGTTGGGACATTGTAATATTTTTTGTCTCAGTTTTTAGTTGTATTGGAATTTTACACGTTTAAGAAAGGCGTTGCAATCATTTCTAGATCGTTTGAACTTTTTTCGGTTTTCCTCTGTTGAGCTGGTCGTGAAGGACCAAAAACACATTTCTCTAACCCTGACAGCCTCTTTACAGCTCGAGTCGTACGATTCCTTTTCTTTTGGTCTGATACTATTCATCCTATGAAGGATAAAGTTTCTCATTCCAAAGAGAATGGTGTCTGTGATTATATCAGCAGCGGCATCCATTACTTATCAGAACATACAATAAAACTAATCAAAGCTCGTAGCCAATGGCTAAGATAACTCAAACGAATTTTTCACAGACACCTCAATAAAACTATCCTTGAGAATCAAATGATATGCAAAATGATAAAACAAAATATACATAAATATACATACATAGAATTTACGCAAGGCTGCGAAACATAAAGCCTTTAAGGAAATTGATATGATCACATGCAGATAATTTTTTTATAGTGACGTCTCTAGAAAAAGTCAATAACGGACTAACGCTGCTTGATAGTCAAGCAAAGTTAAATGTCTTTAAATAAGATTTTTCTTCCCTTTACACAGAAAAGATACCGTCATTCGATCCCGATTTGACGAATGAAATTTGCATCGTCGTCTCACAGTTTAATGACCAAAACGCATCCTCTTTGACAACATTAACCTCAACCTAACTTGCGATCAATCCTAGTACACATCTCTGCTCACTTGCCCTCAAAAAATTCAACTTCTACGTACAGGCCTCACCAATAAACATTCCTCCGGTATAGACAACTTTTCGAATTTCATCTTGAGGGAAAGTTGTCACCCTCTCGATCCAATACTGTCCAACGATTGTATAAACAATGAAATAAATCAATTGCGTCCCATCTCACTGTTATCGAATATTGGAAAACTTTTTGAAAAGTTTTGACAGAAAATATACAATTCGGTTTTCGAAGAGAACTCTCCACAGAACATTTAATACTTCTTCAATCTGACAAAATAGTCCTAAACTTAGGAGCTAATAAATGCACGCTCAGTCTGAATATATGGTAAACCTGGAAAAAGCATTCGATTCGGTCTGATACAATTATCTTCAATGCAAATTGATTAAATTAAATTTTCCCATCTCAAGTCTTTGTAAAGAATCGTTTTCCTGTGCTTATTAAGGCAGAAGAATTAAATATGTTTCCTATCAACCTATCAAACCAGGAATTCACAAACGATCAATATTTGATCCAAAATTGTTTAAGATTTTTCCCTCTGATTTCCCATTTCAAGATCCCATGGACTCCGAATTAGGTGCAATCCTATATGCAGATGATACAATTATCCTTGCGAGTGATACAAAACCACAAAATGACCTTTTTTTTATAACTCATGTTCAAAGGGTTATCAATCCTTAGAAACTTAGGGAGGGAGAAAAGGTAGGTACCAATGAATGTACATTGTTCTTAAATATTTGCAAGCTATAACGACTAGGAAATAGAGAGCATGGCAGGGCTTTCGAAAAACGAGTTGTACGACTTAGGAACGAAACACGATATTTCAGAGTACGTCTGAAAGAGGGCTTGAGGGTTTACTGATGAGCATTCATAGCGAGATGTGTGTTGTTGAGTTAAGAGCTTGAAGGGGCGGAATCCTACAGGCGATTTCTATGGAGTGCTAGTGGTGGAATTAGCAATAAAATAGAGAGAGACACGAGACATTACGTCGGTGTTCGGGGAAGCCTATTGTCTAAGTGATATTAGCATAACCTATGAGTTTGAATCTTGGGCGTTTAAATGCCTTATACTCGTATATTAAGACCAGAACAGAGGGGGTGCAATTTGTAAAAAAGAAGTCTCCATAAAATTACCATCTACCTAAGAAACCCTCTTTATTATTGGCAGAACTGCCACTAATAGGTCAGATGTTATCATTCATAAGAGAACTAGTAGGACAACATAAAAAGCCATGCTATGGTAGTTGAGTACGTCAGACACCACGCGAAGAATGTGGAAAATGAACAATTCTCAAGATAAATCTCCTCACGCCCCATAAAAAACAAGCCAGTCCAACAAAACACCAAACACGAAGACACCGTGTAAACACACGAGCTATCTAAGAATGGGACGCCTGTAATGGTATTATAAAGCTGCATCGAAACCAAGCTACATATGTGAGAGAGTTGTAAAACGTAGACAATGGTCCTGCTTCTGGCTTAGATGAAATGAAATACGGGAATAAAGGGATTTCATTAGTGGATGCATCGCTAAGACTAAAGAAGCCCAGAAGAGTTTTTAATTTAAGATCGTCCCACCTTATGAAGTGGCTCAAAATTCCAAACCTAGCAATGCCAAATGATTACATGATGTTGAAAAACTACAAGTGGTTCAATTCCTTTATCAACTTTCGGCGCAGGCCAGACACTTACAGAGTTAGCGCTTCGCGTTGTCGTAATCACTTTCCCAGTAAGCGTCACACGTCGTCCTGTCATTTATACCCCCACACTAAAGTTCTAAGCAAAAGCGTAGCAAGCCGTCATGAAGCCGATAAACAGCCTGCAGCCTTTCTCAACTCAACTAAATGGAAGCTCTAGCCTAGGAAGCAGGCAGAGTTTAAAACTCTCCTTTGAGTCTTGAATAGCAAGTTCATCGGCGATTTCCTATTCCGTGTACCCATTGCGACCTGGGACCCAAACGACTGAAATCTTGCATTTTCGAACTAGCTTAGAAGTCATAATAGGGCTTCGCAAGGCTCGAGGCACAGCTTGGCTGTCGCTATAGATGCAATTGCTTCATCCATTCTACCGATTCTTCACAATATTGTTTGTTACAATCAGGACATTAACATTAACTAACAGTGAAATCTAAAATTGTCGTTCTCCAGAAAGATACTACCGCCGCATCCTTAATCGGTTTAGGAGCTATCTGTGAAAACTTGACTATATTCCTTTTCTGAAGTGTGTTGTGCTAAAGAGCACTGCACTTCAAACGGTAGATGGCGTCCACAGTATATATGAGCGAGAAATTCAAAAGTACGTCTAGATGAGAGTCAAGTGTGTGAGGGAAAGCCCATATGCAGCGGAGATAAACCGCTTTTTGGAGTCGGCAGGTGTGACAAGTTTTCGTGAAAGCTTGTTCCACCCGATAAACGACGCACAAGATATAGTTGGCCGACCCATAGCTGCATAGATCCGCATGACATTTCTCGGAGATTCTTTTTTTTTTTTTTTAAAGAACTTAACACTCAAGAGGGTATTACTATGTACTCTTAAAATGCCGGAACACGTTTTAAGTTTTTCGGAAAATTGGATAGAGAGAGAGAGAAAGATGTTTGGGCTCAGTGGTTATTTCGCTCCATGGGTGGCATCCAACATTTTATTTGAAGACTAAATTACTAGGGTAAATTGGACTTGATGTTATATTTAGGCAACCATTCATCTCACAAGATTTTAGTTGCCTGAAAAAGTCTTTCGGTCACGGATGGTATTGAACCCCGAACCGTCCGATTAGGAAGCCAATACACTACCACTTGAGCCACGGCAACCCACCCACGGTAATAAGCTCCATGTCTTGCCGAAAGCACCCTTCGAATGACAGAAGGCGGACACCACCTTGGGGGTTTTCGATACAACTTATTTAATCCAAAGAAGATTGTTATCCAGGATGACATTCTGTTACTTAGCTCCGTTGGAAAGTTCTCGTTGAGAGAACAACTTTAGTATAGAGAGGACTGACTGAAAGCCAATTTCTAGTACACCAATCGTCGATCATTTCTAGGATCTGTGCTGGACAATACCATACATCATATGCATATACTTAGGATAGACGTCAGAACAATTAAGAGCGTTATGTTATAAGTCGACTTACATACACCATAGCAATGAATACGTTATGCTACTTTGCGGGAAACCTCGGTTTACACCCGCCATTTTATATTGGCTGCACTCGGCATCTGCAAAGAGTTTCCTATTCGTCAGCATTGCTTTTATCCACAAAACTAGTGATTCGTCTACACCATGTTGTTAGGCCGAGTTCTACATGCCGTCAAAAGTTCCATTGTCTTGTTGAGCGTGACTTTAATTCTGCCGAGGCGATTTTGAACAGAACTCATACAGAATCTTCTTCGTTGGTAGACTTGTTACATCTTAGACAGATTACGCATTCGCACAGTAGTTTTGCTCATATGGAGCTCTATTGCACTTCGACATCAAGGAAGTCAGACTAACACGAGGGTTGTTTGAAAAGTTTCCGACCGCAACGTAAAGATAGCGGCACTCACTAGTTGTGCATCTTTTGACAGTTACTTACCGAAGTTTCAGTGATTTGGGCCGATCAGTTTTTAGTTGACAGTCGTTTGAGTGAGTCGATGTGAGTGTTTTTTGTGAAAAGGGAAAAAATTGAGTATCGAGCTGTTGTTAAATTCTTGTTTTTGGAAGGCAATACGCCTACGCAACTCAAAAATGATCAGAGAATACTGTGTACGATCATTAAAGACTTGTGGAAAATGTTTTCGGAACTGGTGAAGTGAACTATTTCGATAAGAGAGCACATGCCTATCCACAGATACCAGAAGAAAAGAAAGCAAACACAGCGATATTTTGAGTTGACAAACGTATATAATTATATCTACCCTTTACCGGGAAAAGCCGAAAATGCAGACTGGTACAATAGCAAGATTGTTTGTAATATTATCAACATCTTATGAATGCCAAGGATCATGTTAGATGAGAATCAGCTCAGGTTATTGACCATTTGGCCAACAGGGCGACGGTTTAAAATATGAATAGAAGTTTAAAAACAGACAATTTTCGAATTCATGTCGACTCCTTCAGCAACTGCAGCTAAGACGCTGAAGAAGAATAGCCCCGTGACCATTGAGGGTATACCTGAACAATTTTTTTAAGCCAAATACGCAGCCAGATACATCCAAGTCCATTTAAGTCTTAACACAACCAGCCGAAGAAATTCAATTTGCTGTATCACAGAATGTAACAAGCTATATCTCGTGTTCTCCTGCATATGGCCCAAATAGTTGCAAAGATAATCCCTTCAGTCAACTCCTTCATATCTGGTGTCAGTAGCCTTTTTTTCGACTGGGAATATTCTTAAAATCTATACGAGACAGTACGTCGAACATATACTCCTGGGGCCAAATCGTCTCTTCCGTGAACGTATGACTCGTCACGTAAAAACACACATTCCGGATTATGTCATCCGTGAATGAGCACTTTTGTTTACGTGAACGTACTCATTATTTCGATACGTCATTCGATAGTCAATTTGGTGACGGAATTATTTAAATTTCAGCAGTAAAATGGAGAGAATGTAAGTATTAGTTATTTTAAGTTGAAGATTTATTAATTTTGTTATTCTTAAGGCCAAATATAAATATGGCTGATTTTATGCAGGAGCATCCGGACTTAGCGAAAGATATAATACCGAATAGTCAGCAGGGGAAAATTGCAGCACTAAGGCTTTGGAAGGAATTAGAGATAAAACTTAATTCCGTTGGTCCACCGGTAAAAGATGCAAAATTGTGGAGAAAGGTATGTGGATAAATATGTATAAAAAGATTTTTAATTAAATAGTTGTTTTTTTCAGGTTTTTGCTGATCAAAAGTACCAGGCTAAAAAAAAAATTATCGTTTTACAAAGTTGCTTAACGTAAAACTGGGGGTGGACCTTATGAACAAAGATTCCTTAGCCAAGCTGAGGAACAAATCGTTGAGGCAAGCTGTAGAAGGCCTTCGGAATGTAAATACATTTGGAGTGTCACAAAATATTAAAGCAACATTGTGCATTCACCCCGGATTTGGTCATCCGAAGACTCAAATGAAATGTCTGCATTTAGGAATAAAAGAGAAGACAAAGAAAACCGTGATGACCCTACAGATATACCACATGCAGCAAAAAGGGTCCAAGAAAGGATAGCAGCAATGTGCAAAATAAAATTCGTAATTTAAATATAATCGTAAGTGACCCCAAACTTGTTCTCCTTAAAGAAAATATAAATGCTGGCATTGAATTTAAAAAAGAAATAAGCCAAAAATTAGACAAGCTAATAGCGATTGAGGAAAAGGTCTTAAAAATTAAAGAAGAAAAACATGCCATGAATATGGGAGCGAAAAAAGTCGAATTAGAAATAAAGACGTTAAAACTTGAACTTTTAAAGTCTTCCAAAAATGTTTAAGCATTTTATGTATTTATATTAGTCACACTTCCTTATTTATTTATTTTTTCCTTTTTTTTTGTTTTTATCACAAAAATATTGAAATATTTTTTTTTACAAGTTAAAAGACTGAATTCAATTTTTTAGTTTTTTCTTTAATGTAAATAGCATCTGTAACAATTTTGAATTTTTGATTATTTTTATGTTATGGGTCCGCCAAAAATGTTTTTTTTTGAAAATGCTATAAAAAAAAACTGCTGAATATTTTCTCAAATTTCTTTTTTTATTTGAAAGTACAATCCTTCCGATTAATAATGGAAAATAATTTCATTCAAATGGCTGCCTCGGCTGGCCATGCAGTAGCCTACACGATCGGTCCAATTTTTAAGCACATTATCGATTGTGTGCAGCTGTATTTCACCAATGGCTTCACGAATATTGTCCTTTAAAGCGTCAATTGTCTCTGGCTTGTCGGCGTAACACTTATCTTTTACGGCACCCCACAAATAATAGTCCAACGGTGTCAAATCGCAGCTCCGGGGTGGCCAAACGACATCAGCTCTGCGGCTGATAATGCGATCTTCAAAAACAGGGCGCAAAACATCGAGTGTAGCTTCGGCTGTGTGGCACGTAGCGCCGTCCTGTTGAAACCAAATGTTGCCAATATCCTCCTCTTCAATTTTTGTGAACAAAAATTCGTTCAACATGGCCCGATAACGATCGCTATTGACTGTAACGGCCAGTCCTTGCTCATTTTCGAAGAAAAATGGCCCAATTATGCCTCTGGACCAAAATCCGCACCAAACAGTGACTCGTTTTGGGTGTATCGGCTTTTCAATGTATGCGTGCGGGTTTTCTGTGCCCCAAATGCGACAATTTTGCTTGTTTACATACCCGCCAAGATCAAAATGAGCTTCATCTGAAAAGATGATTTTTTTGGCAAAATCGGCATCTTCTCTAAGTCGATCGCAGGCCCACTTAGCGAAGCGAAAACGCATTGGATGGTCAGTTGGCTTCAACTCCTGAACCAATTGGACTTTGTATGGCGTCATACCAAGGTCTTTATGCAAAATTCGTCTCAATGATGTCTCCGAAATGTTCAATTGTTGAGAACGATGGTGAATTGATGTTGATGACGCTTCACGCACACTTTCTGCCACAGCAGCAATATTCTCGGGTGTACGCACTGTTTTCCAAAATCCGTACGCAATTTTCGCACACATTCTGCAACATTACCATGATTTTCAAAGTAATGTCGCAATATTTCCCAGCGTTGTTCAAGCGTATACACAACCATATTCGTTCAGCGGAAGGATAAAACTAATTATCTGTCAAATCAGACATGAGCTAACGTTAGATGGCGGACCCTATATTTTTGCACTTTTATAAAAAAAATAAAAGCTTATAAAGTTCATGAAAACAGTTAGTTTTGTGTAAATCTATTTTCATTGAATAATGATTGCTCAATGTTATTTCTTATTTGTTGTCCAACTCTTGTTAAGTTTGTTGCTTGTTCAATTGAGTAGTCTCCCAGAGTTGTACTGACTGATGAAACTTGGTATGGAAATGGGATTTGAAAGTCTATGCAGATTTTATGCCAAGCTGCACACACATTTGCGAATGAAGCGACTTTTTCTGGGCTATACCGTCCTCTCTGATGGTATTGTAAAATTTTCCATCGCTCCTTCAAAATCCCAATGGTGCGCTCAATTAAACTTCTTGCTTTAGAATGTATTTCATTAAATAAACACCACGTTATACACCACGGTTCAATTGGATATCCAGAGTCTCCTGTAAAGAGTTTAACAATTAGGTTTTTTATTTCATCACAAATATGGTTTGTAACATACTAAAGAGCCAAGAACTTTCATTGCCACAGGCTCGGAACGGCTCTTCCAAAAATTTTCTTTCATTTGCGTGTTTCCACACAAATGAATCGTGTGCTGCTCCTGCATATTTACAATTAATTGCAATAATCCGATATTTGTGATCACAGATTTAACAGTAAGGTACAAATGTTATTTATATCTCTAATATATTATAATTAACTTACAATCAGAGCATTCAGACTGTGGAAACCTTTTCTATTAAAAAAAACATATGTTCATTCGCGCTGGGTCTCCGCATGCCAATATGAGTGCCGTCAACACATCCAATTACTAATGAAAGTTGATTAGTTTAATTTTATAAAAATTGGGTATATTTACCTCCCGGAACATTGTGTTTGAGCATAAACCATTCTTTACAGTTGGCCGAATTCCTGGGGTTGAATACTATGTGCTGCGAGTTCAACTTGGATTCCATTTCCTTCAAAACATTTGTTGTTATTTTCGAAGTCGTACTTTGGCACATTCCGATTAAATAATCATTTCCAACGGTGTTTTGGAATCCACCACTTCCTAAAAGTACGAGTGTTGAGGCTAATTGAAGTACTGGCGGAACTGCGGTAGATAACTGGCACTGAAAATTCAAATTTGACAAAACAAAGTTAAAAGCTTCTTTGTTTAATCGAAATCTCTTGATAAATCTGCAAACGAATAAAAATTGTGTTTTAATTGAAGACAATTATTTTCTTTTTACCTACACATTTTCAGATAGGGATAGCGCATTACTTTCGTCCCGTAAATGCCTTCTTCTGATTTTCTCATCATATTGATATTCATCTTCACTTTCACTCAATAAAACAAATAAGGCCAATGAATCCATATTTTTCTTTAAATATTTATGTAGTTATCCAAACTCTTTCTACTTTAACACAATTCCAAATAAATATGAATGACACTTCAAATAACATAATTGTACCAGATATTGTAATATACAATAGATCTATTACATTACGTTCCGTGAGCAATCGTACGCCATAATTCCAATGCATTCGATACGATCGTTCGCATCGTAATTAATTACGATACGAATGGCTGTTCGATCACGGAAGAGACGATTTGCCTCCTGGCTTACTGTTGACTTCGATAAGGCTTCCGATGGAATAAATCAGGATTTCACACGGAAATTTTTGTGCAGCAGAGATGTTCCTGACAAAGTCACCGAAGACTAAGTATACTTACGAGTACATACTAATATGGGTGGTGTCACAGTACGATGTGAAAGTGGGCGTTAACAAATAAGCCTCTCCAGAAAGAGCGATCCTTAGCTAAATGCCAACTGTTGTGCCCTCCAAAACGGTTGTGGTCTCATTCTACTTGTGCGCGGCACTTAAGGTGAGGTCTTCCTGTACTGCGCTGTTCCTCTGGGTTAGATTCGAAGAGCGTTGATATACTCGTAGGTCTGAAGTTCTTAGCAAGCACGTAGTTATCTTTTCCAATTTTCGGTGTAAAGTCTACTCATATTGTTCCCTGATATGTATTCCCTTCAGAGTTACCTGCAGCTGATCTATATTTTTTGTAGTATAACGCCATCAAAGGAAGCAAGAACATGTTAGATCCTTATCCGTCACCACAACCAATGACAGATACCACCTATAGAGTATTATGTTACTCAGCTCATTTCCATCTTCGATTATGGTTACATGGAGAACGAGTCTCAATGACGAGACAGAGACTTCCAGCTTTCGACTCAGCGTAGGTTCAATCAGGTCTTCTGAGTGATTCCAGTTTCCCCCTTTGAGGATTTTACTTAGACTGTGGGTTTCATCGAGTACTTCGATCTCTTCGCAAAGTCTTTTTTATAAGGGGCTATCTTGGAAGACGGAATTCACCTCTTTTATTATTTGCACTTTGATCCAGTCCTCCTTCAAGCTTTCTTCAAATTAATCTTAAGTGACTTTTCAACAAGTTTTTTTAGTTTCGGTACGTATTCGCTGCAAGTCTGCGTTCGCATAAGGAATGGGCGATCCGCAAAACCATTGGTGGTGCTCTAACCAAGCTCTTAACAGCTTCCTCTACCTTTCGTTTTATTCTGAGTTTAGGCTGAGCATTAACAGTTGTCCGGTCCAGGTTGGTGTGTTTGGGGACATAAGAGATTGCAGCGTTTGCAGTCAGTTTCTGTCAGACTGTTGTCATTGCCGAATGCTTCCGAATTTAAAGCATTCTTATAGGATTTGGTCTCGTCGTCGTTTCGTCGTTTCGGGATTTGCTTTGAGGTGAATTTTTCGGCGTGATTAAAATTTCCCTCGACCCGAACTGCAAATTTTTCTGGTTGCAGCACCGGACCTTGTGTACGGGAAAAGTGACCAACAGAGTTGTTTTTCAGCGCGCATTTAACCGCATCAACCATCTTCCATTGACCAGAATGACAAAATTTGCTGGGCAGAGCACCGGCCTTATCCGATCGTAGTGTGCGGGTAAGACCATTACTGGTTTTGTTTCTGTCGATTGGTTTGGCCGGTTCATTTGATTTCCATCTACGAACTCCAGCCTTTGTTGATTGAAGCACTGGTTTCAATCGGGCATCGTGCGAGAAAAAATTTATCCTCTTGGCTCTGCTAGGGATGAAAGGAGAGGCTGCAGTCAAAGTTTCGGGAGCTTAATCGGTTTCAGTGGTTGTCACTTCCGTCTACTTGTTTCTCTCCTCTATCACCATTAGAGACTATAACAAAGCTGGCAACGTCTTCGAGGCTTAAGTTCTGGCAATCACTGAAGGTTGTATATAGTATATTAGATTTGATTAGATTTGATTTTATTGCTTACTTAACTTTTACTAGTATGAATCCCATAAACAATTCGTAACCCAACAAAAATTAAGTTATCCTCGTCTATAGGCATCCGATTCATTCAGGACTACATCCCAGCTTATTGGTAAACTGACCCCCGCTGAGCGAATCTGATAGGTTTGGCATTCAGAGAATTCAGGACATTGGACTCTATATACACATACAGACGTCACTAGACTATGTAGTTGCCTTTGGAAGGTGTCACTGCCCAGCAGATACTCCAAAGTGGCGGAAACACAATTAAAAATAATACCTTGTAGCATTTTCTTTATGGATGTCTGTCATTGGGATGACTTGTGTGGGATACACAAGCAAACCATTTTATGATGACCTTTAGGCCATCCCAGGCATAAAATCTCAAAACATCATTGACTTCTTTAACTTAAAGGCTGGTTTCGACTTTAATTTCAACGCTGTGTGTGAATATATAAATCTCGAAACGGTGTTCAAGGGTTCGCATTTTCCAATATTATTTTCGTTGTACCCGGGTGGTGAAATGGAAAATTACTTTTAAATTTAAATACTTGGCTTCGTTCTCAAGATATTTGAACATTGAATGCAGGCAAAGATAGGAATCGAGTACGCACCCCTCCCCCAATGAACTCCAGATTCATTTGCTCGGCGGGAGATCGCTCCTTATTTTTTCCTAAAATGGCCGTTTCTTCATTTTATTCGTTCTACAACTAGTAATTACAACATCAGCAGTTAATGTGATATTTGTAGAAGCCCTGCTGTGCCAAGTTGGCTGCTTTCTTTTTTGCATTCAAACTTTTGCAAAGTTATTCAGCAGTGTCCGGATCCAGCTTCTAGATATCACATCCGTACCGTCGACCAAAAGTTTGCTTGCACTTTATCACATTTCCCAGACAAAAACGAGAAGAAGGAGGGAAGGCTTACCTAGAAAAACCTATCATGTCCTGCAGGCTCATAAAGGCTAAAGTGCATGTGTATGCACATAGTACGTTGCCAATTGGTAGTGGGTTATTGAAGGAGTCTACTATTTCGGCGATTCATTGGACGGTCGGTCGGACAGACGAACACACAGAGGACAAACGTTTGGACGTTCCTTACAGCGATGCTCATAAATATCACTTGATTCACTTTGCAAGTTCTGCAATCTGATAAATAATAGTCCTGGCACATCCTTTAAGTAGTCTATCTGGAAGGGTGTATACCTAGAGGGTGTACAGGTTTCTATCTCTCAGGTGAAGGGTGGGTATGGTTAGTTTTTCAGTATATGTATGAGTGTGTAAAGTAGAAGGTGCAAAGTATCCATTCGGTCATATTCAAATGCGACACGTTCCGGTTTTTGTCCGGCGGCTATTGCCCTGACTTCAACTGCAACCAGGCAACTATCCTGGCAACTGGCAACTGGCAAATGGCCAGCTGCCAATAGAACTGCCATTTACATATTGAAAGTTCGTATGTTCCTAACTGCCGTAACTACCGTAACTGCCGATACAGTGTTCCTCAGTATTTCTCCCTCTGAATCCCTCTCCTGAACTACGATTAGTTGAAACTTCTGTGTCTGGCCGTCAATTTCGGGGGTAGTCATAGCCAGGATAGTTTAAGTGGAGCAAGTTGCTCACTTGCCCAGTGTGTAGAGTATGCTTGTATGCTTGCATACTCTTTAATTTTTCATTGTACCCAGTGGGGTGGAAATTTGGGTGCAGGGGTGGATGGACTTTTGGAATTGGAAGAGTTTGGGTGAAAGCGACTCTGTCGACATATTTGTGATGCCAATGACTGAGCCTGGTTTTTATTTGGGTCCTGTAAATTTTTTGGAAAGACTCTTCTTTACAAGGAGGTGGTTTTCTATGTACAAGGGTACACGGGATGTTGGCTTTTTTGCAACTTTTCCTGATGTCCCAATTGAAATGAGTTTTTGTGTTGATTTAGTCTCTGTTTAATTTTGGTTATTTTTTGTTTTTTCGTTTTTTTTATTTTTTGTGTGTTGTGTTGGTCCGTGAAAGTTACTTTATAACTGCAAATACGTATCTCTGGGGACAAGTCGAAAGTTAATTAAAGGTTACGAATGGAACGTTTCGTTTCGTTTCGTGACTCGTGTTTTGTTCGCTATTTTCCGTTTCGGGTGTTTCTTTTTTTTGTATTCACTTTCGTTGTTGTGTTATTTAATTTCGTTTGCCGTTTTTATGTCGGCGAAGTTTTATTGACTTTTTGATTGTTTAATGACTGGCTTGACAGTCGAAGCTTGTAGTCAGGTGAGTAATTGGTCCTTGTTTTGTTGTGTCCGGATGTGTAGTCGCTTGTTTTGTACTCAATTAGAACATCATCGGGTTATAAATTTCGGAAAAGATAAGTAACTGTTTGAAAACCGAAATTAAATATTAAGATAAACATAATTGAATTGTTTATAAGAAACAGAAGTAGCAATAACTGACTGCCCTTCCAAATGAAACTGTTGTAGGGTTCTAGTTGACAGGACAACCGTCCGAAGATGATGCTCAAAATAGATCCACAAGGGGAAGCTATTTGAAACGTAGTCTCAATCGTCTCCACCTTGAACTCACCGCTAGTGAGATTTTTATGTTGATATTAACAGCGTTCTAAGTAAATTTTTTGAGACGTGGATAATTTTTAAGCGGCAATTTATTCATTTACTTGGCATGAGCAATGACCTTTTTTTAGTTTCAGGGGCATTGATCGGAGTCAACCTGGGGATGCCCAGTTCTGCACCTATAACTACATATCAATTGCAGCCATTCTACCCCCTGTTCTATCCGCTGGTTACTGTCGGGTTCAACGGTAAGTGAACTGTCAAACCTATAAGCGCGAGTGTTGAGCAAGAGAAAATACAAAATATTACAATTCACTGTCTGAAATACCTGAAACACAGAAGGCGATGTACGGCAAATGAATTCACATCATTGAAAAAACGATGGCTTCAACGGTCAGTATAGGAGATACTTTATATAGGCTACTTCAACGACTTTGCAGATTTTCAGGAATTGTGGCGGATGAACCTAAATAGGTCAACGGCAGCTTTGATCTTACTGAAGTGAGTTGCAGGCTCAAGAATATCTGGCCTCTTTCGAACAAGGAATCATAAAAGTGTCTTGCCCAACTGGATGGGGGGGGGGGGGGGGTTGTACTATCCGGCTACATAAAAGGTTCAGTGCTGTGGACGCTTATAGCTTTGGCGACCCACCAAAACGAAAAAAGGCAATCAACGTTCGAATCTACATATGGAATATTTGAACTGTTAACATATCGCGTGCAGCTGATATCGCTGTCATTCGGAAAGTGCGGTGAGATGGGCCCGGAAATATATAGAAGGATGAAAAACTGTGACATACACTATTTGCTACAGAGGAAAAAGACAGCATCTATTTGAGAGCGGATTTGTTCTAAGCGGCAGACGTAAGTGAACACTTTATACTAATATGTATCGATGTTCTATTAGTTAACATCAGCTTGATATGAGATCACAGTCACGGTAAAAGCCGACGCTACTAAAGAATATTGATAAAGCAGTGTGCCTGCCGGACATCATTCCAAGGTATCTGATCACATATAGACAAGCAAGTTGACCGTGTTGACTTTCGCCAATTTTTTCTCATATTCGTATATGATCTAGGCAAAAGTATTCCAAAAAGGAATAAATGCCACTTCTGAAAGTTAACCTTCAAACTCCAGTTGTCATAGGTATCGCTTAATCCTAAGTTGCTAAACTATATTAATAACCTCGATTCTTAGACAGCTCTTCAGCAAATCTGTCCGAAACATGAAGCAAGAAGGAGGGATATTTTTGGCAGCGCAATCGACCTGTACCGCCATCATGTTTACGAACCAAGTAAGGTTAATTTACTTTGCTGCAAGGAGAAACACCACTATAGTTAGTGCGCTTTTTCCCCGCTTAGTAAGCGTGGCGGTCATCCGATTACCAAACTATCAATCAATTTGATCATGTTGAAAGCGACCCAAGATACTTCTCCAGTATTATAGATGTTCGAACTTTCCGAGCGGCGAACTTAAACTCGGACCATCTCCTCATTGCACCCAAGGTTCGTCTGGGAAAACCTGAAATAGGACAACAATGAAGAGATTTAACGTTGAATTGCTCGCGTTTCCCTTAACCTCCCGACAACATCGACATCAAGATCAAGGGCTGAAGACCAGTGGCATTGAAGTCAAAAAGCAATCAGAAGCGCAACAACTTATGTGCTGAGCTCCACTAAACCATAAGTTGATGAGAAATACGGACAACAAACCGCTTACGAAGCCGCAAGAATGACAGCGGCCCACGAGTTCTACAAGCAAGAGAGCAGGGAAGAATATGGGCAGGATAAAAGAAAAAATATGAGGAGCCCGCAATCGAGGAAACAGATACATATGTATGTTCTACTCCCGGAATAACGTATCAACAAAGAAACATAATACATAGTAGAATTACATTATGTACTGAGGATATCGAAAGACCACTTCGGCAAACTGGTAAGCCTCCAAGACAATCCAAATTCCGCTGTCAGGCAGAATGAACCATTCAATCTGGACGGCGAAAGTCAAGAGATCCGTCCACGCAAAAAAAATGAAGTGAGGATGGCAATATCCAAGTTTAAGTACAACGAGGCTGCCGGACCGGACGGTCATACTGTGAGTTATTTAAGGCAACGGGAGATGGCATGCAAGAGAACTGATTCTCAGACTTTGCTCGCCAGAGAGTATGTCTGAAGTATGGAAATTTAATACAGTTTGCCGGATCCAAAAAGGAGACACTCTTAACTGCGCTGATAATAGAGGCATCAGTCTCTTTGATTCCGCATCTATGGGTAAGATCGTTATCTGCCATCTCGTATGAACGCCCGAAGCCATTTATCAACGATCTGATTGGCCTCTATCAGTGAGCTTTTAAGACCAAGTAGTTTAGATCTCTGCGTACCACTTCGTTATTGATTTTAAGGCTGCACGTGACAGCATCGAAAGATATGAGCTATATAGAGCTATGTCTGGCCTTGGTATCCTCACCAACTTCAAATTGTGCAGAATGCCAATGTAGAACGCAACACCCTTTCCGAGACCTATGAAACCAAAAATGAATTTGGGCAAGGTGATGCGCTGTCATATACCTTATTCAACATCATACTTGAGAAAATTATGTGAAACTCGTAAGTCAACACTAGAGGTGTAGAATTTCCCAAAATTCTGTATAACTACTTGCATACCCTGCCGACATTGACATCATTCTCAGATGTTCTTGCTTCCGCAAGTATTACAACAGAAGTGGCAAAAATTTGTTTAGTCGTGAAGGAGAGCGTAACGTACTACATATATACTATCAACAAAGGACTTATGATATAAAATAAACAGCTTTAACTTTAGATATCCAGGAACTTTGCATACAGAGTCTCCGCTATTGAAACTGATAATAATGGAGAGAACCCTATTACTACAGGTCCGGGTCCACCCTGGACTGTAACTCCATCCGAGTATGTAAGTAGGTAATATAAAACATTTCAATGCAACTCAAAATAGATAGATTGCTCAGCAAAGGAGGCAGTGATATAAGTCTGCGAAAACCACACTGTCGCGTGCTGACATGTGCACGAAAGGTCAGAGGCTAAAATTAATCATCGTAGAGTTTCAGCTGATTCTGGATAAGGTGTTGGCCAATGAAACGTAGAAATCTTGCAATATTAGCCGGATGCTACAGCGCATGACAGTGCTAGATCTTCAATAACTGAGAAATACAAAATATCAGTCTCCAACTGATATACTCATACTGATCACAGTGCCATCATATTGTAAAGGGTGTAGGATTTGTTTTCCAATAAATCGAACATTTATTGAGATATCTTTGAAACCTGTATTTCCTTATAAAGTAAACACATGGAGATTATTTACGGAACAAAATATCTTGCAAATGTCCACTTCTTCTTGCAGACCCTCATCCTTTTTTTCGAAATTTTCAATCACTCTTCACATAATTGGTGCCCTATTTCGACGATGGCAGCTTCCATGTTCTCTTTCAAAGTTGGAATTGTTTTGCGGATGGTTGGGGTAGACCTCGCTTTCAACATAGCCCCAAAGAAAGAATTCTAAGGATATTAAGTCGCACTACCTTATCGGCCAACGGGTGTCTCCCAAATGCGTAATTACGCTGGCAGGAAACTTTGTGCGCAATAACTCGATTGCTTCGCGACTTGTATGGCACTTAGCAGCATCTTGTTGAAAGTAGTGGTCGTCCGCATCCATATCTTCGAGCTCCGGACAAAAAAATTATTTATCATGTCCCGGTAGGGCGCTCTATTCACCGTAATGGCTTTTCGGGCATCATTTTCGTAAAAGTACGGCCCTATGACACCTCTGGTCCTTAAAAAGCACCCAACAATTTCTCATTCTGGGTGCATTTGCATCTCCTGAATTACTCGTGGATTTTCGGTAGCCCAGATACGACAATCGAAAACACAATTTTCTTGCAAAAATCAATGTCAGCATGCATGTTTTCCAGGACTCAATCGGAGAACGTACAGCTCTGCTGGTGGTCAGCCGGCTTCAGTTCTTGCGTTAATTGGACCTTGTATGCATGGAGAGCTAAGTCTTTTGTTGAAATTTGATACAGTGTGGCTGTGGAGTGGTAAAGCTCTTGATGGGGACGAATGGAGGTACTTGGATCGCTTTCGACACTTTCCTTTACTGCGGCGATATTTTCCATTGAACGTCCGTGGCGAACAGGTTTCGGCATCTTCACATCTTGTACTGCGCTTTTAAAATTGAATTTTTGTAATAAAATTCAACGATTTAGATTTTTTCTTAAATTTCCTAAATTTGTAGATGACATCTGTCACAATACGCCAAACCTATGATTATCATAATAATTCACCTCTTATTGAAAGGCCTTTTATTACAGATTCTTCAGCCAAAACGTAGCCATTACTGATCACCAAATGTATAAAAGCTAGAGGGAAAATACTACCACAAGACAGTATCTATATTCCGGAAGTATCAACAGGAGCAGACGTCTAGCAAGCTCAATTAAAACGAAAGAGCCCTCTTTTGTACGTAGTCCTAACATTGTGGTAACTGAATCAATTTCGATGGAAACCTGTATACAAGATCCTGACAGAAAGAAATTCTCAAAACAAGGGAAAAGACATAGATTTATCCTCATCCCAAAAAAATAAAGCTCCAAACAACTATAATCGTATAAACCCTTAACCGTCTTCAGACGGTTGGGAAAAGCGCTTAAAAGGGATCATATGTGAGAGACTTAACCAATACACCAAGAAAGACAATGGTTTTCCAAACAACAGAATTGCATTAGGAAAAACGAAGCCCCATCCAACTCTATCCTACAAGAAGTATATGATGTTGAGTGCGAAGCTAACATATGTATATATGAAACCATGTGGAAAGAAAGCAGGAAGCAGAAGTGTGTTGTTGTCACCCTTAACGTCAAAAACACTTAAAATTAGGCCAACTTGAAAATCAACATAACAGCTTTACGCAATATTCGAGTGACAAACGCCTACTGCGAACAAGGACAGATTATTTTTTACATAGAATCCTCTCCTACGGCAAAGACGACGGATCAAGGAAACACGGTAACAGGGGTTATTTTTCAAAGGCTAATCCTAAGTTTGTTCCTGTGAAATATAATGTACGATAAAGGCATCATTGGATGTGCTGATTAATCGTTGCCAAAACCATAGAAGAAGTGATGCAACTCTGCAAGGGACCAAAATGTACAGAAATATACTCGTAAATTAGATTTGAAACTGGTAAACCACAAAACAGAGCTATTATCTCTTTATCCGCTTATGCGACTCATAGAAGGACTCAAGTAGCCAATAAGAAAACAGTTCCGGAAGGTCAGCAAATTAATTCTGATGTACGTTACTTCAATATAGGCGCTTACAAGATGTATGGGGCACAAATGCGAAGAGCACAGAAGAGATTTCACTCAAAGTCTGCTGGGTCTCGCAAGTTGCAATCAGCGTATTAGACGGATACCTACTGGTTTAAGGCAAAAATATCGGGATCAATACGCAATGACTAATATTCACAAGTCCACTCATGAACGGACAACCAATTGTAATACTTTTACCTTGCATGCCTCTTTACAGAACACAGAAGCTTTCGAGAGTACAAGTATACCAAAGCAGATGACCCATTCTGGCATCAATGTGACCACACACACCGTAACGCTGAGATGTTCTGCTGGAATGGAGAAAACATAAAGTAGCAATATATATTCCAGGGAGGGAGAAATGGACACTATAACTCATGATGTTTGTGCTTTTATACTACTGAAGAAAAAAGCACGGAAGACAGTCAACAACCTCATTACAAGAAATATCCGAAATATAACGAGAAAGTCGAACCTTAAGAGTCGAACTGTGATCCAATGGATGAAAACCGAGTAACATTTTAAGGAAAAGACCTGACGTCAAGCCCTTTCTTTAAAAAGACACTACCTGCCCTCGCAGCTGTGCCGTAAGGGGAAAACAAGATTGAGGGTCTTAAGGCACGCAAACATTCCCAATCATGGCGCTTTGTAAGGGCGGTAGAAAGGTATTGGCTTGTTGGCATTCGTGTCACTAGACTTCAGCAATTGATGTTGGCTTCTGAAGAGTTGAAAGACTCTCGGTTGGTAATGGCTATGGAAATTTTTAGCGATTGTGGCATTACGACCGTACACTTTTTTGCATTGATCTGGTGTGGCGAAGAAGAGGATATCCGCTTCGGTGTCTTGCGTAAGGGTAAGGTAAAGGGTAGAAATTCAAGTTAATGTTTTCCACTCCGAAAGATAGGACATCTATGATGCTGGCAAATTCCCTCGCGTCAGTCGCAATGTAATCAATTTTATCGATAGTTAACTGATAATTATGTTTTGTAGCTAGGTGCTTTTGCGAATATTGAAATGTGGAAAACGCGTGGTGCCTGAGACATAATCCTCCTGCCCCATGGACCATTTCAGGCTAACATTGACGAAGTTAGCCTCGATACGCTATAAGCCGCCCTGGAGTCTCCTCCTGACAGATAATCCACTTTCAAATAAACGATACTTTTGCTTTGGAAAGCTGACTACATGGTAGTCCTTGCTAGCTATTCAGCTGAAGAACCTGTCGTTATACGTATAAAAACGAAAGCAGTTGTTCTCTTTTCTTTAGTTTGAATCGTCAACGGTAGATCCGTCGTTATCTGATGTTTCTTGCCGTTTCATGACAGCCGAGATTATGCACACACGGCCTTGCCGGTACGCCTTGAGCGAAATCAGCTGAGATATGAGAGCTGCCGTTGATTTATTTATAAGGGATAATCCGCCTCCATATCTATTTCAGCACTCTTAATAATATTGAAAATTTTTTTGTTGGCCACAGCTCCAAATAAGTTTCAGTTGCTTATATAAGGAATCTGTCATGTTGACGATTGATTCAGCCACTCGAACTCATCCACATCTACATCCTCTTACTGGGGTTCAATCTCTTGTTCCACTTATCCAGAAACAGACTCAGTCTCAGATTAATTGCAATCCATGCAAGATACAACTCCAAAATTCTGGATGTCCAATCGTCCCTAGGACCAGTATTAACTTGTAGCTAAAGTACGATAGTGGATATCCCGATGACCAATATACCAAATATTGGAAATAGTGACGTCAAACGGCAGGAATCCCAACAGACTGATAGAGCCTTTTCTAATGAAGTTTTCCAAAACATGTCGTGCTTTTGATTAGTCAGGCCAAGACTCCGTACTGGCGAAATAAAATTTCTCAAGCTTATAGAACGTGTGTTTTATCCTCTAAGGACACACATTTAAGTATGCAAGGCTTCACCTATTCACTTATCTTGTGAAAGCTAATAGAATCTGCCTGAGCTCGCTTAAAATTATCACCTAACCATTTGTACATGTTGCCACAATCTACCCACATATGTATATCGTAGCCAAGTCATCTTATCCAATAATATCCCTTTCCACATACACATACGAGTAAGCCTATGTTTTCGATAAATTGAATTGGGGTGACTCCATCCTCTTCCCGTAGACTATATCCTTCGATGAAATTTGGCTTCCTCATGCCGCATTATTGTTTCATCTCAAAGTGAAACGCTAAAGCATCGCGTACAAGTTCGTCTTTGGAGTGAGATCTAGGCTTGTCTATATGCTTGTAATCAAGGACGATAAACTTGGTGGATGGAGGTGTCAGCAATTCATCAATCGAGAGTACATTTCTCTTTGACGTATCTCAAGCGTCTATTAAATATGCCAACAAGGACGTCGAGCACTTGGAAAATGTGTTTACTATAATTTTGTTCGGTTCGTTTTTCCCTTTCCTCACCATCATGGTGCTTCTATGACTCATTTAGTGTAGCCTCGCGTATCGGTTCATTGGGCCTAGGTTGCTTTTCCAATTCCCCAAGTAGTCTCGTTTTATTCCATTTTGACGATGGTGGTAGTTTTAAAAGAGATTGATGACGTTTTACCGTTTTGTCTATCGCTGAAGGATTCCATTCACACACCCCCATCTCCTAGAAAACAAAAAAACACCACTTCCAAGAGCATAGGGATTTCAATGCTAAAACGGAGATCAGAAGGTAAATTTTGGGAGTACCATCAGTCGCAGATCAAGCAACCCCTTTGTCGTCTCATTGATGTTCTTTTTAAACCGTTTGTTAGGACTTTCGGTCTTCAATCGGTGGGCCATGGACTGGCCAGGATCCGGGAAATTGGGGGCCTTAATTTGCAAATTTATTTAAGAATTCCGTAAGTGGGAATGAAACGTTCATTATTTGCTTTTAATTCGGCAAGCGATGGAGATAAGATTAGGTTGATGGAGTTTATTTGAGTTGGAAAATTCCTTTGCTGGCTGTCTGGTACTCAGTTAAAATCTGGGGCTGGTGGATGGGGTTGGTATAAGCTACTCCATGTTCAGAACAGAAGTACGGATATATGACTGGAGGGGCAAATCGGTACTGGGAATGAGGAAAAAACTAATTTATTACTTTGCTCCGAGTCTTTGGCAGTAAGAAGTATTTGAAACGCTAATAAACCATCAAGGATTAATTTTGTGATTTATTACGTTCCGCAGGGATAATTTTTTTTCTGATTTTTTTTTTCTTGTTTCTTTCTTTTGTTCCCTTTCTTTCGAAGACTTTGGCATTTCCCTGAAACTGGTAGATGTCTGAGTATTTGTTCGAATTGAGTAATCGGAATTAGAAAAAAAAAATTAAAACAGAAAGGCTGAAGAGAATTCGGGAATGCGAGAGGATTTGACTTTGAGCGTAATGAACAGATAATTTTAGATAAAATTTTAGGTCACCGCTTTCGGTTTCTGCTGAGGCAGAAAAAATCGAAAATTGAAGATGGCGAATCCTTGTTTAGATGAACTCTGAAGTTTGTGGTATATTTAAACGTAAAACACAACTTAACAACAACTTGATGAGATATGTTGTAACCTCATGTGATATATTCAGTTTGAGCGACAAAAACTACACTGATCAACAATATTCTATTGGGTATATAATTTAATTCGTGCGGTTTTTTTTTCAAAATTTGAACGTTTATTTAAGAAAGCTATGACTTTTTCCCATCTTTCTGGCAATTTGAGGATCCCATCCCAAAAGAACTGCGCCGGCTTGGCAGCCAAGAATGAATCATGCCAATTTCAGTGAGGGCGTCCTGCATCGACCGGAACAAATGGTAGTCAGAAGGGGCAAGGTCTGGACTATAAGGCGGGTGGGGTAAGACTTCCCATCCACTGTTTCACTGTTTTCCAAATAGTTCTTAACCGGAATAGCAACGTGGGGCCGAGCGTTGTCATGATGGAAAATTATTGCCTCGTGTCTAGTCGCATATTCCGGGCGTTTTTTGGCCACTGCTCTCTTCAAACGGATCAATTGTGTTCGGTAGCGTTGTCCATTGGTGGTTTCACCCGGTTTCAGCAACTCTAATACAGCACACCCATCTGATCCCACCAAATACAGAGCATTACCATCGCGCCATGGATATTCGGCTGTGCCGTTGATTTGGCTGGTTGGCCGGGTTTCACATATGATTTTTTGCGCTTGAGTTTGTCGTAATGGATACATTTTTCATCACCAGTAACAATCCGATGGAACGTTGTGGCGTTCCAACAGCATTTCGGACATGCAAAACCGCCTTTCGACGTCTCTCGGCTTGAGTTCATGTGCAATCCAATTTCCTTGCTTTTGAATATATCCAGCTGCTTTTAAATGTTTTGAAATGGCTGCTTGAGTAACACCCAAAGATTCTGCGAGCTCTTCTTGCATTTGGCAACAATCTTCATAGAGTAATGCTTCCAGTTCATCATCTTCAAACTCTTTTGGCTGCCCAGGACGTTCATCGTCTTCCAAGCCAAAATCACCACTTTTAAATCGTGCAAACCACTTTTGGCACGTTCGATCAGCTAGCGCATGTTCACCATAAACTCCCACCAAAATACGAATCGTAAAGTTTGACGTTTGTAATGATACACGTGCTCAGAATATGTTGTCATATCATACGAATGGTCATTTTCTACAGGGACTTGAAAAATTCATCTCAGCCAAGACATGGAATTAAATCGTGAGCATTATCGTAAGATGATTTCTTATGATTCTCGACGTCGATTAACTCAACAACAGTATACGGATCAATTCACTTCGGCCTTTGGCGATGAAGGGTCGTCTCGGGCCACCGTGCTGCGTACGAATTCAATCGTGGTCGTCGTTCGCTTCAGGACGAATTTCGTGAATGTCGTCCAAAATCGGTTGTTGATCCAGAAAACATCAATGCTGTGCGGGAACTGATATTGCAGGGTCATCATGTAACTTATAGTAAAATTGGGGCATACTTCGGCATTAGTTCCACGCACATGTGTTTAATATTGCATGAACATTTGGCCCTCGAAAAGACTTCTTCGCGTTGGATACCGCATAATTTGGCAATCGCTCAAAAAAACATATATCGGATCGATTGGTCCCAAGAAATGTTGAAAAAATTCGATCACGGTGCCTCAAAAGGCGTATATAAGATCATGATAAGCCACAAATTATGAATCTATGCATATGAGCCCGTAACTGAACTGCAGTCGATTTTATGGGTCTTTCAAAACGGGACGATTCCAACAAAAACTGTTCCCGAACCAATCACTTCGTAGCAAATTGCAGCCTGTTTCTTCTAAAAAACCGAACATGTCAACAATGTCCCATTAGAGTAACGTAGAATGGTTAATTCAAAATGGTACACCACCATTTGTTTACCAAAAGTGTTTGGAGAAATGAGGAAAAACAACCTTTGAACACGGATCATTCTTTACCACGACAATGCGAGATCTCACAGGTCGACACAAACAAGTGACTTTTTGAGCACTGAAAACATCGAATTGATGGGCCACCCGCCACCCTGATTTGGCACCCAATTACTCCCTTTTATTCCCACACATCAAAAACAAATTGAGAGGTCAACGTTATTCGATGCCTGAAGAAAAGGTGGATGCGTTTAAAACACCTCGTTCGGAGTGGAAAAAGTTCTTCGAAAATGGGTTCAAACGCAATGTGTATTGATCTTCATGGAGAGTATTTTGAAAATTAATAAAGCCATTTTTAATGAAACATACTTGTTTTTACAATACATCTTTTTCTGAAAACTAAAGTACGATGGCAACAATATATGCCGCAGGTAGGCCAAGATTCGAGATCAACAAAACTCCGGAGCAAGATCTACCAAAGTTAATTTACTTCTAAATAGAAGTGGCTTTGAAAGTGCAGCATTAATAATAGGGAGAATAAGATTCACCTACGCACCTGCAATATGGCATAGAGCTGAATAAGCTCGCCATGAAGAGTTCTCTGCAGCCCGATAAGAATAGTTGGAACATATAGTCGTATATTGATAAAACTCGCTTAACTACCGACCCACTATTTTTTTCTTATAATTAACTTGCATTCAAAGTTCATATTTACGAATTATGTACCCTTGGAATAATGTTCACACACAGCGCGGGCAAAGGAAAATTAAATTATCCAGTCGTTCATAGACCTCGATAGAGGACGGATGTGTTTCGGCTTCTTTGCAAGTGCAAGTGAAATAAATTAAAAAAAACAATTAAAAACTTTTTGGCCAAGTGCTTCGGTGGCGCAGTAGCAGTGGTGTCCGACCGACAAAACAGGGGTCGTGGGTTCGATTCCCGAAACAGTTGCATCTTTTTATTTTTAAAAGTAAATAAAACAAAAAAAAAACAATAAAGTTAATTGGTGGTAAAGTGTTGTCTATCACGTGATGGATTGTGAAGAGCGGTCCGCTATGCCCATAGCGGGACCTGCTGAAATGTCAGGTGAGGCGTCGAGTGGTTCGAGCCAAACGCCGAAAACAAAAAGAAGGAGGAAGCTTCCAACTTCCAATTTGATAAAACGTCCAACCCTATCAACGGTAAACAACTTCGCTTCATTGGCAGCAAGCGAATCTGATGATGAAGAGGACGAAATGAAGGCCATAAGTAGCAGCATCAAAATGCTACAACAAAGAGTGCTGGCCATAAAAGAAAGGCAAATTGTAAGAAGGAAGAGGGAAGAGCAGGAGCAATCCCAACAACAGCAGCTTGCTCAAAAGCAGGCACAACAACAACACCAAACTAATAAAATAGCACAAGTGCTACACCAACAAAAGCCTAAGAAAGACCAGCAACAACAACAACAACAGTCACAACACCGGCAACAGCTCAAACAGCAGCAGCCACAAAAACGGCAACAGCAAAAACAGCAGCAGCAGCAGCAACAACAACAACAGCAGCAGCAGCAACAACAACAACAACAACAACAACAACAACAACAACAACAACAGCAGCAGCAGCAGCAGCAGCAGAAGAAGAAGGAGAAGGTGCCTCCTATCAACACCTATAAACTAGAGGTAAATGCTACCAAGGACCTTTGTAAGTTGGTCATTGGTAATAATTTTAACATAAAGAGATTGGGGAACGATCGCCATGCCATCCACTGTAATACAGTGGAGGGCTACGCGAAAGTCAAAGAGCTCCTAAAGGAAACGACGACGGAGCATTACTCATTCACACCGAAGTGTGAAAAGCGGCAATCGATGCTGCTGAAGGGGTTGGAACCGTCTTCTGATCCTGAGGAGATCCTGGCACTGCTCAAAGAGAAGGAGTGCGAAGGACTCAAGTTTGTGGGGGTAAAGCCATTTACCACAGCTAGAGCCAGGCGGGAGAAACGGAGTCTGCCGTTCTTCCTGGTGCAGCTCAGTCCCGAAAGCCGTCTGGATAGTCTAAGGAATATCAATGTCCTAGACTACCAGGTGGTTCATTGGGAAAAATTAAAAAGGAGCGAAGGCGTTATACAATGCGTTCGCTGCCAGAGGTTCGGGCACGCCGCGTCGAACTGCCAAATGCAGCCTCAATGCGTGAAGTGCGCAAAGAACCACAGTTCCGAGGAGTGTGCTCTGGGTAGGGACGGAGTTTCCGATAGGGCGCAGCTCTCGTGCGTGTTATGTGGGAACGCGGGACACACCGCAAACTATCGGGGTTGTCCTAAGTTCGCTGACATCAAAAAAGCAAAACTGGCTCTGCAGCAGAGGGTGGAGGTCAAACGTTCACCTGTGAGGTTTCAAACACCAGCCGTCATGCCCCAAATTTCCTACGCCCAAATGGCGGCAGGTAGGGGGGCTACGGTACAGCAAGCGACTGTTGCTTCTCCGGCGAGAATGCCGAGAACAACGGAAGCGACACCTAACATGCTGGCCATCTTGCTCGCAATCCAAGGGCAGATGGCTCAGCTGCAAAAGCAGGTGCAAGAACAGGCCAAGCGGGTGGACCAGATCTACGCGCTGCTGCCGGGCCTAACGCAACACATGTCGTAATGGGTACGCACATGGTGGAGCAAACTTTGAAGGTCCTTGCGGTAAATGTTAATTCACTGGTTAGGATCGAACGAAGAGCCGCGATGTTTAAATTGCTACAAGACCAAACTCCTGATGTGCTTTTCGCTAGTGAAACCAAGCTAACCGATATATAATTATATTGTTAGAAGAAGAAACCGGCCCCGTTCCAAATGTGGAGGCGGTGTCGCGATCTTCATTAAACAAGGTATAAAATTTCACAGAGTGTACAAGGGAGTGTTGCGTAGGTTCCGGGTGTTGGAGGCAGTCGTCATTTACATCCCGCTCCGCAGTGGAAAGCGGCTGTACTTGGCCTCTGTTTATGCACCTGAGACATCACAATCCACTTTATTCATTACAGAGCTCGACACGCTTTTTCGACTTCTGAGGCTGGAATCGGGAGAGAATTATTTTATAATCGGCGGGGACTTCAACGCTAAACACAGAGATTGGGGAAATAATTTGCCAAATACTAGAGGGAACCTACTACTCGATTGGTGGGGTCAGCACGATGTAATGTACAGACTCGGTCTTAAAGCGACGGATAACCCGTCGTTTCCCAGAGGCGGATCTTATTTGGATCTAATGCTGTACGACGAACGTATACCACTGACAGGTACGAATTTACAAACGTTAAACTGTCTGCGCACATTCGTGTATGACAGTGACCATTGCGGTTTTAGCACCGAAATTACAGTTCCCAACGAAATTGCGGAATTGGAGGAGTTTGTCCAAAGATATTCTTACAACTACAGTAAGACTCGATGGACACGCTTCTCCGCAATCATGACAAGTGCGCTCTCCTCGAATACGCTCCACCCACCGTCCAATAGGAATTTGTCAAACGAGGAGATCGACAACTACCTAAAACAAATGGACGAGACAATTAAACAAACTATGGACGCTACAATACCGCGGTATCGACATACGACTAACGAAGACCTGTTCCGTAATCCTACTATTGACGCACTGCACCGACAGAAAAGTAGACTTCTGTCAAGACTCAAAAACTTGTACAGACAGTTTACTGACAGACAAGACCCGGAGATTAGGACACTGAAGGCGTCGATTAAAAATATTCAAACGTTAATAAAAGAGAATTACAGAATTTCTGTAAGTTCATATTGGAACAACAGGGTTCGGGCTGTAAACACCAGCAACCCGAATATGTTCCCGCAAATAAATAAACTATTTCGGAGAAAAAATCAAAACGACCTTCAGTGTCTTAAAATAGCGCGGACAACAGACAACGAACGGTTACTGACAATAGCAGGTATTGATCCAAATGAGGCAGCTGATGATGACGACTTCTTTGTGATCGAGGATCCACAGGAGAAGGTTGAGGCCATAGGGGCGACTTTCCAGGAAATATACAAGGCCACTGATACCATTGGCCCTAATTATGACCTGGACAATCGCGTCTTGGTGCACGACTTCTACATTCGAAATGAAACAGAGAACTGGCGATCCGAGGGCTCTGGTTTCGCCCGGTTCAGCGACGAAAATATGGCAAATAATGTCATTACCAGAGAGGGTGACCTACCCCCGTTCATTTCGAAGGAAGAGCTCCATGAGATCTTCGACACAATCAGGGCTAAGAAATCAGTGGGGACCGATGGCATTCCGAACATCGTGCTTCGACATCTTCCTCTAGATGCGGTGGACATTTACACCACCCTGTTTAATAATGCAATGAATAATGCACATTATCCAGCGCATTGGAAAACGGCGGTGGTGCAACCTATCCCCAAAAAGGGAAAGGATATATCCAATCCGGCGAATCTTCGGTCGATAAGTCTCCTTCCGAATATCAGTAAGGTGTTTGAAAAAGTAATCAATAGAGCTCTGTCTAGGTGGGTTGAGGACAAACATATAGTTCCGGATAATCAATTCGGTTTTAAGGCGGGACATGATATCTCACATGCCGCGTCTAAACTGGTGTCCGATATCCAATGGAATAAAGGCAAAAACCAATGTACTGGTGCCTGCCTTGTTGACTTGGAGAGGGCCTTCGACACCGTATGGTTAGAGGGTCTTTTCTATAAGCTGACTAGGCTGGGGATCAGTAAACCACTCTTGTACATTCTTTATAATATGCTAACCAACAGACAGTTCATCGTGAAAAATGGCGATGTGACTTCTGTTGGAATATTTCAAATTAAAAATGGTCTTCAGCAAGGCGCGGTCAATTCGCCGATCCTATTCAACATTTATACAAGCGACTTGATAGGTTCACTTCCCCATACTATTGCGTACGCAGACGATTTGATAGCGTACAGAACAGGTCCAAAAATCGAGGTCATTAATACTCTCTTGCAGCGTGATTTCGATAAGATGAGACGATTTTGCGATGACTGGAAGTTGAAAATCAACTTTCAGAAGTCGGAAACCATTCTCTTTAGGACGCCGTTGTCTGGAGCCTCTAGGGATACCAGGAAAAATTGGCGTAAGTTCTCGATCATTGGACAACACGGACAGCCTCTTGCCTGTCGGAATGTAGTCAGATACCTTGGGATCTGGCTAGATCGGTTTCTGTATTTTGATAAAAATGTAGATGCTGCTCTGGCCAGAGCTAAAGGCGCTTTTGCCCTTACAAAGAGACTGTTTTATAGCAGCCAACTCGATGAGAGGGTAAAGGTAATCTGCTACATGGCCCTTATCAGGCCCATGCTGGTATTCGGGTGCCCCGTGTGGTTCAATGTACGAGCAAGTTTAATGGAAAAGATTCGGGTGTTTGAGAGGGCTTGCCTTAGGGCTTGCCTTCGCTTGTACAGAACACCAGAGTTGGAGTACAAAAAATTTTATCGTAATGAGGTCCTTTACAACAGAGCGAACCTAATACGAGTGGACAACTTCGTAATTAAGCTGACTCGAAGACACATTGCAAGAGCAATGGCCTCGACGAATAACCTGATATCTGGGGCTTACTACCCCAACTACCTTTACCACGAGAGTGTGCGCTCTGACGGCTTCGTTCCACCGGAAGCATTCCTCTACCTAGATCAGATAGGGTTGATCCAGGATAGATCAGCGGTCCCGTTAATCTTCCATGTCGCTCGGAAAGCTGGGGACAGGCGACTCAACTACGACAGAGACGTCGCACACGGCAGTGTGGATCGTCTCAGGTTCAGTAGGGCGGTGGGGAATCGCGATAAGAGGGATGTCGTTCGGCAGCACCAGCATTTCTGGTGGTTGAATGATGGAGAAGATGTTTCGTCGTCGTTTCCGTCAATTACGGACCAGCCTCACTAATGAGGCAGAGCTGACCAATCTATTTGCTCGGTGAATAGCGATGGCCAGCTTGCATAGGTTAAGTTAGCATTTAAGATATACATATATATATTAGTATATACATATGTATATACTAGTATATGTATGTCATTGTGTATAATGTCTATATGTATGTATGTGCGTATTGTGTACATAGGTTAGGTAGACTAAGGTTATTTTAAGTTAGACATTAAGTTTTTATAAAAAATAAAAAATTTGTCAATATGCTAAGTTTTTTGTTAAATTCTTTTCTTAGCCTTAATCATAGAAAATAAGTATTAATAAATAAAATGTAAATAAAGTCGAAAGACATAGATATAAGAATTTAGAGTAGCTTAGAGTGCCTGTGTGGGGCCATTAAGTTAGTATAAGATTGTTAAGTAATTTTAAGCTAGCATTTAGGCATTTTTTGTTAGTATGTAAGAGTTAATGATTAAGATAATAAAATGCATTTAAAACTAACTAACAAAGGAAAATTAAAGAGAAAAGATAGATAAGTACCGATGCACGTTGGTTTGGAATTTTATCCGGTTACATCTGTGAGATACAAGGAATTCGGCAGGATATTCCATAAACTTAGGAAAAAATCACGATATTTCAAAGTATAGTGCCATTCTACTTCGCAGATCCCTTAAAGTTGCTCTCGCAAAAATTCTAATTTCGAAATAAAAAAGGGAACTTTACAATAACCGGAGCGGTGAGGTGCTGGGTAGAGCGGGTTCACGGCCGATTTAAAACAAATCAAGTCTTTTTTTTTTAAATTTGGTTAATCAAAAGGATACAGATCTAGAGTAGATTTGGTTACAAAAGTAATTCTGTTTAACAACCTTTGTTGCGCCTTTGTGACACGAGTATGCAGTCTGAAGACCGCAGTATTCGTTGAAGACAACTGCTCAAAAAAGGTTTATCGTGCAGAAAGTGTGGCAGCTCGCATTGTAGGCGGTAGTTTAAGTCCGTAATAGCAACCCATCGACCTTCCAATTGACACGGCAATGAATTCTACTGCCCTTGGCGCGTCTTTTATATGATATACAAAGCTTTTATGAAACCTTTTCACAGCTGTATTGAACTTTTACATACAGTAGGAACAAAATTCGATATTGAAACTTAAAACTAATTTACAAAATTTTATTAATACAGAATTCAATGGTATGCGAGTAATTTAAGTTCAATAATTTGTGAGTTTGTTGCATAACAAATATACGAAAATGATCGCTGATGGAAAAAAAGATAGAAGAGGACGAGCACACATTTTTAATTTCTTGCGCATGTGGCAGTTGACCAACGGTTTTGAATAGAACTGTACGAGGTCTGTTCAGAAAATAACGGGAATTTTAGTTTTTGAAAAAAAATATTCATTTATTCGTCTACATTAATGTTGTCGCCTTCAAAATAGTCTCCATTAGATATTATGCACTTGTGCTAGGGTTCTTTCAATCCCCGAAACACTTGTCAATCTTGATCTTTGGGATAGCCATGAGAAGCGGTTTTAATGTGATCTATGCTTGTAAAACGACGGCCCTGGAAATAAGAAAAAGTAACACGGAGCCATGTCTGGCGAATTCAGTAATTCTACATCGTGGTTGACTTCATTTAGTGACTCCTGAGAAACTTCCCTTCACCGCGCCGCTGATTTTGTTCAAAGGTCAACATTTTTGTAACAAATTTTGCTGCCACTCGTTTCATACGCATACCATTCGAAAAAAATTTCATTGCATGAGCCAATCGATATGACAACATCATCAGTGAACTCTCTGGTTGTGATTCGGCGATCGTTCATAACCATTTCTTACACTTTTTCTACGTTTTCATCAGTTGTTGATGTGCCGGGGCGTTGGGGTGTTCGTCATCTTCAACGTCTTCACGACCATTTTGGAAACGCTTATACCACTCGTCAACTCATAGTATACTCATAGCAGACTCACCGTAGGCCTTTGTTAACATTTCATACACTTTGTTACACTTTATTTAATTTTTTACTCAAAATTTGATACAAATTCTTTGGTATATTTCTTTTAACAAACACAAAATCGCCGAGCTCATAAAAACAAGTCTAACATTAGCGAATGCCACAGATAAAGTAAACAATGAATATAGCTGAAAAGTTTACCATGTATACCAACATAGTAAAATAACAATTTTAACAATCGGACTCTACAAACCCGCGGAATTTAAAAATTCCCGTTGGTTAACTTGTGAACATTCACAGTGAGAAGGGTTCGACGGTAGAAAGTTACGATTGGATATATGGTCCTGATAACGTAGCTCACCACAGACACACATGCGGTGTATTAAAAGCTTCTTGGTTTCGGATATGCAATGGGTTATTATATACTTAAAATGTTTGCAAACAGTGTCCGGCGAAAGAAACTTAGGGAGGAAGAAAAGAGAGGTACCGATATACATTGGTTTTAAATGTATGCTAGTTATAACGACTAGGAAATAGAGCACTCGGCAGGACATTCTATAAGTTGTTCGGTTTAGGAACGAATCACGATATTTCAGACTACGTCCGAAAGTGGATTTGAGGGTGTAGTGATGAGAATTCATAGCGAGGCGGGTGTTATGATTGAAGGTTTGAAGTGGAGGAGTTCTGCGGGCGATTTCTATGGAGCACTGGTGGTGGAAATAGCGATAGAACAAAGTGAGACACGAGACATTTCGTCGGTGTTCGACGATCGACTTAGTGATTTTATCATCAGCTATGTGTTTTATCGCAAGGTTTTGAGTCGTATCTAGTAGGTGCAGAGATTTTCTATGCGCACCAAGCCAGATGTGAGCATTTGTGCTCTCATTTTGGGCTGATAAGTGCATTATATAGTTAGGCTAGATCAGAGGGGGAAAAGTATTTCTGGCATCGTTTGAGGAAACCAAGACATTTTGCAGAATTTTTGACGACATTGAATATGTGGTCATTCAACTTAAGTTATCATTGGCACACATACCGAGAGTGGGAAGCTTCTCGATTTCGGCGATGCAAGTGCCATTCTTATGTAGATAATGCCTGGCTATTTAAATTTTACATTAACGAGAGCAGACAGCATTGTGTTTTGGAAGCATTGAATTCCACTCTGTTGATAGTTGCCCAATTGGTTATGCTGTTGAAATCGGAATTTATTGGGCTTAACATTCGCTGCCGTTTCCCTGATACAGACGAAGAGCGGAAATGTCAGTCCCGGAGCGAATATGAAAAGCAGAGAGTGCTGTCGTTAGCAAAAATATATATTGGATTAGAAGTATCAGACAAGAGATCATTGATAAAAATTTGAAAGAGTGTCGGTGACAGAACGGAGCCTTGGGGCACACACGTATTTATTTTGTGAATATCAGACTAGAAACCGTACAATAAAATTTTAATTTAACGGTCCGAACTGTAATTTCTAATCTATGGAAGTGATGGTCATCGATCCCAAAAGCACGCATTTTCAAGTGCAACTATCTTGCTTTCGTCAGATTGATGAATGCTTTGATTTCCTTTTTCGGTGAGACATGCCATCAAATTACCAGTGGACCTGTTGCTATGAATACCGTATTGCCGGTCATTGAAAAGTTTTCGTGTTTCGAGATATTTCATGATCTGACGGTTTATCAGCAGTGCCATGACCTTGGAAAGAAGGGACGTAAGTTCTACGTAGATCTGTAGGAGGAGAGAGAAAAAGATTCGCCATTTTAAGTAAAGGCTGGATAAACTCTGTTTTCTTCATCCATCAAAATCATTTTTGTTTCTCGCTAAAACGTCCGCACTTGGTTTGCGTAATACTTTCACATGTCCGCTTTGTACTTCGCTTACATGGTCTTAACTGTTGGTATCAGCAGAATACGGTCGATTTCTTGCTGTATTCCTTCCGAAACAAAGGTTTACCTAGACCCGACACCTAGTCAGGTGAACTAATTAGTCGGCTACTGCTTTTGGTTGTGGAGGTAGTGTACAATTACAAGATAAATAAACTGACAAAATGGCCAATTTATGGCATCCTGCGATCGTTTTGTATTTTATAATCACAAAAATAACTTATTGGTCGGAGAAATCTCAATGTTGAAACGTTATCCAGGGTGGAATTGGTAGATCTTATTTTGTCAATAAAACTGCAATTTTTAATGTCATCAATGGAAAATCTGTCATTATTCGATACAATGGAAAGAGGACATTTTAACTGTTAACATTTATCGGTTTTAAAAAGTATCATATTTTTCGACCTTCTTATTTTTTGAAATCGTAACTAAGTACAATACATGCGCATTTAATTTTATTGCAAGAGCCATAAGATCGTAACTTTTTGTGGAACTTTTTCAACGTTTTTTTGTTTCCCGAGTTATGCCTTAACAAGTTACACGCTGACCACTAACCTATGAATTTTCATCTAGTAAAGGCGTAACAAGCTATGGCCGTGCGGTAGTGACTTGGAAAACATTCCCGCTGTTCGTTTCCCTAATTATCGTAAGTGGAGAAAAATAACGTGTAGACAATTGTATACCTAAAATGACCCTGATGAGCAGTAATGTGTACATATGTAGTAAGACAAACGAAAAGTCGGATATATACTGATATGTTCACCCATACCAGAAGAAGAAGTATAGCAGTACGAAACCACGAAAGTGAACGTATCTGAGTGCACTACTCCGTCGGCCACTTCTTCTGCACGGCGGAGGACCAAACTCGGGGCGAATAGAAGTATTCGTTATCAGAGCTCGACAGTTTCCGGGGTGAGAAATTTTATAATTTTCGGAAATTATTGTAATTACAAATAGCAAAATGGAATATCAGCCTAATGACGGGAAACGTTTCGAACTAGATAATTGAACACCAAACTTGGAATAGTGAAACGTTTTCGGAACGAGAAACTCAGTCTGGGAAAATATTCTTAACTCAAGTAGCGCACATGGCCTTACTATGCTCAACATTATTTTTATAAAGTAAGAACCGGAATCTAATTTGCGGAAGAACGGACAAACGGGCTAACATTTCCAGAATTGCGGCACAGCGCAAAAAAAGGGTGCTTACGTAGAAAACCGAAATTTATAATAATCTGATAAGCACTTCAAATCGTTCGTAGGAACTCTGTCGATTGCAGTGAACGCCTAAGAAACAGTCGATTTTAAAGAAGCCGAATTTAGTGCAGCTTTAAAAAGAATGGAGCGCGTTGTGCATTTGCGATGAATAAGATATTTTCCGAAGAATCCCGCAATATTGTTAAACTTCATCCAGACAACGCGAATTTTGGGATGCCGTACCACCGAAATGCAAAACATCATTACTTTATCACAGCAGATACGCAATCAGAAAATCTGATGGGCCCTACACTACGATGAAAACAGATACTCTCTGTCTCATACTTGAAACTCACTCCTCAAGTAACCTAATCAGAATCAGCTCACAAACTATTTCTATTAAGATTTCAGATCTGAAGTTATATGGGTACGAACTAGTGCCATTATTGTTTTCTAACCGCGGTCTCGCCATTTACATACGAAGTGTGTAATCCCTGTTTCATCCGGAATTCAATTCCACATGCTGAAAATTCCATTTCCGTATGCAGAAGTCTATGCTTTATTTACAGAAGCCCAATACTTGACATCTATATCGACCTTTAACGCTTTGTCCGTATCCTGTATCGCTGTACCATATACCCGTATCTTCCTACTGAAATCATTTTTATGGACGATTTCAATATCTATGATTTTGGGTGGCGTCGACATCCTGGACAGACAACACCAGAATGACGGGGAAAATAACTTGATCCACTTTGTAAATGAGCCTGCGCGAATAATAAGCCTCAAGGCTTATCGGGTGATTGCACCATATGAACTAATTTCTCGTACACTGACTACATAGTTAGAGAAAAATGGGAAAGCCAATTGGAGCGGACCTAACAGCTTCTTTAAGAATTTCAGCTTGTCGTTCTGTTTCTTTGATCCCAAACACTATTCTCTATGAACTGAATTCCTCATCGGATAAAGAGCATCAAACTTAAAGATAGGGCGTGTTAGGTATAACTTGAGCTGTACAGGGACTGTCAGGGTTAGAAAAATGTTTTTTCGGTTCTATAAGACCAACCAAACAGGGGAAAACGAAAAAAGTTCAAGCGCTCTAGATATGACTGCAACGCCTTTCTTAAGGGCTACTATCTCTGAAAGGTAATATAAATTGTTGGTGACTTCTCAAAAATATTAGAAACTCTGCCTCATCCTCCATCCCGGTCATTTATAATGACATTCCAGCTGTCAACTCTTCGAACTAGGCAAATCTGTTTGGTGCTCACTTTACAGCTAGCTTAACAATTCCAGATTGTGTCTTGTCCCCGCCTACAATCGATTGCGTCGAATATTCAATTATGGCAATTCATTGAAAAGGACAACATATTCAAGTGTCACCAAAAATGCTGAGGTATGTGTGTCGGTGATAGCCTTCATTGAAAGGACAACATATTCAAGTGTCACCAAAAATGCTGCGAAACGCCTCGGTTTGTTCAAGCGACTTAGGAAATACTTAATCCCCTCTGATATGACCTCAATATATGTATGAAGAATTCATCCACCCGAAATTGGAATACAATGACCACATCTCGTTTGGTCCCTTCTCTGCACTTCCCAGATAAGATTCAAAAGCGTGCGATAAAACTCATAGGTGATGCCAATATAGCACAGTTAATTGACACCCTTGAACACTGACGGAGTGTCCCCTATCTGATCTTGCCCTCTCGCTATATTTATAACCGGTTCATTGAAAACGCGGGTATGATTCCGCCCCTTCAAATTTTCAACCGTAACACCCGTCTCGCTATGAATGCTAATCAAGCCCACTTTTGGGCGTACTCTGAAATATCGTGATTCTTTCCGAAGCCGTACAACTCGACCGAACTCATAATTTTACAGTTCTAACCTGCAAATATTCAAAACCATCGCACGTGGGTACCTCTCTTTTTCTCCCCCTAATTTTCCACCGCCCGCCCAGTGTGCAAACATTTCAAGGATACACAAAATCCCTTGAGCGAGGGTTATACAATACTTTCTGGCAAGAGTATCTGCCATCGGCTGTGGCGACGGATGAAGCCATTAAACAGTGCGTTTATTTGATGGCTTTAAGTCACCTATCACCAATAATATACATATACCCAGTTATTCCACAAAAAGGTATAGACAAGCTGCTGGTAACTCTGAAGACAATCTTCACTGCTAGCCTGGCGCTGGCATACATACCGTAACCCTGGGGAACAGTGAGAGTAGCCTTTATACCTAAAATCGGTAAAGATGACTACATTCCCGCCAAAGGAGAAACCTTTCGTCATAACTCAGAGTTTCTTTATGTTTCAAGGGCATGGAGGGAATGATCGAGAACCAGGTACCTAAATCTACCTTGTGGTCATATCTTTTGTCTGAGATGCAACATGCTGACCAACGCGGAAGATCATGCGAGAGTTCGCGTCAAAAATATTATGTGCGTTCTATAAATGGGCTTAACATGTTTCGTCGAAAGCCTCCAAGGCGCTGGCGGCCCTCTACTGAGGAGCTTTAGTAAAAATACGGGACTTGGGTCCAAATGGCTATTATAAGGTCAATTATATTCTATGCGTGGATTGGCTGGTGCAACAGACTTTCTCGAAATTAAGTCACTGCTACTTTTATCAGACTCCAAAGAACGTATGGTGTCGGCAGTATAGAGACCTTTCTTAGTACGTCTGGCTCTGCTCTCGACGCACTAATTAATCTCCCTCCTCCTGATATTCGTATTCATATCATCGGCTGAATTTTCAAAGCCATCTTCCATTTAAAGAGAAGTGGGCTATGGTACAACCTGCACTGTGGTTTTGATAACCTTAAACGCAATCTGTCTTTTGACTCTGCTCTTATGGACATTAGGTCTGATACAGTCACACTAAATGTATGGCTCTTGCTAAAAAATACGAAATTGGCTTTTCCTGTGCCCAGGAATGGTTTCCAACAGAATATGACCCAGGAAACGAATGTAATCGGGCTTTCGGGGATCCTTCCAAAACCGATTTAGGATATATCGTTGGCGTCTTTCCAGAAGAGGACGACGTTAAATTTCACCTCCCGTTAGAAGCATTTGAATCTGTGTTCTAACAGAGATAAACGCAGTTCTGATAACAATTAACTGTATTGTGAAGAGTCGGTGGAATCAGTCATGGAAATCGATCACGAGTCGTGAATGGGCACTAAGTCTTTGCTAAGCACTTATGTATGTTTTCTGGGAAACACTCTATAGCGCATGCTTACCGCCATTTTCTCTATGATCTCAGCTTCGCGTTACAGAAGCAGCAAGAACATTCAGGGCCTTAATCGGCCAGGGGTCTGTGTAGAAATTAAGAACAAGGTAGCGCAAGAGTTGTCCGATGTTCTTTGGCTCTAATTCTTTTTTTGTCTGAAAAACTTGGTTCTGCTTTGGATTATGTTTATTTGATGTCTTAAATTTGTCCCTATTAAGTCCAGAAAATGATATCGGCTAAGTGCCCGCCGCCAGAATTGATGACAGTTCGGCCCCGATTTGTGGCATTTTCGAACACTTTTCTCCCAATCTTGACGGATATTCTCTTTGAGGGCTTAAAGAGTTTGAGGCTTATTGACATAAATTCGTGACTTCAAAAATCTGCACAAAAAATGTCCGCAATGGTTAAATCAGGCGATCTTGCCGACCGGTGCCAATCGTCAAAACGTGAGATTAGGCGACCCGGAAATGCAGCTCACAGAATTTCAGTTGTGACTCGTGCAGTATGCGCCGTTGATCCATCCCGTTGGAACCACATGTTCTCCAGTTCCAATTCATCCAATTGAGGAAGGAGAAAGTCCTTGAGCATGGCTCTGTAGCACTCGCCGTCCACAGTAGTTGTTGGGCCCCGCGTCGTTTTCGAAAAAATAAGGCCCGATGACGCCTCCAGCGTAAACAGCACACCATGCAGTAACTTTGAGCGGGTTTAATGGCTCTACGTGGGTTATACGCGGATTTTCGTTGCCCCAGAACCAATAATTTAGCTTTTTCACATATCCACAGAGATGTGAAAAGTTGTCTCCCTCGTGGTCGAGATTCAGGATGGCTTGAGCGCCTGGTGGTCAACAGCTAAGAGCTGATGCACTGTCTGCATTTTTTAAGCGAACATCTTACGGTCTTTCACCTAAATTCTGAATGAAGACCGCCGGTTGATGCCCAATTGCGTGGCACGTCATCTGGCCGATACCCTCAGCAGAACGGATGCTCCACGGCCGGCCAGACTTGGCAGGATCTCTTGTTATCCCATATTATTTTAGGCGAGCGGTTAAACGTCTTAATGTTTGGCCAGTTGGTATCAGACGACCGGGAAATCTGCGCAAAATTCACGCTGCGCAGTACCACCGACAAATTATTCTGCAAAAAAAATCGTAATAATTATTCCGTGTTCTTTAGGAGTATAGCGATTCATGCCTTGCTGACGCGTATTTTGTATCTGCATACTTCACAAACGTCAAAGTAGAACCTTTGCGCTACCTAGTATAATAGTTAGGCCCCTTGCTTCAATTCATTAATGTATGTAGATAATGTGAATTCTTAAAAACTTTTAAAATTAGTTTCCTCCCGCCTTAACAAGAAATATTACGACTTATGTTACATTATAGTAAACTCTCAGACGAGTTCAGAGTCCGAAACTGAATTCGCCGGGGGTTAAGTCTTCAGCACTTCTATTACTGAAGGCCACAAATGAAGTACTACGAAATATGTATTGATTGCAAAAGGTTGACTTATTCAAGAATCAGTGACAGTGTACCAGGCCGGTGATATTTGTCTACGCTCAAGCAAGCAAAGTTGGGAGATTCGGTAGCTTCTTGTTCTTATACTTAAAAGCATTTGGTCCGAGTTGACCAGTCGGAGGAAATGCTAAACAAAATATTTTCAACACGTCGTTATTGCTGATCATTCTTTTGAGAAGTGGTGGAATGTTTACCGACTTCTATGCCAGAGGGTCTCGATTTGAGTCTCAAGGCAACAACAGAAAGATAAAGATTGTGTTGTCACTTACAGCAGGCACGTAGTAAGCCTCCGAGAGTAAAAGGTGTTGGTTTACAATAGACTGTAGCCTGGTCAATTCATTCTCAGTTACAGATTTCGTCTTTTGGTACAAGTTAATGGCACCGTTTCCATTAGCTTCGCATTTTCTTAAATTCTTGAACTCCTCCTATCCTTATTCAAATTTCGGAGATTCAAAAGATCTACTTGGCTTATACTGGCCACAATTTTCTTTTCAATAACACTTTTTCATATCCTTGGCATAGTTTTACTCCCCTTCCACAGAACCACTAACCTACACTCAATCTTTTGGCATCTTTGACTTTTAGGATAATAAAGCATACGCCAATCACACCCTTTAGGTCGTCAAAAGGAAAGTATTCAAAGAAGGACATGTTAATGTGACACAACCACTTTACCTTCGAGCGAGGTCTCCTTGACACCTTTTCTCCTGCCTGTGATAGATTCGTTCTTCATCTTTTGTGCTGAAAGACAAGAACTAAAGCAAAGTGTAAAAAGGATATCGCTCAAAGGAACAATTTTATAAAGTACGGCTTTTCTTGTCTCCAAACTTTCGTTTTTCTGTTTTCCTTTCTCCTCTTTTTTATTCACTATACTTGCACAGTGCGGAAAAGTCTGTGCTTCTGCACTCAAAAATCGCCCGCGGTTCCAATATGCAAATCTCTATTGATTTGTTGCAAAGAGCCAATCCATGGCAGTTGAGCACTGCAATGGATTCCTGTCTTGAGTTCTAAATGTGCTTTTTGAAATTGAGCATAACGGTGAGGATGAGAAGGAATTCCATCCACTCCCACGACGACGAGAACGACAATAACAAGGATGATGTTGATGATACCATGGAAGACGGTGATAGTAGCTAGATAGAGCACAGTTAGATAGTTAGTGGTGGCAAAACAAGCATACATAACATATCATATTTCCAAGTGGCAGGACACCATGTGGTTATCGATCCGAAGAGGCCCCGTGGGAACACATCTAAAAATGTTCACTTGTAACCAACAGATGAATCTAGCGATGTATTTTTTGAGCTCGTGAGATGGGATAGTTGGTTACCTAGTTATGTTAGATGGTAGTAAGTGTGTTACAGAAAACCACCTGGGATGACAAAAGCGATGCGGCTTTACTGTGACAATTCCTTGTCACTACTGCACCATGGGTTTCGTTTTGCATTTCACATTTGCACTGACATTCACATGAGCACTGTACTCGTACTCATGTAGCTTGGTACGAATTTCACTTTGATATTGCGACATAGGCAGGAGCAACAGCAGCAGCAGCTGTTGCCACAGGTTATAGTGCTTTTACAAGGACACATTGGACTCTAGCAGTTTTTTCCTCTTCTTTATATATACGAGTGCATATGTGTTTCAGATGGCAGATTTTTTTAACTTTTTCTTCTCTTCCTTTTGTGCTTGTCCTTGCGACGCTTATGCAATTCCGTGATTTACGATTACAATTTTGCAAGGAGATGTGGTCGATATGAGCATGAGCAGGAAATGTATCCTTGTTTGGTTAACCCAGAGGTGGGAAAAAAGATTCATCTTAAAGTAAACGGTTTGCTAAAGGATAAATTGCATCGTAGGCTATAGACCAACATATGCTGCTGGCTTAATGAATGACGAAGTATAATACCTATACAGATCATCTTTCTTAATTACGAGTAAGGGGATGGAACAAGGCCTCCTATAACAAGCTTCTTCAGCTATCTTACTGAGTTGGAAAAATATCTTTAAATTAACTCCTCAAACCTCCGTCAAATAGCCAGACCGACTAAGGATTACAGACTTTTCTAATACAATCCGTTCCGATAAGGACAGATCAAGTTGTTAACTAACGATTTGATACGTTATAGGGGTTCACATGTTTTAAGCGCGACAGTAAGAGGCTTATTCCTACCAAATTTTGAAAATAAGCTCTTTATATAAACTTATCTTGCAAAACAATCTTCCACTGCCGTATCGGCAAGTTGACCGTTCGCAGATCGGTGAAACAGTTTCAAGAGTCTTCTTTCGACAAATAGTCCTGTAATTCCATTCATAAGGTATTCTTCCCGCACAACAAATGTCGAGTCCTGCTACCTGCTCCGTTCGGGTATTGTTACCTCAACAAGGTCCTTTTACCTTCTTGTAAACCCACTTTAGGCCAAGGACAGAAACAAATTGAAACCAACATTTTTTTTTAGAAATATTATTTACTAAGAAGCTCTAATGTCGTAAAAAACAGAGAAAACAAATTATTTCGTCATAGGTACATCAGGGTCGTACACGACCCTGCGGGTCGATACTTATAATGGGAATTCATTGTTGGTTGTGAAATTGAAACTTTCTCCTTTTTGGCTTTGGAAAATCTTTTCACGTGTTGCAGAGGATAAACACTTTCAAAATTTCTTGCAACAATGACTACCGAATTGTCGTTCCATTTGACTACTAGCAAACCCGTCTTATCAAAAGCTGTGTCAATAGTTCCCCTTCCCTTCTTTTTCAATGTAGAATCAATTTCTAGGGGGCATTTTTTTAAACTGTTCTCCCTCACAGTTCCGGTTGCGTAAATTTTTTTACCTTTTAGAGCACTGAATAATGCATAAGAGGAAAAGAAGTTGCCAAAATACCATAAGTTGCATTTAGTTTAAGATTGAGACAACCCAGCAAGTTCATAACCACGTTGCCTCCAAGTCCAAGATCGGATGTCGTGTTGGTTGCTGCTCCACCATAAGGAAAGAAACAATATAAATATCCATCATCTGAACAAAGGCATCACAATTTGAGTCCATGTACATTTTTGCTGTGTGTCGCCCAAAAAAAGGAACCATTTCCTCATCAACGGAAGGCCTATCGGAGAAAACACCGAATTGCATAAAATGTTGGTTCAACTTATCCAAAAGTGGGCTTAGTTTTGATAAGCGATTGCTTTTATCAAGACTACTGTTGTCAATGACATGTAGATACTTTTTCATAAGTCTGAAGCGGTTCCTGCTCACTGTTTTCCGAATAATTTCTACGCCTTTATCTTCGTCCCTCGAGCAATAGATGTTGAGCTGGGGCAAGATATGGTACCCACTGACAAGCAAAATTCCCAAAAACTTACGCATTTCAGATGGTGGTATCGTGAAACTCGGATCGTTCTTTTATGCAGCATACCGTTTTCAATTCAGTGACCATCGTATTTATAAGAGAATCTTCGAAAAAAAGTGAAACAAGTTCGAAAGGAGAAAAACCTTCACATTTCGCTAACATATTTCGGGATTCAATTGTAGACAAGCCTTGAAAATCGACTGTTTCTTGGTGTTTATCAGATTTTTCCCAAATAATTACGAGTATCTATAATTTTTTTAGATTCTTTGGTAAGTTATTTTTCTATAACACGTGGGTTTCTCCAAGAGTGATATCTCATTTTCGTTATCTAATTTTTGTGCAATTGTTGAAGGTTTATTGCGTTCAGAAACCCTCCTCCTTTTTGAAGCAATGGTTGGAATACAGTTTAGGTTTTTTTTTTCCTTTCATTTAAAATAACAACTGGGTTTTTATCAAAGGGAAAACATTTTCACGTCGACGATTAACTTCATAGGTACCTGCAACGTCTTTTTCGAAGTCAGCTGTAAACTCTCCAACAGTAGGTATCTTCATCAATATGCTCATCATCTGTGAGTTCGTCAACTTTCGGAGGGATATAAACAGCTTCAAGTTCATCATCTGATTATTCTTCCAATAAAGCAAGAAGTTCTTCAGTGGTCAACGCTTTTGTAGTTTCGCGACACAAACAATACACAAACGAAAGCACGAAAATTCCAACTGAAACTACACTTACAGACGGAGATGAACAAATGTCGCTGAAAGAAAGTTCGGTACCAGTTACAATGTGCAGTAAACAAAGGAACGGTACCGTTACTGGGAGCAGACGGCTAACGAAGCCTCATTTCTACATTTTTCTTCTTCTTTTTATAATTTGCGCGCGCTCAAGGGATTTAAGTCCCTTAAAATGTTTTGCACACAGCGCGGGAGAAGGAAAGTTAGGGAGGATGGAAAGAGAGGTACCCGTGGACGTTGGTTTTAAATGTTTGAAGGGCCAAATGCATTGGACCAAAGGGTCGCATATGACCCCGAATGTTCAGTCACTGTTTTTAAAGGTTTCCAAGTTCTGTGTTTTATCAGTTTATATTTTTCTAGACTTTGGGATAGCAAATGATGAAATTAGACTATGATAGCAAGATGTTTAAAAATTCAAACATGTCCAAAATAATTTTTGAAAATCATGTACAATAACATATACACGAATAAGGCACCTAACGTCTAGCCATTTGTATAGTCTAAAGTCATGAAATTTTTTATATTTTTTTTCGAGAAAAATAAAAAATACAAAATCAGGTGTCGTATACGACCCCCCGGCCTAAAATGGGTTAAACTTTCAAAAATTGTTTGTTAGTATCATCTCTCCATTCCATCGAGCACACGTTTCTGATGTTCAGTGTTTTTCTTCCAGAGAAGCCGATGGTATTTCCTTCTTCTTTTGCTTCTCCTCAGAGTCTATGAACCTTCTCTTCCTTTTAAGTACGAATGTTTGTTTTATAGTTAGTAAACCGAGAAAATGGCACGTCCTGTCTTTAAGAGCGTTTCTACCGTAACCTCTATTTCAATATTCTGACCAATCTGAAAAAATCTTTATTGACCTCAGCCTTTAATACTTTGAAGTCATAGTTATAGTCAGGTTGACGCTCCCAACTAGTCCCTTCCCCTTCACAGCTGCGTGAAATGCGGTGAGCTGTGCTGTGTCCCCACAGTACCACTTAAGAATTGACTGTCGCTAGAGTTGCCTAAAGAAAGCCTGGGAGAATTCTTTGCTCGTCTCAGATAATGACCAACTTAGGAGATGAGTAAACGTCTCGTGTCGGTTTTCAATCGAGTATTTGACAGCGATATGCAACCCGTTCAACATGAACTGCCATATGTCCACCTCGGCATCCAGAGATCGCTACAACAGAACAACAACAACAACAATTTAATGCGATTTCAGCGAGCTTTTTAAAGCAGTTGCAGCTGTATCTTCATAACACCTACATCCGCTGGAAAACAGAGCCTGGGAAACTGAGTCATTTCCCGAAAGATGCAATTTCCTCTTATGGAGAGTGGACACTGGAAAATAACTGGTGTCCCGATTAAAATTTCCAAAATAATAGCTTAAGTCCGTAATCTGATGAGGACAGCATCGATGGGTAGCCTCAGCAGTAGAGTAGAGATTAGAAAGAGTGATTCTTCTCATGATCCTCACGCTGGTATCATTGTGGGATTTGAAAGCGGAACCGTCCCTTTTACCGCTTATCGTAACGTCGATAGTGTGTGTCTCCCTTTGTTGACAGCATATACTCTTCGTTGACCTCTAAGCCGATCTTTGCTTCAGATGGGTTCAATAGACAAAAACACTCTATTGACAGCTCACTTTGTTTTACCCCTTATGTCAAGGCTGTCTGTGTATTCGAGTACATGAAAAAATTTTTGAAGGATGGCTCTGACGGTGACTTTTGAGTTTAGCACAATTATTTTAAGAATGATATTGAACAAATAACATTACAACGCGTCCCCTTGTTTATATTTGAATCCAGAATAAAAATTTATTTGCCTCCTTAAACACATTTATTTGGAAAACAATTTGATGCACTTCTTATGAAACAGTCTGGATATAAGGCCTATGCGGCTGTCACAAACCAGATTCTTCCAAGATAAAATTATACGAGTACTTAATATGACACACCTGGGAGCACTATGTCACACTATGATCAATGTGGCCTGTTGCAATGTATATATTCCGGAACATTCGCCGAAGTAAGAATAGAAAGCCGAAAGCCAGTCAATATTAACACCATCACCCAGGACGAAATAATCCGCAAGTTCAACCATCGAGCTCTTACACATAAATACGACCAATGAAGGGTAGCATGATTTATGAAAACAATCAGTACGGCAGATACCTTATAACATACATACGCGTGTATATACACGTATGTATATATTTTTTTTTTTTGGAGATTATGGAATAACAACGAAAAGCAGTCCCGCTCTGCTTCAAGTACTGTGCGACTCTCACCCACTAAAAACCACCTTAACCCATTTCACCTTGACACCATCCATAACGGAACTGCTTGCGCATTAGTTCAGAGTGGTGTCGTTTTCTTTCCCCTTTGGGGCCGGGCTATTTCATGTTTATCTTCCTGTGTTGGTTTATTCTATCTTGGTGGTGAGACTTTCATCGGTCTGTTATAGGTTTTTTCGCTTGCTCTTTGTTTTTTGTTCAGAATGTGAATACTACGAATGAACATATTTGTGTGTCTAGGTCTGATCTCTCGTCAGCACCTTTTCGACCATGCCTTCTGAGCTGATTACGCCGATGTTTCTTTCCAACTTCCATCGTTGAGTTTCCGACCTCCTGCAAACGAAGAAATGTGGTTTGCATCGTCTGCTCTAGAGTCCTCTTACTGGCATGCTGGAATCTTTTCTTTACCGATCTTGTGAAGAAAGTCGTATCGGGTTAGAAACCAGGTGACATATGGTAGTAATATATTTCGCCGCGTTTCCGTCTCTTCCATTTAATTACGTCCTTGACCAACTTCGCAGTCCATCGTCGCCTTCTTTCCGAGTTTTTACGGAAAGAGCATTTTGTGAGCCTCTTTGCCTCCTCGATTGCCGCTTCTACTCCGTACTCCGTTTCTGCAGCTAGGAGATCGATAGGGATCACTCCTGTGACTACAAAGACGGCTGGTTACACCACCTTTCGGTACGAGCTTGCAACACTTACGTCTCCGCGTCTCTGCGCTGCTGACATCTACTTCCTGTAATTTTCTTGTCGGAATGCGTCTGCCCAGATCTCACAGCCATATAGAAGAATGGTGTGTGTGATTGACATTAGTAGCCTCCATTTGCTGGCCGTGGGACCCCCTGTGTTTGCCATCAGTCTGCTTAGTAACATTGCTTTATCTGTTGTCAGAAGGTGAATGAATACCAATGATAGTCAGTCGCAAATTTCCTTCGGGCCCGATTAAAAAGTTAACAATGCTCAGGATCCTCTTTTAGGTCAAAAGGACTGTTTCACTGAAGTCTGTACTTCACAATTTTATGTAGAACTATTTCTATCTTACACCAACTCCATCTGTGCTGTCATTATATAAGCACATAGCCATTTTCTAACAAATGTCAAATGATTTTGCCTAATAAATTTTTCTTCTTAAACAAAACGTGATCGGGTGAGGTTGTCTCCTAAATTCTTTTCCTGGTAAGAACTCTTACACATTTTCAGACATTTCATCTTTACACCATGCGAAGTATACCATCGTATGAGATGTCCCTTGTAGGATTTTCTTCCTCTCGTTGATACCTTACATATATGGACTACTTGAACGCATTCAGAGCTGAGTTTAGTAAGCATTTTCGGGACTAGGTGTTTATTGACGGATCACTCGTCAAATATCCTGAATGTTAAAACATTCAGAGGGACAAACGTCGACTCTTACCATTACCTGTTAGCAGCCCGATTCAGAGTTCGACCGTTAAGTGAAAGAAAGCTGCAACAACATCAAAATAGGAGTTTCAACATTGGACACCAACGCACACCGAAAATACCCGGAGACTACAGAGAGCGCCTGGACGAAAAGTCGCATATGACAGCATCCATCGCACTGAGCTATATAATGCGATGGCAGAATTCGGGATCCCGGAAAAATTGATCCGGATGTGTCGCACAATACTGGAAAGCTCGTGATGCGCCATTCAGTATGGAAATAGAACCTGCAAATTATTCCAAACCCGCACCGGTTTTCGGCAAGGAGACGCGGTGTCGTGTGACTTCTTCAATTTAATACTTGAGCAGATAGTATGACGGCAAAAGTCAACACGGAAGGTACTAACATATTTTCCAGCTTCTGGGATACGCGGATGATATTGATATAATCGCAAGTTCTCAGCGTGCTGTAATTGAAGCCTTTACGGCAATTGAAAAAGAGGCTAAATGAGTTGGACCGTTCCGTCGCACATCACGATGGGGCTATCCGCAGCTACAACTTTGGGGTAGTCAAGGAATTCACCTATATCGGGGCAAATGTTAACCCCACAAACGATATCATGGTGGAGATTCAATGAAGGGTAACCCAAGGATACTTCGGTCTGTCGAAACAACTTGGGTCAAAACTCCTAACGCAACGAGTCCAAATCATGCTCTACAAAGAGTTAAACTTTCCAGTCCTGTTTTACGGAGCCGAAAGTGAGAAGATAATTAAGACTGTGGAACAAGTTTTAGGCTCCTTTGAAAGAAAAATTCTTCGTCGAATATTTGGTCCTGTCTGTGAGGAAGGCGTATGGAGAAGAAGCCACAACCGTGGACTCTATGAGCTGCACAAATATGTTGACATACTACGGAAGGCAACAATTCGTCAATTTCATTGGCTGGGCCACATCGAGCGGATGGACAATAATGCTCCAGCTAAGAGGGTCTTGGAATCCAAGGCATCTGGTTCGAGATGAAAAGAAGACCGAACCTCCAGCTTAAAGATCAGGCCATCGCGGATGCAATGCAGCTTGGTCTTTCCAACTGGAAGCAGCACACCCGGGACCGTAGTAGATGTTTGCTAGCCGGAGAGGTAAGTAAGTAAGTAAGGTGCTGAGATAGAGATGGTGGCGGATGAGCTCCAAATGGGTCAACAACAGCTCTAATTACCTCTAGGTGGGATACTGACTTCGGAAAATCCAGCCCCTTACGCCTAAAGGGCATGGCCCTCCAGGTTGAGGGTTGTGCGTGCGGTTAATGTGCGGCTACGTATTGTAAAAAGCACCCTGTTGTGAATCAACCAAAAGCTGATTTGCTGTTGACGAAAAAAGGACGATGACGTTCGAGTCTGCGCATGAAATGATCGAATCTTGACCGCTTGCATTCTAGCGGTGCAGATATCACCGCCATCCAAGAAGTGCGGCTGGGCAAAAGAATGATACAAAACTATGACATACAGTACAGCGATTACTACAGAACCAATATATTTTTAAGTGCGAATTTTCTGTAAGCGCAGACTAAGTCTTGAGCTCTCGACGTGTGAGCAAATTCTATTTAACAATACGAATCAAGGCTCTATACGCCAACATGCGAATTTAACGCCAAAATATGAAGGGAGAATATATAGTCAGGAAGGCCAACTTGCACGACATCATGTCTGGAAGCGGACTAAGGATAATTGTAACGGGACGGAGCGCAACTATAGTTATCAGATGGTTTCCCTAACTTAATATCCACAAAAAGACATGGCGGTAACCTGATCATCAAACTATCAATAAATTTGGTCATGATGCAATCGACGCAAGACACTCCTTCAGTATTATAGATATCCTAGCGAAGAACATGCGGTCGGAATACTACTTCTTTGCAACCAAAGTACGTCTACAGATAACTCAAGTAATTTAGGAAATTTAATATTGAATGGGTACAATCGCAAAAAACCGTCAGAGCTTTCCCCGATCGTGTATCCATCAACCTCTCGACCCGCCTTATCCAACCACCATCAACTGCTTAAGAGCAGTGCCATCGATTCCAAAAAGCCATCAAAACCTACCACCGGAACTGATATACTGGGTTTTATCCGAACATCTGCATCATTTCACGAGGAATACCTACAAGCCAGCGCACGAAGGAAAACAAATCGCTTCTGAAGCGGCACTGCACAGAAGAAGTAGGATGGCTCATGAGCTCTAACAGCTGAAGGAAGGGAAGAACATAGGCTCCTACAGTCCAAAAAGAGAGCATGAGGAGCGTCCGAATAACTTGTGAAATGAAGTTATCAATGCAACAGAACCCGAAAAGAGGTCTATAGAGATAAAGGAGGAAACATAGTAGTAGAGTCGCAGTCGGAGGGCAATCCAAATTCCGCTGTCAGGTAGAATGAACCATTTTACCTAGACGGTGAGGTCAAGAAACTCGTCCACTCGACCAAAATGAAGGGACCATTGCAATATCCAAGCTTAAGTAAAACAAAATAATGCTGCACCAGACGACTTAGTTGCCGAACTATTTAAGGCAGCAGGTAATGACCCCGTGCAGAGCGTGCACCAACTCATATCCAACCTTACCACCGTTTACACGATCCACAATAAAGGAGAAGCTCTTAACAGCGTCAATTATAAAGTCATCAGTCTTCTTGACATCGGATATGAAATCCTATCTGCTGTCTTGTATTCACACAAGGAACCATTTATCAACCCGGTAATTCCACAATCGACCAAATCGATAAGAATAACTTCTTTACAGATTTTAAGGCCGCATATGACACCGAATTTAGAGAGGAGCGATTTAGAGCCATATCTTGTCTTGGTATTCCTGACAAAATCACCAGATTGTAAAGATTGACGATGGATCGGAAAAAATCTCTGTAATGCGCTGTTATGTAACATATTCAACATCATGCATGAAAAAATTGCGCGAAACTCGTAAGCCAAGACCAGAGGCACCATTTCCCAAAAGTCTACACAACTATTTCCGTAAGCTGATGACATTAAAGTCATTGGCAGAACTCAGCGAGCTGTCACAGGTGCGGTCGCAAGTACCATATTAGAACAGAAGCGGCAAAACTAAGTACATATATGCTGTCAACGAAAAAACATACACAACCTCCACAAATTTCACAGAACTTCACCGTAATAGATATATCTTATTTTACCTAGTCCTGCCATAAAATCTCTTTCAAATATAAAATGCTATAAAAAAAAAACAAGCAAAATTTTTGTATTAAATTTGCTTTTTTATTAGTCCACAACATTATGTGTAGTGTCACTCGAAATGACTGCCTTTTGCTTAACTACAAGCAATGGGCATTAGCGGCACGCACTGTATCCGTGAATATGGATGAAGCTGCTGTTTCCTGTCTGAGGAGTTTTTCAGGCCATATTCTCTGGTTCTGACCTCAAACAATAAATCCAAATCCAATTTTTGCGCTCCAATAAAGCCAGGAATATTAAACCTGAGCCACTCCTGCGTGGTTTTTGCTTTTACGCCGGAGCAGTTTCTTAATAAAATATCCATCTTTCTCCATTGAAAACAGTATTGGTAAAACCTTTCACAACACCCTCTAGCACACTCATTCTTGGTAAACTTTTGCATCCGTTTTCATACCTTTTTCGTCGATATTTAAGTATGTGACTCCCTAGCAAACCACCACGGAAGCAGGATGAACCCTCGAAACAATATTTTCGCTTCTTTGAGGACGAAGCATAAATCTTGTCGTTTTGTTTGTTGAAAACTTCATCCACGGTAAAAATTTTCTCATCCGTAAACAGAATATTTTCATGGTCATTACCCGCATGTCACTGCAAAAGCTTTTTCCATCTTTCCTGCTTAATTTTTAACAGTTGATAAAGTTGAACCCCACAGTATCTATGCAGTAGTTAGAAATGTAGCCACCTAAAAGATTAATATGTAGTTAATTGTATATGCAAAAACCTGTCTTTTCAGTGGGTGAAGGATACACCTCCTTTTCTTAGGATGGCTCAATGCAAAATAATTTTTCTATCTATTTCGGCTATACAAGTAGTATCCAGAAAACTCTACACTCACAGAAACTGCTAATGGGCCTTTTCGTTGGTTTGTACCCCTGCCTTAAGCAATAACAATTCTTCCAATTCCAATTCCATCTTCTTCAGCTATTTGATCCCAGCTGAAGTCAAAACCAAAAAAAAAAAATATTCAAACGAAAAACAGTTTGCGAAAGGCAAACACAATTATGAAAATGTTGCATAACTTTTGCCACAAGAATATTGTTGTTTGCTGTTGGTGTTGTACGACAAGTACTCGTAGTACTGTAGTTAACGTTATTTCAGCGCATCTCAACGTTAATCTACACACCATGGAAAAAATCCCCAACGATGACAGGGTGGACAAAATGTAAATAGTATATGCGCCGCTTCCAGCTAGGGTGGTGTTATGTGTGCCATCTTGGGTTGTCAGGGGGGAACAGCACTCTCATTTCCTTACTCGAAACCAGAAGGACATAGGAGAACGTATGTCTGCCTTTGGCGCTGTTTTAGTTTATAATCCAAGCGCAGTTGAAGTTGAAAAACTGCTCAATCTTGGCGAGGACGAAATTCTTCGATGTTACTATAATATTGCTACTGCTGTTCTAGCTGGTGCTTGTGATGCTGCTGTTAGTGTTGGAATTGCGCGTTGTCGACATCGCCTAGCACTTTCGACTCAGTTGCTGTGAATTTTCCAGTAAGTCCTCTTAAGTCCTTTTACAAGTTCGCAAAGTATTTTTAGTAATTAAAATAAACATAAAATTACGTCAATTAAATTTTAAAGGGAATTACAGCAAAGTTTCGCTCATTAATTTACGTCGGCCTTCAGTCCCTGCTCTGGGATGTTTGTATTCTCAAATATCGTGCTTCGAAAATTTTCTTCACCACTGCCACTTGTCGTCGTTGTCGTTCTAGAGTTGTCTGATTTGTTTTTTTTTTTAGACATTTACGGCTTCTTCCCTCAAAGCGATGGGGTGTATATTTATTTGTTTGCAGTTGTAATTTCTAAACACTCGTGTTTTCAGCTTTTCCATCCTGTTTGGGTTGGAAACAGATTTTTCCTTGGAACTACGAGTAGCTATAATAATTTCAAGAAAACGATGGGTTTAGCATGACCTTGCTTGTGTTTTTTTTTTTTTGGCTACAACTATCAAGGACAATTTTAAATTGCAAATGGTACTTATATAAGACTTTTGTCATGAGAAGTGGCCAGTTAATGTCTGAGGAACAGAAGACTAATATGGGTTCCGTAGAAGAAGGCTAATCAGAATAATGATTCATCTGCTCCATCTTAGCAATTTTTTTGACAGATAAATCAGTGTACGTACTTAGTCCTAGATATCCTGTTTGTGACGGAATATTTATTGTATTTAAGTCTTTAAAGTGGATGTGCATGGCGATTGGTCGGGAAACTGTTAACTCACTATATGAATAGGGCAAAAATCTAGTTGTAGCGTACTGATTGCCGTGCCTCCTAATTGTGATCCCCGTTAAAATGACAAGCATGTGTTTGACAACGAGCATAATACTGGTTTACGTCATCATGAGGCTCACTACTCTGTCAAAAAATTAAAGTATAACGATCTACGGATTTGCATGTGGATGCATAAAGACTAAATTCGTCCACTTAAGCCTCATGAATGAACACGCCTCGACAACAGAGAAGAATTATATTACCAAAGGCTAGTTTTACGAGCTCCTTGATAAAACCTACCAGCAACGCCCTAAATATGACGTGAAAAGAGTCCTTGCCGATTAAAGTACCAAGCTGCGCAATTTTTGGTATAATTAGGCCACGTGAAATTTATAATAAATTCCCTATATGTAGGCTTAAGAACATTATAGATATTAGCAACACCACTTGCATCCCGAATCTAATATTGTTAAAACGGGCCCATCGCGATCCCAGTGGAACCAGTTGAATTTGTCTTCAAATGGCAAAAACCTAAACAATCTCCCTGGTGAAGCATCCAATTTCCCTGCAAAAGACAAGAAGGCCTTCGAAGTTCGTACCGTCTATTTCCTCTATGTTTTCGAAAAAGTATTTCGCTTAAAATTTTCTTCGACTACGCGGTATTGCCTTGCATTCACATAGTATGTATGTTATGTCCTCAACAGTTTGCAGATCACAGCAGAATCTGCAAATATCCTTATCTGACAATTTGAGTCTCTTTGCGTGTTGCCGCAGGATTCCTATTACTGTCCTAAGCTTATCCCTGTTTAATTTTATTAACTTCGTAGATCTTTTGCCGTCAAAAAGCGGCCAGAGAGCTTTCGATACCCTGTGTCCTTCAAGACTTGACAATCTTTGGTTGGCAGTCTTTGTAATTTTTTGCCCGATAGTGTCCCTTACTATGCAAAGGGGTGGTTTGAAATTGGCAACCTCACTATTGTCGAGGGTCCCTTCTTTTCTGGCAAACTCATCCGCTTGTTTATTTCCTTTAATACCGCAGTGGTCTGGCATTGAGCACAGTCTTATCCGGTTCTGACTGTATAGTGCTTTGAGCTATGTGCGACAGCGTATCAGAGTTGACGTTGGTTGATTCCATTGCCTTGAGTCCGGCCTAGCTAACGATGTAGATAGCGCTATCTCATCTCCATGAGCTCATCTTATAGACATTCTTAGTTCTGGATCTTCCGAGAAGATACCAAAACCTGTTTCTTCCTCTGTTTTTGAGCCATCTGTAAAAATTTAAAATTCATTTGACCTGATTATTGCATTTTTTTCCAGACCTCCCTCTCCGGATATATTATATCTTACGCGATGTCGAAGTCGACCAAGGAAGCAATTTCATCCGTTAGAATTGGATTGCCTGGCAGTAGCTCCACTAGGACCATGCCATGTCCGAAATTACCAAATTACTGAGTCGTATTGCACTATTGCCAGCAATTTTTTTGATCTGTAAGTCAAGGCGTGTTAGGTGCAAAAAGGTGTCCAATGCTGCCATAGTTATGATACGGAGCACGCCTGTAATGGCTATGGAAGCCATTCTGTGAACCGCCGCTAATTTTCTGAAACGTACTTACATCATCAGACATTTACATATGTATAACAATTGAAATTGGCGACAGAAAGTTACAAACCATCACATAACAGATCACCAACCCATACCTGCAATTATACCACGATCATCCATAATGAGTGGAACAGAGGAATGTTAAAAGCACCGCAAAAATAGAGCTCCTTTAGAACCGTGTACCGCCATTTCACCATATTTCCATGTTTTGGGAACTGTCCTCCCCACAATATTTTGTATGAAGATTGAGCAATGAATGTATAATTTGAGACATTTAAATTTTTTCTTGTTTACCGAGCGGCTGAACGTGGTCTGGATGGACCCGTTAGGGATGGAAATGGTGTTGATGAGCCTGATGTAGAAGTCCCTGGCCTGAATGAATCATCATCGTAGTCCATAAATTCGTCGTCAGACGTGCTTTTGAACTTTGCAAGGTAGCACCGTTCGCAAGCTCGAATGTAATGCTTGACGCACGTAGGCTTGCAACATAGATCACAAATGGCGGTTGTTTTTGCATTTTTATTTTTCGTGCGCAGTACCTTACGTGGCTCACATCTACGCACTGGATTTTGAGTCTGTAGGAAGATGAAGAATTATAGAAGTTTATGTAAGAAAATTATTGATTTTTACCGGATGGCTTTAGTGGAAGTTTGCACCGATTATCCAAATGCGCCTGAACCAACTTGTTTGCCAATTCTTTGAGGAGAATTTTTCCTTTGTTGGTATTCCACGTCGGGTGACATAGATCGAAGAGACGAAAAGCTGCAAGTCCAGCAACGTCAATCATGTTTTGAAAGAGGACCATTGGCCAACGATTGGTTTTTCTTTTGCAGGTATAGCCGCGCACCATTTTGTCGAATGTGTCAACGCCACCTTTGTGCTCGTTGTAGTCATGAATAATAATTAGCTTCATAGTTTTATCATGGATATGGTCAGTAGCATGAGCAGCCGAACATTTTTTTGAATCCGTGGTGTAGCTCACAAGCGATACTTCATCCGAGAAGCAGAAAACCGAAGCGAACGGTCCCTTTTCTTAGCTTCTTCGATCGATGCAAACAGTTTTGGCAGCTCGCGTTTCTTAGATCGAACTTTACCGATTAGAGTTGTATTGCGGGCATACAGGCCTTTTGCCAATGTTTGCCCCAATATTTAAATGGCCCTGTGCAAAGCGAAGGACCAAGCCATGTGAAATTCCAGTCGATCGTTCTTCATTTGGCTGTGTACCCAAATAAATTTCGGCTGATAATGGATAGTTCGTTTTGGAATCTACAAGCCAAAAAATGTTGATGCGAAACTTTCCTGGCTTTGATGGTATATACTGTCGAAAGCTGCATCTATTCCTCGACGTTACCAACTGCTCATCAATCGTCGGCTCTTTGGATGGAACGAAAGCCAACTTCAAATTCGTTTGAAATAGAGTCCACACATGATGAAATGGAGCCAGCTTATCTTCTAGCAATCGAGCTATACGAGTTCTTGAAGCGCAGAAATTGACAAATTTGCTCAAATCGAACTAATGACATCGCTGCTCTATAAAATGGCATATGAGACTTGGCAAATAATACTAAATTTGATTTTTCAGCTCCAGAGTATAGCAAAATGCCAATATACGTGCAGATTTCATCAACATTAGTATTATGTCGAGCTCGCATCTTTTTGGGATTCTCTTGATGCTGATTATTTGCAATTGCCCTTTTGGTTTTCTATTTGTTTCCAAAACAATTGATTCAACGATGGCAGTTGGCAGAAGACACTTGAAGGCCGAATATTTTTCGACAAAAATCTCAGTAGTAAAAGAAGCGGACTCCAATTTATTCCTTTCCTTCCTGCATTTCCCGTTTGTTCTGTAGCACTCGGCATCGACCACCAAGTAGTTTTGTCATTTCTGCCTTGGCCCATGTATTTCTGTCCACGAGTTGTCTCAATTGCAACATCTGCATTTTCCATATCTTGGATGACCTCTGCCAAATGGATGTCCAGTAGCGGCTCAAAATGTGCATGTGGGTCATCAACATTAGAATCGTCGCTATCCAATTCATAAGGACCATCGTTAGAATCATTAGCATCGTCAACAATGTCAAGAGATAGTAAAGCTACAGGATGATCTCGTCCACCAATCGCTTCACTAATTTCACCCACATCTTCGCCGATATCTCTCTCAAAATAATTAGTAAGCTCTTGTTGCTCTACATTAGTCAACTCACGCTGAATATTTGACAAATAAATAACTCAGCTATCCATATTTTACTTCGAAATAATGCACTGCAACTGCATATATCAAACGAGCAAACATGCAATAATAGGTGACAAATAAAGTAGTAACTATCATTTAGTCAACATATATAAGTAAATAATTTGAAAACTAATAACAAACAGCATTGCTTTACTAATTTCTTTATTATTTTCAATGAAAACTTACCTTTTCCGGCACAAAAATTATAAAAATTCTTAGACTTATTCACTTCAAACCGTAACAGACAATGAATACACAATTGAAACCTCACCAAATGTATTGAGGAAAACACTGGGGAGTATCCAAACCCGTACACAGGCTGTATCGTTCTAGGATCTCTCGCCGAAAATGCTGATATATGACGTTGGTGTGGAACAAATTGTGGCTTACCACCTTGATCAAAAAGTTATTCAGAAAATTAAAAATACAAGTTTAATCATCTAAATCTATATTTTCCCCTTCAAAGCAATCCCCATCGACTGCAACACACTTATGCCAGCGCTTGATCCAATCCTCGCAACATTTTTTATATTCGGTTTTCGGTATGTCCATCAGTGCTTCCTGCGATTTTTCCATTACTTCCTCTCGGCTGCTGGTTTTTTAACTTTTAACTCGATTGAACAGAAAGAAGTCACACGGAGCCAAATCAGGTGAATTCGGTGGCTATTGGATGGTATTTGTTGCATTTTTCGTCAAAAAATTGCGAATAATGATGGCACTGTGCGACGGTGCGTTATCATTGTGCAAAATCCACGAGTTTTCTGCCCAAAATTCTGGTCTCTTTCGGCGAATTGCTTCACGCAAACGTCTCACAACGACAAAATAATAATCGTACTCTTTGTTTACTATCTGGCCTTCTGGCAAAAATTCATGATGCACTAAACCGTTGTAATCCATGAAAGCCGCGAGCATTGCCTTCTTTTTTGACTGAAAATGACGTGGTTTTTTTTGGTCTCGGCTCATTTGGTGAACGCCATTCACTTGCCAAATGTCTGGATTGCGTGCCGTACTCATAAACCCACGTCTCGTCTCCAGTAATGATCCTTTTGATGAATGTGAGATCGGATTCAGCCTCGCAAATCATCTCTTTTGCGACGTCACCACAGTCTCTTTTTTGCATGAAATTGAGGTCTTTTGGCACCAACTTTGCTGCTAGAGGACGGAAACCTAAATGCTTAACCAAAATGTCTTGGACGGATCCACAGGCAATGTTCAATCTTCCGCTATCTCCCTGATGGTTAATTTGCGGTTATTGATGAACAGTTCTTTTACTTCATCAATGTTTTCGTCGGTTTTCGATGTCACTGCGTTCATCATCTTCTATTGACTCACGACCACTTTTGAACTGCTCTTGCCACCATTTCTAAAATTGTAAAAAATCGCCAACACACGCAGATATAGAGGTACTCTTGGTACTACGTAGCTTTTGCAAATGTGAATCTGTGACGCTAAGATTTAGAGGCAATGTCAACAACAGATTTACCAACTCAACAAAAAAAACAGAACTCAAATCGGAACAATGGAAGCGCTACGCGGTGGTGTTCCCCGGGAACTTTTTGATCAAGGTAGTATGTTATTAAGTTGTCCGTTTGTTTATGTGAAGGAAAATTTAGTTTCGTTTGTATATAAATATAGATTGCACTCAGAATCAATTCAATTGTTCATTGAGGAATTTTCTGTTTTTTTTTAATAATGAGTGTACAGCAAATCTTTTTATTTTTGGTGACATGAATGTGGATCTTTTATCCTCGAATAGTGCTCTGGACTATTTTGCTATCAGAAAATGGATTAACTTCTTTTGTTAATGAACCCACCAGACCTGTTGCAGGCACTTGTCTTGATCACATTTGTCATGGTTTTTCAAAACGATTGTTCAGGCATTGTCTTTGATGTAGGGATTACAGGTGATTGTACGACGGGTGTTGTTTTCAAGACGTTGAAAAATGCGGTTCGCAAAAAATCCATATTAGAACGTCAAATGACCAAAATTTATTATAGCAAACTTAATAATGAACTCTTCTGATTGATAAGAAGGATATGCTGAGGAAAATCCCTATAGAGCGTATAACTTATTTTCTGAATGGCTAATAATTTGTATTAAAAATTCAACATATACTATTATTAAGAACATAAAATTAAAACCTAGGATAAGTGATCTTCTACCCCGAAAAATCAATCTATAGAACAATCTGCGTGATAAATGTCATAATCATCCACTCAATACAAATTAAAATGTTCGTTTCAAAAATATGTGTAAGGAAATTAACAAAGAAATAAGATTAAGATGTGATTAATAAAAATCAAATTAGTGGTGCTGCGGGGAATCCCAAGAATGGGTGGTCATTTTAAACAGAAACACCAAAAAACAATCTAACACACTAACAAGTGAACAAGGTAATATGTACATATGTTACAGATACTGCAGATGTAGCTAAATTAATCAATGACTATTTTGTAACAGTTGGTCGACATTCATTCACTTGTGATTTTTCTTTGCTTTGCAGCTGCTGCACTGATGTTGGCGTTTCAAACAGTCTTTAGTAGGAACAGTTTTTATTTCGAATCCGTTTCTGGTCTTGAAATTTTAAAATAGGATCTCTTAAAAATTCCAACGCATGTGGTAGAGACCGTACTTCAAACTTGGTGTTAAAAAAAACTGTATTCATTATAGCTGACATTTTAGCAAACATTTTTAATTTAGGTGTTACTTCAGGTATTTTTCTGAATGTTGTGATACTTCTTTTTCAAAAAGGTAGCTAAAATGATGTCAGGAATTAAAGGCCAATCTCATTACTACCCTCCACATCAAAAATATGATTAAAAATAGAGTTTTGCGATTTCTTTCAAATGCAAACTTTTTTAGTTCTCTACAGTACCGTTTTAGAACAGGGCTCTCAACAAAAAATGCTTTGTTGGACTTTTACTCCTTCATACAAAAAGGTTTGGACAGCAGAAAATACTGTGGTGCATTTTTTGTTGAAATAGCCAAAGCTTTCGATATGTTTAATCATATATACAATGCTAGTTTTCGTGGTTGTATTTATAAATGGTTCGAATCTTATTTATGTAATCGAAGTCAGAAAGTAAAAGTTAATAGTGCTCTAACCGACTCGGAAGATATTAATTTCGATGTACCTCAATGATCGGTCCTTGGTCCGATTCCCTTTTTAATTTATGTAAATTCTTTGTTTGAGCAACCTTTTGTTGGCAAAGTTAAAGTCTCAGCGGATGACCTTTCGATTGGGTATGATGCAGTACATCCTCTAAATTTAATCTGCGGCATCAATTACGATGCCCATATACTAAGTTCACGGTTTGCCGAACACAAACTTATAGCCGGCGATAAAACTAAAGTAATGTTTTCTAGCCTTGAGTCAAAAGTTTTAGATTTAAATTATTTAACGCAAATTGCACAAGACCTAGTTCGCAGTCCCTTATTGACCTTAATATCATTTGTAGTAACTTCGTCTTTAAAATTGAGATTGTAAAACACTTCAGATATCTAGGAGTCACAATAGATCAACATTTTAAATGGACCGACCATCAACATCAATGTCTGTACAATCTGGGAAAATTTTGTTCTAACGCTGTATTTCGGTGTACTACGGAATATTTTATTCGAGGTTAGAGTACGGTATATGCTGTTGGAGTGGTGCGTACTGCAACGAACCGTAAAATCTGATTGCCCTACAGAAATATACTTTACGAAAAATTTGTAATTCTATAAGCTTAGCTCATTCTATGGAGTTATTTCGTCAAAAAAAGATATTGCCAGTACGACACTTATTTTACTACAAAGTTTTAAAAATATTTTTTATACGAAGTGGTTATATGCGAAGTCCTATTATTGGATCTTATAACCTAAGAGGCAGTTCTTGTACTATTCCGAACTTACCTTTTCGAACTACACTTTTCAGGAACTCCTACTCTGTCGTATCTCGCAAGTTATTTAATAAGCTTCCTGAAAATACCCGAAACCTTATAAATCCATCTATTTTTAAAAAAAATAAAGTTGTTTGATTTAGATATTTTTTGTTTTGTTCTCGCTTGTTTATTTATTTGATTTATTGAGTTTATTAGCAATGAATTTGCATTAACTTAAAACGCTAGTTTTACTGTTCACCCCACAATGTAATTAATAAAATTGAATGTGGTATTATCGCTATTATATACTAAATAAAAATACCTGAATTTAAAAATTGTAAAATGTATAGATATAACTTCTATGAAATATCTAAGCGAGAATAATGAATAAATAAAAAAAAAAAAAAACAGCAAAAGTTCTGCCTTACTCTTCGACAAATTCAAATCTGTTATTAAGTCACTAAAGTCCTCTTAGGTAAGAAAATCGGGTTTTGGTGGTTCATGTATCAGTACAAATTCTTCATCTTCAATATTTTTATTTGAACTCTAAAATGAACTTGATCTAGACAACTTTTTAGGTACTGGTTCAGCTACTGAAAGTTGTAGGCTATGTGAGATTGGAGCAGAAGATGAAGTAAGATCAGGACATTCGATGGGTCTTGCAATTTTGCCTTTACGTCTTTTAGCAGGATTAACTACCCAAAGCAGTCATCAAGGTGATCTTTTGGCTCTCGCTAAATTCTTGGTACTTGGAATTATATACCCCGGTCCCACCTCGAACACCAACCTGAAATAAATAAAGAAAAATGGCTGATTGACAAGTCCTTATTCAAGTCATTTAATTTTACTTCCGATATTCTTCGTTAGGTTACAATTAAGTGATGCCACTATAGCAATACTCTATAAAAATAAACGTATTATAAACATTTATTTATATAAATAAACATATTTTCTTTTTACTAAAAAATTGTGGAACCCAGGGTTTGTCTAGAATTCGAGCAGGGCAGTTGAAATTATATTCGTAAGCTTCACAAAGCTTTTCCCGAGCGTTTAAATAAAATTGTATATCTCGTACTTTAACAAATATACCACATACGAGTATACAGAGTTTCCCCCTATTTGTCAAAGATAATTTGGGAAATGATTTTTGGGTACATATTCTAAGAAAAAAATTATTCTATAGTAAGGGCCTATCTCCAATGTTGACATCATTTATCGAGGATTTCAGAAAAGGCTTACTTTGATGTACCATGAGCTATGTTAACCGAAATTGCTCTGTTAATACATATTTGGTTTCGTATGCGGTAGAGGGTTAACAATTCAAATTGGGTCAATTTCCAGTCGATTTAAAGTTCAACTACTGAACACCCGACGCAATAAATGGTCATGCGGCTTTAGCTCTTACACCAATTGTATCTTATAAGACTTGCGACCGAGATGTTTACGCAGAATTTTCGAGACAGTGGATGTACAAAGGCGAATTTGCTATGAAAGATGACGAATCGATAAATTGGGATCCTCGTCAACACAATCTTCCACAGCCGCAATATTTTCTTCTAAACGCACTTTTCTCATTCTTGTTGGTATGTGCGTATCCAGCAGTGTGAATTTTGTGCGGAATTTTTCAATACTTTGATAAACAGCACAACCAGGTTCTATCTACCGTATATTTCACGAAGTGCTCTGTGTGGAAATAGATTTCAACAACTTCAAATCGTTGTTATGGCGTCAATCCTTTTGTCTTGAAGTGACAGACTATACTGAAAATAAATGAAGCTTGACAGCTCAATGTGGCAACTGATTTGACATTTAATCCCTATTGAATAGCCTGATACTGCAGAAAAAAAAACACCCATTACATTAAGAACTAGGAGGTCGTCTCCCACAGATTTTATCATTCACCTAATATAGAAGGAGGCAGGCTAACGGGAGAATAGTAGGCAATACTATTTAATATTATAGAACGGTGATTCCTTTTGCCTCAGTTTTTCTACCCCTTCATATGCGCTCTTGAACTTGACTCCAATTCGTTTACCTTTCAAAATTCAAATCATAGATCCGTATCAGCATTCTCAGAATTTCCACCTATATTTTTATACAAGTTTTGAAACTGAATCATATTTCAAGAGCACCTGTCACAATCGCTACCATTTGACGCATTTAATTTTAAATCTAAAAACCAAACTTCTATAACTTTTTCAGCTAAATTGCACGTTCTGCATTTTAGTAGATTGCTTTGAAGATCTATGCCAAAGCAAATAACCCAGTTTCCTTTAACCAACATCCAGCATCCAACATTCAACATCCACTATCCGAAAGCAAAAATCTCTTCTCTATAAAACTACGGAAAGAAGTATCTAAAAGCCAGGATATGGGGTTCATTTTTCTCTACTTTCTGTCACATTTCAACCGTAGTCCCAAAAGCCGACGATTTTAATGGTTTCCCAGAAACACATTACCCGATTTGGCACTTCCATTTCGCATTCCTTACATTTCAGTTCCTTCTGCAACTGTCGAATGTCGCCTATCTATACGTATGCTCTCCTCTGTATCCTAGCTCATATGTGAGTTTGTGCACATCTGCATCCTGCGCTTTTATACAAGGAATCCGCAAAAAAAAGAAGGATAAAAATATGTTATTATTATGGAAGGCAAGAAGCTGGCAGAGTCTCACGAACCAACACTATATCCAGCCATCATAATCACACCCCATTACACTCTGGGGATCTTCTGAAAGGGGAGAGTGCGGAAGTTCTTTTAAAACCGGAACGAAACAGATTCGAAGAGTTTCAAGGACGTCGCCTCGTTTCTGCACTACAGAGGGTGAATGTGCAATGGCACACTAAAATGGTATTCCTAAACTTGCTCCGATTTTTAGTTCCTTAATTTTTTTTTTTTTTATCCTTTTGTTGTTTTTTTTTTTTTTCTCTGTATACATAAATATATATGTACATATATGCTTGTAGTCCGACAATGTGTATACATTCTTCCTTTCCTTTTTACGAAAATTTTCTACAAAATTCCATCTAGAAGTTGTGCACATGCACATGTGAGACGAGGACATATTGTTTAGGTCTGTAGGACTAACGCCAAGCCACCGTGCGAATCGTTGTCAACACACACGTTCTACTGGCACTACAGAGCAATAATTCCATATGAATCCTTGAACTCTGATGTCCTTATGGCATATAACAATTTTAATGAATCCATTTAAGGACGCGAATCTTAACTATTCGGAGCTTTTGGTTTTAATTAAAATTAAATGTGAGAGACGACATTTTCTGCGTTTTATTATGTCTTTCGTGCGAAGGCAGCGTTAGTTCTTCTTACAGCAGGACTTTACAGCAGCAGATCCTTATTGGGTTGACTTTAAATGCCCATGGGGTAGACGTGGAGACAAAATTGTGGATAAAGTGGTAAGAACTCACGTACGACACGGAAAATGGTTGTAAAAGGGGATTCAACTACTGCTGGTGGACCTAACACAAACCGACATTTCTTAATTGTAGTGGAAGAGATCACGTAGATTTTTTTCTTTCTAGCCTTCGTCTTGATTGCATTTCTTTTCTTTGTGGCCGGGTTTTAGGAGGATTGTTTTTTTTTGTTCTTCTCTTTTCTGTGCTGGGTTTAAGCTTCCTTTATGGCGACAATTAAGGAGGCAAATAATGCAGGCAAAAGCTTCCTAAGTGGAGATTTTCAACTTGAAACCCAAGGATAATGCGGTATTCATTTTTATAATTAATTAACTGGTATTATTCCGAGCATCATAATTAGGTCAGATGAGGTGTGGAATTCATTAGATGGTGAACGCTAAACCAGCATTTCAAGAAAACGAGTAGCCTACTCAGGTGGTTTCAGAAATTGCAATCCCCTGGAATTTGCTTAATTTATTTATGGTCAGGAAAGAGCTCTTAGAACCACTCTGAATATGATCGGCTTACTAAAATCAAAATTGTGTCAAAACTCTACAGTGGCCTATGTAAATGTTAGTCAGACGGCGATAATATTCCACGATAACGTCTTCATTTTCACTTACGAGATTGAAGGACGCGGTGTCGCTTCAAGTTTGAGCATACACATTTTGTTTCAACTTATCTGGAAACCGAAGGTATTCTCCTATATTTTTGTCAATATAACCCTTATCAGAGTTGCCAGACAGCTCTAAAGTGGACGCAGATCCTGAAAAGTATTGTTCTGCATTTTTTCGATCAAGTTCATTTCCCAGAAAAAGCGGATCTACATATGGCTTATGATAAACAAATTAAGCCTACCTATAAAACCGGAACTGCAATCACCAAAGGCTTCAGTTTTTGTAATGGTTTTAACCCCACACGATGTCCGGATATGGTCGACGCTACATCTTGCAAGGGTCGTCTTATGGGCGGAAGTCAGTTGATGCGGTCAAATCCACCCTGAGAAACATCTCTGGTGGTGTCTTTCCCCGCGCAAAAGGTATGGAATAAATGCGTCTGACGTTTTGGATGTTTAAGCCACCTCACACTACTATATGACGAGCGATCCGAAAATCGAGAACTTTTTGATCTGCAGATACAAGTATAAGCAACAAAGTGAACGGAGAATGCACAAATTTGTCGTTGCGTCAGCTTATTTTTCTTATGATTCGTTTTTACTGCCACCACCGAAGGCAGTAGCCGAACTTACTGAATGCTGTGATTCCAGGAAGCTGGGACTTATCATTTGGTATCATACTTATTTTCAGAAAATTTTATGGGGCAGTAGCTAACGCGACATGAGAGGCAATCATCTCCTTGATTTTATACAATCGTCTGGCCTGGTTGTCGACAATGTTGGCTCAAAACCAACTTTTGTGACGAAAGGAAGAGTACAGGAAACTGACCTAAAGCTATCCAATAGGTATGCTACGGCAGGAAGGTTTTATCGGAGCGCTCGACTTTGTTGAAGAGGATAAAACTAAGGAAAACCAACTGGGCAGTCTTCAAGAGTAAAATGAACAAGTCTATTAATGATCCGCTTAAACTCAGAACAAAACAAAAGCTAGAGGAAGTTGTTAAACACCCGAATGGTTCTCTTACCAAGTGCTTTGGGCTGACATATCAAGTAAGGAGACAGTCTTGCAGTTCGCACGTTCCTTAGTGGAAGGCAGATCTGCAGATACTTACACAGTCACTACAGAAAACTAGAAAACATCTAAGCAAGTCACTTAAGACTAATTTAAGGAAGACTCGAAGAAAAGATGAATCGAAGCATAAAGAATACAAGAAGCTAATTCGGTCTTTCGAGATTGCCTCGACTTTTGCGAAAAGATCGAAATACTCAATAAAATCAGCAAGCTACGTAAAGTTCTCAAAGGGAAGACTGGAATCACTCAGAAACATTGAATAGCAGAGAGTCCCTGTCTCATGCTTGAGGCTCATTTCCCAGGTTACTTAATCAGAATCAGTCCGTATTATCGAAGCTGCAAGTTGCCTGGTACCGGTCGCATATGCATGTCCTGCAGCGCCACAGAACGGTACAGATCAGCTGCTGGTAACACTGAACAGAATCTTCACTGCTGACACTGGCTTACATACTCAAAACCCTGGTGAACAGTGAGATTAGCCTTCATACCAAAAATTGGAAAAGACGACTACACTCTCTCCAAAAAACTCAGATCTTTTGCGACGTTTCTTGTATTGAAGTGCATGGAGTAAATAATCGAGCTGCATGTGCGTTAAACTGCCTTGCGAATGTATCCTCTGTCCAATAACCAACATGTCTACCAAGATGGAAAATCCTGCAAGATAGAGTTGAAGGATCTGAACTGAACTGAACTGAAGGCACACTTGACAAGATAGGCTATCCACTGTAAAGCAATGCTGGTGAATAGGACGCTGACTGCGGATGCTTACTTTGGTCAGTAAGTGATGAGGTGGGTTAACAGGGGTTGCCAATAAGGCGGCATCCTGTCTCCACTGCTCTTGTATATGGTAGTCGTATTACTGCTTATACATATAGATAATGTAGCTATACGGCCCATTCGAGACGTGATGGACGATTAGTCCACTAGAAATAGGCTTTAAGTCAATCCCCTCAAACTTGAAAGATTACCTTCTTTACGACAGGGAGGAAGCAGACTGGTTTGATTTATCTAGTGCTAAAAGATATATTTACTGATACATATAGAAAACTCTACAATCCGGGTTGGAACTGGGCCTTAATCAATCGGCCTCTAAAGTCCGCGCATTCTCTGGTTTACTGCCTATAATTGCGCACTCCAAGCTGACTGAGACTCTCTCTCACTTTCGCGCGCCTGCGAAGGCGAGTTTTTATTTTCTGCTTTGTACCTCCAGTTTGGAATCGAAGACTCTTCGGTGTACTTTTCTAGTCAATGTTAATCTACAGCCCTCCGTTAAATCTCTTCCACCAAACTGCGTCAACGCCAAGAGGACCAAAAGAAAATTTAAAAATTTTGCGTTCAAAACAGTTTATCCACTTTCACTAACCTCCATTCTTCTTCATCATAAAGCAGGACATTGATGCTGAGCGTATTACATAGAGTCTCCTTCGTGGTTTTTCAAGGTCTGCCTTCTTAGGTCGAAAGCAGCGATTGGCAAGAGTAACTTTTCGTCAGATTTTTAGAGAGATGTCATTATCAGATTTAATACACAGTCCCTGACTACTTCAAAGTTGTTGCTGTTTATTTTGATATTCTGTCCGATGCGCCGATATGCGTCCCTTCTTGTTATCAGCATAGTTTTGTCATCATTCAGGACTTAACCCATTTTCGCACTTCTGTTACAATATTTTCGAGGGCTCCAGCGAAAGCTCGCTGAGTTCTGCCAATGATGCCATCAGCTTATGCAAGTAGTTATACATACTTTTGGAAAATTGTTCCTCTGGTGTTGTGAGTTTAGCGTAATTTTCTCAAGTGTGATGTTTAAAATTTGTCTAGATCCTTTTTAACATCAAAGGTCTCAGATAAATTGGCTTTTAGAGAGCAGCGAGCGCTCTGCATCGGCAATCTGCACAATCTGACGAGTTTAGTAGGAATACCAAGGTTAGACTTTCATATGTCAATTCTTGTTCCGAATTTAATGACAATTCTGCCATCAGAGATGACACCTCTGATGCAGTAGGTTTCGCATAACCACTATTGCAAAACCGGTGGGATGCATGAATACCAGCTAGGATATGCAGAGAAACAAAAAAAATATAGAGCTGGGCTCCAAAGAGGGACCATAGCGACTCATGAGCGTAATGGGCAAAAAAGAAAGGGCGAATACCGGCTTCTTAGAAGGAAGAGTACAACAAGCGTGAGATAGACCTGAGATGAGATGCACCTTATATAACACATTGCTTGTAAATCGTATTACCCGCCTTTAAATATTTTATATTGTAATAGTTTTCGGTTGACAATTCAATTCATATATACATATGTGCAGGTACTTATGTATATTTTCTGGATATTGTAGACAGTGCAAAAAACAAAAGTTAAAAATATAGTACATACTGTATTAAGAAAAGTTTTGTGTGGATTTTGATGGCGACGTCATCCGTTCATATTGCTTTGAGAACGACGTTGGCCGGGAAATGACCGTAAACGGCGAGCGCTATAGGTCGATGATTACCAACTTCTTTTGGCCTGGATTGGATGATATGGACACCAACGACATGTGATTTCAACAAAAAGGCGCTACGTGCCACACAGCTCATGTCACATTGGAAATTCTGCACGAGCGATTCGAGGGAATGGTCATCTCACGTGGAGGTGATGTGAACTGGCCACCGAGATCGGGCAATTTGATCCCGTTAGACTTTTTCTTGTGGGCTTTTCAGAAGTCGCAGGTCTATACGAATAAGTCATAAACCAGAGTGGCCCTCAAAGTCAACATAACCCATACCACCTTTCAAATTCAGCCTGATTTATGCGCGAGAGTCATGGAAAATTAGACGTGTCAACTTCAGTGTGAGAGCAGGACAGTTTGTGTTAAGCGATCGTCCGAGGGAGAGGTTTTTGCGCACTGGTGCCAGTTTCCTTAAACCCTTTTTTTTGTATTCCATTATAAAACTTACTTTGTGTTCTACTAATAAAAATATAATTTGAATTCGTTGCTAATTGCCTTAGGCTATCTTTTGACAAGTCAGAAGGGGGAAAAAAAAAACACGCAAAAGGGAGAACACAGGAAAAGTGAATTAGCATGGCTAAAGATTGAGCAATTAAATAAATTGCTACAGATACACGACGTATCAATAAAAGGGGACAAAACTCACAAAATCGCAAAACTGATTGAGATCTTGGGCACCGATGAAATAAACACGGAGAAAATCGAAGCGATGGAACCCTGGACACCTCAAATCGCCGAATTGCGCAGCATCGTGTTGGATTTGCCAAAAACTGTCAATGATTTAGCGGCGAACGTAAAAAGTGTACAATGTGAAGGCACAACGCAGCAAATAGACAACAGCAATTTAACCATACGCCCAAATCAATGTGATGCTGAAACTGAAAACGTAGTACCCAGTAGAGCAGCCACTCCAGCAACGTACATGGTGCCAACAGAACCCAAGATGTTATCGGAATACTTCCGAACTTCGACCCGCTCAAGCGCACACTCTCATCGCAGCAGTTCATTAATGAAGTGGAGCAGTTACAACGCTTATACAGTTGGAGTGAAGAAATTATGCTATTCGCTGTACAACATAAACTGGAGGGACTCGCAAAGGATTGGCGAGACGCACATCCAGTATTCCAGACGTGGAAAGAGTTTGTCATCGCGCTTCAAAGAGATTTCCCATGTGCAGTTAATGTGGCCGACGTACATAGAGACCTTATGAAACGGAAGCGAAGGTCAGATGAATCTTTTATCGAATATTATTATGCAATGCTAGCTATAGGAAGACGAGAAGAGTTGGATGATTTATCTATTAACTCGTATATAATTAATGGTTTGAATGATTCCATCCTTTCACGTACTCTACTCGCCATGAATCTGCGAACGTCCAACGAGTTGCTAAGTTCTCTGGATAATGTATCCTCACTGCCAACATCATTACGAGCTGCAATAACAAAATCGGCACGATCAATTCCTGATGGGTGCATTACACACGACATAAGAGGCATCAAGTGTTTTAACTGCAACCAAATACGACACATCGCTGCGAACTGTCCACAGCCGCAACGGAAATTACGATGCTCTAGTTGCAGTAAACCAGGGCACGAGGCGAAGGATTGTCGTGCAAAGAAATCGACCGTAGCCAAGGTCGAATTGAACCGAAACGCAGCAGAATTTATACCACCAGTTACGAAAGAAGTCATCATTGCAGGACATACATACTCAGCGTTCATTGACACAGGGAGCGATTACTTCTTGATAATAGAGTCAATGACCCCCAGTGAAGCTCTACGACAAACATCTGTGAAACAACTGAAGGGATTCGGGGGATCGATTGTGGAGTCTACCGAAATGGTCAGAGTACATATGCAGATGGACCAGAATGAGATTGAGGTATTGTTCCAAATTGTCCCAGACGAAATGTTGCCACAAGGAATACTTTTGGGACGTGATGTTTTATGTCGACAAAATCAGCGGATATTGATTAAATCCGGAGTGATGCAGGTTCAACTGAGTCAATCGAAACCATTTGAGATTGGCAAGGAACTCAACGAAGGCCACCGCAAAGCAGTGCATGAACTTTTGATAAAATACAACGATTGTTTTGCAGAAGACATTTTCGATTTGGGGCGGAGCAACACAATGACAATGGAGATAGAGATGACGACAGATAAGCCAATATTGGGAAAACATTACCAAGTACCATTCGCTCAAAGAAAACCGCTTTCTGCAATCGTCGAAAAAACATTGGGTCGCATCAAAAGAGATTTTTGGTTTCCACGAATGAGGCGATATGTGAAGTCGTACATCGCCGCGTGTCCCGAATGCTGTCTGAACAAAATTAAAGGTGGTAAGGCAGAAAGTCAACTCCACGAGATGGAAGTTCTACCGATTCCTTTCCGGTGTATAAACATGGATCACCTGGGACCCTTCCCTAAAAGTAAGGGAGGTAATCTGTACATAATCGTTTTAGTCTGTGCTTTCAGCAAATACACCATACTCAGAGCTGCTCGGACGACTAAGTCTACACCTGTCGTTGCAATGCTGCGAGAAGTGATGACAATATTTGGGCAGCCGTTGCGAATCACTACCGACAGGGGCACCGCCTTCACCTCAAAAGAGTTCGAGAGTTTTACTGCCGGGTATGGAATTCAGCATGTGAAAACGGCTGTAAGGACACCAAGGGCAAACGGCCAAGCAGAACGGGTCAACAAGGTCTTACTAAGTGCAATTAAATGCACAACCCGGAGCGACAAGGAATGGGACCTCAGTTTACCAAACATTCAATGGAGCATTAATTCACAAATTAATACAACCACTAAATTCTCACCAAATGAACTAGTGGTCAATTTCAGTGTGAAAGATGTCAGCCAAAATCGAATGATACAAGCACTGGATGAGGAGCAGCAAGAGGGTAGCGATGTCGAGACGAGAAGGTGTCAAGCTGCAGAGAACATCGCAGAAGAAAGACATAAATGGAAGATTCGATACGACAGAAAACATCAGGCTCCGTACCAATACTGCGAAGGTGATTTAATCGTGATGGATTACGTGTCACAACCTACAGGCGAGTCACATAAACTCGACCCAGCCTTTAAAGGGCCATACATAGTTAAGAGAGTTTTGTCGCATGACAGATACCTGGTGGAGGATCTTCCGGATAAACCGGAAAACCGTAGGCGCTATAGCAACGTCCTTTCAAATGACGACATGAAGCCGTGGTGCCAACGGAGTCCTGACATAGACTGTATTGATCAGGAGGACAACGCTTATGAACCCGATTCGTCCGAGGAGGACGAAGTGTCAGGAGAGGCCGAGCTGTCAACTTCAGTGTGAGAGCAAGACAGTTTGTGTTAAGCGATCGTCCGAAGCAGAGGTTTTGCGCACTGGTGCCAGTTTCCTTAAACCCTTTTTTTTGTATTCCATTATAAAACTTACTTTGTGTTCTACCAATAAAAATATAATTTGAATTCGTTGCTAATTGCCTTAGGCTATTTTTTCACAGAAGTTTCGGATGCACTTCACCCAGAGAAGTCACGGCAGACATATGAACGATGTTATATTCCATACACAATATCATCGAGAGGCCTTTAAAACGAATAAGAAATTTCGATAATTTCTCATACGTACTTTATTTTATTTAAATTTAAAGATATGAACCGCTTAATGAACGATCCTTTAGTAGCAAGGAGGAACAAATACGTCGAAAGTTGCCGAGAAGGCACCGGAGATGGTTCTGGATATGAAAGCGATCCTTCTGTCCCTGCATGGAAAGATCGATCACTTCCAGAAACTACCCATTTATGCCCAAGTTAATTTATTTTCAATATTTTATTTAAATTCATTCAATTTATGTGAAAAACTCGAGATTTTAGCTTTTCAGAAATGTTGCGTTAACGCACCAATGGGCAACAAACAGCATTAATGAAATTTTTTTTAAAAACTTTATTTTTAATTTTCAAATGTGTTTATACAATGCTATGAATGTCTATTTTAATGAATGGAATTGCACAAAACATTTATCGTGTAATGCAATGTTGCATTGACTACAAATTTTGTTGGTCTCGGATTTGCATAACCGGCAACGTCTTAATTTCTGGAAAAAAATTTCAATTTTATCACTCAAATTATTAAAAGAATTTATATTTAGTTACCTCCTGTGACGATTAGATGTTGTCCATTGACTCCTTCTTCTGGATCATGCGTTTACAGGTGAGTAACCATATTTTTTCAAAAGACCAATGGCCAGTTGCCTCCTGAACTCCAGTTGGTCTAAGCTTTTTCCACAATGTTTGCTTAAGGACCACGCATTAACAATGGCTATATCACCCATATTACAATGGAGGTGTACCATTTCTTTCCTCGAAATCCAATTCGGTAGCACGAAATGTGCTCATCTAGCAAATCTACACCACCCATATGAGAGTTGTACTCATGATTGACGTTTGGTTGAGAGATATCTATCCTTCTTTTCTCAGCAAATGAAAACCTTTTTATACTCTGAATTGGAAAAGTACCGTAGACATTGGACACCATAGCAAATACATTCATGTCTTCCCATCTTGTTACAATTTGGCCAGTTTCTTTATCATAGTACGTGGTAAAGTAACCCCTACCTTTCTTTAAAAATTTCTTTCTATCTTCCAATTTTATATTTTTCAACCGGTTCTCACGCAAAGTACCTGTTCCACCGAATCCCATTAGCGAAAGTTTGTATATAAAATCTGGGCCAGATGCAGAACCACTGATTCTCCTAATCCTAAAAGAGGATCTCTATCCTGTCTTTTTTCTTGACAAATATCAAACTGAAGACAGTATCCGAACTTCAAAGCCTCTACCCAAGTTTTATATCCGAATCTTACGGGCTTATTCCGAAGAAACTGCTTGCAACTATGTATGTTTTCCGAAGTATGGAATCACGGATTCGTCACTAGATATATTGCTTTCCATCGGACAGTATTGCAAAAATTTTGTATTTAGGTGATCAAGCAGAGGTCGAATCTACATATGTATTGGAAGATGGTGTACTAGTGAACAAATGTCTGCAACAGCTAATGCTACCTTGAATTGCGCTTACCTTACACATCCTATCCGTTGAAAAGGGGAGTAGTGTTGGTTGAACAAAGTAAAAATTGGAAAAAATGTCTTCAAATTTATTTCTTCTCATGTCTTCAACAATTAAAGCGTTATGAGCATCTTCGCGGGACTCCCAAAACATTCGCCTTCTTGGAATATGAATATATCCGCTTATTATAAGCATTCCAATATGTGTATATATTTCATTTTTATCGATTTGAAGTATCTTATTCTTCCTTATAAGCGACTTTCTTATTCTTTCTTTCTCGACAATTACGTTAATGATTTCTTCGTCCATAAAAAGTTCAAAGAAATCAATAGCCTGGCTCTCCGAAGATAAGATAAAAGGCTTAGGATAACTTATATCTGAAAACTTATTGTTGTAAACCATAGTTTTCAAGACAAGGTTTTCCTCTGTACCACGTTTCCACTTTTGGGGAATTCTAAACCTCACTTGTGTAGGAGCTTCCTACACATTGATTGAAAGAGCGCCTGCGCTGCTGTCTCTACCTACCTCCCAGTCGATTTGCATCTTTATTCTCCTCATCTCCCGACTCTTCATCTGTTAAGTTTTCATCTTCTGGAGGAGCAATAAAAATTGCATCTGGAACAGCATCGTCTTGAGTCAAGTTTTCCAGAAACTACAAAATTTCTCCAACAGTTAGATATTTATTCCTACATAAAAAGAATATATCAAACACTTGCATATCTCATTGATGCGTTAACGCAACGCCATTATCCAGCTTGATATAATAATATGGTAAATATGCTTTTCTGATCACGTTTTCATTTTATCACACTTATGTTTATGTAGTTACAATAACCCTGATGTCAAATATCAGACTTTACTTTTTTTTCTTTAAAATTTATTTTCACAATCTATAGTTACAAAAAACCAACTTTTTCACACAACGAAAACTTTAAAGTAACACGAAATGCAAAGCCTACTATTTTGAATGTGTAACAGCACGTTCCAAATGCAATTTCTGGATAAATTCAAAAACCTAAAATTCGGAAAGGCTTACTCCCTTTTTTGTTGCGTTAACGCAACTGTGGGCATAAATGGGTTAATGAATAAGATTAGACTGACGCGCCGATATAAAGTCTGATATGCTGGATGAAGTTAATCTGAAGATCCTAGCAGTGAATACAAGTTCACTGACCAGAATCGAGAGAAGGGTCTATATTTCTAATGCGTTGGTAAGCGAAAGCCTAGATGTTATTTTGGTAAGCGAAACGATGCTTAACCAGAATCACAAAATTGGCTACAGTGGTTACAATATTTATAGAAGAGATCGGCTTAATTCCACAAGAGCAGTGGGTATACAGACTTTTACGAAAGGGCTTGGGCCATAAAATCATATACTGGGTGAGTTTTTTAACTTGAGACATCCAAATTACTCGAAAAATACGCGATATTGCGAAAAATGTTTCAGACAAAAGTCACAAGGTTCTGAAGGGGACATAAGATGGTGACCACGAGTTTGGCCTTGAGACCCATTTTCAAGGTCAAACGAAGGTCACTTTTGATTTTTCAAATGATAATTCCTAATGTTCATTGCTCAATGGTATTGCTCGTAGGCTTGTCATTTGTTTTTACACACTGCGTTTAGCATAGCCCAGAAACAACGACGCAGATATAGCAGTATTTTGTTTCCTTCGGGGTGATTAATTAGAGTGGGTCCCCGTGCCTCCCACTGTTGAATCATTGAATTCTTCCCATTTCGATGTTTATTTCCCGAGACTATTTCAACAAATGCTCGAAAATGTGAGCATTCACTTCAATACACTTGTCTATCCGCGCTCTAAATGAACCAACAGAACTGAGAAGTATTTCTGGCGTAATCTCCCGGCAAGCTTCAGTTATTCGTCTTTTCATGTCCGCACGTGTTGTTGGCTTTTTTCTGTAAACTTCACTTTTTAAGTAGACCCACAAGAAGAAATCAAGTGACGTAAGATCAGGTGATCTAGCAGGCCATTGCCTCGGACCCCCTCGTCCGATCCATCGTTGATGGTAAACATTATTTAATACGCCCCGGGCTACTTGGGAATAATGGGCTGGACAACCATCATGTTGAAACCACATTTTTTGCCGCAACTCCAATGGTAGTTCTTCTAGTAATACTGGAAGATGGTCCCGCAAGAAGTTAGCGTACTTTTTGCCATTCAAGTTGCCTTCAATAAAATATGGACCTATTAATTTATCCCCAATAATTCCCGCCCAAACATTAAAATAACATTGCAAGTGTGCTGGCGTTCAACATGTCGCAACCAAAAAGGGTTTTCGGTAGCCCAGTAATGCATATTATGTTGATTGACCGTACCGTGATTGGTGAAAGTCGACTCATCAGAGAATAATACCTTGGCGAAGAAAAGGGGGTCTCGTTCAATTTGCTGAAGTGCCCATTGACAAAAGGAAACCCAGTTGCGAAAATTCTCACTAAAAAGCTCTTGATGCATTGAAACATGATAAGTATGGTATTTATGCCGATGTAATATCTTACAGACAGCCGTTTGAGAAATTTCTGATTCACGACTTATTTGGCGAGTGCTAATGCGAGGATCGTGTGCAACGCAAGCTAACACTGCTATTTCATTATCCTCAACAGCCACTATATCTGATGGATTCCTTTTCTTTTGTTGCACACTTCCTTCACCAGTGAATTTTTGGATGACTCGATAAAAGGAAGCGCACGATCGTATCTGGTGTGGGAAACGTTGGGTAAAGAGCAACAGCACCATCGATGTTCCTTCCGCTTTCTCCATAAATCAATATCATTTCAATTTTCTCTTGAATTGAAATAGCCTGCATTATTAATCTGGAAAACGTTACTAATAATAATCAATTCCTCAAAACAAATATCGAACTTCTAAATGAAGGACAGTTCCGTTCAAGTACAATAGAAAAAAAGGGCAGAGTGCACATCATACACTCTCAGATAAGTGTAGGACAATTTGTCTCTATCTGAAATTTCTTTGAGTTTTAACTTCACTCGAGGCAATAATGACTTCCTCAAAACAAATCTCGACCTTCTAACACCCTAATAACGTTGGAAACCGATTAATGATTTAGGCGTGCCAGTGCAGTGGTATCTAGCACTGAATGAATAAGACCTTTGAGACAAAGTCGTGTGCCCCATTGAGGAATACGACTGAGCAATGGAAATCAGGAATTATCTTTTGAAAAATCAAAAGTGACCTTCGTTTGACCTTGAAAATGGGTCTCAAGGTCAAACTCGTGGTCACCATCTTATGTCCCCTTCAGAACCTTGTGACTTTTGTCTGAAACATTTTTCGCGATATCTCGTATTTTTTGAGTTATTTATATGTCTCAAGTTAAAAAACTCACCCTGTATAGCAAGATCGTGGGTAGGTTCCAGGTGTTGGTGGTGTCGCTTTACGCACCTGAAGCACTTCTTCCCACTCAATTTGTAATAAAACTAGGAAAACTTTTTCGTTGTCTGCAGCTACAGTCGGAAGAAAGTTTTTACTTTTTGGCCAGAGATCTTAACTGTAGACATGCGACATGGGGAAATAATCCACCAAAAACTAGTAGCTACGAGTTATTTAACTGGTGGGGCTTACATAAGATTGAGTATGAACTGGAATTGTACGCGACGGATCCCATCAGCCGGGAACTTTCTGGATATGGCATTAATAGACAATAGGATAGAACTAACGAACATAGAACGACTCACTAGGAACTGTTTGCGAGGGTTTGAGTACGAGAGCGACCATTGGGGACTCACCGCCACAGTACTGATCGAGAACAAGCAAACACTGCTGGAACAATATGATCATGCGTTCTCATACTATTATCGTAGAGTACGGTGGTCATGCTTCACCAAACCTTTGAAGCGTAATTTGCGTTTGAGCGGGATCGGTACTCCGAATAACAGAAATCTGACAAACAAATCTGACAAATGGGCAGAGGTCGGTTATTTCTCCGATACTGTTCAATATTTACACAAGAGATCTAATACGTACCCTCAATCACGTTATAGCGTATGCAGATAATTTAGTGGCGTAAAGATCAGGACCGAAAATCGAAGTTATTAACATCCTTTTGCAACGTGACTCCGATCATATTAAAGAGTATTGCGATGGTTGGAAATTGAAAATTAAATTCCAAAAGTTAGAAACAATCGTATTTAGAACTCCATTGAGAAGGGCCTCTTGGGATAACAGAAATAACTGGAGAAATTTACCCATCATTGGACAACATGCGGTGAGAAGCGCAATTACAATAGGTATCTTGGTATCTGGCTAGATAAGTATTTATATTTTGATAAACATATAGATGCTTGTCTGGCTGGGGCCAAGAACACTTTAGCTTTAACAAGAAAATTATTTCCAAGCAGTCAACTTGATTCCAGAATGAAAGTCATATGCTACGTGGCCCCAATCAGGTCAATCATCGCTTACGGTAGTCCGGTGTGATTTAATGTAGCGCTATCTTATATGGAAATGATTCGTGTGTTTGGGAGACAGTGTTTTAGAACCTGTCTTCGATTGCACCGAACACCTAAGTCGAAGTACATTAAATATTATCTCAACAAAGTCCTTTACAAGGGAGCTGCAGTAAATAGGATTCACTATTTTCTAATCAAGCTGATTCGAAGGCACGTCGCAAGAGCTATGACGAGCGATAATAGCCTGACCTTTGGGGCATATTACCCCAATAAAATGAACCACGAGAGTACACTTCAATCTGGCTTTATGCCGCCCGAAGCATTTCTTCATAATGACGCTAAAGGGTTAGTGCAAAGTAGGGATGGTATTCCGGTATTCCGACGGGTACTCAAGAACTCTGCGGACACACATAGGATCGATGCTGAAAAGCAGTAAACCGAATATTGGTGGCATAAAAAAGGGGAGAGAGGCGATACACACTCCTAGGTCGGTGCGTTACTAGGTATAAGTAGATTAGGGTTAGCTAGGGGGTTTTAGTGTAGAGGCTCGTTATCAAGTAGGGGTGCTTCTAAGAGTTCACCGACGCTAAATGGTCCTGTTCAAGTTTTGGCGGTGCATGTACACCATGATGACAACTGCCAAGCGCCTGAAAACCTATTCGAGATGGTTATCACTCGGATTGTAGTTAAGTTAAATTAAGAACCATAGGTAGGTTAAGAAGATTGGTAGCTTAAGTTTTTAATAAAACGAAAAAAGATAAAACATTTAAGTTATTTGGCAACTATTTTCTTCGAGAATCATATACTACCAAAAAGTTCCCGTAATGCATTCAGAAAATAGGAAATACAAGTTTATTCATCTAAATCTATATTGTCCCCTTCAAAGCAATCCCCATCGACTGCAACACACTTATGCCAACGCTTGATCCAATCCTCGAAACATTTTTTATATTCGGTTTTCGGTATGTCCATCAGTGCTTCCTGCGATTTTTCCATTACTTCCAAATCAGGTGAATTCGGTGGCTGTTGGATGGTACGAGGGGCGATCAACATATTCTCGATATCGGGGTGAAGCTGTGGTTGTATATATAAATTGACTTATTTATCAAGTAATACTATTATTTTAGTGCATTCATGTAAAATTTCATATAAATGTGATTATTAATTCGCGTTTTATCTCTAGTTAAACAGAATCATAATGGCAACTGAGACGATGATGGTGAAAATTGAGCATCGCGCTTTAATCTCACTAAGCAAGGAAAAAGTCAAAAAACTATTCATGAAGAGATGGTGGCTGTTTACCAGGGTTCCGCACCTTCATTATCAACTGTGCAAAAGTGGTCAAGTGAGTTCAAGAGAGGCAGAGAGAGTATTGAAGACGACCCCCGCTCCGGCGCCTCGGCTACTGCTTGTACGGGAGAAAGCATCAAAAAAGTCGAAAAACTTGTTCTTGAGGATGCCCGAATAAAGGTGAAAATGATGGCAGAGATCACCAAGCTTTCAATTGGTACCATTCACACCATTTTTCATGACCATCTTAACCTTTCAAAGGTCAGTGCAAGGTGGATGCCACGAATGCTCACAGCGCCACAGAAAAAAGTGAGAATCGCATGCTATAGAGAGCTTTTGGAGATGTGTAATGAGAACGCGGACGGTGTTATGGATCGAATTGTTACTGGGGACGAAACATGGGTCCACCACTATGACCCTGAAAGCAAACAAGAGTCCATGCAGTGGCATAAAAAAGGAACAGACCCCCCGAAGAAGTTCAAAGTCACTCCGTCTGCCGGGAAGCTCATGGCCACAGTTTTTTGGGACTCAAAGGGAATCTTGCTCATTGAGTGCAAAAACGCCACATCCTACGCTTCCACTTTGCATAATTTGCGGGAGGAAATTAAAAAGAAAAGACGGGGTAAACCCCCAGCGGGTGTGTTGCTTCTTCATGACAACGCTCCTGTTCACACGGCGCGAGTTTCCAAGGCTGCTGCGCGAGATTGTGGTTTCGAAGAAATCCAACACCCACCCTATAGTCCAGACCTTGCCCCTAGTGATTATTTCCTGTTTCCGGATTTGAAAAAATGTCTTCGTGGAAAAAGATTTTCGGATGATGAAGAACTCAAGTCGGCAATAAATGGGTATTTTGCAGAGAAAGAGGAAATTTATTTTTTTGAGGGTTTAAAAAAGCTTATCTCAAGATGTAACAAATGCATTGATGTTAGGGGAGATTATATTGAAAAATAAAAACAATTTAAATTGAATTCGCATTTTCCTTCATATCGATACCGAGAATATATTGAACGCCCCTCGTATTTGTTGCAATTTTCGTCAAAAAATTACGAATAATGATGGCATTGTGCAACGGTGCGTTATCATGGTACAAAATTTACGAGTTTCTGCCTACAATTCTGGTCTCTTTCGGCGAATTGCTTCACGCAAACGTCTCATAACACCCAAATGCTCTCTGTTTACTGTCTGCCCTTCTGGCAAAAATTCATGATGCACTACACCGTTATAATCCATGAAAACCGCGAGCATTGCCTTCTTTTTCGACTGAAAATGACGTGGTTTTTTTCGTCTCGGCTCATTTGGTGAACGCCATTCACTTGCAAGATGTCTGGATTGCGTGTCGTACTCATAAACCCACGTCACCACGGTCTCTTTTTTGCATGAAATTGAGGTCTTTTCGCACCAACTTTGCTGCTACACGACGGAAACCCTAATCATTAACCAAAATGTCTTGGACGGATCCATAGGCAATGTTCAAGTCCACCGCCATCTCTCTAATGGTTAATTTGCGGTTATTGACTAACATTTCTTTTTTACTTCATCAATGCTTTCGTCGGTTTTCAATGTCGATGGTTTGCCACTGCGTTCATCATCTTCGATTGACTCACGACCACTTTTGAATCGCTCGTACCACTGGTAAATGACCGTTTTCTTTAGAGAATCGTTGCCGAAACACTTTTCCAACATTTCCAACGTTCGCGAACCATTAAATCCGTTTTTTACGCAAAATTTAATACAAGTTCGTTGTTGCAAAATTTAAATCCATTTCTAAATTGTAAAAAATCGCCAACACACACAGTGATAGATGTAGTCTTGGCTACGCAACTTTTGCAAATTTTAAGCTATGACACAAAGATTTAGAGGGAATATCAACAACAGATTTACGAACTTAACAAAAAACTTAGAACTCAAATCGGAATAATAGGAGCGCTACACGGTTGTGTGGTGCGGGAACTTTTTGTTCAAGATGGTATGTAAATATGTTGGTTATGTAAGCTAAGTCCTAGGATATATTTAAGGTGGAAAGACATTAGTTGTAATAATATCGTTAAGTTTAGAGCGCTCGGTAAGAGCCAGTAAGCTAAATGCGGTCGCTGTCAATTTAGGCTAAAGCATTTTTGTCTAGTATGTAGGTTAACATTACATACATAGAAATAATAAAACTTAATTTAAAAGAAAAAAAAGGGAGAACAGAAGAACATAGATTCCCAGTCAGTGCTTGGGATATGCAAAAACAAGAAGACGGTTATACCAGCAGACAGAAGGATCCATTCAATCGTCCACCCGATCTCGACGAAATGAAGATATCGTATCCAAACTCAACCGATTTCTTAACTGCCGAGCTAAACAAGGCGGTGAGAGATGACATTGTGCAGAGCATGCAAAAACCCATCGATAATCGAATAGAACCTCTGCGTAGTTTCCTTGATTTTGAAAAACGAGAACCTCTAGACTTGGCGAGCTATGGAGACATCGGTCTCTTCACTTCGGCAATAAGATATTCTGTGCGGTGTTATAATCATCTAACATCGTTTGTAAACCACGCTGTTTTGTTCTTATCAGTGTGGTTGCAGGGCATCCAATCATGGATTAGAACAGTCTCTCTATCGAATTGCAATTCGATACCTTAAACTTATTTATGGACTTTGAGGCCGCCTATGACAGCGTGCATTGGGAAAAATTATACGAAAACGTGTCGCTGTTAAACACGTTTTTGCATAATGACCGTTGAAGAAGCTTGCTGCTCCGTAATTTTCATTAACGATTTTACCGAGACTTTTGACATCAACATAGGCTTCTAAGAACGCGATCCACGGTCATAAGAATTCTTCAAAGTTGTATTTGAGAGTATTATATGAAATTCGCAAGCCAACACCAGAGGTTCTATACTTTAACAAGTCAGAAATCAACGACAGAAATACGAAATACTTGACTTCAAAGTAGTTAGGGACTCCTTCTGCTTAGGCTCCTCAGTTAATATAAACAACATCACTACCCTAGAGATCATCCGAAGAGTAGCTCTTTCCAATCTCTGGTTTGGGAGCTTAAAAGGCAATAAAATAGTACAGCCCTCTCTTGGAAAACCAAAATACCAGTATTTAAGACTTTAATCGTGCCAATCCTCCTCTATGATGCAAAGGCATGGACCTTATCATAAAAACATAAATGTTCGCCCGTTTTTAGAGCAAAGTGTTTCGAGTGACAAACAGGTCTATTTGTATCGACGGAGAGTGGAGGAGGTGATTAACCAAGAACTGTGCAGACTCTACTCCGACATGGAGCTAGTTAAAAGGGTCAGAATTCATCAGCTTAGATGGCTGGGACATATAGATTGGATGGACACCAGGTCTCCACCTCGATAGGTTTTCGAACCCATTACTGACGGAAAACGCATGGAGAGGCAGCTCAACCAACTAGATAACAAATAACATGGCCGGCTGGAGAGTCATATCGGTTGAGACCCAAATCAAATAAGTTAGATCACGTCTAAAGGATTTGTTTTCCTTCGTTGTAATTAGTAAGTTGGTTAGAGGCTTATTAGTCTACACCCGAAGCTCAAAGGAGCAAAGGCATATACGATTCCTTACAATGTTGCTGAGATAGCAGATATGCAACATCACAATATTCCGATTGGCAAAAGAGTTTATTCATCCTCGTTTTGCTCTATGACTCTGAGGAGTGATCTCTACTGAAAGCAAATAATTTTCAATATTCATTGTTTTAAGAGTTACGAGTATTTGTATTGGAAGAGATCGAAAAACGGCATCGACCGAGTCCAGCGGTATATATTCTGCAGCTCTTACGTTTGTATCAATTTTAAAACCCTAAATTAAGCCCCCAACATTAGAATGTTAGGGCCGTCGAAAACGTGCCAGGGGTCAATGTTAAATCAACTTTAAAAAATAAATAAAAAATTGTCAACCATAAACCCGTAGCTAACAGCAGTCAAATAATTCATTTTCCTTTTTACAACCCCTCCACGCACCACAAACGAAAAAAAAAGAGGCAAACATTACCATAAACACCCACAAATACGGACCCCCAATACATTTCATCGCTTTAGGGGGCACTTAAATATTTCATCGTAGCTTCTAAGAATACATTCTGCATGCCTGGTCTCGGGTATTATTTAGCAACACGTGCTAATCCTTATTGCCAACCGTAGCTAAAAGGTCGAATTATACAATTTGAAGGAACTGTCCCCCAACTTAAATTTGTTAACTCAATTCGCCTACGCAAATTCGAATTTCAAAAGCCAACGCCTTATTTGTTTTGAGTTTAACTGCGAGTACAACTCACAACATATCTGTTACTACCCAGTTCGACATCCAACACAATATCAGATACAGCAATAAATTTGATAAATTCAATTACATGAACCCGGTAAAATGTTGGGTGTCCCTAGAAATCAATTCAATTCAACCTTCGACATAAAACATGGTGCGCAAAGGCCAAAGTTAAAGACTATAAATCCTCGGCACTCAGGCAATGTCCTAATGCGGTCTTTGTTTAGCAGCAGGAACAATCATAACAATTATTAGAAACATTTGTTTGCAGCTGCTATGGTTGTGATTGCCGGCTCATTTGGAGACCCTCAGTTCCGCATCGGAGCATCCCAGGGGGTGAATAGTTTGGTTAACTAAGTGATTGCAAAACTGTTGCTCAAATGGACCACCCGCTGTGTATATGGAGCAAATTACATCCCGTGTTCATTTCCTTTCCAAATAATCTGTCATATGTTAGGTTTTGTGCTTAATTGCGTTTATTTGAACAGCTACAGGGTGGACAATTTGAAAAATTTCGTTTAATTTTCCATCAATTTGATTGAAGTTAAAAGTTAGGCCAAATGCGGAAAATGGATGAAAGAAAAAACCAGCAAAGATAAATCAAATTTCGAAAGATACCACAATTTGGTTTCTAGACGGTCTATGAATACCCTGGTGTAAAGTAGACGTATAACTTCGTAGTATGAGTAGCGTGAAAAATATACTAAGTGCTTATTAAGCTCAAATGTTACGTAGCAAAACAGGAATACAGTGTCATAGAAGGTCAAGAGTTCCTCAGTACAGATAAGTACTACTTAGTCTATTGTTTGTTAGGGTCCTCCTACTTTTTTCTAAGAAAGTATCGGTCCTAGTTGCATCTGAATATCTCAACAGACATTCGATTGTCCTGTGGTCAGCAAGTTGCAAGAATAAAAAATCTTATGAGGGAGCATGAACAACTGCTTCAGAAACTGATTGATACTGAAAACACTGGCTTACTCTTGTTTAAGAATCACCATGTACTGTTCTCAAAACTGGTATAGCTTTTTCGAAAAGTAGACTTAGCCTATATAGCTTATAACGAAAATATTGGCAGAAACATTATACAGCCTCACACAGATCAAAAAAGCTTCATATGGTGAAAAGGATAACTTTGGCATCCACCTCAGTAACGCCCACTATTTTGCGCATATGGGTGACAATGCAATGGTTACTTTAATGTCAAGGAGGGTAGAAACAACACCACATTCAAGCAAGTCCATCAGTGCTCCCTGCAACGAGGACAAAAAAGACAATTGCATTGAGGACGTGTTCTTCAGGCATACAGCTGCTACGGCTATCTTCACCTGGATCTGATCTGCAGAGAACTGACATTCAAATCGTATACACTGCAATAAGTTGCCGTTTTAAAAGATGTTTTCTGGGTGCCCAGAGCAAACGCGGGATGGACATCGGCTGCTATCTTTTGACAACTCTCATTCGCTATCGTACTACATCAGCAATATCCACGCCAACAATTAAAAATCACTTACATAGGTATAATACGGACAGTCTATGCGCAAATGTCAACGAGGACTCGATAAACGATTTTGCAATCAAAACATATGGATATGTCGGTCGTTTACCGGGATATCTATCGACAGTCACCTCGACATAGATCCAGGAATGTGTTGCTATTGAAGTACGTATTGCAACAGGCTAAGCATTAGAAAGACCCGAACTTGAAGTCCAGTTTCGCGTAAAAAAGACGAAGATTCAACACAATGTAACGGGTGATCAGATAGCAATGATAATTTTTCCAATTGTTTTATTTCAGCAGCTGTCAAATCTACCAATGACATCTGACCGCGAGCGTTCATCAATTGAACCCCACTATCCTGCGATTTGGCACCATCTCTGGGGCTAGGTCAAGTCTTTTATCTACGCTAACAAGCAAATCACTTTAGACGAGCACAAGGCCAACATTCGACATGCCGGCAAAATGCCGCACATATTGGACCGAGTCATCAAAAATTAGACCGACCGCTTGAAGCACTGCCAGGGAAGCCGAGGCGGCCACTTGAAAGATGTGCTATTCTACATAATGGCAGAAATGTATCTTCAAAATAAAGACAGAATCAATTTTGTATTTCACACCGTTGTTCTCTTATGTAATTTGTTTTCCTATCATTCTTATCTGGTCACCCTTTATATAGGTTTACCATATACCTATAGACATTAGTGGTGGGAATTTCAAAAAGCAACAAGTAGAAGAAGAACATCTGTAATACCCCAGTGATCTAGTAGGTGGTCGTTGCTTCAAGCAACACCAGGAGAAAAGCTAACATCCTTCTCTTTTCAATTCGTAAGGATTAGGGATTATTTCAGACGTGAGGCACATTTCAGAACATTTTGCAACATGCTAAACTATGTGAACTTCAATCCAATAGTTTCCAACTTACATTTCAAGCCTTGCCAAGCAAATTGACGACGCAATCTATCTAGTGTATTAGAAAACGAAGGCTCCTATGATAACTGCCTCCTGATGAGGAATATGGGAATGAGGGTCAAGCTTCCAAGGATTAAATGTGAAAATTGGTAATACATATATTTGCGTTATACCGGCAGTGGCAAAATTAATAGGGAATATTATTCTGAATAAAACAAGCAACAAATTGGTGCAACTCGCTCAGAATCTTCTTGCGTCTAGCACATTCATCCTGCGGATCTCTATAGGGTAACTCATTGAGTATGAGTCCTTGGTACTAAGGTCATAGGAGTTACATTATACTCAATCGTCATATACTAGTTTTGTGGCCATCAATTATAAATCATAATATGCACGGCTTCAACGCAGGTAAGTTAATACATCGAATGAAATGACATCGTATCGTATCTTGACTAGGCTGACGGTATCTGTTTGTTAATAAAAAACGCTTCTGACCTATTGTACTCGTAAGTCACTCACAAAGTAGAAATTGAGGCTAGCTGAGCGCGGTTGAAGTTAAATGTAGTAAAAAAAAAACGGTGTAAGAAATACTTTACCCCCTCTGATCCGGCCTTAATATATAAGGCACTTATCCGCCCAAAATTGGAGTGCAATGCCCACATCTGGTCAAGGGCTCCTAAAACATCTCTGCACCTGCTAGATAGGATTCAAAACTGTGCGATACAACTCATAGGTGATGCTAATATCACTCAAACAATGGACACCCTCGAACACCGACGCAATGTCTCGCGTTTCACTCTTTTTCATCGCTACTTCCACCACCAGTGCTCCATAGAAATTGCCAGTAGCATTCCGCCCCTTCAAGCTTTTAACCGTAACACCCGTCTCGTTATGAATACTCATCAGTATACCCTCAAGCTCACTTTCGGACGTACTCTAAAATATCGTTAGCCGTTCCTAAGCCGTACAATTCGCTTATGGAATGCCCTGTCTAGGTCTTTATTTCCTATTCATTATAACCTTCAAACATTTAAAACCAACGTACACCGGTACCTCACTTTCCATCCTCCCCGATTTTCCTTCGCCCGCGCTGTGTGCAAAAAGAGTACTTAAATCCTTTGAGCCCAAGCCATATCTATTGTAGAAAGAACAGACCAGACACCAATAGGCATTCCCCTACGACGGAGGAACTGACAGTTCAACGGGGACACATGGAAGCAATGGATTTTCCTCACTTAATTAGGCAATCTTCAAAGCACACAAGGTGCAGAATAGTCAAATATAAATGTAGGTCGATTGAACTAAGTTGAAGAGGGCTCAATCCCGAACAAGATGGGCATTGTTCTCGCCATATGTCCTACAGGCCCTAAAGCCATGAAGAAAGGAAGAGAGAAATGGAATGTGAAGTTATAAATCCGGGTCTAACGGAACATACCCATGGCAACTTCAGTCAGAATGCTCGAAACAGAGTAGGTATACCATGCTGACCAGACATACAAAAAGTGACTACCTAAAATTTGTCCACTAGTTCTTCAAAAGTAGACGGTTTTGGGGAAAATGTTTTTCAATATAGACAGTAGCGCCTATATTTTTAATAGATATACATACCAGACCTCCCTCTATCTCAGATCACCTTCCAAAAAAAAAATTGCCCATCACGAGTTGCTTTCTTGTTTCATCGGATGAGTCCCAAAACATCCTGTCTCTTCATGTTAATGCTTGTATCAGACACTTGTCTACTATGCAACAGATTCAACAACTACTTCTAGCAAACAAAAAATGAGAAAGACCTGAACATGGAATGAACAGTCCCTTAACAGACTTTACGTAGGCAGAGCTACGTTAAAGCAGACCAACATTCCGAAAGTCCAAATTGGATTTATTAGGCAAAAATGGGGTGAAAAATGTTATGGGGACATTCCAACTACTGCGATGAAACGGTTATTTGGATCTGCATGCTTCATGGAGTCTTAAATTTATAGCATATATCCGAAACCACATTAAGGCTATATTCGCCGACATAAGTCTTACTCTCCAGTATATGGTCCAACTGATAAGAAAGATGTTATCGCCTTTGATTAATTCAAGGAGCTTCTGAAAAAGCGGGTCATTTGAGGCAAGCTTTATCTTCTTACTGCCTTACAAAAAGCCTTCATCTCCTAGTGTGGCTTACAAATCCCCAACAACTACGATATCAATTACATATGTGCCTATATGTCCGTAATAGCAATAATTGGTAAGATTTAAATCTTTATTTGTGAGTACGAGTACATAAGCGTATGCTATAAAAATTTTGACCAACTTGGGCCTTACGCGGACAGACGACAGAGTTTCACTGCCGAGCTTGAAGCCTTTGCTTTAATCTTCATCTGATGGAAGAACCGCAAATGGGTTGAGCTACTTTTGATTTTTATAGCAGTCGCGGTATCAGTTGTAACCTCAATAGTGAATGCTCTGAACTGACCGTGAAATGCAATAAAACTGCTTTTGGACCGTTTGATTCTGTTTCAAAGAAATTCTTCCGTCGAAATGTTCGCATAGTTTCCAAGATTACTAGATCTCTGAATTGTGTTTTATTTTCGCAAAAATGAGGCTTCATGATCGAAATTAGCATAGTGGATAATGGTTAGCGGTGTAATTTCCGGCGACGTATCTTTCTACTGAGTTGATGACCGGAAAAGTGGTATAGTTAAATTATCGTCACTTTATTAAGAAAAAGAAAGTTAAATAATGATCAGCTGAGAAAAATTCTTTTATGCTCTAAAGGCTTGAGCGTTCTGTGGGGCTTACATCATCCAGGTGTTCAAAATGTCCAGCGTAAAATTCACGAAAAGGTGTTCCACAATTCAGGCGGGATTTGAATTTTGCGCCATTTGAGCGGTAAAGTGTTGGCAATGAAAAAAAAGACAGCGCGACACGAAATAACAATGCGTTTTCATTATTGAGCAATATCTTAAATATATGCGGGTTTGACAGCTACATTTCGCAATTTTCAAAATATGGTCGAATAGTGATTCGATTTCATCTCTTCACAGATTTATTAATCAGTGAGATTGGACCAATTAGTGATCTTAGACCCTCTGACCATCCTTCAACCAGTCGCTTAAAACAAGACATCGAAGCAGTTCGTGAGAGTCCAGGAATATCAATTCGGCGTCGTGGTCAAGAATTGGATACTCCGAGAAGCGTTCTACACACCGTATTCTCAGAAAAGATTTACATCCTCATGCATATAAAGTGCAATTGACTCAAGAACTACTAACCTCGCAGAGCGAAGAGAGTTCGTTGAATGGATTATGGAACAACAACAAGTGGATGCTGATTTTCTCAACAAAATCATCTACAGCGATGAGGCTTACAAAATTATCGAGTTTAGGGTCCAGAAAATCATTCACAACGCGCCACTCTTTGGCGTGGATTTTGGGCTGGCAGCATCATCGGACCATTCCTCTTCGAAAAGGTCAGGCAATAAAAGTTAATGGTGATCGCTATTATAGATTATAATCGTGTACCTAGATTGAAAAATACGGATGTGAACGATATGTGGTTTCAGCAAGACGGTGCCACATGTATACAGTCCAATAAACAATTCAATTACTGCGTGAGTCATTTCCTGGTCTTGTAATTGCTAGTTTTGATGATCAGGATTGGCCGCCTTGATCATGCGATTTAACGCCGTGGGAATTTTTCCTTTGACTTCCTTTTGATGTCCAAGGTTTATGCCAATAAGCTGCTCATGACCGTCCCTGCCTTCCAGGATCAATGAAATTCAGCCACATTGTCATGGAAAATTTCGACAAAAGAGCCGTGGAGGACATTTACCCTATTTGTTATTCCATACATAACCCTATACCGTATACAATACTTTATGAATCAATAAAAAATTAACAATTTTTTCTGACCTCTTTACTGAAACAGCAACACTGCTCCTGTCAACAGGCATCTGTCAGTTGACTCCTGTCAAAATTTAAACTTGCTGCGACAGCTATTTTTATCAGACTACTCACTAATTCGAGGAGAAAATGGAAAAAAGTGAATTTCGTGTGCTTATTAAGCATTATTTCTTGCGAAAAAAAACCATTACCGAGACCAAGGCTAAGCTTGATAAATACTGTACCATCGATTTCAATGGTAAAAAAGTGGTTTACTGAATTTCGTTGTGGCCGTACAAGCACTGAAGATGCCGAACGTCCTGGACGCCCAGTTGAGGTCTCTACACCCGAAACAATCGAAAAAATTCACGATATGGTGTTGGCCGACCGAAGATTGAAAGTGCGAGAGATTGTGGAAGCCGTAGGGATCTCGCATGGCTCAGTGGTTTCAATTTTGAATGATCACTTGGGCATGAGAAAGCTTTCCGCAAGATGGGTGCCGCGTTTGCTCACAGTCGACCACAAACGCAATCGTGTAACAACTTCACAGGAAGGTTTGGCGTTGTTTAATCGCAATATGGAGGGGTTTTTGCGCCGTTTTGTAACCGTGGACGAAATATGGATCCATCACAACAAACAACAGTCAAAACAGTGGGTTTCTAAGGGTGAATCGGCGCCAAAGAAGGCCAAGGTGGGTTTGTCAGCCAATAAAGTTATGGCGACTGTTTTTTGGGATGCACGCGGGATAATCCACATTGACTACCTTCAAAAGGGAAGAACAATCAATGGGGAATATTATGCCAACTTATTGGACCGATTCAATGACGATTTGAAAAAAAAACGACCTCATTTGGCCAAGAAAAAAGTTCTTTTCCACCAAGACAATGCAAGGGTGCACACATGTGCAGTTGCCATGGCAAAAATCCATGAATTGGGCTATGAATTGCTCCCTCATCCACCCTATTCTCCAGATTTGGCTCCGAGCGACTACTTCTTGTTCCCAAACCTGAAGAAATGGCTTGGTGGAAAAAGATTTGACTCCAATGATGAAGTCATCTCGCAAACAAAGGCCTATTTTGAGGACCTCGACAAATCATTTTTTTTGGAAGGGATAAAAAAATTGGAGAAGCGTTGGACAAAGTGTATAGAGCTCAAGGGAGACTACGTTGAAAAATAAAATTATTTTTTTATCAAAAAATCTGTGTTTTAATCCAAAAGTCACGGACTTGTTGACCCGCCCTCGTAAAAATGGGGGTTTCTAGTTTTTTCTAGCGTGAATTTTGGGTCACCCGTTATTAGCATGAAAAGTTCAGTCGAAAAAAGACGGCAATCAAAATTTTAGCGAATTTATATGGGTTGGTCAAGAGTTGGATTTATGTAAACGGAAGATGCCGAGATCGCGAAGCGATTGAACGGAGGAGATAGGTTGGTTGTGCAGAGATGGAGTCGGTGAGGAGATTGGCGCCGCTTATGTGAAAAGGTGATGAATTGGCATTTGGGGTTATTGAGTTCCCAACAATTTTTGAGGAACCAGATCAAAAAACTATCAATGTCTTGCTGAAGGAAGAAAGAGTCATGGGGAGAAGAGATGAAAAATTTGGTATCGTTGGCGTAAAGGAAGACAGACGAGTGTTTGATGATCCTATCGAGATCATTTATGGTTAATATAAAAAGAAGGGGACCGAAATGCCTGCCTTGTGGAACTCCAGAGGTGGCCAAAAATGGTGCCGAGTGGGCTAATCTAAAACGAACACTGTTAAAACGGTTTTCGAGTTAAAAGGATATCCATTTTGACAGTATTGGTTCAAAGCCGAGCGCAGACAATTTGAAGAGTATTAATCGATGAAAGATTTTAATGAAGACCTTGCTAAAATCGGTTGCAACTATTGTACATCGACTTCGTTGCCATTCTCTAGGGCAGAGAGAGCAAAGGTTACGAATTCAACGAGATTTGTGGTGGTTAACCTACCCTTCAGAAGCCATGTTGTCTAGGGAAAATAAGTGATTTGCATTCGAAGCTTAGAGCTTCATAAAAAAATGCTTTCGAAGAGTTTGGGAATATGGGAGAGTTTAGCGATCGGATGATAGTTTGTTATTTCTTTTTTTGCTCCTTTTTTGTGGATCGGTGTTATGAAAGAGGTTTTCCAAGCCTGAGGAAATTCTCCTTGTGAAAGGGATTGGTCGGAAAAGATTAGAAAGGGCACGGAAAAGAGAGGAAGAACATTTTTTAAGAAATGGGCAGGGTGAGAATCCGTCATTGTGTAGGAGTAACTTATATTCGATGTAAGATGGATCCAAGGTGTGAGAGAGAAGTGGGCCATTGAAGAAGTTCAGTAGGTAATTAAAATAGGATGGATCCAGTAGAAAGGAGTCGTTGATGAAGGATTGTTTGAAAAAAATTGGCAAATAAGTTGGGCAATGGTGAGTGGATCGGTTGACGACTTGTTGTTGAAAGAGAGGGAAGCAGGGTAGCCATCGAACTTTCTTTTGTAGTTAACAAATTGGAAAAGGACTTAGGGTCGTTTAGAAGGTTGACTCACGTATTGTTAAGGTAGCGCTGGTAAAGCGATTCGTAAAGTTAAGTATAGTCGGAAAAGGATGTGGTGCGAAGGAAAACAGCCCATAACTTTTTTCTCTTATTGCGTAACGAACGAAGCTTGCGATTATACCAGGGAGGACTAGTAGAAGATGTTTTAAGGCGGGAAAACGGAACGTAAAGGAATTAAATATTTCTCTATAAAAAATAGATAAGGCATCATTTGTACTTAGGTTGTGGAAGTTAAAGGGGGATTTGCTGAGATAGCAAATGATTTTGTGAAAGTTTGGGTTATGAAGTGGACTGGACAGAAGAGTCACGAAAAAATTATAGAAAAAGGGGAGGGTGGTAGTTTTTGTTGAGAGAGATAGGTGGCAAAGTGAGACTGAGGAATTAATTGAATCTGTTGAGAAAATAAGGTCTAATTGCCTGCCCATGTAGTTAGATATATGTACAACTGACTTAGCCTAAACTTAAATCTGTTAAGCGATCTAAGAATAGATATTCCTTAGCTGAGTTCGCATTTGAAGCGATGGAAAACGATTGATCATCTGATAGAGTCCATTGTAGCTGAGGAAGTAAAGTAAGGATATTGTGAATAGAGTCAGACTGGTCAATTACATGGTCGATTGCATGTTAGTAGGATTCGATAGGTTCAGCTGGTAGGAAGTAGCAACTTATAACGTAAAGCGACTTGAAGGGGAATGATATTTTTATTGCGACAAAGTCGATTTTAGAGGATGAAGAAATGGTAAAAGGGAGGAGTTAAGGTTGTTTTGGATCGCCGTCGTCGTCGCGAAAAAAAAATTACAAGTAGGGAGAAACAATTCCAGGTTCTTTATGGCGGAAATCAGATTGGTTTCAGTCAGGGCGTAATTATTAAAGGGAAGAGCATGCGATTGACATAAAAACAGCATTAGTTTTAGAGCGAAGACCTCTTACATTCTGGTAGGAAAAAGTAAGAGGGATGTTGTGGGAAGGGGGGTGTGAGGCAGGATGGTTTAAGTGCTGACAAGGGAGGAAAGTTATGAACGAAAAAATTTATCGTGGTCGGCTCGGCTCGACTTCGTTCTAGGTGTGAGACTCGTTTAGAGTGAACGTAGTGACCAATTGCAGCAAGGTCGTTTGCCGCTTTCTGAGGGGACATGCTAAAACTCTCACGGCACCTGACGCAAAGATTCCTGAAGCTGATAGGATCGCTGTACAAAGACTCTTGTGAGTAGAATGATGTCGCTGTGTACGTCGTTGTATATTCTTCTCCATTCAACATCTATGCTGACGAAACAGAAGAATTGTTCACTTAAGAAAACAAATCTTGGTAAACGTTACGCTTCTGCGCCATAAGATCGGGGCGAATAAGTTCGTATATAACGTCACTTAAATTGTACGACGCAGATCTTTGCTATTAAATTGCAATCTTAGCAATAGAAACAGTGATTGGCAGGAGTAGCGCATTCTTGCCTTTATGCGCTGACACAGTATAATGGCTTTCCAATTATAGACTCTAGGAACTCCAGGGAAAGAAGACCAGCGGTATTAAATTACATGACTTCGGTTGATCACTATTTCGAGAAATGACACGGCGAAGAAAATTTTCTCGAAAAAGAGCAATTGTTTCGCCTCTTTAGTAGGAGGTATCGTTGAGTTGTATAATATCGCCCACATCCATACCTTTAAGTTTGGGTCATAACAGTTCATTGGCCATGGTTCTATAAGGAAATTCACTAAACAGTAACGCGTTGTGGATAGAAAGGCACCTCAACAATCATTGTTGGATTTTCTAAGCTGAAAATGAGGACGTATCTCAGTGCTGAAAATGATTTATCAGTTTAATTCTTGATTGATTTCATGGATTTCCAAAACTCAATTGGCTAAGTTACGAAGCTGCCAGTGGTCGGCACGCTTATGATCTTGTGCCAATTGAACCTTTTAGACCTTATGACTCAAAGTAAAATTCGATGGAGTGTTGCTTGTGATATGGCAAATTTCTAAAATCGACATGCAGTCAATGAAGCTGCGCTTTAAGTCACGTTTCATTTCTTGAAGTTCGGGAGAAATTAAACGGTGTATTCTGCTGAGCTATAAATATGACTAACTGAGGCTTTGTGGAACTGTTTGGTATTATTATCTAAACTAAATGTTTCTTTTTGTCTAACAGCGGAATTTTTATGATCATTTTCGGTATACATGTTACAAAAATGGTCCTTTTACACATACTATAAATCCTTAACACCGCCTCCGACTCTACTACGTTTACTTTTAAATTTGTTTAGGTCTCGGCTCCGGCGTTCTAGCTTTAACATGTTCACTTAACCTTTGGTAACAATGCTAATCTCATTCCTGTGTTCGCATCTGTATATGTGATCGACCGTGCGCTTCTTATGCTTCTTTTATTTTCTCTTTGAGAAGTGTTTACGCTGCCTTTTCTGCTCTTTAAGATCGCATGAAGTGCAAGTCAACCCCATGTGATTGTCGCCATGTTTCATCAAACCAGGGGTTCCATTGTGGTAGCCGAGTGAAACGCAGCACATCAGCGGCAACCGTGGAGAGTCTGATGCCGTTTTGTTGGCACTGCAACTGCCTTTCAATATGGCTGGTGGCATATTATCTTGGGAGAAAAAGAGCACTAGGAAAGGGTATCGGCAATTTGTTGTGATTAAAGCCACGCGTCACCACTTCATCACAGTATTTCAAAGTACCCTGCCTAAAGTGAATCGGACCTCTCCGTCATCCATAAAATTGGAGGAGTACCTTGCGTCCGTCAGTCTATGTCAACTTGTAGGTTATTGTTTGCAATAGTACCAATACGGATTCTCTTCCTTGCTAGAGTATCATTCTTAAGGCACAGCAGGTGCTAATATTTTAAAATTTAGCCTTGGTAAGAATTGTTATGTTCACATGTCGGAGATTCAACAATTTTGACTAAATCTGGCTTCTCCGAATAAAATTTTTTTTTTGTCTTCTGTTGCAACCGCCGTGCGGTTATCGGGAGATATAACATTTTATGGATGGCCAACAATAGATCTATACCCGAGATATTGTATGAGTTCCGAATTGTATGCTTCACGTAGTAAAATAGTTGACCCCACGGAAGACACTTGGTCTGCAGGACGGAGCCGTTGTTACTACCTCTTGGAAAGGAGAACATCTTCGGTAGGATAGTTGATATGCATAGCCTACTCATTACCACGTCTGGTAATGGACTTAGGCTTATTGAAATTGATCGAATTGCGATAGACGTAAGGCATGTCTCCAGTATTCTGCACGTCCGAACATTGACCAGAATCACTAGCTTATTGCAGCTAAAAAAGAACTACTGTGAGAAGATACTTGTATAACGTAAAAAAGATGCAATTGCAATTGACCGCCAGAACCTTCACCGAACGCGTATCCTGAATTCTCTCAACAACTTCTATGCCACCCGAATCAAGTACCGAAGGCCAGTGGCAACGTTGCCAATATGTCATCAGAGATGCTGCAATTGATGGTGGTGGGTTTCACCTACTCACAAAAAAGGAATCCCTAGTTACATGCAAAATACCGGCAAGCACTTGCAGCTAAAAAAAATCATACAAAATGCGGCGAAGGACGACAGGCGCTCGTAAGCTTTACGAGCAGAAGAGACGGGAATAATATCGGCTTCTCCAGAAGAGGAAGAAAGAGCAAGAGAAGCGCGCGATCGAAGATATTTAGAGGCTGTCCTCAAGTTTTGCCAGTAGGTAAGAAGAAAAATATGAAGAAAGAAACTTTGTAGTAAAGTCACAGTCGGAGCTGAGAATATGGAACAATTTTTCTGCAGAATATATAACGGCGACATTCCGCCATCAGGATGAATATCCCATTCAACTTAGACGATAATAGCCAAAACTTTCTTCCACGTGATCAAAACGAAGTAACGATGCTAAAGTTCAAAAAGGCAGCTGAACCTGGCGGCTTACCGGGTGAGGTATTCAAAGCTGGTGGAAATGACTTTGTGGAGAGTCTACACCGACTAATTTTCTAGACTTGTTCAGAAGAGCTTATGCCCGATCCACAAAATAGGAGACCCTCTCAACTGCACCAACTATAGAGGTATAAGTCTCCTCGACATAGGATACAAGATCTTATCTGCCATATTGTGTGAACTTCTGAAACCCTTCGCCAAAAATCTGACTGGTCACTATTAGTGCTGTTTCGGACCAGGAGGGTCCAAAATTGACAAAATCTTCACAGTTCGGCAGATAATGGAAAAACCACCATCCTTTCATCGATTTTGAGGCCGCATATGACAGCATTTATAGGGACGAGCCTAGTTTTGGCATACCTACGCTACGCACGTCCATTTGTGCAGAATGCCAATTGAGAACGCTCGCTGCTCCTTTAAAGCCGGTAACGACTAAACCGAGAATTTTGATGTCATTAAAGGTTTTATGTTTGCTATGTTGGTCGTCCTAGGAGTGGGTTACCAGAAATAATCAATCCATTTAAGTCGTACAGTCGTTTCCCACAAAGGTGATGCGCTATCAGGTAACTTTTTCAACATCATACTTGAATGGATTCTACGGAACTAACAAGCAAACACTGGAGGCGTAATCTTTCAAAGGTCTGTGCAACTACTACGAGGGGCGTTCAATATATTATCGGTATCGATATGAAGGAAAACGCGAATTCAATTTAAATTGTTTTTATTTTTCAATATAATCTCCCCTAACATCAATGCATTTGTTACATCTTGAGATAAGCTTTTTAAACCCTTAAAAAAATAAATTTCCTCTTTCTCTGCAAAATACCGACTTGAGTTCTTCATCATCCGAAAATCTTTTTCCACGAAGACATTTTTTCAAATCCGGAAACAGGAAATAATCACTAGGGGCAAGGTCTGGACTATAGGGTGGGTGTTGGATTTCTTCGAAACCATAATCTCGCGCAGCAGCCTTGGAAACTCGCGCCGTGTGAACAGGAGCGTTGTCATGAAGAAGCAACACACCCGCTGCGAGTTTACCCCGTCTTTTCTTTTTAATTACCTCCCGCAAATTATGCAAAGTGGAAGCGTAGGATGTGGCGTTGATGGTTTCACCTTTGTTTTTGTACTCAATGAGCAAGATTCCCTTTGAGTCCCAAAAAACTGTGGCCATGAGCTTCCCGGCAGACGGAGTGACTTTGAACTCCTTCGGGGGGTCTGTTCTTTTTTTATGCCACTGCATGGACTCTTGTTTGCTTTCAGGGTCATAGTGGTGGACCCATGTTTCGTCCCCAGTAACAATCCGATCCATAACACCGTCCGCGTTCTCACTACACATCTCCAAAAGCTCTCTACAGCATGCGATTCTCACTTTTTTCTGAGGCGCTGTGAGCATTCGTGGCACCCACCTTGCACTGACCTTTGAAAGGTTAAGATGGTCATGAAGAATGGTGTGAATGGTACCAATTGAAAGCTTGGTGATCTCTGCCATCATTTTCACCTCAAGAACAAGTTTTTCGACTTCTTTGATGCTTTCTCCCGTACAAGCAGTAGCCGGGGCGCCGAAGCGGGGGTCGTCTTCAATTCTCTCTCTGCCTCTCTTGAACTCACTTGACCACTTTTGCACAGTTGATAATGAAGGTGCGGAACCCTGGTAAACAGCCACCATCTCTTCATGAATAGTTTTTTGAATTTTTCCTTGCTTAGTGAGAAATTTAATTACAGCGCGATGCTCAATTTTCACCATCATCGTCTCAGTTGTCATAATGATTCTGTTTAACTAGAGATAAAACGCGAATTAATAATCACATTTATATGAAATTTTACATGAATGCACTAAAATAACAGTATTACTTGATAAACAAGTCAATTTATATATAAACCACAGCTTCACCCCGATATCGAGAATATGTTGAACGCCCCTCGTAGCTTACGCCGATGATATCGACATAATTGGGAGAACACAGCGAAAAGTCACCGGTACGTGCACTAGTACTGAAACGGAAGCTGCCAAAATGTGTTAAGCGGTAAATGAGCCAAAGTATTTGCTGTCAACAAGAAGAAAAACACAACAGAGCGTCACAGTCAACAGCTATAATTTCGAGGTAGTAATGGTCATTGTCTGCCTTGGATCTGCTATGCTCGTAAATTCTGCAAACAACACCTCAGCAGAAATAAAACGAAGAATTATTCTCTTAAATCGTTTTTTCTTTGGACTAAGAAGGAAATTGAGAAACAAGGAGACTCTGCATAAGACCTTGATCATCCAAGTTCTACTATATAGTGCTGAAGCATGGACTCTATAGAAAGCGAATGACGAGATCCTCAGTCGTTTCGAGATAAAAATCACGTTGCGTTGACGGACTTTGGAGGAGAATATTCAATGCCGAATTATACGATCATCAGAAAACCCGCATCGGTCACCTGAGATAGCTAGGTCATGTAGAGAGCATCTAACCCGGAAAGACAACGCATAAGAGTGAGGTTTCAACTTAGGTGGCGTGCACAAGTAGAATGTCACTTCAACTGACTTGAAGTGCGCAACTGGACTGGTAGTTGAGGCCCTGGTTCATCCCTAACTGTATCGCCACCTGAGTTAGTAAGTAGGACTACAGGTAATAGATATCCCGGAGTCAATAACTCGCATCGGGGGTATACCAGCTGTCGTTGGGCCATTAAGGTTTCATCAGTCACCATCTCTTTCTACGCACCCTGTCTATTCCTTATCACACAATACCCAACCACTTGAAAAATATGGTCAAGTAAAAGAAAGCTTCGGAATTTAAGTTCAACATGACGTATATAGAAAAAACCAGTGCCTCTTTTGTTTCCAGAATGATCTCATCTCCGAAGGGATATAAGCCGAGTTCGCATCTAGATACAGACATTTTTTATTTCGTAGTTGTAAGTCAGAAAGTGCAAAGGCCTTTCAACAGCCAGGACTCTAATTAAACCACAACTTAAGTTGCATTACCAATTGTAAGACTCAACTGACTGGCATTGCCTTAAACTACAACAAAACAATTCTCACTCGCATCTTATGAATATTCCCTTAATCCTGCTAGGGAAAACTAAAGCCATACTAAAAGCAGTATAAGTTGTTTTCATTTTTAATACTTACCCTCGATAGACGGCACAGTGCAACCCTAACGGTCGCCGCATGCCCATAGAATCATAGAGCAAACATATTGTAAATATCAATCTGTTCCCCAAATAGTTGAGCCGAGTATCAGCCGCTGAAATATTTTCGAAATAAATACAACACCAACCCACCCCCATATGCGGTGTCAAGTTCATCTATCCTTTCGTTTTTCCCCCTCATTACCACCCATTTACCCCCTTGGAATGTCGATAGGCAAACATAAACGCAAACATATTTCTGTCATTCATTTCTCCCATGGCGTTCGAGCTGTCAGAACGGCTGGTAGAACAGAGTAAACCGCTCTACTAATTTGCTACCCTGAATCGCGCGTGCTTTTTTGGGGGTTGGTACGAGTATTCGTACGATGGATCGAATGGCAAGCAGGACATGACACGGAGGTGCGGCGTAACTTTGGAAGTGGTGGCGGTTAATACTGGAAAATTAATTTCCCTTAGGTCCGGGTTATTATGTAAACATTAGTTCGGGCCAAGTTCGGACTATTAGTCCATCGGGGGTGGTTGTACGATGTTGTTGCGAGGGCTTAAAAATGCCAAAGAAAAAAAAATTAACGATCTGTGTGAACTACTGGTAAATTGGGGTAATTTGTGCTCCAGCCTCCCGGGCAATCCCCAGCGGTCATACACAAGGACATTTCTTGTTGTTGTTATTGTGTTAGTCGCTGTTGGTTTTGTTGTTGCTTTCAACTTATTGTCATCCTTTAGATGCCTTTCGATGCCGTATATAGGTACTTTGTTTTTGCTACGCTATTGCCACAGTTGTATCATAGCGCTGTCACGTTAGTGGTCCTGGGGCTGGTACTTTTAACACAGAACACAAGATTAACTTAATTAAGCTTGTACGTGTGTGTGAAGTATACGACTTGCCATACTGGACCACATGAACGGGTATGTGTATCGTAATAATAATTAATGCGTGTTTTGACGAAAGCAAATTCATGTTTGACGAAGAGCTTATACAATTCTGATGCCAAACAAATTACATCAGCTCCCATCACTACCAAACTGTCATCAGAGGCAGTTACAACTATTTGCATTGGTCATGTGCGTAGCTGAGTTATCCTGACGTAATTAAATGGAGTAATTTTAATTGTGAATACCTACCTCAAAATTAATTTTAATACATCCGCATCTTAGAGCTGGATTTTTGTACTGGAAAAATCGGTATTTTATTTCGTTTTTGCGTTTTTGAAACGATGTATTTTAATTAAAATGCTATAACGAGATAGATAACTGAAGACCAGCTGACAGCTGTAGTAGCATGTTCACCTGTATTCCTTACGGATATTGATACGAGTATGTTTCAGGTTATTAAACTGGGGTATGAATTTTTCAGAATTTTGGGAGGATTTTTCAGTAATTGCGTTTTTGTTTGGGAAAGATATAGAATTTCGAAAATAAAAAAAAAACAGCGGTTACCTTTTTTTTCCAACGATTTAAGTTTACAGAAAATAATTTTGGAATAAAAAAAATCTATATGAATGAAGGAAAAAAGGGTGAACAATAAAAAATATAAGTTGACGTCAAGAATTGACAAGGATGTCCAACACTCCGCCTCGACGAAATGATCTTCATTCTTGGGTAACTCTCAGCCATGATAAGCAATGATAATATTTCGGCCAAGGTAGAGCCATGGTTAGAATATCGGCACACCTAGCATACCATCAGTCGGCAAGTGTTAACATTTTATCTTTTGTTTAAATATAACATTAGGAATGAAGTGGTGGCAAATATCTATGTGCCTACTCCTTTGATGAAACACGTTATTCTCTGCGGGAATTGTCGGTGTTTGTGTCTTTTGTGTTTGTTAATTTGTAATGACTTGGGAATTTAGAGTGGACATAGCACATATACTCGGGCTAAAGAGAAATAATTTTTTCGCATACGTGCACGGCTGTAAATTCAGACCAGCTGTTTTGGCACTTAGTGAAACACAGGTAGATCCCCGCCCACACCTCTCACATCACTCTAATCTGCAGCTACCTGGCTACAAACTAGTGCCACTATTCTTTCCTCATCGCGGTCTCGCCATTTATGTGCGTAGTGATGTAGCTTACCAACTTCTACCACAATGTAGTCCCTGTTCCAATCCGGAATTCAATTTCCATCTCCGTAAGCAAATTCTCCACTATTGATTTATTAACAGAAGCCCCAAAGTGGACAGCAACTACATCCTTAACGAGTCTAATGCGCTGTCTGACTTCATTCAGAGAATTGTATCCCTGTGTCCCCATACTGAAATCGTTGTCTAGGAAAACCGAAAAGGTTGAACGGCCTCCAGAAGAGACACACTCTGAAGGACTACCATCTAGGGAGCTGCTGAAGAGGCGACGGAGACGCGAGGCAAACGCACGGTGCAAAGAGATGGCAAGAGCCGTCGAAGGCGCGATTGCGAAAAGTCTCACTCCCTCAGCGGCGACGGAAAAGAGAAGCAGGTCAGTGAAAGTGATACCCACTGACGCCGATCAACCTCTCAGATCTGAAGGTGCGCCCTCTGGCTTACCCAGCGCACAAGCTCCGCCTGAAACCAGTGCTGGAACCAACACAAATAGCCACCAAAAAAAAAACCCGAAACGCCAAAGGGGACGAGATCGGAGCATCTACAAGAATGCTGCTATCCCTTCTCTGGCGCTTCGAATTGGGAAGGCTGGCAATGACAACAGTCTGAACGATGCTGGGTGCAAGCACTGTGTGAAGTGCTCCACGCAGGAAACTTTTGAATACCTAAACAAATCTGTTGCGAAAATCCCATCTTGGTTTCCAGACCTTCGAGGTTTTCAGACAGCCGCAACAGATATTCTGGGTTCCGGGGCAACTCAGAGAAACGGGTGATGTTTTGATGCGTCTTTATAACCAGAACCTTGGACTTGACACTGAAAAGTGGAAAATCTACTTTCACAAGGAGAGAAAGAATCGGGAAAATAAGGACGGCTCTTCTGTTATTGTAGGCTTTGACAAAGCTGTTGTTGACACCATTAAATGTATGACTCACGCTCCTATCTTCACGTTGGAAGGGTTAATCCCCAATTTGTTTTCAAATGAATGCAGATAAGAGACGACCACCCCAGTACTCACTTATTTTATGTACTCAGATTAATCTTCAACATTTCAAGCTACTGCATCCCTAAGTAGGGGACTTTCCGTTTTGAATACAAAATCTCAAATAATACCCATACATGAAGCATTGGTTTGGAATAAAGGCATTTGTGGTTTTAGTTGGTTAAGGGGTTTCACACCACTTTATGAAGAGTGACCGGAAAGACATGTCTTTATGTGCCGAACTCACTCTCACCATCTCACCATAAGGGAATTTGGAATTTGGAAGCAAGATTTAGTTGCAGAATTTTAGAATAGCACAAATTCGTCGTTACATTTGCTTGTTTCTCTTATGATTCGTAATGATGACCACCACGAAAGGCGGTAGCCGAACTTATTAAATACTATGATTCCAAAATGATGGGACTTATCATATGCTGCAATGCCAATGATCAGAATACTTTCTGGGGCAGTAGCAAATGCAACGTGAGAGGCATTCCTCTCCTGGATTACATACTATCATCTGACTCGGCTGACAACAATGTTGGTTCTCAACCAACTTTTGTTATGAGAGTAAGATATCAAATAATCGACTAATGTTATTCAACAGAAGGTTTTGAGCTGACATGTCCAGCTAGTTGCTTGGTGGAATGCAGATCTGCAGCGAATTCATAAAGAAGAGAGAAAACTTCTAAACAAGTCACTTAAGGTTAGTTTGGAGGAAGACTGGAATCTTCACAGATCGAAGCAAAAAGAATACAAAAATATTTGGATTTGAAGGAGTGCCTCTTATAAAGAATTTTGCAAAAAGAGCTAAACTGTCGGTGAAAAAAGTAGTCTGGTTAAAGTCCTCAAAGGGGAAGATCAACCAGGCTGGAGTCACTAAGAAAATCTGATGGCACATGCACTGAGTTGAAAGTAGAGATATTCCGTCTCATGCTGGATGCTTACTTCCCAAGTAACCTAATCAAAACTAGCTCACAACCAGCTCCTAGTAACGATATTGCTAGTGAACTGAATAACACAGCACGTCACAGCTTGTGTATCTCATCGTTTGTGTCGACAAGTTAGGCCACTAAATATGCTGTTGCTTCCTTTCATGACTTCCAGTCGGCTGGCGCCGATGCCATATAGCCGCTTATGTTACAAAAGGCTGGTAACTCTGAAAAAAATATTCACTTGTAGCCTTTTATTATAAGCCTCGGACCCATAAAACTGATTTCCTCCATGTTGAAAAGAATGGTCGAGATCTATGTACGTAAAACTGTTTTGAGAATGTGTCCTCTGTCTGCGATTCACCGTGCTTACCTACGCGGAAGATCATGCAAGAGTGCGCTTCAAAATCTTGTAGGCAGAATTAAATGCGCACTCGATAAGAAGGGTTCATCTGAAGTTTTGTAAAGGTTTTAACACCTCTGTTGGTAATCGTCGCTAATCTAAGATCATTTGTTGCATTTGTAAGTAATCCTACGATAGTCGAAAAACCCTATTTTTAATTAAGGGTTAACCTCTAATAAGCCATGCTGGAAACGAAATTCCAAGGACTTCTGAATAGCATAGTGTGAAAATTAAACCTCTGGTCAGGCTAAGGTTGACACAAGTCTCATGACTAGCAACTGAAAGGCTACGAATGCGTAGCTGGTCTAATGCTCATCAGTCAAAAGTCTGATGGTAATTTGCCCTAAGATCAGCTAATATCCTGCCTTCAGGCATCAACGAAAACACTGCAGACGCTTATCACTTCAGTTCTATTTCAGGAGTGCGGCGCGTTAGTTTGGAGTTTATCTAAAGCAGACCAAAAGTCCCTAGGGTGCTTCGAGAGAATAGTTTTTTGACTAATTTTCTGATCGGAATGCCGGAATGGATAGAGGAGGAAACATAACAATGAACTGTGTGAGCTATTCAGCTGCATTGATCTGGCAAATTGAACCAATAAGCCCCATCGCTCCGGTTCGAAGTGTCTTCAAATCCTTTCCGCAAAGGCAACTCGTTTAATTAGAAATGTACATACATAAGGTTACTTGGTATGAGCTAAACGAAGAGAGCTGTTAGTTGGGACCCAGGTCCACCTAAAGTAAATTAAAGGTCCGTATCCTGCTTAATCAAACCTAACCTATACGGAATAGTCGTTTAGACCCAGGCTAATAAAATAGTGAAGTGATCATCTTTAGACAGCAAACTTTAACAATTGCGAAAAGTCTCTCAGAATTGGTTAGAACGGCTCAATGTTTCAAAGTTGGTAAGATTACTGACTTAAGCAGTTTCCCCCTATGTTTTTAATATTGAGAGGTTTAGACTTGATCGAAAACTCAAGATTTTTTCGCAATATTAGAATTATCGTCCACAAAGAAATTTAAAGGCTGTAAGTGCAGCCAGGAATGTATATTGAAAATGTAATACTCATAATATTGCTATTGAATACATCTCTTACAAAAATTTGTAAGTAATTTTGATCTCAAAATGCACCTGCTGAACGATGACCTTTTGATGCAGCCTCTAGTCTCTACTACAGTCAAACTGAAGGTTCGATCTATTAAAATCAGCAATTCGAATTTACAAATACAAATTTACAAATAAGCAAAAGAGAAAATTGGGTATTTTAACCTCCAAACACATCGATATCTACTCCCGCACGATTGCTTCCCTTTGCAGTTTATCTGACCATAAGCCATCTGGAAAGGAAACTCACAAATGCAAACATTGGAAACAATTTTTTTTTTGTTTTTAGTTTTTTTTTTGTTAGAAAAAAAAAGACTCTCTAACGAACAAAAGTCAATTCTTGGAACGTAACCAATAAATTTATTTCATCCTGTATTCGCCGACCACAAAGGCTTCTCTCTGATCCAATTCACCCCAATTTACCAATACACACACCTATATCCCGGTAAGAAGGCCAAATATGCTATACAAAAACAAGGGCACACATTATAAATTTCCTCTCTCCCCCAATAAACAAATTCACAAAAAAAAAATTCTCTATAATACGAGCATAAAATTTACATAAAATGTCCCGCCAAACGGAAAGAGAAAAGATTCGAAGGATAATGCTTTTTTTGTTGGACCATTCGTTTTGTTCATATTTTTATTCTTTTCGATTCTTTCACTTTTTTTTTTTGTCGACTTCTCCTTAAATCAGAGAAAAATCATAGCTAACGGCTATTGTGGCTTATCAAACATTCATCTGGAGCTTCATTTCCGAAAAATCTGTTCCAACCATGAGGGGTTCTCTTACCATCCCCGAAAACAAAAAAAAAAAACAAAAAAGAAGAATGAAATCCAAGCCCCAGCACTGTTGTTCATAGGCAAGAAGAAGAAATTTTATCCTTGGATTGTTGTGCATAGAAATCAAAGCTTAACTCCTCGTTCATCCTTGGTTCCATCTATTCTTCTTTTTTTTTTTTTTTGACTTGAAAAGAGAATGAGGGATGATGACCATTCGGTTTAGTCTCGTAGGTCGACACAAGCTATGGCATACCCATGCACTCAAAATTAACATAAAAAATAGGCTCAATAATAAAGATTTATAGGATAGAAATACCGCTCCGAGGGTATCTAGACGGTTTCGGGGATCCTTTGTGGCGAATATCAATGTTTTGCCTTTTTTTTTTTTTGTTGACTTTGTTGAAGTAGGAAAAAGGAAATCCGATTGGAAGTGACCAAAATCAGAAAATAAAAAAATTTATAAGCAAAATTCTCGGAATAAATTTGCTAAGGGGTTTCGTTCGGACATACGAATAGAAGATGTCATACAGGGTGGGCTAATGCTAAATCTTTTATAGAATTAACTGCCTGTGCCGTGTTTTCATAGGAATGGAAAACAACAAACAAACTCGAGCTGATAAGATCCTTCAATTGTCTAGTAAGTTTAAATGGGTTAAATATGGAAACATGGCTCTAGGGAGTCCCGTCAATATTCGAACCAATACAAGGTTCAAAGCCTCACACTGTCCCCCAAAAAAACAATTTTCATGGCTTGCAATTTTTCTTTCATATCCTTGAATAGCTAAATAGAAGCTCAGTAGTCAAGGAAGGTGGTCTCACGTCTTCAGGTCACTCCTTCTAGATGACTCACTCATCGAACAAGACTTTAAGGGGCAAAATTAAACCAACGAGCTGGGCAAATCGCTCTATCACCTCCTCTCAATGTCTACTAGACTTACTATATTTTAGTAAACCAGCGATGAACGTGTATCAAGACTGGGAAAACCCCAACGCTTGAACATTCAGAGCTTTTGCTCGTGCTCCTCAATTTTCCAAGTTGAAGGTGTGCGAGTTTTTATTTTGTCGAAACGGAGAATCCGGTCAAAGAACTGACCAATTTACTGTTTACATGTTGCTTTAATTGGAACTTCTATGCACTTCAAAGATAAGGTGCCTACACTAGTAGCACACAGCACATCAGGATCGAGTACCTGCAGCGGGATGCTAGCGTAAGCCAGAGACTCAGTGATATAGTGCTGATATATTGCACTGTCACATCAAGCATAGCAGGATCTTGTAGCATTTATGACTGGCAGACTTAGGTGCTTAGCAAAAGCGTAGTGTCCCGTCATGACGCCAGTAAGCGGAGTACAGTCTTTCCTCTTAAGGGATTGCCTGAAATTCGCTGACCTATTGAAGACGTCAGGAAACATTCGTTTAGTGTGCCGGCATACTGAAAGATCAAGCCACCTAGAGTTACGATCATATATAATAATAATAAAAGCCTTAACCGGAGACACGGTCAGTCCACACAGGTTTAAGTACTACAACTGCATTCAGAAAAGTCTTGTATCTGCAAACTAGCTTGAAACAGGGGACAACATTAAATGTTGAAGAAGACCGGACTACATTATTTTCCTGGTTCAGATTCTGGCCGAAATCATTTCTGGACCCAAGAAAAATAGATTTCGTATTTTCGCAGCAGCATTAGTTCTGATGTCATGGAACTCTTGCGCGTTTTGTACCAAAGACGACTTCTTTTTAAAGTGAAGACGGCTTTAAGAGACCAGCATACGGTCACCAGGCTTGATCCAACAGACAGTATAGCTACGTCATCTGCATATGGCTGAGCATGAATATAATTGTTGAATATGTTTCATAGTAGTGGAAACAGGGCGCCTCCGTATAGGCAACTCTTGTTTTTTTAACGTCAAAAGCTACGAGTACATTTTCGAAGGCATCCTCAATGTCGATGAAAAGGAAAACTTGTGTTAAAGCGTGAAGACCATAAACATACCTCGTGATTCAACGAAGTGTAAATGGAAATGTCCAAACTTAAATCCAACAAATCTGGAGGAGCCGAAACTTCCTCGAAGTTCTCAAAACTGGAGGAGATAATGTAGTGGGAAGTATGCACCAGCTCATCTATGAAATTCCATTGAAATACCAGATAGCAATCTCAGCATCGTCTGTTCCGTCCTTAGGAAAGGAGATATCCAGAACAGAGCCAACTACATGGGCATAAGCCTGGGTATTTTATGTGAACAGCTAATTCCCATCGCCAATAACAAGACCTGATCGGTCTACATATATAAGTGCGAATTTAGACTTGGTAAATCGATCACTGATCAATAATTTGATCTGCACTGCTACCTCGTCGTGCCTAACTGGAATTCCGAAGCTATGGATTGAGTTGGCTAAAGAGCAGCTATTGGTTGAGGACCAAAACCACTCGGGCCTGTGAGCTGCCATCGTAAGTAAATGAAGCTCTATTAGAGAACCACACAGGCTTGCGTCTTGCTTAGCATTCTGCGATACAGTTGTTAATGAAAGGAAATCAAGTCCCGAATAATTGAGCTCGAACAAAGATTGCTTCCAGGAACGGCAGTTTCTTTTTCAAATAATTCGACTTCAAACCGTTCCTGTTAAGTAATACTGTCTAAATATTCTAGTAATGTGAGCTGGGCATTGTTGACGTTGATTGTTTCTGCGTATGTTACTACAAAATCAGCAGGGTATTACCTGGCGAGCATATGCAGAACCCTGTCAAAACTCTAATCGGAAGCCGTGGATCGCGAGATTTTATTCTTGATGAACCCTACCCCAAAGTTCTTTTTATAATCTGACTCCTTAAATATTGCCAAGATCTCATTGATGGTAAGAGTGGTCATCATTTGATGTGCACTAAAACAGTTGTGTCACCAGATACGTGCGATAGGATTCTGGCCTTTTGAAAGTACGTGCCATTATGTGTGGAATAGCGCTTCATTCAAATGGCCGCCTCGGTTTTATTGGCAGTGCTTCAAGAGTTCGGTCCAATTTTTGACGACTCCGTCCAATACGTGCGGCGTTATTCCGGCAATAGCGTGTAGAATGTTGGCCTCGAGCTCGTCCAAAGTGGTTGACTTTTTAGCGTAGACTAAGGACTTGACGTAGCCCTAGAGAAAATAATCGAGTGGTGTCAGATCGCATGATCGCGGAGCCAAATTTCTCCTTCTCAACTTAGAGCGTTGCGTTGCTTGTATGGCATGTAGAACCGTCTTGTTGCAACCGCAGCTGTGATATATCGATGCTGAACACAAAAACTCGGTTAACATCGCTCTATACCTTTGACCGATGATGTTCCTCATTCCGAAAGAAATAAGGTCCGATGATGCCGCCATGCTATAAACCGAACAAAATAGTCAATCTTTGTGGGTGCACTGACGCTTGGCCGAACCCTTGTAGATTGTGTTCGTTCTAATAATGGCAATTTTCCTGGTTGAAATAGCCGAAATTGACGACGAAACTCACGTTGCATATTTACAACTGAGCCGGAATCTCAACTCAATATTTTTTAATAAATTCCTCACGTTCGGCAAACGTAACACGATGAATGATGAAATGGCAAACCTTACTGAATATTTTGACAGTTGGATGTCATTGGTAACTTAACATAACAACTGGCAAAATTGTCATTGATCACCCACTATATTCATCATCATACCGCTGAAAGAGCGTGGGTGGGTGTTGCTCTGGTTACTCATGAAACCATAAATTGTAGTCTCATCTGTGCGAAAAGACATCGGCAAAGGAAGTACATACACAACAGACTTCTTTTCCTTTTTATTTCATTGTGAGGACACTCAACTATTAAGCATGTCTCCCAACATCACAGTGCATGTGAGTTTGTAGATTAATTTAGCTCTCTTAATGTTGTTTACCTCTTTGATCATTTGAGATGAATTATGGTCCATAAACGATATCTCACATGTCTTCCGATGAGTCCATTTATGACTGAATTTTAAGAGTGCTTGTGACCCAAATCATGCCACTTTTTCACCGGCGCAGTTTCCTGGAATGTTCGAGTGTCCCGGAACCCAATATTACCTCTTTCACAATCCTCTTGGTGAGTACACATACCCTGGTATGGTATTCGAGTTAAGGGCCCTGATCCCTACGCAATATTGCTTTATCCCTCGAGAGTACAGCATTCACGCTGAGTCAAGCAGCGGTTTGATGAATACCTGAGACTTCGGCTTAAATGACGCTACAACGCTGAAATATACTAAAGAATTTGGGTTTGCAAATGTCTTCAGAGAAAACCGTCGCTTGAAAGTCTTCACCTGCTTCGGAGCCAATTTTAAAAATGAAGGTAGTCTTACTGAAAACGGCTTTAAATTTCGGTAAGTCAAAGGCCGGTTAAAAAAGGGAGACTATGATGAAGCGTAAGTAGACTAGTGTGCCGCACATTTAACTCTTTCCATTGCTAGATTTTTTAACGCGCTGGTGATGCTAATACAGGCAGCCCCCTCTTTTTTCTAACAAATTAATGCTTTCCAATGCATATCACCACTTGCCATACGTACGAATTGATCTTACTCTTGACCTTCTGTTTAAGTCACCACTTTGAGCCTAAAGTCTTCTTGTACAGGTCTAGAATAAGTTGAGATTCTCTTGTTACACTTCCATGTGCGCACCACGAACCGAAGTTTTCCTCTACCGCATCGTCCATTTGGATAGAGATGGAATAGTATGCGCACTTATTTGACGAGGTCGATCACGGTATACAGCTCGTAGGGTTTGCTGTTATATCTTCTCGTCCAAAGCCCGTAAACGCAAACGAGACCCAAAATCGTTTGAAGAATGTTGCGTTAAAAACGGTCAAGATTATCTTCATCCGACTTCATCAACGTCAAAGCTTTTGCACCATAGAGCAGGACTGAGTTAATTACGGACTTACGAGTACAAACAGTCTCGTTATAGTTTCTTGACAAAGTGTTATTACTTAGCGATTGGCAAGTGTAACTCTTCGATTAATTTGTTGCATATACTTTCGGAAGTATGGAATTCAATTGAGCATAACGATAAAAAAAGTCACATGACGGCATATAACCTCGTTTTATTTGGTAGGACTACCCAATCTAGACATGCCCCTGTATAGCTTGTCTCTTTTGAAATCTATAAAAAACTAAGGTGTATCGAGAAGAACATTGAAAAATGGTTTTAGGCGTTCACACAAAGAGCAGACAAGATCTTGTACAATGTTAAGGAGACTGATGGCTCAACAGCTGACGCAGCTACTTTTTTGTGAATCGGACACACTATACTGTGATTTCCTTGAGCTCGTCAATAAAACTAGTAACCGTCGAGACCTTTTTCACATATTTGTGGGCAGATATAATGAGCCAACATCTAGCCAACATCCACCGATATCGATATCGGTGGATGTTGGCTCATTATATCGATTACCATCGACTGTTTCGCCATCTCTGAAGAAAGATGGGCGAATGATGGTTTTACAGCAACCGCTGGCCCAAACATTTACTTTTGGTCATAAAATGGTGTTCCATGGATCTCATGTGGATCCTCCAATCCCCAAATGTAGCAATTTTGTTAACGGCGCCAGAGAGTGTGAAATGGGCCCCGTCGGTCATCAAAATTTGCTTCCAAGAATCAGGTTCAGTGTGAACCATTCGAGCGACTATTTGGCCGAATTCCAAGCGACGTGGACGGTCTGTCGGTAATATTTTTGAGTCAATTGCACTTTATACGGAAACAAATGCAAATCATCCTTCAAAATGCGCAGCAAGGTGGTTCCACTGACACCAAAATGCTGAGCGCCGTAACGATACGACACATGTGGGTTCTTAGTAACACCCCCCCTTATCGCTTGCTTCAACCAGTTCATTCATTGGTGAGCGGCGTGTCGACGATCTCCCACTGTCCCCTTAATGATTAAAATTGGACTGAATTGACATTTCAAAAACACGTCTACTCAAGTCACTGGGTTGATAAATGACAAAGTTGTTCAGTTTTTACATTCCGACATAAAAGAAGACGCACTAGATATTTATACTTTGTTTATGAGGGGATTATCAACAATACAACAAGCCCTTGGGAAATGGTGTGCTAGATTTAACAATGTTATTAAAGATCAATTCAGCACTCGTTTTCTTTATGTACACATATCGTAGGTTGACTAATACCAAGGCAAATTTAGCATCAATTTTGGAATGTTATGCTGAGACACTTGAAGTTTTTTGATACTTCCAAACTTGGCACCCATAAAGCGAAATTTACAAAAATATTACTTTATGAATGATAATTTTGTTTTCACAATATAGGAATAATTTTCTATTAATAAAAGGATAAAGCATTTTAATGCCAATAGCAATCGTTTTAAGCGTCCGACTTATACTATCATATAGCTAGAAATTATTTTTTTTGTCGTGGTATCTAAGTATCTAACGGAGGACCCTTACTTGATGTCCACTTTATTCAAATTCAAACCTCTATCGGGAAGATAACAAGCCTTTCCTTTTCGAGGGAAAAGGATGGCTCGCATTTTCCCCTCATTTAAATTTATTTTCCATTTATTGCAAAAATTTTGCAATATTTCCATCGAATCTTCTAATTTCCTCTCAATTTCGTGAGCGGACTCATGTTTTGGAAACTGATTTGGAAAATCAGATGTAAAAATGTTCTACAAAATTGGAGCAATGACTGAACCTTGTGGAGTGCCAGAGTCGAACAGAGGTCAGAGACGCCACTCCTCATACTCGTATTATATTTCTTCTTAGATGTATCACTTGTGAAAGATTGTTCATAGTAGGCATAACAACGAATTGAAAATTCTATAACTTCTGTCACACTTTCTCTCACAGCGGCTGCAGTTTCTTCTGTATGCATTATTGTTAATTAAATACTGACTTTCGAAATAAGTTTTATTAATATTATTTTTTATTTAAATCAGTTCATGATGATCTACTAAACAATATTCAACAAAGCTTTTCAAGATGAGAGCATGGTTTGCAGGGCTCTTTACTTTTAATCATGAAAACTTATTTAGGGAAAGATATTGGAACGAGAATCTCTGTGGGAAAATATATACTAGTCTCATGCAAATCACACACGATTATAAAAAATACGTACATACATAGGTGCAGTAGACGTGGATACCTAACCCACATACTCGTAGATTACCAGTGAATAAATCAATCTAAAGTAAATCATTTGACCGTAATACCCCTCTCGTGAGCATTCACATCAGAATACCATCAAGCTCAATTTCGGACCTTCTGTGAAATATCGTGATTCTTTCCCAAGCCGTACAACTCGCTTATGTACTGCACTGCCTAGCTCTCTATTTCCTAGTCACTGCAACTTGTAAATATTTAAGACATTTAAATACATCAGTTCTACTCTTTTCTACCTTCCTAAGTTTCCTTCGCCGGCCTTTTTTGCAACCATTTTAAGGGTGCTAATAACATTTTGAGTGCGCGCTAATTATAAAAATCACTAGCAATTATGCACAGACTTTTGCGGACCGAATCCTCTAGTTGAGAAAATATACAGGCACAGCTTAAATAAAGAAAAAGGCTAGTTTTGGGCGTCAAATTTCCGAAACAAATTGTTCTAAAATACAGGACATTCCAGTAAATGTGTTCCAATTTGTTTCTTTTTTTAATAAAAAGACATTTTCTGAACGTACCAATGAATTTTTTATTTTAAATTGAAATACAATATAATCGATACCATTAATTATGAAATATGGCATCATTCGAATATCCTTTACTGATCCGAGAGCTTGGGTGGATATACTGAACCCAATTTTCCATAACTTCTTCATAAACTTCTTACCATAAACCGGAGACCTGATACTGGGTGTCCAATTTCTAGCGATAACACGAACATCAAGCTTCATCTTTGATAGGTGGATTATGGTGCGCGCTGTGTGGTAAGTGTCACGGAGTCGTTAGCATCTATTGTCCTCAAAGTCTTTCAGTTCCATTTTATTTCAAAAATAATTAATTAACCCGGATTGCCTGCAATCGACTTACCATAATCGTTTCTGTAGGAATTCGGCTCAAAAATCACACCAAACAGTCTGACACCCGTAGAGGTGGAATTGCTGTGTATTGTAATGAGTCTGTTGGTTGTCAATTTCTAAAGATATCTGAAAGTAAGTATCCCTTTTTTTAAGCTTCCGGTGGTATCGTTAAGTGTTTTATGTGTGCTGCTTTCTTGGATTTGTCGCTGCCGATGCAGGCTGGCAAGTTTCCGACTCTCATGCCACTCGCTTTGCTCCTAATAAATCTCCAGGTATTCTTAATCTCTTTATTGTATCTGACCTATCTAATGTACTAGTACTTGATTAATTAGATATCTTTGAAATGGATAACAGACAATGATCTGTACTATGGATTTTTCCCGTCATTTACATAACTCCAGATACTTTTCAGTATAGGGATTTCAAGTCCATTTCCAAGGATTCTTTGCAACTGGATGCAAGTCTTTGTGTTTATTTGTCTGACGCAAATGAGAAAATTAACCAAGTGCAACTCTTGATATTTAAAATTTTTGATAAACACGTCCCTCTCAAAACGGTTTCGGTACGAATTAGGAAGTGTGCATGGTTGCATGCATGTGCACTGACTGTAATTAGGAGCTCTTCTGTCGGGCGCGGAATCAGTCCAGTATTGTAACGCGCCAAGACAAAAAAAGATACTTTCTGTCCATGTTTAGTATACACTAAGACCCAAAAAAGCTTTAGAGTAATTTGCGTGGCATTAAGATCGGCAAAAGGGAATTTGTTGTCAATATAAAGTGTGAGCCAACAGATGGTGTGGACGTTGGCTTTCAATTACTGAATTTACTGAATTCAATGTGGTTGACCTTTTTGACAGATGTCATACATCTTTGGCAATTTTAGTCATAGAGTCGTTTACCACGCAACAACCACATTATATTTTTTCGATTTGTAAATGTAACATTTCCTAAAATTCATAATCGCTCTAGTGAGTCCGGAATTCGTGCAATGATGATTGAAGAAACTGGTTCGTTATCGGGTCAAACTCCATATCAGCATGCTCGGCCAGCATAAACATGCCAAAACATCGCCACTGTGAACGAAAGTGTTCATAACGAAGCAGGCACATCAGTTCGCTGCCGAAGTCAACAATTGGGCCCGGCTTATGGCACTTTACGACGAATTTTAAAAGTTGATCTTCATTTACACGCCTATAAAATCCAAATTACACAACAATTGAGGCCTTTGGATCAACTAAGACGTCTCCGATTTATTAACTGGATGTTGAATCGCCAGGACAATTTGTCATCGAATTTGCTTTTTCCAATGAAGCTCAATTGTGATTTCTGGGGGCCGGAAAACCCATACTCACGAAAAACCAATGCGTTCTAAAAAAAGTCACTGTGTGGTCGGATTATGGGTTGGCGGCATCATTGGCCCGTAAATTTTCGAAGATGAGGCTAGAGAGAGTTACAGTGAATGGAGAACGTTGCCGCAACATGTTGACCGGCTATTTTTTTCCAAAATTGAATCAATACGGTCTGGATGATCTCTGGTTTCAGCAGGATGGTGCTACAGCCCATACAAGCCATCAATCTATCAATTTATTCTGTACGAAATTTGAAGACCGCATTATTTCGGTTAAAGGAGAAGTTGTTTGGCGGTTTAACCCAAGAATGGTAAACATATTTTTTAATTCTTCATTGGTAAACTTCGCCTGTGAGGCGACTTTTATAAAAAACGTACATTTCACTGTTAAAAAACAAAAAAATATTAAAACTGAAAGAAAAATAAATTTATTACATATTTGGTTACAAGAATTGACAAAAAACAATTCAATATTAAATATGTTAAAAATATTATAGAAATATTTGAAGATCACATATTTTAATCTATGGTATGAAGAGATCTTTTACAAAAAAATTAAAAAAATAAATAAAAATCAGTTCGAAATAAAAAAAAGTCTGTTTTTTACAGCCCTTAAATCGAGTTAACATATTAAAAAAAATAATATAAGGCGTATAACTTGAAAAAATTTGTGCAGAGCAAAATAAATTTGGTTGATTTTCCACCTACTTTTTTACGTTATATTGCCAACAGTTGGGTGATCTATGTTCTAAACAGTAAGTTTTCTTACATTTTGCGCAGAAATAAACGCTCATACGCCTCAATTTCGGAGGACAGAAATCGCATATTGATCTTTTGTCCTTTTTTATACCTGGCTCGTCTGTATCATTGTCAGTCTCAGTATTATGATCAATCGCGTTACTAATTGCTGCACATATTTTCAGCATACGAGGCCTTTCGTTCAAACGGATGGAGCACCAGTCGCTACAAAAGTCCTTGCTCAATGTTTTGAGGAATTTTCTTCCTGACATTGGCTTTACTTTTAAAACTTCACAATTGGATACGTAAATTAAATAGCTGTTTAGTAGAACCATATTCAACATTCCACAGAATAAGCAAAGTGGCCAACGCTTGGTGTTACGGTTACAGCTTGAGTGACCACACATCTGGCCAAAAGTATCTACAGCACCTTTTGTTTCATTATATGATTGAACTATTATTGGCTTACCGGAAACAGGGTCAACGGAAACCTGGTGGTGGATCGTCGATTGCAAAAGAACAGTCTTTTGAGGCTTTGGCTTGTAGCTAACAAGAGTAAGCTTATCGTTAAATCCAAAAAGAGATGTCCCAACAGGTCGTGATGAATTATGCTTGAACTCTTCTGGAATTTCTGGCTTATTATTGCGAATTGTTCCAATTGCTCAGCTAACGGTATCGAAGTAAACCAGTTATCGCAAGTCAAATTGCGATTTGTTCCATGTATAGTCTTTGTAAGCAGCTTACAATAATAAGAATGGGTTCCTTTATAGTTGAACCGGCGTTTTTTCCTAAATAGGGTAAAGGATCAATCATATATTTTGATCTTACATCGCATACTAAAACAATCATTATTCCGTATTTGGCCGGTTTATTGGGAATATACATACGGAATGGACAACGTCCCCTGAATGCCAAAAGTTGTTCATCTATTGTTACGTACGTGTCCGGTTTATAAAGATCTCTACATTGTTTGATAAAAATTTCCCAAATATATCGGATAGGCGCACATTTATCAGACTTTTTCCTGTCGTCTCGTGTATTGCGATCATCGGAATGCAGACACCTGACAAGGAATTCAAAACGTTTACAGCTCATTGCAGCTATATTTTGGGATCCACAAATACTAGGATCAAACAGTTCATCAGTTGACAAGTGATTATTTTTTAATGCACCGCTCAAGATAAATATGCCTAGGAGAGCACGAAGTTCTTCTAATTGTGATCTGTGATGTAGTGGTATTCTGAATTTTATACTTAGTAGCTGCTAGGTCAATATATTCATTAGTGCGCAGAAGTACTTTATCCATCAATTTTGAACTAAAAAACAGTTCAAAACACTTCAAAGCATCTACAATGCCCTTGGCTCCTTCTTTTGGCCTTGGCATAATATGGACTATGTTTCTCGAAGGAGTTCTTCTCAATACTTTTTTTGACTAAGACAATTCGGAAGACCAAATATATTTATTATTACCCCTCATAACCGACGCCAGTGGTGTAATTACCAAATTCTCACAAGCTCGTTTCGACGTTCCTACAGCTTCCTGAACATAAGTAGGTGTGGATTGTTCATTGACATCATCTTGATTAGATACATTAATATTCGGCATGTCATCGTCTAAATCAGCGACGTAAGTGGGGTCAGCCTCAGCATCATCCGAATCGAAATCTAATCCCAAATCGTCTTCAAGTTCACTTCTATCTAATGATATCTCCTCCAGCCATTTTTCCAGAAGCGCTTCAGAAGTAGTGATCTCAAAAAACTATAAAACGTTTATGCAAACACTATTTTTTAGCAAAAAAGAAAAAAAAATGCACAAACAAATATGTTCAAGAAAATTACCCCTATTGGTAAACTTCGCCTCACAGGCGACACATAAGTGTAACAAGTGTTATATATCGGCAATGCATTGGAGAAAAACAAATAACGTTTGCGCACAAGCACATACAACACTCAACTGAGTTGGCACGAGCGCATACTTTAACACGAGTAACCGATTGGGAAATATCGCAAAAAAAAAATTGTTTCGCCTCACAGGCGATGCTTACCGTTCTATGGTTAACACCTTTAGACTTCGTCCTGTGAGGTTATTTGAAGAGTAAGGTCTATGCCAATAACCCAACGACAATTGAAGATCTCAAACATAACATCCAAACTGAAATTGCGGCCAGTGACCCACTTATTCTTCAAAAATTTATCGATAATTTTGACCTTCGGCTTGGTCGCTTGCAACAGAAGCTGTGGTGGTCATATTCATAATTGCCATAGACCAAACTTTATTAATCCTTAACATTCCACATTGATTTCATAATAAGTGTGTGTTTAATTTAATGGACTTCCACACTGGCTGTTGGCTCACCCTTTACGTACATGAACCTCATAATTTCAATAATGCATTTCCAGTTCTGTACGAGTAGATACGTCAAATTTTGTAACTACAATAATAATGCAATGATAAATTGCAAACCCTGAAATACTTTTGATTTTGAAGTTGTAGCCGAGTCTGAAATTATTGAAAATGTTTTTTCATTAAAATTAAGCGCTATTGGCTGGCCATATGTATAGCACATATTCGATTCGTTAAAATCACACTTCTTAGGACCTCTTACGCACATTATTAATTTTTGTATTGCATCGTCATCTTTTTCTGATGCTTGGAAACAAGCAAAGATTATAACCACAATCCTCATCGATTTCAGATTTTCGACCGTTAAGCATTTTACCGTGTCTGTCAAAAGTATTTGAAAAAGTTCTTTTAAAACAAATTACATATCACATAGGCCAATACAGTTTGATGTCACCTCTTCAATATGGTTCTCCTAAGCACTATATTTGCAGCACAGCAATGGTAGGCATACTTGGTGATATAAGAATAGATTTCAGTTTGAATAAGGTCGCAATACTGTGTTTGCAAGATTTTTCAAAGGCCTTTGATCCTGTCAACAATGCAATTCTATGTGAAAATCTATTGTCTTATTTTGGGTTCAGTTCAACAGCTGCTCGGGTATCTCTATGATCTAAGTCAAAGAATAAGTATTGGTCTAGGACCATCGACGTCTGAAAAACTAGGTTTTGGTGTCCCTCAAGTATCAATACTAGGCCCTCTTTTATTCTGTTTGTACATCAACCATCTTGCTAGTGTATGCTCCGACGCATATCTTCGTTTATATGCTGATGATGTCCAAATTAACGTATCTAGATCAATCGCCTTAATTGAAGATTTGGTCTTCAGAATAAATGAGCATTTGTTAAAAAATATACAATATCCAAACGTTACGCTGACACGAATAATATGCCGCTGTTTTTCTCTCAAACAAAAAACCACTTTTCGTGGAAAAGACTGCCAGCCTATGTTTCAAAATAAATTCCACTGCATCTGCCCTAAATCACATAAATTACACTATGGGCCAGATATATGGTCGTCTGCTATGGTTACGCCCGTAAGACTCATCAAAACTTAGCTGGTCCCTTTTATTGAATTTTTAATACCTGTGTACTGCAAACTAGATTCACATTCTTTCGTAAATTGCCATTCCCTTCAATGGCATGATATGTGTTCGGATTGCGGAAGTGGGATCATAAAATAGTAATTGGCTGTACATTACAGAAATTCATTGAAAATAGATGATGCATAATTATTATAACCGGAAAATATATATACTGACGATCACTAGGATTAGGCCATACATTTTGCGATCGATTTCCACTCTTTATACCTGTTTGAAATTTTGTACCCGCAAACTTTTACTACCTGCGAACAAGTATATATTTTCTCAACAGGAAGTCATAAAATTAAAGGGTAAATAAGAAACGATCGTTGGAATTCCCCAAGATCAAACAATGAACTTCTTAAAAAGCGTATAAAAAGATGTGCTACTAGGATGAGGCTACATGCAAAATCTTCGAAAGAAAGGAAAAAATGAATAAAATGTTTACAATTTATTGTTTTAAAACATTTATTTATTTTGTTTTTCTACATTAATAATGAGAATACCCGCCATTTTTCGATATGACCTCTATAAGTCGGTTTGGAATAGAATCATACAGTTTTTTTTAAATAATCAAGAGAAATTTGGGCCCAGGCGTCACGAATAGCTTCGATTAAAGTGTCCTTGTCTTCAAATTGTCTGCCACCTTCATAAACTTTACGCGATAACCATGCCCAAACATTTTCGATTATGTTTAAGTCCGGTGAATAAGTCGGCCATGGCAAAAGTTCCACGCCTTCTGATTGAATCCAACTACTAACCACCCTGGAAGTGTGGATGGCGGCATTGTCTTGTTGGAATATTTAAGGCAGGGGTACGAAAATATTTTTCACTTTTGGAAATGACCGTTCCAGCAGCAAACATTTGTAGTTGTTTTCGTTCATTGTTGTGGACAAAAACTCCACCTCGATTGTGTCATAGTAGGTAATAGCTCCCCACATCAACACACCTGATGTACGGCTGTGGTGTCCTGCCAAAATAAGCTCCTCCTTTCTTAGATCACAGAAATAAAAGTTATAACTATCAGGTCCATCAAGGTTAAACTTTTTTTCCTCCGAAAAGACAACGCGTTTCCATTCACTGCTCCAAGCGACATATTCTCCTGCAAAATTCATTCAATGCTCCTTGTGTTCTTGCCTCAAAACCGGTTTCTTTTTAAGTTTTTTTCTCTGTATAGAATATTCGTATTATCCGCTGTTGGGCCTTATTTTAGTCTCTGGTAGAGTAGAGTTTGAGGCACGCCGTAGAATAAACCGCTTTTCCCGCAATCTTATTGCTTCTGCCGTGCGTCCTTTTTGATTTATCCCATAGTTTTGCGGATCCGCAAGATAACTGTTTACAACAGTCTTACTTCGTTTAAGCCTCCTTAAATGAGTCCTAACTCATTGAAAGCATCTTTTCCTCTTTCTGCTGTCAAAGTTTTCCGGAACCAATTTTTTTTAAACTATTGGGTATATAAATATATTCCTGCGTTTTTTTTTTCAAAATTTGAACGTTTATTTAAGAAAAACATGTACAATAGTATTATTCAAAGTATTGCCCATCTGAGGCTATGACTTTTTCCCATCTTTCTGGCAATTTGTGGATCCCATCCCAAAACAACTGCGCCGGCTTGGCAGCCAAGAATGAATCAAGTCAATTTTTGATATTCTGCTCTGATGAGAACCGTATTTCAGTGAGGGCGTTCTGCATCGACCGGAACAAATGGTAGTCAGAAAGAGCAAGGTCTGGGCTATAAGGCGGGTGGGGTCAGACTTCCCATCCACTGTTTTCCAAATAGTTCTTAACCGGAATAGCAACGTGGGGCCGAGCGTTGTCATGATGGAAAATTATTGCCTCGTGTCTAGTCGCATATTCCGGGCGTTTTTCGGCCACTGCTCTCTTCAAACGGATTAATTGTGTTCGGTAGCGTTGTCCATTGATGGTTTCACCCGGTTTTAGCAGCTCATAATACAGCACACCCATCTGATCCCACCAAATACAGAGCATTACTTTCGCGCTATGAATATTCGGCTTTGCCGTTGATTTGGCTGGTTGGCCGGGTTTCACGTATGATTTTTTGTGCTTGGGGTTATCGTAATGGATCCATTTTTCATCACCAGTAACAATCCGATTCAAAAATGACTTCCTTTTGTGGCGTTCCAGCAGCATTTCGGACATGCAAAACCGCCTTTCGACGTCTCTCGGCTTGAGTTCATGTGGAACCCAATTTCCAGCTGCTTTTAAACGTTTTGAAATGGCTGCTTGAGTCACACCCAAAGATTCTGCGAGCTCTTCTTGTGTTTGGCAACAATCTTCATAGAGTAATGCTTCCAGTTCTTCATCTTCAAACTTTTTTGGCTGCCCAGGACGTTCATCGCCATCACCACTTTTAAATCGTGCAAACCACTTTTGGCACGTTCGCTCAGCTAGCGCATGTTCACCATAAACTTCCACCAAAATACGATGACTTTCGGCAGCAGTTTTCTTCATATTAAAGTAATGAAGAAGAACTCCCTGAAAAAACACTTTTTCAGGCACAAAGTTCGACATATTTGAGTGAAAAAAATTATTGTTGTTTACGCTTCAAATGAATGACATACACTGAAATGACGTACAATGACAGTAGCTTTCCAACGCATGTTCCAATGGAATAATAACAATGGAATAATACAAGTTACGCCATCTCTTGGCAAACCGCACGAATTAATAAAAACATTTGTTTTTAACGCTTTTTTAAATATTCTTAACAAAACTTTGAAAAAAATCCCTGATGTGAACTCTTGCAATGAAATATTCGCAATGGCCTCATCCTAGTGGCACATCTTTTTATACGCTTTTCAAGTAGTTCATTGTTTGATCTTGGGAAATTCCAACGACCAACGGACCTTGGAATCATCTCACCTATTCCTGGCGAGACTCTGAAATTCTTTGCCAATAGCAATGAAACAAACGTATTATAGTTGGAGCCACCAAATTTGAAAAAATAAAGCTTTTAACATCTTCCTTAGCAGCATTTTCCAATCAGCATTCGTCCATCCTTTCACTTCCTCTTTCCTCATCGTTTTCGTATCAGCTTCCTCATATATTATTTAGTATTAACTTTATTACTCGTATATATGTATCTGTTTCTATATTATTTGTAGTGTATGCAGTTATACTTTATGTGATATATCTTGAATGTATACGAGTACTTGTACTGCTTTGTTCTAAAAAAGATAAAGAATAAACTGAATAAACAACTATTTCGTATACAATGGCTGCTGTTGGAACACATCCGCAGCAAAATCATTTAAAAAAGCCGGGTCTTCTTCCACCTTCAACAGACTCCAATCAGCGAAAGGACGACGTACACTTGGCTTTAGATCTTGTGTCAATACGATCTTGTACAGGTAAATCTTTTCGTGAAATACGCCACATGGACGCTCAATTATGATAGTCTTTACAGACCGCGAATTTTAATAAAGAAATTTTAATAATATTTAAATGTTTATGAAGCTGTTGTTTGAGGTGCTTCGGGATGGAAGGATAGAAACTATCTGAAGCCTAAATATGACGTGTATGGGGCCGCATCTGATGAACAGCTTTTTACGATAAAGCGAAGAAAAGAGCCACGCAAGAGCAGCGTAAGAACTTTGTTCGGTGTTTTGAAAAGCTTGCCTAGCATTACTAAGAAAACATAGTGGCGAAACCATGAAATGAGAATGACTGGAAAGAACAAGGGCCAGCCTTTCAGCGTAAAGTGTATCCCGTCTTAGATGACGAGCGATGCAAAAAAAGAGGTGAAGAAAACGGTAGCTAAATCACGTCTGGTAGCAGTAGAGGCATTGTATTAAGACTTAGAAGATGTAGTCTCACAACCTAAAAACAGAAAACATTCAAAAGAAGAGCAATCTCGCCAAAAAGTAAACAGGCCAATAATTTTAAGAAAAAAACTCCTAAGAACTTCAATCACCGAAATGATATATAACGAAGATGAGCTGGAATAGTTTCTTACAGGAAACACCCAAATTTGCAATAGATATACATAAGAAGCGCTTCAACGCCTTACTTAACAAAAACTTGTCGGGCAGTAACAATTATTCGGCCGTCGCGAACGAAAAGGCCTGGGGAGACAGATAGGTGAATAATATATGGTATGTCGAGCCTGGTGAGGCTATCATGTCCCAGGCTTACCCTCGCCGGGATAGTTTGATGGTACAATTTGAGTTTGGATGTGTCACTTTTTGAATTGGTTGAGAAGTTGGACCGCTTCAATAATTAAGCATCAAGACCAAGAAACAAAATAAACCGACTATTTTTGTATTATAAACCTTTTATAAATTCGAGTTTATAAGTTGGTGACTTAAGTCACTTGTATCACCCTGTGCATTTGAATTTCCTAAGGTAAATAGACCACCACAAGCACAAAAATTTGTGAATCATCTTATCAAAGCGTTGATATCAGATTTTGTCTTCTTTTTTTTCATTTTGAATTTTATGCCAGTCTTTGGTTATTCGTTTGTTGTGAGTCATTACTTTGGTAACGGACATGGATACCTACCAACCTAACAAGCACAGCAAGCAGGCATGATGGTCTGTCTGCCCTACGAATTGTAATTTTGTAATTTTACAACATTGTAATGCCATTGTGTGTTGTTCTCTTTTTAATTTACAATCAAATGGGATTTGTTTTGAATTTCATATTTCTGGAGCAATTGTTGTCCTTATTGGATCTCACTGTATCTTTTTTTCTATTTTTATTTGTGATTTAAGGAATATTCAAATTATGCGGTTGGATTGAGATGAAACGATTTTCATTGAATGAAAGGATAAAGGACAGGACAGACACGAGACAGAAAAACCTTAGAAGGTCGGGAAATGAGGGTGTATGATTTAAATAATTCGACAGACCTAATCAAGAGTTTTGTCGAAATTGTATCTTTTACTCGTATTTGACAAATTTATACCTTTGAAGTTGGACAATTTACATGAATCTTTGGTTTGCTGCTGTGGTTTTGTCGATGGAAGCAGGACTATGTTTACATATACAAAAGTGTCCACGAACAGATCAATTTCATTTGTCTAGCAAAGTCGATTAATTGTTTTTCAATGAGATAGTGTGGATCCTTGACGTATGCTCTTAGCGTATTCAAATATTGACCAATAAACTGAATTTAAGCTGTACAACACCATTCTTTACACATAGCTTAAGGTCCTCAATAACCAATACGTACTAGTATATAGAAGCTAATTGGCATCAGGTAGAAGGAGATGCCATCCTCCTGCAGAAAAAGTTGGCTCAGAAATAACAGGAATAAAAATTGTCCACCAGCAGAGCTTTCCGAATATGAAAGTAATGTTTTAGTACTGTGCATACACAAAATCAACAACCAAGGGTAGATAAGAGCCTCCTCGACGACTGTATGACAACATTTATCCCATCTTCAAGAAAGGTGATACTACATCCTGTATAGGGTGACCAGATAAAAACGATAGGAAAATAATTGTATATAAAACAATAACGCCGTAAGACATGAAAATAATTATGGCTTTATTTTAAAGCGACATTCTTGCCATTATGTGTGAAATAGCACATCATTCAAATGGCCGCCTCGGATTCGCTGGCTTCAAGCGGTCGGTGCAATTTTAGATGACTCAGTCCAATATGTGCGGCGTTATTCCGGGAATAGTGTGTCGGATGTTGGCCTACAGCTCGTTCAAAGTGGTTGACTTGTTAGCGTAGACTAAGTACTTGACGGAGACCCAGAGAATATAGTGGAGTGGTGTCAAATCGCATGACCGCGGTGGTCAAGTGATAAACCCTCACAGTCAGATGACCCATCCGCCAAATTTCTCCTTCTCAACTTCGAGCGTTGAGGCGCTTGTATGACACTTAGCGTCATCTTGTTGGAACAACAGCTTTGAGATATCGATGTTGTCGAGCGCTGATCACAGAGGGTCGGTTAACATCTCTCTGGATCTGAGACCATTGACGGTTACGATGTGTCCTTCTTCATTTCGAAGGAAATAAGGTCCGATGATGCTGCCAGGCCATAAACCACATCAAACAGTCAATCTGCGTGGATGCATTGATGCTTGGCCGAACACCTGTGGATTGTGTTTGCTCTAATAATGGCAATTTTGCTTGTTAACAGAACCGCTGAGCCAAAAACAGGCCTCGTCCGAGGAGATGGTTTTTTGGCCAAATTTCGGATCTCCCGCCAACATTTTCAGCGCCCAATTGTCAAACTCACGGCATTTTCCTTGGTCGTATGGCTTCAATTCCCGTGTCAGCACAATCTTATATGGATGTGGGCCCAAATCCAACCGCAAAATAAGCGGGGTTGACTCTCTAGCGATGCCCAATTCAGCTGATCGGCGCCGGATTGCCATTTCTGGGTCTTCTTCGATACTGGTCGCTACGGCTGCCATGTTTTCTTCATTTCCCCACAATCTCTGTCTGGTTGATGGCTTAAGATCCAAAAGAGTGTATTCACGCTCAAACTTTCTCCCGTTGCGATGAATTGCCTGCCCACTAAAGCCATGATGACAACCGACCTCATGATGAAATTCAAGTTGCGTATTAACAACTGAAATGGAATTTCGATAATATTTTTTAACAATATTCGGCAAGCGTGAAACAATGCATGAGGAAATAGCAAACTTTACTGAATTTTTCGACAGCTAGATGTCATTGGTAACTTTGACAGCTGCTGAAACATATCAATAGAAAGATTTATCCTTGCTATCTGATCACCCTTTATGAACTATAGAGGCATATGCCTTCAGAGCATAATGTGAACGTCTCTAAGCCCTTCTGCAGCACACCTATCGGCACGTACCAGTGTGTCTTCCGACCCGATCCGATAGATTAAATTTTCACAATATAACAAATCGTGGAAAATACCAACAAATTTGAATTCGAGATTCACCTGCTCTTGGAGGTTCCCCACTTAATGAGCTTAGCATACGCCGGCATTCCCGCTCTTCAGCCGATGAATAGGGACGTGAGTCCAGAAACGAACATGAAAATCAGAGAGTACTGTCGTCAGCAAAGGACTATATTGGATTAGAAGTGATAGACAAGAGCTCATTGATAGAAATTAAAAAAGTGCCGGAAACAGAATGAAGCCCTGCGGCATACCAGCATTTATTTTGTGGGTATCAGACTTGAAACTCTCCAAGGCAACTTGAATTGAACGTCTCCTAAAGTAGTTTGTAATTTATTGAAGAAGAGATTCATCGATCGCAAAAGCACGCATTTTCGACAAGAGAGCCTGATGCCAAATTTTGTTAAATGCCTTGCTTTCCCCAGATTTATGTAGGATTTGGTTTCATGCCATCAAATCACTACGAAAACCGTATTGCCATTGTCATTGAGAAGTTTCTATGTGTCGAGATACTCGTATTTCATGAACTGGTGGTTTATCAGTCTTAGAAAGAAAGAGAAGGGAGGTAAGTGCAGTAGGTCTGTAAGAGGAAGTGAAGAAGACGCGCCTTTTTTAGGGACGGGCTGGACAAATGTTGTTTTGCATCTGCTGGGCAAGAGTCCTAAAGAGTAGGAGTGAAGAAAAAGCTTACGCAGTGGTTTTACCAGCGAAGAAGAACACCTCTTCAGAAGGAGGGGAGATATGCCTTTTGGACCAGCGGATTTATGAATGTAAAGATCTTTAAGAAGTCTTGCTACTACACAAGCGCGAAAGTTGATTTGTCCCTTTGAAGATTCGACGCACTCAAGTGTAGGCGGTGACAAAGCACATTCTGGGAGTGTTGAGCTATCCGCAAAGTATGCAGCAAGCAAATTGGCCTTGTCCAAGGAGCTGACAGCTGGAATGTCATTGTAAATGAGTGTTGGGATGGAGGATGAGGCAGAATTTTTAATATTTTTGACGAAAGACCAGATGTTTTAACTATCTTTGAGATATTGTAGTATTTTTTGCCTCAGCTTTTGGTTGTATTGGAATTTCACACGCTTAAGAACTACGTTGCACTTATTGCTTCCTCGTTTGAACTTTTTTCAGTCTAGTACCCTTAATTCGATGTCTTCAGAATTGTGCTGAAATAGATAGTACGTAGGCCAGCTGCTTATATGGAATGCAGTATCTTTAACAAATCTGTCTGGTTGCGGGAAAACGCAGACCCCATAGACATCATAGGTCGCTGCTCGTTCGCCACCATAAAGGGTTTTATTGCAATTGAAGATCAAGTTAAGCAAGTAAACATTGAAATAAATGAGGACAAAACTGAATACGGTGATTGTTCACGAGTCAGTAGCCAATTAAGTAAGTAAAGTAAAGGAATGAGCTCATTTGCAGTGCGGCTCGCTGAATTTCAACCAACGAAGTCATGTCTGGTCTTGTCGGACATGCAACTACTCAGCCATTCTAATCACCTTGCAATTCTGGAAGAAGTTCCAAGACAACGGATCGATGAGCTGTGAAATAGGCGTGCCAGCAGACTTGCAGGATGTTCGACCGAAGAAACTCTTTCTCGTAACGAAGCACTATTTACACCTTCCAGCATTTTCATGCTGCTGTAGTGCACTCCGCCAATACCACCTCTAATCTAGATCCATCAGTTGTAACAATACTCCAACTTTATAACTGATATGCCAAAGCTTTCAAACTCTGGAATTGTTTCTTTTTAACTCGGTAAATATCAACAGTACCGCATATTCGTAGGTATTACCACTACCTCTATAATATCTGCAGGACACTGCCTCAGAAAACCGGTTGCGACTAATCTGATCAGATTGACCACAACGACGCAAGGCACAGCTTTAATATTCTGGACATTCTGAGACGCCGTATATGATTCGTCTGATAAATCGAATCAGTTGGTTGGAAGAAGCGTAAGTATCGACTTGTACATAGCAAAGATGCCACAAGGGACGATATGAATTATTCGCGGACATTAGGTGCAAGAAAAACGCGATGAACTTAGGCGTAGATGATATAGATCTGTTGCTAGAGGCCATGTAGAGATGTAATTGCAGAAATGCTGTTCAAAAGATTTTCTGGATCCAACAAAAATACAATACAAATTTTGCCCTAATGCATGGAAAATATATCATAACCTGACAACTACTTCTGAGGAGTATTTAACAACGACGACGACAATCATTCTGCTTGCAGCCAAGTTGAAACGATGAACGTGAATGACGATCAACAAAAATCCTATAAGGAAGAGTGTGGAAAGCGATTTCGAAACTAAAAATCTGGCAACCCCTACTAAACTATTAGCGTCAGGTGATTTTTGAGGAGCATATAGCGTCAATTTATGGGTGCTGAAACAGGTTGCCGGTTCTGATCAAATTAAATAAAGTTCGCCAGGCTTCTCTGTTTTCTGCTGGCGTCTATGGGAAATTACATAACTTAATCTTTCCAACAGAGATGTCGGGATCCCTTTACACAACTTCCATCAGCAAAAAAGTTCTTGAAAGCCGAAGTGACTACTTTTATCAGTGCGAAATATCTTAGTTGGCACCGCTGCTGAATTTTAATGTGATCTCAATGTCACCCTCAGCCCATACTGCCAATTGCGTAACGGATTTATTACTCATCTGCGTTCTACATCTTTCAAGATTCTGGTAATAACTAGGCTATGTACCCACGTTCGTAGCTATGTAAGATATGCCAAGTTAGTTCTGTATTTTAGCTAGGAATTAAACGGAATAGGAACCGTGTTTGGAATCACCGGATTTCTGGCATAACAACCGATTTTGGACAATAAATTTTCCAAGCCTCTGTCAGAAACGCAAATAGCACTCGTATGGCAAAACGTTTTAGGCACTTGTACGAGTACCATTAAGAAGGTCAAACTCTGCGATGCTGATGTCAGACTTGACGTATCTACACCGGTACCTAAAGCATTGCTCGTAGGTTTTGTCAAGAAAAAACGTACTTTGGTACCGTCATTTATATCTTCTGTGGTGACATGAGCTCATATCAAGCTGATGTTAATGAATTTAAATACAACGCATTAGTTCCCCTGCTTAAAGTTTCTAAACTCTGTAGAAGTCACCTTTGTACATGTCATAGTTTTTCATTATCATTTTGTCCGCTTCGATCGGATAAATGCAGTAGTTTGTGCCATCAGAAGTTCGTTTTTTGGTTTTGCTGGATTGTCCTTCCGTCCTTATCAGAGGCGTTTTGCTCAGTAGTAGATTTTTGACATGGCAGGAAGTCAATCCCATGCGCATCCCGCAGCCTGGAGTGATAACCTTTGCGAACCTTTGGTAAATATTTCCAGATATTCTGGCGCCAGGAATTCGCTTGAAGAATATGAAAGCTGCCATTGACCTTACAAGGGTTCATCCGCTAGCATATCACTCGTACATCAGCTCCCTGAATATTTCTCAAAAGTCCTTATGAACCTCATCTCCAAATATGTCAAAGTAGCTCATATATTGAATGGGCTATGCTAACTATTGTGTGCACTATTGTCGCTAACGTGAATTTATCCGTATGCCCTCCTTCAGAGGATTATTCATTACGGTAAGTAATTGAAGTATTTTTATTTTCTCTTGCTCAACATTTTCATCATCAACCAGGGTCTTATTCACCTTCATCTACGCCGTATTGTCTGGCCGAGTTACACATGCCGTAAAAGTTGAAAGTTGCGTTGTTGAAAGGATTTTCCTCGCTGCTAGGCATATTCGATCTTATACAGAGAATGCATTCGCAAAGCAATTTTGCGCACATTGCGCGCCGTTCTCATCATGTCCTTGAACTTAAAGAAGGTCGGACTGATAGGTCTAAGGGCCAAGGCTTACTCTTTCTACATATTTGCCAAGGATTCGATTTGAGGCTCGGGTTAACTCGGACGGATATATGTATTGTAGCTTATTACAAGCCCAAAGCACACTTAAATACTAGGCTTAAAACTAGCTAAATGAACTTCAAGTTAAAGACTTGGGAGATTGGGTCGAAACGTAAAGGTAGAGTAAAGTATGTACCTTAGGGAGATTTGGTTGATGTGGAAATTGAAAAGGGTTTGGACGTGGTTAATTTCCCGCAGCATCCCAGATATTGTTTCGTGGTACCCATAATTTGTTCGGTGAGGATTAAGTCAAAAAAGTAATACAAGCCACGTAGGCTTGGTGTTAAGAGAGATAAGTCAAAGTAAAGAGGTTCTGTCGATATTACTAGCTAGCATCGGAAAGACAAAGAGAATGTCAGCAAATTGCCGGCATACAGAAAAGGGCTGATCTGTGAACGGCGATAAATTTACATTGTCAGTCCAGTGGAATTCCCGTAAAGGTTAGTAACATAGGGGTTGACAAAACCAAGTTCAGAGTTGGCTTTATTTATGACACTATCAATATAAGAACGAAAATTGATTTCTCTATCACAAACAACACCTAGGTTAAAAATTAAATACGTACGATGAGAAATAGGGAAGCGTATATGAGTGTAGGTTGGCACTTAATCTGTCCAAATGATTCTGCACTAAAAGACAATCAGAGTAGGTTGAGAGATGTTTGTAGATCTTCATGTCATTGGCGTAAACAGATAAATATGATATAATGATACGATGAACATCATTGATTGTTATTATAAATAGTAAATTACCAGGATGGCTACCTTGAGGCTTTAATGCGGTTAGAAATCAAGGACCTAAATAAAACATAATATTGTCGATCTTCTAAGGATTTAGTCCACATAATAAAGCTCGGCTGAAAGGCAAGAGCCTTTAGTTTGATCAAAATAATTTTATGAGAGATTTTGTCGGATGCTTTACTTACTTGAGGCGAATTCAATAAGGTCGTAGAGCGGCCTTTCAGAAATCGGTACTGGTTTGGGGAAAAGATAGACTTGCAATGAAAGAACATAAATAATACTCTCAAATAGCTTAGGAATACAAGAGAGCTTAGCAATGGGTCGATTTCGCCCTTCCGGTATTTTTTATGGTGGGAAAGTATGTAGGAATTCTTCCAGATTATGGGAAAAGTTCTCTGGGATATCGAAAGCTGAAAGAGAGGAGTGATGGGTTGTGTTAGATAAACTTTTTTTAAAAGTAGAGCGGGAAATACATCGCGGATAATGGAGGAGCTGTCTTTGGGATCTTAAATTTTGTTGCTTACTAATTCCAAACGTTTACTTATATACTCGTACCTTACTGATTCTACAGTTGTTTGCGAAAAGTTGCTTAGGTTAGTCGGGTTCATAAGCCTGGCGGAAGAAATCGGCCAAAAGTTTTTTTGGAGGATTTATCTAAAAAATTTGGGACGATGGTTAGCTATCATACTTTCGTCTTAATGAAATTAAAAAAGTGGTTTGAGATCGGAAGTGAGGATATGATGTATTTGGTTCAGGTATTTAAGGTAGAGAGATTATAGAGAAGGCGCTTGCTTTCTGAAAGGTCGCAGTTATCTATATCAGAGATAAAGATAAGGTAATATAAGTTCTCTTTTTTGTCCTCTTTGTCGTCGTCTTCAGAAACAACTGGATACTTTTTTACTTTTACTATAGGAATAGCAGGTTCTTTGTAACATATGAGTATCTGCATATATGCCATTGATGGGAGGCAACTTGAAATTATCAAGGGAAGCAACAATGACAGATAGCAGCTACTACGAAGGGCGTTATTAATCTCACTTGTACAATAGTTTCGTCAATAGGAACAGGTTGTGAACTAATTCTGATTAAGTATGTTACCTGAGAAGTGAGAGTTTCAAGGATGAGATACCGAGTCTTTGCATTGCTTTGATTTTGTAGGTACCATCAAGTCTGCTGTGTAATTCCAGATTGGATAATTGCACCGACGGTTTCTATGTGTTCGCAAAAGTGTTTATAACTTCTTATATACTTTTTACTTCAGCCATCCTCCAAATTAAGCCCTAGTGACATATTTACAGGTTTCCTTACGTAGTTGCTGCAGAACTGCGTTTCACTATGGAAAGGATCTACACGATTGTATCCAAGCTGAACATGTCACTTCAAAGCACTTTGTGTGGGCACCATTCAAGTTTATCATAGCTTCCTCTAGCTTTTATTTTGATCTGAGTTTGTAGGAAGCATTAGAAATTTGCTAATCTCCTTCTTAAAGCCTTGCTAAATGCCTGTTCTAATACTACAATACGTAGCCTCCAAGATTCAGCCCTAATTGCTCTAAAACTCTGGATTTTATCGGTCTTAATAGCTGAATACATAATACGTACATGGGTTAGCGAAATTCTTGACATCTCCAACTACGTGATAAAAGATTTGTTTCTTCAGAAGCTGAAATGTTGTCATCAGTAATAGGCAACTCTGTAAAACCAACAATTTTCTCCAAATCTCAGGCTAAGGTGTAGCTTAGTTGTCAAGTTTATGCCACCTTAATTATCCATATGAATTAAGTATTCGCCACCCGTATCTTTTGCGTGGTCTAAGCGTCTAAGAAATTCGATACAAAATACGGCATATTGATTTGAAAATTATGGCCTGAAGACTTTATTTTCAGCCGGTCAATGCAGATGCTCGTATCATGCAAATCTTTTTGAAATAAATTGTTTGAACCCGCTCATTAGAGTTTTATAAGTAAAACAGCGGTGAACTTACATACTACGAGTATATATGATGTTGAGTCACAACTTTCTGTACAGCCTCTCCTGTCACTGTTTTAGTAACAATTGTAAAAAAAAAAAAACAAAATTTTGCTTATCCTTCATAAATATGCAAATACGAAAAGAAAAATTACATGGTGCTTCTAAAATATATTGTAAGTATCCATCTGTCCTTAGTTCGTACTGTGTCCAACTGACAGCATTCTCTGCTTGAATCCATTATTGAGAAGATTCCTTTTCCTCGGTGAATTCCATATGGAGTCTTGAGCAAAAGAAAGTCTGATTATCCTGTCACTGTATCCCATTCCATCTGAAGTCCGCTCTCTGTGAAGTGAATTTCAATTGCCCGCTGAGAATGTGAAACGACCAACGACAATGATGACCAGGGGATACATAGATCGACGTACATACTATTATACATAGATTGAGAGCACCAAGCGCAGGCAGGATACCGAAAGAAAACAGAAATTGGTGTCCTTGCAAATTCTAACATTGAATCAAGTGGACATCTGGAGGAATGACAAATTGTCAAAAATAAATTACAGTTATGCGTTCCCTTCACACACAGTAATATATACATACATACCCTACCTTACGTAATAAATTCGTTGTCTGTGCGAATCACGAGAACGCTTGATGGAATTCAATTTGTCTTGACTAATGGCATTTGGAATGAGGCAAAGGGCCAACTGTGAATTACGAAAGGCGGACGGCGTACTGCGAACGAGCAAAACTGCGCGAGGGAGGACGCCTGATGCTACAATAATAGCGTGTGCGTTTCCGTGTGTTAGTACGAGTATATTCGTATGTACATCCAGCTGTTTATCTGAAGTGAGTATCGTTATGTTTTTGCATAATTAGGATTATTGGCAATGCTAGCTTGTAGCTTCCATGCACCCATGCAGGATGTCGGATGATACGTAAATGATGGTGTGGTGAATATGAAATCAGGCACATCAATTTTCGGACCGCTCATGGAAAAGAAATCACTTGTGATTATTCTAGTTGATATGCGCTGTCATTTTGCTGGAATGGCTACGTAATTGGTGAGTTAGTTAGCTGGTTTCATTTTGTATCCCTTATCTGACTTTTGGCCAATTGGGGGGGAAATAAAAACCTACATTCTATGCGATAAAACATTATTAAGAAATACTTCCCCAAGGATATCGCCGAACGATATATACTTCTAATTAGGAAATAAATGATGACTGTATGTACTACACTAGTCGGCATAAGTATTTTGACGAAACCTTTTTCTGACTATTGAAGCTATCTTAGCTTAGTACCGTTAAATAACGGTGCAAAAATGATGCGCTAAACAAAGAATCAATTTTTAGCTCTATGCATGCTAAATTTTATATTGTCTACCTTTTGCATTTTCTTTCTGCTGATAAGAATGCATGGAGACAAGAAATTTTTGCGTGGCATAAGTATTTTGACGGAAGCTTTGTGTAAATACGCTTGCACTTTTGAACACGCTAGAGAGAAACAACTTTTGTATTTAAGTTTAACTGATATTACACGTTGGTAAAAAAATAAAACTTGATTAATAGGTGTTATAAACCATGGGTAAAACGGCAGAGTTAAGTTTTGTTACCAGATCTTAGATGGTAGCAAAGTTTAACGCTGGAACGGCAGTAAAAGACATTGAAAAATATCAAATTAATAAGTTTAAAAAGCATAGCGACTTAGCGAGATCAGGTGCTGAAAGCAAAACAACGCCCACTCATGACCGGGTCCTTCTACGGGAATCCAAAAAATATTTTTTTCAGAAGACTCAATCTGCTGCAGATCAGTGGAATTTGACGGCCAAGAATCCAATCAGTGGGCACACTGTCCGACGACGTTTAAAGGAAAGCGATTTTAGGACAATTAAAGCCAAGGACGTGCCGTATATGTCTAATGCAAACAAGCTTAAAAGACTGGCCTTTACAAAGGAACACATGCACAAGCTAAAGGAGTTCTGGAGGAACGTATTATGGACAGATGAAAGCTCCTTTGAGTATAACTCATCAAAAAACACATTTTTTGTAAAATTGCCAAAGGTAGTAAGGCAAAAGAAACGACCCGTTTGCCAAAAGTGAGCCATGGTGGAGGCTCTGTCTGGGGATGTATTGCGTAAAATGCGCTGGGTGACTTGGTTCCTGTCACCGGCTCGATGAACCAACATCAATATTTGATCACCTTAAATGAAAATGCCTTTACTTCTGCAAATAGACTTATTGGGGAATCATTAATCCTGCAACAGGATAATGCTCCCTGCCACAAACCCCGGATGATTACCAAATTTTTGAAGGATGATGGTGTTGAAAATTTGGACTGGCCACCTCAAAGTCCAGATTTAAATATTATAGAAAACGTCTGGTGTCTTTTGAAACGCAAAAGACTGTTCGCTAAATAAAACCAGTGAGGAGACAATTTCTGAGGTCACTTCTCTTTGGGAAGTGATATCTCCAGAGATTCTTAAAAATTTAGTGGATGCAGTACCAAGACGCCTTCAAAAAGTTATTGATGCCAAATTGTTTTCTTAGTATTACATTCTTGTCAAAAGGCTTATGCCAACACATGTAATTACTAATTAATTTATATCCTTTTACTTTTCTATGAAAATATATTTGGTTGCTTATTTTTAAGTTTGTATTAGTTATATATTAAAACGAAAAAATAAAGAAGAATTCTTTAAAAAGCCGTTTAAAAGTTAAACATTTAAATGAACGATTTTTATTTCGTCAAAATACTTATGCCGACTAGTGTACTTTATTCCCTGTCTATAAACTCCTACTCATACTGTTTGAGTAATCTATTAATTTAGAAGAGCTCTAAGTGCTAGTGGGCGATCAAGTTGAAAAAAAAAGAATTCCTCATATTTGAGACCCAAGCTCTTAAAAAGAAGGAATAAGTCCAAGGTAACGCTTAGGTGGAACACGTATCTCTGAAATGGAGTACTGAAATTCCGCTCACGCCGACTTCTTGTTCGAGCCAAGATTTTTATGGATTTTTATAATTGACGGTTTCAGAATATCGAAAGGTAAACAACAGACAATTAAACTTAAGCGACGTTGGACTAACATCACAATCAATTGTTTACCTGTGCGAGTGTCTTTCTCGAAAAATTAATAATTTGCTTCACGTCGGACTCGAGAAAAAAAAAACGAAAACAAATCATTTCGGTGTTTACTATGCGTGGTCGACTATGTGTCAAATGTCGCCCAGATGAAGCAGCTGTCAGCGTTGAAAACATCGGCAATCTGAATGACATTGCCAATCCCCAAGGATAATTGCGTTCAACTCTTTTTACAAATCCTCTTATATTGTTTTTAATTCTATTATTTAGTAAATCTAATCTTCTTTCTTATTTTTCTATTATGTCTCTATTATTATCTAATTTACTTATTTATCTTTTTTTAACTTTTATTAAATCTTGTAGTTTATCAATCATCTCCATTTTCTTTTTTATTTCTTGTCCAACATTATTTTACAATCTTCTTAAATTGGTTATTCTGATGGAAAGTGGAACTCAAAGGAGCTCAAAGCCTGTTTCCTAAGCTTGAGAAGTTTAGGGACCTGTTTGAAGGTTCTATGGCTGATGTTGACTGCGTCACAGAAACGTAATCCATGAATGGTGATCTTCTTACTGGCTCTGTCTATATACCTAATAAGCATATTGATTTCACTCCAATTCTTAATTTCTTGGAAACAATATCGGTATATGTACCATCCGAAGATCATTGCTGGTGGGGACTTAAATAGCAATCTTCTGATAGAAAGAATTATTATTGAGGGAATGAAGACACTTAATTTGTTCCCGGTCAACACGAACAATGCTACACAGATTCTAGTACTCTCCTGGTTGTTTTCTTTGTTAGCGATTCGGACGATATTTCTCTATATGACAAACTGTCCGCACCCGCCTTCTCTAAATACGACCTTCTATTTTTAACATTTGACGTCTTAATAAATTGTTCTATTTCTTACCATGAATATAAAGATTTTAACGGCATAGACTACCGCCAGCTGGAGGTAGACGCCGATAGTGTTGAATGGGATCGTGAGTTTTTCCTGTCCTCTCCCTGTGATCAAATTGACTGCTTAAACCATAATATTTGTGGTTTCTTTAACAATCATGTCCCCATCAAAGTGAAATGTATTACGCATGGACAAAGTCCGTGGTTTACCATTGAAATCAGGCTTCTAACCGAACCATGCAATCGGGCCTACAATGAGTAGAAACGTTTCAGGTTAGTTGAACATTTACAATTTTATCGCTCTTTACGTAATCAGGTAGTCGGCAAAATTAGAGTTGTTAAAAGAAATTTTTACAGTAACAAATTAAATCTATTGATGAAGGGTCGATAGCTGTGGAAAAATCTGCGGCCAGTCGGAATAGGTAATGACAAAAACAATCAAAATTATGATGATGATCTGGATTTAAACCTATTAAATAACAATTTTGTAACTTTTCTTATAGTCGTACCCTTAAATCCGTCTGTCTTTGATGAACTCAGTTCATTAGTTAGTACTTTTGAGTTTGCTTGTGTTGATAATATGGAAATTGTTGCTTGTTTGTTATCCGTTAAATCAAATATTGTTTTGACAAAATACACCCCAAATTTGTCAAAATATTTCTGCCAGTCATTCTTTCTTACCTAGTGCCTGTCTTTAATTATGTCATAACCACTGGTATTTACCCCGCTCTATGGAAAGCTGCGAAAATTGTGCCCACTCGAAAAAATCCCAAAAGTACAGACTATCGGCCGATCTCTATCCTTTCTTATTTACCTAAGGTCTTTGAGAGAGTGTTGCAAAGACAATTTAGTCTCTGCAGTGCAATCCGGGTTTAGGAAAAACCACAGTTATATTACGGCGATGATTAAAGTGGTAGATGGTATGTGGGAATGATTGGATGAGGATAAACTGATCTTTCTAGTGCTTTTGGACTTTTCAACGGCCTTTGATACTGTGGATTATATTAATTTGTGCAATAAGCTGTCATTGTTGTTTGGTTTCTCAAATTCAGCAATAATCTTAATGTCGTCATATCTTCAGCATAGAAAACAAGCCGTTTCAGTGGGTCACCATTCGTCCGACTTTCTCTATAACTGCAGAGGAGTTCCACAGGGTTCGATTATAAGAAGCCTTCCTTTCTCACGGTATGTTAGTGAAATTCCATCTATACTATCTTAATCTTCGTCTATTCATACGTATGCCGACGATGTCCAACTGTATCGAAGTTATCCGCTTGGTATGATAGAAGATTGTACAAATGCAATCAATATTGATCTAGATAGTACATCAACCTGGTCAGATAAAAACGGACTCTATTTAAATCCCCTTAAAACCAAATGTATCGTTATTAGCAAAGAATCGTTTAACCTTTCCTATTGTCCCGATGTTTTGCTTCGTGGCTCCAAAATCAAATAGGTCGACACTGCCTGAAATTTGGGAATGATTTTCAATAGAACACTGACATGGGACACCCACATCAATGCGGCCGTTGGCAAAGTGTATGGTATGTTACGTCAGCTGTGGATGTCAAATAATTATACTCCCCTGAAAACACGTATGCTGCTAGCTAAAACACGCATTACGCCTGTACTCCAACTATACTATACAGAATCAATTTGCAACACGACACTTGACCACATACTTCGTTACAGATCTTTGGTTCTGTTATCTAATGTGATTCAAACTAATCAGTCTCGTTATCTTTTTAACATAACAAGCTGCGTTTTAGTATTTCTAACAGATCGCTGTAAAATATGCACCCCCGATCATGAAATTCCTTGCCACGGCTTGTTAGAAGGTCAGGCGGTACAACGCGATTTCGGGCTGAGCTTAAGACCTTTTTCCTCTGCAACTATTTTTAACGCATTAAATTTCACCGGAAATGTATAATGATATTTTTTGTTTTTCTTTCCTTTTTATCTTTTTTCTCTCTTTTTTCCCCCCTTTCCATATTTTTTAAATTAATTATTTATTTGTTTTTTTTTTTTTGCTGAAATACGTTTATCTGGTAGCTTGTTTCAAATTTGTAATGAATATTGTAATCTTCACTACCTTATAAAACAATTATGTCTTAAAGTGTAACTGTTTATCCATAAAAACTTACAAAGGCTTATAAGCTTGCTATAGAGAGGTTCTTAAAAAACATTATTCATAAACGTTCAATAGCACTAAAATGCTCTATAAGTATTCAATAACCGCTCCATAAGTTATAGAAGGATTTACCCTACTATAAACCTCTAATCGAGTAGAAAAATGGCCGCCTTTACATGACAGCTAATTTTTGATTGACGTTTTTGACAGTTTTCCATTTGAGCTTAATTTATTCAAGCACGCCAAACAAGAAACCTTGAAATTTAAAATATTTGAAGTGAAAAGTGAAAGTATTATATTGTATCCTAGTATGCAAGCGCTGCAAACTTTAGCCGCCGTGGCGTTGGAAGTTGTACCAGAAGAGGTGCGACCCATTTTCTTTACCGGACGTGGAGTTTAAACGTCGATACCGCTTTAATAAACATACAGCAAACTTTATCATTGATTTCGTAAGGCAAAATTTGCAGCTCGATCCAAGAGGTTGTGGTACATCACCAGAGTTGCAAGTATTAACCGTTATAAGATGTTGGGGTCGTCGCGAAGTAAGTATAAGACTCACTTCTGCAAAGCTTCATGGACCTACTCGTTTGTTTCCCATTTAGGTTCCAGATGATGGGGGAGATATCCATGGTTTGTCCCAACCAACCGTAAGTCGCATGTGTTCCAGAGTAGCTCGCGCCATTGCTCGTAACTCTGCAACTTACATTAAAATGCCACAGTCTCTGCCTGAACAGGAAAGGGTTATCAGGGAATTCAAAGAGATAAGAAATTTCCCAACTGTGTTTGGCTGCATTTTCTGTAGTCATATAAAAATTAAAAAATATAGCGGTGATGCAGCTCAATTTTATATAAACAGAAAAGGATTTTATTCATTGACTGTGCAGGTAAGCCCACACTTAAGTATATTCAATTTTTGTAGATAACATTTTTGTGTGTGCTCTTATATTATTCATTTATTATTGTATTTGGCAGGTTATTTGTGATGCCAAACTTAACATATGCGACATAGTTGCTAGATGGCGAGGCAGTACCCATGATTCAAGAATTTTCAATGAATCTACTCTTAAGCAACGTTTTGAGAGAGGTGAATTTAGTGGACGACTTTTGGAAGATTCTGGGTACCGCTTGGAGCCATATCTTTTTACACCCATATGTACGCCTCAAAATATACGTGAAGAAAACTACAATCGGGCACATATTGCTCCAAATCTAGGCTTATGGCTTTCTTTTTTTCATTTTCCATTTGGATTTGGTGCAACTCTTTCCTGCACTCTACTATATCCTCGTCTGGGCTATATCTGCTGCATAATTTGGCTGAAATAGAATTAGTTGTAATGCAATGTAAACTTAACCTTCATATTGTTATTTACGTTGTTTTCATGTGAATCTTTTCTTCTTAAAGGATGTTTGCTGCTTTACGTTTAACAGCATGATATATATGACTGGATCAATCTCACATTATTTATGCTTTTATTGTCTGGTGGGTTTCGTGACAGGAAATGCAAAAAATAGTTGCCAAACTTTTTTTTTTAGAGAACAGTTCACAATGGAATCAGGATGACAACATACTGACGCTAATGTGCCTCATAGCGCGAACTTAGCTATGACAGGTTTATTGAACGTTTATGAATAAAGAATTTTATAATTGGTTTATTAGTGACTAAAAGCATTTTAACTAAAGTATGTTATAAACCTATTATAAGGGATTTTTATGAATAAGACAGTGAGTTTTTTTCATGAAATAAATAAATACTAAAAATATTTAAAAAAAAACATTTTTGGCTTTTTGCATAGTATCTATGAACACACACTCGGAATACTTCCTTTTTTAACGATCTTTTCTTTATTCCTTTCATTTGTGGTTTCTTATTAGATACTCATTCGTGTGCGTATCATAAAGTCATCCCAAACTAAAATTTGCCTCTTCTTTCATTTAAATTAAAATAAATTAAATCCTTAAGTTTAATCGTCTTATTGAAAATAATAAGAACAATTAATTAAATAATAATTTGTTTCATCGAACATTATAATATTTAAGGGAATTTAATTCTATCCAGTGTTAATAATAGATACCAAGCCAGGATTTGAGCATTCCATGATTACTCACCGTTTAAATGACACAAATTTTTGAACTCGGAAGTTCCAAGTCCTCTTCAGCAGTTGCCCCGACCACGCTTACGGAACGGTAATGCTGCAACCATTATGTCAATATGTTTGAAAGGTTTAGTAAGTGCCACTAAACTAATCAATCAAGATGAATCGTTTCGCGAGGGGTATCAATTAAGTAAAATGCATCGAATAACTCATCCGTTGAAGACAAGCCTAATTTTAATATAGACCGAGTGCATTCATGTTGATTGAGACGATTGAGACGATTGGAATTGGTGGCTTTCGTTAATTCATCTTATGAAACTAGTGGACTCATGTTGGTTGGAGATTGGAGGAGTTATTGGCACAGTGCAAAAATATATGGAACTATCAAATGAAAAGAATACGTACGCATCTCTCTGGGTTGGAACTATGCGTGTAGTATATAAAGGGTGACAAGATAGCAATCATAGTTTTCCCAATTGTTATGTTTCAGCTGCTGTCAAAGGTACCAATTTCATCACGCATCGTTTTACGCTGGCCAAACGTGCGGAAATTATTAAGAAATATTAATGAAATTCCGGCTCAGTTGTAAATACGCAACGTGAATTTCGTCGTGAGGTCGGTCGTCATCATTGCTTCAGTGTGCATGCAATTCGTCGCACCGAGCAAAGATTTGAACATGAGTACACTCTTTTGCTTCTTAAGCCACCAATTTGGCAGAGAGTGTCAATTCGGCGCCAATCAGCTGAATTGGGCATCGCCAGAGTGTCAACCCGGTTTGTTTTGCAGTTGGATTTGGGCCTATATCCATACAAGATTGTGTTGACTCAAAAACTGAAGCCGGACAACCATAGACTACGCCGTGAGCTCGCTAATTGGGCGCTGGAACCGAAACTTCGGTCAAGTTCCAGATTTTGCCCAAAAAATCATCTTCTCGGACGAGGCACATTTTTGGCTCAGCGGCTATGTCAACAAAAAAATAGCCGCTCCAATAGGAGCGGATACACAAATACAATACACAAAGATTGACTGTTTGATGCGGTTTATTGCATGGCGGCATCATCGGACATTATTTCTTTCGAAATGAGAAAAGAAACACCGTTATTGTCTCATGAATGTACCGATATTAACCGACTTTCTGTGGTCAGAGCTCGACAACATTGATATGTCCGTACTGTGGTTCCAACAAAACGACGCTACATGCCATACAAGCGACTCATCGCTCGAAGTTTTGAAGAGAAATTTGGCGGCTGGGTCATCTCACTGCGAGCGTTCATCAATTGCCCTCCGCGATCGTGCCATTTGACAGACACTATTCGATTATTTTCTCTAGGCTAATGCTATGCTATCTTTATGCTACGCTAACAAGCCAACTTTTGGACGAGCTCGAAGTCAACATTCGACACGCTAATGCCGGAATAACGGAGCAGATATTGGACCGAGTTATCAAAAATTGGACTGACTGCTTGAAGCACTGCCAGCGAAGCCGAGGCTGCCATTTGAATGATGTGCTATTCCACATAATGGCATGAACGTAGCTTCATAATAAAGGCAGAATCAATTTTATACCGTTGTTGTTTTATTGAAATTTGTTTTCCTATCGTTCTTATCTATACATATACAGGGTGAATGATTCGAATTCCAACTTTTTAAAATGCTATAATTTTTCTATTTTTTGATAAATTTTATTGTGGCAAAGCAAAAAATGTTGGAAAATACATCAATAATGGCCTTCAGGCGGCCAAAGAAAGCATCGCACGCTGCACGCAAGTGGCTCTGCGGTATTTTGGCCCATTCCCGGCGATGTGCTTCTTGAGGTGGTCCAAATTTTGGTATTTTTTAGTGCCAACCTTCGCCTTCAAAATACCCCAGACAGAGAAATCCTAAGGATTTGCATCCGGAGAATTTGCAATCCATTGTGTCGAAGAAATGAAGTGTGGAACATTGTTTTTTAACCAATCTTGATTGACGAGCGCTTTGTGAGACGGTGCCGAGTCGTGTTGAAATGTCCATGCTCTCCGACCGATATGATTATTTGTCCGAGGCTTCAATACTGCCTCTAAGAGAGTTTCATGGTATATGATCGCATTAATTTTGACGTCACGGTCCAAAAACACGAGCGGAGAACGACCATCGGCGGTTCTGGCAGCCCAAACCATCACCATCGGTGCTGCCTGCTTTCTGGTGGCCGTCCGAAGGTGTAAATTTTCGAAGGACGTCTCTGGCAAGTAAATTCGGTCATTTTGTTTGTTGACATATTGCTCGATAACAAATGGCGACTCATCGGAAAAAAGCCAAATTCGACAACTCACCACTTTCGTGCCAGCGTAGCAACTCCTTCGCTCTTTCGACTCTAACTTTTTTCTGTTGCTGTGTAAGATCGTGTGCTTTTTGGAACTGCAATGGCTTGAGCCCAAGCTCATTTTTCAGTATGTGTTGCATCCGTTCCAACGATATGTTGAGCTCACGAGCCATTTTTCTTCCACTTTGACGCGGATTTCGCTCAATTCGAGCCTTCACTTTCCGAACCATTTCTCCCGATGTTGCTGTTTTTTTATGACCACCTCCATGGCGTTTTGCAACGCTGCCAGTATCACGGTAACGGGCTGTGGTTCGAGACACAAACGATTTATTCACGTTGAGGGTATGGAGGGCTCTAACGATATCTACTTGTGGTTTTCCAGCCTAATATAAAGCAATCACGCTATCACGTTTGAATTCCATCGCGGATAAAAATTGTTCAACACAACTGAGACGCAAATCGTTTAAAAGGCTTGTAAATAATAAAATTATCTCTCAAGTTTCAAAATTTAAGCTTACTGTCATCAACGGTTTGGAAATTATAGCAGGCTGAAGTTGGTTGCAGTTCGAGGCATTCAGGATGTACATAACCATAAATACATTTGTGTGCAGTAGATGTAGTCGCCAAGCAGGAAATCATGCCTAGAAAGCGACTCGGCAATGGATCTTTCAAAACTCGGTCATAAATAGTACAACAGTTCTATGTCAAAACTTAAGTCGGCATACAAATTGGAATAACATTGATGTGAGTAGGAAAAAAGTCTATCATCAACAAACGCTGTTGTTTTGCCTTTGAATGATTGTAAGAATAACGCGTGTTTATAAATAAGGAATAAAATTGGGACCAATATTGTGCCTTGTGGAACACCAAGTGTAATATGTTTATTAAAACTCATACAGTTTTTGATTTTGCCCCTTTGTTTTCGGTTGGTTTGATATGAACCAAACCACTTGTACACAAATCCCTTGAAACTAGCATTCAACAATTTTGCAAACAACTGTTCATAATTCACGCTTTGTTATGTCAATGAATAAGGTGGCAGGGATTTCAGAATCATTAAAACTGCTATAAATTTCGTCACATAGTTTCAGTGAGGTTTCTTCAGTAGATCTGCCCTTTCTAAAATCGCAATATCCTTGATTTTATTCCTTTTTGAAACGGGGCGCTATTTGTTCAAAACTGTTGTATCACCCTTTTTGTGCAGTGGTATTACTTTTGCCGTTTTTATTTCTTTCAGGAAATACTCCCGGCTGAATGCTTAAATTAAAGATAAAACATAGAACATCGGATACATTGAAGGAAATATTCTTCAGACGTCTATTGGAAACCATATCAAAGGATGGGGAATTCGAGATTTTAAGCGAAAATATGGTTTTTTTGATTTTCAAAGAAGCAAAGGGCACAAAGAAAAAACGTTCACTTTGTCGGGCATCCTTGGTAACAGGTTCACCCAAATGACCTAACAACTGAAGACTGCTTTTTATTGAAAAGAACTTCTTAGTGAACCTTGTATTTAAAAAAATGCGCTAAATAGAGAAGCAACTTCAAAAGGCTTAAAAACAGGAACATTCTTGTTACATAAAACTATATCAATCTTGGGTTTCTTCGTATTTACAATGTCATGAACTACCTCCTCCTCCCACTCTTTTCTTGTATTGCCTGCATTCAGTTTGGTTTTGAAATAGGTATCTCTGCAAAGAGGAATTTAATATTTCAGTTCTAATCATAGTTTGTCATAGTTTTTTTTAAGTATGATGTTATTAGGATGCTTCACAAGTTTTGTACAGAGCTTTTGTTTCTTTTTTATATTTTTTGTAAGAGTAGGATAGTCATCCATGGTTTGAGACAATGCAGTTTGTTCCCCTTTTCGTTGTTACGAATACTGTCACTGATATCCGCAATTCTTAACTTGACTTTGTCTATGCCGCGTGATATTTCTCTTTATATTGTAGAAAACTGCAACCTCTCCAGCAGAATAAAGTTCGTTGCAATTTGCATCAAGTCGAAATTTTGAATTGTAAAATTTAATTTCTCAGGTTCCGAAATCCAAATTTCTGAGGGAAAATTAGGTCAAATAGATGACCACGGGATGCAAGATGAGCATATTATTATTCTCTGAACAAAATTGGGGAAAAAATTTAAAAAAAATTATCTACCAAGTTGGAACTATAAAATTGTAATGGCTAAAAACCTGTAAAAATTCTAAGCAATAGCTACTGTTATAAGGTTGAAGTCTGCAAAGTTTTAAAATTTTTGAACTGTTAGTTTGGCTGAAATAGGAAATTGATTATTCACGTGGATGAAAAACTGCCGCCAACTTAGGTAAGAAGTCTTCAGCTTCCAATACGCGAGCGTATTATAACAATTCGTATGATGGCTAAATTCGATAATATCAGATTAATATGCAATGCCCAAAGTATGACACCACGATAGGATAATGTCTCATATGTTTTAAGAGAACAACTGTCGTGCACACTTCAGTTCGCTGAATGCCCATACCTTCATGGGAGCAATCACAGGCATTGCCATTACTCTTCGTCATTCTTTTGATACAAAAGCAGATCCTGTGTTGAGGGCCCTAGCTTCACACTTGGTATGAGTCGATGCCGACCTAAAACCAATTACCGATCTTAGGGTCACGGCACCCAGTACTTTTTGCAAATTTGCATTGGGCCAAAAACCACCGGAAAGACCCTTCATGCGTTTTAGGTTTAAACCACAGTCAGCGTGACTCTTCCATTAGGGGGTTCACCCCTACAAGTCAGGAACGGGCCAATGTCCGGGCTACCCTGAATCCCACATTACCGTATATTAATTCCTGGTTTTGATTACCGGTGGTCCTGCCACTCAACAGGACTTGTAACAGGTCAAATCGTAATAACCTTCAACGACGTTAAAACCTGAAAACCACTATGATAATACCAGTGTCTGCTCTAGCCTCGCTTTTTTTTAGAAGAATTCGTTAATGGTAGAAGGCAAGATAGGACAGGAGCACATCTTTAGTACGGCAGTTGTTAAGCATAGCCTACACGACCTCTGCCAACGGGCTTAGGGTAATTGAAATTGCGGCGGAATAAAATGTCACTATAGAAAGCACGCGGTTTCCTCATCACAACGTCCATAAGCGTCTCCGGATCATGAAAATCTAAATCTAATTGATCACATTGCAATCTACGTAAGACACGCCTCCAGTATTTTGGACGTATGTGCTTTCCAGCAGCCAACATTGACTCGGATCACCAATTTGTTGCAGCCAAGGTGCGAGTGCGGATTTCCTAAGCATCATAATAAACAAAAACTACTGTGAAAAGATATACCGTAAAAAAGCTGCAATAGCAAGAGACCGCCAGAATCTTTGCCGAACGCACATCCCGAATCAACTACCGACGACCAGTGGCAAAACTACCAACATGTAGAGACGCCGCAACTGATATGCTGGGTTTTAACTGACCACGCAGAAATCCCTGGTTTGACAAAGACTACCAGTATGCATATGTGGGCAATCAAAAAGCGAACAAAATGGCGTGAATATGAGCGGAAGAGACGGGAAGAACATCAGCCTCTCCAGAAGAGAAAATACAAGATAATGTACAAGAGTTTTACTAACAGGTAGAACGTGTCAAGGCAAGAAAACCAGTAGAAAAGCATGTAGGAATGAAGAAGGAAACCTTGTAATAGAGTCGTAGTCGGTGCTAAGAATATGGAAACATTTTTCATGCTGACTGTATAACGGTGAAGTAGATCAATATCTCGCTGTTACGCAGAGTAGACCACTCAACGATGATAGCCAACATTTTTGCCCACCTGACCAAACTGAAGTAGGAATAACAATATGTAAGCTGAAATCCAAATCGGCTTACCGGCTGAGGTATTCATAACTGGTGGAAATGACTTGGTAAAGAGCGTGCACCAACTCATTTCTCAGATCTGATCAGAAGGGTGTATGTACGTGTACCATCCTTCCATCGATTTGAAGACCACATATCACAGCATTTATAGAGACGAGCGATGTAGAGCCATATCTAGTTTTAGCATTCCTGCCTAATTTGTCCATGAAGAATGCTCGCGACTACGTCAAGGTCGATAATGAATAAACCAAAATCTTTGAAGCCAAAACAGATTTTAGACCAGCTAACGCGCTGTCATATGACTTCTTTAACATCATAGCATTGTGCGGAACTCACAAGCGAACACTGGAGGCACAATCTTTCAAGTCTGCTCAACTAACCGTAGCAGCGTACGTCGATGATATTAACATAATTGGCAGAACTCAGCGGGTTGTAACCGGTACGCTCGCTAGTATTGAAGCGGAGCGGTAAATGAGGGCAAAACCAAGTGTATGCTGTCAACAAGAATGTCAAAATTGGACGGAACGTCACAATCGACAGCTGTAATTTGAAGGTAGTATAGGACTTTGTCTGTCTTGGTTCTGTATAAATTCTGCCAACAATACATAAGCAGAAATAAATCGAAGAATCACCCTTGCCAATCGCTGTTTCTTTGGGCTACACAGGCAATTGAGTAGTAAAATCTATTCCGAAAAACTAAGGAGACTCGGCATAAGACCTTGATCACTTTATGGCACTGAAGCATGGACTATATCGAAAGCGGATGAAAAATCCTTATGGGTGGCCGTGGCTCAAGTGGCAGCGGACTGGCTTCCAAATCAGAAGATTCGGCGTTGGAATCCCAACTTCGCCCGAAAGATATTAATTTTCTCAGTTAGCAAAAATTAAATAAGATGAGTAGCTAACTATAAATCAACAACAAGCCAACTTCCACTAAGAATTTAGTCCCCGCATTAAATGTTGGATGCACTCATGGAGCGAAATAACCACTGAGCTCAAATATTTTCTATCTCTCTCTATCTTATTTTCCAAAAAACTTAACACGTGCTGTATTCATACCCACTTGAATGCTAAGTTAAGAAACTTACATTGCAAGGCGGCACAAGTTAAAACTTGTATTAAGATAGAGACTTCAAATTTGGAGAATATTTTTTTTATTTTTTTCGATTCCATTGAACCTTGGGAGCATAAAAATTAAAAAATTGTCAAAACAAGGACCACCCTAGTCTTGACTAGAGTTGTTCTTAACAATATCTATAGGCTAACATTTTTTAAGGGTATAGCCATCATCAATAAGGCTTAACCCTTTATTGATTACACTCTAGGATTTTCAAAAAATCGATTTTTTTTATTGCTTTCAATAGTTCCTGTCATTGACTCAAATCAAATAAACAATTCAGTTCTAAAATCATATAGTTATGTAAAATTACGTAAATTAAATATAATGTAACGTAACACAAAACAAATGTATAACAACTTAGAATTTATACATTTATAACACATTACAACAACATGTAACGTCAAAGTAAGAACCAATTGAAGAAATTGTCAAAAAGAAAAGTTAATTCCCAGTCAAGGGTGTGAGAAAATATTAAACGTACAATAAAGAACCAGCAAATAACATTTAACTGTGGGAAATACATTGGTCCTTCGAGCCGGATATCCTCTTAGGTGATGTTTAATTGATTTCACACCTGCTTCCCATAATCGTCCGAAGTGGAGGGAGGCGGGAGGAATAAAATCAAAATTTGTCCTTGGCTATTGTGTCTGCAATTTCCTTCCAATGTATTTGAGCGGCTTTCAAACATCGTTTAAGCTCCGCGTTCGCTCCAATGAAATTAGTCCCACAGTCGCTATATGTTATAACTGAGAGCAGTGTTCAGACTCGTCGCTGACTACCTCCGTGTGGATTGCCTTAGTGGCAAGATAAGTAAAGATGGCGTAGTACGCCTTGTGTGTCTTTGAGCCTCGTCCTTTCCTTGACTTGATGTCGATGGGACCTGCGTAATCGACTCCCGTATGCGTGAAAAGGTCAGTTATTTGCACACTGGGAGCCGGTAAAATACCCATAAGCTGGTTTCCTTGTTTCGTCTGGTACCGAAAGCATATGTTGCAGTTAAATATGCCCCTTGATACTTTTTTTTATTCGCATCATCCAATATTTTCTTCTAATGTATGCTGTCATCTGTTGTCCTTTTATGTGCATCCTACAAAAGAAGTTTAGTGAAGTCGTGATTGTTGTTGGGTATTATTGGATGTTGCTGATGGTATGAGAGATTTGAATTCTACCCCCAACTCTAAGAATACCTACGGGATCAAGAAACGGATTCAGGGACTCAGGGACCTTAGGATTTCAAAAATGATATCCTAAAAGATTATGGCTGGCAAATATACCGAAGTACTTGTATTTCAAAGTATAACACAAGGCCGGCAGGTATGCAGCGAGCTTAACTTCAAATTTTCAACGGGTTTATTTCAACCAATTTACTTCGAATTTTAATAAGTACGGGGGATCTTCTTATATGGCATAATTCATTCAATGTATAAAAAAAGTCCAGCGTACTTCTGTAGCTGTTGTTACGTACAATAAAAATCATTTACAGGAGATGTTGGTACGGCCGTAGACCCTTTCAAAAATGAGAGGTCATCTGAGAAATTCTGCACAGCCGGCATTTAAAAAAAAATTGTGTACAATAAACATATGCCTTTGTAAACTCGCCATCTTGCAACACTACATATTGGATTTATACCTTCACCATAAACATATTCAGGTGGATCAATGTAATTCGGTGGTTCATAATCGGCTCGAGGCAAACGCCAACGAAATATGACATTCTGTTCCTTATTTGTTTCCAATGGCTGTGATTCAACTGGTTGATCGGTGTTGTTTTCTGTCAATTCATTGGTGGAGACAAGAATATCTTCAATACCAATTTCAGTGCCAACTTCCAATTCTTCATCGCCTACAAGAAAAGCAATAACTTCGTCGTCCAATTTGAAATTATTGTCATCGACGTCACTGTCGTCAGCATTTATTTATTTTTTTTTAGATATATTTATTGAAGCAGAAATATATTACATAGTTCTCTTAACCTATATTGTACAATTTACAGAGTTGCGGTATATGGCATCTACCCCACAATGGGGAACCGTAAAACATAGAATACTACTATGTATATCAACTTTTATAGTGATCCCAATTTTTTTGACTATTTCCAGGTGTACGCCAAGATACTTAGCAGTTGAACGCCAATCGGTACTCGTACCATTAATAACCAGGTTATTGCTTATCAAAAAAACAGGCTTTTATTTTTCGAGTTGAAAAGACAGCCTGAGTTTTAATATTAATTTTCCATGCATTGCAGTAGCTTTGCACTTCATTTAATGCAGATTGTTATTATGGAACCATCTGAATCTGAACAAAAGATGCAGGCATCGTCAGCGAAACTTGCTTTTTCACATTTGGGGAAAGAAGGAATGTCATATGTGAAAATATTATATAAAATAGGACCAAGGACAGAACCTTGAGGTACACCCGCACTAACGTTATTTGCATTAGAAAACAACTTGTTTACAGTTACTCTAAATGTCCTATTCATCAAATAGGATTGTACAATCTTTACGAGATACATTGGGAAACTGAAAGTTAAAAGCTTGTGTAACAAAGCATTGTGCCAAGCGGTGTCAAACACCTTTTCAATGTTTAGAAACACCATACCTGTGCTTTTCCCTTGATTGAAATTGCTTTTTAATTGTTTAGTTACTCTACGCACTTGGTGAACTGAACTGTGGAAGGAACGAAATCCAAATTACTCTGGCGGAAGTATGTTGTATCTTTCAGCATGTGCTATTATTTTTCTTTTTAATTATCCGTTCAAAATATTTACCTAATAAGCTACGTAGACTGATTGGTCTGTAATTGCAAGGTTGCCTGGTTTTAAGAGTGGAATAATTTCTGCTGTTTTCCAATTTTCCGGAAAATAATCTATCTTAAAACAAGAATTAAGCAAGTCTTGCATATATTTTATTCCCGAGAAAGGAAGATTTTTAAGACACGGGTTCTTAAGATTGTCGAAATCTGCAGATTTTCAATTTCTTAAAGCTACGATAATAGTTTTGACATCATCTAACGAAACTTCATTGTCAGGTAAATCAAAATTGGGATAATTTATGCGGTTAATCGAATTTTCAACAGCAGACTCAATAATGTTGTTTGTGATCCTATTTCATAAGTGATTGCTAAAAAACATTAGTGCAAGTGCGTTTCGTTTTTCAGAATTGAATAAAGCAATTGTATTATTTGTAATCAAAGCAGGAATAACTGAATTTTTCTTTTGTATTATTTTAATAATGTCCCAGAATGGTTTTCTTCCTGTTTTTAAACTTTGAGGTTTTTGATTCCAAGTTCTGTTTCCGAAAGCAAGAACTTGATCTTTTATCAACGTGTTGAGTAACTTAACTTATGAAAGATAGTAGGGATCTTTAGTTCTCATCCACCTTCTGCGATAGAGGTTACGAATTTTGATGTTTTCAACAATGTTTGGAGGGAGATTGTTAGCTGAGTTGCAGCGTACTTGTTTTTTGGGAATTGTTTTATCAGCACTTTCGAGAATAGCAGTTGTAAAATTTGACACACTCTCATATCTACATATTTGTTGAACGAACGCTATCTCATCAACATGAATGTTATTCATATTTCTTAACCTAAATCGCATTTTCCTCTTATATATCTTTTTTCGGGTCTAAATATCCAATTGTTCGTTGTAAAGGTGAAATCAGAGTTTTGATTATGATTGGTAGATGGTTGGAGCTGGGCTGAGTAAAAGGACTGGGGATATTCGTTAGAAAAATATCCAAGGTAATCCTAGTAATCCTAGGGCAACCTAGGTTGGGTTCGAGAGGGTAGAGTATATTGAACGTGTGAATTGAGTTTATATTTTCAAGAATATTACCCCACGCTTTGGCTCTCATACAACCCCATCTCCGATTTCGGCAATTTAAATCACCGCCAACTAAAAATAGATCGTTTGAACTTATTACTTTCCTTAGATCTTTGTTAAAATTGAAACGGTTTTCGTTAGAAGTTGCACCACCCAGAAAATAAACAGAAATTATATTTAAAGCCGAATCATTTGAAAAGGGTCAGCATTCAGTAATTGAATGCATTCGTCATTTGTTAAATAGATTTACGAGATCGATGCATATAGCTGCTAATCAGAAAATAATGAATACAAGACGAACTCACCGATTAAATGTGCAAGATCTTACCGAAAACACCAGAAACCAAAAAGCACGAATATTCTAAAAAACTCTAAACTCAATGTTGGACAACACATCGGCGACCTATTGTGTTGAAACGAGTGACATTTGTTGCTGACCGAGAGTTATGTCTTCTCTTGGAAGTTTCAAAATAAAACAAAAGTTTAATTTTTATTCACAGTTCTCGTGGTCATGGTTCACAATTGAATGAGTCTCACATCTTATCAGTGGTTTGAAGAAACCTATGTTTGCGCATGTAATCAGTAGGAACTTAAATTACAAAAGTAAAGCAAGTAAATATAACACGCATATTACTGCGTGAAGTTTTATTGAGGTACTCGGATTTATTGCCGGAAGTTATTTGGGTTTTCCCCGATGTTGAGATTCTTCTATCTGTTGTTTTATGGCCGATCTGCGTTTTGGATGGACCGTTTCCGAATGTTGATGTTGCTAGGAAGTGCTGTCCTTGTGGTTTGGCGAGACGGATGTCGTAACTTGCGTTTTGGATGGACTCTAGAATGTTGTTGCTTGGAAGTGCTGTGTTGGTGGTATGGCGCGACGGAGGTCAAAACTCGCGAGTAACATTTCTTAATGCAATTTAGTGACTAGGCCAATTGATATATTATTTTTAGTTATGTTTAAGATTGTAAATTAATTTCGAACTTCGAAATCTGTTGGTTCTTAAATCGTAGATTGAAATGAATATATAAATAAATAAATATCAACAGGGAATCACCTTCTGTACGCCTGTCCCTTAGGGACTATCACACCCTTTAGATAACGAATTAACCGCTTATGAATAACAAAGACACCGCATACACCGCACTACCCACGCAAGAGTGGGTAGGGTCACCGAAAGATAATTTTTTTTCGTAACAGAATAGCAATGCGAATGCCTGTGGTCTGTAATGATCTTGGTAAAGTATTCCAAATTAGTGCTGTACGCTTGATGCGAATAGACGTGAGAGAAAAACTTAAATTTTATTCATTGAGAATATTATCAATAGGTTTGGCATAATGTCGGATAAACCAGCTTTGGTTGCTGAGAAAATTGCTAATGGTGTTTACACCTTGTCACAACGACACAAGGGCAGAAGTTTCGTTTGGAATATACTGTCCGAAATCTTGAAGGAAGACGAAACCATAGTAGAAGGTGCTGTAAGTTACTTAAATACTCAGGACATCAAACAACAAATCTGAATCGGCATAAGTGTTGCCAAGCCCTTAGGCAGCCAGAAGTTTTAAAAACTGTTGCAGCAGTTGACAAAAAGAACGCCATTGACATTGACGCTTGGGCTACTGAAGATTGTAGGCCATTTTCGGCTATCAGTGGTTCGGGCTTCATAAAGTTGGTGAAGTTTTTTATTAAGATAGGTGAAACCTATGGAGCAAACGTAGACGTGCATGATTTACTGAGTGATCCAACAACAATTTCGTGTAAGGTGCAGAAATCAGAAAATGAAAAAAAGAAACAATTCAGAAGCGAAATAAACGAAGTTGTGAATAGTGGTGGTGCATCTGCTACAATTGATATGTGGTCGGACAATTATGTGAAACAAAACTTTTTAGGCGTCACATTGCACTATCAGAAAGATTTTAAATTATTTGATATCGTTTTGGGTATGAAATCAATGGATTTTGAAAGGTCAAACAGTGATAATATCTTGAGAAAGTTGAAGACTTTGTTTAGTGAGTTTGGTGTCCAAAATATCGAAGCAATAAAATTTATAACAGGCAGAGGAATAAATATTGTAAAAGCTTTGGAAAACAACATTCGCTTGAACTGCAGTTGCCATTTATTAGCAAATGTCTTACATAAGTCGTTCGACGAAACAACAGAAATACTTTAAAAAAAAGCCAATTTGCAGCATAAGTTACAAACTTCTCTGAAGAACCAATGTCCCACACGGTGGAATTCTAATTACACAATGTTCAAATCTATTGTAAATAATTGGTTCGATATCAATGAAGTACTAACAGAGAACGAAGGAAGCCAGCGGCTACTGCATGTAAATATTTTAACACTTAAAGTTCTAGTTGAAATTTGTAAGGACTTTGAAATCATTTTTAAGAAAATGCAACTCTACGGCTCTCCGTTTTTGTGTTTCGTTTTACCTTCAATTCATAAAATTAAAAGGCTTTGTGCACCTAACAATACAGACATAACTAGCATTTCGGTTTTAAAGGAAAAAATAATTCAGAACATTGATGACATTTTGTTAAAAAAATTTGAGTTTATGGCATAAGACTGCATTCTTTTTGTATCCACCAGCTGCAAGTATGCAACCAAACAACCTCAACGATATTAAGAGCTTCTGTATTTCTCTCATTCACAATTTAGAATACGCTCCAACTGCGTCTACTTCGCAGCCAATATTATCAATCTCTTCAACAATAACTGTTGATGCGGCAAGTCCTGCCACACCTTCATCTGTATCAGTTTCTCAAATTGTATTCACTCCAACTGACATCGTAGACAACCTATCTACTTTCTTATTACAAATTCATCATCATCCCCCAAAGAAGATATTCAGTTCTTTTTCTCAGATTTATTAAGAGAATCTGAACGGGCAACCCCTGAAACTCCTGAAGAAGAAGTAGACAAATATAGCAGAGAACTCGTAAAAATAACTGAAGATATTGATTTGATTGAGTGGTGGAGGATTAATGCAAAAAACTATCCTTACTTATCAAAAGTGGGACTGCAAATTCATTCAGTTCCTGCTAGCAGTGCAGCAGCAGAACGAGCATTTTCATTAGCAGGTAACATAATAACAGAGAAGAGAAACAGACTGGGACCCAAGACAGTCGATAGTATATTATTTTTGCATTCACATTATAAACATTTCAACAAATAGTTATTACTGTTAATTTAAAGCCTATTTAATTTTGTATCTTTATTTAACTTTGAATAAAAGAAAATAAATTAATAAAATAAAAATTTCAAAAATCTTTTGCTTTGAGTCATATGAACAAATGAGCGTAGTTGCGGTGCATGCGGTGGTTTTGTTATACATTAGCGTTCGCACATACCAACGCTTCGATATGAACATTATGTTGTGCAGGATGCATCGACTCAAAAACGTATGCATAAATACATATGCAAAAATATCGCAGTAATTGCGGTGGCGGTTTACATTCGCACCGCTTTTTTCTAACGCATCGCCATGATCTGAGAAAAAATGATCACACATCGCATAGTGCATCGCATAGTGGGATGAATATTTTATGAAGGATCAATAAGTTAGAGTTGTAGAAAAAACGAATGTACATGTATTGAACGAATAAATGAGGTATATCGCTGCAGATCTCTGATTGCCATGTGGAACAGACATCGCATTGTGGTGGAGTTTGGTTTGGTACATCACTACACAATACCTGGAATTGATCTCCTAGGAACGTTTCTTGCAGTTATGTGCCAAACACTCCAATATAAACCCCAATTCTACTAATCGTAAAAGCCGTAATCACTCCAGCTAGCAAATAGAAGAAGACATCCTGATTCCAATATCCCTTTCGGCATAATTAAAAAAATAATCACGCTTTTACAATTCTTACATTTTGAACATAATTCTCCCTTTTACTTCCGTAATTATGAACAGCTGCTTAAAGTCTGGCAAAGCTTTAAAACAGCAAAAATATTTTCTTCAAGGTAACCAGCCCATCCAGTACTTGTTGCTGCCAAAAGAGCTTTAAGAGGGTAGCCTGCCCCCCTAGTTCTTTATTCAAGTCCCTCTGCCAACATACAATCGGGGTGGACGGTAATAAAGAAAATATCTCTTTTACCCTGAATGTATTTTACCACTTAATGTGGCCGCATTCAATCCTTTTTTTGACCATAATTCTAAGGACTAAAGCAACAAAAAAAAAAAAAAAACAACACAAAAACGAAGCTACAGCATTGAAGAAGAGAAAGAAGAAAAGCGTCGGAACCGAACAAAGGGTCGTTGAGGTATCCTTGCTTGGGGGATGCTTAATAACTACTTTTGAAATTTACGGTTATATCCTGCAATCGATTAAATGTTCATTATGATGCAGAGCAGTCGGGGATTGTTCTTCTTTTCGAATGAAGTATACTCTTAAATAAATTTTTTTTTTTTAATAGAATATATGTGTAAGTGTGTATTCCAAAAGCTTGAGAAAAGGACGATGTAAAGTATTTTCCTCCCCTTCTTTTAAATTATTTTTTTTTTGAAATGAGTGATGTTGAAGACTCAATTTGAATGCTAAAATGTTAGGTCTTCGAAAAGTGTAAGGGTCTTTTACAAAATTATGATTTTTTTTTTTCATTTCCTTTATACGTATGTATACATTTGATTACAGTGGTATCTTAGTATATAAGCTTCAATTTCAGATGGTATCAGTAATCTATAACGTTTTGGTTTTGAACATACGTTTGTATAGAAAGAATGGAAGAGTTCCCTGTTGCTGAACGGATGACATACATATGTATGTACAATATTTGGCCAAAGAAAATGCCAATTAGTCCCAACGCCTTGTCCAATCAACAGGTGAAACATATTCTGATATTTCCGTTATTGGACATAAGAAATACTTGTATCCTTCTTGATTGATAGGCTCTAGGAAATGCTTGACTCATTCGAATAAATTAGTCATATCTTCTTATAAATAATTATTTCTTTGTAACTGTATGATAATGAAGAACTTAATGCTAGTAATCAACTCTGTTCGTTATTGACAATGTCCAGAGATGACACCTATTATAGCACTATAGCACTGAGATGTTTTCTATTTTGAAAGATCAATCGCTGAATATGTTGACCTTCAGCCCGCATACCGTTTGTTCTTCTAATTGCATCCCGCCGTAGTTTTAGTTAGTAGCGGTTGGTATACCTTTTTCAGGTAGGGTTGGTAGACTGTTTCCAATTTTGGCGAGTTCGTCGACCCTACAATTTCCTAAATTTCTCTGTGGTCCGGCTCCCTGCATAGATGAATATTGAACTGCTCTGCCATCTCCCTAAGAGAAGATCGCCAATAAAAGGCGGTTTCAGATTTTTGTGAGACTGAGTCCAGGAATTTGATATCGAACTGACTATCTGCAATGGTACGAATATCCTTTGTAGATATCACGTTTTTCACTAGAGACGACAGGACTTATTTAATCGCTAAATTTTCCACCTGGGACACGTATCCGTGATGTGGAAAGCGGAAGCAGAGGTTTAGGTTAAGCTTATCCTTATAAACCGAGATAGCTATCGATCTTGGATCCAATTGTGCAGAACTAACGTTAGGGCATAATATAGTCGATGAACCTCGTAACTATTATACTCCTAATGTATTTAGAATATTAGTGTGGCCAAATAGTGTATTTGTCCACTGTGTAGCAGCTTTAAGGCGAATAGCTTGTATTAGCAGCAATTTGTTGCTGAAAATATCGAGGCTCGTCAAGTGAAACAGAATATCTAGTGCCGCGTGGGGAGTAGTGCGTAAGGCTCCGCTAATGCACAGACAAGCTGTCTTTTGAACTTTGCTTAATTTTCAGGAGTTGGCTGCACTGTCCAAGACTTGCGAAGTTGTGGTTCCCATTTGTTCTCAATAGCTTCTTTGCAAGAAAATACAGCTTCTGTAGATTAAAGAGCTTTCTTGAATATGAGGGTTCCAGTTTAATCAAAAATAAAACGTAGATATTTCGCTGTATCGGAAAAAATCAATCTGGTACCGTTTATTGGGATTTTATATTTCCTGGAGAAGAGGACATCTTTGGTAGCACAATCGGAAGACATAGCCAACTTGACACCACGTCTGGAAGCGGACTTAGGCTAATCGATTTCGCTGCAGGACAAATCAGCAAACTGTCAACCAGAATGATCATGTTTCGATCGACATAAGGCACTCTTCAAGTATTTTATATGTCCGAACATACCAAGCGACCATTACCTAGCTGCAGCCAAGGTACAACTGTGGATACCTCAGACGCCACAACAACGGGGAAAACAATGAGCAGATTTAACGGTAAACGGTTGCAATCGCAATAAGCCACCGGAACCTTTGCCGATAGCTTCACCCACCCCCACATTCGCTCCTCCGGAGAAAAACGAATGAGCATAAGAAGCGCGCGATCAAAGAAATAGAGAGGTGCTACTCCAGAAATTATGTTTGGAAGTTTTACTAAAACGTAAAAAGAACGTGCCAGGGTAATATGCCCTGAACGGAAACCTGTAGAGATGAACAAGGAAACCTTGCAGTAGAGTCACAGTTGATGCTGAGGATATGGACTACACAAATTCCGCTGTCAGGCAAAACGAACCATTCAATATTCATGATGGATGTCAAGAATTCCGTCAACCCGACCAAAGTGAAGTGAAGATAGCAATATCCAAACTGAAGTCGAACAAGGCTGCCTGGCCGGACGACCCACCCGCTGAACTATTTAAGGCGTCAGGAGACGACTTAGTAGAAAAAACCCAGAATTTCAGATCGATACTCACCAGCTTTTTATCGATTTTAAAGCCGCATCTACAGAGACGAGCTAACCATTACTACAACAGTTTTGGCATCGCTGCAAAACTCGTCCGCGTGCGCAGGATGACGATGGAGAAAGTTAGGTCGGTAACGACCTAACCGAGACCTCCGATGTCAAAAAAGGATTTAGCCAAGGCGACACGCTATCGTGTGGCTACTTCAACATCATACTTGAAAGAATTGTGCAAAACTCAGAAGCCAACACACAAGGTACGATCTGTTCAATTGCTGCATTCGCCGACGACATTGATATTATTTGTAGAACACAGCGAGCTGTCACTGATAGTTCATCGAAATTCTTTGCATGAACTGCGTCTGAATTATGGTGTTCCATTGGTCGTCGTCGCAGGTTTGCATTCGGGTCTTGTTGCCTTAAACGTCCCTTTCACCATCTGGTAAGATTTGCGTCAGTACTACAATAGGATCTCTCAATCCCTTCAACCTCGTGCTTATCGAAACCGCTGTTCCATTTTTCTACACTCCCACGCCTCTAGTTTGGCCGAAAAAGCAATTCGGCCTTCACCGTCAAACCAAGGATTTCTTTTATGACCACTCTGTGAAATCTAGTATATTAGAGATGGTAATTCTATTGATCTCGTTGCAGCATTGCGACTGGTCCTTCGCACTTGATTTTCTGATGTTCTTGAATCACTATTACGAGAAAAGTTGAGGGAGGTGCGATCGGTAACAGCCCTGGGGATCTCTTGCGATTGTAACCACCCGAAGGTATTTTCCTACATTCCTACCTTGGCTACCATCAGGTGTTGGCCCGAGTCAATGTTGGGACATCATAATATGCGGAGTGTAGGTAGTACTGGATGTGTATCTTCAGTACACCGCAATGTTATCAATCTTACTTATCGTATTTTGATCAGGAGACTACCATGTGGTCTTGTGAATGATGATTTGAAACGGTGCCACATAGAAAAACGAAGGCGATTTTATTCCAGGATCAACGTTCGAAAATTTTCCCAAAAAGTTAAGGAACGTATCGAATTTATACGACTCAGATAGAAATCTGCCGAGATAAGCTTACTTACTTATGTGGGCCTCAACCAATAAACCTCTCCAATGGAGCGTTGGTGCTCAATCGCACTACATATCCTAGACATCTTAAACGGCCAATGCACAGTTTTTTGACCAGGTCGATGTCGCTGTACAGCCCGTAGAGTTCATCGTTGATTCGTTTCCTCCAGAACACGTCAACGCATACGGGACCAAATATCTTACGAAGAATTTTTCTCTCAAAACGACCAAGAATATCTTCAATCGCTTTAGAAAGCGTCCATGATTTCGGAACTATAGAGTAGGACTGGGATTTCAAGGGACTTATATAGAGTTTCCTTGGTTGTTCGAGAGAGGGCCTTACTACACAGTGGCTTTCACAGCCCAAGGAAAAAGCAATTGGCAAGCGTTATTCTTCGTTTGATTTCTGAAGAGATGTCGTTTTCAGATGTGCCAGTAGAGCCCAGGTAGACAAAGTCCCTTCCTACCTCAAAGTTATTGCAATTGATTGTGACATTCCGTCCGATTCGTCAATGGTGGGTGTCGCTTCTTGTTCACAGCATATACTTTATTTTGCCCTCGATTACAGTTAGACCTATTTTTGCCGCTTCTGTTTCTATACTCGCAAACGCACCAGTGATAGTTCACTCTGTTCTACCAATAATAAAAATATCATCAGCATACGCACGCAATTGAACAGAGTTTTGAAAGATCCTACCTTGTGGGTTGGCTTCTGAGTTTTGCAACATTCTTTCCAGTATGATGTTGAAGAAGCCACACGATAGCGCGTCGCCTTGCCTAAATCCTTTTTTGACATCAAAGGTCTCGGTTTGGTCGTTACCGACTTAGATGTAGCAGCGAACTTTCTGGATCGTCTTCCTGCACATGTGGTCGAATTTGGCAGGGATACCAAAACTATACCTGGCTCTGTATAGCTGGTCTCTATAGATGCTGTCATATGCGACTTTAAAACCGATAAAAAGGTGGTGCGTATCGATTTGATCTTCTTGGGATTTCTCCAGGATCTTCCATAGTGTAAACATTTAGTCAATTGTGGACTTACCGGGCCTAAATCCACGCTGATAGGGTCCAATCAGATCGTTGAAAATGGCTTCAGGCGCTCGCTCAATACGGCAGACGAGATCTAGTATGCGATGTTTAGGAGACTGGTACCTCTATAGTTGGCACAGTTAGAGGGTCTCCTTTCTTGTGAACCGGACATACGGTACTGAGTTTGCATCTATCAGGCATACATTCATCCGACCAAATCTTAGAGATAAGTTGGTGTATGCTTTCTACCAAGTCATCTCCTGCTGCCTGAAATGGTTCGGCGGGTAAACCGTCCGGGCCGGCAGCTCTGTTCGGCTTCAGTTTAGATATTGCTATCGTCATTTTATTTTGGTCGGGTTGACGGAATTCTTTTCCATATCCTCAGCACCGACTGTGACTCCACTACAAGGTTTCCTTGTTCATTTGTACAATCTTGCGTTCGGGTCTTATTAGCTTGGCATGTTCTCTTTACCTTTTAGTAAAACTTCCGAACATTATTCCTGGAGTACCACCTCTCTATTTCCTCAATCGCGAGCTTTTCATGCTATTTCTTTTTTCTCCCGAGAAGCCGTTGTTCATCTCTCCTCTTTTGCTCGTAGAGCTCACGAGCCGCTCTGGTCCTTCTGTGCAGCGCCGCTTTGTAGGCATGTTGTTTTGCTCCATATGCTTGCCAGCACTCTTCATCAAACCAGGAGTTTCGTAGTGGTGGGCGAGTGATAGCTACGAGTAGTACGTCAGTTGCTGCATTTCTGATGGCTTCTCGGCATCTGAACCACTGGTCTTCTGGCGGCATGTTGCGATTACAACTGTTCAACTTTAAATCTCCTCTTAGTATTTCCCCGTTGTTGTGGAGTCTGACATATCCGTAGATGTACTCGTACCTTCGCCGCAACTAGGTAGTGGTCCGAGTCTATGTTGGCCGCTCGGAATGTTAGGACATCTAAAATACTTGAGGAGTGGCTTACGTCGATTGCAACGTGATCAAACTGCGTGACAGTTTAATCTGGTGTCTGCCATGTTCCAGTGAGAATATTGAGGTACGAAAACCGTGTGCTTACTATAATAACGTTACGTTCCGCAGCGAAATCGATTAGCCAGACGTGGTGTCGTGTAGGCAATGTTTTCTGATTGTACTACCAAAGATGTCCTCCTCTCCAATTTTGGCATTAAAATCTCCTAGGAACGTCATACATTGGACATTGCTCGTAGGTTTTGTCGATGAGCTCGTAGAAACTTTCTTTGGTAGCATCGTCTTTTTCCTCTGTTGGGGGGTGAGCGCATATAAGACTGATGTCACCGAATTCACCTTTGATACGGATTGCTATAAGGCGTTCAGTCAGGTGTCGAAAGACTTCTTGCCAAAGGCTGCCGCTTACTACAAATCCGCATCCAAATATACGCTGCTTACGTTCCCTGTAGCAATCACCGCCGGAGTAAAGATCATTGTTTTTCCTCTTTCTTTTGCTCGGCCCATCCCACAGCACTTCCCGGATGGCGGTGATATTTGCTCCGCTAATTGTTCGGCTGCGCGCCGCCTGTTCAAGGTCCGAAAATTCCACGTGCAGATCAGAAAGTCGTTGTCTTTTGTTGGTTTTGCAGGATCGTTAACAGTGAATCTGTCCTTATCCGGGGCTATTAACTTTTTTGAGAGTTGAGCAGTTAACCCCACGCACAACCCCCAAGCTGTAGGGCCTGACCCATTTTGGGACCCCTACGACAAAAGGAGTTTGACCAAAATCCCGAGGCAGTAACCCGTTTCGGGGATGCGAGCGCTACCAGTGGCTCTTATTAAGTGTTCATCCGCCACCAACTCTTTTTCAACACCCTGACTTGGTGTTGAAGATCCGCAAAGCAGCATAAGAATCACGGTTTGCAAAAGCTCTCAACTACTAGAATGAAATTGACTGACGCGGCAACCTGTCACAGGTGCATTTGCAAATACCGAAACAGAAGCGGCGAAAATGGTTTTATATGACGAATGACGTGCTATCAACAAGAAGGAACACGCAATGTCCGAATGCCAGTCGACGAATTGCTCAGAAAATCACAATCTACAACTTTAAGGTGTATAGGGAATTTGTGTTCCTCGGCGCTTGTATTAATTCTGACAATGGCACCTAATCAGAAATAAAACAAAGAGTTTGACTCGCTAGTCGCTGCTTCGTTGGCATATGAAGGCAATTGTGTAAAAAAGCCATATCGAAAAGCACCAAGGAGTCTTTATGTCTGCTTATGACTCTGTTAGCGAGGCAACGCAGAAGAGTAAGACCACGTCTTAGGTATAGCGGACAAGTAAAAGGGAGCCTCGATCGATTTGGAGTGCGCTACCGGAGGAAGCCGTTCAAAGGCCAGCCTGTTCGGAGAGGTTATTAGCTAAAGCGCAAGTCCGCTCCTGTCTCAAGCATAATATAAGCAAATAATTAAGGTTACCTGTGTGCCTGTGTTACCTGTGTGCTTTCTTTTAGCAAGATTATCTGGAACATCTTAAGAAGTTTACTTCATTTATGGGTGATTATAGTAAGGGATTGGTTATCAATATAACATTAATCTTTAGGACTGAAGCTTTACGCTATTGTTAGCAACGTTTCGAGGTGAAAATCGCGAGTTCTACCTGAACACCGACGGAAATTAAGGTAGAAGCTTAAAACTTTAATCGGACACACGGATTTATGTCTGTATAACAAGTAAACCTAATTTTAAAATGAGCCATAGTTACTAGAGTAATGAAACAAAAATCCAAAACAAAACACCGGTAGACAGCTTACATATTATGTACGGCAGACTTCAACAGATTACCTGTCAAAACTATCCAATTTCGTAAGTCCCCTGAGAGACAAACTGCTTAAAACTTTTCTAACACTCCTTTCTCGCTAAAGCTGGTTTAATGTTCATTTGTGTTAGTAGCTGCAGCTCCGTCTAGCGATAAATTATTACGCTACTAGCTACTTAGACTCCATTCCAGAGAACTCATTTCCGGCAGGAAGCATCCCCATTGAAAAAGAGAGGAAAAAACCGAAAATGAGAACAGCAACACCAAACAAAAAAAGTAAGAATGTATATGTATGTATGTATATGAGTATCTCAGCATTAAATTGCAAAAAGTAGTTCTCCGGAAAGCATTTAACACATACACCCATCCCTACACACACACACACACCCTAAATTCCAACTAAAGGGAGAAAAGTGGTGAAGGAGCATTTTAGCACTCCCAAGACAAGGCAGAACTATTCGTACACCCTACCCTACATCGGTTCGTCAACCACCCCAACCGGCGATATTCAGATGTGCTATTGAATATGTAAATGAATTTTTTCGTCGGTTTTGCTCCCCCATTCATCTACGTCCTGCTGGGAGCACACATATAGAGGAGTTACTGGCCGGTTTCACTGTTGTCCCTTCCATTTCACTGCACTGCACGCTCTACGACAACGAAAACGACAACGGCAAGGACTAGGACGATGGCTAGAATGACTATGGCAACTAGGACGACATATACATTGGAGCGTTAGAGGTGGGCAGGACCTAATCTGTAGAAAAAATTTTGAAATTCTCTCAAAATCTGGACTTGTGCCAAATTGGAATTATATTGCAAACAGACATCAGGACATATCCATTATAGTTTGCAGGATATTATCAAAAGAGATCCTGACAGTCGACCAACCCTAGCTAGCTCCCTACACCCTCCTTCCATTTGAGTGTGCTGTGTTTCGTTGTTTCAAATTAATGTTATCACTGTTTTCCAAAAAAAAGTTCTAGACTCTATCTCTTCGTAATACGAGTAGTAGCCCGCCTGAGTTTGGTTATGGTCAATGGTTGGCGCTCCTACTGCTCCTAAAGCTGATTCTTGAACTGGTCCTAGCTATGGGAACAGGAAATTTGCATTTTTACCCCCGAAAAAGTGTTCGTGTTCTAAGGGTCAGATATCTGGTCAAGAGGCGGATAGTATGAGTAGTGTTCGTATACCCACTATCTAAGAGGTGGAGATTCGCTGGCTGATTTACAATTTCTTTCTCTGATTTGCATAAAAATTGTAAAAATCTTTTTTGATTTATTCTTTCATTTGAATATGCATAGGTAAGACGTGCCATAGATACGAGTACTCGTAACTAAAAGGTAAGAGCCTGTCCCTTTATTTTTAGAAATAGGTATCATACATTGGTTTCCGTTAGTTCAAGTTTCGATGTTGGTTTTGGATTGGTTTATTTGTTCTTCCATTGCTTACTCTTCACTCGGTTTCCGTAGAAACATCCACATGTGGGTATCGTCCGTATTTTTTTCTCCTTTTTGTTTGGTTATATTGCTGCAGTAACATAATTTATAAGACAGATGTTCTGCATTTTAATGTAATTTGCCATTGAATGAAATGTTGGTCTTATAAATGCAACAATTTCTTGAACCATGCATTTCATATACCATATTGGAAATATATTCGAGATTGTTGACTTCTTTTTCTCTATAAAAAAATATGCGCATAAAACATTAAGCTCTTAGCCAATGCAGGAATGTGGTGGCCTTCTGAACATTTTCTGATGTGTACTCGTAGGTAGTGACCGTGTACATCCATCACAAGTTTATTACTCAAGGTGCATTACAGCTTCGTAGGATATTCAATATATGAGATTTCCAATAGAAGAGAAGGAAGAGTGACACTTGGAAAGTTTATTAAGCCAAATACAAGCCCTTGGAAAATTTTTTGTAAACTTAAGAATAACATCTGAAGCCCAAAGGAAGTAAAAACATAGTTTCCAAAATCAATATGAGAAATTAAAAACATCAGCAAATTTCTTGGCAATATTGAGATCGCTTCGAAAGATTCCAAGCACTTTCCTCTACTATAGGTAAAAGGCACGCCGTATGGGGCTAGTTCGCGAATCGAAGTAAAATATTTTTATAAATGCTGTTGGAGCAGATGAACGTGTTGCTTTCTACCAGATAGACAGCTCTCTAAGACATTTTAGCGGATAAGCAGAGGAAATGTATCAGAGAACTTCGAAGCATTTACGCTTCAAACAAAGAACGAAAATGCCAGAAGATAGCGCTTTCTCCTGGTAGCGGGTTAATTCACACAAATCACACAAGAAGTAATTTTGATAGAAAACAACGGTTTTTAATTAAAAATTTATCATTTTTTATTGATTCATGAAGTATAGGGTACAGGGTTATGTATGGAATCGGACATCGGGTAAATAGCCTCCACGGCTTTGCTTGCAGATGCGCACCCTTTTGTCGAAATTTACCGTGACAGCTTTGGATAAATGTGGCTGAGTTTATGTGGGCTTGTTGGCACGAGCCTTCGACTTCAAAAAACCCCTCAGAAAAAAGTCCATCGGCGTTAAGTTGCACGACCAGGATATTACTCATGCAGTAATTGAATTATTTCTTATGCTGTATGGCATGTGGCAACGTATTGTAGCAAACACATTTCGTCCACATCCATATCTTGCAATTCAGGTAGAAAAAAACAGATTATCATGCCACGATAGCGAGCAATGCTGCCAGCCGCATTTTCAAAGAAGAATGGTCTAATAATACTTCCGGGCGAAAATAACACGTCGATTTTCTAGGTTCGGTAACGTAATAATTTTAAAATTTTAAAATTCGTCCAAAATAAGGCCAAATTATTTTGAGGCATAAGACTAAATACGTATTAAGATATAGCCGCTTGTCAGGTTGAGATAAGAATAACACTGTTACGTGAGCAGCGAGCGAAGTGAGCCACCCACCCCACGGACTCGCTTGTAGGCGCCTGCCTGACAGTTGATGGTTACAGTTACATGGATTTCACACTATGCACTCCGCTTTCCGGGGTAGTCTAGCTGCTCACTCGACTTTGTCTTCGCTCCATGGTATAATTTCAACTGAGCCTATAGTCATCACGTGACCAGGAATTTCAACTTCGTCCCTGTACCATAGATCGAATACCTCGTAACCCAGAAAAATTAATTTTTTATTTATCGAGCAAAGAAAGAGAAAAATAGAACTATAATCTCTAATCAGCATTCATAAGAGTTTTGAATTTAGTCAAGCTTGGTCCACGTTTTAGCTACACATTTCATAATTTTTGAAACCGTTTTTTTGTAATATGATGTCTAGAGGCAAGTTAATCGTATCGCAGGTCTCTAAGCATACATTGGAACCTGATTCCGTGAATGATGTGTTCAAAAATAATAAAGTGCGAGATGTATTGCAAAAAAATATTGATGGCGCGATTCTGGATACTGGTATTTACATACCACCTTGATCGAAAATTTTTCGGAATTTATTCAGAAAATTTAAAATACAAGTTTATTCATCTAAATCTATATTGTCTCCTTTAAAGTAATCCCGATCGACTGCAACACACTTATGCCAGCGCTTGATCCAATCCTCGAAACATTTTTTATATTCGGTTTTCGGTATGTCCATCAGTGCTTCCTGCGATTTTTCCATTACTTCCTCTCGGCTGCTGAAACGCCTTCCCAGTACGCGTTATCATGGTGCAAAATCTACAGCGACGTTATCTATAAATTAATTAATTTCAATATTAGAAAACACCTTTACTCATTTTTGTCTTTGGTTCACCAATAAGAACAACGCGTGCATTCGAAGGATATAATAGCCATCTAAGCGGAAAGCTTTCAAAACATGGGAATTTTTTTAAATTTCTTGATGTCTTGTTGGACGAAGATCGAATCAAATCGAGAGAGTTTCTTATATCGCTAGGTGAAACTTTGGACATTTTTGAACGTCCAAGGAAGACAATTTTAGACAAATTGAAAGAAAAAATCATTTCAATTAATGACTCCCACAGCCAGATGGCGAACGAAAATAATAACCTGCTAACTGAAGAATCCGTTAAATTAGAGCAATGTCATAAGACCGAAAAAGTTGAAGATCTGGATAGTTCGGACAACCAACAAAATTTCACCAGCGAAGCGCTGATTATTTGTGTTGCTTTCTGCAAAAATGCTCGTACCCTTCTCCTGCAGCCGTGTAACCATTTCAAATTATGTTTAAATTGTTATACCACCTTGATCAAAAAATTCCCGCAACACACCACCGTGTGGCGCTCCCATTGCTCCGATTTGAGTTTTGTGTTTTTTTTGTTAGGTTGGTAAATTTGTTGTTGATATTCCCTCTAAATCTTAGCGTCACAGCTTGATATTTGCAAAAGTTACGTGGCTAAGAGTACATCTATCTCTGTGTGAGTTGGCAATTGTTTACAATTTTAGAAATGGATTTAAATTTGCAACAACGAACTTTATTAAATTTTACGTAAAAACCGGATTTAATGGTGCGCGAATGTTGGAAATGTTGGAAAAGTGTTTCGGCAACGATTCTCTAAAGAAAGCGGTCGTTTACCAGTGGAACGAGTGGTTCAAAAGTGGTCATGAGTCATTCGATATCGACATCGAAAACCGACGACAACATTGATGAAGTAAAAGAAATGTTGGTCAATAACCGCAAATTAACTATTAGAGAGATAGCGGTGGACTTGAACATTGCTTATGGAACCGTCCAAGACATTTTGGTTAATGATTTGGTTTTCCGTCGTGTAGCAGCAAATTTGGTGCCAAACGACCTCAATTTCATGCAAAAAAGAGACCGTGTTGACGTCGCATAAGAGATGATTTGCGAGGTTGAATCCGATCCCACATTCATCAAAAGGATCAATGCTGGAGACTAGACGTGGGTTTATGAGTACGACACGCAATCCAGACATAAGGCAAATGAATGGCGTTCACCAAATGAGCCGAGACCAAAAAAAACACGTCATTTTCAGTCAAAAAAGAAGGCAGTGCTCACTGTTTTCATCGATTACAACGATGTAGTGCATCATGAATTTTTGCCAGAAGGCCAGACAGTAAACAAAGAGTAATACTCGTATTTGGGCGTTATGAGACGTTTGCGTGAAGCAATTCGCCGAAAGAGACCAGAATTGTGGGCAGAAAACTCGTGGATCATTATTCGTAATTTTTTGACGAAAAATGCAACAAACCATCCAACAGCCACCGAATTCACCTGACTTGGCTCCCTGTGACTTCTTTCTGTCCAATCGAGTTAAAAAACCACTACGGGGAACGCGTTTCAGCAGCCAAGAGGAAGTAATGGAAAAATCGCAGGAAGCACTGTTGGACATACCGAAAACCGAATGTAAAAAATGTTTCGAGGATTGGATCAAGCGTTGGCATAAGTGTGTTGCAGTCGATGGGGATTACTCTGAAGGGGGCAATATAGATTGAGATGATCAACCTTTTTGATCAAGGTAGTACACAGCTGCCGGAGAGAGTATTTTACCGAGATCTCAGAAAACATCAAACCTTCTGTCGAAAGTTCCTTAAACCTCAGCTGCTTTAAAAGAACAACAGAAGACATACAACTTAACAGTTTTGTTTTCCAACCATTTTCCTCAAATGAAATATGTAAGGCAATATTCTCCTTAAAAAACAAAAACTCGTGCACTAGCGATGGCATATCAAGTGCATTGTTAAAGAAAGTGTGTTATAATGTAGTAGACGTTTTGAGTTACTTGTTTAACCTAAGTGTTGAAAGTGGTTGTTTTCCTCAGCACCTAAAAGCCGCTGAAGTTATACCACTCTTTAAAAAAGGCAACAAAAAAAATATGTCAAATTATAGACCCATTTCCCTCCTTCCAACATTTTCCAAGATTTTTGAAAAACTTATAAAATCGCTAATATTGTCTTTCTTAGACAAAAATGAGTTTTTTAGTAGTTGTCAATTCGGATTTAGAAGTGGAATGTCAACGAAAGATGCAATCCTAAGAGTATGTGGCCAGTTATATGAAAGTGTTCACTGCAAACAAACTACCATGGCTCTTTTTGTAGACATGACAAAAGCGTTTGACCTGGTTGACCACGACGTTCTGCTGAAGAAATTATACAATGCCGGTCTTAGAGGAGTTATCCACAAATGGTTTTGTTCGTATCTCAAAGGTAGAAATCAAAAGGTTAATGTAAATGGGTGTTTTACCGATTCGCGTACCTTAAGAAATGGCGTTCCACAGGGTTCAGTTCTTGGTCCTGTCCTTTTTTTAATTTACATTAACTCTCTGTTTGCTCTCAATCTTAAAGGTGTGTCAACAGCGTTTGCAGATGACATAGACCTAACTTATCAGTTTGATACAATATTCGAATGAATTGCGAAGATTTCAGAAGATCTTGAAACATTGAGACTTTGGTTTTCAGAACAAAAGTTGATTATTAGCGAAAAAACAAAATTAATGTCCTTCAGCCTATCAAACAATGATTTAGTAAATTTTAATCTTTGTTTCCATGCACCTAATTGCAAAAATTTTGTCTGCCTGTACATAGTTGTGGAAAGAGTACTTTTGTTAGTAGCTTCCCCTGTTCAAATAGTTGCTTTAAAATTGAATCTGTGCAAAATTTTAAATACCTTGGAGTATTAATTGACCGAAACTTGAACTGGAAAGATCATATTCATACCATTAAAAGGCATATGCTCCTTGTAACTCGCAAAATGTACCTCATCAAGCAACACTGCTCTGCAAAAGTGTTAAAGTCAATTTATTATGGCCTTGCCCACTCCAAATTACAGTATGATATTACAAGTTGGGGTGGCTCTTATAACAACTCTTTTAGGCCATTATTGATAGCTCAGAAACATTTAATTAGAATTATTAGTAAAAAAAATCGTCTAACTCCGAGCTGGCCATTATTTATAAATCTGCGAATTTTACCAATGAGACATCTTTACGTTTTTAAAGTGCTAAAAGAATTTTTTAAGCAAAGCGGAAATCTTCCCAGCAGAACAAATCAACTTTATAGTCTTCGTACAAATAACATGCAACTGGTAAATGTTCCATTTGCCTGCACAACCTACTTTTCGCGCTTCTACACTGTTACAGCCCCTTCAATGGTTAACAACTTACCTTTTCCAATTAGGTCAACCTTACGATTTAATTCATTCCTAAAACGCATAAAAGACTTGTTATTTACACTCAACTACGACTTCCTTGAATCATTACTTTGTTAATCTGCTACCTTAAACATTCAGCACAAGTCGTTCCCGTATTTTTTGTGTCAGATTCTTCATTTTTATTTTAGAGTTGTTAATGATTGAATTTATGAATCAATGAATTTACATTTAATGAATTTTGAATTTATGTATTATATTATTTGAATAATTCCTTAAACTTTGAATTTCAATTAATCGATGCTCCCCCACATCAATTATTGTATCTTTATATTATTATTAATTCGGTATCTTTCCACACTAACTTTAAATTATGGATTGATTACTATTATTTTCCGCTTTATTTTAAACTATAGCTTTAACTTTATAATAATCTTAAGTTGATTTTAAATGAAAATAATAAACTTGAAAATTGAAAAAGATATTTGAAAAATAATAATTCCATTCTCTGTCCAATTTGTCGACAAATAGTGAAAAGCAGAATTTATTGTTAGAATTTGTGGCCAATTTGCAAACAAATTATCAAATAAAATTATGGAAAACAAAAAGTTATTTCGTTTTTAATCTTTTAATGCAGGATAAATAGTGGAAAGTGACATAAAGCAAAATTGGCAAAATTGTCTTTATGTCACTTTCATAAAGCAACATAAGGCCAAATTATGTCGCTCGGCGTTATGTCACGTCACCGATTTCCTGACCTCCAAATTCGACAATTTTGACGAGCCCTGCTCATGCCCCGCCATCACATATTGGCCACAGTCAGCATCCGTGATCAGTATCCTATTCACAAGCATTGCGTTGATCGATAAAATTAGTGATTCGTCTACGCCGTGTTGTCTGGTCCAGGTACACGCCATCAAAAGTTGCGTTGGCGAAAGCATACTCAAAATCGTTGAAAATGCCCTCCTTCTTATCAAGTGCGCCATTAATTCTACCTACGCGATTTTGTAGCATGTTACCTCACAGACAGAGGATGCATTAGCAAAACAGTTTTTCGCACATGGATCTCAACCATTCTCTCCATACTCTTCAACATAAAAAAAGTCAGACTTATATAGTAGATCAGAAGCTCTTGATGAGGGTGCAGTCTTGTTTTCCGATTTTCGGTACAAAGGCTTATCTCAATATTCGCCGGATTTTGGTATGTATGCCAGTGAAAGCCTAGTAGTGAAGATTCTCTTCAGAGCTAGCAGCAGCTGGTCTATACCTTTTTGTAACTTAGCTGGGTATAAGCCATCGATGTCAGGCGTCTTGATGCCACCAAAGTAAGCAGCAATATGTTTAATTGCCTCATTCTTCACAACGACTGATGTGATATATCAGCTATGTCGTGTTGAGTTATTCAGATTACTAGCAGTTTCGTTAATAGAAACTGGCTGTGAGTTGATTTTGATTAGGGTACCTGGGAAGTGAGCATCAATTATGAGACGGGGAATTTTTGTCTTCGACTGCCATCAGATTTTCTGAGTGGTTCAAGCCTTTGTGATTTTACCCTATTGAGGACTTTGACCAGCCTACAGGTTTCACCGACAGTTTCGATCTTTTCGCAAAAGCCTTTATAAGAGGCACTTTTAGAAATCCGAATAAGCTTCTTATATTCTGTACTGGTTCCAGTCCAAATTAGTCTTAAGTGACCTGTTTAGAAGTTTTCTGGTTTCTTATCGAAGACGCTGCAGACCTGCAATCTGCAGGATTACTTTCTAACTGGACATACCAGTTCAAAGTACCTGATGAGACTGCCGTTCAGGTTCTGAACAGCTTCCTTTAGCTTTTGTTTTGTCCTGAGCATTGTTGGACTTGCGAACCTCCTCCTTATATCACTTCCAGTTGGTTTTCCGCGGATTCCTCCTCTGCAACAATGTCGATACCTCGCATCCTATTCTGAATTCGATGTAACTATGGTCTGAAATGGAGACATCCTATAGTACTTTCCAGCGGGAATCTCCTTAGCATATCTGTTTGATAACGTTAAGTCAATTGCTTGCTCTCTTACTCTCGTAACAAAAGTTGACTGAGAGTTAACATTGTTGACAATCAGATTAGACGATAGTATGAAATCCAGGACATGATTACCTATCACGTTGCATTTGCTACTGCCTCAAATAGTATTCTCAACATTAAGTTAGGTTAGATTAAAGTGGAAAGACCAACCCTCTTAGGCCTATTCGCCCATTGTAATTCCACGTGGATCTCTGACCCTTCTACGAGTATACTTGGAACCAATTTGAAGTTATGATGAAGTGTAGAAGACTGTTAACGTCTATATTCTTTAGATCGTTTAAGTCGTTGTAGAACAAAGCTCCTAAGTGAAGTTTTCTTTTTTGGAAGAGAACTGGACATGTACAGAGTAGGTGGAGGATTGTCTCTTCCTCCCCTCGTCCAGGCGCCAGGCCTTCCTGCATGCTTGCTTATAAGGCAGTCATGATGACACCTATGATGGCGCTGAGATGTTTCCTATTTAGAAGGATGAAACTCTTAGAATGATTTAGATGCAGCTTTTGCCAGATTTCTTTGGTCGCCAAACATGCTGATCCAACAGTCCATTTAAGGTCTGTTCTTTTGTTAGCATCCAGCTTTGATATAAATTTGCACATAGCGATTGGTGTACCGATGTTAGCCTTTTCCAATAGAATAGGTAAAATGGTTCCAATTTTGGAGAGTTCATCAGCCCTACAATTTCCTGGAATATGGCCCGGCACCCAACATTGGTCTAGTTTGAACTGCTCTGCCATCTCCGTAAGAGATGATCGGCATTCAAGAGCAGTTCTAGAATTTTATTTTATGAGACTGAGTTCAGGGACTATCTATCCGAAATGATGCGGATATTCTTTGCTGATTTCACCCAGGACACTTCTTTAATCGCAAAATTTCCACCTGAAACACGCTATAGTGATTTGGAACGAGAAGCTTAGATTTAGCTTATCTCAGAAAACACCGTCACCAACCCCACTGTCAGTTTTAGGTCCATCTGTGTAAAAGTGGATTGACTTGTCCTCCATGAAAGCATCTACCTCCCAGAAGGATCTAGAGGCGAAGCTTACATGGAAGTCTTTGTCAAGCCAATGTTCGGGTATAATGTAATCGATGTTCTCTGAGAGAATTCAAATATAATGTATTAAGAATATTATCGTGGCCGAATAAATTATTTGTCCATTGTGTAGTCGCTTTAAGGCGAATAGCAACGGTCGCAGCTACTTGCCTGCTGAAGATATCGAGGGATGTCAAGTGAATCAGAATATCCAGTGCCGCGGAGGGCGTAGAGCGTAGGGCTCCGCTTATGCATAGACTTGCTGTTCTTTGGACTCTGCTTAGTTTGCTGCAGTTAACTGCACCAGATAACAACCCCGTAGGTGAGTATCGGTCTTATGACCGAGATGTATAGCCAGTGGGTTATGCGAGGTTGAAGGTCCCATTTGTTCCCAATGGCTTTTTTGCAAGAGAATAAATCTAGTGTAGGTTTCTTGACTCTTCCTTTAATGTTAGATTTCCAGTTTAGTTTCCTGTCAAAAATGAGACCCAGACATTTTGCTTTATCGATTAAGATTAAACAGGTACCGTTTATTGAGGGATGATTGGAATTTTATATTTCTTCGAAAAGAGGGCAAGATCAGTTTTATGGGGGTTCACTCCCAATCCGCAGCGATTTGCCCAACGGGTTAACGTGTTCAGATTTTGCTGAAGGAGTTCTTTAATGGTATTAAAATGCTTACCTGAGACGCATATAACAACGTCATCTGCATAGGCAATCACCCTGCTACCACCCGCCTCCACGTATATCAGCAATTCATTAAAAACACACAAGTTCCAGAGAAGAAAGGACATTGCGTTGCGGGGCAGCTCTGCTGACACATCCTTTAGCAGAAGACCCACCCGGTTTGGAGATGATTATCCTGCTACTCGTAATTCACATAAGACTGATCAACTCCCCAAGTTAGTCGTCTACCTGCAGAGTTGACAGCGCAGTCATGATTGAGAAGGTGTTGACGTTGCTAAAGCCACCCTCTATGTCCAGGAAAGCGACATTGCGTACTCTCTATATTATAGGGATCGTTCTATGTGGCTAGTTCGTAGAATGTAGAGCCGTTTCCACAGACTTTCCTTTTCAGTGGGCATATTGAGCTGTTGACAAAAGTCTTGGACAAATTTTAGCTCGTATATGGATTTCAATCAGTCGTTCTAGAGTTTTCAGAAGGAATGATGATAGACTTATAGGTCTGAGGTCCTTTGGGATAACATGAGAACATTTTCTCTCTATGACGGTGGAATGTGGATGAGTTCTACACAGCTCCTCATGATATCCTCTAGCGTACGCAGGTTAATTTCTGAGGAATTTTGTAGTTCTGCAGGTATTATACCGTCGGGTTTAGCATACTTGTATGCTATGCAGCGCCCAAACCTGCAAAGTGGGTCTCCAGTAGCAGGTCGAGTGATTCATCACTTGAGGTTCTCCAAGAGCCATCGGTTTTTTTTCGAACATTAGTAACCCAGCATATATTCCATCAACATGATATCACAATATTGAATGGGTTCATTTACCGCCTTCGGCCGTGGCAGTAATACCGAATCATAGGAATAATAAGCAGACGCAGCGATGCCATTTTCCATTTTTCAGGATATGTATGCAGCAACTAAATCTTTATTGCAAAATTGCCCAAGTTTAGATGGTGAGAGTGGGTTCCGCACATTTCTAGAGTTAATTACGCTTTGTATGCATGAACATACAAATTTATCTTTCGTATAGCACTCCATCTTTAATAACCCTGAACTGTCAGCCGTTCGTTACCGCACAAATGGCGCAAAATTCAAATTTTGCTTGAATTTTTTGACACCCTTCACATATAAATATGTATATATGTACATATATGACTTCACTCAACTAACTTTTTTTGGTCTTTTTTGGTAAAGCAAGAACGCTGAAGGCGTTCTACTTTCATAAATAAAAATCCAAATATTGTTCCTTCACTAAACTTGGCCAATTAACATATGTTCTGTTTATTTCTTTATGCGATGGACAGAATGTCTGTTGTGTTTTAAGTGAACTCTCGTCGGTAGAAGACTTAATTTCACTGAATGTCCAAACATTTATGGGAGCAAGGATACGCTTTGCCATCGATTGCAAGTATTATGAGTACCAAACCAGAGAAACTGTATTGAGAGCACAGCTGCACCCTTGGTATTAGGCCTACCCATTAACCTCTTGCTCTTCTTAGCACCCATTACTTATTGCAACTCTACTATATATCAGGTCGAAACGCTCCCACTAGTGGACCTACCTCTTGCAGTCGGGCCCGGACCGAAGTCTGCTGCTGACTCCTACGATAACGTGTTTAAAGTCCTGGTATGGACTGCCGGTGATCCAGCCACTCAACAGGACCTCTGGCTGGCAGCTTGTAACTGGCCACATCGTTGCTAACCTTCGGTGGTGTCGAAGGAAAACCGTTAAGATGAGGCCACTTATTTGCTCTACCCTAGCTTTTTATTAGACACTTTCATTGGAGGAAGAAGCCTCGTTAATTGGACGAGGTTCCTCTACAATGGACACAAGGATCCCTGTGTACTGTTTGAATTCATATGTAACTATGATTTGGTAAAAGTTTATTGACAACATCCACAAAGCGAGAGCTGAAGGTATGTTCCGCTTTGATTGATTGGGAAATCTGCCTGGAATAGCTTCCTTATTATTCAAAAGTAAGTAAAAGCGCCTAAGAACATTACCTTCAAATTCCGCTTTAGATCCTTAAGTCATTTGCCAATCATTGCTTACAAAGCTTATGTAACTCCGAAGAGCTCTATTCAAGGTACACCATCAACTGACAAAAAGGCACTTATGAGTATGCCGACAAATTGAGAAAGTTTTAAATAGAAAGATGTTATACAACTAAACGCCGAAAGAACAAAATTAGACTGCAGCTGTCATAAACAGATGAATCCGTACTATTCCCACATCATTTATTCGTAATTTCAAGATAACAACTTCTCAAATGGTAACTGATGGCTTCCTTATCGTTATGCTGTGTAATTATGTTTATCCTAACCAGTCCCAAAGTTTCCCAGCAAGCTGTGTCTTCTAATTTATCTTCATTTAACATGTCATCTTCAGGCATACTTCTATGTTCTTGAATGTTACTCCAAGAAACAAAATCGAAAGCCTTTCATTATAGTTTTCTGACCTAAAATCCGGTTCCCACCGTATTCACCAAACCGTATTAAACACTTGTAAGGTTGTATCTATGTAAGATTATCTGAAAGCCCAGAAAGTACAGCAGAAAATCGTTGAAATTAAAGTCTTCTCGTACCATTAAGCACACATAAACAGAACAACTCCAATGTACGTGCAGACGGCGTTGTACGAATTTCTAGTTGGCTTTTCTGGAAATTAAGTCAAGCACCTGGCGAAGAACCACATACGCCGCAACTGACAGCCCCAAGGCAATAGTGCTGATCTCTAGCATGCAAACATTCGTTCTATGGTCATGTACGGATGCAATGAAATTTGTTCGCATTTTCTGGATGTTGTTCGACAAGTTTGTTCCAAATTTCTGATGCTCAAGTATAGTCCGAGGCTAGATGACTATAGTTTGCCATTTAACAAAAGAAAAAAAGACACAACCAACAACGAAACCAGAACGAAAGATTAGTACTCATACCACAGTCAGAGACATTAATAGATACGTATGCAAATTTACACTCTGGCACAATCTCGAGTACGAGTACAAATACGATTGCACCATGTGCAACTTAAAGTCATGCATTGTGGGCATCCTGCATCCTTTTATACTTTCAAATGGGAATGGGATATCTATGACATTTCATACACCGAAAAGTGTCATGTATACTTGTCGACTTGTGCGACAAGCCGACATAAAATCCGTTTTAACCTTAGAAAACTTTAAGAGATTCCAACACCAACATCACCAGCACAACGAACACCAGGAAGTCTTAGCATACAGTGAAGGCATGGAAATATGGCGAAATAATAAGAAATCCTTTTTAGAAGTTACATCCTTGGTGGTGTGTGGGGAGAGAATCTGCCGTATCGTTTACAGCATTAGAGAATAGTTGCTCGATGCAGGGATGGTAGAGCTGAAAGAGTTGCAGTGTGAAGCTCGTAGAAACAGCATCCCGTAACCGGGCTAGAGGATGCAACTACACCGTGCAAGATGGAAATCCTTTTGTCAAAAAAGTTACATTACTTCGGGATAGGAACACATAAGAGTAGTGTTGCCGGATTTTGACTTTGGAAAATTCCAAAAGATTTGGGAAAAATATTCTCTGCTTGCTTATTGAATAATATGAACATAGATGAATAAGGACTTGTTTAGTTTTAGTATAAGAATAGAAATAGTTCTAAAGTTTAAAGATATAATCAAAAGAGACAACTTACTCTTATATGGTCTTCTCACTCACTTGTAAGTTGATAAAAACGTCTAATCGACCTGATACCAGCGTAGGAGATGCTTAGTAGGTAAGTTTTTATCATTCAGTAATTCCAAAAAAAACATTTTTTATCATTCATCAAATATTAGAAGTATGCGTACAAATTTTGATTTGTTTCTGACTCATTTAGGATCGTTTGTGAATAAGCCTGATTTAATTTTTCTATCGGAAATATGGATTTTTGATACTGAAGCTAATCTTTTTAGTATACCTGGTTATAAATTTCATCCTATATGTAATAATTCTTATGCTGCAGGTGGTGTGGCTGTCTTTATAAGTGATAAGTTGGAGTATGAGTGTTGCTGCAATAACCTGAAAAGTGCTGATATGGTTAAAGTTTCTTGCAAAATTGAGTCTAGAAAATTTATTTTTATGTGCTTCTACAAGCTACATGAAAAAAGTAAAAATGTTTTTGTTGAAGAATTGACTACTCTGTTGTCTGACGAAAAGTCAAAGAATCTATTTACCCTTGGTGATATAAATTTAGATATTTTATCTGATTCTGCTATTGTTTTAAATTATTTATCTGTCTTAGCGGCAAATGGTTTGGAATCGTGTTTTAGAGAACCTACTGGATTAACTCCTTCAACACAAACCTGTATTGATTATATTTTTGGTAGACTTGATCTAAGCTCTAAACTCACTATCACCAGCTCCATTTCAGATTTTAAGATAACCGATCATTGTATGGTTGGTTTAGTTTTTCTATGCGCCAATATGGAACAAATTGATATGTCTGAACGGTTTGAGAAAGTTAAAGACTTGAACTACGAGCGTCTTAACCAGATTCTACTATATGAAAGTTGGACCGATGTGTAGCTTGAAAATAATCCCTCTAATGCTTTTAACATCTTTGCTAATATCTTAAAAGCTCATGTTAGTGAATGTCTTACTGAAACCCAAAGACAATGTAAAGTTAAAAAAATTAAGCCATGGATGTCTACAACTTTATTAAAGAAGATTGCAAAGAAGAATAAATTATATATTAAATGTAAAAAGAAACCGAATAATATCAGACTTAGACTTCTCTATGATAGAGTGTGCAAGGAAGTTGCAGAGGAAGTTATTGTGAACAAAGACAATTATTACACCAATAAACTACATCTAGCTAGAGGCAATTTAAGGAAAGAATGGACAATAATTAACGAACTTATAAATAAAAAACTACTCGCTTTAAATGAACTCAATTGTGTATCTTATCAGGGACATAATATAATTAATCCTAGTGAAATATCTAATGTTTTTAACAGATATTTTACAAGTGTGGCTTACAAGACTCTTTCTAGTGCTGGTTTCTCTGAATCGTCGAATCATTGTGTAGAAGATTGCTTTAGCAATGAATGGAGTCAAGCCAATAGTTTTTTTTATGACCCGATTTCTTCTTTAGAATTATTTAGGATTATCAACTCTCTGAAAAATTCTAATTCGTCCACGAGAGGTAGTTGGTCTAACAATTTTATTAAGAAGGTCTCACTAAATATTGTTGAAGTCTTAACGGATATTTTTAATAAAAGTATCTACAGTGGTATTTTTCCTGATGCCTTAAAAACTGCAGAAGTAATACCTGTTTTAAAGAAAGGTGATAGTAAAAATCTAAATAACTACAGGCCAATCTCTTTTCTTCCTGTGTTTTCTAAAATCTTTGAGAAAGCAGTGAAAAATAGAATAATGACTTTCCTAGATTCATCTTCTTTTTTTAGTAATAGTCAGTTTGGGTTTAGAGCTGGGAAGTCAACAGAGGATGCCCTCTTAGAGTTCTGTTGCTTTAACTACGAAAGCCTGAACAATAAAAAATATACGGCTGCTATTTTTATTGACATTACTAAGGCGTTTGATACTGTTGACCATATGATATTAACACAAAAGTTAGAAAAAGCGGGAATAAGAGGTTTTATGCTTAAATGGTTTCTTTCCTATTTAAACAACCGCAAACAAGTTGTAAAGATTAATGATAGTTTTAGCCTATCGTTAGATATTAAAATTGGTGTTACACAAGGCTCAGTACTTGGTCCAATCCTTTTCTTGATATATATCAATTTAATTTTTAACCTCTATATCAAATGTAAACAAATAAGATTTGCTGATGATATAGCTTGTTCTTATTCTAATAGCTCTGCATTAGATTTAATTGCTAACATTAGCTATGACTTAGAGCAGCTGAGACATTGGTTTTGTTAACATAAATTGGTAATCAGTGATAAAACTAAAATAATGTTCTTCAAGTTGTCTTCTAACATTGTCGATTGCCCACCTATGATTTTTCATAGTGCTAGTTGTAAGCATTTATTATTTAGCCCTGTTACATGCAAAGCGACATCATCTTCTACCTTATTTAATCGGGATTTAACTTGTTCACCTCAGTGTTTTTATATAGAAAGAACTACAGTTTTTAAATATCTGGGTCTGGAAATTGATAGCAAACTGAATTGGAGTAATCTAAGATCTTACTTGTTAAAAACTACGAAGTTAGTGTACCATTTGAGGCAATTTTGTTCTAAAAAACTGATGGAAACAATATATTATGGACTAGTACAATCAAAGTTGCAGTACAGCTTAATCTGTTGGGGAGGAACTCATAAAAATAAAGTCCACACGTTACTCATTGTGCAAAAACATATAGTTAGAATAATCTGGAGAAAGAATCGCCGAGAAAGTAGTTATTTGCTTTTTGTAAACTCTAAAATGCTACCACTCAAGCATCTTTACTTTTACAAAGTGTTAAGGATTTTTTTCGTTAGGAGTGGTTACTCCATTGACAGAAATCCAACCCATCAGTCACTGCGTAGTAGCAATAATCATCTTGCTATCATTCCATCTTTCAACACACATCACTTTTTGAACTTTTACTCCTCTGTTGCTCCAAGATTATATAATATATTGCCGCTTGAAATTAGGCAAAGCAGAAATCTTGTCGTTCGAAATAGGAAGGTTAGGGAATGGCTATTTCACTTCGACCTACATGAAATAAACCATTTAATTAATCGCATGGTCTGATTTTGTTGAATGATTAAATGAATTTTTTTAATAATCGATGAATCTTAACATTTGTTTTGTTCTCTCTTCACACCATTTTATTACGTTTTGTATTTTTTAATTATAGTCTTATAATTGATGCATTCGACACTAGTTTTAGTTAACTACAGAATGTATCTTTTCATTTTTCAATTGATAAATTATTTACTTTTTAATCTCTCTTTATTTGTATTCTATTAAGTAACTGCTTGTTTCTTTTATTAATTCTGAAATTTTTTTTAATTAAGATCTTGCATTCTATATTTGTATCTAATTTTGTCAATTGTAAAGTGAATAAATATATAAATGAAAAAAAAAAAAAAAAAAAAAAAGAAACGTGTACTCGTATTTAGTTACCAAAGCTGAGTTCGAAAAGAACTATCCAGGTTAGACCCCTGGCATATGGATCACATTTTCCCTAGCTGCTACTGAAAATCCGAATAGCAGCTGTTTTCGTGGGATAGCTCTAAATATAACACTGATTATGGAGACAAAATAAATGAAACAGAAGGAAGAGATACTCCATACTTATTGCATGCAGTTGCTCTGAGGGTTCATAAACAAATATTTTTATTTAAATATGAAACGTTTAACTGTTTGTAGTGACTCTGGATATATGATAGTTGTTAAGAACTAAGATTTAAATACTTAGAAGTTAAGGATAAGAGGCAACTAAGAGCTTCTCACGATTTAACATTTTCAATTTGAAGCAGCAAGGACAGCAGGAAAAGATACCTCGTGATCTCGAAGTTACCCAGGTATTACTAGTTTGTGCTTTTATTAGCAGCACAATAACTTAAGGGGTACTTGTCACAGCGCTAACAACACCAAGTTACATGCACTAGTGGGCACTCTTCACCAAACCAGGGGGTTCTTTATGATCATCATCAACATTTGAAGCTGCACTTCGGATGAGTTGGTGGTAAATTGTCATCGGTTTCTTTAGTTTATGGAGAAAGGGAACAAACTTAAGGCATCTTATTTCAACTTGTGCTATTGCTTGCTTTAAATCGACCAGCTTTTTTAAAAAAATTACGGAAATAGTTCTAGTTATGTTAGACGATGTCCAGTGTTGTGACTATAATTACACATCAATTGGGCTTATGTTGATCAGGAGAAACAAGCAACACTATAATGTCCTGTTGCAAATGACTGAACCTCAGAAAAATTTTTCTTTCTCTACCTGAGTTCTTTAAACTGAACCATCGGTTGCGTCAACAATCAGAATGGCAGGTTCCTTGTATAAGGTTTTTGAACGTATTTGGAGTTGAGGAATAGTCAGCGCGATGATCTAGGGTTGGTGATGGTTGAACCCTTAATGGAGCACATCTACTAATCTGGTTACCGTTTGCGGAACATCCGGCACCGTTTGTCAAACAGTTCCCTAAAACGGTCAGAGCCTCAGTGGGGGATGGAGCTGACTTTCCCGTAAAAATCCTATTGCTACGAAGTATCCAGGGGCTTCGTATAGGGCCGAATTCACTGCTGAGGATCCTCCGAAGCAAAAACTTGAACAGGGCGGGTTTAGACTATACTAACTAGTGAGAGCATTAGACTGCTATGAAGCAGTGTGTACGTTGGGATAAGTTAGGCAAAAGAAGGATGAAAAACTGTGAAATTTACCTACAGAGGACAGAAGCAGCATTTATTTGGGTGGGGGAATTTGTTCCAGACTAACACAGGAAAGCTTGTGCTTTCAGCATGAATTGTAGTGGCTAATCTTACCGACCTCAGACTAATATTTAAATGCGTTGCCATAGGGGGAAATACTATGCTGCTTAACAATATTTCCACGAGCTCTTCGATAAAACCTCCGAGCAATGCATGTAGGTATGGTTTTGACGCCTGAATAAGAAAGGTAGACACCTCTAGCACCACAATCGGGAATATATCCTACACGAGACCACGTGTAGAAACTCTGAATATTATTCTCGCTAATCAAGACTAAGTCGATCACGTTACGATGCAAGGTGTTGCGTAAGTAAAGTTAATGTGTAAATATTCCCAACGTTGAATGCTGACTTCAATTGCAACTTAGTAGCAGCTACGGTACGTCTTCGGATCTATCAAACGGAAAGAATGGAAAAATACGATGAGGATATTTAAAGTTAATTGGCTGGAACGCAATAAACCGCTAGGCCTGTACCTATCGTGTGTCCTTCAACCTCTCGGCAATGACTTAACAAGGTATTTTAAATGCTGAAGACCAGTGGGATCGATTCAAAAAAGTCATCTGTAACCAATGTGCTGGGTTCCACCCGCTAAGTCCAACGAAACTTATGAAGAATGCAGTTAAATAACTCGGTGCTGCATAGAAGAACAAGAGCGGCTCATGCATTCTACAACAAGAGGAATAAACATTGGCAAGAACTGCAAAAATAAGATCAAGGCCAAGTGCGTGCTGTCAACTAGAAGGGACGCGCTATGTCCAATGTATTGGATGAATCGCTCGAGAAGTCGCAATCTACAGCTATAACTTTGAAGTACTCGTAGTTAGACAATTTGGTTACCTCTGCATAGGTATTAACTCTCATAATGACATCCCACCAGAAATCAAACGAAGAGTTAAGCTACGTAATTAGGCTTAGCTAAAAAACACTAAAGATAACATACTCTATATACGAGGGTTGTCCGCAACGTAAAGATAGCTGCACTAGCCCATAAAAGCTAGTGAATGCTAGTTATGCATCACTTGACAGTTACTTACCGAAGTTTCAGTCATTTTGGATGCGCAGTTTTTAGTTGACAGTCGTTTGAGTGAGTCGATGTGAGTGTTTTTTGTGAAAATGGAAAAAATTTAGTATCGAGCTGTTATTAAATTCTTGTTTTTGAAAGGCAATACGCCTACGCAAATCAAAAATGAGTTGAACTCTGTGTATTGGGACTTTGCACCATCATTCACTACAGTGAAATTTTGGGCAGCTGAATTTAAACGTGGCCATAAGAGATAGGGACTGAAACCACTGACGATAACATTGCTAAAGTTCACCAAATGGTGTTAAACGACCGCCGAATTAAAGTGAGAGAGATAGTAGAGATTATGAAAATGTCCAAAGAACGTGTTTGTTACATATTAAATCAAGACTTAGGCATGAGAAAGCTGTCCGCCCGTTGGGTGCCGCGTTTGCTTACGTTAGACCAAAAACGTGTTCGAATGAACATTTCCAACGCTCTGTTGGCGCAATTTAGGCGAAATGAATCCGAGTTTTGGCGCCGATTAATTACTGTAGATGAAACTTGGATACACCATTATACGCCCGAAACAAAAAAGGGCGAGCCGGCTCCAAAAATAGCAAAAACTGTTTTTTCGGCTGGGAAAGTGATGGCGACTGTTTTTTGGATAGTAAAGGAGTTATCTTAATAGATTATCTTCAAAAAGGAAAAATCATTACAGGAGCATACTACGCATCACTACTTGCCAAACTGAAGTTAGAAATTGCGGGAAAGCGGCCACATTTGCAGAAAAAGAGAATCCTGTTTCAAAAAGACAAGGCGCCGTCTTACACCTCAGCGATTTGCATGGCGAAAATCCTTGAATAACGGTTTGAACTACTTGACTATACACCTTATTCACCAGATCTAGCCCCAAGCAACTTCTTTTTGTTACCTCATCTAAAAACTGCGCTCGGAGGAGAGAAATTTTCGTCAAATGAGGAGGCACTCACCGTCGTGAATAATTATATTGTAGAGAAAAACGCCAAGTACTATTTGGACGGGTTAGAGAGATGGGAGCATCGCTGGGAGAAGTGTGTAGAGTTACAAGTAGAAAAATCAAAAAAAATTTTGAGAAAAAATGTCTTGTATCATTGTTCAGTCGGAAACATTTCAGACAACCCTGGTATAACCCTAATGATGCTTTATGGCGCAAAAGCATGAACGTTAGCGAAGGCGCCTGAAAGATTTGCAGCATTTCCTGTAGAGTTATGCAGTACGCCTTAATGTTTAAAAAAAACCTAACCGAGGACGCTAGCCATGATAACGCTGGTTTCGGTTCGGAGAAACTCCCATCTGCTTATAGAGTCCATCGGCAAAACTTAGTGAACTCAGCTTTCCAAAGCCTTACATTTTCAAACTACTAAGAAATGTTGAGTGGATTCAGCAAAGTTGATCGCAACAGGACTGTTGATATGCCCCTACACATGCAGACACTTCGCACCCTTCGCACTATATTGTGAAGAATCAATATAGTTCATTACTGCCAGGAGTCCATATATCCCCATTTGGAAGACAGAAGTGCATTCGCCTAACGAGGAGTGAAATGTATGGTTTCCGCACTCCAAAAAGGCACCAATGCCGTATCATAGATCGATCTTGCAGCCATCCGTGAAGACCCGACAAGAATTTTTTCTTGGCTTAGAATCTCCCCGAAACCCAGGAACAGGGAATGTCGATTTCGTATTTTCGCAACAGGAACTCTAGGGTTAGTGGATCAGGCGGTATGTCTGATGGGTCTTGGGTTAAAAGACAGTCAGTGCGAAGGACATCGCAACTTCAGTTCAGGTTGTAGGCCAGCGGAAGGTCCACGATTCCGAACAATTAAAAATTGTTAGATTAACTTAGGGTCAACGGGGTCGCGAAATGTTTTAACAATAACCACTAAAGGGTTAGGTGGTCTAGCAAGCCAACGATAGGGAACCTTTTGGGACCACGTAATTAACAAATACATATATCTCAACTAGGGGAAGGTCACACAAATATATAGAAAACTAAATACTGGGATCACTCTTCTCTTTATGTTGGTTTTGGTGACGGGAGTGTGTTTTTCCCGGCGCATTCACTAAGGGCTGATATTGTATCGCTGATTGTCTATCGCTCCTTGGGGTTAATTGTTTTATACTTTTCGGGTTTTTTCTTGGGCTGTCTTCAGTTACTCGATATCTTTGATAGGTATGCGTCGTCCTCTGGATGATTCCCGTTGGTTCTTGGTTTGTTTTTTTATGTTCATTTGCTTATTTTAGTTTTAGTAGTTTGTGCATTTTTTTCTTTTCTGTTTTTTGTTTTTGCTTTTGGACGGCTAGTTATTAATTGCAATATCCGCACATTTCGAGTAGTTACAACCATCCACACGCAATGCTCTCACACGCAGCCATTCCACCATTTCAGCTGCCAGAGCAACGACTCGGACTGCTTCTCCCATTGGAGCCACCCAATCACACCAGTCGATGATTTGTCGTGTCCGTGATGTTCTATCTGTCTGTCGAGTGACGGCTTGGGCCCATATTAGGTCCTCGGACCCGGGACGTTTTTAGGGGTAAATTTTTTTTCTGTCGGAACAGAGCACTCAGACAAAGAACTAGTCTATTGTACTCCTTGTAAGTTTCTTCAGTGATAAAGTGCCTACCGTACGAGCATCACAATATCAACGCCGAGTACCTGCAACCTGATACGAGCGTAAGCAGGACATTCACAGCGGTAGTGCTTTCCGGTATTATCATCACTTTCACAGCTAGCGTCGCAGGATATACCATATATACCAACACATTTTAGTACTTAGCAAAAGTGTAGTGTTCTCTCAAGACGCCAGTAAGCAACCTGCAGTCTTTCGTACTGAGGGACTGCAGATAGGCCGCTGACTTCTTAAAGATGTCGGAAAGCATTTGTTTGGTCTGCGTGCAATCTGGGGAGTCATGTGATGTGCAGTTGCACTCATAGCAAACCCAACTGTCAAGGCAAACTAAGGACGCAAGAAGATCTAATATAGGTTCGGGTCCTGAAAAACTCTCCTCTGAGACCTACCTAGCAAGTTCATTGACAATTTCATTTCCCGTGATTCCATTTTGACCTAGGACCCAAATAAGACTCCCACTGCGTTCAATGAAGTCTTGCATTCTCAAGCTAACTAAGAAATGTTGTAAATGTTCAGTAAAGGTTTCAAGCGCAGCTGGACTATTTGTATGTCACTACACATGCAGACACTTCGCACCCTCCACCGATTCTTCAAAATATAGTCCGTTGCCACCAGGATTGCGTAAATCTCCTTTTGGAAGACAGTCCATTATAGTCTTCCAGAAAGATATCAGCGCCGCTTCCTAAAGCGGTTTTGGAGCCAATCGTGAAGACCCCGACAATATGGTAATCCTTTCTTGGCTCAGATTCTATCCAACCGACCAGTCTTGGACACAGGGACAAGAGACAGCCGGGGCGCAAGGTCATCAAAGCTGTATTTGCTCTTTCTTAAATGAAAGAGGGCTTTGAGAGTGCATCGCATGATATGAATATCAAGGGAGGGAAATTCATCAATGTGTCTAGAGCGGAACCAGACGTACTAGGGAAAGCCCCATGCAGACGAGACATACCGTCCTTTGGAGTCTGTAAAAGTAGCAGTGGCGACGCATGGGATATAATTGACCTCATTGTGGCCATGTAGATTCAAGGAACCCTCCTCGATGACAGCTCCTTTGCACTGTCAGAAGGTCGACAGCGCCCTAGCGGCTTTCGAAGTAACATGTTTAGTACATAGAAATTTGTTATCCAGGTTGACACCCAAATACCTAGCGTTTTTTGGGAATTAGATGGCAATGCCTTTAAGCACTCGCTGAGTCAGATCAGTCAACTTCCTCCATCTCGTAAAGAGAACAACCTAGGGTTGTCAGAGGATTGAGTGAATGGCCATTTCTAGTATACCAATCGTCGATTATATCTAGAGCTGCCTGCGCTTTAGAGCAGGCAATCGCTAAACAGGATCCAACAGCGAGTATAACTACATCATCCGCGTATGCTTATGCATATACGTTCGAAATATTAAGTGCGTTGAGCAGAGCAGTGCAGTTTATTCAGAAGGACGCCTTGCGGGCAACCCCGGTTTATCCTCGCCATAACACAATGGCTCGCAGTCAGCATCCGTAATCAGTGTCGTATTCCCCAGCATTGCGTTATAGATACGCCTTGTTTTTGGTCCGATTTACACATGCTATCAAAAGTTGCGTTACCGAAAGCACCCTCAATGTCGATGAAAGTACCCACCGCGTATTCCTTTTTGTCGAGTGACCCTTCGATTCTGCCTACTAGGTTTTGAAACGCACTCTCGCAATTACTTCCTGCATCTCAGATAGAGGATACATTCGCAACACAGTTTTGGGCACATGCACCTTGACTATTCTCTCCACGCTCATCAACATGAAAGAAGTCAGACTTATACTCGTTTGTCTGACGCTCTAGGTGACCCAGTAATGCTGCAAAGAACCAAACTCATTTCAATTTGAGTAGCAGCAGCAGTAGTAGATTCACATTGTGTTCCTCACTTGAATCTCTTGTTGGTCCTTTTTTTGTTCGTTTTCGTTGAAGAGTCGTAATACATGGTCAATATCATTGATTTCTGGGTTCCTAGTTTCGGGAACGTAGTGTTACTGCTATTACTATTACTATTTACTGCAAAAGCCAATTAGTCGGGAAGTCGTTGAAGTTCCAGTATGATTTCGTGGAATTCCGTCTTGCTACGGTCTTCAGCTTCGCCGATAGGGCGATCTTTGGGAATTTTTCTCGGTTTCGGAAAACAGTTCGTTTTGTTGTTGTAGCCAATAACGCATCCGCATTCAATATGTGCAGCGTTTTGTGAAACCTATAATGGATCTCACGGGTTTTTGCTTGCTGTCATCTGAAAACATGTGACACACCTACAACACATCCACGTCATCATAGAATTAACTCCGAGTCATCCGTAAGGATTTCGGTTCCGTCTCGGCTGCCTAGGGCGGCCTTGCTTACCTGATTTTGACGTGTTAATAGTTCTGCTATTTTTGTCGCTCATATTACTTAATGGAAATCATCCGTAGCAAATTCAAGGATATACACTGTACAAATAACATCATCCCTTCTAATCATCAGTTTTTTTTTTTGAAAATTTCCCAAAATTTTAAGAAAATACCCCACATCTAGTAGTACTGCCTACGAGTATTATATTTACTTGTAAAGTTAACTCCGCTTCATATCACTATGTGAAGGGATCAAAATGTTTCGATAGTTATTTGTGCAGGTTACTATGACATGGACCGGCAAGTCGTATAAGAAGAGTTTAACTTCAAGTAAGGCTTTTAAAACCACAAAGCTGTAAGGATATTTATTTTCCATTGAGGAAGTCCCTTTTGGATTTTTTTTTCTTTTTTTGTATTTTTGCTTGCTTTCATCCTTCTGGTGGATATGAACGTGTGTAGCCTTTTTACTTTAAAATGTGAAATGCAAGTGTGTGTTGTAGAATGTGGTTGACTGCTGGAGAATATCTGATGGAAGAGGATCCTTTTATGGGTGTTCTTGTGGTTTCCCTGGTGGTGGTCTTTGTTGGTGGTATATTCCATATTCCTCATCGTCGTTTTCTAGTCCTCCTCATCGTCCTTGTCGTCGTCGGCGACGTCTTCAACGATTCTAGTTGATCAATATTCTCGTCGTTTGTTTTTTTTTTTTGTGTTGTACTTCTTGTTTTCTGCTCGGAAGGGAACAAGACAAGAACGTTATTTCACCATTGTCCTTAGGGAGATTATATTTGGGAAAATTTATGGGAAGAATGTGATTAAAGGATTTTGTATAACGGTACTACATGTGGAAGGAATATTTTTCCATTTTTTTTTTGTCTGTTTGTTTGTAGGCAGAGAGAACGGGAAGGGATCAGTATAGAGGAGAATATTCTCCCGAAATTTACTGTATGAAATATTGTTAATCTTCATGTGAGTGCAGATGGGCGTGGTGTATAGTAAAGTGAGTTGTCGAAAAGGATATATGAGCTTTGTGAAGTCTTTGTGGAGTCATTTCATTGTTGGAGCTTTATGTAAGTAGTATGTTACCATTAGTAAGGATTTTAGTGGAAAAGATAAAATTTCACGGAGTTACTTGCTGTGATGTAGCCAAAAAAAAGGTTGAATGTCTTGACCTGTCATAAATGTCAAGCACGCTTGTTGTATTAAAGCTTAATGGAATCATTGCTTCCAACACAAAAAAAAAAAAAATTACTTGAAAGGAATCGAAAGTGTGGGGAATTTGGTTGCTCTTTAAGATGTGTAGATACATTGGATTCTTAGAATTTTATTTCGTTAACTTTAAACGTGGACGAGCCCATCAAAGGTAGATAAATATTAGCTCTTAGAAGGAATAACCATTCAGTTCTTATATCTAGAACTTTTGGTAATGAGTATCAAAAATTAATCTGATAAATTGTATTGTCCAACGACCAATTAGAGTCTCTGTATAGATAATACTGTAAGTTCTTTGGAACATAATTACTTTTGCATTTGTAGTACGAGCAAAAGTCAGTTTGTCTTTTTACCGACCTTTAAGAGATCGGCTTTCTGTCTTGGGGCTTAACGTAAACAAAAATGTCCGTGTAGGTATATTGCAGAAGTATGCACGTAGTCATTTGTATTTGGTACCATAATATAGTTGGTTTACGGTTTAGAATATTGAAGACCTCTTGAGGTAAACATACAATAAAACTCAGTTGTAATAAATAAAATGAATTCAAGCTGGAAAGTTCAGTAATTTTCTTCTGTCTGAAAAGCAACATTTTGCGAATGATAGCTGAAAAGCCTCAAAACCCAAAACTGGAGGTGGACCTGGGTCTCAATCAACAAGCGTATCCAACCCGGTCGTTCCTCTTGGCTAGCTGCCTCCAGTTTAGGATGCTAAGTTGGCTGAGGTCCCACTCCACTTGCGTGCACTACCCCTGTCGCGATCTTACCCTACTCGCTATACGAGGACATTTCGGATCGGAGCATTGATTTTCATCCGCTCTATGTATATGACCTTCACTCTTCTGGCTAAGTCGATGTCGCTGTACAGCCCGGACAGTCCGTCATTGTATCTGCTCTTCCACTTACCGTCTATGCAGCCTATACCGAAACTAACCTGAAGAATTTTCCTTTCAAAGTAGCCAAGAGCACCTCCATCTATTTTTGATACAATCGATGCCTCTGAGACATAGAACAGAACTGAGATTATTATGGCCTTATGGGTCATTTTTGATGTTCAAGGGAGGGTTTTGATAGTCAGTTGCCTTCCCAGCCAAAGAAGCAGCGAAGCAGTTATTCTATGTTTGAACTCAGAGCTGGAGTCGTTATTTGAACTTATAGCGGAGTCTAGGTAGGCAAGGTCCTTAACAATCTCAAAGTTATATATGTCGAGGGTGATGTTCTGTCCGACACGTCGGTATTGGGTGTACTTTATAGCTTTATAGCTTTAAACCCATCTTCGGCGTTTCTGTCTCAACACTCGTGAAAGCGCCCCTGACCTCACGCTGCTTTCGTCCACCTATGTCAATATCATCGGCGTATGAGAGGATTGGTTCTTTTTCTTGGCTTGTGTTGGCGCATGAGTTTTGTATTATTCTTTCAAGCACGATGTTACATAAATCGCATGTCAGCGCCTTTATCTCAATCCTTTTTTTACACCAAAGATCGTGGTGAGGTTTTTATCGAGTTTGATGGAGCGCGTGCATTCTCCATCGTCATCCTTCACAAGCGGACGAGTTTGGCATAGATGCCACAACTGGACATTGCTCCGTATAGCTCGTCCCTATAGACGTTGTCATATGTGGCCTAAAAATCGACGAATAAGTGGTGTGTATCGATTTTGTTTTTTTAAAGATCTAGCGTATTGTGAATATTTGGTCAATTGTGGACCTGGCTTGAAGCTACACTTATATGGACCTATCAGGTTGTTGACGAACGGCTTCAGTCATTCACACAATATGGCAGATCTTGTAGGCAATGTTAAGAAGAATGATACCACTGTAGTTGGCGCAGTTCAGAGGGTCTCCTTTCTTGAGCATCGGACAAACTAAGCTAAAGTTCCATTCATCGGGCATACTTTCGCCCGACATATTTTACAAATGAGTTGGGGTATGTTCCTCACCAAGTCATCGCCTGCAGCTAAGAGAGCTCGGCAGTTAGGCCATCCGCTCCATCAGTTCTGTTGCATTTAATCTTAGATACGGCTATCTTCACTTCATCCAGGTTGTGTGGACGAAATTGTTGATCTACATCGTCCAGGTAAAAAGGTTCATTCTGCTTGGCAGCGGTATTTGGTTCGTTATCGCTGTTGTACAGTCTATAGATATGCTCTTTCCAAATACTCAGCATCGACTACTATGTTGTCTTGTTTGCCTCTACAGGGTTTGGTCCGGAGATAGTGTCCATTGTGTGTTTTTTTTACTTTTTGGTAAAACTTCCGGATTTCATTCCTAGAGTAGCATCTCTCAATTTCCTCGACCGCGTGATTCTCATGGACCTTTTTTTTCTCCTGAAAAGCCGGCCTTCTCCCCGTAGAGCTCGTGACCAGCTCTAGTCAATCTATGCAGCGGCGCTTTGTGGGGTTTCGTTATGGTGGCAGAGTGAAACCCAACACGTAAGAGGCGGATCTCTGTTGGCTTTTTGGCATTGTTGCCACTGGTCTTTGATACTTGATGCTGCCGGCATAGGATCTCTTAAGAGATTAAGCGATACTCGATCAGAAAAGTATTTGGCGATCTCTTGCGGTTGTAGCTATCCGACGTCGAACTTCCCTACAGTATTAGCTTGTCTATGCAATCTTTGGGATATCCGAAACCGTACCTTGGCTACAACAAGATAATGGCCCCTCAATACGTTCTGACATCCATAATACTGGAGCAGTGCCTTGCGTTGACCGCAATATGGTCAATTTGGATGTAAAGTCGAATCCGTTATCGGAGGTGGTGTCATGCAGGCTATACCTTCCGATAGTACTGCCAAAGATACCCTCTATTAATGTCATAGCTAGGGCTGTGTTAGTAGGTCTTATCATGAGCTCGTAGAAGCCATCTTTGGTGTCGTTGTCTTGTTCTCCGAGGGGGCGTGCGCGCATATAAGGCTAATGTTGGAAAATTTAGTCTCGTAAACATACCGAAATCTTAAAACTCTTTGCCAAAGTCTGCCTCTAACAGCGAATCCGCATCCAAATAAGCCTTGCTTTGTAGTAGATGTCATAGTTGTTCATTCTATTTTTGTCTGGCCCGTCCCATCGCATTTCTTGGATGGCGGTAATATGTGCTTTGCAGCAGTCCTGGACCTCTGCTAATTGTTCGGCTGCACATTGCCTATTAAGGGGCCTAACATTCCACGTGCAGATCCGAAGTTAGTTGTCCTTGTTTCGTTTGCACTGGTTGTCAATAGTAGATCCGTCGTATTCGAGGCTTGCTTCTTAGCTGGATTTTTTTTCCATGGCCGGCAATTACACTGGTGGTGTCTGTTAGTCGGAAGTCAGTAGCCCATTTCGTTCGGGGATATGAGCGCGTTGGTCCATTAAGGGTTCGTCCGCCATCATCGGAATTCCTTACCAGCTTGAGCTCCAAATATTTGATTTTTTCGGGATTTTACTTCACCGTTGATTCCATCTGGAGAATCCATCCGATATCCCGTTTATAGTTTTCCTACTTTTGCCTGCTAGCCAGCACTTGTGCTTATAAGCTTGGCAAGTCGAGTCCGGACTGACATCGATCAGTATCCGACGGTTATCGGGTATCGCCAGGTTGATATCTCTCAGTACCTACCATATTTGCACAGTACCCAGCCACCAGTTCTGCAGCCCAAGATCTGCAAATTTAGATGCTATAAGGGAACATAATGGTCCATGTCCGGACGTGTTGCATTTTTTCTTCGCCTCGATTTGTCAATATTTGTTTTTCTATTTGACCATTTTTTTTTGTGTTGGACCCCATTCGAACCACATTAGCTACTCATTTTTCTTCCCAAACAAAAATTTCTCAGTGTCATCAAAATACAGTGACTTTGTTAGAAATACTCGTAACTTTGCTCGCCTTACTCTTATTAAAGTGGCCTAATCCAGAAACCTCGGATCTGCTGAATGCACTGTACCTACTAACTCGGTGGAAATGATTACAAACGATGGAATATGCGGAAGAAATTCCATTCAATCTGCATTGGTTTGAGCAGAAATGCTAAACCAGATCTTGATGAGTTGATATGTTGCTTCTTCTGTGTAGAGTGCAGGACCTTCTGAAATGTGAAATGCTCAATCGGTTACAGCGTAACCACCATACAATCATTGGTTCAATCCGCCAAATTTCGATAAGTCTCACTGTTCAAATACCTTACCAGTGGTTCAGTCAATATAAATTCAGTTGGATAAAATTATGACTAGTCTGGCTGACCAATCCACTTTGCTGCGCCTCAAGCTAACTGAACACTCCGAAAACATTGGATCCTTTCAGCATGAGGAAGCTGCAGTAGCAATTAAATCACATCTCTAGTAAACAGGATGAACCAGCATCTGTCGTTAGTCGCTGCAACAAATCCCTACACGACAAACTATATCCATCACTCCCAACCACTTAAGCCCCGACTCATTCAACAGTCGCTACCATCGATGCACGCGCTCCTCTCTCAGAGATAAATGCAACCTCCATCACCAATCCCGTCCGAAGACCATTGCCGGTAATTAGATTTTTTGGTACATCCTGGACTCTCCCTGAATGGAACAACAGATTACAAAAACTAAATAAAACGAGTCTTGAAACCACTAACTAACTAATCGGACGGGATTGCATGTCCTTGGGGACCTTTTTAGGAAAAAGTTTGCTATCCACAATGTCAAATGGCAAAGCCAAAGCAAAACCGCCAGTGCTTCGAAATCGGACAGTACACTCATATCGGAAAAGATGAACATCATCCCACGGAATAATATCTAAATAATAATAAGCTGAATAATAAAGGAAAAGCTAGCACCCGTAACGCAGCCCTTTCGCATCAACATCCCGACCCAAACCGGTCATTTAAGACCTACATTTTTCCAAAATTTTCCTAAAACCTTCCGCCTTTTACTCATCTTTAAAGACCGGTATTCTTCTGCCAAATCTTCTGCTTCTTATCATCAAACCTTTAAAGTCACATCAAAATAGAGTTTAATTTAACCTTGTTCCTGCGCCTTCTAACCAAGTTCCAATTGACGTTGTCCTATCGAACAAATATCCTAATTTCATTAGTTCGTCTTTACTTAACCCAACCCCCTCTTCCTCATCTTCATATACTAATCCCCCTGATCCAACTCCCCTTGATTCTATCATAGATCTGAGATCCTTGACCAACCTGCCCCTTCTACATCCACTCGTTCCCATAATCCCATTTTCCCCGATACTCACCCCAAGTACCACAACCCAGTCTTTCCACCAACTACCAAACTCAGTGAAAAATTCTCAGATATGAACCATGACAGTCGCTATGTATTCGTAGTGTCTCGTTTGATAGACCTTCCCTATCTGCACGACAAACCCAACTACGTTTGCATCGATGGCATAACCAAAATCAATATTATGGTTCCGATTCACTTAGAAGCCCTCCCTATCAAGCCAGATGAGTTGATGCAAATTTTCGAAATCTCTTCTGACGAAGTTCAAAAAGATCCTTCTAGGCTTTCTACGCATGACAACTCCAAACGTCTTCCCCGCTTACAAAGAAATCACTCAAATTTTACGAACTATTGCAGTTTCTAACCAACCGAATTTTGTATCCTCCACGGTTTCACGAAAGGTAAATCGACTACCACTAACCTAATTGAGTTCGTCTCTAGGACGCCTTATGCTTTAGAACACGCTAATGAAGTCAATGCAATTTCTACAGATTTAGGAGTATCATGTTTGGTTTTTACCCACAGTATGTGGCATGGACCAAATCCTTTTTAGAAGAGCGAGAATACAGAGTGATTTTCAGATCCCCAATATACGACTCTATTAGAACAACATCTGGTGTAAGTCTGTACTGGGGCAATAAGATTCGGGCTATAAAATCCAGTAGCCCGAATATGTTCCCGCAGATAAATAAATTGTTCAGGAGGAAAGATCACAATGACATTCAGTGTGTCCGAATTCCACAAACAGCAGAAAACAGACAGACACTACTGACCGTCGGCATAAGTCCAGAGAGTGCCGACTCAGGCGACGGTCATTTCGTGGTCGAAGACCCACAGGAGAAAGTGAATTTGCTGGGAGCTTTTTTCGAGGCCGTGTATACGGTGAACAATCCTGTTCGCTGTAATCACGACATTGACAACAGGGCCTACGTAAGTCACTATTATCTGCGCAACGAACTTCAAAATTGGCGATCCGAGAATCACGGTTTCACCGTATTCAATGAAGAAAACGCGGCAAACGTCATCGTCGCCGATGAACGAGCTTCCTCTCATTTGTTCGTGCGAAAAGATGAACTCCTGTGCATCTTTGAATCTTTGAAAAACAAAAAGTCGTCGGGAATGGACGGAATTCCAAACGTCGTATTAAGACACCTGCCCTTGGAAGCAGTGGATATATTTACTACGCTGTTTAACAATGCGCTGAATAATGCATATTATCCGACGCATTGGAAAACAGCAGTGGTACATCCAATCCCGAAAAGGGACAAAGTTAGAACTAACCCTGCTAATCTTCGGTCAATTAGTTTGCTTCCGAATATTAGCAAGGTATTTGAGAAGGTGGTTAATAGAGCGCTGTTAAGGTGGGTTGAGGAAAATCATATAATTCCGGAAAATCAGTTTGGTTTTTGGGCGACGCATGACACTATTCATGCTGCGTCAAAGCTGGTCTCCGACATACAATGGAATAAATGCAAGAACCAGTGTACGGGTGCCTACCTCGTTGACTTTGAGAAGGCCTTCGACACCGTATGGTTAGAGGGGCTTTTCTATAAACTAACCAGAATGGGCATGCCGAAACACCTGCTATATATGATTTACGACATGCTTATGGGAAAGAAGTTCGTTGTTAAATGTAACAACGTCATTTCGAGCAAGATCTTTGACATTAAAAACGGCTTACAACAGTTTGCTGTGATTTCTCCGATACTGTTTAACATTTACACAAGTGATCTAGTAGGTTCCCTCAATCATTCCATAGCGTACGCAGATGATTTAATGGCGTACAGATCAGGTCCAAAAATCGAAGTCATTAATACCCTTTGCAACGTGACTTCGATCATATTAAGGCGTATTGCGACGATTGGAAGTTGAAAATCAATTTTCAAAAGTCGGAAACAATCTTGTTTAGAACTCCATTGAGATGGGCTTCTAGGAATACCAGATATAACTGGCGAAATTTGGCCATCATTGGACAGCACGGTGAGAAGCGTAGTGAGATACCGCCATTAGCGGTGAGAAGCGTAGTGAGATACCTTGGTATCTGGTTCGACAAGTACGAGTATTTGTATTTTGACAAACATATAGATGCTTGTCTTGCTGGGACCAAGAAGGCTTTGGCCCTGACAAGAAGACTATTTCACAGCAGTCAATTTGTCTCCAGGGTGAAGGTCATATGCTATAGGGCCCTAATCAGGCCAGTCATCGCCTATGGTTGTCCCGTGTGGTGCAATATAGCGCCGTATCAGATGGAAAGGATTCGGGTGTTTGAAAGGCAGTGTCTTAGGACCTGTCTCGGCTTGTACAGAACACCAGAATCAGAGTACAAAAAATATTATCCCAACAAAGTCCTTTACGATGGGGCTAATCTGGAATGACAATTTCCTGATTAAGGTGATCCGAAGACACGTTGCACGAGCAATGACCAACGATAATAGCCTGATCTTTGGGGCTTATTACCCCAATGAAATGTACCACGAGAGCACGCTTCTATCGGGCTTTATCCCGCCAGAGGCATTTCTCCATATTGATGCTAAAGGGTTAATGCAAAGCAGGGATGGTATCCCGGTAATATATCACCGCCACCGCAGTGCGAGGGACAAGCGGCTCATCTACGACGGGTATGTCGACAATGCTCAGGAGCTCCTCCGTTTTAGTCCCGCGATAGCGGACAGGGATCGGATCGATGCCGAGAAACAGTACACCGAATTCTGGTGACTTCTAGAAGGGGAGAGGGTGGGCTCGCTTTCCTAGGTCGGTATGTTACTAAGGTAACACACTCCTGTTAGTTGTAAGTTAGAATAAGGATAGTTAGGGGGATTTCGTGGAGAGACCGCGTTCGTCGGCATAAGGCGGCGCCGCTGAGAGGTAACCGATGCTTTATGGCATTGGTTGAATCTCGGGGATGCTTGTGCACGATGTTGACGACTGTCAGGCGCCCGAAATCGCAATTGGTATGGTGACCACTCGGTGCGAGAGGCTACGAGTGCTCACCACCCCGATTATAGTTAAGGTAGGTTAAGTAGCTTAGGTAGGTTAAGTAGAATAGGGACATAGTTTTAAGTTTTATAAAAAAATTTAAAGATACTGTATCTAAGTTTTTCGAAAACCTTTTCTTAGAAATTTCATATATTGTAATACTGATAGATACTCGTAAGATTAATTGTAAGATAGTTTTAAGGCTGAAAGGTAAACTATGAATAAGATTGTAAAGTTTAGAGCGCTCGGTAAGAGTCAGTAAGCTAGAATAAGTAACTATCATTGTCAAATTAGATTTAAGCATTTTTGTCTAGAATGTAAGTAATAATGAAAGAATCAATAAAAATGAATTTAAAAGTTAAAAAAAAGTTAAAAAACAACATCTGGTATCCCTCAGGGAAGTCATCTTGGACCAATAAGCTTTATTCAAACGATTAACGATACAAATCTCGTATCAATCTTTCTATTTTCGCTGATGACATGAAAATCTCCAAAGTCATTTCACTGCCTTCTGACTTCCATTGGTTGCAAGACTAGAAAGAAACTACTTCATCTGTGATGAGCCAATTCTTTCCATTATCGAAGTACGGGATCTAGGAATAATTTGTGACAAAGAATTAAATTTCAACTCACATATTGACAGAATTGTTGATAAAGCTAACTCTACACTTGGCTTTATCGAGGTCCCTGTACATCACTTTTGTAAGGCGTCACCTTGAACATTCCAGCCAAGTTTGGTCACCGTACTGACAAATCTACATTCAAAGAATCGGAGCCATGTACTTTAATAAAAACGCACCCTGAAAATTTTGCCTGTTAATGTCAAAACAGCAGTCAAGGTTTACATTTTTATCATGATGAAGTTCACGAATGAGTAACGTTTGGAGATTATTAAAAGTAATTGCGGAAATTCTGAGTTGGTGGTAGCAACTTTAAGAGCACTTACTCCAATTTTCGGTCGTAATAATCGTACCACCAGACAGGAGACAATGCACCGGTCGAGGTATCGAAAACATCTTCAGCGATGAAGCTCATTTTTGGCTTAATGACTTTGTCAATAAGCAAAAGGTGCGTTATTGGACAGAAACAAACACACATGTGCTACATTGCATCCACATAAAGTGACCGTGTGATATGGATTTCATTCCGGAGGTGTGGTTGGACCGTATTTTTTCGTCGATGAAAATGATCGCCATGTTACAGACAATGGAGTTTGCTATCATGTCATGTTGGAAGACTATTTTTGGCAAGGTTTGGATGGACTTGATATCAGTGATATGTGGTTCCAACAAGTTGATGCCACATGTCACACAGCTGGTCAAACAATTGATCTATTGAAGGAGAAGTTCGGTAATCGCGTAATCTCTAAAAATGGTCCGGTCGAATGGCCACCTCGCTAATGAGATTTAACGTCGTTGGATTTATTTTTATGGGGCTACCTTATTTCGTTGGTTTATGCCAACAAACGAACATAGTCTCTGGTTTTTAACATAAACCACCTGTCATAAGACCTTATGTTTACGTGATGCCCATACATCCATAGGGAGCAAGGATACGCCTTGCCATCGCTCTCCGTCAATTCTTTGATACCAATTCGGAACTGTGTTGGATGCACAAGTTCCACCCTTGGTATGAGTCGAGGCCGACCTAAAACCTCTTACTGTTCTTAGGGACACAGCACCCAGTACTTATTTGCTACTCTACAATGGGTTAAACCAAGGAAAACCTGTACCCGCGATTTGGGTTTAAACCACAGCCACCATGACGCTCCCACAAGGGGGCCTACCTCAATAAGTCAGGCCCGGACCGAAATCCAGGGGGCTCCTGACTCCCATGGTACCGTGATTTAAGTCCTGGTATGGACTACCGGTGGTCTTGCCATCAACAAGACCTATGACCGGCAACTTGTAACTGGTCAAATCGTAGCAACCTTCGGTGGCGTTATCTGAAGATGTTTACGATAAGACCAGCAATATGCTCTGCCCCCGCTTTTTATTAGACAATGTCATTGATGGGTGAAACCTTGTTAATTGGGCGGGGGCCCACCAACAAACGAACAAATTTAGAGGAGCTTAGGAACAATATCGAACTCAAGATTGCCAACGTTGCGGCCGATATTTTTGGAGGTGTGGTTGAAAATTGAGGCCAAAGAATCGATCGCTGCAAAAGTGCTCTTCGTGGTCATGTGAACGAGATCGAATTCTTTGAGACCTCTGGTAATTAGAAAGCAAATTAGGATTAAAATTTTCATATTGGGTTCAGAAATCGGAGTGAATAAAAATCATCGTCTGCTCGGGCACATGGTGGACGGGAGTTAAGTAATGCTTAGACGCGAGTTAAAAAGGTATAAAACTCTTCATATGTAAGTACGTGACCACCAATGACTCTTTTAAGATGAAGTTTGACGGGCTTTACTCCCGCCACCCACAATCCTCCGAAATGCGGTGGTGAGGGTGGGATAAATCAAAACGAAATTCCTTCAGTTGATAAATGGTCTGCTACAATATCGCCTTGATGTTCCGCAAGAAGTATTGAATGCATCTCAGTTAACTTCCCATAAGCTCCCTTGAAATTTGTTCCATTGTCTGAAAATATTTCTGCGGGTTTCCCTCGGCGTGCTATAAAACGGTCTAGAGCATCCAAAAACGCCTCATTCAACAAGCCACCAACAAGATCCAAGTGGATAACCTTGATAACGAAGCAAACACAGTCGCAGTGTGACTGGACTAACAAAATCAACTCCTACGCGAGCAAGAGGATAGGCGAAATTTACGCGTTCCATGGGGAGAGATCCATTGAGTTGAGAGCAGGTAGTTTTCCTGACTTTAGCGCAAACGACGCATTTGTAAACTATTTTTCGAATCAGGCCTCGACACCCAACGATGCCGTAATCCTGTCTCAGCAAGCTGAACAACTCTGCAACTCCGACATGAATATATTTTTCGTGAGAACTGTCGGCATGTGCTTTAGGCAAAATAATGGGGTGCTTAGCAGATGATGTTAATACAGAGCCCTGAATTCTTCCCCCTACGTGTAGTAACCCGTATTTACCTACAAACGGCATGAGATTTAATATACTTGACTTTGGTAGAAGTGGCTGACTAATTTCAGAATCCGTTGTAAAAAAATTCTTTGTACAGTTTTAAGAAGATACGTTTTTGCATGTTGTAGTTCGCTGGTGTTTAATGAACCTATCTTTCGATCACTATGGCGATAGGCGACAATTATTGGCAAACCGAAAGCAGAATGAGAGTATGCGAATGGCTTTTACGAATGACAACAACCGAGAAACAACACTATCTAAAACTTCTTCGTCCAAGTGGCAACAGTAAGTAAAACGGATATTGGTGCACCAGACCGAAGTTCCAACATCGGTTCTGGAAAATCCGTGTCGGATGTCGTATCTTCACAGTTAATTATTCGACGACTCCGACAGCCAAAGAGGTCCTTCCTACCACAAATGGAAATCCTTCAACTTCGAAGGGCGAATTCTGCTACATGATTGCTCCAGCGAGCAGGATGGCCAGACAGCCAGTACAGAGCTATTTGTGAATCCGTCCATGCATATATTTGTACAATACTTATCCATCTTGTAGTGACACTCTCAGTTTAGCGGAAAGTTGGCAAAGCAACAGCGCACCTCACAATTCCAAGCGCGAAATAGTTAGGCATATGATAGGGAAGAATCACAAAACCCATGATACTCCACGCAGCTGCTGTACCAAATACGACGAGGAATCTCCAAACCCTGCATTAATGGAATTTCCGAGCGGATGTTAAACCATTATTTGGCAATTTCGCCTCATCCCAGGGTAGATTGGATTTCCATAACTGTTGAAAAATGACTTTTAATGCGATAACACTTGGTGCCAAAATTCCAAGTTGATCAAGTATCTGGCAAGTGATCGATAAGTTTTCGCGTTTGGTACATGCAAGTCACTCAGGCAAGGCAACCTTAAATTGAAATGAATCCTTAACTAGATTCCACAGTAAGCCCAATAAGTTAACAGATTCATAAAATTCGAGTTCGAAAGAAGAGTGCTCACGAAGATCATCTGGCAGCGATTTTAAAAACTCTGAGCAGTTGGAGCTCGGCTTCTAACAACGTAGTTACATTTGGATGTAACTAGAAAAGTCCTTCTACGGTATCAGCACCTGACAACAGGTCATCGACGTAAAAATCGCTCAGTAGGATCTCCGATGTCTCAGAGAATTCCTTCCAGAGGTCCATTGCAAGCTGGAGCAGTTTTCGGGCTGACAGATATGGGGCGGAAGATGTTCCGTACGAAACCTTTAGAAGTCGATAATGTTTGATCGGCTGAAATGAAGACTCCCTCCACATGTTTCCTAGCGACCCAAATTTGCCTAAGCATTTTTTTCAAAATTCTCCTGATATTGTGTACGTATGACGTCGAAAGTGTAGTAGAACTGGGAATAAATCACTTTGTATGTGAGGGCCAATTACCAGAGTTTCGTTCAGAGATGGATTCAAAGAAGATTTATAAGAACCGTCTCTCATTTTTGTGATAGTGCTATCTTCCTTAAACACTGGGTAATGAGGAAGGTAGTACACGGAAGTATTAGATTTGTCGATTTCTCCTGCAGCGATTCCCTCCATATGTCCTAGCTTAATATACTCCGACATAAATGCACAGTACCTTGTTTTGAGGACAGGATCCTTTACAATAGTAATAATAATAGTAATAATTGTGAGTTAGCGATTTTTAAATCATTGAAAGGCCTACTGAAAGCTTAGCCTTTCCTCTTCGATGATCGCTGATTTTACCATAGGTAATGGGTCTAGAGACTTGACTCTACTTGAACTAGAGGCCGAAAATGAACCGACCTTTCTTTATCCCCTTCCCTTTTGCTGACAGATTTTCTTGCCTTTACTTTATCCCAAACTTGGCTAAGAAAGCCTTTAGTCAATACCTTGCGAATTTCAGGAGACCTCTCATTTAAATTCTGCAGTATCTCAAGCTTTACTGTATAGGTTATGTACCCCATAAAGCATAAAGTATATCACTTTTCTCTCATTAATAACAAGAATACAATTTTTTTTTCATACTTTCCACGGTAAATCAATAAACGTTACAACAATGTTGCAACGTATCCAATATCGTAGAACAAGTTGCCAGGCGCAAATGGGAAAAGCTGAGTTAGCAACATAAGTACGAGTAGATATAAGGATAAGGGAGCGACAATTCGTCACTCGGTTTTTTAGTAACGATAATTTATAAAACAATGTACAAAACATTGTGTTTTTGTACTCTCGATAAACAGAAAACACATAAGTTATGCAATATTTATTTCCCTTCTGGTCTTGGGATGTAATTTCTACCCGAAAAAAAAAAAAATATACAAACTTTGTCAGCGGTCAGAGGACAATCAAGCAAATCCTGAGGTTAAAATTAGAAGCTCATTTTTCAATAGCGGTTAAATGTCAAATCAGCTGTCACATTGAGCTGCCAACCTTCATTTATTTTCAGTACAATTTGTCAACTCATCATTGAAAGATTGATACCACAATAACGATTTCAAATCGTTAAAATTATTTTAAAAATCGAAACTCAGTTTGCGAACAACCATCTGAACATGCTATTTATTGAATCGCCTGAAGAACAACAAGGATTCTGGAGCGGATAACATTAAATCAATTGATTTAAAAATAATTGCTCGCTTTCTTGCTCCAGTCATACAAACGATAATAAATCGAAGTATAACACAAGCCCATGTTCCACGATTAATGAAAACGTCGCTTATGCGGCCAATTTTCAGGGCAGGTGCAAAGCATAACACCGAGAATTACCGAGCCATATCAATATTGTCAGTGAATATTGAAATGTGTTTGTAAAAAGTTAATGTTAATCGTCTTCACAATTTCGTAAAAATAGATGAAATACGAGTATTACACCCAAACAAGTACGGTTTTTGAAAAAATAGAGGGCTATTATTAGAAGAGACCGTGCTTGTCTGCAGGCCTTAACAAAAATGGTAACATGCTTGTGATGTTTGTCGACTTTAGAAAAGCCTTCGATACCATAACGCATACAAAATCAATAGAGTTGGTGTTAGAGGAGTTCTGGAAAACTGGATCGAAAACTATCTATGTAACTGATTAAGTAAAAGTGTGTGAAACCATATGTAAAGAAAGGCCAAATGCAAGGTTCCAAATTAGGACTGATTCTGTTTGTTTCTGTTTTGTATAAAACAAAAATGAACTTCAAAAAGTGCAGAGCCTATGCTTATGCAGAACAGAACAATTTCAACAAGGCGCTGGAAATAATTCAAGAGAAATTCGATGCGATGTCAAAATGGTGCCCCGATCAAGAGTTAGTTAATAATGCTCTGAAAATAAAGGTGATTTTTTTTTTTTTTTTAAGCGGCGCCCGCTAAAGGGGTTTTGTACCCTTAAAACGTTTGTACACAGCGCGGACGAAGGAAATTTGGGGAGGAGGAAAAGACAGGTACCGATGTACATTGTTTTTAAATGTTTGTAAGCTATAACGAGCAGGAAACACAGAGCTCGGCAGCGTATTCCATAAGCGAGTTGTACGGCTTAGGAAAGAATCACGATATTTTAGAGTACGTCCGAAAATGGGCTTGAGGGTATACTGATGAGCATTCACAGCGAGATGGGTGTTAAGGTTGAAAGTCTGAATGGGCGGAATGCTACTGGCGATTTCATTGGAGCACTGGTGGTGGAAATAGCGATAAAACAAAGTGAGACAGGAGACATTACGTCGGTGTTCGAGGGTGGCAATTGATTGACTGATATTAGTATCACCAATTAGTTTTATCTCACGGTTTTGAATCCTATCTAGCAGGTGCAGAGATGTTTTAGGAGCACCTGACCAGATGTGGGCATTGTACTAGAATTTTGGGCGGATGAATGCCTAATATATTGTGGCCAGGTCAGAGGGGGTAAAATATTTCTTACATCGTTTGAGGAAACCTAGACATTTCCCAGCATTTTTGGCGACATCGAATATGTGGTCATCCCAACGTAAGTTGCCAGTGATACACATACCGAGAATGGAAAGTTTATCGGTTTCGACGATGCAAGTGCCATTCATGGATAATGGCTGGGTATTCGAATTTCGCTTCAATGACAGCAGACAGCATTGAGTTTTGGAAGCATTCAATTCCACCCGGTTGATAGTTCCCCAATTGGTTATGCTGTTTATATCGGAATTTAATGAGCTTAACATACGCTGCCGTTCCCGTTCGGGTGTGAGTCCGGGAACGAATATGAAAAGCAGAGAGCGCTGTTATCAGCAAAGGAATATATTGGATTAGAAGTGGGAGACAAGAGATCATTAATGAAAATTAAAAAGAGTGTCGGAGACAGAACGGAGCCCTGGGGCACACCAGCATTTATTTTGTGAATATCAGACTTGTAACCGTTTAAGACAACTTGAATTGAAAGTTCCGAAAAATAGTTTCTAATCCATTGAAGAAGAGAGTCATCGATCCCAAAAGCATGCATATTCGACAAAATAGCCTGATGCCCAAACTCTGTCAAATGCCTTAGAAGTATCAAGTGCAACTATCTCGCTTTCGCCAGATTGATGTACGCTTTGGTTCCACTTTTCGGTGAGACATGCCATCAAATCACCAGTGGACCTGTTGCTACGAAAACCATATTGCCGGTCATTGAGAAGTTTTCGCGTTTCGAGATATTTCACGAGCTGACGGTTTATCAGCTTTTCCATGACTTTGGAAAGAAGGGACGTAAGTGCATTGGGTGTGTAGGAGGAGAGAGAAGATTCGCCTTTTTTAGGGACGGGCTGGACAAATGCTGTTTTCCATCTGCTCGGAAAGAGTCCTAAAGAGTAGGACTGATGAAAAAGCTTACGCAGTGGTTTTGGCAGCGTGGAAGAACACCTCTTCAGAAGAACACCATCTGGACCAGCGGATTTATGCATATTGAGATTTTTAAGTACTCTTGTTACTACACGAGTGCGAAAGTTGATTCGTCCCATTGTAGATTCGACGCACTCAAGTGTAGGAGGGGACAAAGCACAATCTGGGAGTGTTGAGCTATCCGCAAAGTGTGCAGCAAGCAGATTGGCCTTGTCCAAAGAGCTGTAAATGAGCATTGGGATGGAGGATGATGGAGAATTTCTAATGTTTTTGACGAAAGACCAAACATTTGTACTGCCTTTGGGGCATTGCAATATTTTTTGCCTCAGTTTTTGGTCGTATAGAAATTTCACACGCTTGAGAAAGACGTTGCAGTCATTTCTGGCTCGTTTGAACTTTTTTCAGTTTTCCTCTGTCGGGTTGGTCTTGTAGGACCGAAAAAACAATTCTCTAACCCTGACAGCCTCTTTACAGCTCGAGTTGTACTATGCCTTTGATACACTTCATCCGATGAGGGATAAGAGATCTCATTCCAAAGAGAATAGTTTCTGTTCTCATGTCAGCAGCGGAATCCACGTCGTTATCCAGGAAACATAACGACCAGTTAAACTTCTTAAAGAAGTTGTTAAGTCCGTTCCAATTGGCTTTCTCGTATTGCCATACGGTTATTTTAGGAATCTTTTCTCTAACTGTGTAGTGGGTGTACGAGAATTTAGCTGATATGACACAATGGTCCGACGAGCCTAGAGGGGAGAGCACATCAACGGTGTACTTATCAGGGTGAGAAGTTAAAAATAAGTCCAGAGTGTTGGCGGTATGACTATCATCGTCTGGTATTCGTGTGGGCTCATTTACAAGCTGGGTTAAGTTATTTTCCGCAGAGAAGATCTCAACACACCGTCCTTCGGGTGTTGTCTGTACAGAATGTCGAAGCCAACCTGAATTGTGTATATTGAAATCGCCCGTAATCACGATTTCAGTATGAGGATACAGGGATACAATTCTTTGAATGGAGTCAGACAGCGCATTAAAATCGTTAAGGGTCGAGTTGCTGTCTAGTTTGGGGCTTCTTTAAATAAGGCAGTAGTGGATAATTTACTTTAACCACATGAAATTGAATTCCGGATTGGAACAGGGACTACATTGTGGTGGAGTTTGGTAAGCTACATCACTACGCACGTAATTGGCGAGACCGCGATGAGAGAAGAATAATGGGACTAGTTCGTAGCCAGTTAGCATCAGATCAAAGTGATCTGAGAGATGTGGACGGGGATCTACCTGTGTTTCACTAAGTGCCAAAACAGCTGGTCTGTATTTGCAGACGTGGACGTACGCAGAAAAGTGATTACTTTTTAGCCTGCGTATTTTGGCAATATCTACTCTGAATTCCCGAGTCATTATAAAGAAATACAAACACAAAAAATGCAAATACCGACGATAATTAGCAAGGCAGACGTTGGTTTACAGAATCAAATTGCTGTAGGTGTTATGCAATTAAAACAATATGAAACAGTGCAACAACAAAACTTTCACACACAACCCGCTATCCATCAGTTGTTACATATACTCAGTCACTGCCCGTACCGTATGATATACCGTATGAGCGGGAGAGGTGGGACATCCGCACTGTGTAATATTCTTGTTTCTTGCACTGTTATGGGTTTTTTTTTTTTTTCACACGCGCGCGGTGGTTTGGGGTTTTTTTTAACACCGCGCGTTGTTTTTTTTTGTTTTGTGCAGCACAGGAGAGATTACGAGTGCAGAATGGCGTCTGCACTCGTCGGTGGTCGACACGGTACTCCATGTACATACGATCATATTCTAAACCAAAAGACGCTTTAAGTCGTATATTCATTAGAATGTCCCAAAAGAATTACACTAAGCACGACGTGTTTGAGCAACATCGACAAGAGTTTATTACAAACTGGACATTGCACATGCGGATGCGCTTCAATTAATAAAGATAAATGAATATAGGATTTTCTTGCAGCGCTAGAGAGAGTCAGGTCGACCTGGTCATTTAGCTGGAATAGACAAAAAACTGACTGAAAAAAGAGGAAAAGACGCGCTTTAGAAACATTGAAGAAACAAAGCCGCGTATTAAATATTTTTCATCCTTAACCCCTCCGACATAATCCTATTAACCTCTAGAAGAAAATTCGTCTTCTGATTCTGAAATAATGGATTTACAAGAAAATTTTCCCTTCCCGACTGAGGGCCCACAGTCCGACACTAATAGGAACAATGTGTTCACCCCAAAATTAGTGGCAGCATTAGATATGTGCCAGTTGAGGTATGAGAATTCTGTCTTTATGGTATTATTGAAGCAACTATTCAGGCACTTGGACATAACACTGACGAATTTCCCATAAGCAAGTGCTACATTCCAAGAATTCGTATGGAAAAGCGAAAAGAGGGCGCAGAAGCTATAAAAGTCGATTTCCAAAACGAGGTACTGTAACTGTCCATTGTTGCCGGCTTTAGATACATGCAAGTCTAAAGAAGAACATCTACCAATAATTGTGAACAGGCACAGGCTGTTTGGAACGCTATTATCGACTGGAATCTTGAAGATAAAGTGCCAATTCCTTATTGTGATATTACTGCTTCAAATACAGGTCGTATTAATGGTGCCTGTGCGCTTCTCGAACAGAAATTGAATAGAAAAATGCGTATTTTTGCTTGCCGCCATCATGTCTACGAATTGGTATTAAAAGGCAAGTTTGAGGCCAAAATTAGCCAAGTAACTTCAGGCCCAGACATTCCATTGCTTAAAAAGTTCCGAAAAAACTGGAAAAATGTCGAGCCCGATAAAATACAGAAAAGCTATCATGCCTGAATGCTTCAGAAATTGAAAAACTGTTGGAATTTTACCGAACTGAGTATTTCTTAGTGGCAGAAGCAAAGCAGAAATTTAAGTTCCGGCCTCTAGGCGTCATGCACCAAGCCCGATTGATGGCGAGGGCAATTTATTCATTAAACACATCATTGCTTAGCTCTCGATTCAGAATTTCAAACAAGGATAAGGAAGCACTCAAGCAGGCGTCAAGACTATGGAATACAACTCTTGATACCGATGCAAGTGTGTATTATAAAATCAGAGAAAATGATATGATTTTCGTCGCTATTTACGTGGATGATCTCCTTCTATTCTACAATAATAAGGAAATGGTTCGTGTTTTAAAGCAGAGTTTGTGCTCAAAATTTAAAATGAAGGAAATTGGTGAGGCCAAGGAATGTATTGGTTTCAAAATAACCCGTGACAAAAAAATCGGTGAATTGTGTTTGAATAAATCAGCCACATAGAACGTATTTTACAGAAATTCAGAATGATGGATTGCAATATATCAAATACGCCGAGTGATCGAAACTACAAACTCATAAGCTCAAAAAATGATGCGAATTTGCTCACAGATGTACCCTACCAGAAATCGATTGGAAGCCTTCTCTATCTGTCACAGGGAATAAGACCTGATATATGTAAATATGCTTAGCTGATTTAACTCCCGACCTGAATCTCAATACTGGGCTGCTATTAAAAGAATTATGAGGTACCTAAAGGTGATCAAAGATTATTAACAGGTTTTTGCCAAAAATTGTGACGGAAACATAACCGGGTTCTGCGATGCTGATTGGGCTTCAAACATTGAAGATAGGATGGTCATGTACAGGTTATGTATTCATGCTCCAAGGTGCTGGAATATCATGGAGTTCGAGAAGACACCAGACGGTAGCTCTATAAAATATGTCGCTGGCTAGTGAGACACAGGAAGCAATTGGAAGACGAATTATGGCCCTACTTAGAGAAAGTGCCGAGTACTCTGTTTTGTTACAACCAGAGCGCAATCAAGCTTGCTTCAGATTCTTTTCACGCTCGTAGCAAGCATATCGATGTGAGGTGTCACTATGTACGTGACAAAATAGCTGACATGAAGATAGAAGTCAAATTCATGGGAACTGATGAGATGACAGCGGATATCTTGACGAAAGTTACCTTGAGACCAAAGCACGAATACTTTACAAATAAAATGGGTTTGCAGTTAAGAGCGGATGATGATAAAAAATGCTAAACCAATCTAAACCACCCATCACTAATGACAGAATTGTTATGAATTGTAAAAGACAAATACACCTAATTGCTTTATACCTTTTGCATTATGTCATTACCATTTCGTTTCGTCAATCTCTTCACTTCGTTCCATAAACCACACTGAATTACTATTTGTAATAGAGTCTTTTTTCATTTATTTAATTAAAGTCCATAAGTTTGGAAATTATCTTTCAGATTCATCACACGGTATATGTTTTCTTTCAATCTCATGAACGAGGAAACCGAATAATCAATAGCTGAAATAATTTGGAGTGACGGACCTTCATTTAAGTTCAAAAATGGGTTTATAATCAAATTATATTGGAAATATTTTGCAATCTCTCACGGAAAAGGCATTATTGATGAGGCAGAAATATGCGAGGATTGTCTGAAAAGTTTCCGACCCATCTCTTTAACCCGTCTAAATACATAGTACTTAGCGTTTTTCTCTGCAAAATAATTCTTCACGAAGGTGATTGTCTCCTCACGAAAATCTCTGTCCTATGAGCGCAGTTTTTAGATGAGGGAACAAAAAGAAGTCGCTTGGGGCTAGATCTGGTGAATAAGGTGGATGTTGAAGCAGTTCAAACCGTAATTCATAGATTTTCGCCATGGCAACCGCTGAGGTGTGAGATGGCGCATTGTCTTGGTGAAATAGGATTTTCTTTTTCTGCAAATGCGGCCGTTTTTCCGCAATTTCTGCCCTCAGCTTGGCAAGTAATGATGCGTAGTACTCGTATGCTCCTGTAATGGTTTTTCCTTTTTGAAGATAATCGATTAAGATAACTCCTTCACTATGCCAAGTCGCCATCACTTCATCACTTCCCCAGCTGAAAAAACAGTTTTTGCTTTTTTGAAGCCGGCTTGCCCTTTGCAGTCCACTGTTTTGACTGAATTTTTGCTTCGAGCGTATAATGGTGTATCCGAGTTTCATCTACAGTAATTAATCGGCGCCAAAACTCGGATTTATTGCGCCTAAACTGCGCCAACAGAGCGTTGGAAATGTTCATTCGAACACGTTTTCATGTCTAATTCTTCATTTAATATATCACAAGTATGTTCTTTGGACATTTTCATAACCTCTACTATGTCTCTCACTTTAATTCGGCGGTCGTCTAACACTATTTGGTGAACTTTGGCAATGTTATCGTCAGTGGTTGCAGTTTTTGGACGTCCCGAACGTTCATCATATCCCAAGCTCTTACGGCCACGTTTAGATTCAGCTGGCCAAAATTTCACTGTGGTAAATGGTGGTGCAGAGTCCCCATACACAGAGTCCAACTCATTTTTGATTTGCGTAGGGGTATTGTCTTTCAAAAACAAGAATTTAATAACAGCTCGATACTCAATTTTTTCCATTTTCACAAAACACACCCACATCGACTCACTCAAACGACTGTCAACTAAAAACTGCACGTCCAAAATGACTGAAACTTCTGTAAGTAACTGGCAAAAGATGCACAACTGGCATTAAACAGCTTTTATTGACGAGTGCCGCTATCTTTACGTTGCGTTTTCAGACAACCCTCGTATTTGTCCAATCTACTAAAGGCTTTTCCGAAATAGCATTGAAATTAGTGACGAAAACTCGCGTCATATATGTTCTTCCGAAATAATAACTACTGTAGCACCGTGGGGCAATGTTAAAGCGATAAAGGAATATCTAACATCCACTTTTTTGAAACAGATCACAGTCTGTAAAATGCAAGAAATACTGCACATCCGAGGAGAAAATTGTAATTTCTTATTGACTTTTTTAAATGATTTCATACGTGACGAAATGTGTCTGTACGTGGCAAGACAATAAAAATTTATAAAAACAAACTATCCGCTCTATTTAATTTTTATTTAGTTCAGAATGTAGCTTAGGTGTAGGACCTACAATGATTCTTTAGACATCATAACATCAAGTTTTATAGATTCGGTGAAAAATTATGTCTTCGACGTGGATCTATTTTCTTGGTTGATTTTGACAGTCTGTACGTGACGTTATTTTGTTTTTGTTTTATCTCATAATCAATAAAGTGAGGAGTTAAATTTTTGCTGTTCGTCAAAGGTGAATGATGCCTTTGATAAATACAATATACAGGAATTACTTTAAATGAGGCAATCTGAAAATATGTTGATAATAAAGTCAAAATTTGAGTACGATTTTTCTGGACGTGACCGTATATTAAGTGTGTAAATAAATAAGAAAGAACTATTGAAAAAATTCGCAGCAAATTCAATACTCAATTTGAATACTCACGTACCAACAAGAACGAGAACATTGCGTTCGGAAGAGAATTTTGGGGCTGAGTTGAGGAGGATCCCAATTTAGCGATTCGTTGTCGTTCGCAGCACCTTGACTTTGTCCATCCACTATCTGGAAACTTCCACCCAAAGACCTTGATCTCAAGACTTATAATATCCAATTGGTGCAAGAGCTATTTATTGGGTCGAATGTACAGCGATTGTGCTTTAAGTCGACTGGAAGTTGACTCAGATTCTTATCCTAAAATTTTGTTCAGTGATGGGGCTGATTTTTGGTGAAACTGGCTACGAAAAGAAGCAGAATTGTTATATTTGGAGCGAATGCTATCCCCCTATCATCAAATTTAATGGCATCCAGAAAAATATACGATTTGGTTCGGATTGAAATCCAGTGGTATCATCTGTCCTTGTTTCTTCAAAAATGAGTCCGGGCCACAAGCTACTGTCAATAGATACCAGAAGAATGCGAAGGTTAACGATTATTTGTTCTCAAATTTGTTCTCAATGTGGAAGAACTGTGATCGCAATAGGATGCTGCCCCAATTCATACCTTATAAACATATCGCTTTATTGAAAACATGATTTGGGAACAGAGTCATTTCAAGAATTGGCCACCAAGATCATGTGATTTGACGACATTAGATTATTTCCCTTGACAGAAAGTTGCCATGGATTTACTAAAATTTTAAATAAATGGTATGCTGTAGTAATAGACTGTATTTCGCGACATTTTGTGGTCAAAGAGTTGGGATGGATGCGAATGGGAGACTTCGTACAAGTATGTACTCGTAAAACGACTTTTAGTCGCCACAGTATATCCAATTTATTCACATCATGCGCAACACAGTTTCTGAGTGACAAGGCTGATGATGCAAATACAGGGGAAAAAGAAACAATATTAGAGGAGATGAGCAACTACCATCGGACACAGTAGCCAGTACCCAGTTTCGCGTGCACGGAAGAATATCATATGACGCTTTAGTATCCAGATAGGGAAAACGAATATGTCATTCATAAGGTACATACGAGTATTTCTGAAAATGTTCATATACTCGTGTGTTACAAAATTTGTACTAAAAATGGAAAATGGAATTATCGTTGTAAATAATGTTAAAGAAACCAAATGGCAGCTCTCCACCTTGCCCAAAAACTCACTTGACATCAGATGTGTTAGTTAAGTAGTTACCGACCCTGATGGAGCAGCTAGCGTTCTCCGTCGTCATTCTGCACATACGGAGGGATGCCAAAACCAGACATGGATCATTATAGCTCGTCTCTATAAATGCTGTCCCATCTGCATTTAAAATCGGTGACAAGATGGTGGGTTTCGGTTTAGACTTCTTGAGTTTTTTCCAGGATCTGCCGGTGTGTGAAAATCTGGTTGATTATGGACATTCCTGGCCCGAAACCGCGCTGATAGGAACTATTTAAATTATTCGCGATGGGTTTCAGACGTTTACACAATATGGCAGATAAATCTTTTACTCAATGATGAGGATGCTTTCAGTTGAAGAAGTCTTCTTTTTTTTGATTGAGCGAACGACGAACACTGGCGGATTTTAACAAAAACATGGCCAAAACAATAAACAAATATCAATGTTATTGCTTTTTTTTTGCATGCCAAATTGTTTACATGTAATATGAGTACATGATCTGAGTTATCCCGCAAATTTTTTTATAACCGTTCAGTCAGACGATGTGACTAAAGTGGGAACTTTTTTTTAAGCCGCAGTACAAGATTTTGCTTGTAACAGAATGTTAGTTTTCTTTAAATTTTTTTCATTCACTGTGTGCAGTTTTACTTATTAAACAATATTAAATCTGTTGCTAGTGGTAAATTTAATGTTGAAAATAGAAAGCAGGGAAACAATTTTTATTTTATGTTGATTTAAAATATGTTCAAAATGCGCCATTTTTGGACTAAAAAAAAACACTTAAATTTTTATGTAATAAATGAAAAGTTATTGTTTCTTTTGAAATCCTGCTCTAACCTTAATATCCCCTTTATAAGCTAAAATCATAAAAAGCTGCGATATTTTCCGATGTTGAAAGATATATGTAGTAGAACAAATCTGTTGAAAACCCTAAAAATTAGAGGTCGCCTCAATAAATATTTGTCGTTGCTCTTTTTGTTGGTACTGGCTCACAATCAAATTTTATTAATCTATCAGGAAATCAGCTGAGTGAATTTTTGAGGAGGAAGAAAAAATTTATTTTTTGTCAGAAAAAATTAAAAAACACATTGATGCCACAGAGGAAAGTAAGAAAATTTTCACTAAGTTTGTATCTGAATATAAAATTCGATGGTTAGCCTCCTCCAGAAATCACCTAGCTTTTAAAAATAAAAACAAAACCTAGTTGGAGCTCTAAATATCGTTTCCACGCCGAGCCCACGGATTAGTTGGACGGCCACAAACTGATTTTGTCGAGCTAAGTGAAATATCCAAAAGGAGAAAAACGGAAGGTTTGCTTTCTGAATTTGAGCCCGAAGAATTATGTTAGGCTTCTCATATGCAACTTCGGCAACAAGGGAAACAAGATCCTTCTACCATAATGAAAAATATAGTTTTTTCAACTCCGACACCCGCAGAAAAGTACCAAAAAGTTTATGAAAAATTGGGCAGCAATATTATTCCATATACCGCAGTTGAAGCTTTGTCAATATTTGTTGAGGCCAAATTGACAAAGTTTCAATATAATAATTAAGGATGTGGCCAAAACACATAAGACCAATTTATGTCCTAGCTATGAAGCGATTACCGAAAGGAAAAAAAAGTGTTATCCTGAAAATTTGAGCATAACCGAGTAAGTTGCAGAATCGCCACTTCAAAATTTACTCGATCATACTGCAAAAGGTTTTTTTAAAGCTATCGAAGAGGTTACTGAAAGTTGATATTGTAATGGAATGTGGAACCTTCATCTTATCTCCAACGTCTATCAGACCCAAATATTTCAGATGCCAATATTTTTTTAACATCTTTTGTACCTGTTCAGCTTATAGCTGGTAGTTCATGCTCAGACAAGAAAATAATTTTTTGGCAAAATCCTCGTCCATCTTCTTCAATATTTTGCAGCCTCATCCGAATTCAATTTGTTAACGAAATGACACTCAAGAGGGTGTGACTACTTATAAAATGCCGTACCAAGTGTTCAGTTTTTCGGAAAATTGGATAGAGAGAGAGATGTTCGGGCTCAGTGATTATTTCGCTTAATGGGTTCCATCCAACATTAAATTTGGAGACTAAATTATTATTGTAAATGGGCTTGATGTTGTATTTAGGCACCCATTCATCTCACTAGACATTAGTTGCCTGAAAAAAATCCTTCCGGCACGTTTGGTATTGAACCCTGAACCATCCGATTGGGTAACCAATACACTACCCTTTGAGCCACGGCTAACCCGTGTACGAGAAATTGAATATGTTGAAAGTTAACTATCTTCATTGCGTGAGACCTGTATAAACCTCTCAAATAGAAGTGTTTCTGTTAAGGATATCAATCACCGAAACACAAAGGTTTTATTTATGCGAACTAACTGCAAAAGATTTTAACAAAATGAGTACAGTTCTTACCAAACGTTCAAAATACTCGTAAATCAATGAGGTTCGGACTATCCCCATTAATGTAAAAATTATTGCGTTGATACAGCAAACAAGTTTGTGCAACTGTATCCGTAGTATAATATGCCAACAACAGTGAACAAATCACGCCCCAAAAATTCTCCATTCCCTTTGGTCCTTTTGTTGTCTGTTTTCCCCCTCTGCCCTCCTGCCCTGTTTTTTTTCCACCGTCGTTCTTTTCTTCCCGTCATGCTCTGGAAGCCTGTTGGGATTTACTGGATTCTTTGGATCCAGTTCGCTTTCTTTGTCTACTGCTCCAGATATGACCATATAGGCACCCCGGCCTATAGATTCTAACAGATGGACCGTCTGCTTTCCTTGATGCCCTAAGATGTCGGCACCCCCAGCCGAGAGACCACTCTAAATTCTATACTGTTTGGTTCAATGGATAAAGACTTGTAAAACCTCCAAAACCCCGAAGTTCGAAAATAATTTTGAAAGAAAGCTCACGATACCCCACGATCCGCTCCCCTTATTCTTATCTGCAAGGGGACTTACGGGCCGTTTAAAATAATTCATCGGAAAAATTTGAGCTCCCTTAAACTGTCACCCGAAAGTGTCCCGGGTCCGAGGGTATAATATGGACCCAAGCAGCCACTCGATAAACAAAAAGCACATGACGAACACGAAAAAACATTGACTAATGTGATTGGGTGGTTCCTCAGGGAGGCAGTCAGAGCTGTGGAAGTAAGTCCCTTTGCTCCGGCCGCTGAATTAGTGGAACCGCGTATGCATGTGTGTGGAAGTGAGAGGCAACTAACCGAAATGCGCGGGTAGTTCAATTAATAACTAGAGAGAGAAAAAAAAAGGAAAAAAATCCCGACGACAAAAAAAAAAATTAAATTCAGGAAGACAATGGAAAACATACCAACGACACCAAAAGAGAAATTACACAACGAACGAACAAAAAGAAAACCAAACAAACGAATATCTACGAAGAAGAAACCCTCAGAAGACATCATCCCGGGCCATACCCAACATCCTGGACAAAGAAAAAAAAAACGAGACAGGAAAATTAACCCCCAAAGGCGACCAATAAGACTACGATACCCTCAGTGACTGTGGCGGAAAGTATCCACCCCCTCGCCAATCCCGACGCGACATCCAGACAGCAGCGGCCCCAAGTAGGAAGGAAAAAAGAAAAGCGAGATAAGTACCCTTTTTTTTCTTTTTTTATATTTTCGTGATCCCACCCTAGTCGTTGGGATGGAGCTGTGATTCCCGTGATCCCTTAAATTTCCTTCCCGTTTGCTGAGTAAACTCCGTAACCCTGTAGTGGTTATTTTTCTTTAAAAACGTTCACGGCGAATAGCAGTTGATCGTACGAAATAGTGAGCCTTCCGCTGGCCGTTAAATTAAGTGTGCTGTTTTAATAAAATTTTAAGCTGAGCACTCTTTTGGTGCTACATCAATTAGCGCCACTTTGTTCTTTTCTTACACTTGCACGGCCTTTGTCATCCCTCTTTAAAAAAAAATAAATAAATATATGTAGTACATAAATCCATTCAAATTAAAATTCCCACTAGGGGAAAATTGATCTCTTCTGTTTTGATCCTGTTTTCCCAATGTTGCATAGAAATTGGGTGGCGTCCACTGTTCATATTGTTTATAGTCGGTTTATTTCCCTCTTATTTTGTTAAATTGTTTTTTATTTCAACTTCAATTGATGGTTTCTTTTAAATTATTTTTAAAAAATATTGTACATCTAAGCATCATTAAAAAATTTTTTTTGTTTATAATTTCATAATCTGCATTAATTAAGTATAAAACATAAAACATAATTTTGGCCATGCTTTTGGGAAAACCCGCCAGTGTACGACGCTGAGACTCGATTCACCAAGCAATCACTCTTCCGACTAGATTTGAGAAACTAGTTGGCGTACGCTGTCTGCAAAGTCATTTCCTGTAGCTTTGAATACCTTGGCCGGTAAATCGTCAGGTCCAGCGACCTTGTTGGATTTAAGTGCAGATATTGCTATCCTTACTTCGCTTTGGTGTAATAAGAAGTATCGGCTATCGTCGTCTAAGTTGAATGGTCAGTTCTGCCTAATGCCGAATGTTGGGCTTCGTCACCGTTATGTACTACAGGTTTCTGTATGAGTCTTGTTGCCTTGGCAAATTATCCTTACCTTTTGGTAAAATTTCCGCATATTGTTTCTGGAGCTCTTTATTCTTCTTCTGGAGAAACAGCGAGCGACTCTCGTGCTTTGTACCTAACACCTTGATCAAAAAGTTCCCGAACCACAACCACCGTGTGGCGCTCCCGTTGTTCCGATTTGAGTCCTGTTTTTTTTTGTTTGTTTTTCAATAACCGCAAATTAACCATCAGAGAGATAGCGGAGGACTTGAACATTGCCTATGAATCCGTTCAAGACATTTTGGTTAATGATTTGGGCTTCCGTCGTGTAGCTGCAAAGTTGGTGCCAGAAGACCTCAATTTCATGCAAAAAAGAAACCGTGTTGACGTTGCAAAAGAGATGATTTTCAAGGCTGAATCCGATCCCACATTCATCAAAAGGATCAATACTGGAGACGAAACGTGGGTTTATGAGTACGACACGCAATCTAGACATCAGGCAAGTGAATGGCGTTCACCAAATGAGCTAAGACCAACAAAATCACTTCGTTTTCAGTCAAGAAAGAAGGCAATGCTCACGGTTTTCATGGATTACAACGGTGTAGTGCATCATGAATTTTTGCCAGTTTGCCCGAAGGCCAGATAGTAAACAAAGAGTACGAGTATTATTTGGGCGTTATGAGACGTTTGCGTGAGGCAATTCGCCGAAGGAGACCAGAATTGTGGGCAGAAAACTCGTGGATTTTGCACCAGGATAACGCACCGTCGCACAGTGCCACCTTGGACCTTATTTTTAAAAGTTTCTCATTGTCCGCCTAAAGGGTGATTGCGTCAGAAAAATAAATTAATTATTATACTCAACCGTGTTCTACAAAATAAAAACTTAAAGCTAGGTTCCAGAATTCGTCTGAAATGAAATCGAAATCGAATGTGGAAATCGAGTGAATTCGATTTTAGTGTTCCACATTTCGACCGATTTCATAATATCGAACATTTTTCGAAATCACTTCCTGTGAAATTAAAAACAACTGATATCTATCATTTGAGACGTTGCACAAATATTTTCATTTTGGTAAATTGTTTCTCATTTTCGCGATTTATTCAATAATGAGTGCTGTGTTAATTGCTGTGGTGTTGCGAATTGAAAAAGAAAAGTATGCTGAAAAAATTAAAAGGCGTTCGCTGAGAGGCTTTTCAAATCCGTTCTAAATTGCAGATGCTGCATACGTATTTACAATTATTGCAAACGAAAGTTCAATTTTCTTACTTATTTGTTGTTCCATATAACATAGATTCATATCATGTTACCGACTAAATGAATGTGCTTTCGTAATGGTGCTGCAAACTACTAGTCTACATCTTATACAATCTTCGATTCCTTGCACGTTGCAGCTAGCTGCAACTCTGCGTTTCCTTGTTGAAGGAAATTTTCAAAGATCAATTGGAGAAGATGATGATGTTGCTTTTGGGCGAATCACAGTATCGAAGATTTTGACACAAGTTCTTAGAATTTTGGGCAAAAAAATGTTGCCTAACATGGATTCAACTTTCTATGGCGGATGAAGAACGAAGCAAATCGAAACGACATTTCTTGGACAAGTTCCAAATTCCCGGCGTCACAGGATGCGTCGACAGTACACATATTAGAATATCGCAGCCTCATCAAGATCCTACGTTATTCTATAACAGGAAAGGACACTTCTCAGTAATGATTTTAAGTTAGTTTCAAAAATATTATCTTTTTCAAACAAAGTATGGTACATATTGCAATTTACTTAGATATGCGATTACAACATGGTAATAAAAGCTGTCTATTCGAGTCGTCCAGGATCAGGCCATGATGCCCTTATCTGGAGCATGAGCTAGGCTCGAAACTATATTCAAAGAAGATATACAAGTGGTGAGCGTTCGTCCTGGCTTTTGGGAGATGCTGGCTATGCAACAGAGCCTTTCTTTCTGCCGCCCTATAGAGATTCCGCAGCAGGAATCTTACAGCACGCATTCAACCGGAAACATTCCTCCACTCGGAACATAGTTGAAAGAACAATGGGCATTTGGAAAAACAGTTTCAGGTGCTTGACCCGTTCTCTTAAATATCAGCCAAGCAAAGTGATATAAACTATTAATGTTTGTTGCGCGTTGCGCATTTGCAGACATTTTAAACTACAAAATGAAGAAGATGAAAGTTTTGCGGTAGGGAATGAGACGAATGAAATTGAAGTAGACAACGAAATTACAGAAGAATCTGCAAATTTTATGAAGCCAATCAAATAAGAAACCATATTGCGAATGGTATACTTTTTAACTAAAAAATGTATAAAAAGGAACAAAAAACATTTACTTCAGTAATTATGTTTTATAAAAACTTAATAACTATTTTAAATAAAAAAAAATTAAGAAAAAAAGGAACACGAAAATTATCACTGTCAGTTCTTAAAAATGCAAGTCTTCTGGTCTTTACATTTAGCTTATATAAATGTCGAGCTCCATTTCTTATTATAATTTCATTTTTTTTAATTGAATTTCTTCTTGATGATATTTCTCTGTTTCGAAATTGTGCCTCTGTGTTTCCTTAGTTTTTGCTTCCAAAATACTTCGCACGTTTTCCACAGATTTTTGGAGTTTTCTTATAGTACGTTCGAGATCTTTTGCTACACGAGCGTGTTTATTTAAAGCCGCCAAAATGCCCTCCATTGTTTCTCCAACTTTTTCGATTGCTTGTGAGCTAATTTCTTTCTTATGTAAGCCTTCAAATCCCTCCAAACCTTCGGAAAAACAAAATTTCAATTCTCATGAAAATTTATTAATTTGTTATTTATTTACCTTCTTCCACCCAGACACGTCCTTTTGGAGTGGACCATGGCTATTGAGATCATTTTTTAGCTCGTTCCATATTTTGAGTGAAAACGAAATGTAGAACCTGGTTGTTAGACACGGCTAATTGTACCATTGCGGTACTACACCAAATACAGGCCAATAAAATGGAAAAATGTTGATTTAAGTGAATACGCAACACGACAACCTACCTGACAAACACTGGAGAGTGATATAGAGGTCCATAAAAAATGATACTTTGCACCTAGTCATGACAGTCCAGAAGCGTCCAGAAAGAAGTTGCAAACTTTAGCTTTGCATGGATGAATGCGGCATATCATTAAACACAATAACAAGTCAATGACTGGATCTCACAACCTCCGTATGACGAATGCGCTGCCAACCCCATGGCATACTTCTGTGGCAACAGTACACCTCCCCGACCTGCATCCGAGGTATAAACGCACATTCTTACTTCCACCGAGACGGTATACAAGTGCCACCAATTCAAGTACAGGACCTTGTGGAGTACTATCATCAAAACAAAATGAACCTACTCATTGGAATTGATACAAAAACGCATAATTTGAAATGAGTAGCAGCAATACGGATGGATCTTAGATGACGCACGCAAGTGGAAAGGCACCTAAGCAAACTTCATGTGCTCCACTGTAGGCAGCTGGCAGAACAACGCGGTATCTGCAGAGGCATGTGAACTGAGGCCCTAATCCGCCGGGGACTGCAGAGCCATCTTAGTAAGTAAGAAAACGAATAAGATAAGACGTTGTTCGAATATTTGTTTCAGCAAAAGTCTTGTTTTTATCAGTAGAGGCAACAAACCGGCTTATAAGAATTCCTAAGAGATGCTTAACCTTACGACCTCCGCTTCCTTTATACAAAAATGTATATTAGATGGCAACAGACAAATCCCTGATTCTCTTCCAAGTGACCGACCTGGATCGTCACCGAAAAAAACATCTTCAGTAATAAACCTCAAACAACTAGCGGCATTAATGAAGCAACATAGCAACTAGAGAATATATTGGTTCTATAACTTAATTCGTGCGGTTTGCTAAGAGATGGCGTAACTTCTATTATTCCATTGTTATTAATTCCATTGAAACATGCGTTGGAAAGCTACTGTCATTGTACGTCATTTCAGTATATGTCATTCATATGAACGTAAACAACAAAAAATTTTTTTCACTCAAATATGTAGAACTTTGTGCCTGAAAAAGTGTTTTTGCGGGGAGTTCTTCTTCATTATTTTAATATGAAGAAAACTGCTGCCGAAAGTCATCGTATTTTGGTGGAAGTTTATGGTGAACATGCGCTAGCTGAGCGAACGTGCCAAAAGTGGTTTTCACGATTTAAAAGTGGTGATTTTGGCTTGGAAGACGATGAACGTCCTGGGCAGCCAAAAAGGTTTGAAGATGAAGAACTGGAAGCATCACTCTATAAAGGTTGTTTCCAAACACAAGAAGAGCTCGCAGAATCTTTGGGTGTCACTCAAGCAGCCAAACGTTTAAAAGCAGCTGGATATATTCAAAAGCAAAGAAATTGGGTTCCACATGAACTGAAGCTGAGAGACGTCGAAAGGCGGTTTTGCATGTCCGAAATGCTGCTGGAACGCCACAAAAGGAAGTCATTTTTGCATCGGATTGATACTGGTGATGAAAAATGGATCCATTACGACAACCCCAAGCACAAAAAATCATATGTGAAACCCGGCCAACCAGACAAATCAACGGCAAAGCCGAATATCCATGGCGCTAAGGTAATGCTCTGTATTTGGTGGGATCAAATGGGTGTGCTGTATTATGAGCTGCTAAAACCGGGTGAAATCATCAATGGACAACGTTACCGAACACAATTAATCCGTTTGAAGAGAGCAGTGGCCGAAAAACACCCGGAATATGCGACCAGACACGAGGCAATAATTTTCCATCATGACAACGCTCGGCCCCACGTTGCTATTCCGGTTAAGAACTATTTGGAAAACAGTGGATGGGAAGTCTTACCCCACCCGCCTTATAGCCCAGACCTTACCCCTTCCGACTAAAATATGTTTCGGTCGATGCAGAACGCCCTCACTGAAATACGGTTCACATCAGAGCAGAATATCAAAAATGGGCTTGATTCATTCTTGGCTGCCAAGCCGGCGCAGTTCTTTTGGGATGGGATCCACAAATTGCCAGAGAGATGGGGAAAAGTCATAGCTTCAGATGGGCAATACTTTGAATAATACTATTGTACATGTTTTTCTTAAATAAACGTTCAAATTTTGAAAAAAAAAAATGCACGAAATAAATTATAGGCCCAATACTAGTCTCGTCCTTCGAAAATGAGTGTGAAAGCGATGCGTAGAATTAACAACGGGAAAATCCTATGAATAAGGAAATTGCGCTGAATGTGAATTCACGCTAACGAAATCAAACTTTGATTCAGTAAAAAAAAGGTGCGGAAATATTGATACAACTTGCCCCCTCTCTAAAGAACATCCCAATGGATGCAAATATGAATTCCCTATAAAGGCAGATATTGTAATTACTTCATCGCCGACATAAAGGAAAAACCCTGAAGACTCCCGTAATGTTTCAAGTCAGAATATTTTAAGAATTTTTGAAACAAGCCACGGCATTTCAATCAATACGTATATCATAAAGGCCGAGTGCCCTAAACTATTTGTCAAGCCAAAAAGAGACTTTTCAGACAACAAGACAACTCTCCGGCATTGACAGAGCCTCAGAAAGTTTGGCCATGCTTCAATCGCCATCAGTCTTCTCTCGCAGAAGCAACGTACCGTTGTGCTTATGGACCAACAGCGATCACTATCCGTCATGTTACGGATCAAGTTTCTACCAAATATGGTATACTCTACATAAAGCAAGGCCAAGAAGTTGTTAACGAAGAGCGAATACAAAAGAAACTGCAGCTACTGTGAGTGTGACCGAAGGTCCTGAAATATTAAGTCGGCGTCAATCGCAGCAGCTTGGTCTTGGTGTATCCATTGGTTTGCCCACTGGTGCAGGAACTAAAGCCACGACATCATGGCTTGTAACAGGAGTTCACGGATTGGGCTTTTGAGCAACTTGCTGTCTTCTGTTATTTTTGTCGAAAATTGTTCTCAGTGACGGAGTTTGTGAACAAACAAAATCCTGGAGTGGGGTCATGACAATCAATTATACAAGGTGGCAAAAGTTGTCAGCCGATGTTCTTTTTTTTATGAGTGAAAACTATGCTTTTGATTATATTTATTTAATATCCTCAAATATGGGCTAAATGGCCGCCGCCAGAATTGATGATATTCTGGCATGATTAGTGGCATTTTCCATCACTCTAGTCAGAACGTCCGGCGATAGGTCCTCGCATTCTTGGCGGATATTCTCTTTGAGGACTTCAAGAGTCTGAGGCTTGTTGACATAGACTCATGACTTCAAGAAACCCCACAAGAAGAAGTCTGGAACGGTTCAATCAGGCGATCTTGCCGGACAGTGCTAATCGCCAAAACGAGTGATTAGGCGACCCGAAAATGCAGACCTCAGAATTTCTGTTGTGGCTTGTGCAGTATGCGCCATTGCTCCATCCTCTTGGAACCACATGTTCTTCAGTCCCAATTCATCCAATTGAGGACGAAAAAGTCATTAAGCATGGCTCTATAGCCCTCGCCTTCCACAGTAGACGTTTGGTCCGAGTTTTCGAAAAAATTAGGCCCGATGACGCCTTCAGCGTAAAGAATACACCATGTATTAACTTTGAGCATGTTTAATGGCTCTTCGTGCGTTATACGCGGATTTTCAGTGTCCCAGGAGAGATCCGCAGAAATGGAAATTGCCTCATCGCTCTTGATGATTTTCGATGAAAAGTTGTCTTCCTAGTGGTCGAGATTCAGGATGGCTTGAGGGTCTTACAGTCTTTCACCAAAATTCTCTCTAAAGACCGCCGATTGATACCTAATTGCGTGGTACATCGTCTGTTCGATACTCTGGGGTCCACTGCGACATCTCCAACCACAGCTGTGATATTGTCAGTAGAACAGCTGCTCCGGTGACGGCTAAACCTGGCAGCATCTTGTGTTGTCCCATACTGTTCAACGCTAGCGGCTAAACGTCGTAACGTTTGCCCAGTTGGTGTCGGACGGCCGGAAAGTCTGCGTCGAAATTCATTCTGCGCCAACACTACCGACGAATTATTCCGCAAAGAAATCGTAACAATTATTCCACTTTCTTTAGGAGTATAGCAATTTATGTCTTATTGACGTGTATTTTGCATCTGTTTACTTTACAAATGTTAAAATTGAATTGACATACCGCGCATGAAATCATTAACGTAATGAGGACTTGACTCAGCGTTTTATTATGAAATGGACCAATGAATTGGTCATTGAGTTCATTCGATTTGATGCTATTTGATTACTTCTTGTGGAGATATGTAAAATCTAAGGTGCGTGCTGATAAACTGAACGCTATTCGTGCATTGGAAGTCAATATTCAGCGTAGATGCGCTTTTTTGCATGGTAACAGAGCACTCAGACAAGGAACTAGTTCATTGTACTCCTAGTACGAGTATGTTCCTGTTATGGAAATTAAAAATATAAGTGCCTACAGCGCTGAGTATGCCGTGCTTAAATGCTAAGCAAAGACGTAGTACCCCTTTATGACACTAGTAAGTTGTCTACAGTCTTCCCTACTGAGATACAGCAGCAAAATCACAGACTCCTTAGAGACTTCAGGAAGCATAGGTTTTGTCTGAGGGCAATCTGAAGAGTTGTGCCAACTCCAGTTATCCTCATAGAAAATTCAACCGCCAAAGGAACCCGTAATCGAGTACGCAGCCAATCCTACCTCAAGTTTGAGTACTGCTTTGCTTAGCAGGCTTATAGGCGACTTCCCGTGATAACATTTTGACCTGAGCAAGACTAAGTCCTACATTTTCGGACTAGCTTGGAAGTCCAGAGAAGATTCAGCAAGGCTTTAAGCTGTCGCTATTGACGCAGATACTCCGCCCCCTTCACCAGTTCTTTAGGACATGCGATTAGATCATCCCTATTAGAATTGAAAATATTTCCCCTTAAGAGACAAACGTTAGCGAGGAGTAATAGCCAACGTTATCGTCCTCTAGAAAGGCATTAGCCCTGCATCCTAAATCGAATTTGAACCCATCTGCGAAGAACGAACTACATTATTTTTTTGGCTCAGATTCTGACCGAATTCTGGAATAGAGTAAGCCGATTTCGTATTTTTACAGTGACACAAAATCTGTAGTCGTTGTACATCGGTCATCGAAATTCCAGCGCGTGTTGTACCAAAAAGTTCGAGGTCAGATTGATTGGCCTGAAGAGCTTGACGACTGTGGTGTTATCTTTTCGGATTTTCGGTAAAAAGGCTAGTTTCACCCAGACTATCTCTGAAGATTCGTCTCAAGGTCAGCGTCAGACGACATGGAGACATAATCATCAGCTACAGCGTGTTGTGTTGCTCAGCTTATTTGCATCTTTGCATCAGCCTTTGCGTAAATATCGGATAGTGTTCTCACATAGGGTGCCCACAATTCAATGAGTTCGGCTATTACCTTTGGTCTTAGTCTTAGTCTTAGTTTCCAGAGCAACGGGATTTTCGGCACAAACTTGTTTAGCCATTCAAGGGTTTGCTTCATGGAGCACTTCACTCTATGAGTTCCGTTTCCCGTGCAACATCTCTCTACTCGAATGAAAACATTCTCAGCATTCAATGGTTGGACATCCATCAAAAACAGCACTCTGACTAAGTATTGTACTTGCTATTTTGATGAAGTTTAATATTAACAGGTTGAACTCTCTCCATATTTTCAGTTCAATCTGTCGAACGAATCGCAGAAACATCGCAGGTCCGGTGATCCCTAGGTCAGCTGCTAAATCGGGCTGTTGCTTTAATTTGTTAATTAGAGCGCGATAGAGAACACCACGGGTGGACTGCAACTCTGCGAGTACTATATGGATTACACTCCAATAAAAAACTTTTTAATCGTTAAGATGTCTCACCTGTGTTTTTTCCAGAATCTTAGGATCACTGACTCTCAAGTCCTCCTGCCACGACAAGCCATCTAAAGAAAGGAAGGCTGGATACCCATTCATAATTTAAAAAACTCTCCGAAAGCCCAAAATTGTCGTTCGGAAAATGACCATCACAATGGGTCCACACAGACCGAAGTATGATTAGGTGTGGAATGCCGAGTCCATCCAGATTACTCATCAAACCGCTAACCTAGCCTAACCTAACCTAACCTAACCGTTTTTGTTTTATAGAAAGACGTCCAAGAAGTGCGTTGAATCTTGTAATGGACAGAATTATTTTTATTATTTTACCAGTTCGGTTTACATTGAAGAACTACCCATCTAATTCTGCTGAGTATCTGCACCGCTGTGAACGAGCAACTGCACTGTACTCACTGATATTACCTGGGCTGGGCCACGCTCAAAATTTATTCCCTAGGGCTAACCTCCGGGCAATTGGGATGTGGTCGCGTCTGCATTTAAACAGGCACTTTCTGAAACAGCCACGCCCTGTCAAAAACTTTGTTTCGATCTTCAATCGATGTGTACACTGGTCACTGATACAAGGCGATGTATCCATATTCATTTTAAGGAATAGTTTCGTTGTATTTTCTTTTTTCGCCTTTTATCATTAAAAGCATTGAAGTTACGGTGAGTATAGCATCATGCGAAATAATTCGAGATGCACTGGCGATTGTTAGTGTGCGGTAAGACGGTGTACGGACTCCCAACATATAAGGTTTAGCCCTTGCTGCATTTGAACATATTTCCACTGCATACATAAGTATAAAACTTGCAGCTCCAGCAAAAAGGAGTTTTACTCATCAGCTTTCTACAATAAGAGCACTTTTCGATGATTTTTCGAATATCTGCTACAGTTGTAAGCTAGGAAACGAGCGAAAAATGGCGCAAATTCGTCGTTGAGTCTGCTTATTTCCAGCAAGATGGGGCTTATCGTAATCATGTCCTTCATACTATCGGTTGACCTGGCTGTCAACAATGTTAGCTCTTAGCCAACTTTTGTTACGAGAGTAAGATAGCAAGTAATCGACTTAACTTTATCCAATAGATACGCTAAGGAGATTACGGGCTGCATAGTACTATCCGAGATCTCCATGTCAGACCATAGATATATCGAATTCAGGCCCGGATACGAGGTCTCGACCTTGCTGCAGAGGAGGAATCCGCTCAAAACCAACTGCGCATAATTTAAGGAGGAACTCGACAAGTATAATAATGCTCCCCCTAAGCGGCTAAGGCGCTGTCGGCCTTCTGACAGTGCAGAGGAGGTATCGGCAAGACATGGGGCCTGTCACGGATAAAGGTCCTTTGAATCTATACGGCTTTGATAAGGCCAATTATATCCTTTGCGTCAGTTATCTGGTGGAATAAGCTCTCGCGAAAATATTTGATTGCTGCTTTGACCAGACTTTACCAGGGGGCTTTCCCCCGCACTCCTGGCTCCGCTCTAGGCGCATTAATGAATTTCCTTCGCTTTGATATTCATATCAAGGGTTGCACTCTCAAAGCCATCTTCCGTTTAAAAAGAAGTGGCCTTTGGTACAACAAGCACTGGAGCTTTGATAACCTTGCGCGTCGGCTGTTGTAAGGCTCTAGTCCTATGGATATGCCGTCTGATGCAATGACATCAGAACTGCTGTTGCGGAAAGAATACGAAACCGACTTTCCCTGTGCCCGGGACTGGTTTCGGTCAGGATCTGAGCCAGGAAGGGAATGTAGTCGAGTTTTCACTGACGGCTTCAACATCAATATAGAATGTGGTGCTGGTCTCTTTCTGGAGGACGACAACGTTAGAGCTCACTTCACGTTAGAAAAGCTCGCATCTGTCTTTCAAGCGGAGATTTACGCAATCCTGATGGCAGCCAACTATATTGCCTATAACCGGTGGAGGTGGCGAAGCATTTGCATCTGTAGAGGCAGCTAAGTTGCGCTTAGAGCCTTGCTAAACCCTCTTACGACTTCCAAGTTCAAGAATGAAAGAGATCACTGAACGCCTAAATTCAGTGACCCTTGTCTGGGTCCCAGGTCACATTGGGATAACGTCAAATGAAATCGCCGATCAACTTACCAAACAGGGTGCAGAGGAAAGTTTTTCAGGACCCGGACCTAAGTTGGGTCTGCCTGCTCCCTCGGTGAAGGCTTCCATTGGCAATTGGGTCTCATATGAGCGCAACTGCAGATGACATAGCTCCCCGGGATGCAGGCAGACCAAACGAATTCTTTCCGAAGTCTATAGGAAGTCAGCGACCAACATCCTGCGAAGCTTACTGTGAAAGTGATGATAACACCGCGGAGCACTATCTTTGTGGATGTCCGGCTAACGCTCGCAACAGGCTGCAGGTACTCGGCGCTGACGTGGGGGTGCTGTTAATGCATGTACCTTATCACCGAAACTCATCTTTCTTCATAAGACTGAAAGATTCCATTACAATTGTTCCGACAAAAAAAAAACAGTTATCGTTGAACGAATTTTCATACTCATACTAAACAACTCTTCAGTTTTCTGTTGAGCGAGTTTCTAACTGGTGCTAGTTACTCAGCGTTGGAATTATTTCGACAGTACAGAATTGAACTTACTCTAATAATATCCACAGCAAATCCGCAAATCGACGCTTTGCATGGGGTGAAACTTTATCATACATAATATTTCATAGTAAGCGGACGAAAACCAAATTTGGTGGCACAGCACCAATAAGTCAAAGAGAAAGATTCTATTCTTTAAATTCGATAAAGAAGATGTTGCAAGTTCCGCTCCCAATTCGCCAGGGTTATTATAGCGCAGTCTATCTTGGTACCTTTTATCCAGCGCACAGTGGGGCAAAACGGCCCCAAAACTGGAAACAATTCCTATGCTGGATTTAGACAAGTGAAACTTTTTGAAATCATTAGATATCACCTATTAAACTCATTTTCACTTTTAATTTTTTTATTTTTTACGTTTTAATTAAGAACTAAAGTATTTATTTAAGAACACATAAATCGAACAATTTTATTTACAATTGTTTTACATTTTTTCGAACTTATATAAATAAGTATATAAAGACGTAATAAAGAATATATATAGTGCATAATATTGTTTTTCAATTGGTTTCCACGTTTTTACAGCGAAATTAAAAGATTGATTCATCTAATGAAGAATCATCGTCGCTCTCAAATTTGCCATCAGACGCATCACCTTCACCTGCACAAATAATCAAATTAAATACATCTTTGGGAAATGGTTCAATTTTTGTTTTTTGGAAGTTTTCTCAGACTTATAATTAGTGGATCAGATGTCATCAAAATCAAATTAAAAACATCTTGATTAATCCTCTCCCGGGAACATTTTCTGGAGTAGCTTTCGCGATATTTCTTAAAATCTTTATTTCTCGCATCCTGAGCTTCTTCAGATAACTGTCCGATGGGCAGTGACTGAGTGTATGTAACAACTGATGGATAGCGGGTTGTGAGTGAAAATTTTGTTGGTGCACTGATTCATATTGTTTTAATTGCACAACACCTACAGCAATTTGATTCTGTAAACCAAGGTCTGCCTTGCTAAGTATCGTCGGTCTTTACGTTTTTTGTGTTTGTCTTTCTTTATAATAATTCGGGAATTCAGAGTAGATATTGCCAAAATACGCAGGCTAAAAAGTAATCACTTTTCTGCGTACGTCCACGTCTGCAAATACAGACCAGCTGTTTTTGCACTTAGTGAAACACAGGTAGATCCCCGTCCACATCTCTCAGATCACTCTGATCTGATGCTAACTGGCTACGAACTAGTCCCATTATTCTTCTCTCATCGCGGTCTCGTGCGTAGTGATGTAGCTTACCAAACTCCACCACAATGTAGTCCCTGTTCCAATCCGGAATTCAATTTCATGTGGTTAAAGCAAATTATCCACTACTGCCTTATTTACAGAAGCCCCAAACTAGACAGCAACTCGACCCTTAACGATTTTGATGCGCTGTCTAACTCCATTCAAAGAATTGTATCCCTGTATCCTCATACTGAAATCGTGATTACGAGCGATTTCAATATACACAGTTGTGGGTGGCTTCTACATTCTGTACAGACAACACCCGAAGGACGGTGTGTTGAGATCTTCTCTGCGGAAAATAACTTAACCCAGCTTGTAAATGAGCCCACACGAATACCAGACGTTGATAGTCATACCGCCAATACCCTGGACTTGTTTTTAACTTCTCATCCTAACAAGTACTGCGTTGATGTGCTCTCCCCTCTAGGCTCGTCGGACCATTGTGTCATATCAGCTAAATTCTCGTACACCCACTACACAGTTAGAGAAAAGATTCCTAAAATAACCGTATGGCAATACGAGAAAGCCAATTGGAACGGACTTAACAACTTCTTTAGGAATTTTAACTGGTCGTTATGTTTCCTCGATAACGACGTGGATTCCGCTGCTGACATGAGAACAGAAACTATTCTCTTTGGAATGCGATGCCTTATCCCTCATCGGATGAAGAGTATCAAACCAAAAGAAAAGGCATGGTACGACTCGAGCTGTAAAGAGGCTGTCAGGGTTAGAGAATTGTTTTTTCGGTCCTACAAGACCAACCCGACGGAAGAAAACCGAAAAAAGTTCAAACGAGCCAGAAATGACTGCAACCTCGTGAAATTTCTATTCGACCAAAAACTGAGGCAAAAAATATTGCAATGCCCCAAAGGCAGTAAAAATTGTTGGTCATTCGTTAAAAACATTAGAAATTCTGCATCATCCTCCATCCGAACGCTCATTTACAATGACATTAAAGCTGTCAGCTCTTTGGACAAGGCCAATCTGCTTGCTGCACACTTTGCGGCTAGCTCAACACTCCCAGATTGTGCTTTGTCCCCGCCTACACTTGAGTGCGTCGAATCTACAATGGGACGAACCCACTTTCGCACTCGTGTAGTAACAAGAGTACTTAAAAATCTCAATATGCATAAATCCGCTGGTCCAGATGGTGTTCTTCTGAAGAGGTGTTCTTCCACGCTGGCAAAACCACTGCGTAAGCATTTTCATCAATCCTACGTTTTAGGACTCTTTCCGAGCAGATGGAAAACAGCATTTGTCCAGCCCGTCCCTAAAAAAGGCGAATCTTCTCTCTCCTCCTACACACCCATTGCACTTACGTCCCTTCTTTCCAAAGTCATGCAAAAGCTGATAAACCGTCAGCTCGTGAAATATCTCGAAACACGAAAACTTCTCAATGACCGGCAATATGGTTTTCATAGCGACAGGTCCACTGGTGATTTGATGGCATGTCTTACCGAAAAGTGGAACCAAAGCGTACATCAATCTGGTGAAAGCGAGATAGTTGCACTTGATATGGCATTTGACAGAGTTTGGCATCAGGCTCTTTTGTCGAAAATGCGTGCTTTTGGGATCGATGATTCTCTTCTTCAATGGATTAGAAATTACCTTTCGGAACTTTCAATTCAAGTTGTCTGATATTCACAAAATAAATGCTGGTGTGCCCCAGGGCTCCGTTCTGTTTCCGACACTCTTTTTATTTTCATTAATGATCTCTTGTCTCCCACTTCTAATCCAATATATTCCTTTGCTGATGACAGCACTCTCTGCTTTTCATATTCGTTCCCGGACTCACGCCCCTGCTCTAGGGCTGTAGAACAGTAATGGCAGCGTGTGTTAAGCTCATTAAATTCCGATATTAACAGCATTACGAATTGGGGAACTATCAACCGGGTGGAATTTAATGCTTCCAAAACTCAATGCTGTCTGCTGTCATTAAAGCGAAATTCAAATACCCAGCCATTGTCCATGAATGGCACTTGCATCGCCGAAACCGATAAAATTTCCATCCTCGGTATGTGTCAGTGACAACTTACGTTGAAATGGCCACATATTCAATGTCGCCAAAAATGCTCCGAAATGTCTAGGTTTCCTCAAGCGATGTAAGAAATATTTTACCCTCTCTGATTTGGCCACAATATATAAGGCATTCATCCGGCCAAAATTGGAGTACAATGCCCACATCTAGTCAGGTGCTCCTAAAACATCTCTGCACCTGCTAGATAGGATTCAAAACCGTGATTTTATAAGTGCCTGAAGAGAAACTTCAACGGAAAATGAAGATGCTTTGATACCTTCTGCATAACATTCTTTTTTGGCATTTTGAATGACTTTATATGAAGGAAACTTTTCGGGATCTTTGCTTCTGATGACATCGTACTGATATCTCGTTATTTTTGCTTCTACGAGTGTCGAAAGGGCTTCTTCTGATAACATCTTTAGTTTTTGTTTTATTTCCTGTGCTTCATATGCTTTTTTGTATTTATTTGCACTTTTAGGTGAACGCAATACATGTCCTAGAAGTTTAGAGGCCGGTACATGACCTTCGGCTCTCAGGCTTACCTTAGCAGCAAACCCTAATTCCATAGAGGGAAAATCTTTTCGTATATCAGCGGTTTAACATCGTTTTGATCTATCACTACATTCTTCTTCCCTTTTGGACGTCCTCTTTTGTATGGGGTTGTATTGTATTGCCTGAAACCAATTGATGTTTGCAACCACTTTTCGTTAATTTTCTTCAATCGTGCTACTTTGCGATCTGATCTCAATCATTTTTCTTTAAATCTTGAAACAAACTGGGAAAGTGTGTGATTAAATGCAACCATCTTATTCGGAGGACAATTAGTCCCTGCAGGTCCAATTTCAAGAATTCTATTTTCTCCTCCAATGTTGCCAGTCCAGAATCGTTCATAATGTCGAATAACTTCATCCGAGATAAAAATAAATCACTTGAGTTCGAACCTAGAGCAAAATGTGAACATTTAATAAATTCATAAAAAACCAACCAAAAGTGGCATTTTTTTTTTAAATTTATTAAAAAAAAAGGCACAAGTATGCGCAGCCGATCTCTTTTCAATCTATTAAGTAGCCAACAAGTTCAACTATATAGAAATGCAAATATCTTGATGTGGAACGATGTGGAAACCTACTTTAAGATTAAGGTTTTTGAAAAGATATAAAAAATGTTAGTTTCTGGAACACACTTCAATTTTTAATTAAAACAACTAAAAACAGGCACATACATGGTTTACTGCAGATTAGAATATTAAATTACACACCTGGAGCTTTCGATTCCATGTCTTGGCAATGTTCTGTCTTAATTTTTAACAAAACTACAGTATTTTGAAACCAATACTTTTTTTTCACTTTTGCACATCACTTTCGCAATCCTAATAAAACTGTGACTTCAAATGCTTACCAAAGAGTGGGAGAGCATGCAAATGACTTAATTGTGTCATCATTCGATGCACTGACATACTATCTAAAGGAAAACATGCAAAGCATTATCATTTTTCATATTTCATTTATTGAATTGTTTCTAGTTTTGAGGCCGTTTTGCCTCACTGTGCGCTGTAATTTTTTGTAAATTATCCGCTTAAGGATTTTTCCGATCGTGTCAAGCAAACAAATATGACCATAATACGAAGGATCTACGGTAGTGGATGTTTAAAAATGCTGCAGACATTGTAAATTAATATACGAAATGTGTACGTCAATGAGAACTCAAAATCATTTTTATTTGAAATAGTTTTTATTATTTTTTTTGTATGTTTTTCTTTTTCTTGTTAATTTATTTTTGTTTCGAAATATTGTTTTTGTTTTGTTTTGCTTTTGTTATTTGTATTTGTTATTTCATATAACATTTATTTTTTGTTTGTAGTTTTTTATTTTTCAATTTTAATTTTTACAATGAGACTTTGTATTTGTTTCTGCCTTTCATATATAAATCACTGTCAAGAAAATTTTGGTTTCTTAAAACTTATTTATATAATATATTTATATTTAAAACATTATTATTTATTTTTGTTTTATGTTCTCACTTTTAAAATTAACCTAACAATTTTATTTAATTTAATTACATAATTCTCAGTGTTTTTTTGTTTTATGGTTTTATTCAATAGTCAATAGGTAGGTAATTAATTATATCTAAAAATTGTATCTAAATTCATTTTATTTGAGTTTGGTTGGTTTTTATTAATATTTTTTTTTTTGTTTCATTTATTAGTTAGTTTTTATTGTTATTGGTTTTTTGTTTTAATTTAAATTGTGTTCGCTATTTATAATTGTAGTTATAATTACATAGTTCAGTTTGGAGAAATGTTGGTTGCTTTTTGTTTTTTCTTTTTTGTTAAAATTTTTACAATTAAAAAATGCTAAAGTGTTAATAGAAATTTTTCTATTGAATTTATTAAGTATGATTTTCTTCAAAAGAGTATTTTTTTTTATGTACACATATGTTAATTTTTTTTAATTTACTAAATACTATTTAAATATAAACATCATAAGTTATGGCAATTTTCTTTTTTCAAATATTGCCATAAGGCTGAAACTTTCATTTACGAATTTCTTTCCCTTTTGCTTTCGTTCGTTTGTTTTTGTTTTTTTTTTTTCCTTTTAATGTTTTTCAATAGCAACATTGTGTGTAGATTTTCGACTAAGTAAATTGTTGCTTTAGAGAGATAATTACATAGTTATACTAGAATTATTGTAATATTTACAGATGATCATTTTGTGTGGAGATTGGTTTCGTGTTTTTTTTATTTAATAAACTTCACAATCAGATTGTTAAAGTTAATTTACCTTATTATAAGGAAGGAACATTTAAATTGTCGCATCATTATTTGTTTTTTTGTTTTTGTTTTTTTTTTGTTTACCTGCTTTATGTATTCATTTATGTTATGTGTTTTTATTTAAGTATTTATGTATTGTATTGCATTTTTTTTCCACGAAAACACGTACTAAAATAAAAATAATTTATTGCTTATAAATTTATGCGGAAAATTTTTAATATATATTCAAATGATATGATGAGAAAATTTATTATACACGTGAAATTGCAATTTACTTCATTTGTATATTAAATACTGGTTTTGGAATATAATTTTGAAATTAAGGGGGTGGCAACGTCTATGGTACGCAGATTATCTAGTTCAGGAAAAAGATTTTTCTAACAGCCGGAATTATTGAAATGTCTGTAATTGTTAATAATTTCTTCATGCTTGTCTTTGCCCTCAGAATTGATCAAGCGATTCCTCCTTATATATCCGTTAAACATATGATTGCTTAGAAAAGTAGGTATGAACATCAAGCCTTTCGTGGTCATTTTCGAGTTATTTTACTGAGGTACTCGAAACTGTATGGTGGTTCTAAGGATGCTGAGTTTTGTATATCCTTATTGAGGGCGAAGCAAAATGAAAAATAGCCTGAATCGCAAGTACGCAGGGAAAGGAGAATTAGGGAATGTCTTAAATGGTTGCAGGTTAGTAAGATATCAAAAATTCTTCAGGACATTGCATATGCTAGGTTCATGGCTTACGAAAGAATAACGATTACGTGCACTAGGCTTGAGATAAAACATATGACGTTCAAAACAAGACAGGTACAGAATGTTACAGGTAGTAGAAACAGCGATAAAACGAGAGAAAAGTGTTAATTCACTCGGCAACATTGACATCATGTATTAAGTTTATCGCTCTGAATCCTATCCAACAAGTGCAGAGAGGTTTTAGGAGCACCTGACTAGGAGTGCGAATCTTACTCCGTAGCTCGTATCATGCCTTTTCATACGATGAGGAATAATGGATCTTATTCTAAGGAGAACAGTGCCTGAAGTATAAGGAGTGAATGTTAAAATAAGGTGGGTTTACTCGATCTTCTCGAGCTTAGAAGACTGTTAACATCCGAATGCGAGAGAATATGTGTGCGAAACTGGTATGTATACTGAAATATGTCATTTCGTCTATATTGTTGACCTAACAAGCCAAGGAGTTTGCTTTGCGTTTAGTCAAATTTTAGTAGTTGATATGAGTCAATGCATTTAACACAATTTACGATATCATGAATCCCGCTGTAAAGAAATATCATGTCCTAGTGATGTTGTTCGACGGTTGGGTGCTATAGACTACTCTAAGGCAGGTGTCAGAGCAAGTGCTGATCAAAAATTATAAACGGGACAGCGAATGAATTCTCCAGATAAAATCAACGGTGAAGTAAAATCCCGGAAAAAAGCAAGAGACCTTATACAGGTTCTTCCGACATATTTGGAGCTCAGGCCGGTAAAAATTTCCGAGACTAAGTCAGGGTCTTGGAAAAGCGATGGTGGCAGAAGAGCCCTTAATGGACAAACGGCAGCGCTTACATACCCGAACGGAATACTGGCTTCGGTCTAACAGACCCCTCGTCCCACGGATATTTTTAATGGAACTTGCCCTCCACGTTCTGGATTGGGGCCGTAGGGGAAACTTCACGGCCGTAGAAAGAAAGTAAAGTTACGAAGCAACAACAATCCGTCGGATACGGACGGATCTACTGTTGACAAACCACGATAAGCACCTTCGGATTTGCACGTGTAATGTAAGGTCGTGTAGCCAAACAACTAGCGGAGGCCCTGGACCGCTGCAAAGCAGATATTATCGCCATCCAACAAATGCGATGGGATGGGTCGGAGCAAAAGGGGATGAAAAGCTGTGACATCTATTACGGCGATTGTTATTGTCAGCAGGGTCTATTTGGATGCGGATTTGTTATTAGAGGCAGAGTTAGTCCAGAAGCTTGAACATATGAACGACCGTCTGGTAACAATAAGTATTAATACTGAATTTGTTAACATTAGCCTTACATGCGTGCATGCCCCCACACAGGAGAAAGATGACGACGTCCAAAATGGCTTCCCCAAGCTCCTGAACAGACCTACATACGAACAGTGTCCTAGCTATGACATTACAATTTTTCTCGGCGATTTTAATGCAAAGCTAGGAAGAGAGGGTATCCTTGGTACCACTGTCGGAAGGTATAGCCTGCAGGACAGCACAAAAATATCTGATTCAGACTAATCGACTTTATGACAGGGAGAAACATTGTCGGAGCTATTAAGCGGTTCCCATATCTCGATATTCACAAGGGGGGGTGGGGAGTCCTCCGTCCACCAGATTGGCCACACTGCAATCGACGTAAGGTATTCCTGTTCTGAGGGCCCAACATCGACTCGGACTATTACTTTTTTGTAGCCAAGGCACGGTTGCGGATATCCGGAACATCGCAAAGGCAAGCAAATACTGTGAGGAAGGTTGACGTCGGACGGCTTTAATCGCAAAAGACCGCCAAACACTTTTCCGATCGAGTATCCCTTAATCTCTTAAGAGATCCTATGCCGTAAGTATCAAGTATCGAAGACTAGTGGCAGCATTGCCAAGAAACCATCAGATATACCGCCTCTCATGTGTTGCGTTTCACTCAGCCACCACAAAGAAACCACTGGTTTGACGACGAGTGCCGACAAGAACATACAGCTAGGTATAGTGCATATAAACCGGCACTGCATAGAAGGACTAGAGCTGCTCACGAGCTCTACGAGCAGAAGAGGAAAGTCGAACACTGGAATGAAATTCGGAAGTTTTTCTAAAAGGTCTGAAAAACATACTACGAACACAAACCTCGAACCGAAGCCAGTAGAGAAGAACAAGGGAATATAGTAGTAGAGCTGCAGTCAATGCTGAGGATTTGGAAAGAGTATTTCTGTAGACTGTATAACAGCGATAACGAACCAAACACCACTACCAAGCCGAATGAACCTTTCAACCTGGATGGCCGACAATTCCGTACAGCCGACCTGGATGAAGTGAAGATCGCCGTACCTAAGTCGAAGACCACCAAAGCTGCTTGAGCAGACATTAGGGAGCGTACATTAACTCATCTGTAAAATATGGTCGGACGAAAATTTGTCCAATCGTCAAGAAAGGAGACCCTCTGAACTGCGCAAACTGCAGTGGTATCAGTCTTCTTAACATCGCCTAAAAGATCCGACATGCCTGAAGCCTGATTAGTCCATATCAGTGCAGCTTTATGCCAGGACCAGAATATGTATTCACACTACCGAAGATCTTGGAAAAACCTATGAGCTGCAAATCGATACACACCACCTATTCGTCGATTTTGGGGCCGCGTACTATGATAGCATCCATAGGGACGAGCTACACAGAACAATTTCTAGTCGTAGCAACCCTGCCTAACAGGATGGCAATTGAGAAAGCACGCTGCTCCATCAAGGTCGGTAAAGAACTCACCGAGATCTTCGATGTCAAAAATGGATTTAGACACGGCGATAACATTACACTTGTAAGAATGGTGTAAAACCCACGCGTCAAAGCAAGAGGCACAATCTATCAAAGATCCGTTCAATTACTCGCCTACGCCGATGATATTGACATAATTGGAAGATAGCAGCGTGATGCCGGTGGTAAGTATTGAGGTGGAACTGTCGAAGGTGGGTTTATCGCGCATGCAATTGGAAATAGCATGGCTCTCCACGTTACCAAGCGCTGATATGTTAGCCGCTTTTTCATTACAAACGACGGACAAGTATGATAGCATTCAGAAGGAAATAAGGACTAGCGCGCTGTTCCGACAGAAAAAATCTCTATGGAATCAACGTTGTTCTACGAAGAAAGTACCATCTTACTGATAAATCCCTAATCCATTAATTTGCTTCTACTCAAATCGCAATGGTTCGAAACAAAACTCCAATTATTTTTGTGAGATGAACAGACGATATTTAGGTCATTTCAGATAGTCAAATAAATTCGTGGATTGTTAAAAAGATATTGAACCAGGGCAATATATTGAATTCCATAGATAGCATGGCTACAATACGAAATGAAAGAACTAACACTATAGTAATAGCGTGATCAACGAAACAGTTTATTCGCACGCAAATCAGGGAGATCCTACTTTTATCTCATAAGCTTGTCTAGATACGAATTAAGGAAAACTAAAGTTTTTGTTGGATTCTACCTATCTTTACAACAATCAAGGTTATTGACCTCTGGAAATCTACGTACTATGTGTTGAAGAGAATGAAAGATCTACAGATAACAACTAAATTTGTCAGTTTTTGTTGAAATTAGACGCGATTTTTTTGACAACTTTATCGCAGAAGTAGACATCATAACCACTTGTGGGGGGACCGGGGACGTCCGTAGACCATTATTATATATCAGTTTGTGAATAGAACACCTTTATAACCGATTTTGCGGTGACAAAAGTTCCATATCCAAATCACCTCCCAATTCTTTTAAGCTTTGGACTGATGGTAGCGGATAACTTATATACTAGACATATGAATCTCCTACCGCAGCCTATATTGAACAATTCTAAAGCATCTTCATACAGAAGACAATTGGATGAGAAACTACAAACCCATACATATGGACTTCAACAGAATTGAAAAGATTATAAAGAAGGTGTCCCCTTCATACAAAGAATCGTGGTTTAATAATGAGTGCAGGTAGGGGAAGTAATTACAACTTGGGTGCCTCTATTCCGATTGTTTAATGAGGATGCAATGAAGGCTTCATATAATTGAGAGTTAAGGCGACTTGCGTAACAAGAAGGAGAATTTATTATGAATCAGAGGCTCGAGGACTGGCGCGATGTAATAAGCCTTCAGAATTCTGCAAATTGGCGAAAAACCAAAAGGGAGAAATATGCCATAGACACGGAACTAAGCTCAACCATCCTTCAAGTTCACTTCGACAACCTTTTCCATCCTTCTTGCAGCACGCCTAGGATTCAGTATGTCATGCCTGGCTTTCAGAATGACATTATGGATAGGTCAATTGTTTTGCAGGACGTTGTTGAGGCTCTTAAAAGTTTTTAGGACGGTGAGACGGCAGGATCGGATGGGATATCAGTCGAAATCTTTAAATATGGCACATACAAACTCGACACAATCTTACCTATTTATTCAACGAGATTTTAGAAAGTGGGAAAATATCGCAGCGTTTCGAGGAAGCCCTGATCGTTCCCATTTTTTAAAAAGGTTGTAGGGCAGACATACGGAACAACAGAGGCATTTCCTTATTAAATGCGTCGTACAAAATTTTTACAGCGATATGCCAAAGTTGACTAGCTGCATGGATAAGGCACCAATAATCTGCTGAAGGTATATAAAGGCGGTTATCGGCCAGGATACTCCACTGTTGATCACGTGTTTGTTGTAAATAGTGTTGTGGAGTCATCTCTCTTGAGGAATAGGAAACTGTATGCATTCTTTTTTGACTTCAAGGCAGCTTTTTGCTCAATGGACCAAAGCGCGTTGTCATATAAGGTCTTTGGCATGGGTATGTCACTAAAGTTTCGACGAGCAATTCAAAGCTTATATGCGGATACCAAGGCAGTTGTGTGGAATGGTGAAGTGCTATCAAAGTGGTTTCGATCGGGCTCAAGAGTGAGAGAAGGTTGGGCTTTAAAACCCATTTCATTTGCGTTCTTTATTGAGGATATTATGGATTTTATACCAAGAGGTGTGGAGTATGCTGTTTTTTTCGATTGGCGTTGTGTTGTTAGCGTACTCACCCGAATCCCTACAGCTTACAATAAACGTGCTCAGAGAAACATGCCTGACTATCGGATACTAAAGAATGCAGCTCTACAAACAATACGAATTAGGGCGGGATGACATAAACAGTGGCTGGGACTAACTAATGGCTTTGGAATGGAACTGAGTGTCGAGGATATGACGAGTTGGAAGCCCAAACTTTGTTAGTTGAACGCGCGTGTGATTACGCGGCGAGTTCCGAGAGGAAGCATCAGTGCCACTCCACAGTGCAGTGTATAGCCGGTTATGTTACAATTTGAAACACAATAACTATTTTCGTGATGAACACAGCATAAAGGAAACAGCGACAGTGCTGAAGGCTAGAAACAATAATCTATAGATTCCTGTCAATCGGGCAGACGATAATGCCATGTCGAATATCTTAATCCCTCTCATAACCACTTTCCAACTTTGCCGGGTATAACTATTGTATGAACTAGTTAGGCCAGCTCGCGACCTGGATTACTGTGACATTGTTAGTTTGAAGGTGATATAAAATGAGCCATTAAGATCTGCGTAAATGGATGTCTTTCTAATGCCACTAGAAACCAATAGACCCTGTTAAATAAAGATGGAATGTGGAATGGGATACAGATAAGTAGAATAATTTGGTACAAGAAACCGTCATACCAGTAGGAGCTCAAGTAGAATAACCAGGTTTAAGGCCGTCACGAAGAACAACCACTTGACCATTACTTGAGACCCATTGCAGTTAGTGCATGTTAAAGTGATCGTTTTCCGAAGAAGGGGAATAAAGTTGTCAATCGCTAAGTTGCCGAAGAAGGAAAATCTAACAAACTGTGGCATGTATCCCATGTATTCCGCCAGCGCTGGGCAAAAAAAAAAATTAGCGAAGACAATACTTGGATAAATCAATTCACATCTCAATTCAACTGTCAATGCCAGACAGGCTGGGGCTTGCCCTATACTTACCTGCATCGTCTATATAAACGTCCTGCGCAAGACTACGGGTAATTGCAGAGCAATATGTCAAGTAAGGATATTTGCTTAGTCTCGTTTCTGATTATACGAGATAGCTTTCAGCCAAGCGAATTGGAAATTAATACGAAAAATATGAGGTCTTTTCAACGAAATCATCGACTGCATATACAGTTTTTTGAGGCTTTTGAAACCCAAAACGTAAACCGCTATATTTTACCATGGCTTCATTTTCTGTCATTATCATCTGCGTGCCACAGGCTGAGATACACAGAGGAATCCATTGAACAGTGACATCTGGCCTGGAATACATCGATTATGCTGACGACATTTTTTTCAAAACCCTAATCTTTTCAAGCTTTTCCACTTAACATTCTCATAATAATGCTCTGCAATAGGTTGCAAGAGTTGACATCTTCTGGAGAGACAGACTGAACATAAGCTGCATTCAGCATGGTACGCATACATATTCAATTGGGTCATTTACAGTATTAAGAACAAGTTGCCATCGATTTGCTAAAACATTAAGGCAGTAATTCTATATATATGTAGTTCTTGGAAAGGGGACGGCAGATCCCCATAGAAAATTGTCCAGACGTCATCCGAAAAGTTGTCTGGCAAACCTGCGTCTCAAAGGAATGGGTCCATATGAGATCAAGTCAGGAGGTTTTATTGTCATGATAAGGTGAAAGAAGTGGCAATGGGTGAAGCACACCGTCAACGACTGCGAAGCAATGTCTGGAATCAACACGACTACCGCAACACCATTACGAAAATGTAAACAATAATCGAATATGCACAGAAATACTGAAGTAATTCATCATCCGAAGAAAGTGTCAGATAACCGGAAATGGCCATCTTATCCGCATCTCGAAGGAACTCTGTTGTATCCACAGCTGCATTAATACCAAGTAATTCACGACCTTCAGTTTCTGGAGTATCGATCTTTAATCTAAATAATATTTAATTGCACATGACATCCCTCAACGAGGAAGAGAATGACTTTTCTTCCTTTTTCGGATCTATTAACCCTACTCGTAGAACTTAAGTTGAATGTGCGAAACTCCCTTAAAGTCAGAGATAAAACACAATGCAGCGAATAGAGCGATTCTGGTTTCGGGGAGTGCTCTAGTTGTAGCGGAGGTATAAATTATTTATGTAACTGCCTAAATTCGATTATTGATAAAAATCAGAGGCCACTTTCCGTGGCAGTCCAACATGTTATTCTAAAGACAAAACTAGAAGAAATAGCCAAATTTCAATTGGTTTAACATGACGGATCAAAAAGCAAGTCACTCGATATTCCATCGTGGAAATATAGGCCTCCTCCCAGACAAAAACAGAGGGACAAATCACTTTCTCAAGAGCCTGAAGTCGGTCTAGAAGATACGAGTAGACCTTGACCATGTCGGGAGCTAACTGTAACGATCATGCGATCGGATTTCACCAACACTATTAAGATGCGCAAGAAGTCACTCGAAAATAATCTGACAACGAAGAAAACAAAACTCCCAAAAGTGATCCCCAAAACCGCTGGTACGTTATCGATGCTTAAGAATAAATTTGGCCAAGCTCCTGCGCCATCACCGCAACTACCAATGCAAACCTAACCCCACACCTAATATGTAGGTGAGTAAATCCAGGAATGATTTTGACAGATTGAGTTCCCCTTAAAAATACTTTTACACCGAAAACCAGCGCCTCTATATCTCTTCCCAGTTCTACCCCACCTCAGCGCTCAGCGATGACAATGCGTCTAAGTGGGTGGAAATTCGTCAATACTTCGACAATCACCAGCAATGACAATGACCCTGAAGAAATCCAACTCAGATCGTCATCAAGTGAAGAATCTCAAGACCTTCAGAGATCTATCATAGATCGTGAATCATCATACCTGTTCGACTCATGAACAATTCGTTAATAGATGGCATTACAGACGAAGCCTACAACAGCGAGAACCCCCATAAAAATATTTCGAATACATGCTGAAGAGTATGTGGCGCAATGGGGACAAATAAAAGTCACCAAGGATACAGAGAATAGAATGAACACAAATTTAGTAAGAAGGTAAGCTGACCTTTAACTAACCCAGCACCGTAGGGGCTATTAAGCGTGTTTTAAAAATCTGGTGTACCGAGGAAAATTTTTGAAATCAGCGCAGCAGTCCTGAAGGCCTGGAAAACAAATACGCACTCTGAAAGTTATCCTACACTCCAGCATCGCTTCAACCCCAATTTTTGTTTTTAATCGATTTCATGTTGTTTACCATGTTAATAGTAAGCAAACATGTGATAAACAATGACAAAAATAACGGAAACAATGAAAACAGAAAATAGGCATTTAACTTGGCCGTCGTGCTGTGTCTCCTCTTTCATATTTACACCCTACACACGCACACGGTGGCGAAAATTTTGAAAAACATTTACAGCCCTTAATATGAAAATTTCCCAATTAATTTTGTTGCTTATTGAAATGTTATGAAACAAAAAAAAATTAATTCGATTTTGTGTTTATTATAACAGTAGTGGCCTTGCGTATTATTTTTAGTGCGAGAACAACTTGCTTCAAACCGATTCCGGTTCCGGTAAATGTGTTGTTCTGGCTTTGAATTGCCTCTCTGGACAGAGGCTGATGTTGCAATCAACCTGCAGAGGGTTCTGTTTCTTTTTTCTCTTTTTTTGTTTGTTGTTTTTGGAAAATTGTACATGTCCGGTGTCAGCGGTGTCCTGTTGTTGTTTTCTTGTTTTTCCTTGTCATGTAATTCATTTTAATAACAAATATTTTCATTGTGTTGCACATGAAAACACAAGAGAGGGTTGGTTGCGAATATGATGGGGAATGGGTTGAGGAGTCTGGTTTGGATATGGGTGTTTGGGTTTGGGTTTGGGTATTGTATGTTAGTAACAACCAGAAATGAGAAAAGGTAATGAAAATAAATTAAAATTAAACACAGCTCTCCTGCTGGGAGTACATTAATGGCGTTCGCACAGTAACAATTTCCCGGGAGTAGGATTTACCCATACCGGGTACAACAGCAGCTGTTGGACTACCAATCGCTGCAGCTACCCCTGTTGCAGCGCCACCAACCAACACCTGCTGTTGCTTCAAGGCCATTTGACCAGGAGCCGGCGATATGCTACCACCTACTGCGGCCGTCACCGAATGACCCATCGTCAGCGCTCCATGCTGCTGTTGCTGTTGCTGTTGCTGGTGCTGTTGATGATGATGATGATGTGGCAGGGTATGATAACCACCAGGATGCTGTGGCATTGCATAAATAGCCACAGTTCCGGGCGACACCGTCGACGGTGTACCCTGCGATACAGGCGAGGATATACAGGGCGGGAAAGGTGACGTTGACGAATTTGACGCAGAGGCAGCGCCCTGCGTTTTATAATGATCTATTTGAGCGTATATCGTTGGTTCGTCAAAATAATCGTAAGCAGGTGGTAGCGCCGCAGCCATTTTTGTGCGATTCAGTGTACTTGTGGTTAAGTTTGTTGGAGGACAATTTGGTAATAACTTCTTTGTACTGCTACCGCTGGAGCTACTCAAAAGCATACTGCTACAGTCCACTGATATGGATTTCTTTGGTGGACCAGTTAGGGCTAACTCTGCATAATGTAGTTCATCATCCTGTCACAAAAAAAAAAGAAAAAAAAAAACACAAAATTTGAAATGTCTATTTGAATTGATTTTTTTTTTTTGCTATGCTTACGTTTGCAGATTGATACAACCCTCGGTCGTCTGTGGGATTACACGTGATTTCCGCTTCACTGGTCGTCGACAAATGTCCCGATGGTGTTTGCGTTGCTGATTTCTGCTTGTATTCCCCATCAACTGAAAGCAAAAAGGAAAGACAGAGGACGAGAATGAAAATTGTCATTACTGGTAGATCTTTTTATATCGAAATGTCGTTTGCAATTTATCACATCACAGACGACATCTTCAATGTTATTCAGCAAAGGAGTACGGGTAAAATGTTGCTCACCTTCATTGTATGGCACAACGTCTGGATTCTTCTCATCGTACATTTCCTCCGAGTGACTTAGGGGTAAGGAGATTTTATCCTTAATTTGTAAATTGCCTGGACGTGAGAATTTCTGATTTTGATGTTGATATTTTTGTTGTTGTTTGTGAGAGCGTAATTTCAATGCGGCAATTGTACCAATTCCAATGCAGACAAGTGCAACTAGAACACCGACAAAGATGCCAACTGAAAGGATTGGTGTTAACTCAAAGTTTGCCTGAGAGCCCTTGAACGATGTGAGTGCAACTGGAAAAGATTATTTGCAACAAGACAAAACTTTTAGGTGTGATTTTCGCAACTAAATTATGAAATGTATCTCTTAAGATAGACACGTATTTGATATGAGATGAGAATTAACATTCAGGAAGTCTACCTGGCTCAAATACATACCATATACGAATATATAATAAAGAAGTGGGTAAAGGGTGGATGAATTTGATGTCATAAAGTTGTTTATAGTTTACCGAGATCTCAAGGAGAATTTTAATTGCATATGGGGTTTCAAATTAAGACATCATACGTCTAGTTTGACTGTTAGAATTTATAGGAACTAGCTTAATTGGTAAAATGAGCACTTGAGAAAGCATTTGCCATAAATTAGGAATGTTTTCCAACAGATTTCGAAATCAGAAGTGACTTGAGTGAGGGAATTCAAAATTGTATGCGAATATGACAGCAGGATAATGTTTAAACTAGTACCGATGAATTGACTCTTATACTAATTAAGTTCAAATTTGGTTCGAGTTCGACCAAGTTAAAATTAAATTCATACCGGGAGAAATTAAAGATCTTCTGCACACACGATGAAGATGTCAAGTGCGTGCTCAGAGTAGTATGCGATTTTTACTCATTAAAAACACATCTCTTCGAAACCAATATGCTTGTTATTGCAACTTAATTCCGATTTATCAAGCAATTTGGTTATCATATGAAGAAAAAAATGTGGTGGCCAGCAGTCCTTCCAATGAAAGTTCGTGCATGTTCCGCTGTTTATATGCGGTTAAATTTTATCCGCCTCTGTCGAAAAGTTTGGTTCTTTGAAGACAGATGTACCAACAGATGTCTTTCGTCCATAATCTGTAGGATTGTATAATTGATGTGCCTTTATGTCGTTGTGCAGAGCTTATGGTTTCATCTTTAACTTTCTCTCTGCAAATTGGTTTCTTACATGCAATAGTGCATCGTGAGCCTCAATTAACAAGCGTCTCCAGGTAGCACAATTTCCCGTCAGCTGCCTCTAGTGAAGCGCTCCAATTTGGTTAAGGTCCTCTTCCACTTGCGTGGACCACCCTAGGCGTAGTCGTTCTTAGGGTTAGAATCGAAAACTTTGTAGGACGGAACTTAGGTGTCCATGTTCAACATGGCGCAGCCATCTCAGACGTTAGATTCGTAGACGTGACAAGACCGATATCGAGTTGATTAAATCTCCTCCTCGATTTCCCGTCAATACAAATGGGACTGAAAATTACATGCAGTATCTTTCTTTCGCTTTCGACAAGGTCCAAGACTCTGAGACATAGAGCAGGGTCTTGTAGAATGTAAGTTTGGTCTTATGAGAGGGGGCTCTGTTATTCAATTGCTTCCTGGGCTGAAAGAAAAATCGATTGACCAAAGTAATTCTACGTCTGATTTCTTCGCTGATGTCGTTGCTGCTTATAACTATGGATCCAAATTATACAAAGTCCTTAACTACTTGAAGTTGTGACTATTGATGGTATCATCCTGGCCAAGTCGTCGCTGGTGTGATTCCTTCCCCTTCAAAACTCACGAAAGCATCATCGACCGTTTTCCGTATCCGTCCAATCATATAAATGTCAACCGCGTATGCTAGTAATTCTGTGGACTTAATAAAATCGTACCTCTTTTGTTGAATAGTGAAATTTTCACTATTCTTTATAGAGCCTCATGACTAGTCCTAAAACTTTATTGACAGTGAAGGTCTCGGTTCATTCATAACCGATCTTGAAAGAGTAGCGATAATTCTCCATAGTCATCCTGCAAAATCTGTCGACGTGAAATTCTGGGGTCTTTTGCATGATGGCTAGAAGCCGCACTTAAACAATATAATACAGCAAAATAGATCTTACTTACTTACTAACTTAGATGGCGCAACACTTCGGGGTGAACCTGGGCCTCAACTAACAAGCCTCTGCAGTTAGTACGAATCGGTTGACTTCCTTTCTACTTATGCGCACCACCTAAGGTGAGGTCCCCCTCTTCTTCCTTGTCACTCCTGGTTAAAACCGAAGACTCTGCGGGCGGGATTTATGGACCATTTGCAACATATGTTTTATCCGATTCAGGTGACTGATGCGCAGTTTTCTTACTAAGTCGATGGCGCTGTTCCTCGTTGAATCTTCCCTTGAACGATTTTTCTCTCGAAATGGCTGAGAATATCTTCATCCGCTTTCGATAGGGTACCTACTTCTGCACCATAAAGCAGGACAGGTATGATCTAGGTCTTATATAGAGCCGTCTTAGTTTTGGATAGGGCCATAATACTAAATTGCCTTCTTAGCCCAAATTAACAGCGAGTGGCAAGAGTGATTCTTCACATTATTTCTGCTGAGGTGTTATTGGCAGAACTCATAGCAGACCCGATTCGCCGATTACGGCATTCAGTTAAATTCGTGGATGTTGTGTGTCCCAATTGTATCGGCGTACGGTAGTAGTTTCATATTCTTTTGAAAGATTGTGCCTCCAATGTTCAATTGCGAGTTCCCCGCAATTCTTTCAAGTATAATGTTAAAGAAGTCATATGAGAGCGCGTTAGCTTGTCTAAAACCTTTCTTGACATCAAAGGTCTCAGTCAAGTAGGTGCCAACCCTGACGTAGCAGTGAGCGTTCTACGTCGTCATTGTACACAGACATTTAGGTTGTCAAGTAGCCCAAAACTAGATATGGCTCTATATAGCTAATCTCTATAAATGCTGTCATATGCGCCCTTAAAATCTATGAAAACATGTTACCTATCGATTTGGGCTTATTGAGGCTTATCCTGGATTTGTCGGAGTGTGAAGATTTAGGCGATTGTAGATTTTCCTGGTCTGAAATTAGCCAACCAGATTATTGGTGAAGGATCGCGATGACATTGTAATAATGTACATTTTTTTATTTACTTTAAACCTCTGTTTTTATTAAATTCATTCACAATTTGGGTTCCCATTATTCCTTAACTTTTTCGAATGTCCTTCATAAGGTTGGTGAAAGTTACATCCGTAATCTTTTTGGACACTCTTTTCCATTTAGCACTAAAATCTTTTATGTCCTTTGCACACTGCTCACTTTTCCTCAATTTAGCTTTGACCAAAGCCCAATACCTTTCAATTTGACGGCACTGTGGAACATTGGGTGGATTCATATCTTTTGGGACAAAGTCGACACTTTTAGCAACAAGAAAGCTCAACGTCGCATGAGCATAGTGAGCTGAAGCTAAATCTGGCCAAAATAAAGTTGAACCCTCGTGCTTGTTTAACAAAGGAATCAACCGTTTTTTTAGGCACTCGTTAATGTGCAGTTTTCCGTTAATTGTTCCCGTTGTAATAAACGATGAGCTTTTGTGTCCACATTGGCAAATGGCCTGCCAAACGAGATATTTTGACCCCAATTTTTCCATCCCAATCGATGTTGTTGATTGCGGAAGAATCTCAGCTTCAAATGAGTTGTAAAACTGCGCACCTGGAAGAGTAGTAAACTCGGCTTTGACATAAGTTTCGTTATCCAAAACCAAGCACACTTTCTTGTTGCCGGTCAACTCGTATAGCTTTCGGGCTCAACATCTCTGGATGACATAGTCCGGTTTTTTACGATGGTACCCACTATTTTCCTGTCGAAATTTGTATCATGTGCTCCACTTTTAGCTGCACTTTTCTGTTTTCGCTTAACTGTCATCGTCTCCAACTATCGTTTAATAACAGAATCCACTGTACTGCGTGCTACGAGTATGTTTAAATTTTTTGCGATGAAATGGTTTGGACGCGAAGTATTTTCGAGCCATTTGTCGATGATCATTTTACGGCGTTCCTCTTGACTCATATTTTACAAATATTTTAAACCGCACCGAACTAAAATCAATAACAAACTGAAACTAGAGAATATGCTGGCTAATTTGGGTACACAATGGGATTGCAATTTTTACGCATTGGAAGTATAACCCGTATTAAAATTTACAGATTTTATTCGTTTCAGTCCTTAGTTCCATAAAAGACTATATAAATAACTGGCTAAAAACAAACTCAAGGACGGAAACTGAAGGAAACAGATAATCAGAAACTCTTATCAATTCCTTCCCTCAAACGAACAAAACAACTCGTATAGCTTTCTAGGAGTCACTTACTTGCAATAACCGGACGGGTCACTGCAGAGTCAGAAAACACCTTATGACTATGGGAATAGCAAAAGATAATAACTGTCGCATGCGCAAATAGGACGAAGAAACAGCAGAGCATGTCTTTTCCAACTGTAACCGCTTAAGCATAACACGTTAACGTCTTCCAGGTAAGCCATTCATTGAGCCAAAAGATATCACTGTCAGCTCATTAAAATATACATACAACTCATTAATATACTACATTGATCAAAAAGTTCCCGGAATGTATTCAGAAAATTGGAAATACAAGTTTATTCATCTAAATCTATATTTTCCCCTTCAGAGTAATACCCATCGACTGCTGTTGGATGGTATTTGTTGCATTTTTCGTCAAAAAATTACGAATAATGATGGCATTGTGCGACGGTGCGTTATCATGGTGCAAAATCCACGAGTTTTTTGCCCACAATTCTGGTTTTTTTCGGTGAATTGCTATACGCAAACGTAATACTCTTTGTTTACTGTCTGGCCTTCTGGCAAAAATTCATAATGCACTACACCGTTGTAATCCATGAAAACCGTGAGCATTGCCTTCTTTTTTGACTGAAAACGACGTGGGTTTTTTGAGCTCTTTCCGCGCTGGCAACAGTAAAAGGGTATCATAACCCCTTAGGCGCACGTAAATTATAAAAAAAAAAAAATTGGTGAACGCCATTCACTTGCCTGATGTCTGGATTGCGTGTCGTACCTATAAACCCACGTCTCGTCTCCAGTAATGATCCTTTCGATGAGTGTTTGATCGGATTCAGCTTCGCAAATCATCTCTTTTGCGACGTCAACACGGTCTCTTTTTTGCATGAAATTGAGGTCTTTTGGCATCAACTCTGCGGCTACATGACGCATGTCTTGGACGGATCCATAGGCAATGTTCAAGTGCTCCGCTATATCTCTGATGCTTAATTTGCGGGTATTGACCAACATTTCTTTTACTTCATCAATGTTTTCGTCGGTTTTCGATGTCGATGGTCTGCCAGTGCGTTCATCATCTTCGATTGACTCACGACCACTTTTGAACCGTTCGTTCCACTAGTAAACGACCGTTTTCTTTAGAGAATCGTTGCCGAAACACTTTTCCAACATTTCCAATGTTCGCGCACCATTAAATCCGTTTCTTACGCAAAATTTAATACAAGTTCGTTGTTGCAAATTTAAATCCATTTCGAAAATTGTAAAAAATCGCCACACACACACAGAGTTAGATGTACTCTTGGCTACGTAACTTTTGCAAGTGTCAAGCTATAGTGTGATGATAAGATTTAGAGGCAATGTCAACAACAGATTTACCAACTCAACAAAAAAAACAGAACTCAAATCGGAACAATGAGAGCGCCACACTGTGGTGTCCCCCGGAAACTTTTTGATCAAGGTGGTATATCAAAATTTCAGGCATTATGAGTGAGCCCTAATTTGAGGAAATAGTAACAATAGGTCTAACTTGGCCGCAGTGATAGGGGTATATAGTCCCCCTTTCAAGCTTAATCTAATTTTTAATCTTCTTCAACTACGTCCTGGAAGACTTGATATGCCTGTCAGCTCACTACTTTTGTTCTTCAACTGTAAAATGCATCGGGTAACGAATCGTAGAGCAGCTTTAGACCACGCATTGACTCATTTAACTTTGGGAATAAGTTGTAATCTGCAGAGCTAATATCTGGGCTAAATATACATAAAGTGCGTGAGATATGGATTCTCATTCGAATTGGCGCTGTAAGTTAACCACAATGTTTTCAATATGGGGCTCTGAATTGCATGCAAAATTAGTAGCTTAGAAGTAACCATGTTTGACAATTTATTGTGTATTTTAGTGTTCAATTTCTGGAAAAGGCGCGGTATTATGCTGCAGTCACACTTATTCTACGTAGAACTCGATCTGCCAAAATGACTCCCTGGTGATCGTAAGGAAAAATCGTCATATTTGGATACAAAAAGGAAAGCATTTGCTTGAATAACGAATCCTTGATCTAATAGGGCAGCGTCCAAACGTTTTTTTTCTGTTCAGTTATCAAACAAACCGGCCAAAATATTCTATTTCTCCAAATCATTTTCTTAAATGCAAAAGGCATATGTTTTTGACACTCCGGTAGTGAAGTAAATTTTCATTAAAAAAATAGATTCACACTTCTGTCATGAGGTGATATTTTAGGCCTTTATGGGTGTAGGTCATCCCATATGCTCTAAAAACCCAATGGGACACTGAACTACGATCTACTGTCTACTCACGGATTCTGTAGGGTTTTTTTGATAAGTAAAGTTTCGATTACCATGAATGAATTTTCCTCTTTATCTATCAGAGTACCAGAGTCGTTTGTATCTATCCACCCGACAAAATCTCCTAGCACAATCAGCCAAAAGCGTGTTCATTCAAGCACGAATGCCTCGAACCCACTTTCGATAATCACAAGTTCATTTCCTTTGACATGGCGAAAATAGTCATTCTGTAAAGAAGAAAATCCTTACATTTTTTGTGGATTATGTAAACGCATCTCTAATATTTCCAGGATCCTAGATTGTTCAATTCTATCCGCGAATGTTGATCCGCCACGGAACTTACCTAAGTACAATACTTATAAATATCTGTACTGCGCAACAGTCTGCCGCTTTAAAATATTATACAAAATATTGTGTAATTCAAAGGGAATATGCAATTAAATGAAAAAGTTTTTTTTTTTAAATTCGGCTTGGAAGTATCTGATTTGTACGAGTAGGTATGTGAAGGTAGGTAATATTGTAGGCAAGAGGCAAGCCTTATTATATGGAAAGGGGCGAAAGGGAATAAAGAAAGAGTCGTCGGGAGTGAAGGAGATACTTGAGTTGTGTGCTGACGAGCTGAAGTGTTGTACATACTTTAATAAAATTTTCAGTAATTTTGCTATTTTTTAATTTAAAAGTAAACAGTTAATTATTTAGTAAATAAATATGTATATGAATTATCTATAATAACAACGCATTTTGTTACATGTATATGTATGATTGCAGAAGAGAGGCAATCCTTGTTGATTACGTACTGGACAAATATCGGCCAGGTGATTTTATCAATCTCCACTAAATAATATATAAGTAACGTGCAATATCGTAAGTTAAAGATCTGGTGTATGCTGTGTCTGAAATATAGGAGCACATAAAAACTATGGAAGTGGTTTCAAAAGGATGGTGACACTTTTCACACAGCTCATGCCACAATCGACTTATTGAGGACGACGGTCGGCGATCATCTTATCGCTGGAAATGGCCCTGTTAATTGGTCACCTACCTCATGCGATTTACCAACTTTCGACATTTTTCTTTGGGGCTAAATAAAGTCTCTGGTCTACGCCAAGAAGCCCGATATAAAATTCTTTCAGCCGAATAATGCGAAATGTTCATGGGGAAGTAGGTTTAGTGCATTTGCTTATGCATAGAGGACATTTCAATGATATTTTATACTCGTAACTAGGGTCCGGATTCTCATGCAAATGCATATTTTTTTTAGGCTAACAAAAGACAAAATCAATTGAATAACTTTATGAATCAACGAATTTGCTCTAAAACGGCATCGATTTGTTAATGCATATTTTTGCATATTTTGTATTAAATGCATATTTTCGTGCATATTTCGCTGTTTTCTTACCCCTTTTCTCAATTCTCTTTGTGATTTACCTAACATCTACCGACAAATAGGAGAACAGGCAATAATTTGCATCTGAGATCTCGAACACGCCCTCAAATGTCAGCTGTCTTTTTCAAGTTTTGACATCAATGGCCAAAAAAAAGAAAACTTCATTTGTTTTGGTGAGTAGATTTTGATGCAAAACAATAAACGACACTGTAAGTAAATTATAATCTTTCTATAAAACTGCACACTCTTATGTCTGATTATTCTTGTTTTTAGCAAAAATGCCAAAAGTAAAAGTCCGAATGTTCTCAAGACTGACGGTAAAATTCTCTTCTGCGAAATTTGCAACAAGGCAAAGAAACCCCAAGAAATCTCAGGCCGATCAACACATGCAAAGTAAAAAGCACAAAGAGCTGCATGAACGTTATTCAGAAAAATCTAGTCAATCCTTGTTTCCTAGCTCATCTTCACTTTTGGTAGATACAGGCAATACATTTAGTACGGAATTATGTGAAGCTTATGTCGCCGCCGATATTCCGCTAAGCAAATTAAGCAATCCGTATTTAAGACAATTTTTAATAAAATATACTCAAGAAATCATACAAAGTGACTCAACCATTAGAAAAAACTATGTCCAAAAATTGTATAATTCTCATTCGACTGAAATTAAAAAGGTTTTAAGAAATAATTGTTTGTGGCTGTCTATTGACGAGAAAATTCAAGGGCGATATGTAGCAAACGTTGTCTGTGGAATATTGCATGAAGATGAAAACCTTAGCAAAAAGAAATATTTAATAAACGTGTTTGAATTGGAACGAACTAACCACTTTACAATTGCGCGCACGTTCAATGATTCTATCAGCCTATTAGGAGAAGATTTTGATAAAACAAAAATTCTTTTATTTTTGACCGATGCATCGCCTTATATGGTAAGGTCTGCCCTGGCATTGCAAGTTTTTTACCCAAAGCTGACACATGTAACCTGCTGCGCTCACGCAATGCACAGTGTTGCTGAAGAAATCAGAAGTTGTTTTAACGAAATTGATACTTTAATATCAAATGGCAAGAAAATATTTTCGAAAGCACCTTCACGCGTAGAGAAAAATTTCCTCTACTGCCACTTCCACCACAGCCTATTGTTACTCGGTGGGGAAAGTGAATTGAAGCGGTTGGATATTATGCGACAAACTACGAAGAATTCGAACCAGTTATTAATGGGTTCATTGACTCCGATGCTTCTTCAATTAAAAGGACAATAGGAGTAATTAATTTCCCATTACTTAAAAATCAATTAAAATATATAAGTCCCAATTTTGGATTTGCAAGCGAGATTATAACTAAATTAGAAGGGTGAAACTCACTTAACACACAAGTTCAATTAGTTAACGATGCGGTTCGTAAAATACATGCTGTTGAAGGAGCCATCGCCCAGCAAATTCAAAAGAAGATGGATAATGTTTTAAAGAAAAATCAGGGCTTTCATGACATTAAACAAATCGCCAACATTTTCAATTTGAGCACCTACGATCAAAACAATTTTAAAAGTAACTATACAGTATACTGCCTTCGTTTAAATATGCTCCCATTACTTCTGTGGATGGTCGAGAGGTCTTTTTCGATGTACAAACATTTTTTAAGGCCAAACAGGCAAAATTTTACCTTTGGTTAAAGTTATGGTGGCGGATGAGGCCATTGAGTACTCTGGGCCTGTGATGTTGGCATCGATAGAATCATGTTTTGAATTGCTCATGCCCCTATTTGCCCCATGGATTTCTAAAATGATTGAAGAGAGAATACCCAAAATGTCATGTCCCTGCCATGCGCCTGATTTCGTATGACAGCAAGTTAATAAGCCTAACAGCGTGAATAAAGAACAGACGGCTACTTTCTAAGTATTTATGACAAGGAGGAATTAAAGTACCAGTCCTGGAATACTCGTATCTAGGAAGTTGCAGCTTAAGGTATAAATAATTGGGTCTCTGATAGGTTATTAAATTTGCAAGAAATATATTAAGCAAGATTTGTTCTAGAAATCTGATCGAACTTTCGTAAATAAAAAACATATCTAATCATAGCGTTGAAAGCAAGATCTAATTTTCGAAAAGATCAGGGGAACTGTAGACTACATAATTCGAAAACTTTTTACCTATTCCGAGAAAGGGATTTTCTTTGTATATAGAAAAGTTAACATTAGGATTTTCGCCAACGATCCCGATGTACTTGCCTATACGTAAGTATAGGAACTTAGTAGACGACCATTTGAGACTGCTTTTAAGTCCTCTTTCAATTTATGATACAATTCCCGATTTGTGACCACGAGGTCGGTAAGAATATTTGTACATCATCCGCAAATAGGTGTATAGTTGTATGCCTACAAACTTTGGGGAGGTCATTAATGAGCAAAACGAAAAGCAGAGGTCCAAGTGTTGACCCTTGGGGAATGCCTTTACAAAGTCCAAGTATGGTACAAATAACTCGGTTTAAGGAAGCTTGCTGAAATCTTTCCCTGGGGTTGTTCTGAATCAGTTCAATGGCTCCCATATCTAATCCGAACCTAGAACAAAGTTTCCGAAAAAGTTTGCTGTGCTTCACCGAATCAAAAGTCCAAAAGACAAAGCAGGTTTGTTTTAGTCTAGATTAGGATGTCGTCAATTATTTTTCTGAGTGCAGTGGTGCAGATATGCCTGCTTGATATGCAGATTGATGTGGGCTTAATAAATGTTGGATGTCAAGATGTACCTGCAGCAGACTGTTAATAATCATTTCTTAAAACTTTGACAAACCAGAAAGAATGATAATTGGATGAAAGTCGGAGCATTCCTAAGGGTTTGACTGCTTTGCAATTGGTGTTATTTTCGCGAATTTCCAAGGAGTTGGAATATAAGACCTAACTAGTCAGCAATTATAAATATGCGTAAGCACAAATGGCATAAAAGTTTATTTATATTCCGTCTACTTAATCCTATAGGAAGAGATTGTACGGATTTAATAGCGAAGATAACGTCAGCACTAGTTACCATTTTGAAAATAAATCTGGGACCTAAATATGCTGGAGAGCTGCAACCATTCTCAGATTCTTCAAAAGGAAAAGTCGTGCCTTGTACAGATGTAGCAAAATAATTATTTAACAAATTCGGGTTGACGTTAGGCAGAATTCGAGGCGCAGTCGTCGACATTAGGGGTGCTTTCGACACCGCAATTTTGACAGCATGTATAACTCGACCAGACAACGCGTCGTAGATCAAATTTTGGTTTGTCGATAATCAATGCTGATGTCGGTTAACAGAGGTTGCTCGAAAGGGAGTCCTAACATCCAACTGTCTGTCTGTATAGGTTGAGGATTTTCCTAACACATCTACTTCGGGCAGGATACACTGATTAATCTTCCTCCCTCGATTTTCATATCAATGATCTTTGGTATACTATAACGTGCACTGCACCATTGAAATTTTGCACCCCGTGTGTCTGTGAATCAGGTCTTATGGACTTGTTGTCTAATGCAATGACACTGGAACCTGTTCTCAGGAATGGTTTTGGTCGGAATCTGAGTCAGAAGAGGAATGTATTCCGGACTTCACCGATGGCTTTGCAACTGATTTAGAATGCGGTGCTGATGTCTTTCTGGGGCACGACAATATTAGATTTCATTCCTCATCAGGAAAAGTGTTGTCTATTTTATAGTTCCAAGCGAAGATATAGGCACTCCTGATGGCAATGGCAACTGCGCTTAAAGAGTTGCTAAACCCTCTTTCGACTTCCAGACAGTCGGAAGGCTGAATTCACTGAGTCTGATACAGTCTCAGGCAACAATGGGATCACGGGAAATGAAATCAGCGATAAACTTGCAAGTATCAGAGGAGACTTATTCAGGGTCCGAACTTGCGTAGGACTGCCTGTGCTCCTGATTAGGGCTTCCATTGGCATTTGGGTTTCATATGAGTAGAACTGTCCATATAATCGTCTATGATGATTGGAACAAAAATTATAAAGCCTGGTGGCGCTGAGTCCGATGACTTTGAGAAGTCCATTGCCAAGCTCTTTCGGAACTTGAAATTAACTTGGAACTGAAGACCCAATTGAGAGATCTTCACATTACCCGCGATAGGGAAATTTAATTTACCAACAAGAAAGCTTTTACGTCCCTATTCCAAAGCAAACGGTTTTCCAAAAATTCCAAATCCGCTTGGTGCGTGAAATGGAAAAGAAATTCTCCGGCAACCATGTTGCTTTCATTGGAGAACGTAAAATCTTACCCAAACCAACAAGGAAACGAAGAAATCCTTCGAAACACAAGAGGCCGCGTTCCCGGACTTTGACATCGGTGCACGATGCAATTTTGGAGGAACTGATATTTCCTGCCGAAATTGTGGGCTATCGTATCCGTATTAAGCTAGATGGTATACAGCTGATTAAGGTTAATTTAGACAAGAATCAGCAAACCACAATTGAACACAAAGTTGACACCTTTACTTCAGTGTATAACAAATTGACTGGACGAGATTATCCCTTCGAGTTCCCAGACAACTACTTGTAAAAAGTTAAGCATGAGTTGCTTAGAAACAACTAATTCAAAAACAAATGAATAAACAGCAGATGGTATGACATCCTTCGGTTGGTGGATTTTCTCCTGCCCCTCAGTAGGTAAAACTGCAGTCTGGCGACGTAACGGTGCAATATAATTTGGCAAGCGATGCTTGAATTGAAAAGGATGACGAATCCGAGGAGCACTTTGTCTATGATTGTACAGCTTCGTGTCCTACTAACTTTAATAATGAAGCATTTCCTCACCTTTATACGAAAGACTGAGAAACATAAGAAGAGTAAAGTGAACTAGTTCTCTAAATTCTTTATCCAATCGACTTAAAATAAGAAAAGGGTCGGCTTTAATTGACTTTTTCGTATTGACATGCGCTTCTTGTAGACATTACTTTAACTTTAACTGCTTGGTCTATACGCCTAGAAGGGAGAGCATGTATTCATATGGCGTCATTTTCAAGGTAGTGTAAGTTGTTTTCACAAATATAGTGTTATTCGGTTGTTGTGAATATTGAAATTGCAATATGAGAGTACTGGGATGAAATTCTGTGAATGTCGACAGCGTATCAAACTCGTAAAAAGTCGAGTAGGTGCAGTAGTAGATGGAGAGATGGAGTGCTAACCACACAAAGTTGAAGATAAACAGGTTGCATAACTTAGTATGAGGGGCCTCATTCTACTTATCACTTTACTCCAACCTGACGAAGATATTTTTGCAGACTTATCCCTTGGAAATGATTTTCTTACAGATTCCGGGAATTAAGTCCTCTGGGTAAGATTTCGACATCCTCCTGACCAGTAAAAGAAACTAACTTTATTAATTAAGGGTAGACCCGGACTTGTTTGTGAGGTTTATGTGTTTTTATTAACAATTTCTACGGCAACCGTCCTTTGTTTTCACCCTAATTACATGCTTTGCGAGATGTAGCCAGGATAATTATCCAAGTTGTCATGCCTAATACAAAGAATTATAGTTCCCTCAAATAAAATGAGATATTCCAACCCCACTACAAGGGAAACCAAAGACATATCGAGTTACAAGCTCCAGATGGCAACGAAAAGGATGCCGACCAAAGCACCATAACAAACAATTTTTTTTGCCGCAAAATAAATACAAAAAAAAATCTCTAAATCATTATTTATTCCTTGTGTCCAACATACATATGTACAGTACATATAAAGAAAATCATCATCATTGCCTCGGCTGTGCTCATTTTTCCCACCGAAATACTGTACATCCTCCTAGAAGTGAAAAAATTCCACAAAATATTTAAAAAAAAAAAAAAACATCCCCGTGCATCCGTCCGAAAAAAAATCTCGAAAACAAAATGAAAACGTTTTCTTTTTTCTCTAATTTTCCACTGTTTTACTTTTTCTTCTGTTTTTTTTTTTGTGAAGGGGGGCAATGAAAAATTCATAACAATTTTATGTTATGAAATATTCATAAAGAAATATGTCCTCCCTGTGGTATTTCATCTCCGGATGTTAAGACAAAGCATCGTTCATTTCCCCCTACCAAAAACAAAATCCTCTTCCATGGTCTTATACAAAACCAAAAAAACGAGCCAAAAATTCCAAAGAAACTACAAGTCTCATAGTGAATACGACGGATACAGTGGGTAAAAAGCGAATCCAAAACAAAACAAGAAAAAAGTTGAAACATTTTTATAAATGTGAGAAGAAGTGTGATGGTATATCTTTACCTGTTTGTTTTTCAGCTGCCTTCAATGTGAAACCCTCTAAGATGACAGCTTCACTGCGACCGCGTAAGTTAACCGCATACACAAAGATCTTGAAGAGCCGTCCAGAATCCAGCGCAGTGACGCTTAAAACTGGGTATTTCGATGAGATGTTCGCTTGCAAATTGCCACTATGTTGATCAAATATTTCCATAAGGAACCATTGTCTTAGGCCACCATCAAATCCTGAAAAGAAAACAAAAAAAAAAACAGAAAAAAATATAAATAAATAAAAAAAAAACCAAATCGAGTCCGGAATGAGATACAAGTATGGAGCACAGGGGTAAAGAACTGAATTACAAATGAGATGAGATGAAATGAAATGAGATATCATTGACGTGCAAAGAAAGTGGGTAAGACCAGAAACACAACTTCACAGTCTCTTCCCATCCCCTCGCAGAAACTTTAATCAAAATTTAAGGCAAAACTTTTGCAAAAAAAAAAGTGAAAAAATTTGTTTATTTTAGATGTGAGGGTGAGTTACAATATTTTTGTCCAGATTCAGCTACTAAACAAGTGAAATTTAATTTCCCTATACTGCCACTCATGCCAGGGTATACATATTTCGCACTTGACTGGCATACCAATTTATGTGTTTGCTCAACGTATACAACGCGTTGAAGTAAAGTAATTATATTATACAAAAGTAGTACACGATACATCCGTTTGCATGGTTTAATAATACATTGTATTATAGTATAATGAACAAGCTTTCATCATGATGATGTTTTGATTTTCCAACCACTCCTACGGCGAAGGTAGTATACACGAGTACACAACTCTTGCCTAATTGAGGTTTATAGGAAATTTAATCGACAATAGTAACTGCAATTATTTTTAATTATTCCCGATCAGATCGAGAGGGTCATTTAACCTGAAATTTGCGCCATTTTGAGCATAAATATGTAATATTATCGTATATTGCCCAGATTATTGTATTTTTCTTTTATTTTAATCGAATTTCCTGGAACAGTGACCTTTAAAACAGAAACAGTGATTTCTTGGAATTTATTTCTTGGAATTTATTTCCAGCGGTAATATAAAAATTAATTAAACAGGAACTTTATCAAATTTTACTAAATACCTAAATTATGTACTTAACGGGCTCCCGACCTGTGAAATGTCTCTGCCTGAGATTCTGTAGCCTTCTGCTCTCTTCAGTCTCCCAGGCCCGGTGTTTTCAGTTGTCAAAACCCAGTGTTCTGGTGTCGGCGACAGCTTAATCCTTAAAACCGAGATTCGGTCCTCCTTGTCGCCTCGATCCTGGGAGCTCTGATTTTAAGATCCCCTGTAGCCAGACCAGTGTAGTTTCTGTGTTTTGACTTTCTGGATTACATCCACATCTAGATACAACTCATACAGTTCGCGGTTGTATTTTCTCATCTAATTGCGCTCTTGGCATCTGGCACCAAATTGTTTCTTTAAAAGTATTCAGTAAAGTATTCAGTAAGCAGAGTAGATGCTTTCCTGCTTATCATCTATTGTAGCCCTAGCCTCCATATAGAAGAACGGATATGGCCAATTGTTTGTTGAGTACGCATTTAATCTTAGTCCTCGCCTAGGATGGAAAGGAGGACATCATTGGTAGAATAGATGGTAAGCATAGCTCAACAGGCAACAGGCAACACTGTTTCTTCATCTCATTATACACAACGGGAAATGGCGTAATCCGGATCACGAAACGCTAAATTAAATTGATCACATTGCGATCGACGTAAATTATGCCTAGAACCTTCTGGAAAGCCAACATTGACTACGATCGCCACCTTCTTCCAGCCAAGGTACGAATTCGGAAGAACGCCACAACAAAGAAGGGCTACTGTCAGAAAATATAACGTAGAAAGGCCGCAGTCGCAAGAGAGCGTCAGAATCATCGCCGAACGCGTGTTTCGACAATTCATAAAATTCCTGGTTTGATGAAAAATACCGGCAAGTAATATAAATACCGCGAAACGTGAAGCATATATAGCGGAGCAGCAATGAAGGACAAGAGCTGCTCGTGAGCTCTACGAGCAGAACATCGGCTTCTCTAGAAGAAGCAAAAAGAGCACGAGAGGCGCATGATCGAAGATATTGAGATTTTGTACTCCAGGAATTACTTACGGAAGTCTTACCAACAGGCAAAAAGAACATTTTAAGGCCAGGACACGCATATAGTAACCTGTAGCGATGAACATGGAAACCCTGTAGTTGAGCCACAGTCTGTGCTGAGAATATAAAACAGCTTTTCTACAGACTTGTGAAACGGCGACGAAGTCCAACATCCAGCTGTCTTGCAGAATAAACCATACAACCTGACCATATAGCAATAACTAAGCTCAAATCCACCAAAGCAGCTGGAAGTGGCGGCTTACCGGCCGAGGTATTTAAAGCTGCTTGAAATGATTTTATGGCGAGCATACACCAACTGATGACTCAGATCTGATCAGAAGAGTGCTGGCCTGATGAATGGAATCTCAGCAACCCACGCCAGATCCACAAAACGGGTCACCCCGTCAACTACATATAGAGGTATATGGTAAGTCTCCTCAGCATCGGATGCAAGATCTTATCTGCCATATTATATGAAAGTCTAAAACCCTTTGCCAACAACCTGGTTGGTTCCCATCAGTGTGCTTTCAAACCAGAAAAGTCCACGATCGCCTAAAACTTCACACTCCGGCAGATCCTGGAAAAAACTCAATAATGGTGCCTATCGATTCGACTATAGATTTTAAGGCAGCATGTGACAGCATTTATTGAGAGCATGTATATAGAGCCATGTCAAATTTTGAGATACTTGAGAAATCAGAGGTCTATGCAGAATGAAGACGTAGAATGCTCGCTGCTATGTCAGGGTTGTTAACTACTTGACCGAGGCTTTTGATGTTAAGAAAGGTTTTAGACAAGGTGACGCTTTAACATTATGAAGGAACTGGCTTGAGCATTGAAGGCATTATCTCTCAGAAGTCTATTCACCTACTCGCGTTCGCTGATGATATCGACCTAATTTGGGGAACTCAGCGGGCTGTCATCGTGCATTTGCTAGTATTGAAACGGAAGCTGCAAAAATGTGTTTAGCTGTAATTGAGGGCGAAACCAAGTATATACTGTCAACAGGATGGGACACACAACATAGATGAATTGGACAGGACCTTATAGTCGACAGCTATAATTTCGAGGCAGTAAATGATTTTATATACCTTTGTCCTACTTTCAATTCTCCCAACAACACCTCAGAAATAAAACGATGAATCCCTCTTTTCAATCCCTCTTACTTGGCACTAAGAAGCCAACTGAGTAGCAAAGCCCTATCCCGAACAACTAAGGAGACCGTATATAATAGTCTTTATGGAGTTGAAGCATAGACTCTATCGAAAGTCTATCCTCAGTCGTTTCGAGAGAAAAATCTTCGTCGCGCTTTGGATGAGAAGATTCAACGACGAACTACACAAGCTGTACAGCGACATCGACGTAGTCAGAAAACTGGTTATGACATGTAGGGCAGATGGACACCAATGCTCCTGTGCGCAGAGTCTTCGAGGGACAACGCCGTAGAAGAAGTCCTCATCTTGGGTGGCGCGCACAATTAGAAGGGGGTCAAGATTTGAAGTGCGCAACTGGCGGCGCGGCGGTTAGCTTAAGACCAGTCTAACTGAAGAGGCTTGTTAGTTGATGTCCAGGTCCACCCCAAACTCTAGCGTCACCTAAGTACGAATATGTAAAAAAGTATGCATTTCGTCTTCTGAGTAAAAAATGTTGAACCCACTTGTTTCGCCAAACTGAAGCAGCAGCGGTTTCCTTATCTGTCGTTCCTAGAGTTCGGGTCATATTCCGAGGTAGAAAAGCTCCTTTGTTTGTTGAGAACTTGGTGTTTTCCTCATTTACTTCGAGGTAAACTTGTCTCGATTGTCATAAACGCCTCTATGACGGGGTGCTGCGAGAGACCGATAGTGTCAATATCATTTGCGTACCCCAGTACTCACTAGCTGGATAGATTTGTTCAATCTGGTGGCTTCCGTATTAATACATACTTGTCCTGCGCATTATCTCTTCCAGCTTTAGATTCAAGAAATTACATGACCAAACATCTTCAAGCTGAAATACGAGGCACGTTTGGAACAGTTCGGAGGAACAGTTGCACTTTGCAGCGTCACGCGGTAAAACTTGAAAAATTTTGCCTGCAACCCAAATCTGGCCATTATCTTATGAAATTCTACAAGATGAATGGTACCCTATGGTATGTGAATTTGGACTTTTTCAAGATCTGCTTTTGTGTGCAAAATTTATTCGATTGTTGATATGCCGGGCCGGAACGCGCACTAATACGTGACGGTAAGTATATTACTGAAGTGCTTGAGACAATTTCGGATCTTATATGCCATACTAAGCAAGACTATGCCTCGATAGTTCTAACAATACATAGGATCGCCTTTATTGAAGATGGGATCACATGTAGCTGATAGTCGAAAACATCGAGCTCTACAAAAACAGCTCCTGCATATTTGAAAAGCTGTACTGGTAGAATATCGGAACCGGTGGCTCTTTTTTTTTTTAGCTTTTCGATAGCTGAGCCAACCTTTCATATACTGGAAGTGGGAACGGCTTCTTTATTGACTGGAAGAACTAGATTCCAGTGCGCTCTACCTGATGTCCATGGAGTAGCTACTGTAAGTGCGACTAAAACATATCTACCACTCTTCGGTAATAAATTCCCATCACTGCACCGAAGAGCCAGCGTTCCGGGCTTGAAGGCAGCTACTGGTTGATTAGTATTCCCGAAAACATTTTCGATATTATTCCCTTCGCGGCACTCTTCGATATCCTTTTATGTAGAATCTTCGTTTAATACTTTCTATTTGTTTAGTGCTGAAGCCCTTGTAGATGCTCATTTTCTACCACTTTTGTGGGTAGTGATTATGGATATCGTACCAAAGGCTCTTTTTCGGTGGTGGCTTCCACCCTACTGTGGTCTTGACTAGCACAATACTGATTCAACAGATTATTGGCGTTTGTGGATGCTGAATGCATAGTGGAAAATCTCTCACCCAGGAGTTTTCCTTATGCCCTGGCTACTCCAGTCGTGCTAAGGATTTTCAGCTTTTTTTTTTAGTCGAGCTCTGAATTTGGCTGCCACAAAGAAGTGGTCAGAGTCGACTTTGGCGTTCTAAATGTTTGCAGGGTCAAAATCCTGGATGCATGTCGAGACACGTCTAGATATCTATTAGCATATTGATTTGGTTTGCGGTTCGACCATCTGGAGAACGTCTGGTCAGGACTCGTAGTCTTGGTGCTACTTAACACCGTTTAACGAGCTTTGAAAAGATCGAATAGCTGGAAGCCGTTATCAGTTGTCATATCATGGAGGCTGTACCTTCTGACTATTCTGCCAAAGACGGCATTAAAGTCCTCGAGTACGATTTTCACATCATAGAACTCCTTAGTGAGTGAGTCTCTAGCTTCGCCAATTATTATTGAATATAGCTCACTTGCCACGATGAATCCACATCATAGTATGTTCAGTCTTTGTGACTATGTTGCAAGTTTTTTGTTTTTGGATATTTGATCCTTTTCATCGTATTTTCTCGATCCTGGAAATGTCTGCCTTGGACCGTAGAGAACAGATTTAATGTAGAACAGCACCATTGGTATACAATGCGCGTATGTTCCAGGTGCACGGGTCGCCTATTGTTATCCCAAGATGGTGTATCTCTCAGAATTATTTTTTGTTATAAGTTGTGCGGACTTAGGGCCGGTGACATTCCAATAAGTAACAAAATACGTCATCCAATGATTTTCAAATAGTCGCCAATCAGGCGACGTGCATCCATTCAACTAAGAGACAGTAGACTGCTGATCAGAGAAACGATAAGAAATTGCCAAATATACTACTACTATTTGGGTGCGGATTTGCTGTAAACGATAGACCTAAATCAAGAAGTTTTAAGGTTTTGTCACGGAAGCGAACGGCTTGTAGTAATGCGTGTCAATGTTAAGTTCGCCTATATCTGTCTGATATGCACTAGCGCCGTTTTAGAAGAAACAAGCGGAGCGACGAAAGATTGCTTCTAAGTGCTTTTAGACAAAAGCTACGAGCAATCGTTTTAGATGACTTAAATGCCACAAAAGGGAAACAGGACGTTTTAAGTAGTACAATTGGAAAAAATAATCTAAACGTCACGACGTCTGGAAGCACACTTAGGCTAATTGTCTTTGCAGGGATGAATATTGATATTGCTAGTACACGGTTCATCTCAATATTCACGGCGGAATATAGGGATCACCTGTAAAATAACCCAAAGCAGTCCTCTATTATGTAAGTCCTAACAGCCAATGTAGACTTGAACCAATATCAAGTTCCAGCTAGGAGAAATTTTACGCGAACGTTGAAAGTAGAACGACCGTAACAACAACCCACCAGAATTATTGCCGATTAGGGATATATGCCACGAACTATTCCTGGTTTAAGTGCGAGAAGGCTCATTGACATCGAAAAACATCGACTTCCGCAGCGTAAAAAGAAAGAGCATGAGATATAGTGAGTCAGGGAAGTGGAAACCTGGACCAACATTCGGAGTTTTACCAAAAGGTATTACCAACTTGTCGATCCAAAGACTTAGATAGATAACTGAACAAATGAGCAAAGAAGTTAAGTTGTAGATCTAGCTGGTGCTTGGGATATATGTAGGAAGACCAAACATGTAGATTGCCAAAAGTCGACGACAACCTAAAATCGGATGTAAGGCAAATTGATCCATCCGATTCGGGCAATGGAAAAGAAGACTATCGCCGACTCGACTAAAATGTTGTTGAAATAGCCAAAGCAAAACTTAAGTACAAGGAAGCTGCCGGAATAGACCGACTATCTGTCGATCTTTTTAGGAAAGCAGGAGATGACTAATAATATAACTACGCCAGGTAGTACGCCAGGTAAACTGGTAAGCCCACCCTCTTCGGAGGCGGTTCTATGTATTCTGGGGGGAACCATTTATTGCTAAAAGATGACCCTTTCATAAAGAGTCGTAAATTGGTAAGAACACCGCCATCCCAACCAACAAGAGAAAATTCGATATTGGAAGCTCATTACAAAAAGGCCTGTGAAGAAAGAGACGATTTTAATCATCTCAGTGAAAAACTGGCAAGCGAAATTGATAAATTAAAGCTCGAACTGCAGCTGCTTAAAAACAGGTCAATAATAACAATAAAAATGAGCAGATACCTAAAACTGTAGTGTACTCTACTGATAAGAAGAACTGCAAAGAGAGACAGAAACACCCTTTAGTATGACAAAAATTAGCAAAAAAAGGAAAATGAACTTGTCTCCGGAGCTTTTGCCACCAAAAGTGACCCAGAAAAGCCCAGAAAAGATGAAAGATAAATAATCCAAACCACTTAAGCCAATAAAGCCTCCCCCAATTATCAGTATTACGAAGTACGAAAGCTTATTGAATATTCTAGAGGAAAATAAAATAAAACCTAATATTTAGGAGAGCTGTAATGATGTTAAAATGAATGTGGATAACGAAGAATCCTACAGTAACTTGACAAAAATGCTAAACCAGAAAAAAGTTCAATGGCATTCGTTTGAAAATAAACAAACAAGACCAATAAAGGTTGTTGCAAAAAAACTACACTACTCCTGCACACCTGTACGCATTGCGAATGACCTAAAGAAGAAAAACTTCAAAATACTTGAAGTTGTTAACATGCTTAAATACAAGAGTAAAGAACGGCTCCCAATGTTCATGCTTACTTTTGAGCAAGATGAAGACATCAAGAAAATTTATGAAATTAAAGATATCCTAGGAATGAAAGTACAAATTCAGACTTTGCGGAAATCAAAGCTAGTTCCTCAATGTAAGAACTGTCAAAAGCATGGTTACATGGTCATAAATACTGCAGCTCAAACCCGAAATGCGTTAAATGTGCAGGAGACCACCATACAAAAGAAAGACTGCATAAGGGCAAAAAATGCAGTCCCTAAATGCGCCAATTGTAGCGATAGACACCCAGCTAACTACAGAGGGTGTGTAGTAGTAAAAGAGCCACAGCAGGTAAAAGACAACAAGCAAAAGAAAATGCAAAAGCCTGTTTAAAAAGGCGCAACCAAAAACGGAGAAAAACGAAACAAAAAAGACTTGAGAGCGAAATCTAAGCCCCAAGTGAATAAAAGATTGGATAGAGCTAAATGAAATCTATCCTTAAGCGAAAATGAAAACTTAAGCCTCATAACCGGTCCAAAGAAAACATATGCACAAATTGCTTCGAAAAACGTTGTAAAACCAGTCGGAAAGCCCAAGCCTCCCAGCAATGTTCTGGAGGATATCATGCAAAGAATTCTTAACAGAATAGAAGATATGGAAAAGAATAATAAGAAAATTCTGGAAAGAATATCTTTCCTTGAAGAACAAAACATTTTTTAAAAATATAATTTATATAAACGATTAGACAAAAAAAAGAAAAAAAAGAATAGAAAAGAAAGGAAAATCAACGAAAATGCAAAGTAAGAAGTAAAAGAAAGAGGAGTTAAATATACATTAATCTTTATTGTTGCTGAATAGAAAAATGCTTAAATATTGAAGTTTTAAAGCTTGCGACATTGCTAATACCCTTGATGACGAAAAAGAACCTTGATGAGTTGAGATATTTAAATTTTGGTAAGTTTATATTAAGTGTTCTGCGAGAAGAAGAAAACTCAAGCTTGCAAAACAGATAATTTGGCGTTTTTGTTATTATATGTAAGTTTGTGTAAGAATATACAATTTCTTGCATACATGTATTGTAAAGTGCAACCCATTAAATCTTTTACATATACCGATATCCAATCGTATCTGCGTAGTCCATGAATATATCTAACTGCATCATTGAACGCTACCTGTAACTTATTACGCGACAATGAATCCATGCTACTAAAAACAACATCGGCATATGTTATTATGGGAAGTACAAGGGCTTGGACGAGCTTCCGTCGAGTTTCAAAGGGTGTGAAGTTTGCAGCCAACCACAGTCTACGCAAACAACCATAAATGCGACGACCAATGACGTAGTTTATGTGGCTGCTGCAGGACAGATTGCGGTTCATTACGAACCCAAGGCCAGTAGCCGACTCCACTATCGCCAATTTCAATTCCGATATGCATATATTTGGCACCAGACTCAGTTCGAAATTGCTTTTTGATATGGGTAGAACCTGACACTTAGAAGGATTTAGCAGCAGCCCGTGTTTGTCTGCCCAGTTATTAATCGCTGATAAATCCCTGCTTAAAAAAAACTAATTCGTCAAGCCGATTCATAGGCATAGACATGTATAATTGAACGTCATCTGTGTTTATTTTAAGCTAGATGTTAAGTTTTTATAAAAAATATGTCCATATGCTAAGTTTTTTGTCAAATTCTTTTCTTAGCCTTAAGCATAGAAAATAAGTATATATAAGTATAAAATGTAAACAAAGTCGAAAGACATAGATATAAGAGTTTAGAGTAGCTTAGAGTGCCTGTGTGGGGCCAGTAGGTTAGTGTAAGATTGTTAAGTAATTTTAAGCTAGCATTTAAGCATTTTTTGTTAGTATGTAAGAATTAATGATTTAGAAAATAAAATGCATTTAAAACTTGAACGTCATCTGCGTATATATGCATACGAGTGCGCACACATACCAATGGCAAATCGTTGACAAACATGGAAAATAAAATCGGTCCAAGGATGTAACCGTGAGGAACACCTTGTAATAAGGGCAAAACAGAGGAAATCCTTCCACCAACTACGACCCTTTGAAATCGGTTCGACAAGTAGCTTTTCGCCAAACCCGAAAAAGTGTTTAAGCTTCCATAGAAGAATGTTGTGATTCACTTTGTCAAAAGCTTTCCAAAAATCGAGAAAGCAAAGTAATGTCACGAGCCCTTTGTCATAGTCTTGCCTTACATCATCCAAAATCTTCACCATTGCCGACTGACAACTATGCCCTTCTCGAAAGCCAGACTGAGAAGAAGTCAATAGAGAGTTGAAGGATAAGTGGCATTTGATCTGGCGGGATAAAACTCTCTCAAATACTTTTGATAGGTATGGGAGAATTCTTGTTGGCTTAAAATCATTAACAGAACTCGCATTCGATTTTTTGGATATCGGAATAACCCGTGCATGTTTCCAAGCCTGGGGAAAGGGAGATGTCATAATACACGAATTAACTATGTGAGTTATATGGCTTACAATACTGGGTAAAATTATTTTTAGAAATTTGACTGGTATACCATCTTCACCGATTGCATTTGACTTAATGGAGGCAATGATTGAAATTACATCAGTCTCAGTTGTTACCTCAAAATCGGCTTGCCTTTTCACTGATGTAAAGGTGTTCAGATGAAAATCAAACATACCACCAGCCATCGCATTGTCAACAAAATGTGCATTTAGCTCATTTGAATTTAACGAACAGTTATCATTCCCTTCTTTGCTAACACCAATTTGCCGAAGGTTCTTCCACAGTTCCTTTGGGGGCAAAGACATACCAAGTTTAGGGGAATAGTAATTTCGTTTCGAATCACGCACAATGCTAATGGCTGTATTACGAGCATTTCTGTAAGCGACCCAATTAAAAGAAGAACGATTTCGTTTCCATTTGCTGTAAAGCTTATTCCTGATTTTTAGCGCATTTAAAACTTCCGCAATAAACCAAGGGGAAGTCTTATTGCAAACAAAAACAATCTTAACAGCCACGAAATCTTCATAGAGTTGGGCAACACATAACTGAAAACGATTAATTTGTTCATTTGGATCTGGACTCTGTCTACAAAGAAACCAAGGAGTCATTGCTTGTGCTGCAACTTGCAGAGAATTGATATTAATAGACTTAAAATCTTTAAATTCAATGGTCGTAGACTTATTGATATGATAAAAATTAATATCGTACGTGCAAAGCAACATATCATGATCAGAAACACCACCCAGGTAAATTTGGTCAAATAGAAGAGTTGCTGATTGATCTGAAACAAGACCAACATCAAGAAGACTCGGTGGTGAATCTGTACGAAAAGAAGTTGGATAGGACAGGTTTACAACATAAAGACCACTTGAAGAGGCATGATCCACCAATTGGCGCGACCGAGAATCGTTGTTTAATAAGTTGGCATTAAAATCTCATAATACAATAATATTTACATATCTGGGTGAAAACTCTGACAGAGCAGAAAAAAATGGTTCACATGAAAATCTCCGGTTAGGGTTATAAGAAACCAAACATCTAACACTTCCACCATCAACCTCAGCAATAATGTATTCAACATCAGTGTTGACAGATTTTAAAGACGACTTGCAATAAATTGCCACTCCTCCGCCCGTTGTAGAGGCTATTCTGTCGTTGCGACATAATTCGTAACCCTCAATACCGTACACAAAGTTTTCAAACTTGGGTTAAAACCAAGTTTCGTTAACACAGGTCACATCTATGCTTGAATTTGTAAAAAAATAGCGAATACTCACTGTGGAAGGCTACACAAAAATGAAAAAACCAACGGCATACATTCCGCCAGTGAAAAACAGCAGTGGTAACTGGACTAAAACAAACAAACAAAAGGCTGATCTATTTGCAGAACAGCTTGAAAACATCTTTAACCCACACGACGATAATGATAATTCCCAACAAACGGAAAAAATGAGCGAAGACGAGAGATCGATTTTCGCAGTAACCTCAAGGGAAATAGCCAAAGAAATAAAAGAAAAGATTAACCCAAAAAAAAGCCCCGGGATTTGATCTATGTATTAACGGGTGAAATTCTGGAAAAAACTGCATAAAAAAGGTATGAAAAAATTCGCACAGATAACAAATGCAGCGTTCATACTAAGGTATGTTCCACGTATGTGGGAGGTCGCGGAAGTTATTATGCTTTAGCCGGTCAAATTGCCCAGTGAAGTAACGTCATATCGGCTGATATCATTGCTGCCAATCCTGTCCAAGCTATTCAAAAAAAAACCTTCTAAAACGACTCCATCCGATTCTAGAAGAAAAGACACTGATCCCAAACCATCAGTTTGGATTCAGAAATAAATACTCAACTATAGATCAGATCTACAGAATAACTGATATAGTAGAAAAAGCTTTAGAAGAAAAACAAATATGCTCTACCATCTTTCTTGATGTAACACAGGCTGGCACAAAGGATTAGTCCGTAAGCTACAAAAATATCTTCCAAAACAGTACTATGAAATACTAGAGTCGTATATAATGAAACGATTATTTAGAATTAAGCAAGAAGATGAGTGAAACACATCAAAGCTGGAGTACCGCAAGGTAGTGTGCTGGGACCCGTACTGTTCCTCCTATACACGAACGACCTACCACAAAATGATGAATCTACTTTTGCCACTTTTGCAGACGATACTGCTGCACTTGCAGTAGGAAAAACCGTACAGGAAGTTTGGACCAAAAAATAGCAAATAAAATTAAATGAACTGAAGTCGGTTCGTGTTAACTTTACAAATAAAAACTTACAACACATACTTGTGTACATAAATAATAAAGTAGTTCTGCATTAGAACTCAGCTAAATACTTAGGCTTGACATTGGACGCAAAGATGCGCTGGAAAACTCATGTCAAGAAAAAACGTGATGAACTAAATATACTATATAATAAAATGTATTGGCTCAAAGGGAGGTATTCATGGCTCTCAATTTACAATAAACTGCTTCTCTACAAGCAAATATTACAACCAATTTGGACATATGGCCTCCAGTTATGGGGGTGCACAAGTAAGACAAATCTTCAAAGCATACAATGCTTTCAAAACAAAGTTTTACGCAATATTGTTAATATCTAAAAACTGAAATGGTAGAGGGCGAGGTTCGGAAGATCGCAAGAAGACATGAAGTTAACCTTCGCAACCATGCTGATTTAGGAGTAGTCCAACTACTTGATAATAACAATTTAGTTAGAAGATTACGTAGAGTAAAACCTTCTGAACTAGTTAACTAGATAAAAAGAAGAGAAATATATATGTGACGACATAATCACACTAACAAAGTGATAATGAATTAAAAAACAAAAGGTAACAAACCAAAGTTAGTTCCTTAAAACAGTACATAAGTACATACTAGAACAAAATTGCTGATTCGTCTGACGACAAGGTGTGATTGCTGGAAGGATGGTAACATCATGCCTTTTTAGTTGGTGGTTCAAGTTCCATACTACCGCAAAACTCGCAAGCGATGTTTTTCAACGATTTTCACCTAGCTACACGCAAAAAAAAAACAAAGAAAAGGGGATTACTTGGTAAAAACAATATCCCAACTCGTGGCCAAGATCTAGACGGAAGGAAGTCACATTTATCTGATGAATGCGACCACAGCATCGTTTACCCGTTCCACAAAAGAGGAGACCCTTTACATTACCTGCATCGTAGCTTCCCATAGCATCACGTACAAAATCTTGACTGACTTATTAAACCGTAGAGCAATTGGTCAAAAATTTTCAGACCCACTAAGTCCAAAATTGACTACATAAGTATTCACACCATGGAGATTTTACAGAAAACTTCAGAACTCCAGCTTGATTCTTAGCATATTTTCATCGATTTCAGGGCCGTATTTGACAGCATTAGTGAGAAAAATTTCTGTCCGAATCTGTTCTGCTCTGTGTTCAGTGAGGCTGTTCCAATCTGTTCGGAACAGAAAATCTTGCACCTACTTTCGAAGTAGAACACAATTGTGAATAGTGTCAAAATCAACTGTGCTGTACATTTCTGTTCTCGTTTGATTTGACGTTTTTCACAAATCTGTGCTGTTCGGTTCTAGGTTTTCCTCACTGAACAAAGCTTATGTTTATATTAGACATTCAGGCATGTCAGACAAAAATGATGGAGAAGTTCGGAAGCGATTCCGCTGAGGAAAGTTTTGCGAAACTAGCATTCAAACACCGTAATAATTTGTCCAACTGTGTATGTATGTGCATACGGTGATGACATTGATATAATTGGCAAAACTCAGCGAGCTGGCACTAATGTGTTTGCAAGTTTAAGTTAAAGGGGATCTCAATTATCTTCATGTGCGTAACTGGATATTATTGTCCAAAAACCTAGCTAATTGGAGAGATTTTTTGTTGAGGTTTAAGTGCTGCAGTTCCAGGTACATGTCGTCTGAATAAGTACAAGGGATTGTGTATTTTCCCCAAAATTGCTTCACAATTCTTCTATACTGCTTAGTTAATAGCTGAGTAAAGCCATTGTCGCAAATTGTTCGCCTGTACTGTAGTTTATTCAGTTTCATTTCTTTCAACCTATGATGCTTGCGACTTACATTCCTCAGCGTATTTGAATCTCAAGTATTTTAAGTATTGTGCTTCAATCTCCCACAGAAAACACTCCAGCTATCAAGGAAATACGAATAAACAGTGTATATAAAACATGATTAATTGTGCTACTTTTATGTTATATGTACTTCAAGTCGAACCCCTTCTCGTTATTTCTTCATCTAACCGCACAAGACATAAAAGTATAATCTTGAGCTAATTTTCGACTCATTTCCAAATTTTCGCCAAACGACAACCAAACTCATTCGATACTCTCATATAAATGAAATTATCCGCTCATAAAAATAAATGAATTAATTTACCCACCATCCAAAGCATCTCCATCCCACCAACCATCATCACAAAGGACTTCTAATGAGCTTACTGCTTTCAATTTCATACATCATTTGATTCTGTGAAGTATGCACTAAACCTTTAGCCATAGCCACACACCGACACATACACACAACCCTTAGATGCTTTTGAAATTCAATTTGCAACTTGAGACTCATTTCGACAAAGAATTTCCGCCAACAACAATCATCCCGCCTGCTGACTGGGTTGCTCCTCATCGAAATGCGTTCACCCTTCACGAAGAACCCCCATTAGATCATCAAAGCCTTTTCCCATCATCATCATTTTCATCATCGTCCTCATCTTTCTTTCTTGTGCTCGTGTTACCCGACCTCATTTATAGCCGGTTAATTGTTTACTTTGCATAGAAAATGTGAATATACACACACATAAATGAAAGCTAGAATTTCAGGATAACAAAAACAATGGTGGAAGAACGTCTCCCAAAAAAGAAAACGGAAAAGCAACTCGATAAGGATTTAACGATCATTATCCTGAATGAAAGTTAATGCATTGAAAACGAAAGCAATTTAAGAGGAGAGCAACAAAAACCGAGAACACTTTTTTTTTTTTTGTTTTTATGTTTGTTTTGTTTTTGTTGAGAAAAATAGGAACTTTTCGTTTTCTTCTTATTCTTCGACGTGGGTAATTAATCGACGAAGCCGCGGCAATTCATTATAATGCACAGAATATGGGGCTCATCCCTACGACTATCCGGGGTCTAAGAGTCCTTTGGGTATTCAAGATTCTGAAAAGAAAGTTTTGCTTTCGAAGAAGAACAAAAAACCATTTTCACCTTGCTTTCATTCTTTAATTGTTATTCCTTTCCTTTCTTAGATCGTAGTATTTATTTTTCTTCTTTCTTTTGCCAATGTTTAATGAGTTCTCCTCCCCTTTAAGAACTCAAAACTAGGGGCGAAAAGGACACACAGAGCCACAGTCGAGAAAAAGGAACAACAAAAAAATCCTTGGATATGATGTTTTAAGGAAGGTAATGTCAGTGACATAACAATTCCATCTGCTCCTGTCCAGCATTGCTCCTCGGATTCAGGTCCTCAGGTTTTCAATATTAAAAATTTCAGAGTATTCGTATTTGTTCTTGCTGGATCCTTTTTCGAATATTGAAAACGCAATAAATGAAAATCAGAGGTAAACACTTTGTAATAACTGAAACTGCCTCGAGGAATTTACAAGTTTGCCCATCGATTCGGTTACATACGCAAAGTCATAGATGGTGGGTGCAGTCATACATCTGTGTCCTACTTCAGAGAAATATGTTTTTTTCTTTTTTATGTCAGATCGCATTTTTCATTTACATAGGTACAAGTACCTATTCCTTTAAAGGACCCACAGTGGTTTCGCAAGAATATTTTAAATGCAAATACACATATGTACATATGTTAATCCACAAAAAATCTTTAAAAAAATACTTATGTACACATTGGTAAACGTTTGTCCGAGAGAAGAACATTCTCGGATGTGGTTATTACCAACTTTTCTAAGTTGAAAATCCATTACATCAGTATACATGAGTCTGTACCAGTATGCCCAAGTAACCGTAACCTTTCAAAAAATAAACACCGCCTGACTGAAATAACTCAAATTATAAATAACAGCAAGACAGAGGCAGATTTCACGAGTATAATCATGACCGATTCCTCATTTAGCGCTTCGTAAAGACATCACTTATAGACAATTTGTTCGAACAAAATTTCAGATGGCCAAAATTGTTTGAACATGGAATAAGCATTCGGTTTTGCAAATATGTACGTACGTCGTACATAACATATAAGCATATTTTCTAAATCCCTTAGTCAACCAGGGCACAGTTACCAAACATTTTGCCACTGTCCCATGACTTCTGTTCATCTTTTTGTTTTACAAACCGATGCGATGAATCGCGTATAATTGCTCGCAATGTAACATACCATATCTCTCCCACATACCTGGGGGGTGCCTAAATTTGCGACTAACCATTTTTTGGATCATCACTCTACTGAGCGACTCCAAGTTGGTTTAGGTCCCCTTCCACTTGCGTGCGCCACCAAAGGCGACGCCTTCCTCTACTGCGTTGTCCACTAGGATTAAGATCGAAGATTCTGCAGCCTGAAACGTTGGTGTTTATTCGTTCTATATATTCCAGCCTTCTCGAACACAGTTTTTTGACCAGATCGATGCCGCTGTACAGCTCGTAGATTTCATCGTTGAATCGTCTCCTCCAGAACCCGTCAACGCATACGGGACCAAATGTCTTACGAAGAATTTTTCTCTCCAAACCACCAAGGATATCCTCATTCACTTTATAATGGGTCCATACTTCGGAACTATAAAGTAGAACTGGAATTACTGGGTCTTATATAGCCTTTCCTTGGTTGTTCGGGACAGAGCCTAACTATACAGTTGCCTTCTCAGCCCAAAGAAACAGCGATTAGCAGGCGTTATTTTTCGTTTTATTTCTGAAGAGATGTCGTTTTCAGATATGATAGCAGAGCCGAGGTGGACAAAGTCCCTTTCTACCTCAATGTTATAGCTGTCGATTGTGACATTCTGGTCAATTCGTCGAAATTGATGCCCCTTCTTATTGACAGCATATACTTTGTTTTGCCCTCGTTTACTCGCAAGTGCACCAGTGACAGCTCGCTGTGTTGTACCAATAATATCAATATCGTCGACATATGCAAGCAATTAAATAGACTTTTGAAAGATCGTACCACGTGTGTTGGCTTGTGAGTTTTACACAATTCTTTCAAGTATGATGTTGAAGAAGTCACGTTACAGCCCGTCGTCTTGCCTATTGTAAATCGTTTTTTGACATCAAACGTCTGGGTTAGGTCATTACCGACCTTGATGGAGCAGCGAGCTTTCACCATCGTCATCCTGGGCACTAGTTTGACAGGGATGCCAAATCTACTCATGGCTCTGTATAGCTCGTCTCTGTAGATGCTGTTATATGCAGCTTTAAAATCGATAAAAAGGTAGCGGGTATCGATCTGAACTTGTTGGGTTTTTTTCCAGTATCTGCCGTCGTGTGAATATTTGGTCAATTGTAGTCTTACCGGATCTAAAACCTCACTGATAAGGTCCAATCAGATCGTTTACAAATGGTTTCAGGCGTTCACATAATACGTCAGACAAGATCTTATATGCGATGTTTGGGAGACTGATACCTTTATAGTTGGCCCAGTTTAGAGGGTCTCCTTTCTTGTGAACCGAGCAAACGATGTTGAAGTTCCAGTTATCAAGCATACATCCATTCGACCAAATCTTGGAAATAAGTTGGTGTATGCTCTCTAGCAGGTCATCTACTGTTGCCTTAGATAGTTCGGCGGGCCTGCAGCCTTGCTCACTTCATGTTGGTCGGGTGGATGGAATTCTGGACTTGCATCGTCAATATTAAGTGGTATCCGAAAAAAATGTAAAAGAACTTATTTTGCCCAAGTGAGAGGCAGCATTTCTCATAGTACTACGAGTACATGCACATCTACTATAGATTAGCCGTTTTCTTTCAAATTTCTTTTTATTTTATCTTTTGATATTTTCCTTATTTCATTAAATCCATATGATACTATGAAATTCATGAAAAAAAAATTTATTAAAGGGCGTGGAACTGCTGGAAGCACACAGGATAGAGCGACACATTGCAACCAATGTGTTCGTATCGCGTTCTATGGTCGTATTCTTTGTGGCGACATCTGCTAACAAACTTTTTGATGCAATGGCGTGTCCAGTGTTTGCCTGGGGAGTACCAAATAAAGTCATACACTACTCGTTTCTTCGGTGTCTAGTCTGCGAAGTCTCTGGCGCTCGGCCTGGCCCGTTTGTTACTTTTAATGACGACTCCAGTGTATATCTCTCGGAATCTCGCTTTCAAACTCCAACGGCTCACTTTTGTCTCTAGGATGCGTTTCTTTCCAGAGGATTCAGGCGTTCACAGCACAAACGTTCAACATGTGGTAGCAGGTAGGCACGTACCATATGCGGTTCTCTTGATAATTTCGATAGAGTGCCACCAGAGAATCCATAAGATCTACGCCATTTATTGGTTTGTTATACTCTTTAACGATGTCCGGCCGGACTTCTATAAATCAGCTTGCCCAATTCCAGCATATGTGGACAACAAGTGGGCGAATTTGTCGTCATACCAACAAACCACCGATACATTGTTTTTTGAAATGACAATTGGTTACGAGCCGCTGCCTGATTTTTTCAACAGTTTCTCACTTTTCAGCTTTCGCACCCTTTCGCTCCTGAGATACGGCAGGAAAGTTCCCACGTAAAGTGTGTCATTTTGTTTCGAATACTTGCCGAGGGGCAAACTGGTGAACAAGTTGTCATTGCAGATTTTATGAAATTTTCCGAAAACATCAGAATATAAACGAATAACCACATTTCCGCATTTGTTAATGTCAAGAATATTGGCCTCGTTGATATTTCCGCCTCGGTAGAGCTCAAATTTATGGATATATTCATTTGTGCCGGCCAAACACCACATTTTGAATCCCCATTTTTTGGGTTTCTGTGGTAAGTAGCTTTCTTGAAGTTTTCAACAATCGGGCGAATACGAATAGCTGAAATGAAATAAAATCCAGTGAAAGTGAATATTGAAAATACGCACACCTAGTTTTGTCTTTGTTGTCGATAGGGATCCCATCGATATTTATAAAGTGCAACAAGGAACGAATTTTCCCGAAGCTGTGGAGAGGCATGTTATTGGCGATGACGTCACAACGAAGTACGGACTTGGCTTCCCAATACATCCTTATGCGGGGGTACTTCATATATGACATTCTCAAATCTATACCAAGGAAGGTTCGTATTTCGCCTGCGTTTATAAAAAAGGAAGAACCGTGCAGTGAAACGACATCTACAGACCTTATTACCCCTGGCCATACAGTTGCTGGCACTGAGTATATGTAGCAACCGATGGAGAGCAGGCTGTGGGTACGAATTTTGTTGGTGTGCTGTTTCCTATTATTGTAAGGGCATACAACAATTTGACTTGGTAACCAACTCTGAATTCTTACTCAGCTGTGAAGTAACGTCGGTGTGTGTGTTTTTGGTGTTTGCATTTTTTTTAAATGACTCGAGAATTTAGAGCGGATATTACGAATATACGCGGGCTCCTAGTATCCCAGTAATCACGACAGAGGAAAATCGAAAAAGTTTAAACGAGCCAGGAGTGACTGCAACGTCTTTCTTAAGCGTGTGAAATTTCAATACCACCACAAAACTGAGGCAAAAAATACTACAATGTCCCAAGGTTAGTAAAAATTGTTGGTCGTTAGTCAAAAATATTAGAAATTCTGCTTCATCCTCCATCACAACGCTCATTTATAATGATATTCCAACTGTCAGCTCTTTGAACAAGGCCAATCTGCTTGTTGAACACTTTGCTTTCTCTCCGCCTACATTTGAGTGCGTCGAACCTTACATGGGACAAATCCACTTTGGCACTCGTGTAGTAGCAAGAGTTCTTAAATATCTTAACACTGACTTATCCGCAGGTCCAGATGGTATATGTCCCCTCCTTCCGAAGAGGTGTTCTTCCTCGATTCGAAAACCACTGCGTATGATTTTTCATCAATCCTACTCTTTAGGATTCTTTCCGAGCAGATGGAAAACAACATTTGTCCAGCTTATCCCTAAAAAAGGCGAATCTTCTTCCTTCCCCTCCTACAGACTCATTACACTTACGTCCCTTCTTTCCAAGGTCATGGAAACGCTGATAAACCGTCAGCTCCTGAAATATCTCGAAACACGAAAACTTCTCAATGACCGGCACTACGGTTTTCGTACCAACAGGTCCACTGGTGATTTGATGGCATGTCTCACCGAAAAACGGAACCAAAGTTTACACCAATCTGGCGAAAGCAAGATAGTTGAACTTGATATTTTTAATGTATTTGACAGATTTGGGCATCAGTTTTTTTGTGGAAAATGCGTACATTTGGGATCGATGAATATCTTTTTCAATGGATTAGAAATTACCGACCGTTCCGAAACGTTCAATTCAAGTTGTCTTGGACGGTTTCAAGTCTGATATTCACAAAATAAATACGGGCTCCGTTCTGTCTCCGACACTCCTTTTAATGTTCATCAATCATTTCTTATCTGTTACTTCTAATCCAACATATTCATTTGCTGACGATAGTTCTCTACTTTTTGTATTCGTTCCCTGACTCACGTCCCTGCGTCCGGCTATAGAACGAGAACGCTAGTGCATGTTAAGCTGATTAAATTCTGATAGAACAGCATAACTAATTGGACAACCACTAACTGAGTAGAATTTAATGCTTCCAAAACACTATGCTGTCTACTGTCATTAAAGCGAAATTCAAATACCCAGCCATTATCCATGAATGGCATTTGCATCGCCGAAACCGATAAACTTTTCATTCTCGGTATGTGTGTCAGTGATAGCTTACATTGGAATGACCACATATTCGATGTCGCCAAGAATGCTGCGAAATGTTTAGGTTTCCTCAAGCGATGTAAGAAATATTTTACCCCCTCTGATCTGGCCACAATATATGCTATAAGGCATTCATCCGCCCAAAATTGGAGTAAAATGCCCACATCTGGTCAGGTGCTCCTAAAATATCTGTGCACCTGCTAGATAGGATAGAAAACAGTGCGATAAAATTCATAGGTGATACTAATGTCACTCAAACAATGGACAACTTCGAACACCGACGAAATGTCTCGTGTCTCACTCTGTTTTATCGATATTTCCACCATCAGTGCTACATAGAAATCGCCCAGTAGCATTCCGCTTCTTCAAACTTTTAACCGTAGCACTCGTCTCGCTATGAATTCTCATTTTTATACCTCCACGCCCACTTTTGGACGTACTCTAAAGTATAGTGATTCGTTCCTGAGCCGTAGAACTCGTTTATGGAATGCCCTGCTTAGCTCTTTATTTCCCAGCCATTATAATCTTCAAACATTTAAAACCAACGTTCACCGGTACCTCTCTTTCCAACCAAACAAACCAACAAACTTTCAAATATTTTAAGGTTACTTAAATCCTTTGAGCGCGAGCAAATTATATATATGTAAAAAAAAGACGATCACTGAAGCCCGAATCGCCATCTTCATCGCTCAATTTAAAACTGTCAAGGCAATAGTCAACGACATCGAATTCATCGCCAGACTGGTCGACTACAATAAGACAGTCTTTTCTTGATCACATTGAAACTGTTTGAAGAAGTTTTTTTAAGACTGCGTACAAAATTATTATGAGGAGAAAATTGGAGAGTAAGAGGCAGAAAAACCGAAATCATGCGTGGAAAGCCCCTCAAAAATGACGATGTGTAATCGTATATATGTGTACGTACGCAAATGTTTCTCCATTATTTCAATTCTACACATATGTGCACAATCAGTCAAGGACATTCCAGGAACACATAAACACTCCGACCCCCACAAAATGTATTTCAGTCGACATTTTTATTACCAAGTACTCGTATTTTATATACGATAAGTTTTTGAAATCAACGATTTTCGTACTCGCGAAAAAAAAACGCGAGTTTGTCCCAACGAAGTAAGGACAATCTTGATGTTTATGCTTGGGTTGTGACAAAATACGCGCCAAATGACAGAGGAAAGAACAACAGACACTGCAATATTAAGATTGTATGGTTGACATTTAAATCAAATTCCGAAGAAAAATTTCAAATACACGTACGAGTACGAATACGAATGGTTACGAAAATCCGGAGAGGGTTAAACTTAATTCAAAAATTGTAACTTACATATATAAATAATAGGAGTTTGATTAGGAAGGAGAGTAGATGGGAGAAGAAAGAAAAGTAGATACAGAAATAAAGGTAATAATAGTAATTTTAGGTTGAGGGAAAGTAAGACATTATTGCTTTATTGAATTGGTTTCGGTTAGCAATATCTTTCAGATTTACGTCAAAATATTTACAAATATGTAATAAAATAGAATTTCCACCAAATACCTCCTTCTATGACTCGTTTTGCCATTCAAAATTTTGAGAAAGTCCTCTAAAGCCAGCAAAATTGCACCAGAGTATCTCACGCGGAAATCCCAGAAGATGGGGCATCTTCCAATAAAATGGTTGCACAGGTCACACAAGATTGGAAGATTGGAACGATAAGGCGTGAGTATTTCTCCACTTAGCTTGAAAATAGTCTTAATGATATCCAATGAATAATTATTTACAAAATAAGAATTTCTTTGGCTGTTGTAATTAAGTTTACTAAAGAACATTCTGTGTTGCGATGATAGAGCTTGGGTTGCACACCTTTCATACATGTTTTGACCAGCTTCCACCAACAAGGAGTTAAATAAGGCTTACACGATGGAAGCTTGGATATCTGATGCAACACGTATGTTAATGCCGTAGTCAGCCGCTACAGACTCCCACTTTTGAACCAAATTCCCCTTTGTCGAATGTTACATATATGTATGAGAACTAATTTCGGCAGACTTGTCTCTTCCATTTCCATAACTATCATGACAAAGTCAAAATTCAATTTAACCCTTTATAAGGCAGTTCAAATGAGGGCTGCTATAAGAACCGAAATATTTTTGAAGATACTAGAGCAGTTTAAATTTTTTTTTATATATATAACAGTTTCGGAAAAAAGTGCGATGGTAACAGGTTTGCCAGCACCCGTGAGCAGATATCAAAATAAAAGAAAAACCAAGTACCTATCTTTCGAAAAAAAAAACTTTAATTCTTATGTAAAAGGGCAAAATATGGAGTTAGACAAAGTGATACTTGGCATTGTGAGCATTGAATTTTAGATCGTTTGTTGTTGGTTCTTGTGCTGCAAAATCTGCATCTTCGATATATTGAGATGCCTTCGGGCATATGTTTACCCACGTTATCCAATCTAAGCTCATCTAAAATACCAAAATCTTTATTAGTGTTCTGTTTAGTAGTTTTAGTGAGATGACAAGATCTGTTCTTGACTTTGTTATTTTGAAAGGTCCCAATTAATTGTTGGCCAACTGTAGCTCTATATATAAGATGGGAAAGTTTCAGGGTTCTGATACGGAGTAAACTGGAGTGAAGAATGTGGGAATTAGTTATTACTGAATTCAAAAAGAAATAAAATATGCGCATCCACCAACGCTTGCTTCGGCGTCCTACACTGCAAGTAGCGCGTTTTTGGTCAAACCTATCTACGCCACTCATCCGTTTTGTATATTGTAGAACAGCTAAAGGACATGGCAATTCGTGTTTTGCACCGTCTTTTTGGGTTCGTTTGGTGACTGCTCTTATCTTAGGATCAAATGCTGTTGTTAATATGTTCACTTTTTTACTGTCCATCCATTGTATAAAAGCTATGTTCTGTCGTGTCATCCACTTATATTATTCCTTGGACATATTATTATTTTCAGACTCGATCAGAGGAAGGCCCTTACGATTTGATCTAACCGTTGCGGTGGCGTTGATACGCTTTTCGTATAAGTTTTGTATAAGCTGAAACGAAGAAAAGAAATTGTCGAAAGCCAAATGCGTACTACTCTCTTTCAAGGAGTCACATAGCTTCTGTACAACCGAAGCTCCTAACCCCAGTTCAGGTTTATTGTCATCTTTTTTACCTGTGTAAATGTCACACTAATATAAATAGCCTGTGTGAGAATCGCATCTAGCCCAAACTTTGAATCCTCTTTTTATGGGCTTCAGTGGCATATACTGCTTTAGACTAGAGCGGCCTTTGAATAATATCATGCATTCGTCGACTGTTTATGATTTGGTTGAAACAGCTGCACTTTTAAAATGTTCATTCATTATTGTTATCAGTGGTCTTATTTTATAAAGCCGATCGAAGTTTTCCTAGTCGTATTTGGGGCAAAACAAATTATCAGCCAGGTGCAAACACTGCAAGATTTTTTTGAATCTTTTACACGTCATGACAGATTCAATAACTTCATTGTAAAATAACGGATTTGTTGACCAGTATAGTTGGTAAGTTGTACACACCCATTAAGATAGCTACGCCTAAAAACGCTTGTAGTTCAGTAACATCTAAAGATTTCCAGTTCTTGCTTTTCTGTTGCTGTGCGTATATATTCGATTGATTGATGATTTTCTGGAGCACTTCTTCAGTAAACATTTGTTTAAAAAAAAAGGTTGGTAAACTTCTGTTGGAACATGGAAATGTAGGACATATTCGTACAGAATCGAAAGCTTCCATATGTAACAAATCTTCATTGAGAACACTTCTGTTCCACAGCGGATCTCTTCAGTACTTTCAGAATCAGGATCATTATCAGAACTATACTCCATACCTTCAGCAATAAGTATAATTTCTCCGTCTTTCTCAGTCTCATTAATTTCTTTAAAATTCATATCTGAATTTGTTGGCGCTCTTCTGTCGGCACCGACTAGTTCGGATTCTGGTGTACAGTATCATCATCACTTTCATCTTCATCACTTCCGTCTTCGTATTCATCTTCCGAGATCAAACCATCGATTTCAGCACAAATTTTCTCAACTTCATGGGGTTCGACCTTGGACATCTAAAAAAAGTGTCGATATCCCCAAACTTGAGCTCCGTAGAGTATTATGGAAGCTGCAGTTGCCCGGAACAGTTTATACTTTGCGCTGTGCTCTACATATTTGTTGTCAATGCATCGCCTCCAGACTGAGGCAATAGCCCTTTTAGTTTCTGCTATTTTTTCGTGCTGACATTAGCCGTGATTAGAATTTATAATCCCTTACAATAACAACATTTCCCCCTTAGTAAGTCCACTTTTCGTTACGAGAATACCTTTCACCGCCACTTCTAAAAACCATTATTTTTGATTTTTGAAGATTAACGGACAAATTCCATTGTTTGCAGTAGGTTTCAAATCGGTTAATTACACGTTGCATTCCCTCTGCGTTTTCAGCTAAAATCACAATATCATCCGCAAACTTAAGAGCTGGTATCCAGGTTCCTTCAAGCTCGGTGCCACCACCTATTACATCTGCTATGTCATTTATATATAAAATGAAAAGTAAAGTGCTTAGAACGCACCTTTATTTAACTCCCATTGATGTTTCAAACTCCTCTGAATCGAAGTCTCCGTCCCATACATATGCAATGCTATTCTCGTACATAACTATCCAAACATTAATAATTTTAGTTGATATCCCAATAACGTACAGCTTATAAGAAAGTGATTCACGCGCTATAGAGTCGAAGGCTGCGCGAAAGTCTATAAAAAAGGCTTATCATTTTTTGAACTCATCTATACTTAAATACATATCTGAGGGTCATCCTGGATAAAAAACATCCTTGTACTAAACACTCGACATCAAAAACTTCCAATACGCTGTTGGCCTTTTGGCAATGTAAAGCAGCTTTCGCCATGCCGGTTTTCAATGGGGGGGTCCTTTGGATCTTACACAGCTATGATAAGACCAATTATATCGCAAGAATCGATTGTCTAGTGAACTATCTTTCATGAAAATTGCAAAGTACGGTCCGTCCTAGCTGCACACCTGACTCGGCTCTGGATGCACTGATGCATCTCACTGTCTCTGTTTTTCATACCATGTACAACGCACTGGAGCTTAAATGACATCGCGCGCTGATTATCTTTCGATTCTTGTCATATGGATATGTCATCTTATTGCATAAGACCCTGAAACTCCTGTTGCAGCGAAAATATGAATATATATGCTCAGAAAGGATTTTTGCCAGAATCTTAGCCAGGAAAGAAATATATTCGGGTCTATAGGGATGGTCCCAAAACCAATCGAGAATACGGTAATGGTGTCTTTCTGGCAGACGACAGGGTCTCCAAACAGAAATATTCGCAGTACCAATGCCAATGACCTGTATTGTGAAAACCCGGCCCATGAAGAGACAGTCAAGCCCAGCTACCACAACTTTCAAGGTAGTTCGCAGATACAAGACTTTTCTGAAGGTTGAATTCTCTGAGTCCTGTTTGAGTTTTAGACCATGGATTATGAAATAAGCGGTGAACTTGCTAGGTGAGGTTCAGAAGAGAGTTTCTTAAGCACCCGAACCGGCGTTTGGACGACTTATGGCTTCGTTGAAGGCTTCATTAGGGCTTAACTGCAAACGTTGGAGTGACCACATGCTCGCTGTTGTTAAAAATGCTGCGAATGTCTAGCTTTCCTCAAGCGATGTAAAAAATATTTTACCCCCTGACCTGGCCTCAATATATAAGTCATTCATCCGCCCAAAATTGGACTAAGGACTGAAACGAATAAAATTTTTAAAGTAAAAAAAAAAATATTTTCATAATTCATGTTAATTTTTTTTTTTTGCTTTAAAACTCTGTTTTTATTAAATTCATTCAAAATTACAAAAAATAAAAAAAATTATTTGGGTTCCCATTCTTTCCTCAGCTTCTTTCGAATATCCTTCATAAGGTTGGTGACAGTTACATCCGTGATCTTTTTGGACGCTCTTTTCCATTTAGCACTAAAATCTTTTACGTCCTTTGCACACCATTCACTTTTCCTCAATTTAGCTTGAGCCCAATACCTTTCAATGGGACGGCACTGTGGAACATTGGGTGGATTCATGTCTTTTGGGACAAAGTCGACATTTTTAGCAACAAGAAAGCTCAACGTCGCATGAGCATAGTGAGCTGAAGCTAAATCTGGCCAAAATAATGTTGAACCCTCGTGTTTGTTTAAGAAAGGAATCAACCGTTTTTTTCGGCACTCGTTAATGTACACTTCTCCGTTAATTGTTCCCGTTGAAATAAACGATGAGCTTCTGTGTCCACATTGGCAAATGGCCTGCCAAACGCGATATTTTGACCCGAATTTTTCCATCCCAATCGATGTTGTTGATTGCGGAGGAATTTCAGCTTCAAACGAGTTGTAAATCTGCTCACCTGGAAGAATAATAAAGTCGGCTTTGACATAAGTTTCGTCATCCAAAACCAAGCACGCTTTCTTGTTGCTGATCAACTCGTATAGCTTTCGGGCTCGTGTTTTTATGACTTTTTTTTGCTTTTCAGTAACTTTTGGTATTTTTTTGATTTTTTCGTGTTTTTAGACCGTTACGTTTTTAAGATCCTTATGCCATTGTTTGGTTGGTATTATATTTCCGAGCAACATCTCTGGATGACATAGTCCGCTTTTTACACGATGGTACCCACTATTTTCCTGTCCAAATTTGTATTTTTTCTTTTCTGTTTTCGCTTAACTGTTAACGTCTCCAAATATGGTTTAATAACAGAATCCACTGTACTGCGTGCTATGTTTAAATTTTTTGCGATGATAACTAAAATCAATAACAAACTGAAAATAGGGTACAAAATGGGATTGCAATTTTTACTCATTGTATAGCCCGTATTAAAATTTACAGATTTTATTCGTTTCAGTCCCTACAATACCCACATCTGGTCAGGTGCTCCTAAAACATCTCTGCACCTGCTAGATAGGAATCAAACCGTGCGATAAAACTCATATTCTGATTCTAATATTAATCAAACAATTGACACCCTCGAACACCGCCATAATGTCTCCTGTCTCACTTTGTTTTATCGATATTTTCTCCATCAGTGCTCCTTTGAAATCGCCAGTAGCATTCAGCCCATTCAAACTTTCAACCGTCACACCCGTCTCCCTATGAATGCTCATCAGTATACCCTCAAGCCCATTTTCGGAGGTACTTTATAATATCGTGATTCGTTCCTTAGCCGTACAACCCGCTTATGGAATACCTGCCGAGCTCTCTATTTCCTGGTCGTTATAACTTGCAAACATTTAAAAGCAATGTACATCGGTACCTGTCTTTTCTTCCTCCCTAAATTTCCTTCGCCCGCGCTGTGTACAAACATTTTACGGTACACAAACCCCTTGAGCGCGCTCTCATTATAAAAAAAAAAGAAAAAAAAGATGATTCTCTAAAATGCCAGCCGACCAACGAATGCTTTCCGACGTCTCTAAAATGTTGCAGCTTTCCTGCGTCTCAGTAAGACGGCCTGCAATCTGCTTGCTGACATCCTGTTGGAACACAAACTTTTACTAAGTACCTATGTGTACTAGGCATAAGTTGTAATTACAATACCCTGCTATCCTTACTGTGAGAGTACTATCTCTGTGAGTGTTCTGGCTATATCTGTGAATACCATGCTGGGAGGTATTCGGCGCTGATATTGTTGGTGCTGGTACTATGTGTAATTAATTCTGACGCGTTTGCTCATGCAGAATTTTACAGATTATAGTCCTCCAAGCGTACCTGTTTTATAGGATTAAGTCGTTACATGCAGTCTTCCTTTAGTAATAAATGTATGTAAAACGCGATCATTATTGGTAACCAAGTCAGACGTAGTACTGAGTCCAGTATATGTTTGCTTCGTGGTAATGTCCCAATCAGAGCATTGTCATTGCAACACATGTAAAGATGTGTTCCATCTTTCTAGTTTCATGAAGACCAATTAGTTACACTACAGCCTTTGTTGGTGGCGGTAGTGCATACGCAACGACAAAAATAAGCCGTTCTTCGTTCATTTCGAAGTTTAAGACTCAAGTTTAGATGCCAAGAGCCAATATAACACCACAAAACAGGCCCTTGCTCTTAAAGAGTAAGATTACAAGGACGACAGATGCTGATTCCTTAGTACACCGATAGTATCTGTATTTATTATGTGAGGCTAGAGTAGTAGCTGAAATAGCTAATTTTCATCATTCAACATTCTACAAGGTGGTACAAAAGTCATCACCATATCGGAAGATGCTATAATTCTTACAAATGGCGGCAAATGTCAATTCTTTTTTGACATTTGTTAAGAAAATAGGTGCAAAATACACGTCAATAAAACATGAATTGCTATACTCATAAAGAACGAGGAATTCTGGATCTCGACCACGAGGAAGGCAACCTTTCATCGAAAATCATCATTCTGGGGCACGAAAAATCGGCGTAAACCCCTCGAAGAGCCATTAAACCCACTCAAAGTTACTAGCTGGTGTGCTGTTTACGCTGGAGGCGTCATCGCCCTTATTTTTCGAAAACTGTGCGGGCCAAACGACTACTGTGGACGGCGAGCGCTACAGAGCCATGCTCAACGACTTTCTCCTTCTTCAAATGGATGGATTGGGACTGGAGAGCATGTAGTTCCAACGGGATGGAGCAATAGCGTATACTGCACAAGCCACAATCGAAATTCTAAGGGCTGCATTTCTGGGTCGCTTAAACTTCGGCGACGGTTTTGGCGATTTGTACTGGCTGGAAAGATCGCCTGATTTAACCGTTTGAGACTTCTTTTTGTGGGGTTTTTTGAAGTCACAAGTCTATGTCAATAAGCCTCAAAGAGAATATCCGTTAAGAATGCGAGTACCTATCGCCGGAAATTCTGGCAAGAGTGATGGAAAATGCCACCAATTGGGCCCGAATGGTCATCAGTTCTGGCGGAGGCTACTTAGCCGATATCATTTTATCGATTTAAAAAAAAAATTTAAGACATCACATACACATAATAGAAAAGCAGAACCAAGGTTTTTTATTCCCGAAAAAAATTACATCCAAAGAAGATCGGGTGATAACTTTTGCGCCACTTTTTACAAGGCACAATTCTGTATCTAGTGGCAAACGAGATATTTCCCCGAATTTATAAAGTGTGAATTTTTGCTGCTGGATTTTTCAGCGTTCTATTTTTGATAGCTCACGAGTTATTTGTGACATGTGTCAAAGCCAAACATGCCCAGTTAACACTGCCAATTTATCTTGGAAAGACCTTAACCCGAACAACGCTTCAAATTATTGCATTTTATTATCAAAATTCGTGCTCTGTGAAAAATGTTTTTCGCGCACTTCGACCATTTTACGGTCGTCATAATCGACCTACTGAGCAAGCAATTCAAGCCATAGAGACCAAATTTCGGACTAATTTCACGCTATTGGACATCAAGCGTAGAGAGAAAAATATTGCTGCTGTATCCGCCAGTGTTAATGAAGACAATGATTTGTCCATTATTCGCCGTTCGCAGCAATAAGGATTGTGTTATTCGACTCCATGGAATTTTACGCAAGGATCTCGGTCTAAAACTTTACAAAATACAGCTCCTGCAAGAATTGAAGACGAACGACCTGCCCCAGCGTAGAATTTTCGGCGAGTGGGCCTTAGAAAAGCTGGAGAAAGATCCGCTTTTTCTGGTTGAATTGGTGTGTTAGTAAAAAAAAATGCCGTATTTGGTCCGATGAGCAACCTCAGACAAAACGGAAAAATGCACTGTTTGATGCAGTTTATGGTCCGGCGAAATCATTGGCCCGTATTTTTTCAAAGATGACCGGGAGAACAACGTTACCGTTAATGGCGACCGCTATCGTTCAATGACTTCGAACTTTTTTTCCCAAAATGCACGAGCTGATTCTGGTCGAAAGGTGGTTCCAGCAAGACGGCGCTGTATGCTATGCATGAATTGAGAAATGAGTTCGGTGAGCAATTTATCTCTCGTCTTGGACCGGTGAATTGGCCGGCTAGACGATTTCTTATGGGGATATGTCAAATTACTCGTCTATGCTGATGAATAAGCGTCAATTGCAGCCTTGGAAGACAACATTAAACGTGTTGTTAGCGACATACCAGCCTATACATACCATATGCTCAAAAAAGTGATTCAAAATTTTACTCAGGGTATAGTATACGTAAAACGTAATCGCGGTCAAAATTTACGTGAAATTGATTTACCAACTCAAATAAAAACTCGTACACTTTTGTAATTTTCCTGCGTTTTTTTTGACAATTAAAAATCAAACGCTATAGTTAATTAGAGATCTTAGAAAGACCCCCAGTTATATTTCAGGCTCCATGTACATAAGTCTAAGTCTTTCTGTCTTTGATGAATAGAAACTTAACTAATGACATACTTAGAGTTTTAAAATACACGAGGATACAGATACTACTGACACACGGTTATGGTCACTAGTAAATTAAAGTCCTCATTAATATTTTATTATATCAGCGCTGCAAAAGTTTCGTATAAGCCGGTCCATGCGCCATATCCTGTTTCTTATTCAAAGAAAAAAACAAAAAAAAAAACAGATCTTCCTAAAACGAAGTCCAATGACAATGTCGACACTGCAAAGCCGTTGAAAACTTTTCGAATTTTCCTTAAGTAAATTTTTCTATTTCTCATGTATTTTAAATGAGAGAATAGAATACGAAATAGACAGAATAAATAGGGACTTTCCCCACGAATCATGTATAGAACGAAACAAAAAAAAGAAAAGAAAAACGAAAACCTCCGCCAACAACAATCTGTTCGTAAGGGATACAACGGAAAAGAGGTTCCATTCAGTCCGTATCCTTGGAGACCTAAAACTGAAAACATTTGAAACTTTTCCTTCTCTCATCGAAAATAATTTGCTTTGGCATTATGGCGTATCTGTGTGCGTGTGTATGGGTGTATACACGCGTCCATATCTGTGCATTAGATCTGGCAATGGAATTGAAAGGTTTCCGTTTTCATTTTCATTTTCATTTTTTTGTTTTCGTTTCTGTTTTTACCCGCGCTGCTGGGTACAAGTATCTATCTACATACATACTTATGTATCAACTGCTATTTCTATTTGGAGAGTATACCTACTCGTAAGATACAATTTCAGTTGCCATTTTTAAGTACACTCAGGAAGAAAAACTTTTACTATTTTATAATTCATCTCATTATACTCGAGCCGGCAATGGTAATGGCTACGGAAAACGCAAGGAGATGACATTGAAAGATGTAAGGGATATTTAGAATTTTGTTTTGTTGCTATTTCTCGAATGTGGCATATGTGCGGTGTAAGCCGAAGACGAAGATATGGGACACTGGGAGCAAGTATGAGTATCTGTTCTATTCGTAACTGGTATCATGTGTTGGATTTAAAATTTGTTGTTTCCGGGAATGAATGTTTATCGATGTGATGTGTTCTAATGGGTAAGCGCAAGGATGGTTTTTTCCGCCCCGTGTGCATGTTATGGGGAAAAGTAAAGTTAGAAAGCTTTGTTAATTGAAAATTACGTTCATTCATGACCCGCAGTAAAATAAACATGACGTAGGCTAACATCATCTGTCAATCAAGGGATGCCGTAGAGGGATGCTATATTAAAACCATTTCACAGATATGCAGAGTAAAAGTTTAATGAAGGACGTATTGCGCAGTGTTTTGTGAAACTTCAGTTGCCCTAGTAATTACATAAGAGTGCGTACGAGGACATGCCTAGGTATCTCTGTGTTGATGTAGGGTTTTCTAAATTGATTTTAGCAAAAACATTTGAGATTCCACATGTTTTGTGTATTATACGAGCAGAAGGTAAGAAATTAGAGGGACACATAAAAGATTCTTCACTTCAAATTAAAAAAATCTTCATAAAGAGGTGCAACTTCTCTTATGAAATACATTGAAATAAGTACCAAAGTGCTAAAAGTGATGGAAGGTTCTTACAGAAGTAACCTACGAGTATCATGCATGTTCTTTCTCTCGCGCAATCAGAACACAGAAGGTCCTGGCTTAATGTATAGTAAGCAGCCTAGACAGCCTACATATATGTATAGCGAATAGGTAGACATCCTGAGTGTGTTTTACCGACTTCAAGGTAAAGATTGTACTAACCAGATCATTGGAGTTCATTCAGCCTAGATTTCATATGGTCTCGTAATCATATCTCCTTTATTGAAAACCATTCTTAAGTATGAATGAACATATTTACATTCGTCAGCGAATAGGTAACAAATACCTCGTACAACAACATGACATGTTAGAAGATATACTGCAGCTGAAGATATTGCAACTCTATAAGCTAATCCTACTTGGAACGCTTTGTCAACCAGAGAAGGTAACAAGAGAGGCGAACTCTTGGAACGTTGATGAGTGACTTAGTCAGCCGCTTCCAAACATATATACTATATATATGTTAACTTCGGTCAAAATACAGGGTATAAATGTGATAGACAGTTCGTATTTTCGCAACAAATCGCCATTGAGCGTGATGTAGGTATTTTTTTTAAACAGAAGATTTGCCTCATGAACAGCAGCTTGCTGCAGTACTACTTGCAATAGCTCGTTTTGTGATATGGGCCCAAAATCTTGTACTTTCTACCATGCGTTTTATCAACAATAATTGAGCAAATATGTCTGTGGCGACTTGTCAGCGATCTGAGCTCCCTAGAAAATGTGATAGAAACGTGCCAAGTGCACGAGCAAATCGCGAGCCAGACGAAGATTATGGTCTCTACACCATCGACGATTGGAATTAATAAAATTTCCTCTGGAATTAATAAAATATTCAAACCAGAGCAGAAAATGCTAGAAATATTGGGGATAACGTCATTAAAGGGAGAGAATGGGCTGCCCTGCCAGAAATGTCAAGTGCAACAAGTGTGGTTTTTTGGGACATATCGTCAGAAGGTGTAAGACTAAAACAGATAAGCGAAAGAACAATTTTGAAGACAGGCTGATTTCAAAAAGAAGAAGATTTGGACAGTCTAACACACGGTTTGTAGACGAAGAAATTAATGACGAAAAGGTGACAAAAGGGGGAAGGGTTCGTGAACACGACTGCTTCGAAGTTACCGAAGAGTTAGGCGAGCTATCAAGTGGAAAAATCGTTTGTTCTGTTGGGGGGTGTAAGTTGTCAATGTTTATAGATTCAGGGTCACGATTCAATCTAACAGGAGAAAAATACTGAAAACAATTATATAAAAATTCGACAGCATTGCCGAGGACCTGAAAGGAATCACAAAACCGGTTCAGAGCGTATGCGGGTAAGGACCTGCCTTAAAAAATAGCAGCTTTTGAAGCTCCGATAAGCGTGAATCAGCTAGCAGAACTAATCGCCTCGTTCTACATACGTTATTAAAAACAGTAAACAATCGTTACTTGGGCGTGAAACAGCCATAAAATTAAAAGTTCTTAAGCTTGGTATTGACATTAATCATCTTGAAGAGCATCGACAATGCGCAAAAATAAGAGATATACAGTTTCACCTGTCAAGCCGGTGCAAAACTTCTATGCCGCATTCCATCTGAGTTAGAGGAAAAGGTTGAACGTAGACTAAAGGAGGCATTTGAAGGTTATATCATCGAATCTATTAACGGGCCAACTCCGTGGATCTCGTCAAAGTAATCGTTTTTAAGGAGAAGGGAGATATTCGAATATGCGTAGGGCAAACCAAACCATACTCAGAAAAAACTACCCGCTCCGTACGTTTGACTCCTTCGGGAAATCAGAACGTTCATCACTCAAAAAGGGATGTTTCGGTGCAAGAGATTGTTGTTCGGAGTAAACTCAGCTCCTGAAATTTTCCAAAGGACTATGAAAAAGATGCTAGTTTCTTGTCGAAATGCCCTGAAATATTTGGATGACGTTATTGTCTTTGAATTCACTGAAGAAGACCACGGCAGGGAACAAAGAAAAATGTAGCTGGAAAGTTCAAGAGCTTAAGTTCCTGGGTGATATTTTGGACGCAACTGGGATTACCGCGGACAAAGTTAGAACGATTCTGGTGTTCCGACCGCCAAACACGAAGGAGGAAATGAGAAGGTTTTTGGGGCTCGTGACATACCATCTTAATCAAAAAGTTCCCGGCGGACACCACCGTGTGGCGCTCCCATTGTTCCGTTTGTTTCTTTTGTTAAATTGGTAAATCTGTTGTTGATATTCCCTCTAAATCTTAGCGTCACAGCTTGACATTTGCAAAAGTTACGTAGCCAAGAGTACATCTATCTCTGTGTGAGTTGGCAATTTTTTACAATTTTAGAAATGGATTTAAATTTGCAACAACGAACTTGTATTAAATTTTGCGTAAAAAACGGATTTAATGGTGCGCGAATGTTGGAAATGTTGGAAAAGTGAGTCAATCGAAGTTAATGAACGCAGTGGCAGACCATCGACATCGAAAACCGACGAAAACATTGATGAAGTAAAATAAATGTTGGTCAGAGAGATAGCGGAGGACTTGAACATTGCCTATGGCTCCGTCCAAGACATTTTGGTTAATGATTTGGATTTCCGTCGTGTAGCAGCAAAGTTCGTGCCAAAAGACCTCAATTTCATGCAAAAAAGAGACCGTGTTGACGTTGCAAAAGAAATGATTTGCGAATCCGATCCCACATTCATCAAAAGGATCATTACTGGAGACGAGATGTGGATTTATGAGTACGACATGCAATCTAGACATCAGGCAAGTGAATGGCGTTCACCAAATGAGCCGAGACCAAAAAAACCACGTCGTTTTCAGTCAAAAAAGAAGACAATGCTCAGGGTTTTCATGGATTACAACGGTGTAGCCCATCATGAATTTTTGCCAGAAGGCCAGACAGTAAACAAAGAGTATTACGAGTATTTGGGTGTTATGAGACGTTTGCGTGAAGCAATTCGCCGAATTTTGTAGGCAGAAAACTCTTGGATTTTGTACCATGATAATGCACCGTCGCACAGAGCCATCATTATTCGTAATTTTTTGACGAAAAATGCAACAACAGCCACCGAATTCACCTGATTTAGCTCCCTGTGAATTCTTTCTGTTCAATCGAGTTAAAAAGCCACTACGGGGAACGCGTTTCAGCAGTCGAGAGGAAGTAATGGAAAAATCGCAGGAAGCACTAATGTACATACCGAAAACCGAATATAAAAAATGTTTCGAGAATTGAATCAAGTGCTTGCGTAAGTGTGTTGCAGTCGATGGGGATTACTTTAAAGGGGACAATATAGATTTAGATGAATAAACTGGTATTTCTAATTTTCTTAATGCATTCCGGGAACTTTTTGATAAAGGGAAGTTTATTCCAGATATAGCTGACGTTACGGAATCATTATGGAGTCTTATAGAAAAAGACGTTTCCTTTACGTGGCGAAAAACAAGATTAGGCCTTCCGGCGATTAAAGAATCCTCTTGGGAAAATTCCCACTCTGGCTTATTTTGTCTCCAAGAATCGCACTTGTTTAATAGCCGATGCAAGTCCAGTCGCTTTGGGTGCAGTCTTATTGCACTTTCAAGATGGAAACCCTCAAGTCATCTCATTTGCCAGCAAAAGCCTCTCTGCCGTACAGAGGAGATACTCACAAACTGAAAAGGAGAATCTGGCGGTAGTTTAGGCTGTAGAACTATTTGATTACTATTTTGCAGAAATCAGTTTTGACCTTGTGACTGACAATAAGCTCTTAGCGGCAATTTTTAAGCCGAGATCAAAACCTCCGGATTGAAAGATGGGTACTGAGACTCCAATCCTTTAATTTTCAAGTGATATATCAGGCGGGTAAATCGAACATATCGTTATCGAAACTGTGCAGAATTGAAGAGACTGATTCGTTTGATACCCACTGTGAGAGTAGCGTCTGTCCAGTGATCGAAAATATGGTTCTCCACGCTCTTACAATATGCGAGATAGTAAAAAGCAACTACACTGTTCAAGAACTCATAGAAGCAGTAAAAAGTGTAAGGAGTGACGATTGGACAGCCAATTTCAGAAACAAGTTCTTTCTATTTCGGTAGGAATTGTGCGCTCTGGGGAACTTTCTCCTACGCGGTGCAGGAATGGCAATTCCAACTGTTCGACATAGAGTACTTGACCTTGAACATGAAGGTCACCCAGGAGAAACAGTTATGAAGCGCAGACTTCAGTCAAAAGTATGGTGGCCGCTAACCGACAGGGAATTAGATGCATTCGTGAAGCAGTTTTGTGGAGGTCTTCTAGTTTCAAAACCATCACCACCAGTTCCTATGCAACGATATGCATTCCCAGACGGACCTTGACTATGTATCGCAATGGTCTTATTGGGTCCATTAGCTAACCGCGATTTCATCTTTATCATCATTGATTACTATTCCAGATATCAAGAGACAAAATTCATGGGGAAAATTGCAACAGCGGATATCATTGTCAACTTGGAGGAAATTTTCTGCAGGTTGAGCTACCCTAAATCGATAAAGATGGACAAAAGTCGGCAGATTGTTAGTAGCGAATTCAAAATGTATTGTGAAACCAAAAATATTGAATTATTCACCTCACCCAGGCCACAGGCGAACGGAGAATTGGAGTCGATTTGAAGTCGCCTGCGAAAAGGAGGCAAATTATAAAATGGCAGTAAAAAAATTCACTTTAATATACAACGTTACAACTGGGGAGTCGCCGTCGAAGCTTTTTTACAATAGAACAATTAGGGACAAGATCTCCCCTGTACAAGATATTAGCGAAAATATTTTGGATTCAGAGGCACGAGACTTGGACACAATGAGCAAACAGATTGGGAAAGAAAGAGGAGACAGAAACCAAACAGCAAAAGAAAGAGATATTGGTGTCGGCGATAAGGCTTTACTTCGTAGCCTGGTTCCGGTAAACAAATTAACACCGACTTTTGACTTAACCGAGTTCGAAGTAGTCGAACGCGGCCCCAGCGCAGTAGTGGTTCGAGAAGGAGACAGAAAGACCTTCAGACCAAAATTAACCCATGTAAAGAAAATTCCAAATCCACCACCATCAGACTGATGTGACGACCCGTCAGCCCTGAGCTGACAGTCGGGCTTACGCTCTTGCTACTCAACGCTTTCACTACTTGGCGTTCTCGATACCCACAATACGATTTCCCGCTCGTCGCTCATCCGACACACAGCTTCAGCTACGCGTGGTAGTCTGATTCATATAGTCGAGCTGCATGGACGTGATCTAAATAAATATCAATATCAATAAAGTAGTTTAATAAAAAAACAATTGTGTTTGTTTTGCTATCTGCCGTTTTCAGAACCGGTCATTACAATGTCAAAAACAAAAATTTATCGGAACCCTTATTCACCAAACAATTAAATAACCATAGAAAGAGTACCAATTACTAGCTCAGTATTCAGAACATAGTAATCACTGAAAATCTGAAGAATTTGTTTTTATATAAGTATCAGCTAGAAGATCACATCGGGCTATGAGCAGGTCCTTGGCAACGCATCTATGAGCCATCCAATCAGAGAATACCGCCCTTCATCTATATCATGATAAGAAAATCTCATTATTCTTTGATAATCTTAAAGAGCTGCTCAAAATATTTAGCAGTTGGATCCTCTGTTTTATTTGAAGCACCAAAACATAAAACCCTTTAACCGGTTGCACGTCTAGATCAACAACGTTTCAGCTGCGGTTTAGTTGCAACTGACGCCTACGCCACTTGCTTCGCATCTAACCCTTCTCCAAGTCTGATGGATCTTGTTCTGGTATCTGATCAATCTAAAGTTTTACTCCAGGATCAGCTGTCGCTTGAAGGTATTTCAGACCACGTTTCAATATTTTGTACGTACGACATTGACTTGCCAGTTTTTTTTTCTATTGACAACTTTGACTTGCAATTAGATGCAAACCTTCTGCCATGGCACAGTTGCTTTTTCTCTCAGATATGAATTTTAAGTTTAACCGTCACAGTATGTAATAACAACTAACCTTGGTTCATATCTGACGTTAATACGCCATTAAGAATTGCAGGAAATGCAGGCAATAACCGGCTACCCTGAATTGGAAAATTTTCCGTTGTAGAGCCGAAAAAGGAAACTTCATGTCCAAACTGGACATACATCAACCCCCTAAGAGGCTTTGGAGCAATTTGCGATCAGTTGGAATGGTCAAAAAAGCCGAATCTGATAGTATGCCAGATGTGAACGACCTCTATCACGATTTTCTTTCAATCCAATGTTGAAACCGGGTTTCGTTCTGAATAGCCAACTGTGTTCTGATCCTCCGGCGGAATTCGAAGTATAGTACAAGAGATAAAGGTTATCAACACCATACGGTCGTTTAAGTCAGATGTTGTTAACGAGGATGGAAATACAAATACGTTTTATAAAAATGACTTTGCCTTTTTTCCTGACTAGTCTCACGAATGCAACTAATTTTTGTTTTACGTCATCGGCTTTTCCTGATAACTGGAAGCTAACTTAGCTCATTCCTATTAAAAAAAAAATTAGTCCTGTTTCGACGGTCAATTTTCGCCGTATAAGTATTCTATCGTGGCTCTCAAAAGTTATATGTAGAAAAGATCATTGAGGGGCAGATCTCCAGATACCTTTCTCAACATAACTTCTTGTCTCCGGTCCAACCGGCTTTCGACTAAATCACAGTTGAGCTACGTCTAAAATAAAAATACTTGATGACGTACGGGTTAATTATGACTTGCAAAATGTCACTTTGACAGTGTGAACTATGATATCCTATGTAGGAAACTAAAGTTGTCCTTTGGATTTAGTGCTAAGACAACTTACCTGGTCGTAGTCATAGAGTCATAGTTGGTGAGCAATACATATTGTCTTCCAAGAGTTCCTAGGAGCTTACATATATTATTGCTCTTTATAAATGACCTCATTGATGTGTGTATAAATGCCCCTGTTCATATCTATCAGTACCTCCTCGCTTGGTTGAAGATTTAGCAGACAGGCTGAATGAAGATCTGTCGGAGATATTCAACCACAAAAACTTGGCTGATTTTAATATCTTAGAAACAGCACAATACTGATAATTTGCCTCCCATTTTCCTTAATCACACTCAACTCCGGTTTCTAGATAATTTAATTAATCTAGGCTTTAAGATAATAAACAGGTTGCTTTCCGCAATTGACTATACGAATTACACTTAGTACTATCTACAAAAGACTTCGCAGACTCTGGTTATTCTCCAGTTTTGTTCACAAGTCATCAGACTGAGGCTCTTTAAAACTTTATTGAATATGCAATACATATAATAGTTGTACCAAATTGATCGGAATTTATTCAGAAAATTAAAAAATACCAATTTATTCATCTAAATCTATATTGTCCCCTTCAAAGCAATCCCCATCGACTGCGACACACTTATGCCAGCGCTTGATGCAATCCTCGAAACAGTTTTTATATTCGGTTTTCGTTATATCCATCTGTGTTTCCTGCTATTTTTCCATTGCTTCCTCTCGGCTGCTGAAACGCGTTTTTTAACTCGATTGAACAGAAAGAAGTCACAGAGAAACAAATCAGGTGAATTCGGTGGCTGTTGGATGGTATTAGTTGCATTTTTCGTCAAAAAATTACGAATAATGATGGCACTGTGCGACCGCGACGGTGCGTTATCATGGTGCAAAATCCACGAGTTTTCTGCCTACAATTCTGGTCTCTTTCGGCGAATTGTTTCACGCAAACGTCTCATAATGCCCAAATAATACTCTTTGTTTAATGGCTGGCCTTCTGGCAAAAATTCATGATACACTACACCGCTGTAATCCATGAAAACCGTGAGCATTGCCTTCTTTTTTGACTGAAGACGACGTGGTTTTTTTGGTCTCGGCTCTTTTCATGAACGCCATTCACGTGTCTGATGTCTGGATTTCATGTCGTAGTCATAGACCCACATCTCGTCTCCAGTAATGATCCTTTTGATGAATGTGGGATTGAATTCAGCCTCGCAAGCCATCTCTTTTGCGACGTCAACCGGTCTCTTTTTTGCATGAAATTGAGGTCTTTTGGCACTAACTTTGCTGCTACACGACGGAACGACGGAAACCCAAATCATTAACCAAAATGTCCTGGATGGATCCATAGGCAATATTCAAGTCCTCCGCTATCTCTCTGATGGTTAATTTGCGGTTATTGACCAACATTTCTTTTACTTCATCAATGTTTTCGTCGGTTTTCGATGTCGATGGTCTGCCATGCCACTGCGTTCATCATCTTCGATTGACTCACGACCACTTTTGAACCGCTCGAGCCACTGGTAAACGACCGTTTTCTTTAGAGAATCGTTGCCGAAACACTTTTCCAACATTTCCAACATTTAATAGTTGTACAAGTTCGTTGTTGCAAATTTAAATCCATTTCTAAAATTGTAAGAAATCGCAAACACACACAGAATTAGATGTACCCTCTTGGCTACGTAACTTTTGCAAATATCAAGCTATGACGCTAAGATTTAGAGGGAATGTCAACCAACTTAACAAAAAAAAAACAGAACTCAAATCCGAACAATGGTAGGGCCACACGGTGGTTATTGCAGGACCTTTTTGATGGTATGATGACTCTCTCTATCATAAACTTAACGTCGCGTTTAATGATATGGTCTGATATGTTTATGGGCTCCGGCGGTATGATCACGTCATTGACTACCAAAAAAGCATTTTTGGTTGCACGGTGGTAAAAGAAAGTTGAAGTAAAGAAGGACAATCGATATTACCAACTAAAATTTGATGAATAAAGAGAATGTCGGCAACTTTTCGACGTATAGAAAGGGGTTGTAAATTTATAAGTTTCAGCCGGTCAGTATAAGGTGATTAGTTAGTCCCAGGGAAGACCACATATAGCAAATCTTAAAAACCTGCGTTGAACAGCTTCTATCCGGAGGATCTGAGTTCTGTAGTAGGGTGACAAAACTCGGCTTGCATATTCAAGAAGGGGCCTAACAAAGGTTATGTAAAGAGATTTGGTAACATAAGTATTGGAAAACTATTTAGGCCAGCGCTTGATGAAGTCAAGGGCAGAGTTGGCTTTCTTTATTATATTACCAATGTGAGAACGAAAATTGAGTTCCTTATCACAGAAAACACCTAAATCAGGCAACTCATTCACTAAGGGAACAGGCAGATTAAAGATTAGATGGCAGCGAGGTGGGCGCTGACTGGTATACGTTACAGCATAACACTTAGTGACGTTAAGCACAAGGAAATTCTTCTGACAGCAAGTAAAAAATCCGTCTAGATCTTCCTGCAATGGTAGGCTGTCTGAGGAAGGTGATATACCATATATCTAAAGATTTTCATATCATCTGCGTAAACAGATATGTATGAATTTTTAATGATGCAATCAACATCATTAATGGTCAGAATAAATAATAAGGTACCAGGGTGGCTGCTTTGGGGGACACCAGAGGAGGCTTTAATTTGGGCAGAAACCATGGACCAAATAGAACAGTAATGTCGTTCATATAAATAAGATTGAACCCATGTTATAAAGTTTATTTGTAAACCAAGAGAAATCGGTGGCAATCACTTCAATTTCATTTCCAGGTTCCAGTGCACATAAAGTGCTTGAAACGAATTCTGTTAAGTTGGTGGTCGTAGATCTACCTTTGAGAAATCCGTGCTGGTTTTGGGAAACAATAGGTTTACAATGGAAAAGTATTATGTCAAAAATAATGCTCCGAAAAGCTTAGGTATGCAGGGCAGCTTAGTAATTGGTAGATAGTTGGAAATATCGTCTGTTCGGCCTTTTTTATATAGGCGGATAGAAAAAGACCTTTTCCAGGTCTAGGAAAATAATCCCTGGGTGATAGAAAGCTGAAAGAGAGCTGTAAGAGGTTGGGCTAGGTGCATTTCACATTTCTTTAAAAATATAGGGGGAAGATCATAAGGGCCGGCGGAATAATCGTCTTTGAGGTTTATTATTTTATCTTTGACTTGCTCTAAAGTTATAGACACATATACCAAAGTTGTTTGTGGGCAGCTATTTAAGTAGGAAAAGAAAGAGTGGTCTGGCTCTTGGGAATGGGTGGCGAACGCTTGGCTAAAAAAAGTTGCGAAGAGATTTTGCTATAATTTGGGTATCGCCGGAGGACTTATCTAGAAAATTCAGAGATGATGGATAGTTATCCGATTTACTTTTAGTTTTGATGAACTGAAAGAATCGCTTGGGGTCGGAAATGAGTGTGCGGTCCATTTGGTTTAAATAGTTGTCATATAGAGTTTGGCAAAGTACAGAGAAATTTATTTGGGCGGACTGGTAGTAAAAGAAATTAGTGCCGGAACGCGATTTTAAGTAACTATATCAGAGCCTATTTCTCTTATTACTAAGAGATCGCAGCTTTTTATTATACCAGGGTGGTAATGATGAGGGATTCTTTTTGGGTAAAAAAGGTACAGATTGGGAGACAGATTTGAAAATTTCGGTTTATAACGATGCGACAACATCGTTAACTGTAAGGTTGGAATTATCGTAAGGAAAGTCAAAATTGGCCATACTGAGGAGGTTGTTCAGTTTGGCGTAGTTAGCCCTATGAAAATTAAAACTGTAAGATTAAGACCATTGTCATACGCCAACGTAAGAGAAAGGGGAGGGTGGTAACTATCCAACATAGAAAGAAGATGTCTGCTTTTCAAAACGATGCAGTTATCTGAATGAGTGGCGAAGACTAGGTCGAGATGTCTGTCAATGTTATTGATGACACCACTTAAATGATGTAGACCAGAGTCAGTAAGGCAGTCGGTGAAAAGATTTTCTTTATCAGAGGTGGGATTTGTTGCAGTAAAGTAGAACTGGTCAGTCTGAGCCCATAGAAGCGTAGGTAGATTAAAATCACCTAAAAAAATAACAACGTGGTTGGGATCAGTAGCGTTAAAAATGCTGTCGATTGCATCAACAGCTAGCTGGTAACCTTGAATTGGTTGAGAGGGGCGAATACAGCAGCAACAAATATATAGGTTGCACTTGTAATTACGAATTCTAGTGCAAACAAATTCAAAGAATGCAGTGGACGATTTTTTAAAGGGTTTAGACTCGAGACGAAAGTGTATAGCTAGAAGTACCCCACGGCCATATAAATTTTCCTCTTTATCAAGACCATCGTCACGATGTAAATCGAAGTCTTGGAAAAATAATTCATTATTCTTAATACTAGGGGTGAGATTGGTTTCTGTGGAGGCAGAATCTGCGAATTAAGATATATGGCAGAAATCTTAGTTCGTAATCCTCTTACGTTTTGATAGTACAGGGACAGATATTTGATGGGTTAGGAGCGATGGTAGTTTATAAAACCAGACCGTGTAGTATGTATTTGGAACTTACGTGAGACGCAAAAGAAGAGAGATAATGATCTCATTATCAGGAGTCATATCTAATCGCTCATGAAAACGTATATAAAGTTGCCGCAGATCATTAGGCTTTGTGGGAAGGCCTTCTTGCAGAATGGCTTGGTTTTCGATCTACCGTCGATACAGACACAGTCTGACTTATCATGTAGGTATGCGAGATATAAACGAACATTATCGTATAATCTGGGGTCTCTTTATCGAGTGAGAACATACCGGCCATATTCCCTTGAATCGATAAGGTCCTTGGTTAACTTTGCCTTTGGAGATAGTGCGGTATTAGGGTGGGAGTCTATTTTAGAAGATGGTGACGGATTTAAAATAGGGGGGCGAATAAAGTTAGAGCATGCCGTTTTTGTTTGAGTGGAATGAGGAGATGTTGCTGAGTTTTTTAAATGACTGAGAGGAGGATCAAGATTAAAAGATACACGTTTGTTAATTAGGTTGGACGATGTGGAAGAACGTTTTGTGTATACGCGATTGACAGTATGAAGTCAAGAAGGAGTGAAGAAAGGAAATGTCTCAACTTTAAAACTTCAGCTTGGATCAGGGGCTTGTTTTTTAGGCGTTGGGCTTTTTTTTTTGTAAGAGTAAGGCTTCAGTATAGGGTTAGACTTAAAATGTTTTCTGGGTTTAGTGGAGTTTGAATTACTGGACTTAAAGGTAATATCCTTGCGGTGGATGTTTGTTGTTTCCTGTATTCGGTTTTAACCTTTCCATGGTTAGTCCACCCAGATTGATGACGTCGGAAGCAGGATTGATGAACAACCGTTCATATTTTAACGGGATGCTTACCTTGAGGGTGTTGGTGAAGATCTTACGGCAGTTGCTGACATCAATTTTAAATTCTAATTTGAAGAGACTAGTTAGCCTGGTTGGATCAAGGTGTGCATCTCTTATTAAAAAGGTAACCGATTCGGCTTTGTTGGAATTGTTCAACTTTTTGATTCTCTTGTTCCATTCCGAAAGTGTCCATAAGGTGCCGAATCGTGAGAATCGTGGGTTCAAGATTGGTGTAGTAGCATCAATTTCCGTAGAGGGTTGTGGTGAAGGAGAAGATGACCCAGGAGTTATTGGTGGTTCCATAATTGCATATTCATGCATTAAAGTAAGAATCGAGGTGTTGTATGATGGAGTCGGTAGGGGCTGGGATTGCACCGGTATATCGTCGATTTTACTAGAAGTTATCCGAGTGTTATCTCGTTGCTTAAATCACTCATTTGGCACATGATGTTTATGAGCAACTGCTTCGGGACGTACTTTGAAGGCGAAAATAGAGGGAAGACCGTAGAGAAATTAAAGAGTCTGTTAATGTGATTTTTAAATCTTCACTAATTTCGTGTTTATCGTTTCGTTCAATTAAATCACTATTTTGAGCTAACTGCATAGATAAGTTTCTAAATTGACTCTTATTATAGATTGCAGATTGCTCGAGGGAAATTGATAAGTCTTCAACTGATTTGAAAATGTCATAATGTTTGGTGAATTGATTTTGAATTGATTTCAAGGCATGGCTGTTTCCCACCGCAAAGTTATTGACCGAATCACTGAGACACTTAATAGCAAGTAAGATTTGGGACGGAGTGATATCCTTGCACTCATCACAATAAAACAAAAAGTTGTTTTTAAAATCTCTTAGGTATGCAATGGATCACTTACTCAAGCCAATGCAAAGAGCATAGAACTCCTTGCAACAAAGGGCACCGCAGACCACCATAACAGCATTTGGATCATTTGTTAATTCATAACATAATTCTGAGATGATGACGATGAATAAGTTGGGGTAGGTCAGTTGAAAATTTAATATGTTGAATGAAGAAATACACAAACGGCGGTGAATTAGAATTGGGGTAGTTGTTAATTTCACTTTAAGATTGTTAGGCACTTTTACTCAATAAACAAATCGAGTCAGCAAAAGAAAACAAAACAAAAGGCGATGATTGAGAAATAGCTTGTGTGAATTAGGCAGGAAAAAATTAAATGGAAATAAATTAAGCACAACAGAACATAATGAATGCGATCGAGAACCTCGCTTATACAACTATCCAAAATTTGTAAGTGCTGTAAATGACTAAGTCTTAAATACTTGTATGCTTGTTAAATAAATAACTCAATTAAATTGAATTGAGCCTTTGGCCTAGACTGTTAGGTGTAAGAAAATAGAAATCCCGTGATAATATTACCTACAGTGATCTATGTAAATAAGTTAGTCGATGCGGACTACGTCCTAGAACTTGCCCAAATTACTAGAAACCATTATCGTAGACGTAGGTACGATTCTAAGATCCAAAAAGGGACACCATGCAGAATTTAAAATGTCCAAACTCATTTCTTCATTCGACTAATACTAGCTACGTTGTCTTTTTGAATACTTATCCATGTGGCTATCTCTATCCTTTTAGACTGCACTGCGCTGTTTCAATTCTTTGGCATTATTCAAAATTTCACAAAGACCTTTCAAGGTCAACTGCCTCGTTTTTATAGAGCACAATCACTGAACTAACATGAATTACACTTACGTTACTTGCAGTTTACAAAAAAGTTCCATTTGAAAGTCAATCCATAAACCATCTTTTCTTGACCTGTCAGCACTTTCCGGTTGATAGCCTGACATAAATGAACAATGGAAGCACTGTGACGGCATCAGTTATCTCACGAAAAATGTAACACCGAACAAGGACCAATTAATTAGTGAATTATATCCCTCCATCACGCAAATCGCTAACCACTTGTACCCTCTTACTCACATCCCAATTGTCCATTTCGAAGGTAATGAGTCCTTTTTCGATGTTCGAAAACAAAAGGGGTAGGTAAAAGCAAACTGCCAAAGCAAACAAATAAACCTACTTCAACACAATTATCAAGTTGTTGACCACATTGTGCAAATAGCAAAACAAAGTTGTGTCCTATTAATGGTATTACGAGGTAAATAACGCCACGCGCACGCCACCAATATAAAAATGAATTGTCAACTAAATTTAGTTCCTAGAATTTTCTTCCACTTTCTTTTTTACTGAATGTTTTTTGGTCACATTGACCTTGTCATTTACTACCACCATTGACACCATACAGAAGCAATCGACAGGACAACTGGCATTATTGGCTTCGGATACAAGTACCTCTACGCTCTGCCTGTGTCTAACTTAGATACTTCTCAACATATCAAATTGAAAAAAAAAATATTAAACATATGTTATACTTGACACAGACACGTTTTTGATCGACAGCTCAGATTGGTATTGAGTATTTGTATCTTGGTCCTGAGTGGATTCTGCAACCAGTGTTGCCATAATATTCCCTTCGAATCAAAATCTTAATGGTAGGGATGGTTCTGGAGCCGCCGGATGTTCCCATTTTGATGTGCCCATCTATGATACAAGAACAAACGTGGACTTTTTATATGCAGGAATACACACTGAATTTCGAAACTTTTCAGATACATTGCCAAACTCCAGGACAATAGATTTTCCTGTGTACAAATTATTAGGTATAGAGTCGTTTTCGGTACTTATACTGACACCTTACGGCAACTCTGCCTGCTATCACACTCCAAACAATAAGTGGGCGATAGATACAGAGACGGGAGGAAACAACAAGCAAAAAAAAATATTCTCAGTCGAACACAATGCGGAGGCACAGCCGACCATCCACTTACTCGAGAGTGGTAACCTTTTCACTCCTCGTGTTTCGTGTCAGAATAAAAATCTCATTCAATTCAATGTCACAAACAATATTTGTGCACGTCAATCACAAAATCATCGGAGTCATCAGATACACTTCTCTAGTCATAGTTTCATTTTCAGCTCCAGATAGAAGAAGACCTGTCAGCCCAACCCACGCCAGCCACCCAGGCCAACTCAATCCAGTCAATGGTTTTGTGCCTGCTTTTTGTCTATCTATCAGATACGAATACGACTACGTTTACATTCTGGTCTTAGGAGAGTGCTGGGAGTTCCTTTCTTTTTTTTTTCTTTTTTTTTTTTTTTGCGTTCGACTGTGTTTTTGTGCTGTGGCTAGTTTCGGGTTTGAGAGAGATCCCCAATCCAACAAATAATACAGAAGGTGGGCATATCTAGAAGTGGTGATTTTGGTTAGAGTAGTGGTATCGTTTAAACAAGAAAACATGACTTTTGGCTTTTATCGATTCGAACAGATACGTAGCAAACAGATATACGAGTGAAGTGGCTGTATTTCACATGAAAGTATGAAAGTCTTTGATGAGATAGTGTTGACCTGTCTGTTGGTAATGCCTTTTTGTTTTCGAATGGTTTTCCTTTCTATGCTCTATGTGGTTCTATGAGGTGGTTTTGGTTAGTTTGTAGGTACATACATATATCTGTCAGTGGCATGTTTTAGGAGTTTTGGTTAACAAATGTGGAGGTGGAGTATTAAAAGGACAAAAGGAATGTGAACACCGGTAAACGCAGTAAAAGTTATTTACATACGTGTAGCTTATAGATTTACATGTACGAGTATGTGACGCAAAACCGGATGGATATGTCGGTTTTGTTAATACGTTTGTGAAAGGGCAGACAATAAAAGTTGCTGGCATCTCAAGGGACGAAATACCTATAAAATCTTGGATCGGATAATAAACAAAGTAATACTTCACCATTGAAGATCCTATACAAAATCTTGATAGTGTTTTGTTTTTTTTGGCAAGCCTTAGCCTTTATAGGCCACTGAATCCATTTTATTATCAGAGTTAATAGCGGGGAAGGGGTAAACAAACTCATCAAATATCAGACTTCAAAGTTGTAGCAGTTTATTGTGATAACCTATCCAATTCGCCGAAGTTCGTGATTGATTGACAGAAGTATATTTAACATACTTATTGATTTAATTGACAGACATTTACAAACAAGTATCTATAATTGCGTAAATGTGATTACAAGTAAAGTATTTTATGAAAAATCTTTATAGAAGGACCGAAAATATAAGGACAAATTTACCAACTTAATTTACGATGAAGGAATTCAAAATCCTAATACCTATTATTGCCACACTAGACAGAGTCTACGTATGTCAATAGGACGAGAATTCCATTAGCAAACATAAAATTGTCTTTCAGTAGTAGCGCGCTGTGAAAACATTGTTAAACTTCGAGATGAATTTGAAAAAGTTAGTTTTCCATAAAACTATTCAGGAGTTTTGGTGGTGATGATTTTGGGCAAATATTTTGCGTACAATAACCGAAGCGTTTATCTAGTCTTAATCCCAGAATGCAAGTGGTCAAAAGGGTGGTAAATGCGATTATATGAGAATACAAGCGTTCTCGCTTTAGCCTCACATCATCAACTCCTACTCCTACTACACCAAATCAGGGTGTTACAAAAGAGTTGATGGCGAATGAGCCCTTAATAAGGGCCTACGGCAGCACTCACATTCCCGAAGCGGATTACTGGCTCCGAAATTTGGTTCGGCTGCTTTCGTCCTAGGGGACCCAAAGCGGGTCTGGCGCTATAGGTTGGGGATTGTGCATGGGGTTAACTGCCCAACTACGTAAAAAAGTAATTGTTACTAAGCGACCAATAGCTTCGGATAAGGACATATTCACTGTTGACGACCGTGCAAAACGAACAAAGGACAACGACTTTCGGAACTGTATGTGGAATGTTCGGACCATTAACAGGCCGGGTGCAGCCGAACAATTAACGGAGGCCCTAGAGTGCTATAAAGCGGATATCACCGCCAAACAGAAAGAGCGGATGGATGGGCCGGGCAAAAAAAAGACGAAAAACTCTGATGTTTACTACGGTGATTGCTATAGGTAACGTAAGCAACGTTTATTTGAACGTTTATTTGGATGCGGATTTGTTGTGAGCGGCAGGCATCAATGAAGTCCTTATAGCAATCCGAATCAAAGGTAAATTCGCTAACACCAACCTTATATGCGCTCACGCCCTAACATAGGAAAAGGACGATGTTACCAAAGAAAGTTTCTACGAGCTCTGTCCAATCGCTTAGGATGATTTTAGTGCCAAAATTGGAAAGGTTCGCTGCGGGACGTAACGTTACTATAGCAAGCACACGGTTTCCTTACATCAATATTCACACGGGAACATGGCAGACACCAGATTAAACCGTCACGCAGTTTGATCACGTTACGATCGACGTAAGGTACTCCTCAAGTATAGTATTTTAGATGTCCGGACATTCCGAGCGGCCAACATACTACCTAGTTACAGCAAAGGTACTCCTATGGATATCTCAGGCGATACAACAACAATGAGGAGATTTAACGTTGAACGGTTGCAATCGCATCAAGCCGCCAGAACCTTTGCCGATCGCGTATCCCTCTACCTCTCGAGAAGTCCTTTGCAGCCAGCATCAAGTGTTGAAGACCAGTGGCCTAGATGCCGAGAAGCCATCAGAAATACCGCAACCGACGTAGTGGGTTTCAACCGCCAACTGCTACGAAACCCCCGGTTTGATGTAGATTGCCGGTAATCACATGTTGCGAAACAATATGCCTACAAAGCGACGCTGCATAAAAGGACGACAGCGGCTCGCGAGCTTTACGAGCAAAGGAGAAGGGAAGAATATCGGCTTCTCTGGAGAAAAAAGACAGAGCATGTCAAGCAGAGCGAACCATTCAATAATATCGATTCAACTCAAAAATTCCGTCCACCCGAAGAAAATGAAGTGAGAATAACAATATCTAAACTGAAGTCGAACCAGGCTGCCGAACTTTTTAAGGCAGTAGGAGATGACTTGGTAGAGAGCATACACCAACTTATTTCCAAGATTTGATCGGATAAATGTATGCCTGATGAATGGAACCTCAGCTTCGTTTGCCCAGTTCACAAAAAAGGAGGCCCTCTAATCTGCGCTAACTATAGAGGTATCAGTCTCTTAAACATCGCATATAAGATCTTGTCAGCCGTATTGCGGGGGTGCCTGAAACCATTCGTCAATGATCTGATTTAACCCTATCAGTGCGGGTTTAGGCCCAGTAAGTCTACAATTGACCAAATATTCACACTACGGCAGATCCTGTAGAAAACCGAAAAAGTTCAGATCGATACTCATCACCCGTTTATTGATTCCGCATATGACAGCATTTGCAGAGACGGGCTATACAGAGCCATGTCTAACGAGGGCAAAACAAAGTATATGCTGTCAACAAGAAGGGACACCCAACATCGAGGAATCGGCCAGAGTGCCACAATCAACAGCTATAACTTTGAGGTACCAAAACGGGATTCGGTAGGACAAATGATTGCAGTACGTCCAGAAGACTTTTTGCTGATCCAGAATGTTCGTTCTAAAACTATCCAGGAAGTGATTTCGAGCGGAAAAAGTATTGATGCTGAAAATTGTTATGCTTTTGCTCACGATACCGATAAAATATAAATATGTATGTACTCTTAAATATGCATCATTGGCATCCTATGTTATCTGCTATACAGAAAGTATTGATAAACGGTGCCGAAGTAATAAATCATGCAATCGTTCTATTGGTCAGTTATCGGAGGAGGCAGTGGTGGCCCGCAACAAGCACTTCCGGCAAATTACTCGTAGATTAAAATTTGGTCGCAAATTTTCACGGGCTGATTGCAGTAGATACGTAATGCTCAAGTCATTATTGATTTCAGATCCATATGTTAGCAGTGATAGAGCATTGCAGCACAAGAACACTAAGCCTCACAAGAGGCATTTAATTTTATATTCGCAAGTACACCGCATTTACCTCCGGAAAGCGATAGTTACATCAGAAGTATGAAGATGGCGATGAACTTTCAGCTAGCGAATCTGATTTAAGTGATTTACTTTGAATAATTATACATACTCGTATATGCATTTAAAAAAAACAAGGATCTTGATCAAATATACTGTCGTGTTCAACCACTTTTCAAAAAAAATCAACAAATAATTTTGGGCGATTTCATCTTATAAATACTCTTATGTGCGTCGCGGTGTTTCTCGTAAGCTTGTCCACCTGCCTCCCACGAAGCCGCATTGACTGCCATAGAGCGCAATTATAGTATAGCGATGCCGATTGTCAAGAACTTTCTCGGATGTCTTCACTGACAGCCAATCGGTAATTTTGTTCTGCCTATACCGCTTTGATCAAAAAGTTCCAGGCGGACACCACCCTGTGGCGCTCCCATTGTTCCGATTTCAACTTGGTTTTTTTTGTTAAGTTGGTTAATATGTTGTTGATATTCCTTCTAAATCTTCGCATCACAGCTTAATATTTGTAAATGTTACGTAGCCAAGAGTACATCTAACCAAGTCTGTGTTGGCAATTTTTTACAATTTTAGAAATGGATTTAAATTTGCAACAACGAACTTGTATTAAATTTTGCGTAAAAAACGGATTTAATGGTGCGCGAACGTTGGAAAAGTTGGAATAGTGTTTCGGCAACGATTCTCCAAAGAAAACGGTCGTTTACCAGTAGCACGAGCGGTTCAAAAGTGGTCGTGAGTCAATTGAAGAGGATGAACGTAGTGGCAGACCATCGACATCGAAACCCGACGAAAACATTGATGAAGTAAAAGAAATGTTGGTCAATAACCGCAAATTAACCATTAGAGAGATAGCGGTGGACTTGAACATTGCATATGGATCCGTTCAAGACATTTTGGTTAATGATTTGGGTTTCCGTCTTGTATCAGCAAAGCTGGTGCCAAAAGACCTCAATTTCATGCAAAAAACGAGACCATGTTGACGTCGCAAAAAAGATGATTTGCGAGGCTGGATCCGATCCCACATTCATCAATAGGATCATTACTGGAGACGAGACGTGTGTTTATGAGTACGACACGCAATCCGGACATCAGGCAAGTGAATGGCGTTCACCAGATGAGCCGAGACCAAAAAAACCATGTCGTTTTCAGTCAAAAAAGAAGGCAATGCTCACGGTTTCATGGATTACAACAGTCTAGTGCAACATGAATTTTTGCCAGAAGGCCAGACAGTAAACAAATAGTATTGTTTGGGCGTTATGAGACGTTTGCGTGAAGTAATTCGCCGAAAAAGACCAGAATTTTGGGCAGAAAACTCGTGGATTTTGCACCATGACAACGCAGCGTCGCACATCACTATTCGTAATTTTTTGACGAAAAATGCAACAAATACCATCCAACAGCCACCGAATTCACCTGATTTGGCTCCCTGTGAATTCTTTCTGTTCAATCCAGTTAAAAAACCACTACGGGGAACGCGTTTCAGCAGCCGAGAGGAAGTAATGGGAAAATCACAGGCAGCACTGATGGACATACCGAAAACCGAATTTAAAAAGTGTTTTGAGGATTGGATCAAGCGCTGGCATAAGTGTGTTGCAGTCGATGGGGATTACTCTGATAGGGACAATATGGATTTAGATGAATAAACTTTTATTTCCAATTTTCTGGATACCTACGAGTACATACATACTGTTTGATCAAGGTAGTATGCTACTTAGTTTGAATGGCTTGCAGTACAATCCCTTCAAAAATTTCACAGCTCATTTCTTTATTTATGTGGCACCGGTCCTTTAGCGCAGCGGGAATACTTTTCGCACAACTTTTGCATTTTTCCTCGAAAATGTTCCTTCGATCATATCATGGTCTGTGGTATTTAGAAGCGATTCTTGCAAATTTTCTTTCCACCGCTGGACCCTTTCTTACCCAGTGGACCCAGTTGGGCTGCAGGCGGTTTTTTTCAGACCGTTTCTGGATGAACATTAAAATCTCCTCAGATAAAAAGCATTTCCTCAATTGCTTTTCTATAATCAAAAGATAATCAAAATCGCTCCAAAATATTTCGTTTTCTGAACGCTGATACTTGATGCGCTAATCTTAGAGATCAGTATTTAATGCGATGGCAACTCCAGTCTTCTTTTTTTGCAATGCAGGAATATTGTACATTTTCTACGATTTAAGTGGGGGATGATGCAGCATGACTACGTAAATTTGACTTTGTTATGTTTTCCAGTTCGTAACTTTTACCGATCATTGTGCCGACGTTCTATTTTGCATTTATTTACTTAGGTGATACTACAATTCGATGTAAACGTGGACCTATATCACATGCTCACCCAGTCCACCCTATTGTCTAATAGCTGCTTCCAATTTCAAACATCTTGAACGCAACCTGAGGTGGTGTCTGCTGCACTGCGTTTTTCCTCAATGACGGATTCCAAGACAAGCTGCAGAGATGAATTTTGACTCTTTCACCTAAGTCCACGTCGCTGTACAGCCCTTATAGCCCATAAAAATATCCTCCTCCATTCTCCGTCGTTGCAGACAGGGTCATAGATTACTCGAAGGACTTTTCTTTCGTCATGATGAATCATACCTCTGAGGAGGACTGGGTTCATAGTCATAGCTATGACAAGAGTTACCCTTCGAAAGATTTTTAAGTTGGTGGTGTTGATTATAGTTATTGGAGGATCTAGATAGACAAAGTCCTTGGCTACCTCAAAGTTATGGTGACATGTGTCATCGTCAATATTGTGTGTTTTTTTCTCGACATGGACCTTGTCTTTCATTCCCTTACACCCAGACTAATCTTCGTCCATTCTGCTTCAATACCTACAAATGCTTGTTTTTTTTGCTATATTAGTTGAACAGGCTTTCAAAAGTTTGTGCCTCTGGTGCTCGCTTTCGCACAATGCTCTCAACTGTGATTTTGAAGAAAATTAATGAACTGTAAAACCATTACCGATCGTCACAGAGCAACGAGCTTTCAACCTCCAAAACCGGATAACTTTAGCAGGGATGCCAAGACCGAGCATGGCTTCATATACTAGGTGGAGTGAAAAGTGACCTCCTAGGGAAATTTTTTTTTTTTTAAATATTTTTTTATATTATTCAATATAGTCCTCTTTTAGTTTGATACACTTATTCCAGCGATTTTTCAACTTCTTGATCCCGTCCGAAAAGTAATTTTCCAGAAAGTCTGCAAAATACTCCTCCGTGGCGTCGATGATTTCCTCGCGTGAGCCGAATTTTTTATTGATGAGCCATCTTTTGAGGTTTGCGAAGAGATAATAGTCCGAGGGATCCAAATCCAGTTACCAATCGACGCCAAAAGTCTGCCCGATTCCGCATCAGCAAGTCCAAACACTCTTTCGAAGTGCTCTCGGGTTCACGTTTTTGGTCATTCGCGGCACCCAGCGGCAGGATAACTTTTTCATATGCAGAATATTGCCCAAAATATGACGTGTGTGCTCAGCACTAATCTTTGTGGCATCTGCTAGCTCGCGCACTTTCACTTTTCGGTTAGCCAACACCATTTCATGTATTTTTTTGACATTGTCCTCTGTAACCGCATCGGAGGGCCTGCCGCTGCGGACGTGATCAGTAGTGGAGTTGCGGCCATCTCGAAACTCTCGAAACCAATATTTGACGCGGTGTAATCTGACGGAGCATTAGCTCCATAATATTTATCCAACTTTTCTTTTGTTTCCTTCGCCGTTTTGCCTCTCAAAAAATAGTGTTTTATGAGAGAACGAAAATCGTTTTTGTCCATACTCAACTTGATGCCAAACACGTAAACAACAACCAGCTGTCAAATCAAAACTAAAGACAGTATCGCACTGAAATTTGGCATGTCTGCCTAAATATGAACGGACTTCAAGGCACCATAACCTTTTTTGCAGTAGCAGCGCATTCTGGTGGTCAAGGAGGTTATTTTTCACCCTCGATTTTGAGCCTCTCGTGCTCTGTTTTCGTCCTTCTAAAAAGGCAGTACTTATCCTTCTTTTTGTGATCGTAGAGCTCATGAGCAGCTCTAGTCGACTATTTGCTTTCGGTTAATGTGCTCCAACCCGCATTCACTATCAAATCACTGGTATCGCAGAGTTGACATTGCAAAATCAAGCACAGCATAGATGGATCGTAGATCAACAAGCTGTCGGCACAGGACGTGGAGCAAGATTAAAGGGCACTTGAACGGGATAACAAACATCTTCACAACAGTTTCTCTTCTTAGCGGTATTAGGGATATCCCAATTCGTACCTCGGCTACAACTCTCATATTGGAGGTGCATCTAGCATCGATCGCAATGTGATCAATCTAGTTGATAGTCGATTGACCGGGAGAACGCAAAGCCCACTTATCACTGTCGAGATGCATGAACTTCTTGCTTACTATGATGACATTTTGCCCCGAAATAACCTTGGGCCCCTTGTTGAATGTCGTGTTATGCAGATTATATTAACGGACAGTGCTACGAAAGACGTCCTCCCTTCCTAGTTTAAAGCAGTTCGTAAAAACAAACCAGGCTGACAGACCTTTTTCCTCCGTTATGGCTTTCGCATGTTAGGCTGATGCTGCCGCATCTAGCTTTCCTTCACATGTCTGAAACTTCAGACTTCCTGTCTTAATCTGCCCCTTATGACAAACCCGCATCCAAACAGCCGGCTTTTTTTCGTCGCAATTCTTCATACACTCGGTCCATTTCATCGTACTTCTTGAATGGCGGTTGGATATGTTTTATAGTAGTCAAGGGTCATCGCAAGTTATTCGGCTGCAAGTTGTCTATTATGGGACCGAACATACCATGTGTATTGTACCGTACCAAATACTATGGGTCGTTAAAAGTAGTATCATTCGTATACGAGACGTTGTGTTGTAACTATTTTAGATATTTCTTTTTACACTCCCGGCGAGTTGTCCTAACAAGTAACTCCTTACCAGAAGGGTTCTCCGTGTCATTCCTTGAACATAAAGAAGCGGCTACACAGGGACTGAAGGTCCGCATGAGTTAATAAGTCCTGCCGTTGACCAAATTTGTCTTCTTCCGCCGCCATCTCTACTTCAGCAATATGTACTGACATCTGGTTCTGAAGCCCCTTTCAGACCCATACTTTAAAAGCCTGACTTGTTTTGAAATAGAATGTTCCTAGAGAATGCAAGCCATCAAAACACTTGTGAATTCAAAATGGAGTTCCATAACGTTGTAGTATTTAAATAGGACTACAGTCTTTTAATAACCAGAATTGAGTGCATTGCCCGGCCGAATAGATTTCAGAAAAATCCGCGACCAAAAGTACCACCGTGTTGGATACATTTTCAGAAAGACTTACATTTCCACTTATCTCTGAATACCTTTTTGAGATCCGCAATAATAGTCAAGAGTAATGGTGTTAGAAGAATGGAAATATTTAACTGTTTCAAAACAGCAGGACCTACATACTTGTAGCTCTTCGAAAATAGTTGCTTCAATACTAATCCGATTATTGCAAAAAATTTGATTTCCTACACTAGATACAATGAAGAGTTGTTGAAAGGATTAAAACTATTCAATCATTGAAATTAACAAAAGCCTTTACAAATTACTGCACTGCCACACTTATATTATGTGTCCGTATGTATGTTAAGTAATTCCTAGAATACCATTTCAATGAAAAACGAAAACTATGCGCGCCTGTTTGAATGCATACAAAGCCATTCACGATGTTTAACGAGAAAAAAAAAACTTTATAAGGTGATTCCATCTAACGTATGTACTCGTATCTATGAATGTAATGAATATATATTTACATATATGTATCTACATACCTTCAATGCAATAAACCTCTAATGAATCCGATGTTTGGTTAACCACTGTACAATTCGTTGGTATTTCTGGCTTTCCGGCTGCAATTAAATGAAATACGCAAGGCTCCTTCTGCTGTCCGACATTATTATCCGCCCAGCACATAATGGTGCCAAAGTCCATTTCCTGCTCCAATGCAACACATACATACAACATACATATCCCCCCCCACCCCAAATGGCAAACAAATAAAAATCCAGCAACCAAGCAGTATCGTCGTCGTCATAGTCATCATCGGCAGCAGTCAAAGTTCGTTGGAAGGGGTGGTTTGCCCCACATTCACCATAGTGAACCAACCAGGCGTTAGGCATCGGAATACAGAATACAAAAGCAGCAAAAGAGGTCCACATCCAAGTCCAGATCCACGTTCAACGTTCAACGAACAACGTCCAAGTCCACCACATTCATGTTTACATATAGAAAAAAAAAGGAGAATAAAAATAAAAACAAAAGTTAGCGTTCGAGAATTTTTGTGTTCAAATGGCAAAAAGGAGAAAAGTTAATGGAAATCTAGAGAGGGAAAAAGTCCGAGTAATTCAAGCATACAGAAGTATACACACACACACATACTCGTATATAAGCACACAAATTAATCTACACCGGGTATAGGCATAACTAAAGCTCTACAAACGGAAGGCAGATCTCTGCTAATTACACACTTATAACGGTAACCATAAAATAAAAGTCGACTAATCGGTTAGTCGGGCGGAAAGGGAGAACGACTCTATAAAGGTCGACCATGAGCACCAAACAAAAGGATACGAGTTATTTCGTATCAAGGGTTTTTGTTTCTAGTGGTAGAGAGTCCTTCGCCATTTATGTTTCAACACACACAAACAACACATACTGATGAAGATGTACGAGTACGAGTACGAGTATGTACACATAACCACCCAAGTAAGTAGTAAATTGCCGATGGACATCTTTTGGGGATAATTCCTTCCGAAAGGTTCACCACCCAGTACTTTTGTTATATCCTGTCACACTTGTATGTAATTTGTCAGTAATGTCCTACTTCGTAACAGCACTGCGGCATATGTAGTGTTTAACAAGTTCTGTGCTGAATGTTGCTTCAACTATCTTCTAAGTGAATTTAAATTGAAGTCAATTTTGCCTACACCTACATTCGAATTTTTATACATAACATATATGGAAACATAGTTCTCGAACCTTTTTTTTTGATTATACAGTATGTAGAACGGATAGGTACTAAAAATTTATAGAAAACGAACTGCAGGCAAAACTCTCATCCTCGGGACGGAGTGCAAATTTCAGTTTCATGGCAGCTTCCCAAGATTGACACCAGTAATACGTTATGACATAATCAGCAGACAGGACAGCAATAAGGGGTTACTTTACTTGAGCTTCTTCGGTGAATTCGGAGTTCAGGCCATTTGATCTGTAGATTGATTGTTGGCCTTTCTGCATGGAGTTAGAATACCACGGTCTTAGCACACAATTATTGTTTTTCGCTGAAAATATACAGAACAATCGTTGTCACTGTTTTTCACAGATTTTTCGGCCGTCTCTGGATAGGAACTTCTACGTACGTATAAATTAGTGAGTAAAATAATGTGCAGTGGAAAATCTAACCAAGATGATTTCGGATCGAGTTTTGAACATACCGCGGACGTTTTACTGCCCTAATGGATATAATGAAAATACATCGGGATTAATGTTTTGTGAAAATGGTTTTGGAAGATGCCAATATCCATAGTGATGATATCCTTGCAAAGTAAAGGGCTTTAGTTTTACAGATAGATCCTGCAATAAGGATGCGTTCATTTCATGGTATCATTCTTGACGATTTATTGACATTTATATGAAGTATACTCGTACAATTGTTTAGCAAATCATCATAAATACATAGATTTGCATTAAAAGAACGCTCTCCAATTATTTAAACTTACATCGAACTTCTGTTCTTCTTCCTCTTCAATTCGGTCAAAGTATCGAAGATTATGTGAATATTTTGGTCCTCGTATTCGACACCAACTGACCTTAATATTCGTCGTTTTGTGAATAAATTTCGCAAAGCCAACAACTCGTCAACGTAATATGCGTACAGAAGAAACTGAAACCGCTGTGAGTGAGAGTGGAACTATCAATTCGATGTCGATCGAATAACTTGGCTTTAAGCGAAAAGATCTTGGCCTATACCCGTACTGATCAAACTCATGCAGGAACTTAGCATTAAGACGGGAGTCCGCGGATAGAGCTCTTGAGCAGAAAAGCTGCTCAACTTTTGATCATATCCACAGACCGCGTTTAGTTACGATGCTCACGTTTGGTTCAGTCGGCTTATAAACTAGAAAAATTCCCATTTTGGAGGGAAGCACATCCAAAAAAGGCGCACTGTTTGGTTATATTGTACTTCACCGCAAACTATTCAGGCCTTGGAAACTAATATTCAATGCTCAAAGAGTGGGTCAAAATTAGCATGATTCCCCTCGTGAAAAACAGTCAAGGAAGCTACATATGTGCTTAAAATCTTCAAAACATAAGTCATGAACTCTTCTTCCCAATCAATTCGATTTTTCATTTAAATTCAATTCCCGTTGTTTAAAGAAAAGTTCTACAAAGTGCGTTCCAAAGTAAAGAGGACTTTTTAAAAATAAGAACAACAAAAAGTTTTATTTTGGCAAAACCGATGTATTTTATTCAAAATAGTCTCCTGTATTTAGTCGGAATGCGGCGACTTTCGCGGTCTAATAGCACGTCGAATGAGTGTTTTAGATCGTCGGCCGGGAAGTCCTTCAGGTTGTCGCTACAAGCTTCTTGGTTGCCTTCTACATCCACAAAACAAAAAGGTAAAAGTCACACGATGCCAAATCAAGCGAATACGGGCAATGGTTTACAGTTGAAAAGCGATTTTTAGCCAAAAAATCGATCACAAATTTCGATCGATGAAATGGCGCATTATCGTGTAACAAACGCCAACTTCCGGCGTTTTGGCCGAATACGACGAATTTGAAACACCAAGATAGAATTGTTCATTAACTCTTTCGGCCAGTGAAACGAACTCTTTGTGGACAATACGCTTGAAATCGTAAAAGCGAATCAAAATTGTCGTCACTTTTGACTTCTCCAGATGAGATTTTTTGGGTTTTGGCTCGTCTGGCGCCGCCTATTCAGAGCTTTGACATTTGGTTTCCGGATCATATTGATAACACCAGGTTTTATCACCAGTCACAAGGTTTCAAAGGAAATTTTTGTCCTTCGTGGCCTCCTAGATGATGTCCTTCGAATGTTGAATTCAGAGCAATTTTTGGTCGTCAGTCATTTTTGTACCGATGACACAAATATACTGTCACTTCAGACGCTTCGATTTATCCAAATGTTATGAAATTTTTGTAGTACATCAGTGAAGGATCTACTTTGCCACATGGAATTGCCAATAGATGGCTTCAGTAAAAATACCTAAAATGTCCTGTTTACTTTGGAACGGGCTTTGCATGGTCCTAAAAGAAAGAGATTTATAAGACAAACTTCAGTGATTACAGAGATGCAGATAGGACTAGTATACATCAGCTCTAAAATATCTTCATTCGTTCCACATTGGGCCACCAGGATATATACAAACTTGCCGTTGAATTCCCTATAGACAGTGAATTAAAGCTGTCTACCATTCGCATCATTTAGCATCCATATTTTAGGTTCATTTTGCTGCAGTAGGGATGGCTCGATATGTGCGTGTATATCAACGATTTTACTGGCAAATCTAGCGTCCAGTTTTAAATACTGTTGCAAGAAGGTAAAGATGTTTGTTATGTTGCCTCGTTAGGTACTCGTAGTAATTCAACAGAGTGCCCCAGTACGTAACTAATTTTAAAAGTAAGCCCAAGAGAAATAAATGTGGACACTCACCCACAGATTTTACACATGTTACGTCCATTTATGCGTTACAGGTATTGTCGTATGGTGCAAACAACAACTTCGGACGGACTGAACAGGAATTCCATATGATCAAAAATATCTACTACCACGATTTCAGTCGGGCAGTGCATATTTGGATTATTTTTTTCCGCCGAAGGTAGGTGAAGACACCATAAGGATCCCAAGCATGCGCTTATAATCGTGTGAGGTTTTTACTCACAAAAACTCCGAAAGTATAGCCTGCACGACACTACCTTCAATAACCGATTCAGGCCAATAATCATGCCGCGGATTGTCGCAGCTAGCACGCGATTCTCACATCTCAATATCCATAAGGAGGCTTGAAGAATTCCTGATCAATCAACTGTATTATGGACGTTCGACCGTTCCGAGGAGCCACCATCAATCCGGATCATTACTTTGTTGTAGCCAAGGTACAGTTGCAGATATTCCGAACATCGCAAAATCAAGCTAATACTGTGAAGATATTTGACGTTGGATGGCTACAATTGCAGGAGATGGTCAAATACTTCTCCGATCAAGTCTCCATTAATCTCATAAGAGGTCAGTGACAACATTGTTAAAAATCCATCAGAGATTCGGTCTCTGATGTACTGAGTTTCACTCAATCAAACTCCTAATACAAAGCGGTGCTGCATAGAAGGACTAGAGCTGCTCACGAGGTATACGAGCAAAAGAGGAGAGATGAACACCGGCACCTCAGGAGGAAAACAAGGCGGCATCAGAAGCGTCCATATCAAAGCTTAAGTCCAACAAACCATCAAGGTCGGTAAAGAACTCACCGCGACCTTTGATGTCAAAAAAGGATTTAGACAAGGCAATGCTTTGCCTTGCGATTTCTCTAACATCATTCTTGAAAAAATAGTGCGAAACTCACGCGCCAAGCTTTCAAAAGTCCGCCAATTAATCGCATACGCCGATAATATTGACATAATAAGAAGAAAGTAGCGTGATATTTATTTTTATTTGTTTATTTATTATTATTTCAATAAATCTCTTACACAGTAAGCACAGAGCTTATAAGGTTGTGGAAGATTTACAATTACATAGATAGTTCACAGTATCAAAGCTAAAAAGCAAAAATGGAAGTATTATGAGAGTTAGTTAGAGAGTAAATGATGATATAGAATTCAAAGTGATATTGCTACAATAAATAAAATATAAATATAAATTTAACTTAAATAATATTGAACATATAAATTTAAGGAAAAGAAGAGGAAGAAAAGGAGAAGATAAAGAAGAAGAAGCTTGCTTTTAAAGAGAGAATTCAACTGCTAAGATTTGATAAATGATAGTTAACTGTTTTTTGAAATGTAGTGTGTCGTCTATTCACTGTAATTGAAGAGGGAGCGAGTTCCAAAGACGAGTAGCGGCAATGAAAAATTGTCTCTCAGATGTTAGGCAAGAGAACCGCGGCAGAATTAAACAAGAAGATCTGTTTGATACTGGAAATCGGAGCTTATTAAACAAATACGATGGCTGACGTGTTTTCAAAATATTGAAAAAAAGAGCCAGAGTCCGAAACTTGATGTAGTTTTCGAAAGTCATGCACAGTAGACTTTTAGATAAATGGGTAACGTGATCATACTTCCATATATAACGAATGATGCTATTAAATGCTGCCTGTAACTTTCTTTTGCTAGCATCATCACAATTATAAAAGATTTCACAACCATAAATGAGAGCTGGAATTGCCAAAGACTTTGCAAGTAATAGGCGTGTGTTCAAGGGAGTAAATTGATGTGCTCTCCATAAAGTACGGAGAACGCCGTATGTCCTACCAATTATGACATTAATATGATCGTTCCATGTAAGCGTTCTGTTGAACACCACGCCTAAATTCTTTGAGGAATTGACAAAATTTATTGACAAGCCATTTACCTTAATGGGTGGGAAATATGTTAAATCTAAAGTTTTCTTAGATATCACTAGACAGTTGCATTTAACTGGATTCAGGGTCAAACCGTTTGTTACTGACCAATCTGAAATCAGTTTGAGGTCTTCATTTATTTTACAGACACAGTCTTCGATAAGACCAAGGGCACAACTTTTATAAACTTGTACGTCATCAGCGTAGATATGCATCGACGAATGCTTAATGACACCAGAGATTTCATTGATATACAGAATGAACAGAAGAGGGCCCATTCCGATAAATTATTATCAACGGCCACCGCCTGTGATCTCCCGGAGAGGTAGGAAGATATCAATCTTATTGCTACTCGTACCTGTGAGACGTTAAAGTAGTGTTGTAGTTTATGACACAGGACTGTGTGGACGACGGTATCGAAAGCCTTCGAAAAATCTAAGAGGACTAAGAACGTAATATGACCATCATCTAAATTTGACCTTATGTCATCTATGACCTTAAGCAAAGCAGTAGTGCAGCTATGTTTAAAACGAAAACCAGATTGGACAGGAGTCAACAAGTTGTTACGGCTTAAATGTTCACTCAGTTGCTTTTGTATTATACGTTCGAAGATTTTTGCGAGATATGGCAATATAGAAATAGGTCTATGCTCATCACCTATGGAGTTTTTTGGGATTGGGATTATTTTTGCCATTTTCCACCGTTGGGGGAAAACCCCAGTTGTCAATATCGTGTTCATCATATGCGTTATGTATGGCAAGAGCAATAGGTGTATGGCTTTTATAAACACTGGATGTACTCCGTCGATTCCCACTGCATTAGATTTTACAGAAAGAAAGCTCTCAAGAACATCTCGACTGTCGACATTTACAAAGCCAAGACCCGTATCTCTTGAGGGTGCAGCACAATAGAAAGAGTAATTCACTCTCGTAAGTTCGGGCCGAGGATGCGATAAAAATTTGCGGTTTAGATCGTTAACGTCTATGTTACAAGAAAAACCTGGATTTTGCTTTCCTATGCCCAAATCCCGTAGGTTTTTCCACAATACACGATCTCCCGCATTTGTTTGGAAACGGTTGGCATAAAACTGGATCTTGACAGCTCTAATCTCTCGTACGACATTATTGCGCAAAGTTTTATAGGCTTGGTAAAGTTCTTCCAGCGGCAATAGGCCTGATCACGCTGCGCGATGAGTTCCTGTATCTCCCGAGAGAACCATAATGTTGACTTTCTTCCAGATATCCTAGTTTTTAATGGAACATGAGTATCAAGGAGAATATTTATATTGTTATGCAGGAATTCAACCTGGTCATCTGGTGACGGCATGCGATAAACAGAGTCCCATGGTATATTTTGTATATGCTGCTCCAAAGAAAGCCTATCAACACTTAAAATTGTAAGTGAGAAATAATAGGTCATGCTTAGAAAATGCTGATGCAGAAAGTTGGTCGTATAGTAGTACACTATCAGAGTCACTTACAAATACCACATCCAGCAGGGTACAAGAAGTTCCAGTAAAATGTGTTGGGACAATATTATTTACAGGATGCAGATCATAGCAAACCATGTTTTCGCATAAATGCCTGTCAGTGATGAGATTGCAATTAAGGTCACCACAGATAATACTCGTAACATTAGCCGCATTAATAGACATTTCTTCGCGTAACGCATACAATGGTAATAAATCCACATAGTTGTTGGGTCTGTAGACTACTCCCAAGAGCAGACTGCTGTCACCACCGATAATTTCTACAAATACATAGTCAATAGCAGAACCAACAGGTGAATAATACCTTCTCCCATAACTAATACTATCTCTGAGGTAGAGTGTGGCTCCTCCACCAACACGATTGTGTCTATCACCACGAAAGAGTTTGTAGCCGTTAAGTGAATAAACTTTATCTTTTATCCCTGGTGAAAGCCAAGTTTCTGATACAGAGACTGCATCTACATTCGACTTCTAAAAGACATCTCTAAACTCACCAAGTTTTGGACACAGGCTCTGTGCATTTATATGAGAAAATAGCGTGATATTAGTGGCACTTTCGAGAGTATTGAGACGGAAGCGGCGGAGAAGGGTTTAGCGGTCAACGATTACATGACCAAGTATATGCTGTCAACCAGAAAGGACCCACCACTGACGTCTCGAACACAACGTCACCCTCCACAGATATAACTTTGAGGTAGTTAAAAACTTTGTGTACCTTGAATCCACTATCAATTCAGAAAACGACACCAATGCTGAGATCAAATGAATAATTACTCTTATCAATCGCTGCTTCTTTGAACTAAGAAGGCGATTGACTAACAAAGGTCTCTCGCGAAAAAGAAAAGTGACACTGCATAAAACCTTAATAATCCCAGTCCTGCTATTTGGCGCAGAGGTATGGACTTAATCAAAAATGGATGAGGGTGCTCTCGGCTGCTTTGAGGCGAAAATTCTTCGCTGATTTTCGGTCCCGTCTGCATAGACAGTGAGTGGAGGAGGAGATACTGGGGTCATGTAGAGCGGATGCACACCAATGCTCCGGTTCAAAAAGTCTTCGAATCTGCCCCGCGGGACAGCGCAATAGAGGAAGACCCCTACTGAGGTGACGCATGCAATTGAAAAGGGACCTCAACCAACTTAGCGTGCAAAACTGGAGGCAGCTAGCTAAAGATCGAGCTGGATGGAGATGCTTATTGGTTGAGGCCGAGGTTCACCCTGGACTATAGCGCAACCTTCACAAGGTAAGTATCCATCACTTTCGGCTTCGATGAGAGAAGGCAGGTAACCTCTGACAGAAGTCGAAAAGTTTTTCCTGACTAAACATGTCAGTTCAAAACACCCGGTGAAGACATCGTTTATGTTCTGAACAATTTCATCTTCCTCCTGTTGAATTCTTAGTTTAAGCGTTTCAAATAGATTTTTCAATAAGCCGAGAACTCGCATCCCTTGCTGAAGTAGATGCGTGGTCGACATTCAAGTATCCGACAGAAAGCCTTTTGTATTTAACGTGAACACCTGTCATGGAGGCCTAAGTTCACGTGATGCCCTAACATCCATGGATATGGGCCTGGCCACCGGTTATTATCTTTTGGTTATACCAAAGTCGGAACTTGTTCACCACAGGTTCTCTCAATAGGAACAAGCTCCAACCTTGGTTTGAGTCGAGGTCTACCTGAAACCTCTTGCGGATCTTAGGCTACCTTTTGCAATTCCGCATCGACTCGTTGAAATAGATACCTGGCTCTTCTCTATACGAGTATGATCTATTCATTAGCCTTTCTGAGTGCTATCGTAAAGTATGAAGATTATTTCAAAAATATTTCACACATTGGTAAGTGAGCACGCTTTTGCCTGATTGACTATACGAGCACAAGTTAGCAGCCTTTGTTGACTGGTGATGTCATTTGAACTTTTCTATTTGAAAATAAAACTTCTTTCATTACAATTGCAACTTGACGTAGCACAAAACCCTAGAGTCAGCAGACAATTCACAGTAGTTTACTCTCCCATTGGGCTAGCCGGAAATATCAGCCGATGAGCGTTGTGTAATTTTCTTAATAAAGATCGTCGAGCAGAGTATGATAAAACACATTGGAGTTTCAGCAACATCTGTGTTTCGCATTTTTACAAAAATATCTGGACAACAGTATTCGAATAAAGAAGATGGACATGAGCCCACCGTAATATGATTTCTTCCCAAAGGTAAAAGTGCCAGTGCTTGAGCTCTCCAGTAGAGCTTTCTGATTCCAGCACCCAGCGTATTCGACGATTGAACAGAAGTGGTAAGCTGATTGGCATACCAAACCTTCAAAGACATTAGAAATCATGTTAACTGTGTGTAACGGAATTGTTTGCATTATTTTTACAATGACGCTCCTAGAATCATGTCCTCGTCGACTGTGATTCTACAATCTTACTCAAATCACTGCTGTGAAAATTGTGGGCTATTAAAGCCGGTCAATATGCCAGCCCTCACAGTACTTCATTTATACAAACCAGCTAAATGTAAAGAGCAAATTCCTTGATTTGGGGGCATTTTGGCCATCAAAGGGACCCATCAAATTGATAATCGTTTTCGAGAAAGTTGACAGCGTTAAGTTTTAAATTAATGAGCTGCTCACTCCTTCGTTTGGAGTAAACAAAATCCGTAACATTCGCCCAAGAATCTCCATTTAATTCACGCCAATCCAGTTTATTAAATTCTTTAGGTTTTCATAATTTTCCAATTTAAAAAAGATGTCCAGTCTGGATATTCGATCCTCATTAATCACTTGGAAAATAATTTAAAACAAAAGCTTTTAAACTTGTCTTCGGCAGACTGACATAATCATCGTCTTAATTTTGTCACAAAGACACATCGATACCTTTTAAGCTATCCCCATGGAACAAGAGCAAAATTATCAAATTGTAATTAATTTCTGGTTACACTGACAGTTTTCAAAGCTCACCTGCTGTTCTGTAAAAAATCAATTTTCAACGTCAAGTAAAACGAGTACTTGTTTACGTTTACTCCGTTTTCCTTTTCATTATCCTGGCGCATATGGTTAAAAACCTCAAATTCAAAGTAATCTATCAGAGTCTCATGGACGAGGTACGAGCCGTAGATATTCCCACTCTCGATGTGTATTCACACAAAGATTACTTATCGAGCCGTCCCCTGACGTTAAATTGTCAACAATTAATTACTCAGTGGAAGTAATAAAACAAAGAACCCAAAAACATTGGGACAGGCAGCCGGAAACAAGGTGTTGCGAACAGAGAGACCTACCAATATACAGTGCGAAATATAGAAACAAGGAACACCCACTGAACTAGTAGAAGGTTCCTGCATGAATACTCGTACGCCGCGTATTTTCTGTGTAGTCTTGTAACCAGTAATCACGTTTACTAATTACAAACATACACAGGTGAATAAGAGTTGGATACCAGGGGCTTGGATTGTCTTTAAAATTCAGCCCTCAGTCATCAAGTCGTTCAGACCAGGCCATGCAATTTATTCATCAGGCGATGAAAAGAAAATATGTACACGCTGTGACGGGTAAAACGGAACGATAACGATAACAACGTCAGCAAAGCTGTTGCCAGTGGCTAACATTATCACAAATTGGCAATTTGCTTTCATCACCCCTTCAGCTCAGGAACCACTACCATCATCTAGGGTTGGTTACTTTTCCCTACATACAGACTTCTTTCCTGACATGCTTTTAAGTTTTTCATGGAAGTATCATCCTCGTGATTGATTGAAAGTGCCAATAACTCGAACGCTGTGACTTTCGGTTTTTTTTTTTTCTTTTTATCGTTAACGTTCTCCATATTTGCTGGCGTTGAAAACTTTACGTAAACTTGTCTTGATGATGTACGAGTATCTAGATGCGGTTGAAGGAAGTGATGAGCGGTTTGGTTGTGCTGTGTTAACAGCTTTTTGACGGCAAACTATCAGTGGAGCTAGAAATCTGTGAGGTGAGGTGAAAAGTGGTATTCAGCTTTGATTTGATTTGCTGTCGTAAGATAGTAGATGGACTCTAAAATTTTTAGAGATTTTCAAACTTGATGTGGCGTTAATGACATCTTAATATTGCTGAAGGCAGTCGTCGTTGTATGTTTGTAGCTGATGATATTAGTTTTGGTAGATGGCTATGCATTCCAAACTAGAACCACAGAAAGTGAAAAGTCGGCTCAGTATCAACCTAGATTTTTAGTGTAATTAGCCCAACGTACTTTTTTCGGCAGCGAAGCCAGTTTCACAGGAAAAGTTCAACAAAACGGGATTGCCATAGAATTTTCATAATACCCGCGATATTAAGATAGCATGCAGGTACATAAGCATTAAATGGCATGAGAGCCAGGCCCAGCGTTTGACTTCCACCAGAATAACTGATTTCATACGTACCATTGTAATGTGTTTGACGAACCTGTTGTAAGAACTGCTGTCCTTCAATAATTACAATATGAAAACAGCAGCAATTTGGTCATAAAGACATACAAATTCCGTGCATGATATCATCACTGAACACTGCACAGCACACAGATGATGCAGGGTTGAAGAAGAAATTAAATCTGTTCAGCACCTGGTGTACAAATATCCTACTCCTGTTAACAGAAGAACGAGAACTCTGGAAAGTTTAATGGAAAAGTCTAAGAAGTTGATTTATTCATATGTGAAATGTTACTCACACATGTCATAATCCTGCCTATGATCATACTTCTTCCATTCTGTCTATGATTTTAATTAAGGCTAAACTACCAAGAATGTAGAGGTGTTCCTTACAAAATCAAGCCCCAGTTTGTTAAAATAAAATTGAGGGAAGTTCAAGTCATGATTAATAGACCTCGCTAAACACAAAGTCGTGTGTACAAAGCATGTAACATGATCTTCACTGGTTTTGCTGCTCAGAGCAGATGTTGACTTAAATTACAATCCAAACAAAACTAATGTCGAGGCAAAAGTCTTCCCCTAACCGCCACAGCAGTCAATTCTCCAATTTTCTTCATGTCACAATGTCAAAGCGTCAGCATCGAACAACACATCGATTTACTTTACACCACATGACATCCAAAAATTTGCACAACATCAGCTCACGCGAAATTGGCATCTGCATCATGAGAGACAACATAGCACACAAAGTAACGACTGCTTTCTCGGGTGCCATTGAAGTTTTGAATTAAACTAACTTCAAAATAGAAAACAAGTTGCAGGTAGCACAAACATCAGTCAAACTTTTACTCCAAAGAGGTTTAACTTCAATAAATCGATTCTTCTCACTATCCAGGCAGTTATCCTTCTTCCCCACTCGATCGTATTGAAAATGTCGTATGACATTTGAACCATCAGGCAACCACCTTCTGCCACAATCGTTGAAGTAAGGATACTACGTTGTCATTCAACATTCACCATTCACCAGCGCAAAGATATACGAGTATCCTTGCATCCTTTAAGCCATACACCAGCATACTACGTGATGGCAACATTTTTATCCCAAAAGCAGCTGTTGTCTCCGCTTTTTTTTCCATTCCAAGTTCCTCACAAATTTCACTCTATCTACCGTTGTTGTTGTTGTTGTTGTATTTGTTGGTATTGCTTTTGACCCAGTTTCGAGTTACGGAACAAATTTCATTTCTTGTTTGAAAGTTTTCACTATTTCCAGCTGGGGGTGCAATTTAATGGACAAAAAAAAAGAAGAGGATCCAGCATAGCACCCAGTGTGACATTATTCCAACCCTTAGAACCATCCGAAACTCTGTCCTACATATGATAAGGTACAGCCTTAGCGAATGGGACGGGCGGGGATTTAGAGGAAATGGATGCATTTTGATCTTTTTTTTTTGTTAGTATCCGATCGCATATATTTGCGAAACACACCCAAGGGCGCATAGAGGGAAAAAGGGATAAATCTAATGCCTGCAAGCAGGTGAATGGCACTCAATCAGAATTGATAGATTGTAGGTGCCAGAGTTGATTTTGCGAATTCATGAATATGCATTAGTTCGCCGCCACATGGGCGATAAAGGAGATACTTTTAGGACTGACAAAAAATCCATATCCAATCGATACAAACAGTATACCAGGGTGCAGGCTTAGTATTCAAAATTCGATGGTGATTGGTATTTATTGAGGAGATCTTTGAAGTTTCAAACGTCCTTAAAGAGTTCAGAGGAACACACTCGTAGGTGTGGAATCTTTTCTTCGAATAACCGACTTTTGTTTAGCGTGACCAGATAGGTGAAAAATGATTATGCAGACGACGCATCAGAATGATTGTCATGGTGAAGGTATTTATGTATGTCCAAACATGCTCCATAATGTTGCTTTACTCGTAGACACGCCATATATTGACAAACATTCGAGTTTAATGGGCAAGGAGCAGTTTGTACAATTCCTGATTTTGCGAAAATTCGACTCTTTGTCCACGTAGTGTTGAGGTTGGGGTTACAATTGAAATTCAGTTACAACAAATTTTTAAAATTTTCAGACAACAACCAAAGCAAGTATTAGGTTATACGGAAGGACCTTCTGCTACCTTAAAATCATCCAAGAACAAAATGAATCCTGGACGGAAACAACAACATGCAAACCTATGTTTACCGCAATGTGATAAAACTAAGAAGCTAAGCAATCAGAAGACAGCAGCAAGGAGACGGTTTTTCCGTCTGGTTTGGTGTTTGACGGCGTCGTAGTAGTACTCAGGATAGATTCAATTGTGGCATCTGTAATACTACATATAATAACCTCCGTAACGTTATTCGACTTAGTGGATATTCTCACAGACCCAGCAGTCATCTTTCAAAATACGTGTTTGGTCTAGACTTTCAGAGTGCAGTTGAACCTTACGTATATTACTCGAACTTGCGTGCTCAGGTAGACAGGGGCGTACAAAAACAACAAACAATGTTTGAATCGCAATTACTTTTGGATTTCCAGGTAGAATTGGGATGATATGCGGATGCCCAAGGTAGCTAAAAGCTGACACAACTTCCATCCAGGAGGTATATTGATATTGAGTGGACAAAAAAGAGAATGGAAAATAATGGCATTTCTGTACGGCGATGATCTTAAAAGGCCTTGAATTTCAGCCTATGAGTAAACTTCAAATTATCATCAAGGCTACTCGTACATTTGTCCGATCAGTCTGAAATCCTTGCATGTGCCATAGTGCGCAGAGGTAACGATAATAATTAAAGTTTACAGAGAATATAAACAATATCTGATATGGATCCAATAAAAGTTTCAAAATAACATCTATACTCGGAAGTCGACCTCATATTAATATTCTGAATCTGTCCGTATCCATCAACAATCACCAAGTTGTAGTCCACATAAGACATTCAGTAATTCTCATATTTTTATTTATTTTTCGCCGAGGGGAAAAAAACCTAATAACGATAAGAAGCAGTCCTAATCTGCTGTCAGTACTGTGCGACTTTCACCCCCTAAAAATCACCTAAATCCCTTTCATCATGACACCATTCACTCCGGACCGCTTTCAAATTACGAGTACTTCAGACTGGTGTCGTTTTCTTTCCCCTTTTTTCTAAAGGTATATTTGCGTCTTACTTTCATGTTTTTGTCCTGGGTGTGACTTCTAGGAAAGAGCAAATTTGGCTCCAGATCCGATCACTCGTCAGCATCTTTCCGACAATGTTTTCTGGGCTGATTACGCCGATGCTGCTTTCCAGCTCCCGTTTTTTAACTTCCCACTTTCAGCAAACGAAAAAAGTGTCGCTTGCATCATCTACTGGAGAGTCTGCTTACTGCCAGGTTGCAGTGTTTGCTTTACCGGTCTTGTGAAGAAAGGCGTTGAAATATCCATGTCCGGTGAGAAACTGGGTCCATTCCGTCCCCGTCCATTCCATTTAGTCACGTTCTTAATCAGCTTCACAGTCCTCTTCTTTCCGATTTCCAACGCTCTTGCCACTGAAGTTTCGTGAACTTTTTTGCCTCTTCGATTGCCGCATTCATTTCAGTTTCCGCCTTTTCGCCGTATACAAGAGATTGATACGGGACACCCCTGGAACTACAATGAGGGCTTGCTCCGATATAATTCGGTGCGAATTTGCCACGCGTGTAGCTCTGCGTCTCTATACTACTACCATCTGCTTCCTGTACATTTATTTTCAGTCTACCCAGATCTCACAACAGAAGAATGGCACGTGTGATTGACATTAGTAAACTTCGTTTGCTGGCCGCAGGACTGGTAACGTTTGTTACCAGTCTGCTTAGTGACATTACGACATCGACGCTCGTCCCGATACGGACTTTATCTGTTGTAAGAAGGTGAAGGAATAAATATTAGTTTTTCATAGCTTCTTTGTTTGTTATGACTTGGGGCGCGATTTAGAAGCTAATGATGGTCGGGATCGCTTCTTAGTCAGAAGAACTATCTGGTTTTTTTCTGTAGCCATGCTAAGACAGTGTTCATCGATGAGTTCGGTGAATTTACCTATCTAACTAGCGTTTAGCTTTATTTGCGCGTTTTTCGTCTCTTTTGCCGTAATCATCTGCGTACCATGACAGTGTGAGTTGGGAAAACCGTGTCTACTATGCGATCCATCTTTTCTTCACTTAGGGCGCACTTGGTCGCCCAAGTTCCTAGCCTAGCCTCCAAGGGTCACTATTGACGTCTCGGTAAAGATCGCCGCACTTCAGTTTTTGGCTCGTATTGAATTCCCTATTGAGTTCGAATCTTTAGGTTCTAAATTTCGATAGAATGTCTTGCTTAGGCACAGTGTGTCTTCTCCCTCCTCTGGTGATCGTATGTCTCAGCTGCAGGCACCTTCTCCTGAGCGCGGCAATCTCCATCGTCCATAAGTACACTGCAGCCCCGTTTCTGTTGGAGCTACTCACTCGGGGCATTAAGGTATCATATGCAAGCCGTATTATTGTAGTTGCATCGTGGCGTCAGGTTTTGTTTCTGCAGCACCCTTAAGTTGGACTACAGCCTATTTTCCTTCTTCGATCACAGACGTGACAAACGTTTCGTTGAGTCTATTAACGTCGTGTTAGATTAAAATTTGAAACCCGTTGGTACCCTTGTAGATGGAAGATTACGTATTGATGATCGCTGCTCGTATATTCTTCGATGACTCTCCAGTTTTCTATTCTTGCGAATGTCGATTCCCTCGCCATCGGATATTGGAACTATTGGAGCGGGTTATATCAACTCGGGCTAAACTACGAGTTAGCATGATTTCGGGAAATCAGAGTCATAAGAGTTGGTGAGATTCCATGCAGATCGAGTATTCCGAGCATGAAAATGACATCTAAGACTTCTATACTTCTGACTAAAACAAAATGACAAAGGGAATGTTATGACATCTCATCAGAAATCAAACGAGGAGATACTGTTGCCAATTACTGTTTGTCTAGAAACATAAAGGAGATTCTGTATAAGATTAAGCCCCGTAATGAGGTTATTAACGAATTAGTTGCTGAAGTACCATAAGCTTCACGAAAAGTTGCGGTGTATACTCTGAGAGTCATTGGTTTCGAAGATGGTAATGTCAAGACGACTACGATCAACTGAGTGCAATATAGGTGTGTAAACACAATTTTTTGGCATCTGAACGGGACGAAAATGGCATGGGAACTACTGGTTTCAACAGGATGGCGCAACACTTAAGGCAATCGGTTTTTTGAAAATGATATTCCCTAATCGATATATTTAAAAAAGTAGTAACTGGCCAACACGATCACCTGGTTTGGGAAAACCAAGGTTTATGCCAACAAACCAGAATCGCTCATATAGCTTAAGGCCAATATGCGCAACGAAGCGGTCGGAATTCCACCAGAAGCTCTTCAAAAATGATGCAAAATGCAGAAAAAAGAACAAATATAATTTTCAAGAGCCGACTAAACAAATTGTAAAAGTTCTTATCCAAATCATTAAAAAGTTTTGTTACTAGTCTTACATAAAGAAAAAGAATACGGAACTTTACTGAAAATGATATTGTCCAAATTCCGTCCGTGTTCCGTGCCACATGCTGTAGCATGCTCGGTTGGATGTCGTCAATTTCACGGCGGGTATTTTCTTTCCGCTCCGTGACAGACAGTCATTTATTAGCATATAATTTGCTTTTGATGTATCCCAATAGAAAAAAATCCCACGGGAGTTATGTCTGGACACCTCGGTGGCCACGGGATCTCTCCAAAGTGGCTAATCAGTCTTTATTGGAAATGTTCATGGTGGTTCTAATGTAATAATAATAATTTTCGCTCTTCAAGTTATTCGTTTGTTTCCTGGAATTTAAAAAAAATGAGCCCGGTGATTCCGTTCGGCAATAATCTCACCAAACATCAATTCTTTGGCCATTATTAATCCGCGGATTCCGTTTTCGTGAAGACCAATAGTAACATTCTCCTTACATATTTGCGTGCCCGTTCAAGTGGAAGCGGGCCTCGTCACTACATAAAATGCAATTCACAGTGCGAAATCTACCCCAAATTGTTTCCCCAAAGCTTCTGTGTAAATTAGTAAATTAAAACGATTTTGATTAAGATCCTGCACCAATTGAAACTTAAAAGTGCGAAATTGTTAATCCTTTTGTAGAATTTCATGAAAAATATTTCTCACGAGTCCCAAGGCAGTCGTTATTGTACGGAATAACAAGATTGCTTGATTTTAACACAAGCTTCTCTCCATCCCACGAATGTTTCCGGTGGTCCTTGGGGCTCTGCTGGGTCTTAGCTGAGTGGAACCTTTACACCCATGAACGAAATAAATTTATACCTGGGCCATCGCTCAACTGCTGAATACTGTAACATGAAGGTATACAAATAGCAATCGCCACATTTAAAAGATACGTCCAAAGCGAACCCAAAAAAATCAAACAAGATGACCACATGCTCGCTGAGAGCTCCAAACTTGTAAGTCTGACTTCCTTCATGTTGAAGAGCATGGAGAAAGCGCAGGCAGAGGTGCACGTCATAGACGATTAGTGCACCAAAAATGTTATTACAGTGAATTCTTTACGAGAGGAAGGAAGCTGACTGCTGACTCATTTCGTGTTTAAAGACCTGCCTACCTCTTTCTCCAACGAAGCTAAGTATCTGAGTGCCATCCTGGATAACAAACTCTTCTTCCGACTAAAAAGCCACATTGAAAACTCCGAAAGTGCTGACGGCTTTCTGGAAGTGTAAAGGAGGGTCCTTTGGATAAACTGGCTCTGCTTTAGACGCACTGATGAAATCCTTTGATATTCCTATCACGAGTTGCATTCTTAGATGGCCAGGAAAGGAATGTAGTCGGTTTCTCACGGATGGCTGCAAAACCGATTTGGGATGAGGCACTGTATTTCTGAAGAACGACAACTTTGGATTTAATTCCACGTTGCGAAAACTTGAATCTATCTTCCAAGCGTAAGTATACCCCTTTCTGTGGGGTAAAGCTTTGCCGAAACCTACATCAGAAGACTGAAATTTGATTCACAATGGAATGACCGGAAATCAAATAGCAGGTTAACTTGGTAGGCAAAACTCAGAAAACAGTTTTTTTTAGAACGCGCTAGGGCTTCCATTGGCAATTGGGTGTCATATGGACATAATTGTAGATAGCATAACTTTTCTGTAAAAGCTTCTGCAAAGGCTTTGGGTCTTTCCTGGTTTCCCTCAGTGGAAAAAAAGCAAGCATGATGCTGGCTTCATGACGGAGCACCACGTTGGACATGCTGGACATAAGTCAGATAACATCCTGCGACGCTTGTTGTAAAAGCGATGATGATACCACGGATTATTATTACGCATAATTATCCTTATTCATCGTTTTATAGTCCAGAAAGGAATATGGCATGGCTGGAGATGAGGACTCTGTACTTCATATCCTCCGTTTCTGTCAACAAGTCTTACACAGAGACACTAATATCTTGGCGCCCTCTCTTCCTAGTAATAAAAGGCTTGAACGATTTGTATGTGAACGGTTCCTAGTGGCTTTAGACGCATGGCACCATAAAAAACCGACCAGGTCAAAGTGTGTTTACATAGTCACGACAACTACCGTGTCTAAATCGAAATGGTAACGATTGAAAATTCAATTTAAAATTCTCCACACATCCGACTCTGGTCACATTGCCATCCAACACCAAACCTCCGATAAAAGATACAATAAATATTTTGTCATTTTGTTATGTATGTTTTGGAACCACACTTCACCATCAATCGTATTGACAAGCGTCGTCACACACCTTGATCGATGGAGAGGGTGTATTTTTCACTTACGAAAAGTAAAAAGTTTTTTTTCCTTTCCTGCCCTTGCCTAGGGCACACTTAGGAAATCGAATGTCGAAATGTCGTTTAATTAACGGAAATACACTCAGCACTGACATCTCTGGAGCAACTGGTCGACCAATCAATCGAAATTGTTGGATGTCAATTTTATTAGCGCGATACTTTTCCGAAAAGTTAGAAGGGTGTTTCATGTTTCCGTCACTTTTCTGAGAACAAATTGGTTTCCTTAAACGTCTCCAATCCCTTAGGGGATGAAGTGGCTTTTTCGTCTAGGGAATGGCATTTTGTTTATTCAGAAGATCAATCGAGTTAGTTATGAGGATGAAATTTTGCTGAGACGGACCAGGACATAGATGGGTTGTGAACGACATATGTAAGTCGTTTCTCTGACATATGCTCGACTATAAGAAATGATAAGTGAACTCAAAGTTAATAGTGTACGAGTAGATAAATTTTTGATAAAAAACCATCCGGTAATTAAAATACACTCTTCTATAACTCTTGAGAGGATGATGAAACGGCTTAAAGGACTTTTGTTAAAGTGTGATTATATTGTCCATTAAGTGATACTGCACTGTATTTCGGTACTTTCGGTATATAGCAGTGTAATATCCATCTTTTGTGCATGACTTTTTAATGACAATATGTTTTAAGCGATGAAAGCAATAATTAAGCGTCGTAAACTTGACGGTATTACCCAGAAAAATAACATATTTTTCTGAAGCGTTAAACTAAGTGTATCCCGATTATATGTAGACATTGAACACAGGCATCTCGGTCAGAACTTCACTTCAGCTAAGTTGTACGATTGTCTTCCTATTTTACTGAATAGGCTGGGGCGGGACAGCGATTTTTGAAGGATGACAGTGGTTGAAATAACGCCTAAATACACGATGACTGCTAACTCACCGCGCAAAAATAAGTATTTCTCGATGCCAACCACAGTCGACTACATCAAGAAGTTGCCAAATGTAGTGCCCCGTCTTGCTAATTTCTAAGCAGAGTAGTGGTTTACTCAGAGAAACAAAATAGTTTCAGTGCTGCAGTCTGGTATACAACATATATACATATTATGTATAAGAGCAGACACATACGTGCGGTGATCAGAGGACTTGTGAATCCTGTTTTAACAGGTGGGTTGCCCCAGCATATCTTTTAAGTTAAGCACGTTGTTTAACCAAAAATAGATGCAGGTGAAGTGGACAGCAGATAAATATTATGACAACATGCACGAAGAAAAAGAAAATAAAATAAGAAAAAGGAAATAAAAATAAAAATCAATGAGCGAAATCTTTGCAACTTTGTAATAAGTGGTCCTCCCAGAAAACCTTTCAACGGGTTAGCATAAAAGTGCCGGAGATTCTCCCCTAAAACTAACATTTTATGTTCTTCAAAAAGCTTCCACTTTTTATGAATAGATGGTACTTCAGTCATAAGCTTCCTCAGGCTATCAGGAAATTTACGACAGTCATCATTCTTCGCCCGTCGCCAGGAATCACTTCTTCTCCTGTTTTTTTCTCGGAACAGAGAACTCAAGTAAGGAAAATTGTACTTAGTTTCTGTTCCTTCAGATGAAATTCTTCAGTCATTCGAATAAAAATGAGTAAGTGTTTTAGTGATAAAGTGCCTTTAGTACCAGCACATTAGCGTCTGGTGCCAATCCAAAGAGTGTCCTTATCTGCGGTTGTTCTTAGATGCTCATAAGAGACCTAATTGTCAATTGAAGTACAGAGGACACAAGCAGTGGTAATAGGCATCGGCAAACTCATTTTACGCGTTCAGTAGCGCAGTGAGTTACAAGCCTGCCTAATGAGTTCTGAGTTCTAAGGCTGTCACAATGACGACACAGCCGCATCTTACATAGGCTATGGGGTCACCGATGAAGATCCAGGAATATTCCTTTCTTGCCTCAAATTCTGACCGAAGAGAGAGCTGAGTACAGAGGAATTCGACTTCGTATTCCTGCAGCAAACGGCATGTTCATAGCCGAAGTGAACTGCCAGTCGGCGTGCGGTCAGCAAACCGCAACTGAAAATTGTACCAAGAGTGCAGTTTAAGTTTCGAACATAAAAAGAAACAAAATTCGAAGGTTACTCCCATATGCTAAGCTTCGTTGGAGCAAATGATGGTGAAATCGTTTAGCAGTAGATGTGTGCAGTCAGCTTACTTATTCCCTCTCGCGGTGAGACCAACTTTAGTTTTGAGAGGAATGGATGAAAGTTCATTACTGGTGCACTAATTGTCGTTAAGAAGTAAACTTAACAGCTACATCATCTGTATACGTACATATATGTTGCCTAGCAGGCAACTCCGGTCCACACCCATATTCATTTGCACCCAGCAACCGCACCCAAGATTTAGGCTAGCCGCGCAACAATCAAGTTCGTAGCGTAGTCCTTGCCTAGCGGTGATCCCCGGTAACGACATGAGTGATCCTTACTCATGCAGGGCAAAATGGCTTGAACAAGAGAATAGTGCTGGCCTACAACCGTCATAGAGTTCACATTTTTTACAGAGAAAAGATTAAAAAGATGTGACGAACCAACTAATGGCCTCGGATAGAAATGGATTCACGGTGATGACCCTTGCAAATGTTTAAAGGACCTCGAACTTCGGAACTGCACGTGAAATGTTTGGATTTTTAAAGGCCACGTGCAGGCGAACAATTACCAGAGGCTCTTGACTGCTATCACGTAGATATCTTCGCCATCTAGGAAGTGTGAAGGGTGGATGAAAAACTGCAGGTAAGAAGTCTTGTGCTTCCAACACGTGAGCGAGCATCTTATAACAATCCGCATGAAGGCTAAATTCGATATGCCTAATATGCAATGCCCTAAGTATTATGCCACGATAGGACAATGTCTCATATATTTTAAGTGAACACCTGTTGTGTGGACTTGAGGTCACTGAATGCCGATACATTCATGGCAGAAATGACATGCATTCGTCATTCTTTTGATACAAAAGTGGAACCTGTGCTGAGGGCACCACTTTCACACTTGGTATGAGTCGAGGCCGACCTTAAACCCCTTACCGATCTTAGGGTTACGGCACCCAGTACTTTTTCCAAACGGGTCAAAACCGGCTGAAAAACCCATCCTGCGTTTTGGTTTAAACCACAGCCACCGTGACGCTTCCATTAGGGGGTCCACCTCTGTAAGTCAGGACCGGACCGAAGTTCGGGAGACCGTGAATCCCACTCTACCGTATCTTAACTCCTGGTTTGGACTACCGGTGGTTCTGCCACTCAACAGGACCTATGAGCGACAGCTTGTAACTAGTCAAATTGTAATAACCTTCAGTGGCGTTAAAACCTGAAAAACACTATGATAAGGCCGGTGTCTGCTCTACCCTCGCTTCTTATTAACGAATTCGTTAATGGAAGAAGCTAAAATAGGACAGGAGGGCATCTTTGGTACAATAGTTAGTAAGCATAGCCTACACGACACCACGTGTGGCAATGGATTTAGGCTAATTGACTTTGCGGCGGGGTGAAATATCGCATGTGCGAAAGCATCATGTGGAGCATCATGTTGCAGCCACAATATACACTTACTGACTGTTAAGAGCGACACCAAGTAGCGAAATTCTCACTTTATGAACCCATGCCACGTGGAAATAAAATCCACCGCCATTTTGGTTTCAAAGTTACAGATGTAACAGAAAAGAAACAGCGTAGAAAAGCTACAATCGCAAGAGACCGCCAGAATCTTCGGCGAACGCATATCCCGAAATTTCTCCCTATGCCACCAGCATCAACTACCGACGACCAGTGGCAATCAGAAACGCTGTAACTGATACGCTGGGTTTTAACTGGCTACCACACCGAAACCACTGGTTTGACAAAAACTGCCGGTAAGCACACGCAGCTAATTAAGAAGATAATAAAGGGACGCTGATACTAGCAGAAGAGACGTGAAGAACACAAGCTTCTCTAGCAGAGAAAAAAAGAGCACGAGAGGAACGCGATTGAAGATATTGAGAGGAGGTACTCCAGAAATACGAGTAGTGTACGAAAGTTTTACCGGCAGGTAAAGAGAACGTGTCAAGGCAAGAAAACCAGTACAGAAGCCTTTAGAGATGAAGAAGGAAACCTTGTGGTAGAGTTGAAATTGATGCTAAGAATATGGACAAACTTTTCCTGCTGACTGCATAATGGCGAAGACGACCAACATCTCGCTGTTACGCAGAGTAGACCATTCAAATTGGACGATGATAGCCAACATTTCTGTGCACTTGACCAAACTGAAGTAGGGATAACAATATCTAAGCCAAAATCCAATAAAGCAGGTGGATCTGACGGTTTACCAGCTGAGGTAATCAACGCTCCTGGAATTGATTTGATGGAGGGCATGCACCAACTCATTTCTCAGATGTGACCAGAAGGATTTCGATTTCAACACCGCATACGGCAGAATTTATAGAGATGGGCTATGTAGTGTTGGCATCTCTGCCTAATTCATCCATGAAGAATGCTCGCTACTACGTCAAGGTCGGAAACAGGTGACGCACTGTCGTGTGACTTCTTTAACATTATACTTGAAAGCAGAAGGCACAATCTTTCAAAAGTCTGTGCAACTACTCGTACCAACGTACGCAGATGATATTAACATAATTGGCACAACTCAGCTGGCTGTCACTACTGTCATCCTAGTATTGAAACGGAGGCTTCCAAAATGAGGGCAAAACCAAGTGTATGCTGTCGACAAGAACGCACACACAACGTCACAATCGATAGCTGAAATTGTAAGGTATTAAAGAACTTTCTGCCTTGGCTCTGCAATAAATTCTGCCAACAACACCTCAGTAAAAATACAATGAAGAATCACTTTTGCCAATCGCTTTTTCTTCTAAGGAGACTCTACATAAGGCTTTGATGACTTTATGGTGCTGAAGCATAGACTTTATCGAAACCGGATAAAAATATGCTCGATCGTTCGATCCATTGGAAGAGAAGATTCAACGGCAAACTATACAAGCTGAACACCGACATCGACCAACTAGAAAACTGCGTATCAGTCGCCAGAGATGGCTGGGACATGTAGACGGACTGGACATCAACGCTCCGTCCCGCAGATCCTTCGAATCAACCCCGGAGAGACAACGCAATAGAGGGAGATTTCACCTTAGGTTGAGTGCACAAGTGGAAGGTGACCTCAACCGGCTTAGAATACGCAACTGGAGGCAGTTTGCTTAACACCTGGCTAACTGGAGAGGCTTATTAGTTGAAGCACAGGTTCACCACGAATTGCAGCGCCACCTAACTAAATAAGGAAACGTTTCATCTGTGTCATATAGACAATAAGCAAATAACCAGAAAAGTTGAGTTACACATGCTATCAAATCTAATATCGATGAAAAAAACCTGAGAGTTCCTTGTCGAATGTATGTACATTCCGCTCTACGCACAAGATGCAGTCTCCACAAGGTATTCCTGGTTGGTATGAGTATTCCATCTTGGATAGAGGACGCATTCGCGGAGTGCAAATGTTACGTAACCATTGTATTCATGTGCTTAACAAGAAAGAAAGTCGTACTAATAGGCTTGCAGCTCTTGGTGAATGGACTGCCATCAGTATCACCATTGAAACTCTCTGTTTAAATCCCCAATGTTAACATAGATTAACCTAGAACTCTGCAAAGTACATCGATATTTATTGCACATTAGAAGGCAGCTCCGGTCTCAGGAGAAAAAATTGAATCATCCCTGACTTACTGAACTCCTTATATTAATCTGTGTCTCGTCCACCTGGGTTTGACTTGCTAAACTTATCAGCGCGGGAAAGAACATAATAGTACCGTTATAATACCTTCCAAGAAATGACCAAGCTTCTGAAGGAGAAATTCACGCGATTGAATCGAAGGCATCATCAATGGTCAGAGTGGTAGAAACGTCATAAAAGCTACTACAATGTTCTAAGAGCTGAGCCCAATAAAATTTTCTCAGGAGAAGTCAGAATAGTAATGAGGTAGCGGCTGGTCTCATTTCACTGAAATTGGTGAAATACTATCCGGATATAGAATAACCAGCTCCATTCATTAACGGGCTTATAGAAAAGGTCTGGCTTCTAAGCTAGGGATTGCCAGACTACCTAAAAAAAACTACGCTACTGCGAGGCAACTAAAAGCCTGGGAAAAAAACGGATTTACTTTTCAAGATCAATGCATACGAAAAAGGGACAACAATCACCTGTAGCTGAAGAATTAGCGAATGCACCGGACTTCCATCCAAGAAGTGTAATGGGACAAGTTGGGCTAAAAAAAGGAAGAAAACTGCAAAAAATATTTACTACGTACAGAAAAAAATCAGAGCTTATTTGGCAAGGAACCTTAAGATTTTTACAAAACATGGAAATAACCGACGGATTAAAATTTGAATTCAGGCTCAATTTTTCAACATCAGCTAATATGCTTCCATGTCCCCAAAAAGAAGGCAGACGACGACATTGAATACAACCTTTATGAGTCCAAACGTTCGTACGACCTAGGTATGACGTTAAAATTGTATTAGACGATTTGAACGCAAAAATTGCATTTGATGGTGGGCAATTTTTTGTGGGACTTTTGGTGAAAATACTTACAAGCCTCCATCTCTGATGCTAAGCTTTTTGGCAGGGCAAAACATTGCCTTTGCTAGTAGGCATTGCCTTCATCTAAATACTCACAAGGCGACTTGAAAGGATTCTAATCAATCAATTGTCAACCAAATTGATCACATTGTGATCGAAGTAAGGGGATCCACACAAATGGGCCAATGAGCAAACACTATCTCAGATCACTTATTGTGGTAGTGTACGCTACGAATATCTAGAACATGCCCGTGACATGAATATACTGTAAGTAGGTTTAACGTCGGACGGCTACTATCATAATCTCGTTAATCTCTCAAGAGGCCCTTACCCGCTATCATCATGTACTGAAGAGAAGTGGCAATGCTCCCAAATAACTATCTGGGATGTCGCATCTGAGATGCTGGGTTCATCTCGACAATAAAAGAAAACTCTTAGTTTGAAGAAGAATGTCAACACGCACATGCAGTGTAACAAGAATACACAGCACTGCTTCAGAGAATGATCAAAACACCTCGCGAGCTCGGCGGCGCTTTGCACGAACATTTTAAAGGCTGCTAATTATAAACAGAAAACGCAAACGGAACAGGATAGAAATCGGTTCCTTAGAAGGACAATGCGGCAGGATAAATTGATGCTAACTCAGGAATGAGGTTCGGAAATGTTATCAACGGGTGAATAGGCAAAGTTGAACGAGCAAACATATACACCGAGCTGTTTAAGCAAAGGGAGATGAATTGGTAAGCAGACGGAGTTGGAATCAACAACTGCAAAGTATGGTCGACGCAAAGTCTGTCCGCCGTCATGCAAATATTAGTAGTTATTAGAAACATTGCGTAAAGCTCAGAAACCAACAACTGTGGAGCAGTCTTGTAAAAGTTCCGTCCATTACCTCCATACATCGACGACCGAAAAGCGAAGCTTGATTCCGGTAACACTTCCGAGAGTATATTGTTGCGAAAGGTACGCAGGGGTCAACACAGGTATCTCAGAAAGAATTTCACTTCAGCTATATTGTAGAATCCTATATTCCTCTTTTTTATTCTGGCAACAATATCAGCTCCGAGGTCAAACGAGCAAAGGATGCTCAATGTCCGCAAAAAGCAAGTTCCCTTAAGCCAACTATGGCGTACTACCGAAATCTGCCTCCTGTGTCATCACAATGGGGAACGCTTTCTGATTGATACTCTTGAGACTTTTGCTATTAGCAGAATATTTCAGAAATATACAGATGCATTCTGTGTTATTACTATTACTTCATACATGAAAATATTGCTTCAAACTCAAAAGCACTAACGCTAAAGGGAAAGAACTATGTATATATTGTCTGATGTTCGGCTTCCCCCGGGCCCGTATTGAAGCCATTGTCTTTGGCGTCGAGGCATCAAGGAAAGGCAACAGGTAGATATTAATTTTTTATTTACTGAGAATCTGAAGTTAGCATTTTATATTGACAGACACACTGGAGGATAATTATTTTATTCCCAGAAGTTTTCAATCTTCCGAGAGCATACTTCATTCCGTACTGTTTTAATTCCAGTGCAAGCTAGTACTATAACGATTTACTTTGCCATTTTGAAAGAAATAGCGTGAGCGCATTAAAATTAGGAAGGAAAGAAAAGAGAGATACCGATTTACGTTGGTTTTGAATGTTTGAAGGTTATAATGACCAGGAAACAAAGAGCTTGGCAATGCATTCCATAGGCAAGTTGTACGGCTCAGGTAATAACCACGATATTTTACAGTACAGTACAAGTTCAAGTGGTCTTTGGTAGTAAGTTGACGGAATACCACTGGCAATTTCGCTGAAGCACTGGTGGTTAAAATAGCGAAAGAATAGGGCAAGAGATATTACATGGGCTTTAGTCTGTATCACTTGAATATTGAATATAAATATCACCTTTGAGTTTTATCGCACGGTTTTCTATCATGTCCAGCAAGTGTAGAGAAGTTCTCGGGGCATATCGACAGGCATTGTACTCCAATTTTTGCGAATAAATTTCTTATATATTGAGGCCAGTTTAGACGGGGAAAAGCTATCAGAAAACCTAGGCATTTCGCAGAATTTTTTGCGACATCGAATATGCGGTCATTCCAACGTAGTCTTTCATTAACACACATGTTGGAAAGTTTTTCGATTTCGGTGATGCAAGTAGCAATAGTCAGAAATTCAGATATTGCTTTAAAGACATAAGACACCATAAAATGCAACATGATTGTTATTTACTTAGTCGATTACGCTATCAATATTGGAACTTAATGAGTTTAACATACATTCCCGTCCCCGTGAACGTGAGTACAAATACGAATATGAAAAGCAAAGCAAAATACTGTTATAAGCAAAGGAGTAAACTGGATTAGATTTTAGATATAAGGGATCATTAAAGTTAAAAATAGTGTCGGTGACAAAACGGAGCCCTGGGGCACACCAGCATTTACCTTGTGAATTATCTGACTTAAAACTATTCAAAACAACTTGAATCGAACGTTCCGCAAGGTCGTTTCCAATCTAGTGAATATGTGATTCGTCGATTCCAAATGCAGGCATTTTCAACAAAAGTACCTGATGCTAAACTCTGCCAAGCGACCTTTAAATCTCAAGTGGAACTATCTTGCTTTCACTAGATAGTTGTAGACTTTGGATCCACTTTTCGGTGAGGCATACCATCAAATCACCAGTGGATTTAGTGCTACTACCGGATGTAGAGAAGTTTTTGTGTTTCAAGATATTGTAGTTCATGAGCTGACGATTTTCTAGTGTTTTCATGACCTCGAAAAGCAGGATCGTAAGTATAATGAGTGCATAGGAGGAGTGAGAAGAGGAACCACCTTTCTTAGAACGGACTGGTCAAATACTGTTTTCCATCTACTCGAAAACAACCCTACCGAGTAGGATTAATGAAGTAACTTACACAATGTATTCGCCAGGGTGGAGGGACACTTCTCCAGAAGAAGAGGAAAGATACCATCCAGGCTAGCTAGTCTTTACTACTATTTAAGATCCTTAAGTACTTTCACGTTCTAGTGTAAACGGAGGCAAGATACAATGAGGAAGCATCAAGCTACCCGCAAGGCGTGCAGCAAGCAGATTTGCCTTATCCAAAGAGGTGACAGGTGGAATTTCGCTGCAAATGAGCTTTGGGGTTACGGATACAGTCGTTCATCTGTCATTCGGTACTCTCATCCATCTTCTTGTGTAAAGGATTCAAAGAATATAGAGTTTGTGGTCATATCAGTAGCGTCAGATCCTACTTATTAGAGTGATTTATTACGCGGTGCAATATGATGATTAACTGACCGAGTGTTCGTCAGTCAAGGCTAAATTAAATCGTTACCTTTCAACAATTGATTTTGATAGACACAAGAGGCTTCCGTCGTCATGGAAGCATCCCAAAGGAGATTTCTTTAGATAAGAATGAAACTGTTGGATCAATTCACGTGTGAATGCTCATTATTATCGCCCGAATGAGAACTAGGTACAATATTGCATCCAATGAATTCTTCTTTCTATTTCTAAAGAAAATCAATCAAACAAAATAGATATTCCAAGTACTTCGATCATGAGAAAGACATAAATCCGTAACCCTAAGATCCACTCTGTCTGTATACAAACATATGGATATTGTTACATTTTCCTTCTACGTTATAAGGTTGTGTGTCAAATGTGTTTAGAAATATGTAAACCGCTTGACTGGTTCTTGGTAAATCACTTCGAGTTATTCGTTTATTGCTAAAGTTATTAGGTTGGAGTTCTTGCCACAGTATCAAAGATATTTCCTCTCAAAGCGTCTACAACTGCAGCTAAATGTCATCCTTTCAATGGGAAATGTATAGAAAGTACAACATCCTCTGGAAGAGAACATATCACAACCATCTATCTCCATCCGCTTCCCAGTGAGTGCAAAATTTCTAGAAAACTCAAAATCAAACTAAAATTCAGACATACTATACGAGTAAACAGACAAAAACGTTTTTCTTAAAGGAAACTAATAATAAGGACGAGTTACTGGGAAACGTCGAGTGTCTTCTCACGTGGAATCGGATATGAATGCTTTTCACTTGATTGAAAATTTCCTGCTTTCATGTCAGAGCTATAAATTCGAAATTTAAAATCATTTCCAGGACACAGTTTGAGCTTAACGACTGCTTCGTTACCACCTGATTTTGGCAACTCCTGCCCTGCATATCCCTTCAATGGATTGACTACGTGTGTCTGCCTCTACACATGTGTGTACGTATTTTGGTTGGAGAAATCCAACTGAGCATTTAATGTAGGTCAAAATCCGGAACGGAAATGAAGTGCTGAGTACTTCCTTAGACCGCAAACACACATATCCTTTGGCCTCACTGTTGTACGTTAGACGCTTTGTATTGTATAATTTGTGATTACTCTACCAATGTTGGATAAATTTTACTTTTGGGGCATAGAGCAAGGAGGGGTTTCACTGGTTCGTTGGTTGGTCAGTAAGTATACCATATACGATAGTGTGTAATGTGTGGATAGTCGCATTGACGTGGTCGAATCACGAAACCATTAAATATAATGCGACACACTAGAGAAAGGATGTGTCCATTCGAATATACACCCAAGAGGGCCACTATCCAGTATCAGCTACTGCCACAAAGCCTTTGGGGGATAAAAGCAGGAAAAGGAAATGCATGAAATTCAATTCTAACACTTTCTCAACCTCAAACAATTCACTTTGACAAAAGTATCACAGAGTCCTGTCAGAGTTACTTTTGTAGATGCATACATTCGAGGACAATTTTAGTCTGTACCGTATATAGGATATATGTATGACATTAGAGTTAGTTTTAGTCCTGTCACTCACTTACTCAAACACTCATTCAGTTATTCACTCATTCACTCATTCACTCATTCACTCAGTCTTATAAATTCACATTAAATAAATTATTCAGACTTCTCTGCAGGGAGAGTCCATTAGGGATGTAGTTTTTAGTTATACTAGTTACACTTGGATTTGTAGTAGGATACTGACAACGTATGGGAAGGACAATTTTCAAAAAAGAAAACAGATGCAAGAAAATGTAATTCAAGATATGTAGTCTCACCTTGACCGGGGTGTATGTGAGGGTGGAGCCTTGTGCAGAATGCGCTCGAAAGCCACTCTGTGGCATGTCAAATGTTTCAGCAGTGTTGTTGAATGACCACTTGAAGTTTTCCGGTGGTGGAAATGCATCTACTTCGCATGAGATTTCAGCGGCTTCATTACGGGCTACACCGTAGATTTTCTTCTGATCCGGCCTGCATATGGGTTTGTCTGAAATGAAAAGAAAAAGAATGATCCTTGAATTTAGTCGCATGAGTAATGAAAATTTGTAATTCTTACATTGAGGAAGGTTGGCTTTAATTAGAAGGAGTTCATTAGTGTGAATTTGTAAAACCAACAAATATTTGTGTGTATGAGTATATGATATAGCCCACATGTTGAGCTTTCACGAATCGATTGAATTGATCGAACGTGTCAAAAGTGCTCCGAAGGATGATAACGAACGATTATTGCACTGTGTCATGACATGGCCGACTTCTTCTTTATCTATGTACTCATTATAAGAAGGAAATACAAGAGCCGATAGTGGGTCGCGGTTTTTTCTAAAATCTTACGCTAGCTGTTTCTTGTTCCTCCAATAGAGATAAGAGTTTTCTTCTCTGCGAATTCGAAGCATTATATACCCTCTCCTTTATTTTGTAAACTTCGGCATACAAGCTTTGCAGATCGTAGTTTAATTTAATGCATATGCGGCATTCACACGCACATACCTCCGAATTGTATGTCCGGTTAACATTTTCAATAAGAGGAATTGTTATCCGCATTTTCGCCCTATTGTTCCGAGAGCTATTCCTTTTATATCCTAGGCATACTTTGATGTTGTGATGCCACCAACCAAAAGTAGGAAATCTAGAGGGCAAGAATAGGGAAAACAAGGGCCGCTCTTTTCTCGCTACGGGCTTAGACAGTACACGTTCTTATCTGTACCTATTCCACCTTCTTTCTAAGACCTTTATATTGTGTGTACACAGACTAACCTTCCACATTCCAAGTTTGGTGCTGCATCCCCATGTTGAATACAAAATTTCAGATACCAATTCAAGAACCATGGATGTACAATAGAATAAACGAATCTGTGTTTCCGGATGTTTTTTTGGGCCATTTTGCAACCAGGATTTAGTTGTTGCAGACACAAAAAGAATCGAACGGAAAATAGCACAAATTCGTGTTGCGTCAACAATTTGGTACTACGGCATTCAGAGCAGGCATTGAATACTGTGATTCTAGGAAAATGGGACTCGCTACCTGCTGCGATGTTCAGAAATATTTTTGAGACAGTAGCAGTAGTATTTCCTGGATTTTATACTAGAACCTAGTAGTCAAAAATGCTCGCTCTCAAACAAGATCTTTATGTTACGAGAGTAAGACTTAACTCTATTCCACAGGTACGCTTGAACCAGATCAAAAGTTCTATTGGAGATTTCCATATCAGACTACGAGTAGGCATCGATTTCATGATGGGATGAGGGGTGTCAGGCATTCTGAAGAAGGGGAATCTACAGAAAACAAACAGGACACAGATAAAGCTGTTTAGAGATTAAAGACGCTGGCTTGGATTTCGAACAGTGCCTCTTATAAATCCTTTTGCCAAAAGACCGAAAAAGTCGGTGAAACCAGCGAGTTGACCAGCTAGTCCTCAAAAGGGGGAAATCAGCCAGACTGGAAATACTCAGAAGATGTGATGGCACCTAACCTGAGTCGAAAGTTGAACTCTACAGTGTCATACTTGAGAGTCACCTCTCATAATCACAACTAGCTCACAATTTGGTACTATCACGAATGGAGGTATCAAACATGCTGCTGCTTCATTTGATAGATTCAAATCGCCTAGCATTGATGGCAGATGTCGAGTTTATTTACAAAAAGGTGTAAACTGATGCGCAGATCTTACGCACTGAAGCGTAAGCGGAACTTTTAACAGCAGGTGCAATTCGCCTAGACAACACGGAGTAGACGAAGCATTGAAGGCGGAGTCCTATTTCCACTGCTGTGGTGGCTACTTGTCGACTCGCAATTAAGCGCTATCAAGGGTTCTAGCGTCAATGCTTAGTGTATAGCAACTACTCTAAACTGCAAGCGTGTAGGCTCTTTCGTCAAAGAGCAGACTTTGATACAGTAGCATCTAAGGTGTTTCGTGATACCCTCTATGAGATAGTAAATGGGATACTCGAGGGTTAAATTAAGAAGAACCGTAAGTTCTTGGAAACTGTGGAACTCCAAATCGGTTTGAAGAACTGCGATCCTCTAAAGGATAAACGTTTCACCGGCACCTTTAAATTGAAGCACATTCCCGGCCTAAAAATGAAGGTGTGCGTCCTCGGTAATCTGCAACATTGTGACGAAGCCAAAGCTAATGCTAATGTGACGAGCCAAATGCATGGATGCCGAAACCCTAAAGAAGTTAAACAAGAACAAAAAACTTGCTAAGAAGCTAGCCAAGTCATACAATGCTTTCTTGGCAGATGCCAAGATGAATCCTTGATCAAACAGATCCCATGTTTGCTAGGTACAAGCTGGAACAAGGCTGGTAAGTTCCTTGATCTCCTTTCTCACCAACAGTCTGCGATGGGAAAAATCGATGAAGTCAAGGCCACCATCAAGTTCCAGATGAAGGAAGTCTTGTATTTGTCTGTCGTCGTTAGACATGTTCACATGAAACACGATGACTCCGTGCAGAACATCCATTTGTCAATCAATGTCTTGGTGTCCTTGTTAAAGAAGCACTGCCAATCTCGTAATTAGAAATACAGACTTGAATCCCCTCAAAACTGAAGGTATGTTCTTAACGAAAAGGATTTGACTCATCTAGTGGTGAAGGACATAACTATCGATTTTTTCAACGAAGTTAAGTAAATGTATGTCATCTTTAATAACACAACTCTTTTGAACTAAATGTGTCCGCCGAAAGCGTCTCAAGGGTTATCTTAAGCTTCGCCACTATAATTGTATCCTAAGCGTCAAGTATTCTATGGAACAAGGTTTCACGAGAATGCGTCTCTCTTGCAGCAAAGAACAGTTTGTTTCGGCTTTCTCTATCATGCCGGCTCTGCTCTAGACGCACTGATGAACACTCTTCTGATTTATATATGTACGTTTAAAGCGGTACAACAAGCACTGGAGCTTTGATGACTATGCGGGCCGACTGCCTGATCTTATGGAACATGCTGCCTGATGCAATAAGACTAGAACTTCTGTTGTTGCGAAAATACGAATTCGGTGCCCAGAAATGGTATTGGCCAGAATGTGAGCCAGGTAAGGAATATAGTCAGGCTTTCACTTATGGCTTCAAAACCGATTTACGTAGTAATCGAAGGGGGTTGTCTATGAAACTGCTTGGTAAAACTCGGAAAACAGTTTTCTAGGACCTCAACCTACGTTGGGTCTACGTGTCTCAGATGAGCGTAGCTGCAGATGGCAAAATGCTCCATGTTACCCCCAGAACAAATAAATGCTTCCCGACATCTCTTACAGGTCAGCGGGTTTCCTGCTGTCAGTAAGAAAGACTCCAGGCTGCACTTGAGTGCGCTGAACACAAGTGATACAACATCCTGCGATGCTTGGTGTGAAAATGATAACTACACCGCGGAGCACTACTTCTGTAAATATCCCGCCTATGCTCACATTAGGCTGCCTGTACTCAGCGCTCATATGGTGGGTGCTCCTACTGTGGGCACTTTATCACTGAAGCGTTTACTCATCTTTCTTCGAAAAACTGAGAAATTTCAGTAAAAGGAACATACAAGGAGTAGAATGGGTTAGTTCTTTGTCTGAGTGCCTTATTTCGGCCGAAAGACAAAAAGACAGACCATTGTTTCCTTTGATGACTTCAAGTCGCTAGCCGATGGTGGCACTCGTATATAGCCAGTTAAACTACGAAAAGGTTGCCAATTTCTAAGATGATATTCATTGCTAGCCTGGTATACATACCGAATCCTTAACGAACAGTAAGAGCTGCCTTTATACTGAAAATCGCAAAAGGTGACGACTACACGCTCGTCGAGAACTTCAGACAGAGTAGTGGATTTTCCTGTCCGCAAAGCAGATTTGCAACTGAATTCGCTGTCGAAGATGCCACATGCATACCAACATGGAAGACCTTGTGAAAATGCGCTTCACAATCAGAATTGAATAGGAGACTGATTACGGATGCTGACTGCGGCTAATATATAATGGCGTGTGTAAGCAAGATTTGCCAGGCAGTCGATCTCCCGTTTTGGAAGTATGGGGCATATTGGTCGCTCTCAATGGTTCTGGCGTCTATGCTCAGGGATATGCAAATGTTGTATTGCAGCTGTATTGTCTGTTGAACCATCCCTAAAGACTGTTTCATTTAAAGCGCAGGCAATCCTAAAAGTGATTGACGGTTAGTGCACAGAGGCTTTAAGTCAATTCGCTCAAACCTGGGTTTCTTATCCCTATGTTCTGGATAATCTAATGCTGAAAAGTATCACGATCAAATTCTCCAACAAAACTAAATATACTCGTATGGGTGCCAGTCTGGTCAACAAACTTCTATGGACTCAGCATGTTGCTGTCGACCTTCTGGCAGTGTAACGGAGCTTTTGGCAAGAAACGGGGCTCGTTTCGAGGAGGATCCTCTGGATCAACACGAATATGATAGAACCAAGCACTTGTATATCCTAGGCATCGGCTGTTTTATTGGACAAGCTGTCTTAAAATGTCTTATTGTTGTTTTAGCAGTCTCCAAAAATGGTCAAATGAGGCTTTGCCTACCACAGCTGGTCCTGTTCTAACAGCGGAACTACTCTTAAAGCAATCTTCCGTTTCAAATAAAACGGCCTTTGGTTCATCACTCAGTGGAGTTTTGATGACCAGTGGCCTTATAATCTGATCTAATGGGAAAGGTTGTGATGTAATTTACATTAGGTACGAGTACACTTGTTGCTGTAGAATTATTTAAGGATAGGTCTCTACAGATTTAGCCGAACCCTCTCACTCCTAGCAAACTAGAATAGTTCGAGTGTGCAAAAGTTCTTTTCACGAAGTCGAAAGGCTGAATTCATTGAGACCTGTTTGGATCCCAGGTTCATAATGGGATTACGGGAAATAAAATCGCCAATGACCTTGCTAGTCATAGTTCAGAAGAGAGTTTTTAGAACCCGAACCTCTGTTAGGTCTTCTAATGAGAGTTGGGATGCATATGAATATACTAGCAGATAGCGTGACTCTCTATGATGCCGAGAGACCAAACGAAGACGACTTTTCTGCTGTCCCACAGGAGAAATGACTGTAGAGTCATAAGTAGGCTGGTCATAAGTGACACAACATGTTACGGTGCTTTACGAACTCATAAGATTGAGGTGTTTGGCGGTAGGTGTTGGTAATATAGGAACTTCATCATTCAAGCGTTTACGTATTTTTGCTCTAAGATAAGAGGGAGATGGTTGGGCTCCGTGAAATATGGTAGGCAAAGGAAGGAAAGGTATCAATCCGGTGATACCGAGTATTGCAACTGTTTATACACATCAATTGTGCTTAGTTTAGATCCAAGTGGTAACCATCGGGTACTGGTCGACTTGCAAACGCTGCTGCTGACCAGCAGAAGAAAATAGCAGCACTATAAGCAAAACGCGCATGAATTCTCCAGATGAAATCAACAGTGAAGTAAAATCCCGGAACAAAACAAATGAGACCTTATCCAACATATTTGGAGCTCAGGTTGGTAAGGGTTTTCGAGACTAAGTCAGGGTCTTAGAAAAGAGATGGTGTTGGATAAGGATGGACATCCCCGAATGGGTTACTGACTTCGGTCTAACCGGAGGGGTTATAATAATGGAACTGGTCCTCCAGGTTTGGGGTTTGTGACGCCTGGGAGTCTGATCGGCCATGAAAAAAATATGTAGTTACGAAGCAACAACAAGCCTCGTATATGGACGGATCTACTGTTGACAACCTCTGCAAACGAAACAAGGACAACGAACTTCGAATCTACGCGTAGAATCTACGGTCCCTTAATAGATCACGTGCAGCCGAACAACTAGCGAAGACCCTGGACTTCTGCAAAGCAGATATTAGTGCCATCCAAGAAATGCAATGGGATGGGCCAGGCAAAAAGAAAATGAACAACTGCGATATCTACTATGGCAATTGGTATCGACGGCAAAAGCAGCGATTTTTTGGATATGGAATCGTTGTTAGAGAGAGACTGAAGGCAAGAAGTCTTGAGTCTTCGGCATGTGAACATGTGCCTCATAATAATTCCTATTAATTTTAAATAAGCCAACATTAGACTTACATGCGCTCACGTCCACACAGAGGAGAAAAATTACGACACCAAAGATAGCTTCTACGAACTCTTCGATAAGGCCTTCAAACAGTGCCCTAGCTATGACATTCAAAATGTCCCCGGCGAAGTAACCGCAAAGCTGGGAAGGGATATCATCTTTGAAAGTACTGTCGGAGAGTATAGCCTGCACGACAACACCTCCGATAACGGATTCAGGATAATCGATCATTTTCTTAGCTAGCAAGCAATTCCCACATTTTGATATTTACAAGGGGACTTGGAGAACTCCTGATCAATCAGCCGTCAACCAGATTGACCACACTGCGATCGATGCAAGGCACTCCTCCTGTATTGTCGATATCCGAACGTTCCGAGGAACTAGCATCGATTCAGACCATTACCTTGTTGTAGCCAAGGTACGATTATGGATATCCCGAACATCACAAATCAAGCTAATGCTGTGAGGAAGTTCGACGTCGGATGGCTACAACCGCAGGCTCACTTAATCTCATAAGAGGTTTTATGTCGATAGCATCAGCTATCAAAGACCAGTGGCAACATTGCTAAAGAGTCATCAGAGATTCGACCTCTGATGTGCTGGGTGTCACTCAGCCACCAAAACAAAACCCCTGGTTTGACGACGAGTGTCAGCATGCACATGCAGCTAAAGAAGATGTATACTAAGCGGCGCTGCATAGAAGAGCTATGCCAGCTAACGAGCTTTACGAGCAGAATAGTACAGACGAACACGAGCTTCTCAGAAAGAAAAATAAGGAGGAGGAAATTAAGAGATGCTACTCCAGGTATGGGATTCAGAAGCTTTACCAAAAGGTTCGTGCAACGCACACAAACCCCGAACCGCAGCCTGTAGAGAAGAACAGGGAAGATCGTGCTAAAGTCATAGTTGATGATGAGAATTTAGAAAGAGCATTTCTGTAGACCGTATAACGGCAAGAATGAACCAAATACCGCTGTTAGGCAGAATGAACCTTTAAGCCTGAATGATGTTGACCAACAATGATCTAAGCTTAAGTCCAACAAAGCTGCTGGAGCGGACGGCCTGACCACCAAGCTCTTTAAAGTGGCAGGCGATGACTTGATGAGGAGCATACACCAGCTCATCTGTAAACTATAGGTGGGCGAAAGTATGCCCGATGAATGGAACCTCAGCATTGTTTGTCCGATCCTCAAGAAAGGAGACTCTGTCAATTGCGTCAACTACAGAGGCGTCAGTCTTCTTAACATTGCCTACAAGAACTTCTCTGCCATATTTTGTGAACGTGCCGTTCGTCTACAACCTGATTAGTCCATATCAGTGTGGCTTTAGGCCATGAAGGACCACCATCGATCAAATATTCACGGCAGATCTTGGAGAAAACTCTTAGCTCCAAATCGATATAAAGACAAGCTGTCTAGTTGTGGCATCCCTGTCAAACTGGTCCGTTTGTACAGGATGGCGATGGAGAATGCACGCTACTCCATCAAGGAGTCACCGTGACTTTGATGTCAAATAAGGATGTAGACAAGGCTATGCGCTGTCATACGATTTCTTTAACATCATTCTTGAAAGAATAGTGCAAAACTGACGCGTCAACACAAGAGACATAACCTTTCAAAAGTCCCCCAATTACTCGCGTACACCGATGATATTAAGTCGGAAAAAAGCAGCATGATTTCATTGTTGCTTTCGCCAATTTTGAGACGGAATCGGCGAAGATGGGTTTAACGGTCAACGAGGGCAAGACCAAGTATATGCTGTTAACCAGAAAGTACACCCGACACCAACGTCTCAGACAGAATGTCACCCTCGACAGATATTTGAAGTAGTTAGCACTTTGTCTACCTAGGCTCCACTATCAATTTAGACGACGAAACCACCACACGAAGGATAACTCATGCCAATCGATGCTTTTTTGGGTTAAGAAGGCAATTGACTAGCAAAGCCCTCTCTCAAACAAAAAAAAAAATTATCCTATATAAGACCTCAGTCCTGCTCTATGGCGCAGAGACATGGACATGGCGCAGAGACATAGACATGACGCAGAGACATGGACATGGCGCAGAGACATGGATGAGGGCGCTGTTGTCTGCTTTAAGAGGGAAATTCTTCGGGTGCCTTTCGATACCGTGCGCCTATACGGTGAGCGGAGGAGGAGATACAACGATGGAATGTACGGGGTGTACAGCGACATCGACTTAGCCAGAAGAGTGAAGGTCCAACGCCTGAGGTGGCTGAGTCATGTAGAGCGGATGGACACCAATGTTACGGTCCGAACAATTTTCGAATTCGCCCCCGAGGGACAGAATTGGAAGGGGACCTCAGCCAACTTAGCGTGTGAAACTGGAGGCAGGTAGCTAAAGATCAAGCTGGCTGGAGACGCTTGTTGGTTCAGGCCCTGGTCCACCCAGGACTGCAGCACCACAGTAAGGCCAGACAGATTGCAGTGAAAGGAACCCACAAAGAGTACAATTTACTAGCTCTTTGTCTTAGATCTCTACGCCGATGGGGAAACAGAGATACATTTTCTGAGGCAACTCAATTAAGTGATAGGAATCAAAAGGCTACCAACACCTTCTTCAAGAAGTTCAACAAATTACTGTATTTTTTGAAAGTAAAAAGTTTTAAAATATATTTTAAAACATATAACCCACAAAACTTGAGAATACCGTCTATAGAACGTCTATTCAACTATTACGGCAATAAAAGGAAGAATGTAGCTTTCGTTTGTTTTGCCCAAGAATAACATATTGCTTTACTTTGATCTTCAGATGGCGTTAACTTTATCTGAACCCTTTGAAAACGTCTATATTTCAAGGAGTTTGCCTCGTGAGTTCAGGTCTTCAAAGAAAAGAAAAAAGTGGAACATTTTAAGAAAACAAAGAGCTACTATAATACACTCCCTCCCATTGTGGTGGCCCAGTTGGTAATCTTACACTCCTAACCCAACTAACTTCGGTCAAAAGAAATGAAAATGGGTCCGTCTTGAAGGATTTCATTTCTTCTCTTTCCTTTTTGTCTGAGTTTAGAGTTTAAGTCGAAATCTTATTACTGAACCATGGAAGTGGGCCACCGCAAAAGTTCAACTTTCCTCGTATGCTTTGTTCAAAAAATAGGTAAAAAAAGGAAAAGAATTGTATAAGGATGGCCGGAAGGAAACAAAAACGGGGTAGGGTCGAAAGTTTAAGGGTGGAAATGTAAAAAAACAAAAAAAAAACCTCTCTTAAAGGGTAGCTAAAACAGGTGGGTTACGAAGCGAATAAAAACACAAGTCTATTGTGTCAATGAAGGAGGTATTTTTGCTGCTTTGCAACTCGTCAGAAGTGTACCAACTTAAAACGAGGAAGACCGAGTCCCTTAGAGTTTGCATGTATTTTCCTTTTTTACGCCTGGTCCCGGTACATCGGTCCACCTGCTTCGCCACCTCGCCGCCGCTGCAGGACCTAGTTTACGTTCATTTCTTCGCTCTTCAACCCATTGGTATATCTGTTTGGATGGAATGAAAATAGTATTTGATGCTTACTTAGGGTTAAAAAAAGCGGAACGAAAAGTCCATTGTGTAGTCGGGCTCCAGGTTTGCAAGTCTGCACAGGCAGGCGACACCGTCCGTAGTCCACTGTCGGTGTCGTTGTATGAGTCAGTAGAGTTGGGGCAATTCGGTGATGAGAGCAAGGGGTTGTTTATTTGTAAACGCCCGTTTTTTGTATCCTTAAAGCTCCCTTAAGAGCCTTTTGTTTTATTACGTGCGCTAGTTTCAACTATTCTTGTGTTTTCTGCCTTTTTTAGATTTTGTTGTTGTTTTTTTTTTTTTTTTGCTTTGTTTTTGTTCTCACTTTTTTAATTCACTTTTTCTTCTTTTGTTTTTAAGGGAAGGAGTTCTAGATATTTTCTTAATAAACAAAAACGAGTTGAAGCATTGTTTCTTTTGTGAAACACACACCGAAGGGCTCAACCCAGATGTTAATGTTAGCGAGGGGTTTTTCTTTATTTTAGAAAATAGTTTGTAAAATAGATTAAAATACAAAATACAAAAAACATTAAATGAATGAGCGAAAAATGTTTATTGTTATCCGCTTTTGTTAGCGGATACATACTCGTGGTACATATGTTGGCTTAGGGTGAGCGGGTGGTTTTGAGTGACATTATAATGGTTTAAACTTGGTACTTACACATCACTTTCAATTCCACGACATTGCTGTCACCATCGCCTTCAACGTTTGACGCCGTACAAGTGTAATTACCAGCTTGATGACGTGTGACACCCTGCAGCGCTAAATCACCGCTACTGACAATCACTCCAGCTCGTTGATTGTGTTGGATGATTTGGTTCTGAAATGAAAAGGTCGGAAGAGAATTTGTTGAATTTTCTGAAATTTTCCCAAATAATAAAAGAACGAAGTGGGTGGAAATAAGTAAAAGTTCAATTTTGTTACAAAAATATGGTCTTGTTCAAGGGCACATACATATATGCTGGTATGTACGTACACGTGCTCATTCATACAAAGGATTCTACTTTGACATTGATTTTGAAAAACTCGCAGCTATTTTAAGAAGAGCTTTCGGCAAAGTGAGTTCGGAAATCAAGCAACAGCTTTACTATTTAGCTTAATGTCTTGTTTTCTTCACAAGGGAAAATTAAGAAGAGAAAACGTGGTCAAAAGGGCCAAGAAAGGGTTTGGCCCTGGAGTTAACTATACAATGACCCAAAAGGCCCATTGCCGCGAACCGGAAAGAGACAACTTTACTCTTGATGACCCAGCTGAACGAAAAACGGATAACGACTATTGGATCTGGACGATGAATGCGCGTTAGCTTAAACAACCCAAAAATAGCCCTAGATTAGAAAAGAAGAGACGGACAGAAGAAAAGGAAGAATGAAAATATGTGACATATCATACGTTTACTGCTTTAGTGGACAGTAGTACCGTCCAGAGATAATTGAGTGCGGATTTATTGTAAGCGGAAAAATGTGTGAAGTAATCTTGTGGTTTCGACATCTGATTGCAACAATCCCCAACAATTCCAAATTTGGTAGTGGAATAGATCCAAGGCTTAGCTGGTACACAGATCGCTCTCCTATATATATATTCACAAAAGAATATGACTGTCGTTTGGTCACAAAAGAAGACCATCCTTTCAAAATATAGGTGTGCGAATATTCTTAGGAGGCAACTTCGATTCTGATCAAGTGTAGTTGCATCGACGTTATATTGTCGGGGAAGTAGTGTGAGAAGATTCAATATTTAGTAGTTGCAATTTACATAAGTGAACAGAATATCCTCCGATAGCATGTAGATCCCACGGCCCTCCGATAAACCCTGCGCAACTATCAAATACCAAAGATCAGTGACAGCAATAACAAGAAGCCATCAGTACGGCAACTAATCTTCTGAATTTTCTTACAAAGACGGCAGAAAAAACTGCCTACGAGACGCTATGGCAGAGAAGATCGAGAATGTAACTCTGCAAGAAGAAGAGAAATCAAGAAATTGGACTCTTAATTCGGAAGTTATACCAAAAGGTAAGAAGAACATGTCAAGCCAACGATTCAGTAGTAGAGTGAGAGTTGATGCTGAGGAAATGGATTAACGACATCAGCAAACTGATTAAAGAGGGGCGAGCTAAAACCCAACGTTAGGAAGCAGAAACCATGTAATCTGGACGAGAAAAGTCAAAACACCACCGCAGCGATAGAGATAGTAAAATCCATAACAAGCCTAGCGGCCCATTAAGAGATGACTTTGTAAAAAGCGTAAACTCATTTCCTAGATCTGGTTAGAGGTAAATATCCTTATACGGATGAACAGCGACATCCACAGCTACGTCGTGGAATTCTCAGCCAAGATCTAAAGGTACATCCGTGGTTGTGTAGGGACCCTTGAGTTGAGATCCAAGAAACCTGAATATACCAACGGCGGCTATTTTAACCACAGCGAGGCTACTGCCATCGCACTGTTTGGACAGACATTTGTCTAAGGATTTTATTAAGGCCCTAGTCCTCCAAGGTATTTGTTTTTTTTTTAATTTTATTTTCAAAAATTAAAACACAATCTTATTGGCAATGTTATTACAATGATTGTCTGTTTTTTTTTTGTTACGGTTGAAAGTTTGAATGGTCGGAATGCTACTGGCGATTTCAATGGAGCACTGATGAAGGGAAACAGGAGACATTACGTCGGTGTTTAAAGTATCAATTGATTAACTGATATTAGTATCACCTATGAGCTTTATCGCACGGTTTTGAATCCTATCTAGCAGGTGCAGAGATGTTTTGGGCACACCCGACTAGATGTGGGCATTTCACTCCGATTTCGGGCGGATAAACGCCTTATACATCGCTTGAGGAAACCTCGACATTTTGCAGCATATTTGGCGAAACCGAATATGAGGTCATTCGAAGGTAAGTTGTCGTTGATACAAATACCAAGAATGGAAAGTTTATCGGTTTCGACAATGCAAGTCCCATTCATGAATAATTGCAGGGTGTTTAAGTTTCGCTTTAACGACAATAGACAACATAACGTTGTAATGCTTCCACATTCTATTCTGTTAATGGTTCCCCCCTTTGTTATGCTGTTAATATCAGAATTTATTGAGCTTGACATACGCTGGCGTTCCCGTTCTACAGCCGAAGAGCAGGGGCGTGTGCCCGGGAACGAATATGAAAAGCAGAGAGTACTGTCGTCAGGAATACATTGGATTAGAAGTAGCAGACAAGAGATAGTTGTTGAAAATTAAAAAGAGTGTCGGAGACACAACGGAGCCATGGGGCACACCAGCATTTATTTTGTGAATATCAGACTTGAAACCATCCAAAACAACTTGAATTGAAAGTTCCGAAAGGTGATTTCTAATCGATTGAAGAAAAGAGTCAACGATCCCAAAAGCACACATTTTCGACAAAAGAGCCTGATGCCAAATTCTGTCAAATGTCTTAGAAACATCAAGTGCAACTATCTTGCTTTCGCCAGGTTGATGTACGCTTTGGTTCCAATTTTCGGTGAGACATGCCAGCAGATCGCCAGTGGACTTGTTGATATGAAAACCGTACTACCGGTCATTAAGAAGTGTTCATGTTTCGAGATATTTCATGAGCTGACGGTTTATCAGCGTTTTCATGAACTTGGAAAGAAGGAACGTAAGTGCAATGGGTCTGTTGGAGGAGGGAGATTAAGTTTTGTCTTTTTTATGAACGGGCTGGACAAATGCTGGTTTCCATCTCCTCGGAAAGAGTCATTAAGAGTAGGATTGATGAAAAAGCTTACGCAGTGGTTTTACCAACAAGGAAGAACACAGTTTTGGTCGTATTGAAATTTCACACGCTTAAGAATGACGTTGCAGTCATTCTGGACTCGTTTAAACTTTTTTCGGTTTTCCTCTGTTGGGTTGGTCTTGAAGGACCGAAAAAACATTTGTCTAACCCTGACAGCCTCTTTACAGCTCGAGTCGTACCATGTCTTTTCTTTTGGTTTGATACTCTTCATCCCATGAGGGATATAGTTTCTCATTCCAAAGAGAATGGTCTCTGCGATCATATCAGCAGCAGCATCCACGTCATTATCGAGGAAACATAACGACCAGTTAAAATTCCTAAAGAAGTTGTTAAGTCCGCTCCAGTTGGTACTCTCGTATTACTATACGGTTCCTTTAGGAATCTTTTCTCTAACTGTGTGGTCGGTGGACGAGAGCACATCAGCGATGTAGTTATCAGGGTGAAAAGTTAAAATGTTTTTGGATGCATTTTCATTTTTTTAAATAACGAAAAAGTAGCCTTGGTATCCCTGCCAAACTAGTCAGATTGTGCAGAATGACGATAGAGAACCCTCTCTGCTCCGTAAAATTCGAAAACAATCTCTCCGAGACCTTAAAGCAAGGTGATGCCCTGTGATGTAATTTTTCAACATAATGCTTGCAAAATTAAGCGAAACCTCCAAGTCGACACCAAGGGAACAATTTTTCAAAAGTCTGTACAACAACATGCATACGGCGATGACATGCCACTGGTGCGTAATCTGTACAATGATATCAAAAAATGATTAATTATTTATGTCCTATTTTGAAGTTTACCATAATGATGCACGAGTACGTGAAAGTGTTGATGATTCTACAGGGTGTGGTGTACTTCATGCATTTCATGCTCGATCCGAATGAATCAAAACCTCCGCGACTGTTAAATTGGAACACGTTTGTGAGAAAATTACAAATTTCTTAGCGTATTCGTTACATTCTGTACTTTGTACTTCTACGAGTACATTGCCCCTCTCAACCAATTCACAATTAAGCAAGAACTTGGATTCGAGACCATAATTTTTAGATTTTATTTAGAACTTAAGACTACCTACGCAGCGTAGGTAGTCTTAAGTTCTACCTGAAAGACTTAGACTAACTTAATTGTAATCGGTGTGGCTAGCACTCGATGCGTCTTGCCTTGAGTCGTCACCATCCCAATTGCAAATTCAGCCGACTGGCCCGTCAACATCGTGTCCCGCTGAGACCTAACCGGTGCATTGAAGCGTTGCTTACTTCTCAAAGGTGCTGCCTTATGTCAACGAGCCCAGCCTTTCTGTAAAAACCCCCTAACTAACCTAAATCTAACTTAAAAATAGAAGAAGAATGCTGCAATAGTAACACACTGCCCAAGGAGAGCGTATCGATCCTTTCCTCTTCTGTAAGCCGCCAAAACTCGGCGTGCTGTTTTTCAGTATCGACCCGGTTTCTGATCGTTATCGCGGAGCTAAAACGGAGAAACTCCTCAGCATTGACGTCGTACCCGCCCTAAGTGAGGCGCTTTGTCCCCGCACAGCGGTGGTGATTCTATATTACCGAGATACCGTCCCTACTCTGCATTAACCCTTTAGTTTCTACATCGGGAAAGTGATGAGTGTTGAATGACCCTTTTAAGATCGCTAATGGTTAGGATGAAGAGGAGTGGACCTAGGTGACTACCTTGAGGAACACCTGAAGTGGCCAAGAAAGGGGCCTGTAGGACAGACCTGAAACGAACACTATAAAAACGGTTATCCAGGTAAGAAGATATCCATTTCAGCAAAATGGGTTTAAAGCCCAGGACGCACAATTTGAACAGGATTCATTTATGACATATCTTGTCAAAAGTCTTACTGAAACCAGTTGTTATAACGTCAACTTCTTTACTACTTTCTAAGGCTGAGAGAAAAGAGGACATGAATTCGACGAGGTTAGTGGTAGTTGGTCTACCTTTCAGGAAGCCACATTGTTTAGGAAGCTTAAGGCTTCGTACAAAATGCTTTCGAGGAGTTTGGGTATATGTGAAAGTTTAGCTATGGGGCGGTAATTAGTGACTGAAAGAAGACTTCCATATCTGTGGAAATTTACCTTGAAAGAGCGATAACTGGAAGGGATTGGAAAGGGCGTGGGAAAGTATTGGGGAACACTTTTTAAGGAATATGGATGGAAATCAATCTGGACTGGGTAAGAATTAATCATTAAGTTGTTGTAACTTATTTTCTATTACTGTATGATCGCGATAATACGCATTATCGAGCACATTGTTAAATGTTAAATAAAAATATCCATTGCTACCAAGGCCAGGTGTCTCAATACGACGTTTGGGATTCCATCTATTCCTGACGATTTTTTGTTTTTCAGTGAGTCGGAGATGCACAGGAGCTCATCTTTTCTCACGAACAAATGAATTATCTTCATTGAATACCATAAATCAGTTATTCGCGGATCTTCGACCACAAAAATATCATCCCCATCGTCGACACTTTCTGAACTTGTACCAATAGTTAGTAATATCCATCTGTTTTCTGTCGTTTGTGGAATTCCGATACACTAAAACCTTTCCGCCTAAACAACTTATTTATCTGCGGGAACATATGCGGACTACCGGGTTTTATAGCCCGAATCTTGCTGCCCCAGTACAGGCTTATAGATTTTTTGTAATTCTCTTTTATTAATTGTTTGAAGTTTTTGATCAGTGACTTTAATGTCCTAATTGCCAAGTTGTTCTTTTCAGTAAACTGCCTGTGTAGCTGTTTAAGCATCTAGGGCTCTATTTTTGTGTTTGTATAGTGCGTCAATTATTGGGAGTCTATACTTGGCGTCTATACTTGGCGTCTGAGCGTTCTACCCGAGAAATTTCTAATGAATGTCGGTCAATCTCGTCGTTTGTCATTTGGTCGGGGGACCAATCCCACTCAAACGTAAATTACGCTTTAAAATCCTAGTGATGCGAGACCATCGTGCCCTACGATAGTGCTATGAGAACTCATAGTCGCACTGCTCCAGCTTCATTTGTTCGTTTGGGATTTGTATTGTAGCGGTCACTATTGTACTCGATGGCTCACAAAAGTTCTGTGTTTGCCGGTCTACGTTGATTAGTTCTCTTCTGGTATCTATCAGCGCTAAAAAAGCCCATTATCTCTAGCCAAAGGCTACTCTCATGTCCCACAAAGTTATGCTTTACGGCGGAGATGATGTTTCTTTGCGGAGGTAAGGTTTAGTGAGTAGGAGCGTTATACTGAACCTCCACGATGTGCGGACATGTAGCTTCCCCAGCCGAACAACAAACAAAAACAAAGCAATCCATAAATGGATCGTTCTGGATGATTTTTATACATTTTTTAAGAAAATAAGGCCATCTATTGGAATTGGAAAAGATAGCCTGTACGACATCACGAAATCGTGATAATCGATTCTGCGGCAATATGAGATGCCGTCATAGTTAGTTCCTGTTTTCCACACCCCCACCTTGTGATCGACTCAATCTTTATGTTTGGACGTCCGGTGGAGCCGACTTTGATTCATATCCCTATCTTGCATAAACATAGAGTACACTTTCAATGTCAAAATATAGCAAAATTACTTTAAGTACTCAAATGTGGTGGCCGCATTAAGAGTAGAAGGCCAGTAGTTACATTGTCTGGAAATCAGCAGCCATTTAGATTATGTCTAAACCTTTAAGCCTACAAAGATAGGACTTCTTAAAAATCTGTCGCATTTAAAATTAACATTTTAGATCAAAACAGTCGTTGCTCAATCACTTCAATACAACTGCCGTTAATTAGTGTTACCACTCACTAATTGGCCAGACTTGTTATTCACTCCATGCATTCCTCCCCTTGCAATTAGTGCGGTCTGTCAGAGTCGCAGTTCTAGTCGAAGTCATAATTGTCAGTCCCTATTTTATTATTCATTTTATAATCACAGTTCTGGCAGCTTCTAAGAAACAGAGAGACAACAATATATACAATAAAGATTTTTCTTTTTTGTTGTGTTGACGAGCAAGTTTTAATTATCCATACATCCCAGTAGTCGTACCCTCATTTCTGTGTGCGTATTGTATCCACGCCATGCGAATTTGCCAGCAAAGGGTGGAATCAGAGTAAAACAAAAAAAAAAAAAAAACAACCCCCAACTTGTAATACTTGGTTGTGGCAGGGCAAATAGTTGCGCTCCATTCTGTCATTCCAGTAGTTTCGGTTAAATGCAAATAGACTGACAACGGTGACACAAGAACTTGTAAAGAGTAGAACCCAAGTCAAGGAATCCGCCAGACAAACTTTCTGAAAAGACACCCTTTTAGGAAAAACTAAGGGTTGGGGTGGCCTTTTAGAGTTTGCTACTATTTTGCTATTTTTTTTTTATTTTTTTTTTCAGAAAGAGTGTTTCTATTCCGCTGTTTGCTGTACTTAATTCGCTAGCGTTAAATTAATTATTCATTCTGACAATTTACCGAACGCAAATTAAGTAAACAATTAGTTTGATTAAATTTCGCCAAGTTTTTGACGGGGTTGCTGGGTGGGCTAGACTTGGCTCTGTGTGTGAGTCAAATGGTTTAGATGAATATTCTTTTTGCCACGCAATGAGCGGGTAAATAAGATAAAGCGACAAACGCAACCCTGCCGCATGGTTATGAGCGCGCCAGTGAACTTGGCCTGTGTTGCCTCACCATGGAATAACCGAGAATCCATTAAGCAAATTGGTAACAATTAATTTTGACTTCGTCGAAGGGGTGATTTGGTGGCTGAGTGACTGGATGACTGGGTGGAATAACAATTTACTTGCAATTGTCACACAATAAATGGAAAGTTTTGTATCTGCACGAATTGTTTGTTGGGGACACTCCATTGAACATGAGTAAGTGACTTTCTATAACAGTAATGAAAAGCCGTCAGGTGGAAATATTTATTACCAAACAAAATCCAAAATGAAATTAATACTCTTAGTCTTCCATTTTAAATTTAAGGTGGGTGAAGGCTGAATTGTTCTGAACTTCTTTTACAATTCGCTTGTTGTAAAGGGATTTTATTTTAAGGGCAAAGTCTAATAGACAGTGTTGATTGTCATTAAAAAATTACGGTCATTACAACTAGGAACCTTATGTTTGCAATGTAGAAAAAAGCTTTGAAATCAAATTGTCAGTAGGAAAGGACAACCTCTAATCATGTGACACTGGATACCAAGCTCCGAAAATGTAACCGATTCCTAAGATTACACCAAAACCGCATAAACGGGGTTATGCAACTATTTTGAGCAATAGAGTTGTACGTGAAGAAACACTTAGCGAAACCGACGTCAGATAGCGCAACTGCCGTAATATGAAACTAAAGATGATGAACGTATGGAGTCGTATGGAAATATTTCACTCAAGTATTTCGAAAGGGAAAAGCCACGCAAGAAAACGATAGGACGCAGGAGTCGTTTAAGATCAGAACATTTCAGCTCGAAATCGACTGTTGCACACAAAGAAAAGTTTTACTTTCTCTCTCTGTTAATTGCTGTGGCTCCCAAGGGGACCCGGAAGGGTGGAAATAACTAGTGGAGGATGTAGACTTTTATAAAGCGGATACCACTGTCATTCATAGATACCTACCACATTAGTGTCAAATACCTATAGACAGATGGGAGTATCATACTTCAGGGAGACGCAATGCTCACATGAAACCCAACTTTCAATGGGAGTCCTATCCGAGGATACAAGCAGTTCTAATGCAGGTTTAACTGAAAAGTCTTGCATTTTCAGACTAGTTTGAAAATGGTGAGAGGGCTCAGTAAGGCTTCTTAAGAGGAGCTTGACTGCCAGGTCAGATGCAGATTACTCTCATTTTTCTGCAGTTCTTCAAAATATGTCTAGTTCATTGTCATTATGATGACGTATGTATGAGTACATATATCTCCTATTGAAAAACAATCTCAAGTTTTCCTATACTGGGGTGAAATATAACGCTGTCGTCATCTGTGAAGACCCGACTACATTCCTTTCGTAGCACAAATTCTAACTGCAACCGTTCCCGAGCCAGGTAAAGTCGATTTCATACGAGTATATTCGCAGCAACAGCAATTCTGTTTTCGTTGCCATCGTAAGGCCAAGGTATGATCAGTCATCTGCGCTCAAAGTCATTTAAGCTACAGTGAATGTTTTGCCAAGATGTGAATAACAGGTGAGCGAGATATATCAGGTGTCATGGGGAAAGTGACTTTTTTTTGTGAAATCTTATTCCACTAAGTCCCATGTCATGTTTAGCCCAAAGAAGTTTACTATACAAGATGTAACCCACGTATTTAACACCTTGAGGAATGGATGGGGAAGCCCTTGAGCACTAGTCACCCCACTTAGGCTTATTAGCTCATTGTGATGCAACGTGAATCTGTGGATCTTGGAACCATTCTGAGCTTCTGATGATGAAGCGTAGGAAACTGATAACGTCTATATTGCTTAGATCGCTTATGTCAATGTAGAAAAAAGCTTCTAAGTGGAGTTTCCTTCTTTAAGAGAGAGCTGGGGATGTACAGAGTAGATGAAGGATTATTTCCTCCTCTTCCGTGTAGCCAAAATGCCAAGCCTTCTTGCATGATAGCGTTGAGATGCTCCCTATTTTGGAAGATCAAACTCTTAGAGCAATTCAGATCGAGCTTTGGCCAGATTTGTCAAGTCGCTAGACAAGTTGACCCACCTGTCCACATAAGGTTTACTCCTCTAATAGCTAATCCAACTAAGTTTAAGTTTGCACGTAGCGATTGGTATACCGATGCACTTTTTTCCGGCAGGATAGGTAGAGTGGTTAAAATTTTGTCGAGTTCATCGCCCTTATGCTCCGGCACCCAACATGGGTGAAAGTTGAACTGCTCTGCCATCTCACTAAAAGATGATCTGTTTCAGAAGCTTGTGAGACTAACTGCAAAGATGTGATAGAGGCCTGACTATCCGAAAAGATGCAGATATATCCTTTTTCTTCAGCCGGGAGACGACTCCTTTAATGGTCAAAATTTCCGCCCGGAACACACTGCTGTGAGTAGGAACGCAGAAGGAGAGGCTTAGATTAAGCTTTTCTGAGGAAACGCCTCCACCAACTTATGACTTATGATCCATGAATAAATTTTCCTCCCAGAAGGATCCAGAGGGGATGCTTAAATGAAAGTCCATGTTAAGCCAAAATTGGGGCATAGCGTAATTAAAGTTCTCTGAGGATTCCTAGTATATTAAGAAACGTGGCCAAATAATTTATTTGCCCACTGTGCAGTCGTTTTAAGGTGAATAGCTGTGTTAGCAGCAGAAAATACCGAGGGTGTCAAGTGAAACAGAATATCCAATGCCCTGAAACTGTCACCGCTCAACCACCCACACCTCCTCTCCAAAGAATAGTAACAACTGGTTTCCCAATTTCGATCTTACAACTGGAGTCAAATGTCCTAACTTTATTAGTTCGCATATCTTAAAACCCACTTCTAACTCGCCTTCTTCCTCGGTTTAATGGCCTCTGTCCTTATTTTTAATCCCCTTTCGCCACCAAATGTTAAATTGACCAAAAAGAATATAGATACCACGAATGCTTTGAGGGAAAAACCAAAACAAGTTTCATGGTTATAACTAGTCTCAGGAATCTTTACAACAGGTATCACGAAATTTTCAACACATCTCCCTAAAAGGTTGCTGATGACCTCACTGCTTTCCGCAACTGCGTACACTCTAAAGGAGTTTCTCACCTTCAGCGTAGTCGAGCTAACCATGATAAAATTGTTCGTTCCTAATTTGCCTTCTTTGTCTGCATCCATATACACTCCCCTACTCCTCCACGCAACAAACTTCCCATTACATTTTGCTACCAAAAACGTTAGAGGTTTGTGCTCTAAAATTCGTGCTATTATGTCAAAATCTCATGGCCTCCTTTTTGACGTCTATGCTCTTACAGAAATCAAACTGATCCCCGACATAAAGACGCAGGAGCAACTCCCATCTTCTTGTAATGTTTTCCGAGATGACGATCACTCTCTCCCTAAGGTTAATGATTCTGCCTTCCCTACAGTTCATTCTCCATACCGAGATGTCCTACTTGCCATTCACAATAGCCTCAACTCTTCTCTCATCGCCATTTCTTCTTCTGTCAAACTTGACTTTGTTTCAATTAAAATAACACTTCCCAATGTTATGTGTTGCTACATTCTCCCAGCTCAAGCCATTGAATCTTACATCTTTGCTATTAAAGCGGTTGACCAATTTATTGATCGACGATATCCTTATCTTTGGTGTATTAAATTAAATTAAATCCATACCATTTTCAAAAGATTCGTGTATAAATTTGACAGCTGTTGGACGATTAGTTCTCGAGATATAGCGTTGTGAGTGAAGCAACTTTTGTTATTGTGAAAAAAATGAATTCAAAGCAATTTCGTGTGTTGATTTATCATTGCTTTTTGATGGGAAAAAATGCAGCCGATGCAAAGAAATGGCTTGATAAGTGTTATCCGGACTCTGCACAAGCCGAACGAACCATTCGCAAGTGGATTGAAAAATTTAAAAGTGGTCATACAAGTACCGAAGATGATGCACGCAGTGGACGTCCAAAAGAGGCTGTTTCACATGAAAACGTCAAAAAAGTCCACAAAATGATTACGAATGACAGTAAAGTGAAGTTGATCGAGATAGCTGAGGGTCTGAAGATATTAAAAGAGCGTGTTGGATATATCATACACGAATATTTGGACATACGAAAGCTGTGTTCAAGGTGGGTGCCGCGTTTGCTCACAGTCGACCAAAAACAACAAGGTGTTGATGATTCAGAGCAGTGTTTAAAGCTGTTCAACTGCAATAAAGCCGAATTTTCGCGTCGGTATATGACAATGGATGAAACGTGGCTCCATCACTTCACACCATAGTCAAGTCGGCAGTCAGCTGAGTGGCGAGCAGGCGACGAACCTCGTCCTCGGCTGGCAAGGTTATGTCATCCGTATTTTGGGATGCACATGGAATAATCTCCAAAAGGATGTCCTTGATGTCCTCCACCATTCCCTTATTTACCAACTCTTAATTTTGGTTAGTTTTTAAATCTTGGCTTTTAAGTTAGTTTAGCCTAATAAATGGGGGCTTCAGCCCCACCAAATTAAGCTGGCGTTGAACTTAGCTAGTGGATAAACACATTTTTGTAACAGCAGCAAAAATAGCAATCATGAACGGATATTGCAGCAAAGTAAGTTGTTGGTTTGGAAAGAATATTTGTTCATTGTCCCACAAAACAACAATCGGAGTACAAAATCGGACCAGGAAAGTTATTAAGAGCAACCAAAGTATCGTAGGAGATAATAATAAGTAAAGGCATACCAGCAGGTGAAATATATGCATGTTTCAGGCGTCAATTCTATGGCAGCATCTTAGAAAAATTAGCTTAACAACAAATATACCAGTACAACTGCACAATGACACAGAAACAGGGCATGCAGATGGCCTTCTAAAAATAAACGAAGCAGAGTTTATCCTGGATTGCAAACTAATGTGGGAAATAAAGAATGGTTGTATGAAAGGGCAGCCGACTAATGAAAATTTAGGACACATAAATAAATAAATTATGCCGCAAGTAGATGGAGATTGTTAACAACCCTGGAACCTAGAGTTCTAACATTGGCGCCCCTGCTGCTGTTGCTGATGACATTTGATCATGTGAAAACTGAAAACCTAAAAGCCACTAATCCCAAAAAGGTCACCTTAGGAACAAGTTTCTATTTATTTCTAGATTGTTGGTTAAATTTCTTTAAAGCTAACTTAATCTTAACACTAAAGTAATTCATCTAAAATTACTGTTCTATATCTAAATAGGATTTTATAACGCTACACAATAAAAAAGAAAAAACTAAGTTGAACAAGGACTCTTAATTCGCTTTCATAAAAATTAGTGCAGTTGTCGCATGTTCGCCAACATTTTATAAAATCTTTAAAAAAGATCAAAAGACCAACATCAAAAGACCAGAGGTCACAATCAGAGCACCATAATTGCCAAATGTGTACCGCGCCAGATGCTCATGACAATATGGTCCAATGTGACAAGTGCAACTTATGGTTCCATTATCAATGCGCGCAAGTCGATAATTTTGTAGCATACCAAGATTGGACATGCCAAAAATGTGCTCCACCAACGCCTGTTGAGGAACATGCGGGACCACGATCTACGACGTCATCCAAGACTTCGAAAACTTCAAGATCTTCATCAGCAAAACATCTCCAACTTCAACTGCAGAGACTGGATGAAGAACGATCCTTGAAGGAAAAGCGTTATCAGGCATACCTTGACAAGAAGTATTGTTTATTGGGTCAGGCGAAAGATTCTTCCGAAAGCGGTGACGAGGCCCATTCACTTAATTCACCAAAGTAAGTGCAGGAATGGTTGCAGAACGCTCGTAACTCAATTGTAAGTATAAGGAATCCAGTTAAGTTTGCAGGTAATTCCAAAACAGTAGCTCCTGAGTTATCAGTTCCTTACGTTCACGAACCGATTGCTAGTTCCTCCTGGATGGGAACCGTCGTTGCACAAAAACAAAAGCAACAACATCAATCACAATTGCCCGCAAATCCGAGTGTGATACCAGAACCCCTCACTACACCCATCACTGTGCCTTCAGCTAAGTTATCGCAAATAAATCGACTCTCACCCCAGCAGCGATCTGTCACTAAGCCCCAGCCGTCTCAAACCCAATGCTTGCCTTCAGTGATGGAAATGTAAATTCCACCACGGCAACCGCAATGTCCGCCAAATATTCAATTATGTGACCCAGCCGAAATTCCTCCACTTATCATCTCTCGGAGGAGTTCGTCTTCGCATGATCACAGCCACACCCTGACAAGAAGTAACCTGGCAGCGCGGCACTCGATCTCGAGAGATCTACACAGTTTTGGTGGGAGCCCTGAAGATTGACCGCTGTGTTCGTCGATGCGAGCGAAAATGGATTCGCGGCAGCTGCATACATCAGATCGAGGGATGGGGAATTAGTCGAATGAGCATTAACGGGGGCCAATACGAGAGTAGTCCCCCTAAGGAATCATTTCATTCCCAGACTGAAGTTGCAAGCAGCTGTACTTGGTGCTCGTCTCGCAAAAAGCATTATAGATTCTCACTCTATAAAATTCCAAAAGGAAGTCGTCTGGACGGATTCCAAGACCGTTTTCAGCTAGCTGCGTTCAGATCACATACGATATCGTGAATTCGTTGCCTTCAGAGTAAGTGAAATCCTGAACACCACAAACCTAGCTGGCTGGCACTGGATCTCCAGTGAACTAAACGTGGCGGAAGAGGTCACGAAATGGAAGAAAAATCGAAGACTTTAGCGCCTAAAACCGATGGTTCAGAGCACCATCCTTTCTGACATTGCCCCCGGAAAGTTGGCTATTAACAGAACAGTCGAGAGCATCAACATCTGTGCATCACATCCTTGTGTTCCAACCAGAAAGGTTTTCTAACTGGAACAGGCTAGTCTGCAGTACTTCTTATGTTCTCCGTTTTCTGCACAATGTACAGTCAAGGCGTAAGAAAACCGGCCGAAAGTATGGTAAATTTAGCCAATTTGAGTTGGAGGCAGCAGAAATGATATTGTTTCGAGAAGCCCAATGAGAGAGATTTCCAAAAGAGACCACGTCAATATCAGCAAAACAATGCATTCACCGATCAAGTCCATTAGTATCCCTTTGTCACAATTAGATGAGAATTAGCTCGAATGGACGATTGTCAAAAAGCCAAAGTGGAATTGAATCGACCAGTAATTCTCCCTAAGGAACACCTGACAGCAAATTTGCTCGTTCAAGACTATCATCGTCGATACCATCATCAAAACCATGAGACAGTGATCAATGAAATCCGATAGAGATACAGAATCCCAAGATTAAGAGTCGTTCTTCGTACAGACAGAAGGTCATGTCAATTTTGCAAAATTCGGACAGCACAGCCACAGCCTCCGCTCATGGGTCAACTACTAGTTGCTAGACTGGCGTCTTTTACCAGGACATTTTCATATGAGGGTATTGACTACTTTGGCCCTATTTACATATCCAATTTAAAAAGAAAGGAAAAGAGGGGGGGGTTCTGCTTACTTGTTTAAAAACGCGAGCTGTGCATATCGAGATTGCACGCACATTGTGGACGGACTCTTACTTGCTATTCAAAATTTCATTGCCAGAAGGGGTAGTCCAATCGAATTTTATAGCGACAGCGGTACCAATTTTAAGGGTGCGGAACGGGAAATGAAAGAGGCATATCAGAATGTTGATATGCAAAGTCTTATGTAAGCTTTCACCACAGCTAATATGAAATGAAGTTTTATATCACCTGCATCACCGCATATTGGGGGTTGCTGGGACTGGCTAGTACACTCGATCAAAACCGTCCTCTATAAGATAATGCCAAATCGCTAACCGTCGGATGAGTTGTTGCGTAGCATGCTAATGGAAGTAGAGAGCACCGTCAACTCTCGTTCTTTAACATATGTCCCTCTAATCACTTCCTTCTAGGTTCTTCCAGTGGATCAAAACCGATTGCAATAATCAATAATGACCGGGCGACTCTTAAAAAGAATATGTTGATTTCTCAATCGTATGCTGAGTCGTTTTGGAAAAGGTGGGTTAAAGAATATCTTCCTACAATCATCCACCGCACTAAGTGGTTCCCACCGGTTAAGCCGATCGAAGTGGGAGATATCGTACTTGTTGTGGACCCCAACAGTCCTCGAAATTGCTGGCCCAAGGGACGTGTAATCGAAACTCATGTATCTAAGGATGGCCAAGTGTGAAGAGCTGCTGTTTTAACACAGGCCGGAATCCTGGAAAGACCTGCCGTATAGTTGGCTGTTTTGGACATAGGAGATTCTGCAACACTAGATCCGCTAGCGGCAAAACCCGCCGTGAATTAGGCTGTTGTAAGGGTAAATCCGTTAGCGGATATACCGGGGACAGTGTTAACAACCCTGGAACCTATAGTTCTAACGTTGGCACCTCTCTTGCTGATGCTGATGACAAGTGCTCATGTCAAAACTGAAAACCAAAAAGCCACTAACCCCAAAAAGGACACCTTAAGAATACGTTTTTTTTTTTTATTTCTAGATCTTCGGTTAAATTCCTTTCAAGTTAACTTAATCTTAACAATAAAGTAAGTCATCTAAAATATACCGTACTATATTTGAATTACATATATTCTTATCTAAATAGGATTTTATAACGTTTCGCAATAAAACATAACTAAATTGAACAAGGACTTTTTATTCACGTTCATAAGAATTAGTACTGTTGTATCAAGTTCGCCAACAGAGATATTGAATAATATTTCTTTGAGGATAATATTATAGTCACTGAACAATTAATCTTCATACCTAACAAAGGTTCACAACTTTTCGGAATTGTTCTCGTAAACTAAGGTTAAAGGTTAGTGTTCCGGTCCTCTAAATGTCAAATCTTGATTCGCCCAGATTGTGTAACGTTACAAGTTAACTAGTTCCCTGTTTGAGCCGGAAGATTGTTCGGGCTATTATAATTATTGTAGATTAGTGGCACGGCTACTGGAGAAAGTGTTTTGATCCGACGGATCCCAATTACACCGGCGAATTTACCTTTTCAATTTAAAAGATTGCAATCCCCATTAAAAATAACAATAAATAAAGCTGAAGCCCAAGGGCAAACACTCAAAGTAGTCGGAGTGCTTCTAAAAGCAAAAAGCCGTGTTTTTCTTATGGGCAACTTTATATGGTGTGCTCGCGTGTATCCAACCCACAAAATCTTTATGTCCTTGCAAAAGAAGGAAAGACATAAAAAGTTTTTTTATAGAACAGTATTGAGTTAACATCTTGTAATACGGGAAATATTAGACACACATTCCTTATATGCCTCTGTACAATTAGTGCACATATAAAAGTTTTTTTTTAAAGGTTTAGTTCTTAAACTGGCAATACTGTTTCTGCAGACTGTCACGTTGACAGTTGAAAGTTGATTTGTGGTTAGTACGTTTTGCCATTTTACAATGCATAGATTAACGCTAGAACAACGCTTGCAAATTGTGCAAACTCATTTTGAAAACCGTGGTTCGGTTCTCCAAACTTATCGTGCGCTACGTCCATTTTACGGTCGACATATTCGTTCATTTGAGCAAGTTATTCAGAACACGATGAATCGTTTTTGCACCACGTACACTCCAGTGGATAATACGCATCCGCAAAGACGACTAACAGTGCGAACAGAAGAAGTTATTGCTGTTGTGGAGCTCAGTGTTGAGGAGAATCCGAATGAGTCGATTCGCCATCGTGCACTACAATTGGAACTATGCCCATCCACTTTGTAGAAGATTTTACGGAAAAATCTTGGTTTGAATGCTTCTGAGATCCAGTTTGTGTAAGAGTTGAAGCCGCGTAAGCATTATACGCGTTGTAGATTCGGTAAATGTGCTGAAAACATGATTCAGCTTGATCTTCATTTTCAACGCAAAATTCTGTTCTCTGATGAAGCCCATTTTTGGTTAAATGCATATGTAACCAAGGAAAATTGTCGAATTTGAAGTGGAGAAAACTCGGAAGCCTTTGTCGAGACGCCCTTACAACCATTAAAACTCACTTTTTGGTGTGCTTTATGGGCTGCTGGAATTATCGGTCCATATTTCTTTAAGCACGATGCCGGCCAGAATGTTACCATCAACTGAGAGCGCTATAGAAACAGATTTCTGACTTCTTCGTTCTCCGGTTGAATGGCATTGACGTGACAGAGCCTTGGTTTCAACAAGATGGCGCAATAAGCCACACGGCGAGCGACAACATCAATTTATTGCGTAAAACATTTGCTGAGAGCATAATTTCGCGTAATGGACCTGTGAACTGGCCTCCACGATCCTATGATCTCACACCTTTAGATTACTTTCATTGGGGGTATGTGAAGTCACTAGTCTATGACGATAAACCAGAGATGTTGGACGATTTGGAAGTCAACATTCGCCATGTTATAGATATACGGCACTAGTTGCTCGCTAAAGTTAAAATTGGACTTCATGATTGCGCTTCATTCGTGTTAGCCGTGGCGCGCCCATGCCTGATATTATATTTAAGCACTAATGGCATAAAATTATCTATTAAATAAAGTTAATATCACAGATATTGATATTAGCATCAAAACACTTTATTTCATATAGAACTTGTATACCTCTAAAAAGAACACCTTTTATACAGGGTCCCCTAATTCGTTGACAATAAATTGGGAAATGATTCCTGGGCATATTCTAAGAAAAAAACTGTTCTACAGTAAGGGTCTAAGGACTGAAACGAATAAAATATGTAAATTTTAATACGGGCTATACTTCCAATGCGTAAAAATTGCAACCCCATTTTGTACCCAAATTAGCCGGTATATTCTCTAATTTTAGTTTGTTATTAATTTTAGTTCGGTACGGTTTAAAATATCGATAAAATATGAGTCAAAAGGAACGCCGTAAAAAGATCATCGACAAATGGCTCGAAAATACTTTGCGTCCAAACCATTTCATCGTAAAAAATTTAAACATAGCACGCAGTACCGTGGATTCTGTTATTAAACGATATCTGGAGACGTTGACAGTTAAGCGAAAACAGAAAAGTGCAGCTAAAAGTGGAGCACATGATACAAATTTGGACAGGAAAAGAGTGTTTACCATCGTAAAAAACCGGACTATGTCATCCAGAGATGTTGCTCGGAAATGCAATACCAACCAAACAATGGTACAAATATCTAAAAAACGTAACGGTCTAAAAACACGAAAAAAACAAAAAATACCAAAAGTTACAGAAAAGCAAAATAAAAGTCATAAAAACACGAGCCCGAAAGCTATACGAGTTAATCGGCAACAAGAAAGCGTGCTTGGTTTTGGATGACGAAACTTATGTCAAAGCCGACTTTACTACTCTTCCAGGTGAGCAGTTTTACAAGTCATTTGAAGCTGAGATTCTTCCGCAATCAACAACATCGATTGGGATGGAAAAATTCGGGTCAAAATATCTCGTTTGGCAGGCCATTTGCCAATGTGGACACAGAAGCTCATCGTTTATTACAACGGGAATAATTAACGGAGAAGTGTACATTAACGAGTGCTTAAAAAAAACTGTTGATTTTGGCCAGATTTAGCTTCAACTCACTATGCTCATGTGATGTTGAGCTTTCTTGTCGACTTTGTCCCAAAAGACATGAATCCACCCAATGTTCCACAGTGCCGTCCCATTGAAAGGTATTGGGCTTTGGTCAAAGCTAAATTGAGGAAAAATGAGCAGTGTGCAAAGGAAGTAAACGATTTTAGTGCTAAATGGAAAAGAGCGTCCAACAAGATCACGGATGTAACTGTCACCAACCTTATGAAGGACATTCGAAAGAAGTTGAGGAAAGAATAGGAACCCAACAATTTTTTTAATTTTTTGTAATTGTGAATGAATTTAATAAAAACAGAGTTTTAAAGCAAGTAACAGAAATTTACATGAATTATGAAAAAATTTTTTTTTTTTACTTTGAAATTTCCAAATTTTATTCGTTTCAGTCCTTATCTCCAATGTTGACATCATTTGTCGAGGACTTATGAAAAGGCTTACTTTGGTGTACCCTGACCCATGTTAGCGGAAATTGCTCTGTTAGCACTAATGGTAAAAACTTACTGTAGGACTTTATTTTTAGAAGAAATACTAGCGTCTGTAACGGTGTTTAAATAAAGTTGATATCTGGTTTGCGTCTTTAGATATCCAATTTCTAAACCTGTTCCGTTTTCATTGCCCATGCTAATTTTTGACTTTGGGGTCACCTTTCTCCAGAAAGGTTCACCACCCTGCGCGTAGGTGCCGCATTGTTTGACAGAAAAAAATAAGCAGGATCGGGTCTCTATGACCATATCCATATTTTCGCCCGACAAATGACGCAAATAGTGAAGGAGTTAAAATGGTAAATCCTTCATCACATATCATGTTCCCCAGTCTTTGCTCCTTCAGATTTTCATCTGTTCCGGTCGTGTGAGAACGGTTTGAATGGAGAGAAATTTGGTTCCGCCGAAGATGTCGAAACCTATCCTACCACGTTTTTTTTAAAGGAAAGCCACGCAGTATCTATGAAAACGGAATCCGCAAGCTAGTAAAACGTTGGGAGACAGTCGTGGAAAATAACGGGAACTATATACAATAATTGATTAATAAAATTGTTTTTTTTTTTTTAAGTGTAATCGCTTGTGTTTCATTTTCAAATCGAGCACAAACTTTTGCAATGATCCAATACTTCAGCAATGGAGCATCTAGATTTTGCTCGAGCAGTTTATCTGAGCTTCCAACTCGGGTAAGCACATTTGCAATATCGGAAGCGAACCATTTTGGCCTATGCAGCTGAAGCGGTGATCTGCCTATATCAATGCACTTTGTTCACGGGATCTTCTTGAATGTATTGACTATCTGCTAGTTCGCTCTAAGCTTGAACACTGCATTGTTTATTGGGGCTATACATGTAACAACAAAATAAACCCACTTCTAGTGTCTCAAAACTATATTATCCGTCTTATTTTTAATATAATCAATAGTACTTTTCAGAAGCCTTAAAATTCTTCCTTTAAAACACTTGTTTTTTAGAAAGTATTAAAAGTATTCTTCATTAGATCTGGCTATCTCTTGAACCGATGATCTTCTAACTACAACCTAAGAATCAACATTCAAAATTTAGTTTGAGTACCACATCACAAGCACCTAGACCCTTTAACTGTCTTCTTCATGGAATAGGAATAATACGAAATGGCTTTACAACTTAATAATAAGGATATTTCTAATCTGCTTTGCACAACTACTTAATTATGCAGACACCAAATTAATTTTAATATATTTTGGCTCTCAAATTGCATTTTTTATACATAACATATATAAGAAAAAGAGTATAGAACTATAGACTCCATTAAAGTCAAAAATTGATAATTCGCATGAAGTTTTTCATCTACCTACATAGTTTTTTCACTCCTTTCACCTCTAGTGAGAGGTTATCTAGATAGCAGATAATTTATGAATTTAAATTAAGCTTACTTAGGTTGGTTATTCCTATCAATAGTTTATTTTGAATTGTGAAGAATTTATAGAGTAATGAATTAAATCGAATTGAAATGTAATTAAAATGTCATCATCTCCTTTGCTTTGATGTCTCTACTGGGTGAGTCTGCTGAAATTTGAATTTTGAGAATAAAACGTTCTTTAATCTAGTTGTCCGCTTCTGCTTCCTATCGACTTACTTCTATCATCCAGTTGCTTAAGGATTCTCTGTGAGAAATCTGTAGGCGTACACCGCAGTTATGTGCTCAGATATTGTACATAAGTGGATTGTTGCGAAATTATTGGTGTATTAGTTGATTCCGAAGTCTACTGGTATTGTGCCTTGCTGTTGTAGGTATTTTGGCGCTATTGCTGCTAACGAGTACATTACAAAACCAAACCAGAGCGTACCAGTTCTGAGCAATCGCAAAGGCATCTATGAAGAACTATGTTTGGTGCTTTTCAGATCAGAAAAGACTGCTGCATTAGCAGTACCAGTATTGGGAAAATGTGGCTCTTATGACTATACGATTAGTATTGCAGAAGTCGATAAACTGTTTGCCGTGCTCATTTCGATCTTCAAGGACAGAACGTTTATATGTCTCTTCACGAGATTCAAACGTTCCGATGATCGTAAGGGTTATTCTTCTCATCCTCAAGGCTTTCATATAACAATCCAAAGACCTTTTTACGACAGTAGGATCTATACATTTCAGAATCCAATGTCCGCTCGCATAAATTAGCCAAAGACAATTGACAAACTATCTCTCTACATCCGAGGTTTTTTGTTGCCTTTAAGAACAGCTTTTCACATTATCTAGATAACATTGTTCTATACTGTTCAAATAATCGACTCCAGCTGCTTTACATAAGTCGTTGAGAGCACGTTTACAGCAGTTACGTTCATGGCCCTTCATTTGAATATCTTCATCTTGACTTCCTTTTTGGACAGGTGGATGGAATTGCTGTCACTTGTCGTTCACGTAGAATGGTTCACTCTACCTGACAGAGGCATGCTAGTCTTCTTCACCATTCATCAATACACTATCTCCCCTGCCTTATGTTTGCATGGCTTCTCTTGGGGGTTTGTGTGGCTGAAATATTCTTTTAACGTTCTGGAAAATTGCAATCATTTTTTCTGTAGAAAAATTCTTTCAATTACTTGATCTAGACCTTTTCTATAATAGTTCGTTTAAAGAAACCATTGTTCTTCATTTGTATTTTTTTATAGAGTTCATGAGCGATTCTCATCCTTCTCTCCAGTACTACCTTGAGCATTTCCTGTTGTCCTTCTAACGCTTGTTGGCATTTTTTATTAAACTAAAGGCTTCGCTGTGGTGATTGAGTAAAACACAGCACATCAGATGCGGCGTTTAAAGTGGCTGATACTTCAGCCCTTAGTCTAGTGTAAAGCTTCTCGAAAAGGGGAAATTCCATCACAAAAGTCCTTAACACAGCATCGCGAGTTTTTGAACTGGTTCTGCTCCCTAGACCAACCTACATAATCTCCAACCTTTAGCATTAAGTCAATAACCTACTGTCCGATTCAGCATTTTCCTTCTCTTCCACAAATCTCATATGAACTGGGATTAACTACTCCGGAGTTACAAATTCCAAACATTTGGTTCTAGACGACAAGCCTACATACTACGAGATTCATAGCTCGGAACTCAAAAAGAAAGAAATTAAAGTGACTGAAAACAAGAACGAAGAAGTTGGTGATAAACTAAGATTAACATCCTAACTACTTGTTTTTCAACAGATTATTGACAAAGCTTGGTCCGCTTTCGGGGTATTGACTAGCTATCAAAAGCTAGTGATGTACCTTAGACACACCTGGAGAATTTTCAATTATTAATCAACTTTTACACTACCAAAAACCACGAACGACAACGTTTTTGACTTTGAAAGATACAAACTATCTCGATAGATACTTACATTGTGCTTCCAAACAACCTTGTATGCGGCCGGATTAGCATGAACTTTACACTCAAAATAGACGTCATCGCCTTCTTCTATGTCTTCTGGATTAAGATTTGATCCCAGATCCAATTGCAATGTTGGTATAACTGAAATGAAAATGTAAGAATACAATTACTTGAATGCCTTTCCATGTTAAGTATTTGTGTTAAAGTAATACACTACACATCCAGATATACGAGTATCAAAGACAAGTAAATTAAAGTAAAAGCGATTCCCATTATACGATACGATGAAAAGAAGAGACAACAAAATAAGACGAAACATGTGTGACGGGTTAATCTACGATAATCTGTCTTAACATCGCCACAAAAGATGATGATGACGAGGGCGAAATTTATCTTTACGATACAAAGCGCTTTCACCAAACCACCCGACCACATATCCTAATATAGAGCTTATGGTTTGGACTCTGCCCCATGCCCTTTTAAGAAACGGCTTTTCGTATATCTTTTCTATATATGTACATATCTAGTAGTTCGAAAATATACTGATGGTGAAAAAAAAAAAAAAAATAATAAAAATAAAATGAGAAAACTCTGTAGGAGATGGCAACAGATAACCAAAATTGAACATGAGTCGTCTTGTCTAGAAAATTTCCGCACAAAATCAGAAACTCCTCCATGTCCACCCCGTCCATTTAATGACATGTTTTCTTCTTCAAAATAATTACAAGGATAATGGGCTTAATGCACAGTGCTCATTGAGTTTTCACTCCACCACAAGACGATGAACAACACTAATTGATTGGTCATTAGAGTTGGAATTTATGCCGCAGAAATAACTTTAAAAGTCCCTTCACTAGCACCCTTAATACATACATAGTTGTCCTTTCATATGTATCAGCCAGCACGTGTATTAAGAAATATATGTGCGGCAAGACCAAGGATTAAGATGACACATTAAATGTTTTTTTCCCCTATCCCCTCGATACCACGAGCCCATATACAAAGAGGGGCCAGTTAATGATGGGGATGTTCACTACCATCCATACAAATAGTGGTAATATTACGCTTGCCTCATATTCCAATACTAAAAGTCCAAGTCCATTGTCCATTGTCCATTGTCCATTGTCCAGCGAAGCAAATGAAGGACAACAATTACTACAACAACGACCAGAACTCGGACGAACAATGACGACAACGTAGCTTGACCAGAGAAGAGATTTAAATCGAAATTGAATTGAAGCAGAGCAATCCAAGAAGGGTGTCCTGCCAGAAACTCGTCCGATAGAGATATCTGTGCCATGCCACACCAATCCAGGGCGACTCAAATGAACCTAAATGAAATCTAATCAATTATATTGCAATTAGTGGTGTATTATGTGGAAGTTGACGCAATTCAATTACTCTGTCCACCAACAGTTTTTCGAGTAGAGATTGTGGCCCCTTCAGTCCTATTCCGAACTGGGCTGACAATATTTTTCCTTTATTTTCTTCCTTTTTATTCTTTATGCAATTTGAGATGGAAGACTAGCAGTCTTTTACCAAGAAGGGTGACAGACTTGAATGGAATTCAATTGAGTGTAGGGGGATTGGTGGGTTTTGTGAATTGTATGATTCTCATCGTTATCTGAGATGAACTCGAGGTCCCACTCTGGAATCCTTTAAGCCGTACACTCTTCTTGCGAGAGATGTAAATGTGTATGCCAACATACTACTTAAGCTCATCAATATCCATAAGAAGATTAATGGTAAACGAAAGACGACATCAAAATCGTTTTTCAAAAATGAAAAAAAAAAGGAGAAAAATTTAAATCTCAAGACTTACCATTTGCTCGGATGAACATTAAGTCTTGATAATATGGGTTGCATTGGTATATAAGAAAAAAAAAACTGAAAAAGCAATCATCATCAGGACTAATGACACTGTCAATATAAAGAGACACAAGGTAGATTGAAAGCAAAGGATATCAACGGAAGTCGATTAAGTGTTGTCATATGAGTTGAGACATAGATACCATTGAGACAGCTACAAACGATTGTTGTTTTCTGAATACCATTTCGTACATACATATTATACCGTTTTTGATTTGTGTTTATTTACTGAAGGTGTTGGATATCCCTATACGAATACAAAAAGAAAAACCTCACCATCCACCCAATAATCTAAGTGGTATTTCAACTTTTTAAGTGACAACTCGGTACAGCGTTTATTAAGTTCTCCCAATGGGCAAATAGTAAATAAACTTTAATTGAATAAAACTAGAGGAATTTTCTTTAAGTTTTTATACAACACCCGTATCCACATAAGAGTATCCCATGGTTTTCTTAAATAACTCTACCCATACGTGTCAAACGCAGCACCAATCAAGGACTTATACATGAAACTATGTTTGTTATAGAACTATCGTAGATTGAATTACGAGTACACTGTGGAGAAGGTTAAATAAATAATTCACAAACCAAAATACAATAGGAAATGTATCTCAAAGCATTGACCCTGTCATGTACATATAATACTTAATAACCCAGGGGTTGAATGAATGCCTAGGGAACAGAAACATATCATATTATTGCTGGAAACCGATAATTTAATCTGTAGGAAGAATAACACTAATCAAGGATACACGTACGTTTAGACAGTACTGTAAGTTTTAAGTCCCAGTTAGCCGCAGAGTTAGAACGGCATTTGCTTGGTAAAAAGATATACATAGATTGGTATAAGTGTATTCCCTTATAGGGGCTAAAATAAAGCTTTAGAATTGACTTTAAATAGAACACACTCATTTTTATCTAATTTCGACGAGAAGACTGATCTTGAGTTGCAGATTGGTAGACTAACTCCCCTCCGCATAGTACGTATAAGTTTCATGCATTACGAAGTCAATTGCAATGGATAGACTTCTTGCGACCTTTCAGTCTAATTCACAGACAAGTAGAAGGGCGACCTTAACAAAGACCATCCCTACGAGCTCCTCGACAAAACCTGCGAGCAATGTCATAATTATGACATGAAAGTTGTCTTTGGCGATTTTAGTGGCAAAATAGCCAAGGAAGGCATCTCAAGTAGCACGGTAGGAAAGCACAGCCGCCACAACATCACCTCCGTAAACGAGTATATTCTTATTGATTTTACAGAGGGATTGCAATGTAACTGGATCTGTGTGATTCCTGATCACCAAACTGTCACCCAAATTGATCATATTGCGATCAACTCAAGGCATTACTCCAGTGTTTTGGATGCCCAAAAGTTCCGAGTAGCTAATTTTATCTTGTTTTAGCCAAGATAAGGATTAGGTATCCTTCGTAGCATTCTAAAGCCAGTGAACAATTGGAGATCTACTGACCTGTGGCAACTATAGGGGAATGAGTCTCCTGGATATCGAACATACGTAATCCCCTGTCTAACGTTTTATGTGAAAGCCTAAGCCCTTTCGTCAATGGCCGAATCGGCCTCTATCAGTATCGTTCAGAAAGGTTCAGCAAAGATCGAATTTTCGACATCGTTCTTGAAAAGACTGAGCGAAACTCACAACTTAAATGCGTCTTTCAAAAGTCTATTACTTACATAAGCAGACAACATTGATATAATGAGAAGCATTCAGCCAGCTGTCAAAGGAGCGTTTAAGACTATTGAAGCAGAAGCCGCAAAAATGGGCGAAACGGTTGAGGACACAAGCATATATTACCAACATATCAACGATTTATTTACTTAGGTGGAGCTACTAGTTAGGGGTGAACGCGAGCCTCAACTAAGAAGCCTCTTCAGCTAGTCCGGTCTTTAGATACCTGCCTCCAGTTGCGGACTTAAAATCGGATGAGATCCATTTCAAACCTTCTACTATGCGCGTCACCTAAGGTGAGGTCTTCCTCTACTGCGTTGTCCCTAGGGGTTAAACGAAGACTCTGTGATCCGAAACATTGGTATCCATTCGCCCTACATCTCCTAGCCATCTCAGACAACTGATGCATAGTTCTCTGACTAGGTCAATGCCTCTGTACTGCTCGTATAGTTCGTCGTTGGATGTTCTCCTTTAAAGTTCGTCAATACAAACGGGACCGAATATTGTACGAAGGATTTTTTCTCAAAAGGACTGAGGAAATCTTTATCCGCTTTCGATGGAGTCCATGCAGAAATAGGACTGCGATGATAAAGGTATTGCCTTCTTAGCCCAAAGAAACAGCGATTGGCAAGAGTGATTCTTCGTCTTTTTTCTATCAAGGTGTTGTTGGCGAAATTTATAGCTGAGACAAGATAAACAAAATCCTTTACTATTCTATCTGAAGGCGAGATATTGGGCTTCGTTGCCGTTATACAGTCAGCAGAAGAAATTTACCGTATTCTCAGCACCGGCTGTAAATCTATTACAATGCTTCATCTCTACAGGTTTCTGTACGGGTTTCTTTCTTGTGTTCTTTTCACTTTTTGGTAAAACTTCAGTACTTTATTCCTGGAGTACAAACTCTCAGTATCTTCGATCGCATGCTTCTCGTGCTTTTTCTTCTTCTGGAGAACCCGATGTCCTTCCCGTCATTTATGCTCGTAAAGCTCACGACTGGCTGTCGTCTTTCGTCGCAGCGCCGCTTTGTCTAGTTCTTGTTTATCTGCATATGCTAGCAGGCATATGGCGACAAACCAGGCATTTCATGGAAGTGTTTAGGTGAAGCCCTGCACAGCAGTTGCAATGTCTCTGATGGCATGTTGGCAGTGTTGATACTGGTCTTCGGTACTTGATGATGGCGGCATAGGAGTTGTTGAGAGATTTCGGGATTCTGGTGGTCTCTTGCGATTGCCGCTTTTCTATGTTATACCTTCTCACAGTGATTCTTCGTTGTTGTGGCGGTTGGGAAATCCGCGTTCGCATCTTGGCTATAACAAGTTGGTGATCTGAGTCAATGTTGTCTACCCTGAACTTTCGGACGCCCAGAATATTGGAGGCATGCTTTACGTCTATCGCAATATGATCAATTTTATTTAGCATTTCATGATCCTGAGACTGCCATATCCCCTTGTGTATATTGAGATGAGGAAATCGTGTGCCCAAAAAGCTCAAGGCCGTTGCCAGATACCGTGTCGCATAGGCTATGCTTACCAACACTCCTATCAAAGATGTCCTTCATTCTTATTCTAGAGTTATATTTCGGACATTGCTTGTTTTCCGTAGAGGCGCATATTAGGCTTACGTTAGCAAATTTGGCCTTGATGCGGATTATCTTAAAACGCTTGCTCACGTGTCGGAAGCTCAAAATTTCTTGCAGACTTAGCCATACATTGCAAATCCGTATCGGAATAAACGCTGTTTTTCTTTCCTTTTAACAATCACCATAGTATATACTCGTATCACAGTTCTTCACCCTTCTTATGTCCAGCGCATCCCATCGGACTTCCTGAAACTTGTATCACGGACTTCTGCTAATTGTTCGGCTGCCAGTGGCCTGTTAAGGGTCCGAACATTACACGTGCAACTCCGAAGGTCGTTGTGCTTTAAACGTATCCTAGGGTCGTCAGCAGTGAGTCCATTAGTTGGTTCATCACGTATTTTATCCTCTTCCGTATATGGTTGTGAGCCCTATGACGGTGTAGGGCAGTATAATGCTACTGGCCTGGCAAGCTCTTGCCATTTTTGCCTGCATGAGTTTTTTCTTAAAGAACTTAATACTTAAGTGGGTATGAATACAGTTATAATGCCTCAGCATGTGTTAAGTTTTTTGGAAAATGGGATAGAGAGAGAAAGAAAGATGTTTGGGCTCAGTGGTTATTTCGCTCCATGGGTGGCATCCAACATTTAATGAGGGAGACTAAATTCTTAGTGGCTGTTGGTTTGATGTTGATTTCTAGTCAACTACTCGTCTTACTTGATTTTCGGTAACAGAAAAATGGATGATATGTCTTTCGGGGGAGGTTGGGATTCGAACACCGAACCTTCCTGTTTGGAAGCCAGTGTACTACCACTTGAGCCACGACCACCCACGTGGCCGTTACTCATGCAGTTACCAGAGACCACCACTAGGAGGTAAGGTAAGCACTTCGCTACAAACTTGATTGTTGCACTGCTGGTCCAATCCAAGTTATAGAATTATCAACAACCGCGCAGGCCCCATCAACACCTAAGAAAAAACATCACAATCAAATCCAATAACAACACAAGTGGAGAAATCATGCGAAGAATCTTGTTAATCGCTGCTTCTCAGGTCTCAGAAGACAGATGAGTAGTGAAAGACTCGAGTAACCAAGAAGATTTTATTCAAGACACTGCTTTGCGGCGCAGAAATTTGACGCTGACGAAAGCCAATGAAAATGTCCTTTGTTCCATAGTTCTATCTTAAATATTTTTCGGTCTAAGATTGAGACCTCGTCTAATACGTCTCCAGACTTTATTCAACGCTATAAAACTTCACTTACATGAAGTCTTTAAAGTAAAACCATGTACCCTCGACATATTTGGCCTGATGTCCTGATAGGATCTAGGGTTGAACTCAAGCTTTGCTTCACTCGAATCCGAAGGTAAATAGTTTCGAGGAATTCTCTGGCGCTATAACCAAGTAATCTCGAATGGCTTTCCAGATAGCTTCCACAATTTCTCCAGTCAACCCGCGATCTCCTGCAACAAAAACAAAAAAAAAATATCATCTTCGCCAATCCTTATTTCACAAGTGACTTACTACGCATATGTACATACCAGACATATTCATTGATGATTGACAGATTCTCATATACATAGAGTGGTAAAGAGGATAACGAGGCGCATTCCACTCCACGTTACGTGTACGGGTTGCGTATCCTTCCAGAAATTATGTTTCTATTCACATCTTATCGTTGTTCTCTTCTTGATTCTAGCTCCGATTTGTTGATGACATGGACGCCCTTGGCTTTTACCTATTCGCTAAGGAATCTTTCACCTGTTGGCTCTGATAAAAAGACGAATGCCAAATTGTGTAAGAACACAGGAAGGACGGATTGAGAGTCGCCTTAACGTTCACAAAAAGTTAAGTATAGCAATATTTTCTGAATAATAGAACAGTAACACTTATGTTTCTCTGACGAGCAAAATTACAGGGCTATATCTTTTGTAATATGTCTTTAACCAAAATATCAAAGGCGTACATTTTTCACGTCACACCTAAGAAAGGACGAATGCCCAAGCCCTTTTATAACGAAGGCTTCTTGTAAAACAATTAGCGATAGACTTCTCGAACTTTTCGTCCAGCCACAAGGACAATAGTGACGTTCATCAAAAAAAAGATGCATTTGACACAAAATTGAATATTGCATTTCGTGCCGGAAATCAAGTGTTCGAAGGCTTACGAAATTCTTGGATTTTTGGAATGTCAATATTGGAATTGTATCACAAGTCATGAAACCAGATATTAACTAGCGATCTTTATAGAAAGGCTAAGGTTATATACTTGTTTGATATGCCTAGACCTGCCATATAAATAATACATATGTTACATGTGCTACTATCGATAATTGGCTCAGTAGTTTGATTTAAATTGACACCTTTTTGTAACCTCCAGTTTATCTAAAGAGCACGGTGAATCAATTTCAGACAGATGTGATGATTTGAAGGTGTCGCAGGATAGTCAATTAAATCTTATGCCCATGACAAGAAATTGTTATATTCTTCGGCCTAAAGAGAATTAATCACAGTCTCAAGGACAAAGGATTTAAAACGCTTGAAGGGTAAACAGAAACTCATTCCAATTACACGTTAACACACCGACAACTCGAAAATCCTCATACATCCTGAGGGAACCCAACCCTGTTCTGTCAGGTGTGACACAGACAAGGGTTATTTCTAAGGGTGATATAATGAACCAGCAGCTACTATTGTTACCAGAATTTTCATGGTAAACCGGTATCACTAGAGAAAATAAACTGGCAAAACTAAATCAGGGAAAGAGGTCAGGTGCCAAATTTGTGAGAATGGCTCAAAAATGCATTCAACCAAATGGAAGAACGAGGTATGTGGAATAACTTAGGTCAACAGGTAAGTTTGGTGGTTAAAAGACGAGGCAAGATCGCGGTAAGAGGCAAAAGGCAAGGCTATAATTTGTGGACTTACTCGTCGTTCAGCGGATACAGCTAAAGTTCATTTCGAGTTAGACTAAACATTGCAAGCAAATCTGAACAAAGCGATAGCAGTAGTGGCATTGCATCGGGAATTAGGAGATCTACTCTCGCAATCTACTTATAAGCATACGAGAAGTAATAGAAGAAATGCAACGCCAAAGTGCTTATATTTTCATGATTACGGCATAATGCAGAAAAACTCGGAAGAGCCACATTCACTGAAATATGTTCAAAGCGATCATGGCCACCTGCTAACTGGAAAAAATAAAATTAACAACAAATGGGAGGAATTCTTTAACGTATTCCTCAACGAAGAATTCTCGTCCAGTACCATTCCCTCTGCTTTCGAGCATGAAAATGAAGCCACAGATTTTACGGCAGCTGAGATTTGCAAAGCAATAATGAGAATGAAATAGTGTCATGTAGTCGGACCGAAGTCTACGTTTCTATCGAAAATCCTTGATTAAAATAAAATGATGAGAAGAAGTACTCGTAGGACTCTTTACCAGTGGAAGGAGAGCTTTATTGTCCCACCGTATAAAGGCAAAGGCGAAACGTGAAATTGCAACAACATCTGATCGATGAAACTAATGTCGCATACCATGGAAATATGACAGACAGTCGACAATGCAATATTGTATTACAAAACTCCATATCAGTCAATCCAACTTTGTGTAGACTGGTTAACTACGACACAATTAAAAGTTTATTGATGGCGAAACGTTGCGACGCTTCGAAAGATTTTCATATCGCCTTCATATATTTGGAGTAAACATCTTAAATGGACGGCGTTAAGATCCAAAAATATACCCGAGACATATGTAAGAACGATATACAATATTAACTATAACGTTAAAACAAAAGTTATATGCATTGCGGCAATAACTGGAGAATTCAAATTTACAGTCGATTTACAATAAAGCCAGTTTGCAAAGTCCGATTCATCTTAATATGCCGCAGATTGCTTTGGGTTTTTTTTTTAGAGCTGTAGCATTTGAAATTGAAATAGAACACAAACAAGCTGATTAAGAGATCCAAGGTCTTTTTTAGTCGATAGATAATGTAATGGCATTAATGAAGATAAGTGATTCCGGGCATGAAGCCACCATGAGAGCGTCTCAGGTATTGCATCATAGAGCGCAAAAGTTTCGACCACTTTTTCAAGCATTTGAGGTCGTATCTCAATGGAATCGTTATTGGCTTGTCCACATAGATCAATTACTTCACATTGAAAATAGTTTACATACGCGAAATCTAACTCTTGGAGTTCAGGTTACGTGTCCATTTCTAGAGATAATATTGTCATCAAACTCTTCCCTTAATAACTCGATGGTTTGCCGGTAGTATGGTGTGTGACACCTTGTTAAAACCTTGTTGACACACTTTTGGAAACAAAAAATCGTTGATCATGGTTCCGCAACAGGCGCCATTGTCGGTGACGTTTCGATTCACTTCAATTTTGGAGAAGTACTGCCCGATGTGGGGCTAGACTTTATGTTCCGGGGTGCATCGGTAGCTGTTGGATCACCTTTAAATTCTCCTTGCTCCAAATTTGAAAATTTTGCTTATTAAAAAGAAAATGGGACAGAAGTGCGCCTCATCACTGAACAAAATTTGGTGGTAAAAAAGTGGATCGATTTCATAATGCTCAACCGCCCAATCAGAGAAGTAACGACGCAAACGATGATCCACTGGCTTTAATTCTAGCAGCAATTTAATTTCGTAAGCGCAAAAACGGGGACTCTTGTGCAAAATCTTCAACAAAGGCGATGGATACAGGCCAAAATTTCTTGCGCACAATGACGAATCGATGAACTAGGACCTTCCTCAACACTCTCCTTAACGGCACCGATATTTACATCTTAGCGTCCAAAATTGCAAATGTAGTGCGAAATTTTTCAATTGTGTTGTGAATAACCTGACTTGGTCGAGAATATTGGCCGTAAAATTGGCGTAGCCAATTATCTTACTGAACACTGATTTTGAAAATAAATTCTCACAATTTGTAAACGTTGCTCGGGCGTAAGTCTTTACATGGTGATTTGCCAAACAGTATTAAAAGAAAAGATGGTCTCAGCTGACAGAGTTACCATACTGAAAAACAAGACTCCTAAAAAAGTAGCCCTTATATTGTAAGAAGTTACGAATCAGTCAAAATGAGACCGATATCTGCTTTCGGAAACGTAAGGCTCTGAGGTTATCCACCAAGGAAATTGCAATAACGATGTCACGCATTTAGCGGGTTTTTATTTTTGAGGTTAGTTTTTAAATGAAATCTATGTATATTCGAACCAAGCCATGGTATAAACCTAAGCCAATACCACGGCCATTACCACAACTTTTATGGGTTTTACCAGCCATAACCGGTCCTAATCACTGATTGAGAAAGCAGAAGCGTACTCGCTGAAATAACATCACTTGCACAGCTAGGTGAAGCTCTGGACACAAGCATGACCAACACAAAAGACGAAAGGACATTTCGGCGTTGCCAAGAATGAGTCAAGGGCGATACCAGCGTCTAACGCTGGTATAGTGATAACGTCTTTTAAGTTGCTTCAACATATTTGGCGCTTAGGTAGTTTTAGGATTTATCTTCGTCATTTAGTCAGGATGTCGAAATAAAGATGAAAAGATGACGACAGAAGAGTTGCCAGAAAACCAACGGCAGAGATAATACCCCCGGAGTAGGATCCTTGAAAGTATTTGGCCCTCCAGCTATGGCGTTCTGCCGTCGGGTTAATTGACCGACCACGTAAAACATTCAATATTGTGAAATGACGTGAAGCTTCGAATATGGATGATATTACTGTTGGCAATCACAGCAAACGAAAATGGGCAACGACTTTCAGCTATCCAAGTGGAACCCTTTGTTAGGGATGGGCCAAAGAAGTACGAACAATTCTGAATTCTGCCGAATTTATTAAAAAATGTTTCTACGAAATCCTGGACCATACTTCTGGGCGGTATCCTCGGTGATTTCAATGCCAAGCTTGAAAAACGGAGCATATGTAATCACAGTTGGAAATCATAGCTTACATGACTCAAAATCGGATATTGGGTTTAAGCTGATCGATTTTGCGACCGCACAAAATGCCACAATATAGCCAGAACACGTTTAATATACCTGAACATCCACGAAAGTATTTGGTTATCGATCAAAAGACTGTCCAAGATCATCTCATCGCGATCACCGCCAGACACAGTTCTAATATTATCGGTATCCGATCGTTAAAAGGAGCTAATATCAACTCGGACCACTACCCTGTTGTATCCAAGATGCGAATACGGGTTCCCAAAGTGCCACAACAAAGAAGAACTATTGTATGAATAGATAACATAGAAAAAAAAATAATCACAAGAGACAACTAGAATCTTCGCCGAACGTGTATCCCGAAATTTCTCAACAACTCCTGTGCCGCCAGCATCAAGTGGCAGCGGTGGCAACCAGTGGCAATGTTGTCAGCGTATTATCAGAGACCCCGCAACTGATTTGCCGAGCTTCAGCCGATCACTACCAAGAAATCTCAATTTTGATAAAAAATTTCGGCAAACACATGCGGCTAAATACTAAGCGAACAAAGCGGAGCTACAACGAAGGACGAGAGCCGCTTGTGAGATCTACGAGCAACAGAGACGGGAAGAACGACAGCTTTTCCAGAAGAAGAACAAAAGGCATGAGAAGCACGCGAATGAAAATATTGAGAAATTGTACTCAAGGAATAACGAAAGAATGTTCTACCGAAAGGCACAAAGAACGTTAAGCTAAGAAGCCTGTACAGTTGAAAAGGAAGCCTTGTAGTGGAGTCGCAATCGGTGCTGAGAAAATTGGAAAAGTTTTTATGCTGACTGTATAACGGCGAAGACCGTTCAATTTAGGCGATGACAGCCAAAACTCCCGTCCATCTGACCAAAACGAAGTAAGAATAGCAATATCTAAGCTGAAATCGAACAAAGCAGCTGGACCTGAGGGCTTACCGCCCGAGGTATTCAAAGTTGCTGGAAATGACTTTGTGGAGAGCATAGGTATACCAACTCATTTCTTAGACCTGTTCAGAAGAGTGTATGCCTGATGAAGGGAATCTCAGTATCATCTGCCTGATCAACAAAGGTCTGTGTAGAATGACGACATTAAACGCTCGTTGCTACAACAGGGATGGTAACGATTTAACCTAGACGTTTGAAGTTAAGTTTTTCCACAAGCATATTCTTTTATGTTACATCGTACTGGAAAGAATTGTGTGGAACTCACAAACGAACACTGGAGGCACAATCTTTCAAAACTTTGTGCGCATGCAGGTAATATTGACATAATTAGCAGAAGTCAGAGGGTCCTGACGGGTGTGTGCACTAGTACTGAATCGGAAGCTGAAGAAATAAGCTCAGCGGTACAAGGAGGCAAAACCAAGTATGTGCTGTGAACAACAAGGAACACTCAACATCGACGAAATGGACAGAATGTCACAGTTCACATAGTAATTTCGAGATAGTAAGTAAGGGGCTTTGTCATTATCGCTCTTCCATAAATTCTGTAAAAACACCCCAGCAAGAAATAAAACGAAGAATCACTCTTGCCAATCGCTGCATCTTTGTGCTAAGAAGCCAATTGAGTAGTAAGGCCCTGTCCCGAAAAAACTATGGGGACTCGACATAAGACCTTCATCACTTTATGGCACTGCAGCATGGACTTCATCGAAAACAGATGGCGATATCATGAGCGGTTTCGAGAGAAAAATCCTTCGTACAATATTCGTTCGTGTTTGCTTGAAGGGCTTTAGAGAAGAAGATTCACCGACGATCTATGCGAGCTATACAGGGGTATCGACCTAGTCAGAAAACTGCGCAATCAGTCGCTTGAAATAGCTTGGAAATGTAGATCGAACGACAACACAGTAAAGTAAAGTATCACCGTAGGTGGCGCGTACAAGTAGAAGCGGACAAGCTAAAGGGAGAGCAAACATTTTTTTTTAATTTGTAACACGGAAAAGTCTATTCTCGAGATACATAGTCAGCATATTATATAGGCTTAAAGGAAGACCTGTTGAAATTTATTCTTCCCACATCTTGTCAAAGGCTTGCGAGATATCAAGAAATACTCCTGAGCAAAACTTTAATTTTTCAAGAGCTTTCTCAATTAAGTCGGTCATTCAATGACCCTGATCAATAGTTGAATGTTTGATTTAGAACCCAATCTGGTAATCAGGCAGCATGCGATCAAGTACAAGGTGGCGCAAATATTGTCACTCGATGTTCTTGGGCTGTAATTTTTTCACGAAACTTTAGTTCGTGTGTTGGGTTATGTTTATATGATGTCTTATATTTTTTTGCGTTAAGTCAAGAAAATGATAACGGCTAAGTGGCTGACACCAGAATTGAAAACCATTCGGGCCCGATTTGTGGCATTTTCCATCACCCATGCCAGAACTTCTGGCGATAGGTCCTCGAATTCTTGACGGATATTCTCTATGAGGGCTTCAAGAGTGTGAGGCTTGTTGACGTAGACTTGTCAGCAAACCATACAAAAGGAAGTCTGGAATGCCGGCCAGTGCAAATCGCCAAAACGAGAGATTTGGTGATTCGGAAATGCAGCCCTCAGAATGTCGGTTGTGGTTCGTGCAGTATGCGCCGTTGCTCCATCCTGTTGGAACCACATGTTCTCCAGTCCCAGTTCATTCAATTGAGGAAGGAGAAAGTCGTTAGCTGTGTAGCGCTCGCCGTCCACAGTAGTCGCTTGGCCCCCGGCGTTTTTGAAAAAATAAGGACCGATGACGCATCCAGCGTAAACAGCACAACATGCGGTAACTTTGAGCGGTTGTAATGGCCCTTCGTGAGTTATATTCGGGTTTTGGGTTCCCCAGAAGCAGCAATTTTGCTTATTCAAATATCCACAGAAATGGAAATGGTCCCGTCGCTCATGATGATTTTCAATGAAAGGTTGTTCCGTCGTGGTCGAGATTGAGGATTCCGCGTTTTTTGGGAGCATAGCGATTCCTGTCTTGTTGACTGTGCATTTCACAATTTTCAAAGTAGAATTGACATTTTCCGCCATTTGCAAAAATTATAGCACCTTCCGACATGGTGATGACTTTTGCGATACCTAGTAGGATCCTATAAAAAAATTTTGGAGAAATGGGATCAGTCTGTGACACTTCTTGTCACACGATAGTTTCCTTAGTTTTGTTTTTGGCACCATTACGACTTTAGCAACTGACTTGGGGTGTATTCTAATCTAAGTGCAGCATTTATTATATAGAGGGGCTTGGTTAATGCTTTTATAGGTAAAATTCCAAGGACAAGATTCCGGCTATTAGTTCGTAACCGAGAGCTTTTTTGGTTATAATTAATTTTTTCCATTTTTGGTTCCGTCAAAGTGATATTTGTTATTGTGTAATTGTCAGCTACTGTTTCCGATGCATAATAATGAAAGAACCTTTGACCATCCTCCAGTTTGGCTTACTAAAAAAGTCATCTATCTAAAATGTGCCTCATCTAAAAATCTTCAATAAGATGGTTTTTCGGTGAAAATCCGGATCATCTTCTGCCTTCAATAGAGCTCATCCAAACGACATACATGATGGTCGTTTGGCCTTAGCTCTTGGGCCAAGACATCCAAGTCTTTTCGCAAAACACGCCACAAGGACGAATGAGAGATACTTAGTTCTTGAGAACTGCGTGGAATCGATCGATTGCTATCTTGACTTGTCAACTAGCGTATAGCAGCAGTATTCACCTGATTTCTGGCGTTTCGCTCTCTAACCGTCACGGCAATGCTATGGAGAGAATAAGAGCTATAGTAAGTAAGGCAGCCGTAACTGACCACGAACTTCGATAAAAATGTTTGGGTGGTTTGGTCCTTCCAATCAAAACTCTTCAACAGTAACACGAGAAATACTGTGTCTGTGTATCTTAATAAATTCATCTCACAATCAATTTTCAATCAAAATACAAAACGAAAAGAAAAAGCAATCTTCATGCAACCTTCATCGATATTAAGGAGGCCAATCTCATCGGAATATGGATAAAAGAATTTATTGACTCCCCTCAGCAATACTGCTCCCTAATTCACAAAAAAAAAAGAAGAAAAATCATTGAACTGCAAAGAATATTGGGTTCCATCAAAGGCTAATGCATATTGATGACAGCTCGCCCATCATTAAATATCAATTAGTCCATCACTTTTAATTTTCAATTAAAATCTTCTTTTACCTCATCTTCACGAACAACTTCCCGAAAGCGATAAAGAAATTAAAAAAATAAAAAAAACAAAGTTTTCAATTTAGGTATAATTACTGAACTTTTACGTTTAATATAACCCCAGTCAAAGCTTCTTCCCTTGCTTACCCAAAATATAAATAAATACAAAAAAATTACAAACAAGTTTCTTTCGTTTTCGAAAACCAACAAAATAAAAAGAAGAAATTCTTCTTTAATGAATCCTATCTACCCACTATACGCGAAAAACACTGCCAAGAACGAACAGAAGAAAAGAAAAGCACTGTCTTAAAGTATTTTCAATTAAGTGCCTGCGACTTTTTCGACTTTTTATCTACGAGTACAGCACCGAAAGGATAAGATTCTTCTATTTTCTGGTTTTTATTATTCCAAGGAAGCTCTTACAACAAAGAGGAGCACAACAAATAAGAACGAGTCGAAAAGGAGAAGACTAAGTCTAGGATACAAAATAGTTTATCCACGTTTTGTTTTCTGTAAGTTGTAGTGTCTCTTGTCTACGTACCGCGGAGACCCGAGACCGGGTCCTTTCCTCATTGATATGCAAAGTCTCCTAACGTTGCACAAACTTAAAAAAAAAAAAAAAAATGTATGCAGGATTCATTTAAATGGGAGTGTTGGAGGGGGAAACAAAATTGAAACACTAAAGAGAAACAACAACTGGAAGGGCGAAAGAATAAAAAAGTGATTTTTTGTTGTTGTTTTTTTTTCTGCACTTTTTTATGCGCCCCTAGGGATAAAATCACTTTATTCTGTGGCAATGGAAAATCTTGGAAAAACTTTCGTAAAAACTTTTGTGTATTTTCAATGCGTGAAAACAACGACATCAACACCCTGGTAACACTGAGTCAGGACATTCTGTTTACACTAGACTGGCAAACAAACACAGCGGTGGCGGGCTGAGGAAAAGCAAATAAATATAGGCACGACCTAAACAAAAAGGGAGAACAAATACGGATAGGAGTCGACAACTATTAGTCTGTGTATGTGTATTTGTGCTGTGGGTGTAAAATAGAAAATCAACAAATTGTGAGACGAACGAAAATGGTTGACAATAAGGGTTTTTTGTTCAGTTTTAGTCTTGTTTTGGTTGGCTTTGTTGAATGTTATTCCTGAATGGTGTTCAGTTTTGTCATTCATCCATCAGTGTTTTCTTTGACTTTGGTGCGGGAGTTTATCTTGGAATAGACTATGCCGAATTGAAAAACGTTTGCTTTCGTAGTAATTTGAGGGCAAAAATGAGGGTTGTGACTTAAATGCAAAGTGATTGATATCAGGAAGACTAATTCCTTATGAAAGGACAGACGAACTCATTAAGTTTGGGCAACATCAAAAGATCATATCATTTTCTGCACAGTTTCCGTTTCAATCAAACTAAGCTTTAGTTTCTATCACTCTCAAAAACCTAACGTAGGTTCAAATATGTCCTAAACTTTAAGAGATGAACTGGGCCAACGTATGCCAACATACTTAATTACCAAGATCGCCTTGCAGCTCGGCGTGTATCTGGCAAGTCGTCTTTCACCTATGAACGGCACTTAAAGTCAGGTCTTTCTTGTATTTCGTGTAGGAATTAAAGATTCTTCAGACGTGACCCCGACTGATGCCAAATTTTTGGACCATATCGATGTCGCTGTGTGGTTCGTATGGTTAAGATGGTATACGCAAATTGGACCAAATATCACTCATAAAAACTGACATCCAAAAAGATAAGGTAACTTCATCTGCCTTCGCAAATGTAACTTTTGTTTGCTATCTCGTGTCTACTACAAATAGTAGTATCGACGGCGTGCACTCCTTTTGTTAGCAACGTATAAAAGATGCTTTTCAAAGGGATATGCAAAATATCATTTTAATGAAGTGTTTTCGATGAAGCGCATCTTATTGATATCTCACCAATAACGAGGCGGATTTTTTAGTTTAAGTCCTGAATAGTCAGTTGTTTATCAGCCTACACTAAAGACTTTAGGAAGCTCTACTAGAAGTAATCGGTCTCTAATTCGCTGGTCCATTCCACTATATAATGTTGTATTTGTAATTCCTTACATTTGCAGTATAAGACGCGCTGTAGATATATTCAGTCGAAGATATTCACGCAATATGACATACAAGATCTTGCAGGACGCTGGTTCCTCTTTCACTGACTCAGTTCGAAAATCTTTCTTACTTGAAGATTGGAGAAGCAAAGTTGAGGCTCCACTTATCAGGCTTACTTTCCTCTATCCAAATCTTGGAAACGTTTTATTTATGCTCTCTGCTAAATTATATCCTGGTGCCTTAAATAGATCCGCAGGTACGTCGTCTGGTTAGGCAGCTTTGTAATTCTTGGCCACAAATTTTGCTCTCTTTTCTTAATTTGGTTGGCTTTCGTCGCCCAAGTTGAATAGTAGGTTCTGCCTGACTGCAGAGTTCGAGTCGTCCCCAGTATCGACTGTGATTCTACTTCTGAATTTCCTTAGTCATTTCTATCGATATCCGTTAGAGATTTTTTGGCTTGGGACGTACATATGTACTTCTTGCCTTTTGATAAAACCTTCGACCGTTGTTCCTGGGGTAGGAATTCCTATTTCACTGATCAATTGCTTCTCATTCTCCGAGGTTGGTAAGGATTCTGACTATTTGTATCGGCTAAACCTTTAGTCTCCTCAGAGTATTGCTCTATTGTTGTGAAGTCTGGTGTATAAGTAGAGGTACCTAAGCGGCAACTAGGCAATGTTCCGAGTTTACACTGGCCGCTCGGAATGCTTGGATATTCGTTATGCTGTAGGAGCAACTAAGGTCGATGGCACATAGATCAATTTAGTTTACTGTGTTAATTTCTGAAAATTGAGGTGAAGAAACTACAGCGCGCTCTATTGGCATGGGCCAGTTTCCAGGTGTGGTGTAATGTAAGAATTCTGACAGTACTACCAAATGATTTTGATTTCATTCTTAAAGTACTCGTCGAGCGTTTAATAAAGAAGGTTTTGTCCCCATCCAGATAGTTGCTGCTTCCGCTCTCTGTAGTAATCACTGCTGTATACTTCACGGTTTTGCAGCATCGACTGCTTGCCTTGCAATACGTAGCCCGGTGAGGGTATGAATAATCCAAATGCAGATTCGATGCTCACTGTCCGTTTTTCATTGGCTATCAGATATTCTGACGTCAGTAACCTGCTTAGTAGAATGAGACCTGATGGCATTTCCAATCTCCTGCTCTATGTTCGCGCGTTTCAGTTGAGCAAGTCAAACCCGGTTGGACAAGATCAGTACCTGTTGGCTACTATGAAAATAAGTTGAAGTTTAGCAGTAAACTAAACTAATAATCATACAACCAGAAGATGTTTCTAATAAGTCACCAATCCTCAAATGGAAGCAGATGGATTCAAAAGATTGGAATCAACAATAGCATCCATAATTCACGTTGGAACAGAACACTCAGGCAAATGTCATATGTTTAGTTCATAGAAGTTTGTTTTCCAGGATGACACCCAAATACTTAGTTTCTTTGGAGAAGTGGATGGTGATGGCTTTAAGTACTAGATGATTCAGACCAGACAACTTCCTTCTTCTCGTAAAGTGAACAACCCAGGTTTTGAGACGATTGACTTTAGAGTAGATACTCGCTAGATACAATCCAACAGAGATTATAGCTACATCATTAGCGTGTGCTTGTGCATAGACGTCAGAACTATTGAGAGCGTTGAGCAATGAGTCGAGCAACATGCACAATAGCAGTAGAGACAGAACGCTTATTTGTGGACAACCCTGATTATCACTGCTATCACATATTGGCCTCAGTCAGCATCTGCAATGATTGTCCTATTTGCCAGCATTGCTTTGATCCACAAGAATCGCCTATACCTTGTTGTCTGGCCGAGTTATACATGTCGTCAGCACCCTTGCGTTGTCGACACTAAATGTCGCGAGCTCTCTCTTATCGAGTGCGCCTTCAATTGTGCTTACCAGATTTTGAAGCGCACTCTCACAAGATCTGTTGAAGGCAGTTTCTCGCACATGGATCTCGACTATTCTTTCCATGTTCTTCAACATGAAGGAAGTTCGACTTACAGGTCTGAAGCTTTAGGCAAGCGTAGCCTTTATTTTCGGTATAAAAGTTTCTCTCACTGTTCCTTAGGGTTTCGGTATATATGCCAGTGCTAGACTAGCAGTGAAGATTCTCTTCAGAGTTAACAGCAACTGATCTATAACTTTTTGTAACATAACTGGGCATATGGCATATACATCGGTGCCAGGCGTCTTGAAGCCGTCAAAGCAAGCAACATCATGTTAAATGGCCGTTACCTCCGATACCATAACCGATAAGATATATCAGCTACGGCGTGTTATGTTATTCAGCTCATTAGCAACTTCGTTAGTAGGAGCTGGTTGTGAGCTGGTTCTGAATAGGTTACCAGTGAAGTGAGCCTCAAGCATGAGACGGAAAATCTCTGCTTTCGACTCAGTATAGGTACCATCAGATTTTCTGAGTGATTCCAGCCTCATTGATTTTCTTCTTATAAGGGCTTTGACCAGCCTACTTATTTCACTTACAGTTTCGATCTTTTCGCAAAAGTCTTTACAAGAGGTACTCTTCGAAATCCGAATAAGCCTCTTATAGTCTTCCTCCAAATTAATTGGATCTCAGGATGTGAACAATTTCCTCTACTTTATAATTCGTTCTGGTTCTGGACGGAGCATTAGCGGACTTTCCGCTCTGCTTGTTAAATCCTGTTTGGCAAGTTTTTCGCGCCTTCCTCCTCTTCAACAAGACCGAGAGCACGCATTCGATTCTGAATTTGATATATAACATAGTACATACCATATGACTGAAGGCCAACATTGTTGAAAACCTAGTCAAATGAAACAATGAGGTGCAGAAGATGATTATTTCTCGCGGTGCATTTATTACATCCCTTAAAAGGATTTTGAATCACTGCATTCAATGGGTTCAGCTACTGCCTGCTACCTACACCATTAAAGTGGCGGTAATACCGAACCATAGAGAAAATAAGCTGACGAAGCGACAAATTCGTGCCATTCTCCGTTCGATTCGTAGCTTATGTCTGCAGCAGCTAAATCTTGGTTGCAAAATTGTTTGTGCCAATATGGTGAGAGTGTTCGAAACAGCAAGGAAAGGATTGGAGAAACATTTTTGAACGAATGTGGTGGGACGACCATTTGAGTTGGGCGAAAATCGAGAAAAAGACTAAAAGCAATTTAAATGATGGTTTGCGCACTATTTACGAGTATAATAAAGAAATGAGGGTAAGTCCCGAGATAGGTGGAATAGTCGGAAAAAAAATTGGTTGAAGCCCACCCATAACTTATTACTTTTCTTCCGTAAGTAAAGAAGCCTTCGATTCTACCAAGGGGAGGACGTACATAGATAATGTTCTATAGATAGACTAAGGCACCTAAAGAGAAGAAGAATTAAATAAAAAAATTAAATTGATTTTGAGAAAAGTGAAAAGGTGTTGGGAGTTATGAAAATAATAAAAGAAGCAGGGAAGGGTGAAAATTATCAGGAGTAAATAGAGATAGGGGACAGAATGCTACTGAAGGATTAATGGGATCTGTTGTAAGAACAAGGTCCAAATTCCTATTCGTGTTATTTGAGATGTCACAAAGCATATACGAGTCATTGATCATTTAATGAAATGGGATTCGTCATCTGATAAAGTCCACTTCAGCAGAGGAAGGTTAAGGTCTCCGGAGAAAAGGATATCGTTAAAGGAGTCAGTTACGCTTTTTTTATATGTATAATTAAGGCACGCTCAATGGATTGAGAACACCCTTAAAATGTGTGCACACAGTGCGGGCGAAGGAAACTAATAGAGGAAAAAAACAAGGGTGCCGACGTAGATTGGTTTTGAATGTTTGCTGGTTATAATGATTATGAAATAAACATATCGGGAGTTTATTCCTGAAGTGAGCTGTATGGCTCAGGAAAAATGATGATATTTCTGAGAAAAGTAAACTGATGAACAGTCATAGCTAAGCGAGTGTACAGTTAAAGATTTAAACGTAGCACAATGCTATTGCCAATTTCAAGGAGAAGGTAGAGCAAAAGAAAGTACGTCGGCGTTTGAAGGTGTCATTTGACTGTGGAATATTAGCATCGCTTATGAGTTTTATCGTTTGGTTTAGAATCTTATCTAGAAAGTGCAGAGTTATCTTAGGAGTACCTGAGCGGATGTGGGCATTGCATTCCAATTTTTGGTGGATAAGTACCTGATACTCATAGGCCAGATCAGAGGATGAAAAGTGTCATTCGTGGATAATAGCTAGGTGGTTAAATTTGGCTTTTACGACAGCAGACAGATTCTGCAAAAATGTTGGGATATACTTGTATGGCCATTGGGTTCCAGAAGCAATAATTCCTACTCTATATGTGAATCGAAAAGAGATGGTGCTGTTAATACATATTGCAATTTAATGAGCTAAACATACGCTGTGGTTCTCGTTCTATAGCTCAAGAGCAAGGATGTGAATCCGAAAACGAATATGAAAAGCAAAGGATACTGTCGTTAGTAAGAAAATATGCTGGATTATAAGTGGCAGACAAGAAGTCGTTAATGAAGATTAAAAAAATTGTCGGATATGGAGGTGAGCACTGGAGCACATCTTTATTTAATTTGTAGATTTTGGATTTTGGAAGACGAAATTCGTCCATTCCAAATTGCAATTATTTTCGACGAGAGTCTGATGACAAACCCCGATGTGGACTATGGTTTCACTTTTCGATCGCTATACTACCAGCCATTGAGAAGTTTTCATGTTTCGATATATTTCACGAACTGAGTTAAGCAGCGCTTCCATGATCGTTCAAGGAAGGAATGCAAGTGCAGCAGGTCTGTAGGAGTAGAGAGAAGAAGCTTCGCCTTTTCTAGGGGCAGACTGGACAAATGCTATTTTTCATCTTCTCGGAAATAGTCTTAAAAAGTAGGTAGGTAGGTAAGAGTGCTGTTGGAAATACCAACCCACTTAGGCCTATTGGCCCATGGTGATACCACGTGGACCTATGATCCTCTTACTAATGGAACCAGTTTGAGCTTATGATGAAGCGTAGGAGACTGTTTATGTCTATATTTTTAGATCATTTAGGACGTTGTAGAAGAAAGCTCCTAAGTGAAGTTTTCTTCTCTGGGAAAGCGCTAGACATGTACAGAGTAGGTAGAAGATTGTCTCCTTCTCTTCCTCGTCCCTGCAGCTTCTGTAGAAATAGTTTGTAAAGGTGCCAAGTCCTCTTGCGTGCTTGCCTATGAGGCAGTGTCCAGTGATAACACCAACAATGGCGCTGAGATGTTTCTTATTTAGAAGGATCGATTCAGATCCAGTTTTGACCAGATCTGTGTGGTCGCTAGACATGTTGGTCCAACAGTCCAAATAAGGTCTATTGTTTTATTGGCATCCAGCTTTAATGTTAGTTTGCACGCAGTGGTTGGTATACCTATGCTGCCCTTTTCCGGTAGAATAGGTACAGTGGTTCCAATTTTGGTGCGTTCATCGGCTCTACATTTCCTGGAAAAGAGAACAAAATCAGTTTTATGGTGGTTTATTCCAAATCCACAGCGATCAGCCCAACGCGTTAATCTATTGAGATTTACTTGCTGGAGTTCTTTAATTGTATATATTAAAATGCTTACCTGAGGCGGTTGTACCAACGTCATCCGCATGGGCAATCAACCTGCAACCACGCTTCGATGTATATCAGCAGATCATTTACTACTAACTTCCAGAGAAGGGAAGAGAGGACACCGCCTTGTGGCGTACCTCTGCTAACACATCTTTTAGCAGAAATCTCACCCAGTTTTGGAGTTGATTATCCTGCTTCTTAGCATAAGACTGATCAACTCCCTAATTGAGTCGTCTACCTGCAAAGTTGACAGCACAGTCGTGATTGCGAATGTGTTGACGTTGTTAAAGGTGCCCTCCATGTCCAGGAAAGCAACCATTGTGTATTCTTTATGTATATTGTAGGGATCGTTCGATGTGGCTAGTTGAGCGGTTGACTGAAGTCTTGAATCAATTTTAGCTCGTATATGGATATTAATCAGTCGTTCTAGAGTGCGAAAGCGGATTCGTCCGAATGACGGTTCCACGCACTCAAGTGTAAGTGGAGACATGACATAAAATAGGAGTGTTGGGCACCTTCTCCTTGTCCAATGACAGTTATGAGCGTTAAGGTGGAGGATGAGGCAGAATTTTTTATGTTTTTAACGATTACTGCACTGGAGTATTATCAGTTCTTGGTCGTATTGGAATCTCACAAGCTTGAAAACCTGGGAACCATTTTTAATTCCTTTGAACTTCTTCGATCTCACCTCTGTCGGCGAAGTCGTAACAACTTCTTTACTTCGTCCACCGAAACCACTAGTCATCGAGCATAGCAAAGATATGGCGCGGGAGTGGAAGCTGGTCGAATATTTCGAAGGACTTTCATCCAAGCCTCAAAATATTCAGGCAGCTACATTCATGTCTTCAATCGGACACGCAGGCATACTCATTTATAACTCCCTACCCACGTCCTTATCGGAGACACCTGATCTAACACTAGAACAGGTAAAAAAAAAATCGGATTCCTCATTTTCACCCAAGTACAATGTGACATTCGAGCGCCATAAGTTCCACAAAATAGCACAGCATGAAGACTCCAGGCTCAAAATTTCGGATTCCAGTAACTGACCGATATAATATTAAAGTACCAACTAAATTTGGGAATCAGAAACGAAACACAACGCACAAAACTATTTTCTAACTTTGTCGTTAGATAAAGTACAAAGTATTTTTCAACCCACAGAACTCACCAAAAAGCAAAGCGCAGAAATGCACCAAAATACAAGTATCTACGTTAACCTTGTGCAAAAAGATCGTCCAACTAAACCGTTAGACTGCCAAAATTGTGGTCACAAGCACACCATCCGCAACTGACCAGCCTTTCAACACATTTGCTTGCAAAAAGTGCAGAAGAAAAAATCTTTTTGAAAAAATGTTCAGAAAATTCAGAAAAGACAAGTCTTGTAAGAAAGTAGACAGCTGTGAAATAAAATCAACTAACGAAAGCGAAGTCTTCATAGGCTGTATCAAAAGCGGTGTTAGTAAGGACGGTGACAAATTCACAGATAATATCAGCATTGGAGCACAGAAATATTGAACAAAATTGTACACGGGAGCGCAATCCAAAGTTCTTCCAAAACGAATAGTGACCAAATTCCGCATTGCGATCCACCCATGTGGAGTAAAGCAGCTTGCCACATTCGGGAACAAAAAAATTAAAGTCATCGGAGAATCAATAGTCCAATGCAAAATTGCAAGCACTACCTGCAGCGCCACCTGAACAGCGTCAACTTCGACAGCGATATTTATAGAGGATAAGGCTCCTTAAAGGATTTCGTATATTACATCGATCTTATCGACGATCTCAAGTTCAAAATATGTTCAGCCCGTAAAATCTCTTTTAAAATTCGAGACGACGTTAAGAAGGAACTAGACAACTCCAGCCGTTTCCCCAATGGTCATTGTTCGCAAAAAACAATAAAATTCGAATTTGCATCGTTCCAAGCATGGTGAATAGAAACATCATCAGACCCCACCATCCGATGAATACCTTCGAGGAAATTAAAGCACAATTGCATGGATCCAAATATTTCACACTCTTAGATTGCGAGAGAGGATTCTGGTAAATACGAGTCTTTGAGCGTTTGCCACACCATGGGGAAGGTATTCCTGCAAAGGACTGCCTTTCGGAATCTCATCAGCTCCTAAGGTCTTCCAAAATGTAATGCAAACACTTTTTTTCAAGTCTACATTCTTGATGACATTCTTATCCAATCGAACACACTAGAGGGCCTTAGACGCACAACAACAAAAGTTTTAAAAATCATTCTGGACAAAGGACTAAAACTCTACAAAAACAAATGCCAATTTGACCAGGCTTCGGTTAAATTTCTCGGACACGTCATCAGCAGCAATGGAGTACACCCGGACCCCGAAAATATCGACGCCGTAAACCGCCTAAAGTCTCCAAACAACAAAAAGGAACTCCAAAGGATACTGGGAAAATTCATATATCTCAGTTAATTTTGTAAGGAATTACTCAGCTGTTACTGCACCAATGAGAGCATTATTAGAAGAGTCAACTTCATTCTATTGCGATAACAGTTAACAGACGCCTTCGAAAAGTTAAAGCCCATAATTATCAGTAATCCAGTCTTAAAATTGTACGACGTGAACAAAGCAGTTAAGTTACAAGTAGATGCGAGTTCATTCGCCATGGGTGCAGTGGTCCTGCAAGAAGGCCATCGAGTGGCATACGCGTCAAAGGCCCTGACAGAAACACAAGTACGGTATTCTCAACTCGAGAAGGAAGCACTAGTAATCCAATTCGTATGTGAACAATTTCAACAATATATCTGGGGAAAGAAGTAATTGTTGAGTCTGACGATAAATCACTAGAATCTATGCACTTTTCGCCACCATGACTTCGAAGAATAAGGCTTGTCCTACTTACGTAGAACCCCACCATTATCCACATACCAGGCAACAAAATGTTATTAGCTAATCCACTCAGTCGTGACTGCGAAAGTAAAGTCATCGAAAACAACAAAACATCAGACAATTCACCCGAAATCCTAACAATGCTGTCAATTTTCGACAAGGAACTAGACAGAAAGAGAAAATCTACTAAAGACGATACCATATCTCAAGAATTAATCAAACTAATTAGGGATTGGTGGCCCCAGTACATTGTAACCGTACCCAAAGGAATTATAGAATATTGAAATTTCGAAGAAGAGGTATGAGTTGACTCGGACGTTATAATATTCAAATCATCCAAAGTCGTAATACCAACCGTGTTGAAACCAGAGATGGTAAGAAACATTCACCGCGGTCAGTTCGGCTATGCTAGGTGCGTAAGTATGGCTAGACAATCAATTTTGTGGCCCTGAATGGGTCAGCAGGTTTGCAACTTCATAAAGAATTGTGCAAGGTGTCAAGTTCATCAACGCAGCAATGTCAAACTCAAAATTGTCATGAAACAAATTCCAAATCAGGTATTTGACATCGGATCCCCAGATCTATTTAATTTTCACGGCATGTTCTACATTTTTTTTCATCGACAGCTTCTCCGGCTTTTTAAAATTCCTTGAGTTAATACAAACAAGAACGTAAACTGTTATTCACTGCCTTTTGGTGTCTTCGAAACTCCTCGAAACTTAGAAACATACAATGGGTCTCAATTTTCCTGTACAGACTTCTAAAACTTTGAAACAAATTGGAAGTTGAATCACTGCATAAGTTTACCGTATCATCCACGAGGTAATGGTCTGGCAGAGCGTCCAGTTCATATCGAAAAAATATCCTGAGGAAATCACATTACGACAATATGGACATCCACCTTGGTCTTCTCAAGTATATGAATACACCAAGAGGAAACCTTAGGTCACTAGCTAAGCGTTTGTTCGGTCACAATATACATACATATGTACGTAGTCTCCTTCCAACAACAACAGAATCCTTACAAGCACAACCGAAAGCGAACGTATCAAACCTACTACGCGCTGACAAACGCAACAGAGGAGCAACGAGCTGCGAACAACTCTATCCAGGTGGTAACCAGAATTTACAACAAGGAACAGTGGAAGCTAGCAACTGTTGAAAGCATAGTTCATCCCAGGTCATATGTACATACATTATTCACAATGGTGCTGGAAATCTATATCGACGAAATCTCATTTGCCCAACTAAAGCTACCATTAAAGTAGTCCCATATAGGGAACAATCATAACCACAGTCTCCAAACAGTTCACCAACACCACCGGCAGAAATAAGTAAAGTTCCAGAGCCTGACGAATTAAAACCACCAACTACACAACCAGTTCTTAGACGATCATCGAGAAATATCAAACTGGTGATCCACTTGACATATTAACAAATAGACATCTGTTTCTGTCTTGCAACAAGGGGGATGAGAACATGCCTGGACTCTTCTGGGCACAAAATTATTCCAATACTGTATACAATTACATTTGTAATTAATCTACTGGCAGTCTCAGATCTGATTGATCCGAGAATTGTAAGCTGAGATCCTTCCGTGTTCCATTAAATGCCAAACCGGCTGGGCTATATTTACAGGCATAAGCGTATGCAGAGAAGTGATTTGCGTTATCCACTCTGAACTCCCGAGCAATTCTACAATATTCAACAAAAACGGGGAAGAGTTAATCTTATGAAGACAAAGACGAGTTTTAAGTAAGATGAAAAAACAATGAGAGGAAACTTAAGACTGTTGTTGATGGCCAATAAGGCCCCTTGACCTTGAGAGCCAACCTTATAGAGCATTGGAACGTCATCTCGAAAAAAGCTGTAAAGAGGAGCTTCAACCAGAAGATACGTATCCAAGAGAAGCATATGAGATCGATAGAAAGAAGGTTGTTGAAAGATGGGTAAACTAAATAACCACTTCATCAAAACTAGAAGGCTGCGTAGGGAAGACCTTCCCCGGGCCAGCAGCCAACTCAACATCACTCATAATCCAGAGATCTACACACTATTCACCCTGACATTGTACAAAGCCCCAATTTCAACAGCTAAGACTGCACAAGAAGATTCTACTCTTGCAGCCCTACAAGGACAAATCGTTATTAAAATTAAATCGGATAAGTGAATATGTATTTAAATGTAATGCGAGAAATAAAATAGACAGAATTCTGCAAAAAACATCAACAATGCCTCATCGTCTTCATTATTCAAATCCATCAACATACTCGTATGGAAAAGAATGTTTCGAAAGGATAATAACTCAACAAAAGAATTAAACAAACAAACAAACAAACAAACGAACAAAATAGAAAACAGGACGAGAATGGCATTAAGAATCTTGAATCAACTTGGCATCTGCATTGCTCGTGCAACACATCGACGATGAATGCAGCCAGTTCAGGATGCATACCATATAACACATACTCGCACGAGCGCCATACTTTTTCAAAAATTTTCTGTTCCTCTTTATTTTTGTTTGCATTTCCATTTTTTATGTCCTTTAAGAGCTTTAAGGAATCCTTCCGCTTTGGATGTTTGTCCCTCTTTATCTATTGTATCTCCGTACATCAAGCTTTGTTCCGCTTTTTTTTTTTATACAGAAATACGAATACTTGAGTGGAGGTGGTTATATTTATTTCATCCTTTTAATAGGAAACTACTGTTGTCCAGAGGGCATTACAAGTCTACAGACATACGTGTATATAGATTGGTAACGGTAACTATGCCATAGCTCGTTTTTCCTTTTGAGCATGTTGGAGTACCACCAGTTTTTCTATTTTGAAAAATATAATACAGGTATATAGATCTGTTACTTGCTGGCTGGCATAGCTTCTCCTGTAGCTTTCACTGCATCTTATATCATGCAAACCGTGCAAAAACAAAACAACAACTATAAAATGAGAGGCAGAAAAAAGCAGAAGAAAATCCACCAGCGGAACGCCTTTTCTCTTTTTGTTTTCGACGGATGAAAATAGTTTATTTCCGCATGAGATAGTAGATTTTTAGGAAAGTTTTTTTTTTTTTTCTTTTTTGTATGTAGCCTTTTTTAGACAGCTTTAGTTCTCCTTCGTTTAGTTTTTTTAAAGGAATTTTTTGTTGTAGGACCCCACTGTAAAAAGGACGATCCTAAACCCAGCAATTAGGAAGAATAGTTTTGGGTTTGCGTGTGAAGTGAACGTTCGTTTTTTTTCCATAGTGTTTGTATTTGTTTTATGCGCGCTAAAACAAAAAAAAAACAAAGAAAAATGAAAAAATAAAATAAATTCTGCAAAATTAAACGGAGCGGAGCAAGTTAAGCAAATCGAAAACGAATGAATCCTTGAGTCCTACTTTTTTTTTAAATTTAGAGATTTTTTGCAAGCACAACTTCTTTTTTGCTATTTTGTTTAAATAGAACGCGCCAGCGGCAGTTGGGGAGGACGAACAGAGAAGGAATGCACATAGTTTATATTGTGCAGATGCTGAGAGCGGAATAGTGTATTCCCGAGTGCATTTAAAAGAGTGAAAGTACGTACGATGAATGAGGTACCTACACAGATGGATGCGTACTATTGTGTTTTCGCTTTTTAAATTTTAGTCGTTTTTTTTGTTCATTGTTAATAAGGATTCAAAACGGGGACGAAAACCTGACCGTGATCCAATTTTAAAGAAATGATGAGAGAAAAAAAAACGACATATGGTGGAGAAAGGATATGAAATTGTAGGAAACTATGGCCGTCAGGCTGTTCAAAACTTTGAGATAGTGACATCATTATAACCGGGAAGTGCTTTGAACAATTCAAACCTAAGAACTTACTTAACGTTTTCGCCGGCAGATTAAACTCCATCTATTTATAATGAAAGGTTAGTAGAGTAAGAGTCCGGGTAATATAGGCCCTCAACTAATATATCTAATAAGCGGGAATGGAAAATGAAATTAAAGATGCCCAGTGATGTAACCAGTCACCACATATGTGAGTGTCCCGGGTGAAGGTACCTTGCAGTATGGGTTGATTCTCGACTCAGCTTCGGGGAACACATATGAAGGACGATTATGACAACGCTATCGCGGCTGGTTTCTTATGTTGGTGATCTGTAGATAGACCAAAAGAGCGCTTATCCCCAACTCTACAAGGCGCGAATGCGCTTTCGTGTAAATGGGCACAGACCCACTTCAGGACTAATCAGCGAACCCATGGCGTTTTCGGTTGCGTGCGTTCATCGTACGGTATCCTTCGAGGCCGTTACGTTATTAGCACGTTCTTGCGCTTTAGTGAAGAATAAAAGTAAAGTCTTGAGTTTTAGACACGTGAGCGAGCGTTTTGTGACAATCCGCATCAAGGCCGACTTTGCTAGAAGGAAGACAAGGAGAATTCCACCAAAGAATGTTTCTACGAGTTCCTCCTCAAGACATATGTATGCCACATACGATCTTAACGCCAGCATAGGAAAGGTGGGCATCTTTGGACGCGACACCACGTCTGGCAGCGGATTTAAGCTTATTGACTTTTCGGCGGGACGAAATATCACTACAGCAAGCGCATGGTTTAGTCAATCAATTCACAAAAGGGAACATAGCAGTCTCCGGATCATTAAACGCTAAATCAAATTGATCATTTTGCGGTAGACGTAAGGCACGCCTTCAGTATTCCGTACGCCCAAACATTCCGGACAGCCAACATTGACTCAGATCACCACTTTGCTGTAGGTGCGAATGAGGATTTCTCAAGCGCCACAACAAAGAAGAACTACTGTGAGAAGGTATAACATAGAAAAGGTACCATCGTAAGACACCGCCAGAGTCTTCGCCGAACGCGTATCCCCAAATTTTTCAACAACTACTAGGCTGCCAGCATAAAGTACCGAAGACCAGATGCAACAGTGCCAAGGTGCCACCAGAGACACTGGGTGTTTCACCCAACCACCACCAAGAAATCCCTAGTTCGATGAAGAATTCCGGCAAGCACATACAGTTAAACAAGCAGCGTACAAAACGAAACTGCAACGAAGGACGAGAGTCTCTCATCAGCTCAACGAGCAGAAGAGACGAGAATAACATCGGCTCATCCGGAAGAAAGAGAAAAGAGCACAATGTTTGCGACCGAAGATATTGAGGGTTTCTAGTCCAGGAATAACGTACAGAAGTTCTACAAACAGTAAAAAGAACGTATCAAGGCAGGAAGACACATACAGAAGCCTGTGGAGATGATGTAGGAAACCTTGTAACAGTAACAGTTTTGCAAACAGTATAATAGGAATGAAGCCCAACATCTCGCCGTCAGCCTGAGCATACTATTCAGCCTAGATGATGATAGCCAAAACTTCCATCCGAGATGAAGTAAGAATATCAAAATTTAAGCTAAAATCCATCAAATTAGCTGGGCCTGACGACTTCCCGGCCGAGATATTCAAAGCTGCTGGAAGTGACTTTGTGAGAGCATATACCAACACATTTCTTAGATCTGATCAGAAGAGTGTATGCCTGAAGAACGGAATTCCTGCATCGTTTGCGCGATCAAAATTTTAGAGGGATAAGTCTTCTCAAGATCGCATACAAGGTCTTCTCTGCCATATTGCGTGAACGTCTGAAACTGTTCGTCAACAACCTGATTGGTTACTATCAGTGCGGTTTCAGACCAAAAAAGTCCAAAATCGAACAAATCTCGACACTCCGGCAGATCCTGGAAAATATTCAAAAAGTCCAAATCGATACCCGTCATCTTTTCATCTTTTTAAGGCCGCATATGGCAACATTTATATAGACGAGCTATATAAAGCCATGCCAAACTCGTCCATCTGCGCAGAATGTGACTTCTTTAAAATCGTACTTGAAAGAATTGTGCGGAACTCACTTCTGAACACTGGATGTAATTTAGATGTTTGGTTTTTAAACTGGCAACACTGTTTCTACAGATTGTCAATTTGACAGTTGAAGGTTGATTTGTGGTTAGTATGTTTTGTCATTTTACAATGAATAGATTAACGCCAGAACAACGCTTGCAAGTTGTGCAAACTTAGTTTGAAAACCATGGTTCGGTTCGCTAAACTAATCGTGCGCTACATCCATTTTTCGGTCGACATAATCGTTCATTTAAGCAAGTTATTCGGAACACAATGAATCGTTTTTGCACCACGTACACTCTAGTGGATAATACGCATCCGCAAAGACGACTAACAGTGCGAACTGAAAAAGTTATTTCCATTATGGAGCGCAGTGTTGAGGAGAATCCGAATGAGTCGATTTGCCATGGTGCACAGCAATTGGAGCTATACCCATCCACTTTGTGGAAGATTTTACGGAAAGATCTTGGCTTAGAAGCTTATAAGATCCAGCGTGTGCAAGTGTTGCAACAGCGTGACCATTCTACGGGTCGTAGGTTCGGTGAATGAGCCGAAAACAGATTCGGCTTGATCTTCATTTTCAAAGCAAAATTTTGTTCTCCGATGAGGCCCATTTTTGGTTGAATGGATATGTAAACAAGGAAAATTTCCGAATTTTGAGTGGAGAAAACCGAAAAGCCTTTGTCGAGACGCCCTTACAACCATTAAAACTTACTGTTTGGTGTGCTTTATGGGCTGCTGGCATCATCGGTCCATATTTCTTTAAGGACGATGCCGGCTAGAATGTTACCGTCAATGAAGAGCGCTATAGAAACACGATTTCTGACTTCCTTGTTCCTTAGTTGAATGGTATTGACGTGACAGAGCTTTGGTTTCACCAAGATGGCTCAACATGCCGCAGCGACACCATCAATTTATTGCGGGAAGCATTTGCTGAGCGCATAATTTCGGGTAGTGAACCTGTGAACTGGCCTGTGATCTCACACCTTTAGATTACTTTCATTGGGGGTATGTGAAGTCACTAGTCTATGCCTATAAACCAGAGACGTAGGACGATTTGGAAGTCAACATTCGCCGTGTTATTGCTGATATACGGCTCCAGTTGCTCGATAAAGTTGTCGAAAGTTGGACTTCACGAGCTAGCTGTGGCACACGTATGCCCGATGTCATATTTGGCATAAGCTAGGATCATAGACATTAATTTTAGCTTCAAGTATTTTATTTCATTTTGAATTTTCATACCTCTAAAACAAACACCGTTTACAATGTTTCGGAAGCTGCCAAAATTGGTTTAGCCGTAAATGAGGGCAAAACCAGTATACGCAGTCAATAGCAAGGGACACAACATCGACCAATTGGATAGAACTTCACAATCGGCAGCTATAATTTCGAGGTAGTAAAAGACTTTGGTTACTTTGGCTCTGCTATAAATTCTGGCAAGAACGAAGAATCACTCTAAGGAGGAAATTGAACAGTAAGTTCCTATTTTTTTTTTTTTTTTAAAGAACTTAACACTCAATAGGGTATTACTACTCTTAAAATGCCGGAGCACGTGTGATTATTTCAGTGATTATTTCGCTCCATGGGTGGCATCTAACATTTAATGGGGAGACTAAATTACTAGTGTAAATTGGACTTGATGTTATATTTAGGCAGCCATTAATCTCACAAGATTTTACTTGCCTGAGAAAAAGTCTTTCGGTCACGGCTGGTATTGAACCCCGAACCGTCCGATTTTGAAGCCAACACACTACCACTTGAGCCACGGCCATCCAGTTGGTTGTCCGGAATGGACAAATAAGGAGACTCTATATAAAACCTCGATCACCCCAGTCCTACTTTATGGAGCTGAAGAATAGACTATACTGACGGCAGATGAAAATATCTTCGCTCGTTTCGACAGAAAAATTATTCGTACAATATTCGATCCCATTTGCGTTGACTAGCTTTGGAGGAGAAGATTCAGCGACCAACTATACGAGCTGTACAGCGACCTCGACCTAGTCAGAAAACTACGCATCTGTCGCTGAGATGGCTAGGATATACAGAGCGAATAGACTCTAGAGTCATCGGATCTAATCCGGAGCGACGGAGGTGGAATTGGAAAGGGGCCTCAACCGACTTGGAGTGCGCAACTGGAAGCAGTTACTTAAAGACTGGGCTAATTACAGAGGCTTGTTACATGTTTAACTTGAACTGAAGCGCAATCTAATTAACAAAGTAAGTTGAAGTTGATTAATTGAAGTCCAAGTTCACCCCGAATTGTAGAACAACCTAAGAAAGTACGTATGTAAGCCCAAAGTGATGGTGCTGAGTCGCCGTTTACACCGTCCAACTCGTCTTTAATTTGCGTAGGCATATTGCTTTTCAGAAACAAAAATTTAATGACAATTCAATACGCGATTTTTTTCTATTTTCACAAAAAGTGAGTCGCTGTCACTTAAGACAATAAGCAAACAACAACTGCGCGTCAAAAATGACTTAAGTTTTGCTGAGTACCACCCAAGCATGCACAACTTTTGCTGATGAGTGCTGCCATTTTCATATAGAGGTCAGAAACTTTTCAGGCACGTGTAACGTATTTACAATAATTGCGGAAGTTTTCCAGCAGCCGGATCCAGCACTCATATACAAAAGCCAAGTGCTACTCAAAAATTATGCGTATGCATATTTGTTATTGTCAAAGGTTGATATGTATCCTCTTCGCGGATTGACCCGTTTATCCTAGGTTTGACCAACACCTTTTGGCAAACCCGCCGTGAGATTTCGTCGCTCCGCTAAGGGTATGTCAGGTGGGTGCAAATGTTTAACAAGTAGGTGAATGGCCCGCTTTGCGGGCAAAAGATGTTTCAACGGGTATGTCAACGACTGTCAGGCAGGCTGCTATGCCTACAATACACTCAGTGAAAGCACCAAAGGTAGTCGGCCGGTAGAATTGTCATGTCTTCGGTGACATGCATCATTTTTGCATGAATTCGAAAAATGAAAAAAGGTCCCAATCCCAACATATTGGGTTGGACTTTGGCTAAGACGTCCTGTCAGACCTGAGGTTTGACTAGCCAAAAATAGGAGCGCCGAAGCTTCGATGTTTGACTATAACATATGTAATATAAGGCATTTTGTACTCCGACTATACTTTACCATAACTACTGCAAGGAACTTTACGGTGCAAATATACATACGAGGGGCGTTCAAGATATTCTCGGTATCGGGGTGAAGCTGTGGTTGCATATATAAATTGACTTATTTATCAAGTAAAACTAATATTTTAGTGCATTTATGTAAAATTTCATATAAATGTGATTATTAATTCGCGTTTTATCTCTAGTTAAACAGAATCATAATGGCAACTGAGGCGATGATGGTGAAAATTGAGCATCGCGCTGTAATTAAATTTCTCACTAAGCAAGGAAAAAGTCAAAAAACTATTCATGAAGAGATGGTGGCTGTTTACCAGGGTTCCGCACCTTCATTATCAACTGTGCAAAAGTGGTCAAGTGAGTTCAAGAGAGGCAGAGAGAGCATTGAGGACGACCCCCGCTCCGGCGCCCCGGCTACTGCTTGTACGGGAGAAAGCATCAAAGAAGTCGAAAAACTTGTTCTTGAGGATGCCTGAATAAAGGTGAAAATGATGGCAGAGATCACCAAGCTTTCAATTGGTACCATTCACACCATTCTTCATGACCATCTTAACCTTTCAAAGGTCAGTGCAAGGGGGGTGCCACGAATGCTCACAGCGCCTCAGATAAACAGTGAGAATCGCATGCTGTAGAGAGCTTTTGGAGATGTGTAGTGAGAACGCGGACTGTGTTATGGATCGAATTGTTACTGGGGACGAAACATGGGTCCACCACTATGACCCTGAAAGCAAACAAGAGTCCATGCAGTGGCATAAAAAAGGAACAGACCCCCCGAAGAAGTTCAAAGTCACTCCGTCTGCCCGAAAGCTCATGGCCACAGTTTTTTGGGACTCAAAGGGAATCTTGCTCATTAAAGGATAAAAAAAAAAGGTGAAACCATCAACGCCACATCCTACGCTTCCACTTTGCATAATTTGCGGGAGGAAATTAAAAAGAAAAGACGGGGTAAACTCGCAGCGGGTGTGTTGCTTCTTCATGACAACGCTCCTGTTCAAACGGCGCGAGTTTCCAAGGCTGCTGCGCGAGATTGTGGTTTCGAAGAAATCCAACACCCACCCTATAGTCCAGACCTTGCCCCTAGTGATTATTTCCTGTTTCCGGATTTGAAAAAATGTCTTCGTGGAAAAAGATTTTCGGATGATGAAGAACTCAAGTCGGTATTTTGCAGAGAAAGAGGAAATTTATTATTTTGAGGGTTTAAAAAAGCTTATCTCAAGATGTAACAAATGCATTGATGTTAGGGGAGATCGTATTGAAAAATAAAAACAATTTAATTTGAATTCGCATTTTCCTTCATATCGATACCGAGAATATATTGAACGCCCCTCGTATGTCCGATGATTCTGCTTCTAAGAAGCCCAATATATTATCCTGCATAGAAAATTTGGAAAAAATTAAAGTAAAACACAATCATAGCGCCATTCACGTAATCCCTTGGAGATAGCTTGGTTATAGATTCTGTTAAGACAGAAAGTATCTGTCTCTATGTGTCTACATGAAAATAGTCAAATAATAAACATGCAATATGAAATCATGAAGAAGCGGCCAGAGATATGCATTCACTTAGTTTAATCCCTTTGTATTTCAACACTTTGCCAATGACTTCCGAATTTAAGCTCCTTGTCCTTATTTCTGGATAGTCACGAAGAAAACATTTGCATTTATGAATAAGTAAAAAGTTTTTCTAATTATATGTAGTAATGCCACTTTAAGATAAAACATTCATATCAAAATTTTGCAGTATCCCTTTCCAGCATCATTGGAAGTGCTTTAATCCTTTCTCATATATTTCTTCCACCTTTCTGATGAACTTTGTTTTTGAGGCATCGCTTAGATGTTGTAACTTTTGACATTGCATAACTGATGGCATAGCACGTGAGATCTGCTATTTCATGTACAATTCCAAAGTTGTCAAGCTGTCAGTTGGATGAGGATAGAACAAACAAAATATTTCTCTACAACACCAGTACCAACGACTGACGCCAAGAAACAATAGATAAAAATTGCTGCATGAACTCTAAAGGATTATCCCGGCCCTTTATTCTTGGGGATATTTTTCTCTTGCTTTTATTTTAGGTACCCCATGACTAAGAACTAAAGACTAAGGACTAATGCTCTAGCACTATCGCCATCATCATCATCATCATCATTAAGAGCAAACAGTAGTAGAACACTATCGTGTAGATAGTCATTCAGTGGCAGGACAATAACCCAATGACAGTATGGTTGAAAGGGAATAGAAGCAAACACACCCACTCCATAGAAAAGCATTTCCTATTTACTTTAGTGTGATTGTCCTGGGGCAGGTACATACTACACTCCCATTGTATTCTTGATTCCTTGCCCGGCTACCGCTACTGCCACTTCAAGTAGCAGTAAGAGTACGAGTATATTTTGTAATTTTCTTTGAAATTGACAAGACAAAGCCAGAAGATTTCTCCTTTTCGTAATCCTTGAACTAATCCTCAGTATTTGCTGCACGACAATGAGGATGAGAATATGACTACAATCAGGATGGTGATGACTAAGAAACCATTCTGTTCTCATAGTTGTTGTAGTAGTAGAAATAGCAATAGCTAAAGCGATATAATAAGAACGATGACGATAACTAAATTTGGCTAGATTGGACTTATTATCTCAGGACTCTTTGGACGCTTTGAGAGAGAATTTGCAATTTTCCATTGAAGATGGACAGGACGACGAGACGACAAGGCTACAAGTTGACAGAACTACCGGCCAATCGGGGCTATCAGACAAGCAAATAATGAATAAAGAAGCAAACCGACTGACAAACAGCAGGATGAGATGGTGAAGGTGGCAAGCATTTCGATTTTGAAAGAAACACTTTCCTTGATATCAATGGCACTCCTTTAATTGGATACCGTTGCAAGAAATTGAATTCAATGACGAAGCTGAAGTGTTTTCGCAATCAGTAGTTGATTGAAGAAAAGTATCTCTTCCATTGTAAAGTGAAAATGGGGATCTTAAGATTACAAATCTAAGATCAGGTTATTGAAGAAGATTTCTACTCTTCAAGTCTTTAAATTGAAATTAAATTGAAATTTAGTTTAAAATTTATTTTGCATGAATAACTCGAGTATCTAGGAGATGGAATGATACTCGTACACTCTAGACATGCAAATTACAAGAATAATTGCAATCATTTGTATCGGCTGAAGGTAAACTTAACTCTGCTTTGCTGCTAGTAGGTAGGATACTAGACGCAGTTAATTTAAGAACAAATTTCTTAGAAAGCAGGGTCATGATTGCAACTATTCCTTGGAGAAAGGAATTAATCCATTATTGATAAAATAAGTTCGCCTCCCGAAATTGCCTTATTTTTTTAGTTTTTTTTTTCTGGAGTGTTGAAGTTAGTGCAGTCCAACTGCTGGGAGCACATTCGTGATTGCTTTCGCGTGGAGCTAACTATCATAGTGTAAGGTTCGAGACCATTCTAATGGGAATTCGTTCCGTAGACCTTAGGAATGAATGATATACAATAATGCTCTGAGGCCGATAATATTTTCTTCTGAAGAGTGAAGTCTTAGATATAACCAAGGGTATGTAAGGTTGATTTTTCAAACAGTTCCATGGTATGTTTCATAAGTAGATGGTGTGGTCAGCTTGTGGATTTTCCCTTAACTGCACATATGCACATAACTAGTGACTAGTTAAAGAAAGGAATGTCCTTGGTTAGTAAATAATATAAGAGGAGTCGCTGAAGATCATCACCACTACTGGCAATACTAAATGTACTGAATACCTGGATATATCCGGACAAGTTAGAACTTCTGGGAGAACTTCTGCGTATAAGCCTGGTCCGGAAGAAGCAATACATGTATGGGTATTTCTGTGGATGAGTTGCCAAGATGAAGTCAAGTGCGACCACAGATTTAGCAATTGCCTGAAATGAGCAAAATCGACATATTCGGAGCTCAGGCAGTTTGAGGATTAGCTTCCTGTGAGCATATCGAATTAGAAATAGTGATGATGGAGTACTCAGCAATAGAACACAATTGTATCATTATCCTCTAAAGGATCTGGGAGTTGTGCATTCTGGTTTACGGCCTAACTACATAAAAAATTATGGTTGTGCAACAAATATCTTCGGACATGGAACTGAATAATTAGCGAAGGCGCTAGGAAGCAATCATAAATCCCACCCCAGAACTGTGATGAGCGTAGAAGAAGAATAATATAAAAACTTTAACATCTACTACTGTGATTCTTATAGAGAGTAGATACAACGTTTGTTTGGATACCAGTTTTTCATTAGACGAAGACTTAACCTAGAAGTTTGAGCATGTAAGAGAACATCTTAATACTATCTGCATTAAGGCTTCACATGTGCTCATAATGGAGAGCATTTTTGGATGCAAATTTGTTTCATTTTCTCCATTCATTGCAATCGACCCAAGAAATCCAGCATTTTAGATTTCTGATAGGGGTACCCGTGTTTCAGGTGCTAAGCTCAAGGAAATATTGGGAGGAAATTTGATCTCGCAAGACAGCAATCACGAGGCACTACTGGAGCCTTTCTGATCGAGTTTCACAAAAGCTTTCAAAAAATCATCAAGCATCGAACATCGATGATAACATCGTCAGTCAGCCATCAGAGACACTACAACTGATTTGTTAGGAATAACCCAACCGTGACTGGAGAAAGAGGGCCCCTTGGCACATGAAGCGTAACAGAAAGGTACTGCAAGGGAAAACGAAAGGTGATCGATGATATTTTACGAGCAAAGGATATGGATGGAATATCGGCTTTTCCCAAAGAAAAACAAGGAAGTAAAGCTCGATTAAGTCTCACTTCTCAGAGAAAATTTAAATAGATATACGTGTAATAAATAATAACATTAATATTCTCTCTGACAGCAAAGCTGGGCTTCTAGCCATTAATGCTTATGAAATAACATCAAAGGTAGTAGGAGACTGTCTACAACTACTCACATCATTAGCCAGCACACACAGAGTTCATCTCATTTAGATGCCAGGACACAGCGCACCCTAAGCGACGAAATGGCAGACATGATGCGAAGACCATTCTGTGGTTTACCTATCAGCGGAGTGCTGTATTAAAAAACGGATTGTAATGTAAAGCTCACCACTGCAGGGCGAAAATTTAAGGCACCAGACAAGCCAACATGCCAGACATCTCCCATATAAGAACGAAACAACTCCTTGGTCTAACAGAAGTCCGAATTGTATAGTCACAGGATTCCTCACTGGACACTGACAAGTCAAAAAACACCTCCTGACTATAGGAATAACTCAAGATAACACTTGCAGAATGTGCAATGAGCACGAAGAATCAGCAAAACACATCTTGTGTCACTTTAACTGTTTAATCAGAATATGTCGTCGTCACTTAGATAAATTGTACCTAGAGGCAGAAGATATATCTGCTGGCTCACCTAAAGATTTGCTTCCACTTAATACTAATTCAAATATCATGAGCGTACTCTAATTTTAGGAAATCAAAATAAGCCCATCTGTGGCCGCAGTTATATTGTGATAGGCTCCCTTCTTCCTCTCAACATTGTTTGCTCGATCCACGAAGACGGAGACGCTTTAAACTGCGCCAACTATAAAAGCATCAGTCATCTTAACATCGCGTACAGTATCTTGTCTGGTAAATTTATGGTAATACGTGAAATAATTTTTTCAACGATCTGATTTGCTTTCTAACAGCGTAGTTTTAAGATTGGTAGGCCACAATTGACAAAATTTTCATATCACTGTAGATGGTTAAAAAAACTAAAGAGGCTAAGGCAGATACTCAGCAAATCTTTTTCTATTTTAAGGCCGTGTATGAAAGAGCATATTGAGACAAGTTATACAGAGAACTGTTTAGTTTTGCCTTTCCTGCCAATTAATTAAATTTGCAGATGGTGTTGTCATTTTTGGCAAGACGTAAGGACCTGATTGGCTTCCAAGTATTGAAAATTGAGCTAAGCTGTTAGTAAGTGCAACATCAGGTTCTACCTTTGGATTATATTTACTTGATATCTTAAATTTTTTTCCATTAAGTCGAGAAAATGACATCGGCTAAATGACCGGCACCAGAAATTCGGGCCCGATTCCTGCCATTTTCCATCACTCTTGCCAGAACTTCCGGCGATAGGTCCTCGCATTCTTGACGGATATTCTCTTTGAGGGCTTCAAGATTCTGTGGCTTGTTGACATAGACCCGTGACTTCAAAAAACTCCACAAAAATCGTCTGGAACGGTTAAATCGAGCGATCTTTCCGCCTAGTTCAAATCACCAAAACGAGAGATTAGGCGACCAGGAAATGCGGCACTGAGTGCACTTTGTAAAGAAACATCTTACAGTCTTTGACAAAAATTCTCAGCAAAGACCGCCGATTGATGTCCAATTGCGTGGCACGTAGTCAGGTCGTTGTTGCTATATTCTCAGCAGAACGGCTGCTACGGGGCCCGCCAGACCTGGCAGCATCTCGTGTTGTCCTATACTCTTCTCAGCGAGCGGCTAAACGTCGTAGTGTTTGTCCAGTTGGTATCGCGTTCTTTATAAGTATAGCGATTCATGTCTTGTTAACGTGTATCTGTTCGTATCTGTTTACTTACAAATTTCAAAGTAGAATTGACATTTACCGCCATTAGCAAAAATTATAGGATCTTCCGATAGGGTGATGACATTTGTGCCACCTAGTATTGTACATATACACTGCCAACAAGAAAGGATTCATAATATGAACATAAACTCATCTATTTAACCTGAAAATGACACCTTATCAGATATCAAACGAATTGTTTGGTAATTACCATGCTCTAAGAAACACTAAGGAAACTCTATGACATCGTAGTCCGATTCCATGGTGCAGAAGCATAGACGTTAGCCAAGACAGAACGTACCTGGATTTTTATCGTAAACCACCTGTCATGCAGACTTAATGTTTACGAGGTGCCCATACACCCATAGGGAGCAAGGATACGCCTTGCCATCGCTCTCCGTCAATCCTTTGATACCAATTCGGAACTGTGTTGGAGGCACAGTTCTACCCTTGGTATGAGTCGAGGCCGACCTAAAACCTCTTGCTGCTCTTAGGGTCGCAGCACCCAGTACTTTTTTGCAACTCTACAATGGGTTAGACCCGTTCCCGCGATTTGGGTTTAAACCACAGCCACCATGACGCTCCCACAAGGGGGCCTACCTCTAACAAGTCAGGCCCGGACCGAAGTCAGGCCCGGACCGAAGTCCGGGGGGCTCCTGACTCCCATGGTAACGTGATTTAAGTCCTGGTATGGACTACCGGTGGTCAAGCCTACCAACAAGACCTATGACCGGCAACTTGTAACTGGTCAAATCGTATCATCCATTCATGCAAAATATCTGGATGTTTACGATAAGACCAGTTATAGAATAATCTACCCCCGCTTTTTATTAGACAACGTCATTGATGGGCGAAGCCTTGATAATTGGGCGGGGGCCCCGTTAGCCAAGACAGATGAAAATATCCTTCAGTGACTTCTGATCCCATTTGCGTTGACGGATTTTGGAGGAGAAGATATTAAACTGAACAAGCTATACAGCGACATCAACCTGACCAAAAAACTGAATTGGTTGGACATGTTAAGCGAATGAATATTAGCGTTTCGTCCCGAATACTCTTCGATTCCTACTAAGAGCCACGAGGCAGTAGAGGAAAACCTCGCCTTAGGTAACAAGTGGATCTCAGCTATCTTAGAGTGTGCAATTGGAATCAGTGGGACAAAAACCTGGCTAATTGGAGATATATATTTGTTGAGAAACAAGTCCAGCATGGAGTGTAGTGCCGTCTGGCTGGGTAAATAAATTTGACATAAATGTCGGTGAAGTTGACCATCTTGAGGTGTTGCATACAATTTATTTTATAACTAAATACAATATATGTATATTGAAACTCGACGTGGCGTTTTTGGCGATATACCTACATACTCGTAACTCAAGAACAGGTGATTGTATTGAGAACTGTGGACGCTCGTTTGAAAGATGACGATTTGAAATTGAATTAGGGTGAATAAACGTGATTTTCTTTGTAGTAGTATTAAAGTTAAAGATCGGCAGCGCTCTGGTTATCCAATCACCCAAAAAGCTGATAAAATTCTTGAAAAAGTTGACCTAGATAAGTATAACAACACTGCTGATGTTGCTATGCAGCTAAACACTGAACTAACTACAAAGAGGTGCATACGAAAAGAGCTCGATGTGTGGGTTCTTCATGAATTGGATGCGAAAAACATGATGGACCGTGTAAACATAAGCGAAACGATGTTGAAACTCAATGAATTCAAGCAGTTTCTGAAACGGGTTATAACCGGTGATGAAAAATGGGTCACGTGTGACAATCTGAAACGTTAAATACTCGTACCATGTTAATAGTGGGTCATCAGAAGCATTTGCGAAGCCAGGATTGACATTTTCAGGATTCCGCTGAAAAATTGGCCGAACTGACCGAAAGGAAAGGTGTCGTCATTGTACGCTCTAAGTAAAACAATTGAGTTTCACTAAGAAAACCAGTCGAACTTTTTCCAGGACCCAATATAACATATTGTATTCATAAAGGGTTTTCCAAAATTAAGGTAAAATTTGAATTCTGTGGAATTTTTACGGTTAAGTGTTGTCAACGAACAAAAAACACAGCGTAACAGCTGGCAGTTCAGGATTACGAAAAATGGGATTATCGGTTATGGAACCATAACAAATTGTGTAGTGCGATGAGGCTCATTTTCATATTGATGGCTGTGTTAATCGTCCAAATTGTCGAATTTGGGATTCAGAAAATCCACTAGTGATAATTGGAAAACACATGCATCCACAACTTGTCACTGTGCGGATTTTCAGCTGGAGGCATCATCGGACCATTCTTGTTGGATAATGAGGCTGACCGAGCAATAATAGTTAATAGTGCTCGCTATCGCGACATGATAATTTAGTTTTTTTGTCCCTAAGTTACAAGATACGGATGTTTGCAATTTGCGGTTTCAACAAGACGCTGTCACATTCCATGTCATTCCAAGAAACAATTCAATTACTGCATGAGTCATTCCCTAGTAGTGTAACTTCCTATTTTGGGGATCAGCATTGGCGTCAAGGTCATGTGATTTGACGCCGTTGGACTTTTTCTTTGGGTTTTTTTTTTAAGTCTAAAGTTTATGCCAACAAGCCTACACTCACTCACGACTTGAAAGAGGCAATTGAGCCCTGTTTCAATAAAATTCAGCCAGATTTACGCAAAACTGTCATAGAAAATTTCGATAAAAGATTACGTATGTACCAACAAAGCCGTGGAGGCCATTCACCCGATATGCCATTCTATACAAAACCCTATACTGTATGCTTTATGAATTAATGAAAAAGTTATAATTTTCAATTATTGCAAAACCCTGTGTTTTCTGTGAATATTACTTGTGTACTAATTCGGTGAATTTTGGGGCAACAGTTAAGATTCCCAGTTCCTACGATAGGTTGCTACAATACATAGGTTTTAAGATATGGGAATGCCAATGCAGATATGTACGTCGAATCTAACATCAGCGTCGTAATTTTTGACGTTTTCAATGGTACACTCTAAACGTTTTGTCAGACGAGTGATACTTGCGTTTTTTTTTTACAGAGATTTGAAAAACTTATACCAGCCATTTTCGTGCGATGATTTTTTATGATTCTCGACGTGGATTAACTCAACAATAGTACCCCGCTCAACTCGCTTCGACTTTTGGTGATGAAGCACCATCCCGGGCCACCTTCTTTTGCTGATTTTCCAAATTCAGTCGTGCTCAAAGTTCGCTTCAGGCCGAATTTCGTGAAGGTCGTCAAAAATCGGTTATTGTGCTAGAAAATATCAATGCGGGAAATGTGACTTATTGTGAAATTGAGGCATGCCTGGGCCCTAGTTACACTCGTATACATTTAATATTGTATGAACAATTGGCCGCCAAAAAGATTTTTTCGCCACAATACCACAAAATTTGACAAACGCCCAAAAAAGGGTTAAGTCGATTGGTCCAAAGGAATTTTGAAACAATTAGATCACGGTGGTTTAAAACATGTCTATAAGATCGTGATAGGCGGCGAATAATGGATCTATGCATATGAGCTTAATATTAAACAGGAATCAACTGCAATGGTCTTTCAAGACGAGCCAAATCCAACAAAAATTTGTTCACGCGTGAAGCACTTCGAAGCAAATGGTAGTGTGTTCCTTCGGAAAAATCGGACATGTCGCCACCGTCCAATTAGAGCAACGTAGAATGGTCAATTCGGATTGGTACACCACCATTTGTTTGTCAGAAGTCTTTGGAGAAATAAGAAAAAGCAACCGCGGAATACGGATCATTCTTCATTACGACAATGCTAGTTCTCACAAATCGGCTAAAACAAAAGAAATTTTGAGAACTCAAAACATCGAATTGATGGGCCATGGGCCGCTCAGTCCGGATTTGGCACCCAATAACATTTTTGCTCCCACATGTCAACTCTTTTCGGCGCCTGAAAAAGCGGTGGATGCGCTTAAAACGCATATTCTGGACTTACCTCCTTCGGAGTGGAAAAAGTGGTCTGAAAACCAGCACAAACATTTCCTGTGACAAATATTTGACCAAATAACAATGATAGTTTTTAAAATTGTTATGTTTCAGCAGTTGTCAAAGTTACCAAGGACATCCGGCTGCCAAAATATTCACAAAGGTTTGCCATTTCATCATTCACCGTTCTACCCTTGCCGAATGTGCGGAAATTATTAAAACGTATTATCAATTGAAAATACACAACGTCCGTCGCCATGAGGTCGGTCGTCATCGGCGAAGAAGTTTGAGCGTGAGTATACTCTTTTGGATCTTAAGCCACCAACCAGACAGAGATTGGTGCGAAATGAAGAAAACATAGCCGCCGTAGCGGCCAAGACGACTCAGAAATCTCGATTCGGCGCCGATCAGCTTAATTGGGCATCGCCAGAGAGACTTATTTTGCAGTTGAATTTGGGCCTGCATCCATATAAGATTGTGCTGATGCAAGAATTGAAGCTAAACAACCATAGACAACGCCGTGAGTTCGCCAATTGGGCGCTGGAAATATTGGCCAGAGTTCCGGATTTTGGCCTAAAAATCAACTTCCCGGACGAGGCCCATTTTTGGCTCAGCGGCTATGTCAACAAGCAAAATTGCTGTTATTGGAGCGAACACAATCCACAAGTGTTTGGCTGAGCATCAATGCATCCACAGAGATTGACTGTTTGGTGCGGTTCATGGCCTGAGGGCATCATCGGACCTTATTTCCTTCGAAATGAGGAAGTACACGTCGTAACTGGCAATGGTCTCAGACATAGAGCGATGCGCTACATACCATACAAGCGACGTAAGGCATGAAGTTGGGAAGGAGAAATTTGACGACTGAGTCATCTCACGCCGAGGGTTCATAAATTGACCGCCGCGGTCATGCGATTTGACACCACTCGATTATTTTCTCTGAGGCTACATCAAGCCCTTGGTCAACGCTAACAAGCCAACCACTTTGGACAAGCTCGAGGCAAACATTCGACACGCTGTTGCCGTAATATTGGACCGAGTCATCAAAAATTGTACCGACCGCTTGAAGCCATGTCAGCGAAGCCGAGGCGGCCATTTAAACGATGTACTATCTCACACATAATGGCATGAGCGTAGCTTCGAAACAAAGGTAGAATCAATTTTATATCTCACACCATTGTTGTTTAATTTAATGTTTTTTCTATCATTCTTATCTGGTTGCATACCCACGTAGCCCTTACTCCCGGCATTTGAGTGTCTTGTCCTATAGGGAAATCATTGTCTAAATGTAAACACACCAATGGACAACAATTTAAAAAAGTATTTAACATTCTTAGAAATCTGCACCCATGGATCTAATAAGAGTATTTTCTCATAGTTTTGGAGGAATGCGAGTAAATCGGAATTTGAATTTCAATGGAACCAAGCGAATTCAAGTAAGGAGCTGGCAAAGTCAATGAATCTGAAATCATAATAAGCAGCAGCTGCTTCAAATCTCAGATAAAGATGTTCTACGTGGCACACATAAATAGTACAAAACCATCCCACCCTGTGAAAGAATTTTTTTTTTTCTTACTTTCACGCGTCACAATAATTTAGTGGCTTTCTCATCCGTGGTGTAATTAACACAGATTCAGTGCACATCATTCTTAAGCGAACAGAATTCACTGACAAAATAGATTATCGATTTAATTAGCGGCGGATTAAAAGGGCATATTCTATTAATATCTGTCTAAAATTAATCCCAATTGATGAAAGAGTATTCATTACTTGTAACATATATTACCAGGATAATAATGGTAAGAGCTTAAACCATAATTGACCACATGTAATTAATCAATTACCATTTTTGTTAGAAAGTGTTAGGGATTTAAGTTAAATAAAAAAAATATAAAATACACTTACAGAAAACGTTCAATTTCATAGCTGTCTCTCGAATGCCATTTCGAACCAATTCGTTAGTAGCCCGGCATGACAGACCCTTAGCGTGATCTTCTCTTGTTGGTGTAAGCGACAGAACGGATATGCTTACATTGCCATCTTCGGACACCTGAAATAAAAAAAAAAAAAACAATAAAATACATTTCCAGTATTTGTTGTTTACTGCTGTTTATTGTTGTTTACAATAATGGTTACAGAAAGGTTCCAAATACTAAAACTAAAATTTGAGGTTATTCGTTATTCAGCTAGGAAAATGGATCTAATTTGTCACAGGAACCCTATTAAGAATAATTTCGAATATGGAATGTGTTTATCGCCGTTGAAAGATGGTAGTTTTTTGTCTTTATTAATGGTAAGTATCCCTATCATTATCAAACTGGACAAAGATGTCGTCATTGTTATTTGCTGACAAAGTTAGTTTTCGGAAACAATATTAAGTCTTGTGCTGTATAAATACCATATGACCTAGGGCAACCACCTCATAATTTATTTAAGGAAAACGCAACTATATAAGAATGTCCAAAATTATCAAGAACATCTCTAGGGTCTTACGTGAATTCTGTCTGTGACTATTTAATTTCACAGGATGCCCCCGTTTTCTATTGTACAATGTCATTGATGGAAGAAGCCTTGGTAATTGGCCAGGGGCCCACAAAATTGTCGAGGAACATTTCTCACATTAAAAGTACTGCTCAGAACGCCGTATCAACTTGAAAAAGAAGTTGAACGGTTTTTGGAAGTCATACAGTAAGCGGCCTGGAACAACGCTCCACGCGAATCGAACAAAGTTGCCAGTATCGGCATAAGATACCCGCCGGAAATCAGGGAAATGATAGTGAAGAAACGAAGAGCACGGAAAAAGTGGCATGAAACTCGGGCTCAACAAGATAAAACGTCCTTTAATAGGCTTTGCAACATGTTGAAAAAATCGACCAAGGACTTCAATAAGATATTAACAACTACCTAGAAAGCCTCACAGCGACAAAAGATATCAATTATTCTATATGGAGAGCCGTTAAAAGTCTTCGAAAACCGCAAATATAAGTGGCGCAAATAACAAGAAACCAGGATGACTGGGCGAAAGAACCATCCGACGGGGAAGTGCTTCCAGAGAATGTCAATACGCTAGACGTGACGACGAACCTTCCAATAGAAAAGACTACACTTAGGGATCTTAGACAAGTTATAGACAAACTTAAGCCAAATAAAACCCCCGGATATTTAATTACGGGAGAGATACTAAAAGGTTTGCTAAAGCTGCTCTATCTTATAAATGCCAGCATTCGGTTAGAGTATGTACCGCATCAGTGGAAAGGTGCCGAAGTTATTATGGTTCCGAAACCCGGTAAACCACTGACTGAAGTCAAGTCATATAGACCAATATCGCCCCTTCCGATTATATCGAAGGTCTTCGAGAGAATCTTACTTAATCATCTTAAACCGATTATTGACACAAATCGCCTCTCGCCCGATCATCAATTGGGCTTTAGTAGCCAACTTAGTCTACTGCTGACCAAGTGCATCGAGTAACCGATGTAATTGAACGAACAATCGAGTGTAACTTAGTCTGTTCAAGCGCATTCCTTGACGTTGCGCAAGCTTTTCGACAAGTTCGACAAGTCCTACCCGAGCAATTGTCACATATTTAGATGAACGACTCTTCCGTATCAGACACGGAAACGAATATTCCAATTTTAAGACAGTAAAGGCGGGGGTGCCGCAAGGAAGTTCACTTGGCTCTCTGCTATATTTTTTTTACCCGCGACACACCGCAAACGAACGATATTGTGCTAGCCACATTTGCTGATGACACTGCCATTTTGGCAACAGCTACATCCGTCGAAGAAGCTAAGTTGCTAAGTTGCAACGTGCCCTTACGCGGATTAACAATTGGACAAAAACTTGGCGAATCGCGCTTAATGAAAACAAGTCTGTCCATGTAAACCTCACTCTCAAGAAATGTGACAACCTACCTGTGTTTATCAACGCAGTAGAAATTCCTTTCGCGAACGAATCCAAATGTCTTTGTATGACACTCGACGCTAAACTTAAATAGAGAGCACACGTTAAGAAAAAACGTGAAGAGCTAGAGATTAAGTATAGAGACATGTACTGGCTTCTTGGAAAGTATTCCAAGCTCAGTTTGGAAAACAAATTGCTGCTATAAAAGCAAGTGCTAAAACCGATCTGGACATATGTTATACAGCTTTGGTGTTATACCAAAATGAGTAACGTTAACGTCTTATATATGTTACATTCCAAAACACAGTTCTTCGATGGTTTGTTAATGCACCGTGGTAGAAACGATGATATCCACAGAGACCTAGGAGTCGAAAACGTTCAGAACGAAATTAAAATGTTTGTACGAAAACACAAAAATCGACTACAAGGACATACGAATATTTCTGTTCAACAGATCCTTAACGAGACAAATTTATTGCGCCGTCTGAAAAGGACTAAGCCTCTCGATCTAGTGCGGTGATCAGCACTATACCAGTAAACGATCTCGCAGTGCTTAAAAATGATTTCGCTAAATGGGGGCAACTAGCTTTATTGTAAAAGCCAAAATAAAAAAACCACGCAGTGCAATACGCAACATGGATGACTTTAACAACAAATTGTTCATAGCTACTACAGTAGGGGAGAATAAGTGTAAAACTTAATTTAGCAAAAGAATCTCCAAAGGAAGGGATTTGCGGCCACCGTTGTATAGTTAATATTCATCAAAACTAATAAAAAGATGGCTCTCTGTTTATTTCATATGAAGACCAAGTAAGCAGTTTTCAAAGAAATCTGCCGGAAGAATTGGAAATCTAAAATGACAACGTTTCGTAGATATAACCCTTTTCAAGCCTCATTTATTACTCGTTGAAATATGAGACGCGGATAATCACATCTAACGCTATATGGTATATTTCTCTCATTATCTGAACTGCTACTGCATAGCTTATGGGGTTGGCTAAATTTGCTGGGCCATTCTTCTCATCGCTCGTTTTTAGAACAGCCTTTAAGTGATGCCATGATTTAGCATTTTAACCATATCATTATTTTTTTCGAACCTCAGCTGTAACATGAACCCGAAATTGAACTTCAAACCGAATTTTTTGACTGCCTTGACGTTGAACATGACAAAACCAGCTGATTTGATCAACCTCAGGTTTTTCAGCTATCTGTTTCGTAATGCGGTTCTTGTTTGGTGCGTTCGCTGAGATTTTTAACATTTTCATATCTGTCGCTGTCATTTTTCCCTTATAATGTCTGTACATCGTCCAACACTACGACAAGTATGTTTAAGCTGGACATATGAATGTCATGTATTGTATAACAAAGTCTTAAGTTTAGGCGTCATTTTCTATAACAAAAAAGTGCGAAATTTTCACACCACACAATATTGCGATTTACTTATTGGTAAACAACTGAACCGAAATATTCAATTTTTCGCACCTTTTGCTTGATTTTTCGCACGGGATGATGTCAGAAGTTGGATGTGTGGGTTAGAAAAAATACTAGCAATGCAGATATTCGGTCGTTATCATCTTGAAGTGGGTTTATCTTACTATTAAACGCTGCCTGTACAGCTATCATGTCGCTGCTATGATAATGTTATCATCAGCGACAATAAGAGAAGTCGATTCGGACTTGTTAATGTTCTGCTTCAATTGAAAATTTCGCACAATATTAAAATAAACCTAATACACTGACTTGTTGTGCTCCAATTCTAACTACGAATTCTCCAGTAAGCTTTAAATGAAGTCACATGTCGACCTGTAAAAAGAACGTATTAACGCAGCAAGTCGGATTGTTAAACAGCGAGTACAACCAATATCCACCCAACCAAAATGGAGTGAAGATAACAATGTCCAAGCTTAGATGCAACAAGGGGAAATATTTAAGGCAGCGGAAATTGACTTGGTTGAAAGCATGCATCACTTCATTTCCAAGATTTGGACGGCGGAAAGCATGCCTGAAGAATGGCTCCTTAGCACGTTTTCCCCGATACATACATACCGTTGAAGTCTTGCCAATCGTAAGAGGGCACATGAGTAAAAATTTCTTGTCAATAAACACTAAGGAGACTCTTTATTTGACGCTCATCATCCTACGCCTGCTTTATAGTCCCGAAGCAAGGACGCTAGCAAAAGTGTACGTATACTCGTAGATATCCGTTTAGAACGTTTAGAACGAACACAAGTGATTTTTGGTGTAGTTTGCCTCAACAAATTTTGAAGGAGGAGGAGATTTAACGACGAACTCTACAAACTGCACAGTGACATTGACCTAGTCAGAAAAGTGCACATTTTTCGCCTAAGATGGTTAGGATCACACAGGAAGAGTCTTCGATATCTAACTCGGAGGGGCAACGCAGTAGATCTAGACCGCGCCTCGGTGAGCGATAATAGAAAGGAGCCGCAACAACTTAGAGTGCACAACTGGAGGCAGTTAGCCAGAGACGGCTCTAACTTAAGAGGCCTATTGGTTGAGGCCGACTGAGATCAAAATTACATATGTAGATATAACTTCATTTAGGGCAATACGGTCTGGCAAACCAAATCATCATGAGATGACGAAATCTTACTTGAATACATACCTTCTGGTTGTGCGCATGCAATTCAATATTTCCCATCCACCAGGTGATCTTCGCAGGTGGCCTTGAACCTATCGCCTGGCATTCGATTTCATATTTTCGGTCCGCTGACATTGGTTGATTGTTGAATGATATCTCCACCAAAAGTGGTCGCACTGGAAAGAAAGAAAAATAAAAGTTTAAAAGCATTCTACTACGTATAAGCTAAATAGATCTGAATGAGCAAAAAATAATTATAAGGATAGATCTACTACCTGATAGCAATGTTAAGCCTGGCTTCAACTGCTGGTAAACGCTTTTGTTTCACCAATTTACTTATAGTAAAATATAATGTTGTAATAAAAAACATTACAAAAAAAATAAAACATCAATCGCATCCGCAAGCGCTTGATCTACTCGTATTGTATAAACTCGGATTTTCTTGTCGTTTCAAACAAGCCTAGGGTACGAAAATCTCCTACATAGGAACATTATCGTTCATTCGCTAGATTTGGCCGAGCGAGTATATCCTACGTGTTTCATAGAGCACGCCATTCTCCATTTACCCTACGTCAATATCTCTTTTTCTTTCGTATCGAATATGGAATCCTACCAACTTGCTATTGAAGCAATTAATAGTGTGGTTGGCTTATAGGACTCTATAAATGATATCATTATCTTCAGCGATTCTAATCTGCCTCGACCGAAATAGACTTCAAATGAAGATCTATCTTTTTTCATCCTTTCTAATCTCATTTGTAATAAGGAATGTCTCTTCTTAAATCGATTGACGGACTCTAGTCTATGTCAATTTAGCGTCCAACTGTATGGGAAGGCTAATAGATCTTATTTTCACAACGGATCCCATGAAAGTTTCAGATACCTATAACTTCAATGACCTACCAATTTTCTCCGTTGGTCCCTTTCTCACCCAAAATTTCAATCCCGTTGTTATTGAAAAAAAGCTATGAAAACTTAAAGATGACTTTCTATCTGGCCCAGAGAGTTTCCCAGTCGTTTTTCTTAAAAAAATACTCTTCCAACCATTCTCTCCAACTTTCCTACTTCGTTCGTCTATACCTTGTACAGAGAGAATTTCCCGAGAATTCTAAAACCTTCATTATAATCCCGATATATTAAAATTTGCTTACCTGAGAAACCGATATTATACTGTTCGGTTTAGATCCACCATTTCAGTTCCTTTCCTGGCCTCTTCTGGGGCTCCACAAAGTAACTATAGTCTTTACGCTGACGACAAAAATTTTTTTAAAACCATTTCTTCTCCCCAAGACTTAACCCCTCTTCAAGGAGACCTAGATCGGTTTTCGATCTGGTGTCTGTTTAGAACTTAATAATGCTAATCTATAACCTACTCACGTAAATGCAACCCGTTTCCCCCCCGACATTATGGTCAACCTATTCTCCTGGTTTAATCTTTTCAAGACCTTGGAATATTATTCGACAAGGACCTTAATTTCTGCTCGCATATCGATAAGATGAAACCGTACGTAACCAGATCCCTCTATGTTATCTTCGTTCGCCCCTGCTTGAGTAGGTCAGTCAAGCTTGGTCCCTTTAATCTTACCTCGCTATCAGGACCGCCTCAAACCTGCGCATCCCTTTACAACTCTATTTCTTCTTCAGCCCACGGAATTTACGTTGTTCTCGTCTATTCTATCTGTTGGTCCACCGCACTCTTATGATTCCAACAAACTAATCTCCCATATGTTTAGAAAGGTCAACCCAAACCTCTCCTTTTTTGATTTCAACCTGAGCACTCCTCGTTTCAAACTAGATCTCCTCCACCATTCCCTTGGTTCCTTTTATTAGTATTTAAGTCCAAGTTAAGCTTGTATTAAGCCAAATAAATGAGGGCGACAGCCGCAACCAAAATTAAATTCCCGTAGAACTGTCAAATGTTCTTCTTGTAATGTCGGACGACTCTTCGATTTCCTTGAAAGGGGAGACTGGGTACACACTAATCATACCACGGGCATCTTTTAGTGGGTTACTTGTAAGCTGAGGTCAACTTGGCTACATCTTTGTTGATGTTGCAACATGTTAAAACTGAATCCACTCTGTGCTATCGTCAGTGAATTCTTTGGGGCGAGGTGATGTTTGTACTCTCTGCTTGTTTCAGGCGTGCTAAAGCGATCATTGTTGCCTCATTTTAGAATCATACATAGTCTGTTCCGATGAACGCTTGGGCTCTGAATTTGCTTGAAACATAGCCGACGTTGGTTGCTCTGAATGTGTACATTTTCAAAATGCTAAATGGAAGCCTTGAATTTGTTAGCATGTGCTTAATTTTTTTGGTATTTCCACCACCTGGTAGACACCCCAGTTGCTACTAATAACCGTATTATAATTTAGATTGAGCTATAAATGAACGCTCCAGCAAATGGTGAAAAGTTATAGACAAAAGTTAATCAATGCCACCAGACTAGACTAATGGATTATATGGTTTTAGTGTTTGTATGTAATTAATTTTCCTAGGAGCTATATAGACAACTTTTGCAATATTGCTCACATACATTTTCAATTCAGATTATAGTCTGGAGTAACACCCGGGTACTTAGATTCTGAGGCGCATCGCAACTTCAAGCAAGTCTCGCAGCAAGTAATGTCATCATTGCTGAGCTCATTCTATTCTAGAGAGACCAGCGTAAAGAAGTGTATGACCATCTAGAGCCTTAAACGGACGACTACTAAATAGCTCCCATTTAATGGATGTTTATAACAATGGGTGATCAGATAGCAATGATAGTTTTACCATCGTTTTACGCTTGCTGAGAGTTCAGAAATTATTAAAAAATTTTATCGAAATTCCGGTTCAGTTGTAAATACGCAACTGGGTTCAGTGTGCTGGCAATTCGTCGCACCATGGAAAAGTTGGAGCGTGAATACACTCTTTTGGGTCTTAAGAAACCAACCAGATAGAGATTCGTGCGAAATAAAAAAAAACATAGCTGCCGTAACTACCAGTATCGAAGAAGACCCAGAAATATCGATTCGGAGTAGATCACGCGAATTGGGCACCGCCAGAAATGCAGCCGGTTTTATTTTGTGTTTGGATTTGGGCCTACATCCATATGCGATTGTGCCGACGTATAAGTTGAAGCCGGATGACCATAGACAACGCCGTGAGTTCGCTAATTGGGCGCTGGAACTGTTGGCCGGAAATCCGGATTTTGGCCCAAAAGTCATATTCTCAGACGAGGCCGTTTTTTTATTCAGCGGCTATGTCAACAAGCAAAATTGCTATTATTGGTGCGAACACAATGCACAAGTTTTCGACCAAGCATTAATGCATCCATATTGGTTTGGTGGGGTTTACGGCGGCATCATCGGACTTTATTTCTTACAAAATGAAGAAGAAGACATCGTTACCATCAATGGTCTCAAATATAGAGCGATGTTAACCGACTTTCTGTGGTCAGAGCTCGATAACAACCATTTTTCCGAGCTGTGTTTGCAACAATATAGCGCTATATGACATGCAAGCGACGTAACGCTCGAAGTTGTGAAGGAGAAAATGGGAGACTGGGTAATATCACGGCCAGTGTTCATCAATTGGCTGCCGCGATCATGAGATTTGACACCACTCGATTATTTTCTCTGAGGTTACGTCAGGATGTTAGTCTACGCTAACAAGCCCACCACTTTGTACGAGCTCGAGTCCAGCACTCGACACGCTATTACCGGAATAAGACCTACCGCTTGAAGCACTGCCAGCGAAGCCGAAGCGGACTTTTAAATGATGTGCTATTCCAGACATATTGGCATGAACATGGCTTCAAAATAAAGCCAGAATCAATTTTATATCATACAGCGTTTTTGCTGTATTTAAATTTTTTTTTCCTATCGTTCTTATTTGGTCACCCTTTATATTATTATGATCAGCGGACCCAAAGCTGACCCTTGTGGAACACCGATATTAGGAACTGAAATAATGATATTTCAGTTTTGGTTGAATTACTAGTGACTTGAACGTATTTGTATCACTTAAAATTTTACATCGAATTACAATATACTCGTAATTGATTCTGAGATGCTCTGTACATAATTCTCCATGACATGCGTTTAATTTGGCGGATTATCTAGCAGTGTCACGTCGAATCGCCGAAGCTGTCTAAAGTTTTGGCTTGTTGGCATAGATCAGAGATTTAATGTAGCCACAAAGAAAAATTGCTAAAGAGGTTACGTCACGCGAGTGGGCTACTAAGTGACATGGCCATTTCTGGCGAAAAGACAATCACCGAACTTTGTCTTCAATAAGTGGATCGTGGCACCCGCTGTGTGGAAGCCGCGCTATATGCCGAAATTTAGCTTATTGCGGGTAACAAAGTAATTTAACAAAAATGCCCCTCGTCACTCAGTATGATTTTTCCTTGAAACTTCGGACTTTCGTCAACGTTACGAGTACTACATTCTTACCTTAGACGTTTCGTTCTTGTCACGTCTGCTTGTAATCCAAAATAACCAGAGTTACGCAATTATTGCACCCCGGTCAATCACCAAGCGATCGTCACGACGTTAAAGCACGAGTGTTCAAACAAAAACTCAGATGCTTGATGGACTTCATTGCGAAACAACGTGTATACGGCACTGTTCGATGCTGAATGTATTCAGTTGAGTGGCAGAAAAGAGGTTTGCCGCACGCGCACATTCTTCTTTGGATGCTGGACTAAATTACACCAGACCAAATCATCTTGAGATAGATGATTGCACGAAGTGGTAAAGAGGAATATGCTCCACGGACCATGCGGACAACACAATCCCACTTCGGTTCGTATGTCCAGCAATAAATTCACAAAACGCTATCCACGTGCTTTAATTTCGGAAACTCAAACTGGAAAAAATGGATATCCACTCTATCGGCGTCGCTCATGGCAGAATATTCATCACTCAATTGAAAGGAGCAGATATCGTGGTTGACAACACATGGATCGTGCCATATTCGCCAATATTGCCTAAGGCATTTAACACACATATCAATGTTGAGTATTGCAGTTCGGTGAAGTCGATTAAGTATGTTTGCAAATACGTCACCAAAGGAAGCGATATGGCGGTTATTGGCGTTGAACGAAATGGAATCAGTAAGTTTCAAATGGGCCGATATGTGAACTGAAACGAAGCACTCTGGAGAATATTTTCTCATCCGACAGTTGTGCATCTGCCAGTTTATTTGAAGAATGGCCAAAGAGTGCATTTCAACGCAGAGAACGCAGCACAGCGAGTGGAGAGCCCACCAGCAACGAGTTTCTTTTCAACCAGCGCCAGTGATCCGTTTGCGAGAACATTGTTTTACTCGGAGATGCCTGAATATTACACATGGAATGCATCGCCGAAGAAATGGTTACACAGAAATCAAGGCCAACCAGTAGATCGATATCCAGGTGTGTTTTCAATTGATGCATTGGGACGAATTTACACAATCCATCCAAAGAACGACGATTGCTCCTGCCTTCGATTGCTTCTACCTTCGATTGCTTTTGGTTAATATGTGCGGTTCAACTTCATTTGAGTCATTGCGGACTGTGGATAGTACGGTGTGTGCAACTTTTCAGAAGCATGTCAGCAGTTACAATTGTTAGAACACGACAATCACTGGAATCAAAGGTTAGGCGATGGAATAGCTTCTTCGCCTGCCAATCAAGTTCGTACACTTTTCGCTATGATAATTTCGACATATTAGCCTTCAAACCCACGTCAATTATGGGATACGTACAAAGATGGCATCACAGAAGAAATTTTGCATCGCTTGCGATTCGCGGCAGGGAATTTGGAATTGCAAATGAACTATGTCATCTACAATGAAACGTTAGTGCTAATTGAAGATTTATATTTTGCTTATGAGTGGCAAACTATTAACTGAAATCCATATGCAAGCTCCAAATCGTCAAACTAAAAATATATTGAATCGTGAATTGTAACGCGAGAGTGTTTACCATACGACAGCTTTGCAAAAACAAGTACACATAAATGTTCCACTACTGAATGAACAGCAAAAGAATGCGTGTGATCAACTGTTGTAGGCTGCCGATGACGGAATCGGTGGACTATTTTTCCTTAATGCGCCCAACGAAACTGGGAAAACGTTCCTGATATCATTGATATTAGCAGCAATACGCTCTCAAAGTGGAATTGGATTAGTTCTCGCAACTACCGGAATTGCTGCAACACTGTTAGAAGGTGGAAGAACGGCACATTCAGCACTGAAGCTTCTGTTTAACCTGCAAATCAATGAAAATCCTTTTTGCAACATTTCAAAGCAATCAGCCATGGCAAAAGTGTAAATTGATCATATGGGATGAGTGTATGATGGCGCACAAACGATCATTAGAAGCACTCGATCGAATATTGAAAGATTTGCGCAACAATAATCGTCGCTTTGGTGGCGTGATGATACTGTTGGCGGACGACTTCCGACAAACACTTCCCATGATTCCGAAATCAACAGCGGCGGGTGAATTAAACGCATGTCTAATTGAGTATGAGTGGTTTTATATCGATTCCATCTGCCATTTGCCAATTCACTTCAACGAAAGATGAACTCATCACTAATATTGGTCAAAATTATCGTAACTACGATTAGTTTAGCGCACGCGCAATTTTAGCAGCGAAAAATATTGATGTCAAGGACTGGAATTGGACGATTCAAAATCAAATTCCGGGAGAATTGCGTTCATACAAATCGATCGATTGCGAAGACGAAGTCGTCAATTATCCAGTGGATTTGCTTGGCATGCCGCTTCATCATTTTCGTCTTAAAGTTGGATCTGTCATCATTATGCTACGAAATCTTCATACCCCGTAACTGTGCAATGGAATCCGACTAATTGTGATGAAGCTTATAAACAATGTAATAGTGGCAAGGATTTCGAAAGGGCCACCCAAGGGAGATGAATGCCTAATTCCGCGGATTCCCTTCAACCAATTTGCCGTTCCAGTTCAAACGCATTCAGTTCCCAGTGAAACTTGCATTTGCGATGACCATAAACAAGTCGATAGGGCAGTCGCTGGAAGTGTTGTGTATCATGCAGCCTTAAATTGAATACTATCATTGTTCTATTCTTTTTTTTAGTTTTCATTAAAACGAAATTTCGCCACATATTGAACGGGACGAAGTCCGTAGGGTTATTATAGACAGAGGATAAATATGTAAGCGCTCTAAGGGCTTATCAAAATAAATGCGACATGATTTAAAAGTGTTTTTGCTCTATTTTAAAGCTCACTTCATCTGCCAAGCATGTCATGATTTATTGATTACAAATTTATTTATATTTTAAAGAAAAGGCTGAAATGGACCCCAACTCTGCGAAATTGTCAGACCGGCCGTCAAAAGTGCGACTTTTCTTGGTTGTCATTTGTGGTACAAACTAAGATTGGAGAATTCTACCAAAAAATATATCTTTTATTTTAGGGAATTTGTTGAGTCTCTCTCTTGGAACATGCATTGGTTGGACGTCACCTGTGATGCCAAAGTTGAAACACCAACACGATGATTCACCACTAAGAGAAAAAATCACAAAAGATCAAGAGGGATGGATTTTCTCATTAATAGCAGTTGGAGCGTTTTCTAGTAAGTGCAAACATTTTATCAAAACATCTGAATTTGTCAAATCGATGAGAATCAACAAGAAGGCAATATTACACTAAGTAATCAACTGCTTCTTCCTCTTATAGCCGCTTACATTGTTGGACCGCTGGCGGATCGTTTTGGGCGCAAGACAGCTATGATTGCGGCCTCTTGCACTTATATACTTGCGTACACCTGCTTGACAACAGCTAGGCAATTGAAACTGATTTATATCGGACGCTTTCTTCAGGTATGATTTTAGTACACTTCTAGTACAATACTTCCAAAGCGACAGTTTTATTAGGGTATAGCAGCCAGCACAACCATGACAGTGATCCCGATGTACATTGGTGAAATAGCCACAGTGGATAAGCGAGGTTCAGCCCTTAGTATAATGGTGATTTGTATGACAGGTCAGTTTAAATTGTTAACTTCAATTTTGACACATGGTGTAACTTATTTCCAATTCTAGTTGGAATGCTTTATGTATACTGCATTGGACCCTTCACAAACTACATCATTTTCCAACTATTTTGTATGGCTATCCCGTTTGTTTCCTTTGGAGGATACCTTTTCATACCAGAAAGTCCGCACTTCCTTGTCATGAAGGGCGAGACGGATCTAGCAGCTAAGGCTCTACAAAGAGTTCGCGGTCAAAGTCTGCAAGGTGTCCAGAATGAACTTCAAGAAATCCAGACTATCGTCGAACGTGCTGAAAACATGGCTAAAGGTACATGCTCGGACATCTTGAATAACCCCGGCAACCGTAGGGCACTGATAATCGCTGTAGGTGTGATGATTTGTCAGCAATTTTCTGGAGCAGTCATCATCAAAATCAACTCTCAGTGGATTTTTATTGAAGCTGGATTGAAGGCTAGCTCTGCAGCGCTGACAATTTGTATTGGCATTGCTCAAACGTGTTCCAGCTCTTTCCTCGGGGCTATAGTTGATCGATGCAAGCGAAGGAATTTACTTCGGATTTCAGCAATTGGAACAGGTTTAGCACAATTCGCCACTGGAACTTTTTTCTACTTTCATGATAACTATAACACCCCGAATATCCAATGGATTCCGTTTGTGGCATTTATAGTGTTTGAAATATCGTATCGTTTAGGATTTGGCCCTTTGCCTTTTATAATTCTGGGCGAATTATTTCCATCGAATATTAAGGCGATTGCCGCCTCAAGTGTCACATTAACCTGCTGGGGTTTGGGATTTATGATAACACGATTTTATCCGATAATTAATTCTTTTGGAGCGTACTTTATTTTTTGGGGATTTTCTGTATGTTGTGCCTTGTCGTTGGTTTTTACTCAGTACATCGTGATTGAAACCAAGGGATTGAGTCTCATAGAAATTCAAGATCGTTTGGAGGGTGTTAAATAAATCCAAGTGAAATTGTTTGTGCTTTAATTAAATGGTTATGAGTATATGTATGTATTTTCAATTGTTTTCATTTTTAAAAAGTCGTTTATACTTATGTTATGTTATGACCAAACCGAGGTCATGGGTAGTAATGAAAGATACATACACTGTTGTGCAAAATAATAGCCACATACTCGTATGTTACTATAAACATTTTCTTTCTATTTTACATTTTAAGTGATAATGACGTAAGCCGATTTCAAATTATTTTTGTTGAGCTGAAATAACAGTTAAAATATGAGACAATAACTGATTTAATGTTGTTCAATTTAGTATCCTAGACGAGCTCGTGTTAGGACGTTGCTTTTTCTGGTGTGAAAAATAGTAGGCACTGAAGACAGTTCATGTTACTATTTGTTTGCTACATGTAGGTATATTGTTTTGGCATTTTTCCATTGTAAGTATAGAAAAGAGCTGAAAGGGTTAATTTGTCAATAAGATTTGTCAATTTATTTTTTTTTTTTTAGAAAAAAATGGGTCAGAAGAAACATTGCTCGGAAGAACTGCGGGATACGAATATAGTATAATAAAAAAGCTAATAAACGAAAGAATATCTTTAAAAGTTATTATCAAAAATGTTAAATGGTCCCTAGGAGTGTGTCGGAATGCTTTAAAATACGATAATTCGGAGGAAACTCGGGATCGAAAGCGGAGAATCTCTCCGAAAACTGACTTGCGTATAGTTCCATCGTTAAAAACAACATCAAATCAGATTGATAGAGACATTTGATAGAGCACAATTGAAAAGCTTACCATATAAAAAACGTGCCTCCTTCTATCAAAGAAAAATATCTAGGACCGAATTCACTTTGCAACATCGAATTCCAGTAGGCCAATTGAGAAATAGCGAAACATCCTTTGGTCTGACGAAATCAAAATTAATTTGTTCGTACTATATACAAGTCTGGAAAGTGGAAAGGACTTTGATTCCAGATTCACTGTCAAAACAATAAAACATGTTGGCGGAAACATTATGGTCTGCTGATTTTTTCCTATTATGGTGTTGGCCCAATTCACTGCACCCAAGATATTCTACAAAAAAAAAAAAAGTACGTAGAGATCTTAGAAACAGTGATATACCCATTTTCAGATTACGACCTGCCGTTACTTTCGCAGTTTCAACAGGACAATGATCCTAAACATATTGCCAAAGTAAGGAAAAAGTGATTTGTCGCGAGGAATGTTCAAGAGCCAGAACAATCCCCAGACCAAAATCCAATAGAAAATCTCTGGGGACGGGTTAAAAGAGGGCTCAGTGAAACTTTCATGCCAAGAAACAGATTGGAGTTTTGGGAAAATGTTAAAAATATTGGAATGAAATAACAATTTCACTGTGTCAAAAATTAGTAGATCCAATGCCCCGTAGATGCAAGGTTACAAAACAGAGGCAGCACTACAAAATATTAAAAAGAACATTCATAACGATTAATAATAATTTTATATTTGTATTCTTTATGTAAATATTTTCGATTTTCATTAACTGTGGTTACACCCAAAGTCGTTGAGTAGTTAGATTAAAAATACAAACAAATTACTATTCAAGCATTTACTCGTCTTTTTTGACTTTATAATCGAAATAATTATATGCCTGCACTTATTATTTTCTACAGCAGTGTTGCACTAAATGCAAGCTGGCAAAGAAAAAATCTATCTTCCACTAATTGTTTGGCAAATTGCGAATTAGTCGATTTTTAAAATTCAATGTAATCCGCGCATTTATGGCGACACTGTACTCGCCGTTCCTGTCAACTCTGTCGGCCGAAAGGGCTTGAACTGCTTTTATAAATATGTACCTGCCGAAAAAGGTCGTACACGTCGAAGGTAAGTTCGCCACTAGTGGAAAGTATCTTGAGCACTGAAAATGTGTTTCAAAGTAAAACTTAGAGGCAAAAACGATCTTCGTTGGACGGCTTCTAAAGGCAGTTTTTGTATATTTAATATACAAAATACTTTATTCGACCCCACAGGAAATTAACCCAAAGAGATAGAATTCAAAAAAAAGGTTATTTTTTTTAACATGTAGAAAAAGCCTTAATTTGTGTATGTCAAAGTAACAACAGCTTGTCATTAGTATAGCATTGTCAACTTTTTGTGTAGAGACCAAAAACGACGTGTGGGTCGCCAATTAGACGGACATCGATCTTCAACACGTCTTCTCAGACCTCAAGTCACCATCAAAATACTCACATCTTTCAAGACCTATACCTTCCAGGCATCGTCCATGTGATACCCGGGGTAGAGACTTCGTCAGCACATTGGCAGTCATTTGTTCCCATTTGTTCCCTTGGCACATGTTCCAGCACAAACATCTTAGAAATAATGACTCACGGAGAAAATGATGTTTAATATCAATATGTTACGTGCGAGCATGAATCATTCAGGGATCATTCGCCAAACATTGAGTTGCTCTATTCTGCCTCTGTTGACGACAGTGCAACATACCGCTGCTTCTGGGACTTCCACGTTACAGCAGCAGCAGCAAGTAAGAATACGTATCCTGTGTAAGAACGACCGTCAACAGCACAGCCACCCAAGTCAGCATCTGTGTATCCAAAGTTCGGCTCATCTGTTTTCGTGGACAGCAATCCAATGTCTGCACTTCGAGCAAGATACCTCAAAACACGTTTCGCAGATAGCCAGTGCAACCTATTTGGTTTATTAGTAAATTGTGCCAACCTCGAAATGATAAGAGCACCAATTAGGTCACGGTATGGATAGTTTTCGTGCAATCCACAGTTACTATCGTCGTCAATACGTATGTTAACTTCCGAATCCAAACTAAGAAAGCTCGATTTTTACTTCACCTTGATTTATTGCCAGTCCAAGACAATACTTAGATAGACCAAGATCTTTTACTTCGAACTCCTCCAACAGTCTGTTACATAATGTGATTTTTCACATTTGGTGCAACCGTTTAAATACGCCGTCACCACGTCAAATTGGCACATCTTTAATCCAAACTGAACCGGGAGAGCCAAAAACAAACATAACGTCTCCAACCGCGCCACCGGTGCAATTGACGCCAAATTTCTGACTATACCCTTTTGCTACTACCCGCCCTTTGTACCTACTACCCGGCTTTGCGTCTTTCTACTTTTCCATCAGAGCCTGCTCTTATTTGTAAGCACCAAACGACATCCAATAATGTTCGTACGAGACTCATCACTTCCCCCTCCATTGCGTCCTTCCGTTCTTCACAAGCATTACTCATCAAGGCACCCTTCGTACACACTTCGACTGAAGGTTTGGATTCATTCTCTGTATATTATGCCGTAGTAGAAAGTGTAGTGCGAAACAGCTTTCTCGATGGCCCTCTGCTGCCTTTCCGCAACAACTTAGGCCTTCCAGGTCTTCGTCTGAGTTCCCCTTCAGGTTTCATTTTCATCGACAGTATTTTTGATTGATTTTCATGAAAGAGAACAACATTACCTGTCAACGGATGAAGCGAAAACTCGATCACCCTCACCTTTCCTTTTTCACCATATGTCTTCTCTGTTACTGGTAGCAATTGATCCAACATTTGCATATTCTGAGTAAGGTTTTGCATCTCTTCAATGGACTTGACATCACGAGAATGAACGATCTGGTGTTTACTTGGCATCCATTTTCGATATCCCTTTCTATCTCCAGGATAGCCAACGAACACGCCTTCGACAGATCTCTGTACTAGCTTCTCTGTGCTTGGATCTTTGGATTCAAATGTTTTAAGAAAGTTCAGTTTTATTTGCTTTCCAGTCCATTTTTCATAAGGTTTGCTACCGCTTAAACTGCTCGTAGGGCATCGGTTGCGAATATGACAATCAGTAGCAATTACTTCGGACCAAAAATCCGCCCTCAAGCCAGACTGCAGCAACAAGCACCCAGCCATGTCCAAGATAGTTCAGTTCATTTACTCCGATACTCCGTTTTGCTGTGGAGTCCGAGGAAGACCCTTCTCTATTGCTTGATCGGCCAAATATGTGTCGAACTTTAAATTTCAATATTCACGTCCGTTGTCCGACTGAAAATATTTGATTTTCATCCCTGTCTGTATCTCTACCAGATTCTGATAGAGTTGCTTCGAATACACCGCTCTTCTGCCTCAAGAAATACACCTCAATTTTTAGTACCTCTGAGCAAGGCACTCGACATTTCGAGAAAGGTAAAGCTGTAATTTTCCAATTTAAGCAAATCTCGCAACGCAGTAATTGATCTGCGCCCTTCACATCAACCACGGATACAATACGGATTTGGACCAGCTTTAATAAATCTTTGTTGTTCCAATGACCCAATCTTTCATGACACTTCAACAGTTTGGAGCACTCAGATCGGACAACCGCCTCTGCACAATCAGAATTTTCACGAATTTAATAGAGTTTCCCTTCGCGATATGCCATTTGCTGAGTGCCTCGGCTTTCTTCTAACACCATCGGACTTCTTTGCCAGGCATATGTTCGCCTTATGGCCCAAAGTGCAGACTTAAATTCTTGATTTCTCCAGTTATTAGTGGAATTTTTGTTTTGGCTCGCCTAAATCGCTCGCTCCCAGCAGTCATGGCTATAACAGCACTTCCAATCGCTTGCTGTCGCGCTTCGTTCTCTTCAATAATTTTTATTTTGAGCACTTCGGCAGTTGGTAGCTCATCTAGCGACTCAATCGCACACCGACTATACAACAACATATTGGGTCTACAAGTAAGTTTCCAGCGTTTTTTTTTTTTTAAATTTGAAGTTTTATTATGAAAACATAGTTACAATGCTTTACTCAAAGTATCGTCCATCGGAAACTACAACTTTCCCCCATCTTTCTGACAATTTATGAATTCGGGACCAAAAAAATTTCTCGTCTTTCGAGCCCAAGAACGTATCGAGCCAATTTTTGATTTCCTCTACTGAGCTGAAGCGTATTCCCGTAAGAGCGTTCTGCATCGAACGAAACAAGTGGTAGTCAGATGGTGCCAAGTCTGGACTGTAAGGCGGGTGAGGCAGAATTTCCCATCCACTATTGTCCAAATAGTTTTTCACCGAAACCGCAACATGTGGCCGAGCGTTGTCGTGATGAAAAATGACGGACTCATGCCTGGTCTCATATTCTGGTCGTTTTTCTTTTAATGCCCGCTTCAAACGAATTAGTTGGGTTCGATATAATGGTCCTTTGATGGTTTCACCACTCGGAATCAGTTCGTAGTATACGACACCCTTTTCATCCCACCATATGCAGAGCATGACCTTATTCACGTGAATATTTCGTTTCGGCGTCGATTGGACGGGCTCGCCGGGCTTTGTATACGATTTTCTGCTTTTAGGATTATCATAATAAATCCATTTCTCATCACCAGTGACAATACAATGCAAAAATGATTTATTTTTATACCGCTGCAGTAACATTTCGGACATGCAAAATCGTCGTTCGACGTCTCTTAGCTTCAATTCGTACGGCACCCAGTTTCCAACCTTTTGAATGAATCCCAGTGCTTTTAGGCGCAGGAAAAGGGCTTGTTGCGTGACGCCCAATGATGCAGCAAGTTCTTCTTGAATCTGACACGGATCCTCATCCAGTAAAGCGTCCAATTCCTCGTCTTCAAAACTTTTCGGCTTTCCGGGGCGATCTTTGTCTTCAACTCCAAAATCACCACTTTTGAACAGTTTGAACCACTCGCGGCACGTCGATTCACCAATACATTCCGCTCCATAAGTTTCCGAAAGCAAACGATAGGCCTCAGCCGCACTTTTCTTCATGTTAAAGAATAAAAGCAGCGCTTCCCGCAAATGACGTTTATTTGGCTGGAAACTTGCCATGATTTTGCTCGATAAAATGTACGACACCGATAGAACTGCTCAAATATAACGCTGCAAAGTTGTTGACAGATACAAAACCTACAAATAAAACACATGGAGTCTGACATTTCTGCCCGGGATCCACTAGTGGCGCCATCTCTGACAAACGCTGGAAACTTACTTGTAGACCTAATAATAGCCAACAAATTTCCATTGATTTGCACTTTCATGCTCTCAAGTTTATCCACGGCATCAAAGAACTTTGCCATATGATCTTTATCGTCACCGTCATCGTCTAACTTCTGGAACATAAATTGGTTCAGCAATGTTGCTTTTCTTGCCGATCATTTTAAGACGTAAATCGATTCCAGCTTAAGCCACACTTCTCGTGAGGTATTACATCCACGAATCTGCTTTAATTCAGACGGATAAATTGACAAAACCAAATCCGCTTGGCTTTTCTGTCTTGCTTCAACCATGCAGCTTTCAAAGGATCGTCTCCAGCAGGTATCAAACACAACCCATTGACATAATCCCATAGATCATTTTTGGTGAGAAGCGTCTCAACTTGCATACTCCATGTATCGTAGTTCTCTTTGGACAGCAACTCCATGCGCAAGGAACTTGATAAACTGGAAGTCATCTCAAACCAATTCCTTTGATCACCAAAAAGTTTCTGCCCCCAATCAACCACACGATTTATCAATTACTGCGCGTTATATTGTAATAAATAATAAATGCTTTGTATCCTGGACACTTAATATTACGTTTCGCTCACCCATTATTAATAGTGTTAGAATATATCCATTCACCCATCAACAAAAAAAAAAAAAGACACACACACACACACTCACGACACTGAGTGGCGCGACAAGAACACGCGATACAGCAGTTGTATCGTACGATTGATGCGAACGGGAACAAATGATCACGCGCCATGCCTACAACCATTCGACACACCATCCGATGCCATGAACAGGACTATAAAAGAACACGGCATCAAGCACACGGGGTCAATCGTCCTTACATTCACGAAACGTGTACAATCTATAGAGTTAAAATAAAATAAGTTTGCGTAAGTCTGTTTTTTTCATTTATTCTCTCCTTACGACTTCAGAAGTGGGATATTGGGATCTAGTGAGATTCTGGACCTGTGCAAAATATTGAAGAAAAGAGGACTAGACCAAGGTAGGTTTAAGGAAGAAATGCTGCAACGACTAACCGAGGACATAGAACGGAGTAGAGAGAAGCCCGACATGGCTACCGAATTGGCAAGGTTACGTGAGGAAAATAAACTTCTCAAACAGAGGACTCTTGATAACAGTAAGCCACCAAGTCACCGTAGCGAATGAGGAAAGGAATACCCCCAGACAGATGTCTTCATTTAAAGCTGGCAACATGTTTGCAGTAAAAGACGTAGCAGATATGATCCCAGTACTTAACCCAAGAAATCCCGTGGAAGTCTCCTCTATAGTATGGATGAGGAAACTAAGGGATGTAAAGGACATCTATGAGCTGGATGAGAGGCTGGTGATAATGGCGGCTACCTCAAAACTTGCCGGAGCAGCGTAATGCACGCGACGTTGGAAGAGTTCCTGGAAGACATCGCAGATAATTTTCCAATGACCGACGACTAAGCAGATCTACACGAAATACTCCGGAACCGAAAACAAAAGCAGAATGAGGATATAGAGGAGTTCGTCTTCGAAATGAAGACCATTTCTTCAAGAGGGCAGATTGATTGGTGAAGTACATCGTGAGGGGGATAACAGACATGGAGTGCAGAGAGGCGTTCAAGGCAGCAGCCTGACTCGGTCCGGGATATCCTTAAGCGAGTGCGGTGGACTATCGGACTACGCGATTCCAATAGGCAGGGCGCACTCAAGAACCGCAGCATGAATCTGACAGCAGGAGCTACTCAGCAACAGGACTCAATTCATAGTACCGTCAGTCACAGAACAAACGAATTGAGATCTTTTGGGTGCCAACAACCAGGGCATATCAAGCGGAACTGTCCGTCAGCAAGTGGACCATCGGGAACTACCGTGAATACGCATAGAAGAGCAACTCATATGTTACTGAAGGAAGAGAAAAATGAGTAGATCAAAGAGGTTGAGGTAAATGCACATGGCGTGACCGCGTTCATTGATTTAGGCAGCGACTGCGTTACACTAACACAGGAAGTGGCGGACGACGTAGGCATCATGTACGAGAAGGATGACCGTAGCCTAAGAGGATTCGGGAGAGGACGATGCAGAACCGTTGGGAAGTTGTTTTCAAAGGTGAAGGTCTACAAACTGAAAAGTTGGTGTGAGGTGCTGATTGTACCACGACAGAGTCAACCATACGATATAATAGTTGGCAAAAAACTGCTAGACCAACCACAAGTAAAGGTGGTTAAGTCTTTTCGGGAGATGGACATCATGGATTGCATGGCCGAGGCAACGGAGACGGTGTGGAAGACGAAAAGTCGACGCAGAAAAGAAAGGGCGGATATAGAATTGAGGGACTTGAAATTTGGGAATCTGCGCGAACCAATCCAACAAAACCTTAAGTCACTGATCAACGAGTTTCGAGATTGCTTCGCCAAGGACCTTGACGAGATAGGAACATATTTAGGAGGTGAGTATTCGATTTAGCTCACAACCAAGACACCAATATATGTGCAACCATACATGATCCCATTCGCTAGGAGGACGAACGTGAAGGAAATGGTAAGCCAAATGCTAAACAGAGGGATAATAAGGCCATCGGTATCGGATTTAAATTCACCGATTGTGCTTACGAAAAAAAAAGATGGTGGCGAGAGATTTTGTGTGGACTACCGCATTCTGAATAAGGCAACAGTAAAGCGCAAGTTTCCCATGCCGGTTATTGACGAAGTACTAGCGTTATTAGCAGGAAACACATTCTTTTCAACACTCGATCTAGCTTCTGGATACCACCAAATTGTTGTGGAAGAAAGCAGCACAAAGTACACTGCGTTCTCAACGGACGAGGGGGCGTACGAATTCAACCGAATGCCCTTCGAATTGGTAAATGCACCAGCACATTTTCAGCACGTGATGAACCAAATAAAGACAAGACTGGCACCAGGAGACATTGCTATTTACCTCGACGACGTCGTTATTCCCAGCACCACCATTGAAGAGGGAATGCAAAAGATTCGGGGATTACTCGAGGTATTGAGAGAGAGAGAACCCATTCACAAATGGGAGGACATCGGCTTCCAATATTATACGAATAAGTAGAGGTCCCACTCGAATGAATAGAAGCCATTATGATTCTTTAAAATGCTTTAAGATGTTTATAACCGACGACATTGTGGAGCAAATAACAAATTCGACCAACGTACCTTCCAAGCTAGAATTGGCGACGACATTCATGCTATAATCGCGATATTGACACTGAAAAACAATCACTTGACCACGGATGAATTATTTGATTGCCCATATTCAGGAAACAGATACATTGCTCCCACAGATTTGATTTTGTGATAAGGTGTTTTCATATGGATGACAAAACTTTGCGACCACTACTAAGAGCTGCTGATACATTTGTATCAATTTGAAAAATATGGGAGATCTTTATAAGCCATTGTCGATCACCCTGGAGTGTATGTTAGAATAGATGAACAGGTTTTAGTTTTCCGCGATCGATGCCCTTTTCGGATGTACCTTCTGAACAAACCCAATAAATACGGAATAAAAATAGAAATGATATATGACAGCGTCACACGATATATGTATGATTGCAATTCAACATCTAGGAAAATGGACTATCAAGGAATTTATAAAATCTATTCATGGTAGTTATAGAAATGATAACTGGTTCACGGCAGTTCTTTTAGCAAAGAACTTGATAAGGTCGCCATTCAATTTAATATCAGGAAATATCAGAGATGAAAAATATGCCTTCCAGGAGTGTCGGAACATCCATGTTTTGTTATGACGGGCACTCGACTTTAGTGTCTTAAAATTCAAAACCAATCAAAATGGTCTTTGTTCTGTCATCGTCTGATGAAGAAGGCATGGTTCATCCTACGACATCAAAGCAATAACTCATTGGCTGAAAAGTCCGCGCCGTTTTATAGTAAAACACAAAATTTTTGCAAAATTCAACTTTATTTATCAATATAGTTGCCTTCGAGGGCGATACACTGATTGAAACGATTTTCCAATCTTTCGATACCAGTTTTGTAGTACGATTTCGGTTTAGCCTCAAAATAGGCCTCTGTTTCGTCGATTCGGTCTTAAATCTCCTTCCAGCGAGCATTCTTCCTATCTGCGAACAGGAAATAATCGCAGGTGGGTGGGGAAGCAATTCGTAGCCGAATTCATTCAATTTTGCCATCGTTTTCATCGATTTGTGACACGGTGCATTGTCTTGATGAAACAGCACTTTCTTTTTGTTCAAATGCGGCCGTTTTTCTGCGATTTCGTCCTTCAAACGCTCCAACAACGCAATGTAATAGTCGCTGTTGATAGTCTGCCCCTTTTGGAGATAGTCGATGAAAATTATTCCATGTGCATCTCAAAATACGGATGCCATAACCTTGCCAGCCGACTGTTGAGTTTTTGGTCGTTTTGGACGAGGTTCGTCGCCTGCTCGCCACTCAACTGACTGCCGACTTGACTCTGGTGTGAAGTGATGGAGCCAAGTTTCGTCCATTGTCATATACCGACGCAAAAATTCGGCTTTATTGCGGTTGAACAGCTTTAAACACTCCTCTGAATCATCAACACGTTGTTGTTTTTGGTCGACTGTGAGCAAACGCGGCACCCACTTTGAACAGAGCTTTCACATGTCCAAATATTCGTGTATAATATATCCAACACGCTCTTTTGATATCTTCAGAGCCTCAGCTATCTCGATCAACTTCACTATACGGTCATTCGTAATCATTTTGTAGACTTTTTTGATGTTTTCATCTGAAACAGCCTCTTTTGGACGTCCACTGCGTGCATCATTTTCGGTGCTTGTATGATCACTTTTAAATTTTTCAATCCACTTGCGAATGGTTCGTTCGGCTGTAACACTTATCAAGCCATTTCTTTGCATCGGCTGCATTTTTTCCCATCAAAAAGCAATGATAAATCAGCACACGAAATTGCTTTGAATCCATTTTTTTCACAATAACAAAAGTTGCTTTACTCACAACGCTATATCTCGAGAACTAATCGTCCGACAGCTGTCAAATTTATACACGTATCTTTCGAAATTGGTATGGATTTAATCAAGTGATGCCCTCTCTTAGAAACGGCACGAACTTTTCAGCCAATGTGTTATATGAGTCATTTTTATAATGAAACAAAAGGCGGAGTGGATACGTTTGATCAAATATGTTCCTCGATGTCGTGCAGCTGCAAAACGTACAGATAGCCCATGGCCAACTGAGACGACTGCTAAGTCTCAATAGCTTGATGACTCTGTTGATGTTGAGTAGGCAGCAATTGCCTAATAAAAAGAAAACAAAAAAAGACATGCTGAATGTCCAACACAAGGTGAATCTGTACGTGAGTCAAGGAGAGGGAAATATTGGGCATTTTGTCCATCAAAAATTAGAAGAACGACAAAGTCGATGTGCGACAAATACAAAAATCCCATTTTTGGAGAGCACAAGCCAAGCGCTTGTCCTAGTTGCCTATTACATATGAATACTAACATTCCTTAAATAAGATTGGGTTTATAAATTAATTCGTGCGGTTTGCTAAGAGATGGCGTAACTTGTATTATTCCATTGGAACATGCGTTGTAAAGCTACTGTCATTGTACGTGATTTCAATATATGTCATTCATTTGAAGCATAAACAACAATAATTTTTTTTCACTCAAATATGTCGAACTTTGTGCCTGAAAAAGTGTTTTTGCGGGGAGTTCCACTTCATTACTTTAATATGAAGAAAACTGCTGCCGAAAGTCATCGTATTTTGGTGGAAGTTTATGGTGAACATGCGCTAGCTGGCGAACGTGCCAAAAGTGGTTTGCACGATTTAAAAGTGCTGATTTTGGCTTAGAAGACGATGAACGTGCTGGGCAGCCAAAAAAGTTTGAAGACTGGAAGCATTACTCTATGAAGTACACAAGAAGAGCTCACAGATTTTTTGGGTATCACTCAAGCAGCCATTTCAAAACGTATAGAAGCAGCTGGATATATTCAAAAGCAAGGAAATTGGGTTCCACATGAACTCAAGCCGAGAGACGTCGAAAGGTGGTTTTGCATGTCCAAAATGCTGCTGGAACACCACAAAAGGAAGTCATTTCTGCATCGGATTGTTACTGGTGATGAAAAATGTATCCATTACGGCAACCGTAAGCGCAAAAAATCATATGTGAAACCTGGCCAAGCAGTCAAATCAACGGCAAAGCCGAATATCCATGGCGCAGAATATCAAAAATTGGCTTGATTCATTCTTGGCTGCCAAGCCGGCGCAGTTCTTTTGGGATGGCATCCACAAATTGCCAGAAAGCCAGAAAGATGGGAAAAAGTCATAGCTTCATATGGGCAATACTTTGCATAATACTATTGTACATGTTTTATTAAGTAAACGTTAAAATTTTGAAAAAAATTAAATTAAGTTATATACCCAATAAGAATTACAAAATATTAATTTTTAAAAGTTTGAAGTATTTAAGAAAGAAGTATTTATTTTGTTTTTCATATTTCCCAATAAAAATAAAAACTAACTTTAATGTTTTTCATTATTCCATAGCACAATGGTGTTTATAGTAATATATTACCATTTCCATAAATATATCAAATATGTAGACTATCCAAAATATGTGCTTCCAAACACCTACACGTCGAATTGACGTATTGTTATTTTTAATGTTCTATGAAAAATGGTTATCTTTCAAAGCAACCGATTTGGTGATGTAGCGAGCGTTCTTCATTATCGTCCTGGACAGCTGAACGAGACTGGGAAGCTCTGTTTAATTTGTGTACTCACCTGGCTTGAAACCGTACTGACAGAGGCCAAACAGAGTGCTGACAAATGGTTTCGAGCTTTCACATAATGTTATCAGAAACTTATGCTCCAATACTTAAAGGAGCTTAAAAAGTTTAATTTTTCGTGGCTAGGGGAAACGATACTGAAGCTCCATTCCTTAGGCATACATTCCTCCTACCAAAAAATGCCAACCAAAATGCTTGGTGAATGCTCAGGATCAAGTTATCTTCGTCTGCCTTAAATACCTTAGTAGGTAGACCGTCCGATCTGGCAACCTTTTAATGATAAAATTTAGATATTGATTGTGTTTACTTCATTTAGGTCGAGTGGACAAAAATCTTGGCATTTCATCGCCCAAATTGAATAGCATGTTCTGCATGCCAGCGATATACGGTTATCTGCGCGGCACAATAGTCTGTAAGTTACTCATCTCCAGAGGTTTCTGACGGAGTCGATACGTTCCTTTTACCTTTTGGTTAAACCTTCGAACGCTTTTCTTAATTTCCTTGATCGCTTGCTTCTTATGCTCTTTATTTTTTTCGAAGAAGTCTATTTTCTACGCTCCTCGTGTGCTCATTGGGAATATGAAGCGCTCTCGTTCCTCCATTCAACGCCGTGCCGTTTCAAAAGTAATTTGTTTTGCTACACGTGTTCTTTGTAGTCTTCCTCAAATTATGGGTTTTATGCAGAAGCCTAGCACATAAGTTTCGGCATTTTTGACTGCTCCTTGGCAAGGGTTCAGACATTTGCTGCCAGAATCACTTCGAAATATTTTCCATTGTTGTGGAAACTGAGATAATTGTAGAGGTACCTTGGCTGCAATTTTTTTGTGGCCTGAGTCTGCAATGACATGGCGAGGAGAGCGGCAGGATCCGCACTGAATTTTGATATGCGCAGACCATACGCTAGCTGATGTGGTATTCTTCCACGCACCAAAGTCAATTCACCGTAGTCCTAGTTAAAAAGATGTGACTTTAGGTAGAACACTGACCGACGATTTGATGGTTGTGAGCCGACTGTCTTTCGACTTTGGTCTTTTGAACATGAACTCTCCTATTCGACGAGAATCTGGACCAGAATCTAGGATGTTGTGCTGGTATCATTTACAGGACGACAACTTTTGTTTTCCTCGTTAGCAAAACTTGCATCTGCCCTCGAAGCGGAGATATACGCAACCTTGATGGTAATGAACCATGTTATATTGGGAAGTGGGCGAAGTATTAGGGATAGCAAAGCTGCATTTACCCCTCTTGCCTTTCACATTTTCTAGCTATACTAGCTTAGCTAGCAAGACTTTCTGAACGATATCGGGAAGCCGAATTTACTGATTCTTGTTTGAGTCACAGATTACAACGGGAGCACGCGGAATAGGATCGCCGATGAATCGGCAAGGTCCAGAGTCTTTGCGGTTATGACTTCCATATTCAGTTAGGTTTCATATGAGTTTAACGGCAGATGGGATGCCAATAGATGAAGAGAGTACTCCCTAACGTCTCTAAGAGGTGAGCAAATTTCCTGATGTAGCTACGTGTTTTGCAAGGACCTAAATGGCCTAGTCACAAATAACATACATCTTGTGTTGGTTATTATGAAAGTGATAACGACACGGCGGAGCATTAACTCTGTTGTTTTCGACCTTTCTTCGAAAGAAATACACAAGGAAGTACATTAAACAAGTTTTTTGTCTGCGTTCTCTGCTCCGACATAAAGAAAAACCTCAGTCCTTACAGTTTTTGGTTTTGTCAAAAAGCCCGTAGAAACGTTATTTGGTAGTAGCATTTATTTTTCCGGTGGAAGAGTGAGCACATATCAGACTACTGTTGCCGAATTCACCTTTGCTCAGGTATCGCTAACAAAAAATATACACCAAATCCGCTATACTTGCTAGGTGGCGGCATTATCTGCTATAAACAGTCTTGAGCCTGCATTGTTAATTATGCTGCAAATAGTCTGTTAGATATCTGAACATTTAATATGACAATCGGATCGTCGTCCTACTTTTTCATCGTCAATAGTAGGTTCGAGGTTCGAGGCATTACATTGTTTCGCAACAGAAGAGTTTTTACTAACCCGGGAATTTACCCCATGTATAACCCCTAACCTATGTATACTTAAGAGGTGGTATCACGCGAACTGAGGTGGGACCATTAGGGATTCATTGGCCACGCTCTATTTAGGAACCCTGGTACTCTCTGAAAATTGTTCACCTCCATGTTCTTTGACCCAGTTTATATAAGAAGTCTGTTATGCAGAATGTCCATGTCGGATTTAATTTAGTCAAGTGAACTCATTCACCATACGTCGTCCTGAGGTTCATTGATTTTTGACAACATATTACAGGGTTGCTGTTTCTCCTGCTCATCACTCATAAGTTTGGAAAATCAAGTTCTGTTTGACGAGACCAGCACCCTGTGGATATGACGAAGAGGTAAAGTTTGCACAATTAATGAGTAGTCATAGTTACAATACTGGGCATAGGCAGGGTGACGTTTCACTGCCTACCAAATCGTACAAAGCCAAACCTTATGAATATAATTCATTATATGAAAGCTCCATTCTGGTAGCGAAAAGAAACAGTCAAAGGAGAATGATTAATTATGAACCTCCTTCAGGCCGAAATGTAGTTCTTGGGCAGTCATATATGTTACATGTTCCGTAGTAGCAGTATCTCAAAAGATTTAATATCTTACGTCGGAGCACACAAATCTATGTACTATCGGAGGTTTTTTGGAAATCTTATTCTAGCCGTTTGGAGTGCGAATACATGAATATGTCCCAGCAACTTGTACAAAGTGGCAGATAATCTGGCTTAGATTTGAATAGAATTCTTCTCCTGATTAATTATTTGTGATGTTCTTGATTTGGACCACAAATCACTCAACCCTGCACGGTTCCTCAGATTAACATCAAAAATGACCCTAAAATCACAGGCTAGAAGATACTCGAAAAAGAAATTTAATAATGCAGTTTTGCCCGCCGTACCTTTCTTATTCTAAAGTATAATATTTTAGGAATTGGGATCAATTAAAATAACAAAAATTAATAATATGTAATTTATGGGACTCGAAAATCGTTTATTTGAAAAAAATAATGTTTGCAAAAAATCAAAAAATGTGACAAAATCAAAAGAATTGACCCTTGAAATCAGTCTGCAGCACCTAAACAGTGTTCACACATGATGAAGTACATGAAGCGAGGTGCATCAGACAAACAAAATTGTTGCATTTGACTGAATGTTTTTTGGCAAATAAGGACAAATGATGCATCTACCACGTTTACGTGATTTTGCTTCAGGTCTCCGTATATTTACACAATACAGAGCATGTAATCAGTTGTCATCAGCAACGAACAAGTTTGTCACCTGCTGTTGTATCTGAAGGTAGATGTGGAGGAAAGATTCGACATTCTTGAAAATTTTTGTTTTTCTTGTTGATCTTAGGAAACGGTTTGTAGTATTTAAGTGATGTTCGCGTTCAGTGAAAATATACTTATCCAATATCACTTGAGGCTTCTTATGGCTTTCGGTACTCACTCCTTTGGACCACATTGGTGTGGTCGAAACGGAATTCAGACTATAATGCCGGCTTCTTCTTTACGTCCAACCATTTCCGCCAAAGCTGAAATATTTTTGCGAACTGAACCGACAATTATTATGTTTGCAAGTCACTGTTCTGCCTTTGAGAACACGTACCATGCCTAGTACCACTTGGTTGATCTCTGGTCCAATGTTTCGAGGTTTGCCTAAATACATTTGCAGTCGCTAAGCATACGTATTCTATAAATAAATCTTCAGGCCATAGAGAGCTGGTTTGCTTGGTATGTATTGATTGAATGGAGTTTAGCCCCGAAAATAAATTAGTTCCTCTTGGATTAAAAAAGATGGACATGGCATAAACTGGCTAGGTTGTCCCTTATATGGTCGATTTTTTTATTATTTTAAATTTCGTAACGCATACCCCCTAATTCTTTTAATAATACTAAACGCTAACCACGTGCAAAATTTCATGGTTATATAACAGCGATAACCTGTGCAGACAAAGCCTCAATATGTTCCTAAATAAACGGTTCTAAAACATCTAGTGGCATATACCAAACACAGTGGAAGATTAATTTGGGTATGCGTTTATTTGGTATAATGATACAGGATACTTTCTTTTCACAGTTTCCTTTTTATAATCAGGGTACAACTTTCTATGTTCTTGAACACAGCGTAACAAGAACTGTTGTTGTTTTTCGTCAGCAGTAATTTAACCATGAAAATCTTCCATGAGCTTCACACCTCTCTCTGCTGTGTCATTGACTGCCTTTTGATTTAGCTTCCTGGGAGGAAGGAATTTGATCCCAGGAAGAGACGTCTTTTTGGAAAAAAGCGTTATCAATTTTTAAACGCGATAACAAATTTGTGCTCTTAGTGATCACGAAATCACTCAAACATTTTTCTGTAACAATAACAAAATTAACCGTTTTTCTAGGGATAGAATGAAAAACACTTATTCAACATACCGTACAATGAGGCAGGTATTTCTTCCTTTGACGGAACATATCACTTCCCAAAATCATATAAACTTTCTCTTTGCAAATTCGATACAATTTTAGCTTTGGATTGTGTATCAACTTCATCATTAAATAGTGATAATAAAGCTATTTCTTCTGATAAATACCGTAAATGTTGACTGAAATTGGTCAGAGCTGCTTTAGAAATCACCTTGTCGACTGTTTCATAGTTCTTCAATGTTTTTAAGAAGCATAAATCTTTGGCTTTTACTGCCAAATTGCACCCAAGCCAGGGCTTTAAATAAACTGTTTCAATAAATAAACAAACATCTTGCAGTGGTACTCGTAGCTTGTCTTTAACACACATTTTAAACTGGGAACATGTATTTAAAGCGTATATAGCTCTTTCCATCCATCGTTCCTGATGCATTGCGCCAGACGGTCTGATTTTAAATTTGTTTTCATTTTCTCCTCCCAAAAAAACAATAGAAAGTTCAATCAATTCCCGATAATCGTCACGTATAATTGGTTTCAGTAATTCTTTTTTATAATAGTTAATTAATTCTTTAATGACCGTCTCACAGAGATATTTCTTTGCGAAATTAGACCATGTTTCGATAGCAATTGGATCAACGTTCTTCCAATTTTCTCTGATTTTTTTAATTAACGGGATATCCGGACTGCTGGTAACTTGGCGGATCCTTGATTCAAATACACATCTCAAAACTAGTTCTAGTAGTAACAATTCTCTTTATATTTTTTGCTCCAAGAGCACACAAGCCCCATTTAAGTGACCTGTATTAGAGGCCGTTGTATCGCAGCACATAATCTGTACCTTATTTTAGAGGTCCCAGAACTTTCGAGCTTGGGAATTGCTAAAATATGCTCTTTTTCTCTAAATGAAATCAGAATTGGTAGCCGTTCTTCTTTTGAACCCGCCATATTTAAACTTGGCAACAGTTTTCCATCTCAATGAACGGTCACAATTTCAGGCACGTTGTTCCGAAAATCAGATTGGATTTATTTTGTTCTTTCTTCTCTCATTTGGGTTCGAATTCGTTGAATAGAAGACTTGTTGATTGGAAAGTCTACACAACTGAGATCAAGTGCTTCTACTGCAGTCTGATGTATGTAAACAGAATCCCTTACACTAAGTTGACACCTATCTAAGGCAGCAACTAATTTAGGGGTTGTGGTAGACAGAGAACTCACGGGTGTCGTTTGCGAAGGGGAGGGCAAATTTTCATCCAAAGTCTCGTCAGAACTGATTCACTGTTCGTGAATATGTTGAGGTAGGCCATTGTGTGAAGTCAAGAAGTTCTTGGCAGTCAAACACTTTAGTCTTTTTTCCTCTCCCTTTAGTTTTCACTGCCTTACTCGTTCTTCTTTCTCTGCTAATTTTTTTTGTCAACACCCGAAGATTTGCACTTTCATTTACAGTCAATTTTACTTCGCGAATATTAAAAAAAAGAACTGAGAGAACTTGGCGATTAGACGGTAACTTTGCACCAGTTATTTGGTGATTTATCTCACCAACCAAGAAAATACTTCTTAGTTCTACTGACATGTTGAAACTTTACTATTATGCACGTTAACTATTCGATAAAACGCAAACAAATTACAAATAGAACGAAAATGGGGGTCATCCTCGTAAATTGTATGAATATACGAGTATAACTCGCGCGCAACTCGGCACGGGTTGCTGCGATTCAAATAAAACAAAATTTTATTTTTTATGGTCAAATGAAAAAAATTAGAGCATATGCGTTGGAAAATATTAAATTTGAAAAATAAGGGACACCTTAATACAGGCCTTCTAAATTTCTAGCCCAACCATCCCAAAAATCTTGTATCGGAGCGCGGTCACTTTTGTCATCAAATCGTAAACGCTGTGTTATTCGTTTGAATTTCTTCAAACACATCGTATCTCTGAACACGGACCGACCTGTATCGTCATTTCAAAGCTCTTTGACATGTTCACCATACGAACGGAGCATGCCAGCGTACAGTAAAAGCCCGATGTATCCGCGAAGTGTTATTATATGTATCGATTCCCATTGACTTTTGTGCCGATGAATTGGTTATTCGAAGAACAGTTTCCTGTATTGGGTCGATGAGCAAATCGAAAGCACGATTGTATATAGGCACTGTTCAAACGAAATGGACGTCAAACCTGATAACTAAATACCAAACACTCGCACACATACAAACAAATAGAGACCTACAATTGCAAAGGTGGGCATACCACCACGTGTGTCAAAGATGTTTGCTGTGCTTTAGCGTCCTCGACGCACTGCTGGGTCCGAAGTGTATTGGATTTTGCCATCTTTCGAATTACACATTACAATTGAATTAACAGCAGCAACCTCCAACATTGTCTCGTCCAATTCGTCCACACTTTCTCCCCTGCCACTCGAATAGAATTCTGCCTCGGCGTCTGCGATTTCTGCTGCTGTTGGTCCGTTCATACAAATTTTCATCATCATAAACCGCAAAACAAAAAAAAATTAGCTTGTCAAAGGTAAGTTATTAACAAAATAAAACAGAATAACATTTTGTCAGAAATTTTTGTTTTGCTTGGTTTCCAAAGCCAATTAATTAATCGAACAAATATTATCAAATTACACTTAAGCCAATCCATTCAACAAAAGTCATGAAAATGTGGATTGGGTCACGGAATGATCGATGGGAGTTGTTCCCCGATGATAGATTGCCATGAAATCGCAATTAAAGTGGGCAAATTTGCATTCGCACCAATCACGTCACCTCAAATCATTATTATCGCAAAAAACAAAATGCTAAAAAAACCGCAAAAAAATCCAAAAAAAAAAACGGGAAAATTATTCTAATACCAGAACTCATGGTTATCGCGTTATAATAATCCACAGGGTTTTTAATTGCCCCATAGATGTCCTTTCATTTAAAAAAAAATATTTCGTGGCATGCTAACAAAACCACTTTTAGCTTTTTACACTCTATTTTGCGTATAATTAATAAATATCCATTTGAATAGCTGAGGCTTGTCAATTTCCAATCTAGGACATCCTATTAGTGGCAAAGTTGAAATTAGTTTTTCAAAAAAAAAAACAACCCCTCACATGTGTAATAACAAAAAAAAGTGGTTTTTAAAGTTGGAGCTGTTATTGGTGATAGCAAAATTTCTCCTGGCATATGCAAAATAAATACAATAAAAGTAAATAAAGCTCCAAAAAGGACGAGTGTGGGAAGAATTACAAGCTAATTAGCCAGTTTTATGCGTGGACATTGTGGCAAATAATTGCTATGTAGTTTTTATTAAATTTCTGTATAGTAAATCAAACAGAGAATCTACCTATAGCGGAATACATATGGTATGTCAATTGCGGTTCTTTAAAAATTGCTACAAAACAGAAATATTTTTTTCCAAATTCGGAAATGTGTTTCAGATACAGTGAACTGACCCCGTAGGGAGCTTGGAGTTAATTTCATTTATTTATTTCATTTGTGCTTAAACATTAAAATAGATAGATACTTGTATGTTATAAGATAGTGAAGCTTGAAGTCACTAGTTAAATTTTAGAAGAATGATTATACATACAGTAAAATTAAAAGACAAATTTAAGATAAAAGAAATTATATGTATATGTAAGACATGAAAAAAAATAAAAAGATAAATATAGAAAAAAAAATAATCATTAAAAAGATCAAGATGTTTGACTTCACCAATTTATGATCAGAGAAATCAAAGAGAAACATACATTTACAGAAAAAATCGGAATGGTCTGAAAATCTAAAGTAGCCAGGATTACTCGTTAAACATACGAGTATTTTTAGTTCCAAACGAAACCGCTTCCATAACCGGATGGAGTGTATGAATAACTGTCGCTCAGATACAAGGCACGAAAAACGGGGATGATTTACTTAATGTGATCTGTTTGAGTAGCTGGAACGCAACTTGTTAAAGATCACACTTGCGAGCAAAATCAGATTTTTTTTAACGGAAAAGATGATCCAGTGACATGTTATAGAGAAATTTTGAGTACATACAGGTCCTGTCGAACTGTCGAAGGCTGAAAACATAACGCGCAGTATTGTTAAATGCAATGTTGAGCTTTCTGCTGCTTGTAGAGTTGCATTTACAGAAAACTTCGCAGCCGTAGCTAAGAATAAGAATTATCAGTGTTTCTGGTAGCAACATATGTATTTTTAGGGGAGTAAAATTATGCGACATCTATAGCAGACGCAACATTCCATACACTTTGCCAACGGCAGCGTTAATACAACTGTTGTAACTTAATGTAATATTAAATACCAAACCTAGAATAGATTTTTTAGAGTGTTCACATAATGTAATTTTAAGCCGTTCAACACGATGTCTGGAAAAATGAAAGCCTCTCCGACTTCTTACTCATAACGGTGCATTTAGTTTTAGAAAGGGTTAGGAAGAGTCCATCGTTCTTAGACTATATGGATATCCTCTCAAGAGCGTTTGAGCAGTCTTTGATCATTACTAGTCGACAACTACGATACAGTTTGACATCGTCGGCAAACATGTGAATGGAAGATGTTACGAATGAAAGCATTTCGTTCACGTACATGGAAAACAGAAGAAGCCTTAAAATAGAGCCTTGTGAAACACCTCCACTGTTGTGAAGGAAACCGGGCGTATAAGGTCCAATTTAAATAGCTTGTTTCCTGTGTTTAAGATATGACGACGGCCGAATTTGAGAATCCAAACTGAGTTGATAATTTATTGCAGAGGTTCGTGTGATCTGCAGTATCAAAGGACTGGAAAAGTCCAGGAGCACTAGAAAAGTTACTTTATCCTCGTCCAGAGATTCCCAAATACTAACTTTAACGGCCGATGTAATACAATTATGATGCTTCCTGAAACCGGATTGTATACGAGAGAGTAGGCTATTCAAGTGGAGGTATACATTGATTTGTCTTTGCAGTATCCTCTCAAATACTTTAGAGAAAAAAGATAATATCGAGATGGCCCGGAAGTCATTACTGCTTTTGTTTTTTTGAATGGACAACATTTTTCCTTTTTTCCACTGTGGGGGATAGCAACCCGTGGTTAGGAAAAATTTGAAGAGGGAAGAATGACTGGGAGAATAATATTGACGTATTTGGGGTGAGTCCCGTCAAAACCAACAGCATTGGAATTGACAGATAAAAGAGACGCGAGGACTTTGGTATTATCGACACAAGTAAGTTCGAAGGATCTATCAATCGCATTGTGTTCATGGGTAACAGACAATGGCAAGGAAACCACATTCAAGGTAGGTAAAGGAAGAAATATAAAACGTTTGTTCAGTTCATTTATATCTATGCTTTCATCAAAACTTAGTCTGTCTATTTTTTTTGTCATTCCCGATCTCTCTGATGTTCTTCCCAGACTGGCGTCCTTTCATCATCGGATTTATTTTGGTTCGATAAAAATTCTGTTCAGCAGCCGTTATGTTTCCAACAACTTGAATTTACAGTCTACGGTAGTTTTGAAAATGAGCATCTAGTTTGTAGCGCTTCCATTTTTATATGTTGGTTACGTTGGTCGATTAGAGACCTAATTTTACGGCTAAGCCAGGCACATTGACCATGTTGAATATGCTTTACTTTAATTGGAACATGGCTGTTAAATAGGGTATATATCGTGAGTGGTGATTGAGAAAATCAATTTGGTCACAACTAGATGAAATAAAATACAGGCGATCCCAGTCAATTTGTAGGGTATCTAGCTCCACCAGCCCGTAGTCGATGTTATGGAAGTCCCTATGTTCACAGCTTGTATTCGAACATGTAGCAGAGAATTTAAAAGTTAAAAATAGTAAGCCTTTCTGAAATTGGAAATAAATTAAACGATTTCGTGCCATCAGCTACAATCCTTTCAATTAAAAGATCACTATTTTAATCACCACCAACGATGATCTGTTAGTAGAATATCAACACAGATTCCAGGAGATTGAAGACAGAAGAAATATCGATACCGTAGTTAGAATACCTGTTGGAGATGCGAATTCTATGAAGACATAATCAATTTCACTCCCATTACTCGACTGGAACTTAGAAGTAGTTCTTAGACCGGTTCGTACGTAAATCGCAGCGCCACCTCAAATCTGTCCTATACGATTCCCTCGAAGAAGTCTATAGCCGTTTACTTTATAAATATCGTCACCAACCTTTGAACCTATGAACAAATCTTAAGATTGGGTAATAAACTTGAGCATTTAGGTGACTCACTCTAAGGCGACCAGTCTTTCAGTCGCTCAGGACATTAAGTATGGAACGAGAGATCTCATGGCTACCTCCACTGACGGGACTCATTACGAGGGTTGTCTGAAAAGTAAAGATAGCGGCACTCTTCAATAAAAGCTAGTGAATACTAGTTATGAATCTTTTGACAGTTACTTGCCGAAGTTTCAGTCATTTTGGACGCGCAGTTTTTAGTTGACAGTCGTTTAAATGAGTCGATGTGAGTGTTTTTTGTGAAAATGGAAAAAATTGAGTATCGAGCTGTTATTAAATTCTTATTTTTGAAAGGCAATACGCCTACGCAAATCAAAAATGAGTTGGACTCTGTATATGAGGACTCTGCACCATCATTTAACACAGTGAAATTTTGGCCAGCTGAATTTAAACGTGGCCGTAAGAGCTTGGGAGATGATGAACGTTCGGGACGTCCATAAACTGCAACCACTGACGATAACATTGCTAACGTTCACCAAAGAGTGTTAGACGACCGACAAGTTAAAGTGGGGGAGATAGTAGAGGTTATGAAAATGTCCAAAGACGTGTTTGTTACATATTAAATCAAGATTAATTTGCTTACGTTAGACCAAAAACGTGTTCGAATGAACATTTCCAACGCTCTGTTGGCGCAGTTTAGCGCAACAAATCCGAGTTTTGGCGCCGATTAATTAGTGTAGATGAAACTTGGATACACCATTATATGCCCGAAACAAAAATTCAGTCAAAACAGTGGACTGCAGAGGGCGAGCCGGCTCCAAAAAAAGCAAAAAACTGTTTTATCGGCTGGGAAAGTGATGGCGACTGTTTTTTGGGATAGTAAAAGAGTTATCTTAATCGATTATCTTCAAAAAGGAAAAACCATTACAGGAGCATACTACGCATCATTACTTGCCAAGCTGAAGGTAGAAATTGCGGAAAACCGCCAAATTTGCAGAAAAGGAAAATCCAAATTCACCAAGACAACGTGCTGTCTCACACCTCAGCGGTTGCAATTTCGAAAATCCATGAACTACGGTTTGAACTGCTTGACCATCCGCCTTATTCACCAGATCTAGCCCCAAGCGACTTCTTTTTGTTCCCTCATCTAAAAACTGCGCTCGGAGGACAGAAATTTTCGTCAAATGAGGAGGCAGTCACCTTAGTGAACAATTATTTTACAGAGAAAAACGCCAAGTACTATTTGGACGGGTTAGAGAGATGAGAGCATCGCTGGGAGAAGTGTGTAGAGTTACAAGGAGACTATGTAGAAAAATAAAAAAAAGTTTTGAGAAAAAATGTCTTGCATCATTCGGTCGGAAACTTTTCAGGCAACCCTCGTATATCAGTAATCGCCAGTACTCGAAGCGTAAATTAAGATGAATAAAGGAAGGGGCATATGGTGAAAGGCAAGCGGCACATAAGGCTTCAGAAATCACGTTTTCCTATTCATCAACACAACCAAATCGAGACTTGGAGGCCAGATTAAAAAAGAAATTGAAAACACTAGTAGACTTACTTAAATTGGCAATGATATGAGAAAAAAAAGAAGAAAAATAAGTGTAAATCAAGAAACAAAAGAAAAAGCAAGAAAAAACAATACAATTTCAGAAAAAGAAAAATAAAAATAATAGATATAAAATTTAGTAATTAATATAAAGTAAAAAATAAAAGAAAATAGTTTGAGAACAGCTGGTTTTAAATTATGCGGGCTATCATCCCTGGGAGCTGGCAATGTCATGGTTATATTGTAATATTAATTTCTTCTGCTTAGTTGTAATGCAGCACGCAGTATGCAGCATTCAGCAATTTTATATTATTAACTGAGAGCCACTCGAGTAGGTAGACGTTTGGTTGAGAGTTGAGTCCGATGTCGTGTAAGTTTAATTGTTTATTGTTTATCGTACGACAGCCACAGAAGCAACCGCGAAGATTCTTTCTTACGCAGATCGGAATTTGATGATAATTGATGAAGTGATACTATTTGGAGATGTTGTAAGTTCACTTCACCATTCCATAGCGTAAGCAGACGACTTGAAGGCGTATAGATCAGGTCCAAAGATCGACATCATTAATATGCTCTTGCAACGTGACTTCGATGAGATTAAACGATATAGCGATGACTGGAAGTTGAAGATCAACAGAAATCGGAAACCATTCTTATTAGGACGCCTTTGTCTAGTACCTCTAGGGACACCAGAGTGAATTGGCGAAGGTTTCCTATCCTGTTTTATAGCAGCCAACTCGATGCGAAGGTAACCTGCCACATGGCCCTTATCCGGCCTATGCTTATACAATATTTGGATGTCCCGTGTGGTTCAACGTGAGAGCAAATTTATTGGAACAAATTCGGGTGTTTGAGAGGGCTTGCCTTCGCCCAGACTGAGAGTACATAAAATTCTATCCTAATGAGTTTTGTACAATACAAGAAGTTGACTCGAAAGCACATTGCAGGAGCAACGACCTCAACAAGCAACCTGATCTCTGGTGCTTACTACACCAACAAGAGCGTGCATTTTAACGGCTTCGTTGCCCCAGATAATAAAAGGCTGATCCAGGACAAATTAGCGGTGCCGCTAATCTTCCACGTCGCTCGAACAGGCGACTCAAATACGATAGAGACGTCGCACACGGCGGAGCGTCTCCGGTTCAGTAGGGCGGTAAAGAGTCGCGACGTTAGGGATTTGTCTCGGCAGCACCATGAATTTTGGTGGCTTTGGCTTAGTGAAGGAGAGAAAACTCCCTTGTCGTTTCCTTCTAATTCGGTGTAGCGCCATTAGAGCGCAAAGTCGGTTCACTTAATCTCTAAAGGACTAAGGTAGCATTATGTTAATATAAGTATACAAAATTACTATTTTGTATAAAATAAATGAATAAAAAAAAGTAAATCGGGAGATATAAGCAAATTTGGTCGTCGAAAAGTATTGCCTTCAGCCGAGGTTCGATGTCAGGTTTCATTGACGGGGGGAAACTTGGTAACAGTAGACGGGATGAGATTCCGTTCATAAATTAGGATGATCAGGAGCAACAACTATCCCCACCTTGTTCAGAGGACAAGACAAAGAAAGCTAAGACTGTCATCAAAAGGAAATGGAAACAAAAGGCCATTAATTCAAAACCTAAAAGAGAGTCAACTATAGCCGACTTTATTTTAGATAAAAGTAATCCCTTAGAATTTTTTTTTAAAGGTTTTTCGACAATAAGGTCTAGGAACTTCTGCGATCTAATTCAGACAAAAGTGTGATTGCCAAACGATAAGTCAATTTCTGAATAACAACTGAAGAAGTGAAGAATTTGCCGGGTATTTTACTCCTGCGGGTTGCAACAGAAGGTCGCGATTCAGATTGGACTGAGATCTACTGATATTCATCATCCAGAAGTAGCTTCATGCATAATCCGTGATCGATTTGAAGAGCTTCCACGCTATTTTCGTGCATGCGATAACAGCTTTCTTCCTGTCGATGAAAAATTTGCCAAAATAAGAGCTCTGGGAGATATGCTGAATGAAAGATAGCTGACGTTTTTTCCAGGAGACGAACATGGGTCTATGATGTCTTATTTCGGATAAAATTGAACCAAGCAGCATATACACGGCAAGTTAATTCGCCTCGGGCATAAAACCTACTTACTCTGTACTCGATTGGGTTACCTTATTTACGGTGAGCCCTTCCATGGCTGGTAACACAAATCCAAATCTAGTCGAAAGTGGGTCTGTATTAACGAACTTAATTTCGAGGATTGGAAACTTTTTTACATCTTTACGCTTACTTGATGAAGTGCATCAAATGGGTCATGATCTCACCGGAACTCTTCGGCCAATGGAGTTGAAGCTGCATCGCTAAAAGATACCATATAAAACCGATTAAAAAGAATGCAAGAGGTTCCTATTACCAAGGTACGAAAACAACTATAGACTCAGCTGAAAGCAGTGTTCAGCCACTTGGAAAGCTAAAGAGGTAACTACCACAGATTTGACCCCAAATCTGAGATAGCCGTAGAGATACCGCGGCTGTATTTTTTTTTTGTGGCGTGAGTGTGTAATGGTAGCTCGTAATCTTTGGCCACACAATATACGGAAGGAATGCCTTGAATCCATTATCGATTTGATTGACTCTTTCATGACGAGGTGAACAGCAGGTTCCGCACTGAATGAGTGGGAAGACCATGCGCTATCTGATGTGGTATTCTTCCACGCACCAAAGTCAATTCACCGTAGTCCTAGTTGAAAAGATGTGACTTTAGGTAGAACACTGACCGACGTTTTGATGGCTGTGAGCCGACTGTCTTTCGACTTTGGTCTTTTGAACATGAACTCTCCTATTCGACGAGAATCTGGACCAGAATCTAGGATGTTATGCTGGTATCATTTACAGGACGACAACTTTTGTTTTCCTCGTTAGCAAAACTTGCATCTGCCCTCGAAGCGGAGATATACGCAACCTTGATGGTAATGAACCATGTTATATTGGGAAGTGGGCGAAGTATTAGGGATAGCGATGCTGTATTTACTCTTGTCTTTCACACTTACTAGCTACACTTGCTTAGCTAGCAAGGCTTTTTTGAAAACAATCGGGAAGCCGAATTTACTGTGTCTTGCTTGAGGCACAGATTACAAAGGAATTAAGGGGAATAAGACCGCCGATGAATCGACAAATCCCAGAGTCTTTGTGGTTAAGACTTTCATTTCAATTAGGTTTCATATGAGTTTAACTGTAGATGGGATACCAATAGATGAAGTGAGTGCTTCCTGATGCCTCTAAGAGGTTAGCGAAGTTCCTGATTTAGCTACGTGTTTTGTAAGCACCTAAGTGGTGTAGTCATAAGTGACACAATATCCTGTGATGGTTATTGTGAAAGTGATAACGACACCGTAGAGCACTAAATCTACGGCCTACGCTCGCATCAGGCTGCAGATACTCGGCGCTGATGTGATGAATGCTGGTACTGTGGTCACTTTATCACTGAAGCGTTTATTCATCTTTCTTCAAAAGAAATACAACAGAAAGTGCAATGAACAAGTTCTTTGTCCGCGTTCTTTGTTCCGACATAAAGAAAAACCTCAGTTCTAACAGTTTTGGATTTTGTCGAAAAGATCATAGAAACGTTATTTGGTAGCAGGCATTTATTTTTCCTGTGAGCACATATCAGACTGCTGTTGCCGAATCCACCTTTGCTCAGGACCTCTTAACACAGTTTGTCGCTAACAAAAAATGTATACCAAATCCACTATACTTGCTAGGTGGTAGTGCTATCTACTTTACAGCCTGGGTTTTTTAATTTGGCTGCATATAGGCTGTTGGATATTTGAACATTTCATATGCAAATCTGATCGTCGTCCTACTTTTTCGTCGTCAATAGTAGATTCGTCCTTATCCGAGGCTTTACACTATTTCGCAACAGAAGAGTTCTTACTAACTCCGGAAGTTACCCTATGTATAACCCCTAAGATATAGTATCAGGGCCTTTCCGGAATCAGGTGCTGGACATTGAAGAGCTGGTAACATGCGAGCTGAGGTTGGCCTCTTAAGGATTCATTGACCACGCTCTATTTAGGAGCCCTGGCACGTCCCAAAAATTGTTCACCTCCATGTTCTTTGAACCAGTTTATATAATAATTCTATTATACAGGCAGTCCACGTCACCGTTGATTTAGTAAAGTGAGTTCATTTGCCGTACGTCATCGAGAAGGCGGTGTTCAGCCACTTGAAAAAGTTAAATAGGCAAGGACTACTGAATTGACCCCAAATTTTTTTTATTTCATTTTCTCAATATAGACTCAATACGGAACTAAATGCGGCAAACTACACCTTTTTACGTTCTCTGGAAGTGACTAAAAATTTGAGTTAAAGTTTGGAAGCAACGCATGAAACCACGATCGATGCTCTGCGCCGTGCTACCTTGCAGACCACGGATTCCATTGCCTCCAATCGTCTTACCTCCCTTCCAAAGATATAGCTATTTCCTTACATTGAATTCATTATTTTTATTTTATTTATGTAGAGTATGAAAAAATTAAAGTTAAAAGAAAGTTTTTAACTTTATTCAATATCAAAAAAAATACGCTTTCAGTTTTCTGTGTCTTCTGAAACGCATGCTTCTTTGCATATTTGCCCCATTGTCTTGAAAACTACAAATACTACTGCGTTGACTTTTATCTTATTATGTTGGCAAAATCACTGGAAAAGGACCTTTTAGGGAGAATTTTAAAATTCAACTCCCTTTGTACTTTACGGTGAAAAATGTTAGTACAAAAATGTTGAAAAAAAAAAAAAAAACTTAAAACGTTCTGTACAATGTTTTTTTTGTATTTCCGTAAAATCCTGCATCTTAAATTTGTAAAATGGGCTAAAATGGCTAAAATAAATGTATGAAAAGTGTGGGTGAGATCGGTCCAGCCGTTTCTGAAATAATGGGTCATTTGTCTTCCAGAAGAAATATTGTACATGTTAAGGCGCCTCAGGTCCTTACCACAGTGACAGATGGTGGAATGACAAATGAGTGGACTTCGACCAACCACATTGTTATCAGTTATACAATAACTTGATGGGTGGAGTGGACACACTTGACCAAAATATTGGAAAATATAGGAGAGGTATAAGACTGAAGAGGTGGTATTGGCAAATGATGAAGTTTCCTATACATGTGTATGCTAATAACCCTTTTTATCTTTTTCATCAGGAGGACAAGCTAAAGATTCTTACGACTTTTAATCTTTCATAAGATACATACAGATATTTATGTTGCAGTCAGATAGAGAATTAGTTAATAACAAGCAATGGAGCGATACATACCTGAAGAATGCGGATTTATTGTTACAGCTTATTTGACGTCTGTTGTTTTACCGCAGCGTAAATTTCGTTGTCGTTTTCCTCGTCGACCTGCACCATGTACGCGAACAATTAAGTGTTTGACTAAGCATCTCGTGCAAATTGGGTCCACTAGAGATCTCGCAGAAGTGGTCGACCCGTATTGCTCGTTGAACTGAAAATATCACTGCTGTTGCAGAGGACATTCGAGAGAGTTCACAAACATCGACGAGACAACGATGCACACAATTTGGCATCAGCAGATGCGTCGAATTTTGGTGAAAGACCTGAAGGTGTTCCCTTATAAAGTGCAAACCGTTCACCAATTGGTGCCTCCTGACCGACAAGTGAGGTTAACTTACTTCCATGTTCTGTTAAACCTGGTGCAAGAGAGGATGATTTCGTTTCCAAAATCATAATAAGTGATGAAGCCAGTTCCCACTTCAGTAGTAATATGAAAAAACAAAGTTTGTATTTCTGGGGCATGTCGAATATACATGAAATGCTTGAAGAGTCATTACATCCCTTCAAAGTGACTGTTTGGTGCAGTTTTTGCAGTGAAAAAGCGATTGGCCCTTATTTTTTGGAGGGCGTCTACGTACCACTGCTACCGTAACTCGAGAGGGCTGCAGAGAGATATTGAACGAGTTTTTTTGGCGCAAATTGCTGAATTGGGTCTTATTGGTTTCAGCAAGACTCACACAGCTGGGGCAACTGCAAAAATTTCGAATCACCAATTTGCATCTCCCGTTTTGGCGATTTGAACTGGCCGGCAAAATCGCCAGATCTAACGGCGCCAGACTTCTTTCACTAGGATTTTCTGAATTCTTGCGTTTACCACAACAAACCACAAACCTTATAAACCTTGAAGCCAACATTGAAGACGAAATCACCACAATGGAGTCAGATGTTTTCAGTGCAACAATTCAAAATGCGGTAAGACTTTCATACATTTATATCAACTCAGGAGGTGGGAATTCAACCGATATAATTTTTCCAACTTAATGTCATCAATTCTACCCCTTCAAGTAAAATTTTCGTGAAAGCAGAGCCCAACTTTTTTCATTTCTAACAAAATGTCAGCCAATTCACATTATGACGTTTTTTTCGCACTGCATTGTACGATGCAAATACAGATACACATTCCTAGTGACAACCGACAATTGACTAAGGCATCTGAATCTGAAACCCAATACCAAAACCACCCACTCCATTGAAGTTTGTCAAAATTCTCTGGCGGCAAAAATTAGCCGCACAAGCATTGCGACTATGTGACTGAAGGTATAGTGGAGGCTTCCAACTTAAATTCTGTTACCTCAACATCAGTGTATGGAACAAATATTGTGGGCAAATAGAGGGGGCGCATCAAATGGTCACAGAATTGATGGAAGACAGTCTTGCCTTCTACCAGATGGAAGAGTACATATAGTTGGAAGACGAAATGAATAACCATCAAATCGCATCAACCACCAAATTTTAGCAGTTGACTATTCAATCGAATTCATTATAAGCTACTACGTCGCTTCTGCTAGAAGAGCACTTGATCTGCTAAAAATCATCTTGCCATTTTTTTATGTATAGAGGACTCTCATGGGCTTGAGAAGTTTATTCGCTACTTACCACATCTGATGCTTAGAGCCTGCAGTCAGTCTTCTTAAATAATCCACTAAATTAGAGTATTTCATGATGCTACCCATGAATGTCTCTAAAATCTGTAAAGTCTTGGCATCAACATCACGAATTCGGATCTACCTTTAGTGAATATTTTACTAAAAAAATTTGAAAACAGCACGATAAACATTTGGGAACAGTCCGTTAAGCAATCGAAGGTACTCGTACTACACAGATTTTCTGACTTCATCTCGTTTTTGAAGACAATCAGTTGAGGAATTTTCTGCAAAATTACGATAGATGAAGCAAGATGATGTACATAAATAAATGTTAAATATGATTTACAGACTATTACGAGTACATTCTTTGAACGTCTTAAGTTACTGCGGCTCTCTCCAAAAGATAGACTAAAACAATTAAAGGTCATCTGCTTTCAAGTTGTACTTCCACTAGTACTTCCAATGAAACACAAAGAAGTCCAATGGCAAATTGCAGCACAGTACATGTTGCACTTGGCAAAACTGTATGTCGAGGGACCTTTAAGTCCCTGCGTCTTGCATGTACTTATCTGTGGGTAACGCAGCGTCCCAGTCTTATTTGGAGATTCATAGTTCTTCTGGTGCAGCATCCATTCGAAATCACCGTGTCGAGAAGAGTTTTGAATGTCAGCCCATTCCTCCATGATCCCCACATTTTGTTGGTTGTTGGTCTGTGGGAAGCAGCGGTTAAGTCCGCTAAACATCACATGAAGTATATATTGGGTCTATAACTTGCGGTTTGTGCGGTTTGCTAAGAGATGGCGTAACTTGTATTATTCCATTGTTATTATTCCATTGGAACATGCGTTGGAAAGCTACTGTCATTGTACGTCATTTCAGTATATGCCATTCATTTGAAGCGCAAACAACAATAATTTTTTTTCACTCAAATATATCGAACTTTGTGCCTGAAAAAGTGTTTTTGCGGGGAGTTCTTCTTCATTACTTTAATATGAAGAAAACTGCTGCCGAAAGTCATCGTATTTTGGTGGAAGTTTATGGTGAACATGCGCTAGCTGGCGAACGTGCCAAAAGTGGTTTGCACGATTTAAAAGTGGTGATTTTGGCCTGGAAGACGATGAACGTCCTGGGCAACCAAAAAAGTTTGAAGATGAAGATGACAACGCTCGGCCCCACGTTGCTATTTTGGTTAAGAACTATTTGGAAAACAGTGGATGGGAAGTCTTACCCCAATCACTTTATAGCCTTGACCTTGCCTTGGAATACGGTTCACATCAGAGCAGAATATCAGAAATTGGCTTGATTCATTCTTGGCTGCCAAGCCGGCGCAGTTCTTTTGGGATGGGATCCACAAATTGCCAGAAAGATGGGAAAAAGTCTTAGCTTCAGATGGACAATACTTTGAATAATACTACTGTACATATTTTTCTTAAATAAACGTTCAAATTTTGAAAAAAATACCGAACGAATTAAGTTATATACCCAATAGTTTTAGGTTTTTATAATACTATTAAAATGTCCATATAGTAAGTTTTTGCTTAAAATCTATTTTCTTAGTTTTAGTTTTAACATGTAAGTATAAAATTAAATATAAACTGTAATATACGTCGAAAGACTTAGTTTAAGTGTTAGGTTTAACTTAGAGTGCCCACATGAGGCTATTAATTTAGTATAAGATTATTTGTAAGTTATTTAAGCTCATTTTTAAGCATTTTTTTGTCTAGCATGTAAAAGTAAATTAATTAAGATAATAAAATTGCATTTAAACTGAAAAACTGAAAAAAAAACTGACACTCTACAGCAGCAACAGCAACAGCAACACGTTATCTCGACTAAAGTACACATAGTGCGAAAACGATCTATGGTTATCCGAATTATTTGTTAAAGTGGACGGTTATGTCGTATATACTCGTAAGTGCCGTAAATAAGTTTTGCCAACTGAACTGAAGTCTACATCTTTCAGTCATTTCAAATATAGAAAAATTGCTATCTCAGCATTTGGCTAAAATTCGCCTCCACACTGAGAGGATTTCAACTTGTGTTTGCTGATAGTGGTGATAAAGCTGGAAAGGCTTTAGCCACTTCAAACTCACAAATAAGAATTATAAGACTTCCGCTGAGGTGGTTTTGAATATTTCTGCTTTATATACTCCCTTAGACTCCAAATAATTCCAAAAAGATACATCTGACGGAGTACGCTAAGATGGCATTCACGCCTTCTAAATGTGGCCGTGTTCAGGTACGGAAAGGAAAATACGAGTATTTTAGAATGATTTTTGATTTTGGACACCAATCTCTCACCCAAAAGAGTCTGGACATGTCTATGTAAGCCTCTGGAGAAAACTGGCAAATGCATTCTCCATCGGCTTGAGAGTGTAAAAGACAAACTTTCGAAGGGATAATTATCAGTAAGCTAAGTGCTATAATAAGGAAACGTTCCAATATTATGATATAAAATAAAACCTGCTAAAACTTGCATCGGCTGATGAGGGCACGCCAATGAAAGCCATTTCGTTACCAGTTGGAAATAGATAAGCCGATAAAAAATTCAACATATGTTGAGACTATATACTTGTTATCCTATGTTGACGTGTAACGTATGTACATCATTTATATTTACAAAAGTATAAAAATAACAAATATACAGATATGATCACTTAAGTAAATTAAAGCTAATTCGATAAGTAACTGAGTGATACTTACAATACAACTCGATGGTAATATTAGTGGAGACATATTTCTTATGAAAATTACTGGCTTGACATGTGTAGACAGCATGCTGATGAATTCGTGACAAATTACGAACAATAAGTTTGCTATTTATCGTTCCATCGTAGGAAAAGTCCACAACACTATTCTGGATTTGACCATTCATAAGCCAGGTTACGGCTGGGGGAGGACTTCCTGCAAATAGAACGAGAATACAATTAAAGAAATTAAAAAAAAAAGTTTATGTAGATGTATATTCGACCAATTATGTTTTTAACGTAACACAATTCAACTTATTTTTCGTATAACAATCATTCGGAGTTTGTCTATATGCAAATTTTTAACTCTTAACTCTTAATTTGACGCTATGAGGAATTGAGCGGGTACGGGCAAACAGGAAGCATGTCGCAATTAATAGCAAAAATTTAGTAAACATAAAAAATTCCTTAAAAGCAAATAATTCAACTATTAAACGGTAATAAATAAAAATAATTGAATTTATATGTTTTTGTCGTTTCCTTCAATCATAAACACAATGGTACATAATTCACAGGCCGACAAGTATCTTGTTTTATGATTTATGGCATATACTTCCACTTATTTGTCGGAGCCTATACAAGCACATATCGGTTCCGTTGAAGTTTGTTTTATTTTCGGTATATAACATATTTTATGATATTATTGCTGCACGACTGACGCTTTATGGCGACTCTTTGTCTTCATCAATTTGTTATCCTCGTACCCGCTGCATCCTTCGTCTCCAGTGGTTACTACATATTTAATTGTATTTAACGCGCTTAAACACTTTTTCTTTGGTGATTTGCGTGGGGTTTGAATGGTGATGATAGATTTGTCTGCATTTTACTTTTCTTCAAAATAAAAGCGGAATGGGGACGGTGTACCAGCGTATTATGCGTCTTCTATTCGAATGAAGATTTCATTTAGTAGTGAGACATTCTGAAGAAAAGGTAATCTGTTTTTATTGGTAAAAAAAATATATTGTATAAGTTGCACAGAAGCAAAAAGGATTGAGTGGACAGAGTGGTAAATTGGTGAGTAACCAATTTGTATTGTTTTATACTTTATATTATTTATTATATGATCCCGTATAATTTATTGTTAATATACTGGTTTTCCCCTAATTCGTCAGGGATAATTTGGGAAATGATTTTTAGGTATATTCTAATAAAAAAAAATCGAGGATTTTAGAAAAGGCTTAATTTTATGTACCCTGAACAATTTTAACGGAAATTGCTCTATTAATACTAAAGGTGAGAATTTCGTTTAAGATTTTATTTTTAGATGAAATACCAGCTTTTATAACAGCGTTTAAATAAAGCTAATATCTTGTTTAAGTCTTCAGTTATCAAATTTTAAAAGCTGTTCCATTTTTCTTGCCCATGCTGATTTTTGACTTCGAGATCACTTTTCTTCAGAAAATGCTGAGTAAATATAACGTTTTACTTTTTTTTTCTTACGAACGTAATAAAAGTAATAAAAAAAATCATCAACATGTTTGCAGAAAAAACCATAGGTTGTATGATACTTGCGGAATCCTGCGGCAGTTAAAAAAAGGAATTTATGATTTTTTTCTAACGTTTCTAAAAACAGTTGACAATAAGAGAATTAATAATTTCCCAATGATTTTTTTTTTAAATTACAGAGCTATTAAGAAGTTTTAAGGCGACCTCGTTTATTTGGCTACCTGTCCAAACCCTCATTTGCTTACCCTGTCCCTTAAAAGTTTTCAGAAATAGTTATGTTTGGGTATGAAGACCTATTTGGAAAATTTACTAAACAAAAATGGTATAAAAGATTAGAAACAAAAAAAATTCATCAGCTTCATTTTTTCCGCTAAGGTTACTGTTGCTTAGACACGATATTTGAATTGTCTGCATTTACAAATCAAGAATACGCAGACACTATTTACGTTTGTGGGCTGTGCAATGGAAGCTAAACTAGAGCGCAACAAAGATACCACGAGCTTTATCCTAACCCACGACTTCCTAGTGAAGGAGTACTTTGAAATATGTATCGAAGGCTTCGAGAAACGGGATCAGTTTCAAATACTCGATCTAACACTGGAGCTCCACAAGTAAAAAGAATTCCGGCTGATGAAAGAATACTGGAAGCCCTTACAACTGATCCATCAATGAGCATCAGACGGTTAGATTTGCAATTCGATGTTTCCAAACATAAAATTTCTAATCTATAGCATGGAGAAAATCTTTATCCATACCACCATACTCCTGTGCAAGAACTGCTCCACCATGATTTGAAATAGAGGCTTGAGTTTTCTAACTGGTTGCTGGAGCGGAGCTTGAATGACGATGAGTTTATTAGCAGAATTCTTTGGACGGACGAATCATTTTATAAGGTGGGATCACAAATTTTCATAATCTTCATACGTGAACTGCGGACAATCCAAATACAAGGAGACGTAAATCGTTTTAGCACAAATTCAGTACCAATATGTCGGCAGGTGTAATTGGAAACAAGTTAATCGGCTCCTTCAAACAACCACCTAGGCTGAATTCTACAAACTACTCGTATCTGGAGTTTATGCGAAATGATTTAGCAGAACTTTTGTAGGACATTCCACTAATTTAACTAACTTCATCATATTTCCAACAGGATAGTGCTCCAGCTCACTATGGCCGTAAGGTCAAGAATGGACTAGATTAAGAGTACGGTAATCGGTGGATATAAAGAAATGGACCAGTTCACTGGCCTGCAAGATCTCCTGACCTTACAGTATTGGATTTTTTGGTATGGAGATGAATAAAAAACTTGTTTGTTCAACCGAAACAGCAACTTTAAATGAATTGGAAGAGCGCATTCTCGAAACGACACAAAAAGTGAGGCAGCAGTTAGCATCAATAGACATTCACAGTGAAATTCAAAAACGGACTGTAGCATGGATACAAAACAAAGGGAACACTTTGAGTACTTGTTATAACTGTTTTAGTACACGCAACAAATAAAAATTATCTAAAACCACTTTTCTAGGGAAAAGTGACCTCTAAGTCAGAAATCAGCTACGGCAAAAAAAGTGGAAAAGGCTTAGAAATTGGATATCTAAAGACTGAAGCAAGAGATCAGCTTTATTAGGGTAGTATTTCTTCTTTTAGTATTATAGCGTAATTTCCTTAACATGGGCCGATAAATGATGTCAACATTGGAGATATACCCTTACTGAAGAACGATTTGTCTCTTAGAATGTAGGAAAAAATCATTTCGCAAATTATCCTTGACGAATTAGGGGACACCCTGTATATTGTTGTTAAGCCCTAAACACCTTTCGATATTTATTAACTAAAAATTCAATTGAAATATAACAACATTTTAAACTTTTTTGCACGCACTCAAGGCTTTTAAGTACCCTTAAAATGCTTGAACACAGCGCGGGCGAAGAAAAATCAGGGAGGATAGAAAGTTAAGTACCGGTGGAAATATGAAATTCTTCGTTAGTCATTCTTTTATCGTAGTGAAGAATTTTAGCATACCCTTAGATGCATAGTGTTCCATATATGACCCAAAACATTCATTGTTCAATATTTTAAGTTGGAGAAATCAAAATCGCTCAAATGCATGGTGTGCCAAATCTGGCATGTTCTTATGCTTTTCTTTTCTTTTCCCTGTCAACCGTTTTCTGACATTTGAGTAGCGGTAAATAAAATACTCAGCCTGTTGTTCGATTCGGTCAAATTAACCATTATAAAAATAATTTGGAATGCGGTTATTTTGTATTGAAACAGATTATAAAATAAAAAAAAGTCCGATAAGTTTTTCGTCGGTTTTTGGCAATTGTTTGTTTGTGCCATATCTGACACAGTATGCATTTAGAACATTTCAAATAAATTCTGTTTCGTTTCTAGTTGTCTTGCACTTTTAGAGAAGAAGAAATTTGCTAAAATTTTATATAACATTCCTAGTTATAGTGAAGATGGGTTAGAGAGCGATGAAGATGTTTTGCATAACCAAATAGAAAGTACGACCTTGAATAGAGAATCTTCTTCGAGATGAAAACCAAATAGAAATTGAATATCCTGAAATGGAACAGTTTTCAGATACCAATCATTTAAGCGATATCCTTTCAGAGGATTTTGAATCTATTAAAAAAGATCTTCGTTGGGAAAAGAAATCCATTGGTGTCTCTGCGGATCAGATCCGATATCCTACGGATATTCCATCTTGTGTAAGAGAGCTTAAAACTCCATACAAGTTCTTTTGCTATTTTTTTGATGATGATACTCGTATTATTACTAATATTGTAGAGCAAAGTAATTTCTATGGACGGACAAAAGCGATAGATGATTCATTTTCTGTAACAAAATACGATATCTCAAAATAATCTTGGAATTTTAATCATATCATCTGTTGCGAAGTTCACAAACGTGAATAATTATTGGGATCGAGATATTGGTCTTGACATAATAAAGAATTCAATGACACTTAATAATTTTGAAAAAATTCGACCATAGTACCCTTTAACGATAATTTCAAAATAGTAACGGACAGAAATTCATCTTCATTTGATAAGCTGTACAAGGTTCGTCCAATTGTTGAAGGCCTCAAAAAAAATGTTTGCCAATTCCAATGGAGGAACACCTTTCCGTTGATGAAGAAATTTGTGCTTCAAAAGCCAAACATCATTTGAAGCAATACTTGCCACAGAAGCCACATAAATAGGGGTATAAAATTTTTGTTCTTTGTGGTGTGTCTGGTTTTGCATACGATTTTGAAGTATATACGGGTCTTGAAGATGATAGTGCGGAACGTACAGCGCAAAGAAAAAGACTTAAGATCAAGTAGCAACATAGTTGTGCGCCTATGCCGAAAATTTCCCCGGCATGTAATTACAAAATTTATTTTGATAATTTTTATACGTCTGTTCAGCTACAACATTATTTGACGAAACTAGGAATCCTTTCCCTCGGAGCGGTCAGGAGAAATCGGATTCCGATTTGCAAGCTTTCAAGCGAAAACGCAATGAAAAATTAAAAAAAGGGGAAACTCTTTTGAATTTGTTGTTGATTTTAAAGGAATCTCGATTTCAAACATCACATACAAGGATAATAAGTGCGTCAACATGTTATCGACTTTCATTGAAATTGAGCCTGAAGGTAAGATAAAAAGATTTGATAGAAAAGCAAAGACATATTTAATGATAAAATGTCCGGCTTTGATAAGAGAGTATAATCGATATATGGGAGGCGTAGATTTGATGGCCACCTTCATCGGAGGAGCCAAAATTTCAATGAAATCAAAAAGATGGTATATGTGACTTTTTCATCACTTTGTCGACATGGCCGTTATTAATTCATTGCTTTGAGAAATTTCATGAGAAGTAGATTGTTTTTGAAATGTATATACTCGTATATGAAGTACTGAAATATTTTGAAAAAAAATAAATTTTTGAAGAAAAATATAAATCGGATTTTTTTTTCTTTCCTTAATGCATGGTGTGCCATATCTGTCACAAACTCTATTTAAGCAAATTATAAACAAAAACTTGGATAAAACTAAAAACTATTGATAAGAAAAATCTCTTATCTCATAAGTGTATTTTTATTCTTATTATTACAAGGAAAAATTGGAATTGGACCTTATTGACAAGAACAGTCCTTGCCGTAGTTATGTTATATTATATTTTTATTGAAAAAAAAAAGATAAATAAATAAATAAAATTACGTAAGTTTATGTTAATTCATCATTTACTTTTTATATTAACACGCTAAAATAATAAAACAAATAAATAAAGATAAATGATAATTCCATTTGAAAGAATTGAATAGTTATGAACTGGATTTAACTATTCAAAACTTCAGTATGAGCTATATTTTTCATAAATATGAGGAAATGAATGACGATAAATTCGCTAAATGACCTTGTTTATTAAATTCAGAAACATAAAATGTCAAACCGTCAAAAGATCGAACTCTCCTCGATACGGCATATACATACAATAACTATCCCAGCGCTAAAACTGATTGCCTAAAAAAAAACCCACTTTTTTCCGATGTTTGTCCCTGTGATATCGGATATAATTGTATCTGCGAGAATAATTGGGAATTGCTTTCTTTGAAACTCAAACTGCTAAATATCATCGTACTGGAATAAATCGAATTCATATAAAAAAATGCATTCCAACGAGTTTCAACGCCTGAAGAAGAAGTTGATGCATTTAAAATGCACGTTTTGGAGTTAACTAGGTCGGAGTGGGAAAAGTGCTTCGAAAATTGTTTTTACTAGTTTTTCTCAAAACTGGAGTACCAACCAATGTCCGAAATTAAAATAAATTAAGTATAGAATACTTTATAGTTTACGAAGCAAGCCTAAAAACTAAAAACAAGTATTGTCCTGAATGTGTTGTACGTTTATGAGGATGGAAAAGCCGCCGGCGAAAATGTGTAGACTTATTTAATTGTCACATATAAAATAATTTTAGATCTCATATTTAATTACGCTGGTCAACACGACTTTTGGCCGTTAATCCAATTATACGTTTTCGGTATTTCTCATGAATGTATAAGTATTAACAGAAAAATAATAAAAAAAAATTCTATTACATCGAAATATATAATTGAAAAAATCAGTCAAGTTTATTTCAAGTTCCAATCGAGAACGCTCTACGCCATTACTAAATAACATTTACAATTTGTATTTTGGTTTCAACACTTCTGAAAGTATTAATACACCTTGGACACCGAAGTTCTTTTTTATTTTAAGATGTATACGTTATTTAAGAGGATGGTTTAAAGGTACCTACTCATCAATGCCCTTTTCTAAACCTGTACTTTGGAGGGAACAAAAAGATCATGTGAATGACTGTTATTTCAGTTTAACGCAACTGGAGGGATATTCTTATAAAACAAGTGGTGAAATTGTATATCCTGATGAAGAATCTATAACTAAATCGCTTCCTACTGAAAGCCCACCACTGCAACCTAAGTCACAAATGAAAATAGACCACATTTAATACCTCAAGGTGAACTAAATGATTTAGTTAGAGACCTAAATTTGCCTAAAGCTCAAGCTGGACTCTTAAGTAGGTGCCACACTTCAACAATGGAATTTACTGCACCCAAGCACATACGTGTAACTTTCAGTTTATCGACAACGCGATCCTCAATTTGTAGATTTATTTAAAGACGAAAATGCTGTTACGATGATGTACACGGGCTCATGAATAAATGAAGTAATGACTATTCACCAGATGAATGGAGACCATTCATTGATTCCTCAAAATAAAGTTTCAAAGCAGGCTTACCGCATAATGACAGGGATCTTTCATCTGCACCTTTATATGACATCCATATAAAAGAAACATATGCTAATATAAAAAAAGGCTATCGAGAAAGTTTAGTACAGCCGATTTTCTTGAAAAATATGCGCAGATCTTAAAGTTGTTTGAATATTGTCTGGGTTGCAAGAAAGCTACACGAAACAATGCTGTTTTTTTGTGCAAGCTGGATAACAGAGCTGTCAACACTACATTAAAAAAGATTGGCCAATGAATAATTTTATTACTGGACAGAAAAATATTTCTGAAAACCTCGTAGTAGAGGCTAACAATGTCATTTCACCGCTTTTACCCATAAATTAGGCCATGGATAGAACTGGGGAAAGGATATAAGCAAGGTCGGAGTGTTGAACTTACAATCGACGAGTGCACGCGCACAACTGCACTAATGAAACTCGCTCCTCGCGTGAAGAAAAAAAAAACGGTGGCAAAAAAATTTAAAGGGCCCGCGAATGAACAAAAAAAAAATCCAGTTGTGCGGATGGAAAAAAAAACAAAAAAATGAGTGAGTGCAGTGCAAACAACATCTAGTGCGGGCATCCCAACCATCCAACCACTGGTCATACTGTTGATTGCACTCAGTCACTGCCATTGCTGTATACACGTCATACAACTCGGGCAGTGACTGAATGAATGTAACAATCGATGGATAGTGGGTTGTAAGCATGCATTTTGTTGATGTGCTGTTTCCTATTGTAGTAAGGGCACAACACCTACAACAATTTGATTCGGTAAACAAACTCTGGATTTTTTCTTCACAACTGTGTTAAGTATCGTCGGTGTTTTGGGTTTTTTGTGTTTGTCCTCTTTCTATAATAACTCGGGAATTTAGAGTAGATATAGCGAATATTCGCAGGCTAAAAAATAATCATTTTTCCGCTCACGTCCAATTCTGTAAATACAGGCCAGCTGTTTTGGCACTTAATGAAAAACAGGTAGATCCCCGCCCACACCTCTCAGATCACTCCGATCTGTCAATACCCTGGACTTATTTTTAACTTCTCTCCCTGACAAATACAAGGCCAATATGATATCCCTTCTAGACTCGTCGGACAACTCACTGTGTCATATCAGCTAATTTTTCGTACGCCGAAGGCATTTTAACTGGATGGCGCTGCTGATATGATCACAGACACTATACTCCTTGGAATGAAATCCGAAATCCGTTATCCCTCATCGGATGAAAAGGAAAGAGGCTGTCAGGGTTAGAAAAATGTTTTTTCGGTCCTTCAAGACCAATCCTGCAGGGGAAAACTAAAAATAGAGTAAATGAGCCAAAAATAACTGCAACGTCGGCAAAAAGTGCAACAAAGTCGTTGGTCAAAAATATTAGAAATTCTGCGTTCCGACATTCCAGCTGTCAGCTCTTTGGACAAGACCAATCTGCTTGGTACTCACTTTGCGGTCAACTCTCCGCCTGCAATTGAGTTCGTCGAATCGTCTAGTAGCAAGACTTAAAGATCTTAAAATTCACAAATCCGCTGGTTCTGCATATCAACCCTTCTTCTGAGGAGGTGTTGAGTCTTTAGGACTCTTTCCGAGCAGATGGGAAACGGCATTTGTCCAGCCAGTCCCTGAAAAAGGCAAATCTTATACTCTATCTCCCCCTGTAGACCCATTGTACTTACGTCCTTCTTTCCAAGGTCATGGAAACGCTCATAAACCGTCAACATATGAAATATCTCGAAAACTTCTCAATGCCCGGCAGTACGGTTTTCGTAGCAACAGGTCCACTGGTGATGTCATGGCATGTCGCACCGAAAAGTGGAACCAAAGTGGATATCAATCTGACGAAAGCAAGATAGTTGCACTTGATATTGCTAAGGCATTGGACTGAGTTTGGCAGCAGGCTCCTTTGTCCAAAATGCGTGCTTTTGAGATCGATGACTCTCTACTTCAATGGATTAGAAATTACATAACTTTCGGAATGTTAAAATCATGTTGTCTTGGATGGTGTCCAGTCTGATGTTCACAAAATAAATGCTGGTGTGCCCCAGGGCTACGTTCTGTCTCCGACAGTCTTTTTAATTTTCATCAACGATCTCTTGTCTGCTACTTCTAATCCTTTCTTGTTCATATCTGTTTCTTGCTCGTCGGCTGTAGAACGGGAACGCCACCGTATATTAAGCTCATTAACAGCATAACTAATTGGAGAACCACTAACAGTGTAGAATTTAATGCTCCCAAAATACAATGCTGCCTGCTGTCGTTCAAGCGAAATTTAAATACCCAGCAGCCATTATCCATAAATAGCACTTTCATTGTCAAAACCGAAAACCTTTCCATTCTGTGCATGCGTGTCAATCACAACTTAAGTAGAAATGACCAAATATTCGGTGTCGTCAAAAATGTTAGTAAATGTCAAGGTTTCCTCAAGTGATGTCAGACATGAAGTAAAAGAAATGTTGGTCAATAACCACAAATTAACCATCAGAGAGATAGCGGAGGACTTGAACATTGCCTATGAATCCGTCCAAGACATGATGGCTTTCCGTCGTGTAGCAGCAAAGTTGGTGCCAAAAAAACCTAAATTTCATGCAAAAAAGAAACCGTGTTGACGTCGCAAAAGAGATGATTTGCATTCATCGAAAGGATCATTACTGGAGACGAGACGTGGGTTTATGAGTACGACACGCAATCCAGACATCAGGCAAGTGAATGGCGTTCACCAAATGAGCCGAGACCAAAAAAATCACGTCGTTTTCAGTCAAAAAAGAAGGCAATGCTCACGGTTTTCATGGATTACAACGGTGTAATGCATCATGAATTTTTGCCAGAAGGCCAGAGAGTAAACAAAGAGTATTATTTGGGAGTTATGAGACGTTTGCGTGAAGTAATTCAGAAAACTCGTGGATTTTGTACCACGATAACGCACCGTCGCACAGTGCCATTATTATTCGTAACTTTTTGACGAAAAATGCAACAAATACCATCCAACAGTCACCGTATTCACCTGATTTGGCTCCCTGTGACTTCTTTCTGTTCAATCGAGTTAAAAAACCACTACGGGGAACGCGTTTCAGCAGCCGAGAGGAAGTAATGGAAAAATCGCAGGAAGCACTGATGGACATACCGAAAACCAGATATAAAAAAATGTTTCGAGGATTGGATCAAGCGCTGGCATAAGTGCGTTGCAGTCGATGGGGATTACTCTGAAGGGTACAATATAGATTTAGATGAATAAACTTGTATGTTAAATTTTCTGGATAAAACCGGAAACATCTCTGCTAGATAAGATTCAAAACCGTGCGATAAAACTCATCGGTGTTACTAACATCACTTCATTTTATCGCTATTTCTATAACCGGTTCTCCATAGAAATCGCCTATCGCATTCCGTCTCTTCAAACTTTTAACCGTCTTGCTATGAATGCTCAGCTCATCAGTATTTAAGGGTATACTTTCGGACGTATTCTAAAATATGGTGATTCGTTCGTCATTATAATCTCCAAACATTTAAAAGCAACGTTCAACGGTACCTCTCCTCCATGTTTTTCCTTCGCCCGCGCTATGTGCAAGCATTTTAAGGGTACTAAAATCCTTTGAACGGGCGCAAATTATAAAAAAAAATGAAGGCTTCAAATCTTATTTCAAAACTAAAAACAGACAAGAAAAGCTTGGCTTTCTTTGGTTGAAGTGGCAAAAATTTTATTTTTAAATACAAACTCCGCAAATGATGAGGAAATGGTTTCTAAACTACTACAGGCTTATGTAGTATTGCCATGTACTATATCTCTTAAGATTCGTTTCCTAGATTCCCGTCAAAACTTTTTCCCCGAAAACGTAGTTGCTGTAAGTGACGAGCACGAGGAGAGATTCTATCAAGACATCATGGCGATGGAAAAAATAACCAAGGAAAATGGTTATCGAAAATAATCCCACATTTTTGTTAGATATTATCGAGATTATTCGGCATTCAATTATAAAAGAAAAGCAAAAGGAACAAAAAAGCCCTCAGAGTAATTTTTTAAAAGTTAATTGAGTACTCCCGTAATATAATGCGCCTCTTTTTTTCAGTGTCACACTTTTCAATAGGAATTAAACGTCAAATACTCGTATGTTGCCGCACTGAGCTGCAGAACTTCATTTATTTTCACTAGAATATGCCATTTCACCGCTGGAAAGACTGACGCTACAACAGCGACTTCAAATCGTTCAAAATTTATTTCCAAAATCATAGAGTTATTCTTGGTTTAAGAGTGAAGTTGTTACTCAAATTGAGAATCGAAACAAACTTTATAATAAAATTAAATTAAATTAGAAGCATAACGCCTCCCTTTCTACATAATTTGGCTGCATATAAAAGGGCGCGTAATAATACCTGTGTCATCCGGACTGCCAAGCGAAACTATTATGCTATTAAGTTGAGCACATCACTTCCATCCAAACAACTCTGGGCTAACTCGTGTCGAATTTGTGTCACTAGTAGCACCTAGTAGTATAAACAGCGCTAAGTGTGACCTAGATCCTAATGTCCACTCCTTTCTGGAAATTAAGCCCGACACATACTCATCTACATACATAAATGAAATTTCTGGTGCATTTGCCCATACGTCGGGTATTTTTAAAGCGGTTGCCGATGGTGAAGTAGTTGTGGTGATATGACTATAAAATCTAACTCGACTGGTATGGATGCTGTACCAATCCGCTTTGTAAAGCTGTTATTACCTGAAATTACTATATAAGCCACCTAACTCATATTCTTAACGACTGTATAACAACATCCACACTTCTCAGTCCTAGAAAATTGCAAAGGTCGTACCGATTGCCAAAAAATCGAATGCAGTCTCCGTCAGTGACTTTAGGCCCATAAGCATTTTACAGTATCTATCAAAGGGCTTTGGGAAACTTATATCCAAGCAAATAATAAGTCATGCCTCTTCTACTAGTCACCTCCTTAACCCTTTTCAATGTGGGTTCTGAAGTAATCGTAGCTGCTCCTCGGCTATGATTAACGTTTTAAATGATATTGCGGATATGATATGATAAGGGATATGTAAGACTTCTTTGCTTACTTGTCATCCCCAAAGCTTTTGATGATGTAAATCATGATATTCTATGCTGCAAACTACTTAACTGTTTGGCTACAGTGAATAAGTTGTTCAGCGTTCCAACAGATATCAAAAAATAGCCATTGCTGTCAAATGCTCAGTTTAGAAGATAACTAGACAAGGTATACCACAAGGATCGATTCTCTGTCCACTTATATGCTGATAAGGTTCAGCCAAATCTGTCTCATTGCATGAGTTCGATCGCTGAACTTGCGTTAGAATTAAATGAAGGTTTATCAAAAACTCACTCGTATGATTGTTGCTTAACCCAGTGAAGTCAAGGGTTTTTCTGAGATTTAATTGAAAACTTGAGATTAATATTGCACCAGACTCTCTAGGATTGAAGTAGAGTCAGCAACAAGCCCCGGTTTTGTTTTAAGTAGAAACTTATCCGAGCATAATCATAGAAACCTTGTCATTATACATTTAATAAGCTATTATGAGGTATACAGTGACCTTGTCTCCTTATCTCAGCGAAAAATTCAAGTAGCTCTTAATTACTCAATGCGATATATACATGGGCTTCATAGACATGACCAAATTTCTGTACATTCAGAAAGTTTACTCAAATATATCGTGAAATAATATCTCAGTGCTCGAAGCTGCATTTACCTACATCAGGTCATTAATATTAAAACCCTACTGTGCCTATATAATAAAATACAATTTCCGCGATCTCAAATAACTAAGGACCTTATACAGCGCGTCTGTAAGTACTTAAATTCGTCACGTCTGCTTTATGTTCACGGTATAAGACTATAAGCCTAAACCTTTTAAAAGAACACCCTCTACATAATCATGAAACCTGTATAGACAACCAAACTCATTTATGTATATTAAATACTTCGTACATTGTATTATAGATGCTCATATACAGATACTCATGAGTTTTTTAACTTGAGACATTCAAATTACTCGAAAAATACGCGATATCGGGAAAAATGTTACAGACAAAAGTCACAAGGTTCTGAAGGGGGCATCAGATGGTGACCACGAGTTTGGCCTTGAGACCCATTTTCAAGGTCAAACAAAGGTCAATTTTGATTTTTCAAATGATAATTCCTGATTTTCATTGCTCAGTCGTATTGCTCGTAGGCTTGTCATTTGTTTTTACATACTGCTTTTAGCATAACCCAGAAACAACGACGTGGACGTAGCAGTATTTTGTTTCCTTCGGGGTGATTAATTAGAGTGGGTCTCCTTGCCTCCCACTGTTGAATCATTGAATTCTTCCCATTTCGATGTTTATTTCCCGAGACTATTTCAACAAATGCTCGAAAATGTGACCATTCACTTCAGTACACTTGTCTATCCGCGCTCTAAATGAACAACAGAACTGAGAAGTATTTCTGGCGTAATGTTCCGGCAAGCTTCAGTTATTCGTCTTTTCATGACCTCACGTGTTGTTGGCTTTTTTCTGTAAACCTCACTTTGTAAGTAGCCCCACAAGAAGAAATCAAAGGACGTAAGATCAGGTGATCTAGAAGGCCATTGCCTCGGACCCCCTCGTCCGATCCATCGTTGATGGTAAGCATTGTTTAATACGCCCCGGACTACTTGGGAATAATGGGCTGGACAATCATCATGTTGAAACCACATTGTTTGTCGCAACTCCAATGGCAGTTCTTCTAGTAATACTGGAAGATGGTACCGCAAGAAGTTTGCATACTTTTCGCCATTCAAGTTGCCTTCAATAAAATATGGACCTATTAATTTATCCCCAATAATTCCCGCCCAAACATTAACATTCTAAGGGTGCTGGCGTTCAACTTGTCGCAACCAAAAAGGGCTTTCGGTAGCCCAGTAATGCATATTATGTCGATTGACCGTACCGTGATTGGTGAAAGTCGACTCACCTTGGCGAAGAAAAGGGGGTCTCGTTGAATTTGCTGAAGTGCCCATTGACAAAAGGAAACCCGGTTGCGAAAATCCTCACTAGAAAGTTCTTGATGCATTGAAACATGATAAGGATGGTATTTATGCCGATGTAATATCTTACAGACAGTCGTTTGAGAAATTCCTGATTTGCGACTTATTTGGCGAGTGCTAATGTGAGGATCGTGTGCAACGGCAGCTAACACTGCTATTTCATTGTCCTCAACAGCCACCCTATCTGACCGATTTCTTTGGTTGCACACTTCCTTCACCTGTGAATTGTTGGATGACCCGATAAAAGAAAGCGCGCGATCGTATCTGGTCTGGGAAACGTTGGGCGTAAAGAGCAACAGCACCATCGATGCTACTTCCACTTTCTCCATAAATCAATATCATTTCAATTTTCTCTTGAATTGAAATAGCCTGCATTATTAATCTGGAAAACGTTACTAATAATAATCAGTTCCTCAAAAGAAATATCGAACTTCTAAATGAAGTACAGTTCCGTTCAAGTAGAAAAAAAGGGACGAGTGCACTTCATACACTCTCAGATAAGTTTAGGACAATTTGTCTCTATCTGAAATTTCTTTGAGTTTTAACTTCACTCGAGGCAATAATGACTTCCTCAAAACAAATCCCGATCTTCTAACACCCTAACAACGTTGGAAACCGATTAATGATTTAGGCGTGCCAGTGCAGTGGCATCTAGCACTGAATGAATAAGACCTTTGAGACAAAGTCGTGTGCCCCATTGAGGAATACGACTGAGCAATGAAAATCAGGAATTATCATTTGAAATATCAAAAGTGACCTTCGTTTGACCTTGAAAATGGGGCTCAAGGTCAAACTCGTGGTCACCATCTTATGTCTGAAACATTTTTCGCGATATCGCGTATTTTTCGAGTAATTTGGGTGTCTCAAGTTAAAAAACTCACCCTGTATATGCATATGGTTTTTTTTTTTTAGAGTTAGTTTAGAAAAACTTTGGAAATTTATGATAGAGAGACTCAATACAGAGCAATGAATAAAAGTTGTTCAATTTCATTTTGAGAGACAGCATTCGATTCTTCTGGCACAGAGATCATAATGTAATTTTTTAATATTCGAAATGAGCCTAAGGCTCCAATATTTCACAAATTGGTTCAGCGTTTTCAGCAACAAAGGACAGTCTGTGATTTTCCCCATGCCGGAAAATCTAGTGCAGTTTGAGAAAAACCTCAAAACTTCCACCAGGCGACGCAGCAGTTGATAATGTTTAGGCGGTCTTAGCAAATAATTTCACTGCAGATTCACAAATAATCCACAAATACGCATTCAATATGCTCGGCGTTTTCAAAAAATGTTCCGAGTGAATAACGAGTTTATTCACAATCACAATAATGATCGACGATACCCATTTTCAATCTTAAGGTAAATGCACGTGAATAAATAAAACTGCAGATTATGGGGCACCCAAAAACCAAAAATAATTGTTGAACATCAAAGGAACCCAGTTATTTGCACTGTATGAGTTGGATCAATGGGCGTCGAAGAAGTTGCGGTTAATGGGGAAGTCATTCAGCACTTGGCAAAGATTGAAATTTTTTTAAGGTCAGAAGTGGAGAATAATCCAGAATTGTGGTTACAACAAGAATGAGCCACAGCTCCATCCAACACAGCGAGGACGTTGGGACCTGAAATTCTAACAACAGCTATGGAAAATGCTCTGGAAAGAGCACGTCAGGTCGAAGCTAAAAACGGGCACCATTCGAGAGATTTTGTATTTATAACATAATGTAAACATATTTCCAAACTACATATACGGGTTAGGCCACTCTAGGATTTTCAAAAAATCTATTTTTTTTATTGATTCAATGGTCCCTTGGGACCTCAAAAATTATATCCCGAAAGATTATGGCCGGAAAATATCTCAAAGTATTTGTTTTTCGAAGTATAGTACAAGGCCGCCAGGTAGGGAGCGAGCGTCTTATGGCCGAAACGAGAGATGGCATTTTAGGGTATTAGATTAGCAGATGATTTTGAAGCTATTTGCCACGTGTTCAGACTATTGCTTGTTTCATCTTAAGAAACGTCGGTTTAAGTTTCGTACAGTGAAACATTTGAGGAACGTTTTTTTTTATTGATAATTGTGCCAACTTTTTTTTTTGTTTTGTGAGTGTTATTGGTTAGGTTTTATAATGAGTGCCAAAGTGTATTGTGATCAAAAAGGTACAAAAGATATATGCACATAGAACAAGAGACCCGAAAATATCTGGAAGAAGACCGCTGAATCGACACGAGTTTTAAGAACCAAGTGAAATGAATGCCAGTACATCCGCGAAAAAATTGAAGCAATCGGATAGGTATAAACGATATTGAAGTGAATTAAGGTACTGGTTATCGTATGATAAACTTTATTGGAGTTCTTCCAACGTTGTCTATTTCAAACATTGTCGTTTGCCTTTCTATGAAAAGGTTGCAAAAAAAATTTCAACTGCAACTAAACTAGTTTGCAAAAACTGTGTGATGAAAGCAGCGAAAGATGAGACAATTATTTCTATTGAAAAAGGAAAAAATAGAAGTATGATATCAGGCGATGGTTCCTAGAGAAAACGTGGGTTAACGACCTTGTTTGGCTTAGCGACTCTTATTGGCAATTACAGTGGAAAAATTGTAGACTGCGCAGTGAAATAAAATACAGTAAGGCGTGTGGGTACTGGAAGAATAAGAAGATACCGAAGAATATACGGAATGGGCACAAAATCATAAAGTGCGATGTGAATCACGATGGATCAGCAGGAAAAATGGAGGTCGATGCAGTTGTTGAGATGTTTCAGCGATCCGAAATACACCCATTATATTGGTGACGGTGATTCTAAGACTTTTAAAGGCAGTAGTCAACAAAGAGTTTGTAGATCATGTTCAAAAGCGAGTTTGTGCCCACCAACGTAATTTGAAAACGAATACAAAAGGCATCAGTCATCCACCGACCATCGAGGCGAGTAGATGTGTTTCGGATCCTCTATGAATTAGAACAGTACTCATAGTCTACGAGTACATCAATGCATTTGTTACATCTTGAGATAAGCTTTTTTAAACCCTCAAAAAAATAAATTTCCTCTTATACCATTTATTGCCGACTTGATGAAGAACATCCGAAAATCTTTTTCCACGAAGACATTTTTTCAAATCCGGAAACAGGAAATAATCACTAGGGGCAAGGTCTGGACTATAGGGTGGGTGTTGGATTTCTTCGAAACCACAATCTCGCGCAGCGGCCTTGGAAACTCGCTCCGTGTGAACAGGAGCGTTGTCATGAAGAAGCATCACACCCGCTGCGAGTTTACCCCGTCTTTTCTTTTTAATTTCCTCCCGCAAATTATGCAAAGTGGAAGCGTAGGATGTGGCGTTGATGGTTTCACCTTTTTTTTTGTACTCAATGAGCAAGATTCCCTTTGAGTCCCAAAAAACTGTGGCCATGAGCTTCCCGGCAGACGGAGTGACTTTGAACTTCTTCGGGGGGTCTGTTCCTTTTTTATGCCACTGCATGGACTCTTGTTTGCTTTCAGGGTCATAGTGGTGGACCCATGTTTCGTCCCCAGTAACAATTCGATCCATAACACCGTCCGCGTTCTCACTACACATCTCCAAAAGCTCTCTACAGCATGCGATTCTCACTTTTTTCTGAGGCGCTGTGAGCATTCGTGGCACCCACCTTGCACTGACCTTTGAAAGGTTAAGATGGTCATGAAGAATGGTGTGAATGGTACCAATTGAAAGCTTGGTGATCTCTGCCATCATTTTCACCTTTATTCGGGCATCCTCAAGAACAAGTTTTTCGACTTCTTTGATGCTTTCTCCCGTACAAGCAGTAGCCGGGGCGCCGGAGCGGGGGTCGTCTTCAATGCTCTCTCTGCCTTTCTTGAACTCACTTGATCACTTTTGCACAGTTGATAATGAAGGTGCGGAACCCTGGTAAACAGCCACCATCTCTTCATGAATAGTTTTTTGACTTTTTCCTTGCTTAGTGAGAAATTTAATTACAGCGCGATGCTCAATTTTCACCATCATCGTCTCAGTTGCCATTATGATTCTGTTTAACTAGAGATAAAACGCGAACTAATAATCACATTTATATGAGATTTTACATGAATGCACTAAAATAATAGTATTACTTGATAAATAAGTCAACTTATATATACAACCACAGCTTCACCCCGATATCGAGAATATGTTGAACGCCCTCGTATCAGGGTGAGAAGTTTAAAACAAGTGCAGGTCGGTGGCGTTGACTCCTAGCGTTTAGTATCCATGTGAGTAGATTTAGAGAGGATCTCCACGAATTTCGGGATCCACGGCTTCACTGTGATAATCTCCAAATTATGTCTGTAAGCAGTACGAACAATCCTTTAGTCCCGACATCAGCGAACGCTTTTATTGATAGAATGCGTCAATAAATGAGTAGCGATCATCATAGTCTCTATCACAACCATCAGAACGTTTCTCATGGACAATCAATAAACAATTTGTTCAATAAGCATGCAATCTGACTCTAGGAACTCTCATCAAAATATTATTGGATCTTTACTATTCCTGCAGTTTATAATAAAACCCAATGATGCCGGAATACACTATCGTCGCACACACATTTGAGCGCTTTCTCATGGTTACACATGGGAAAAGAAAACATCATGCAAACATGAGCCACACGATTTCTTTGTAATGTTCTGCTCTGGCAACTCTAAAGGTTGATTATGTGCTAACGCAACACAAAGTGCGTGCAGTGCACAAATGCTCACCTCGTTTCTTTTAATTACCAGCTCAGTATGAAAGTAGTGACATGCCAGGATAAACTGTGCCAAAGCACATACTTGAAGTTGTTCGTAAATCATGCATGCGGTCTCTCAAAAACACTCATGCCCTACTCTGAGCAAGCTGGAACGCGCTGTAAATTAATTCCGACTGCGTTAATAGCCCACTTGCTCCTTCCTGATTTTTTTTTTTATTTTTACTTTTACGACAATTTGTGCAGATCTTTCCTTTCAGCTCCAGTAGTAAGTTCTTTGAAATCTTGGCACACGACGATATTGTATCCTTGCTTCCGCTTGTAAAACTTCTTGCAGGGCATGTCACGACTTTAACTACGAGAACGTATCATTATCCAAAAACGTTTTAATAGTTTTTTGCCAAACTGCATACAGCTAGCTAACGAGTTTGTTTTTCTAGAATCCTTCCAAGGCGTATCTCTGTGTCACATGGTAGCTATTCCTTTAAAGTTAATCGTGAGATTGTATGCGACATATAATTGGGGCAACGATTCTTTCCTCGTACTGCGCTCTACTGGCGCAATATCCCCCCCCCCCAAACACATCATTGGTTTTATTGCAAGCAGCACGCAAAGAGTGTGTCGGTGTCTGTGTCTGAGTTGGTACTCCCTACTCCATGGAGTTCTAAGTTCTCAGCTGTATTCCTGATTTTCCACATCGGAATAAATAACGATTGTTTTTCCTCAGATGCAATCAAGGAATAAAGAAAGGGCCTTCATGGTAAAAGAAAAAAAAAAAAAAACAAATATAAATAGAAATACTAGGACGTCATTCAGGAAGACAAAAATAAAATAGAAAAAGGTCCTGAAACAAGAAAACAGTCATTAAGAAGTGCTTTTGAGATTTAATTGGGTTTTCGCCATCATAGTCGGAATCGCATGTGACAAAAAGGACACGATGCAGCACAAACAGTAAGAACAGGAGTTACTCGTACCTCGTGTGTTGTGTTTGTGGAGTCTCGGTTTTCCTTAAGGGGTTTAGGATACTCAGTAGAGTTGACTTTTGCTTGTGGCTTGTTGACGCTTAATATACAACTAAGACTACGAGTAGTGTATGTTTTGTTGGATGCGGTGGTGTTGGTTTGCTTCTCATGAAACGATTTTCTATTGTCGCAACTACTCCAGGGAATAGTGTTGCTTTCCTTGGTCTAATAAAGGGTTTGTTAACCCTAATGCTGTACAAGTTGTTCTGTAGTGTTGGTTTTCGTTCTTTTGTAATCAACAATGTGTAACTGGTAACCTTAGAGTTATTCTTAGAACAAGGATTGGGCTATTACTTCTAATGAAAATCAACAACTTGGCAATACGAGTACGAGTAGAAGTTTGGTTTTTCTTTTTGGATTCATTTCAGTCAGACAAGTTCAAAATGTTGGTTGTATTGATTCTACAAAACCGACTTCTTGGTATGTTTTAAAATTGAAGTAATCCAATACTCTTAATTAAACGATATATAAAATCTCAGAAAATATAAGGACATGAACTTCCGGCTTGCCCCGAAATATTGCACTCGTAAATAAAGGACGTTCAATTTTGAAGAATCGGATCATCATATACGACGTCATATTCGATGTTTTTCTTTACGCGTTAACCACTTGAGACGACTTTTCGGACCGTAGCCCTAGTACTGCTTCGCCCTCAATGTCTTTGCCACCTTGGCGGCAGAGCAGATCGATGCGGCTGGTACAGCCAGCTTTTGTACAGTAGTCATGTCTCAAAGCAAACAGGACTAAAAATAACTTTACGTTCGCGACAACGCTTCTGCTGGATAACCAACTATACTTCTTTGTTGGATCGGAAACATCCTAGTCGAATTTCTGGCACCATGAAGCAGTCGGAAAGGCATGGTGCTTGTCATCGAAGAGAGTCCTTTGGATCTACATAGCTATGATGAAATTAATTATACCGCATGCGTCGGTTATCTAGTCAAATTGCCTTTCACGAAAATATGTCACCGGACTTCAAAGAACAGTTCTCTAGAACGCTTGATTCTTCTCTAGACGCACTGAGGAATATTTTCCGCATGGTCTACAGTCTTAAAACCATCTTCCGCTTGGTACAACATGCACTGGAATCTTGATGGTCGTGTGAGCCGTATTTTGACTCTAATTTTATGGGCATTCGGCCTGATACAATGACACTGGACTCCTGTTGATGCGAAAGTATAAAATCGACACAGGAATGGCTTAGGCCAGAATCTGAAACAGAAATGGAATATAGACAGATCTTTACGGATGGCTTCAAAACCAATCTATGATTCAGCGCTGCCATATTTTTCGAGGACCTTGCTGAACCCTTTCAACACTTCTAAAGCTAGTTTGAGAAATCTGAATCCTAACTCTGAATGAAAAGAGTTTAATATCTCTAAGAAAGACACGAGGTAATTTCACAGACATTTGCGAGTTTTGAAAAAATTTCTCAGGTACGAGTATCATGTTGAAAAAGCCACTTGGATGCGTATTTCACTGTCGGACTCTACATTTAACATTAAAGCCTGAGTGAGAGTGCTTACGATCTGTTCAAAGCGGTGTCTATCATAATCCCTAAATAGCTTCGTGTATCAACTAGAACTTCTTGGTTTCTTGTAGGATCTGAAGTAGTGTGAATATTTGGTAAACTTTAAGAGTTCAGTGCTCATATCCTCTACTACCTCAACTCCTGCTGCCATAAAAAGCTCGACAGGAAGGGCGTCCGGTACAGTAACTTCGTTACGCTGAAGTTAATATACGAGTATTGTTTTCTGAACTTTGTTTTGGTCAGATGAACGATGGATGGCTTCCTTTGTCCCCGCTTATGGTCCGTTCTACTCAGCAGAACGTCTAACAGCGTACAGATTTGGTTTTTCAATACCTCCAATATCAATTTTACTCTTACTCTAAATTTCCACGCTCATTTCTACAAGTCTCATTCGATCATGTTGTCTTGACTCGTCTATTTTACTTTCTGATCCTTTTCCACTATCGTGTGCTTCTACTTCTTCAACTCAATCACTATCCTCTGAAGAAGTCGATGCTTTTTCCTTATGTTTAGCTCGTAAATCTCATAAGCCGATCACATGTACATTTGCTTCAGGTAAATGCCACGACCTTTTCTCCAAAACGGAGGTTTCATGAGGTGGTCGGATAGCGGAACATCAGTGCTGTTTTCGTAAGTCGTGATCAACAATAAATGCTATCAACGCAGTAACACGTAGAGCCCAAACCTCAATAGACGGAAAAAGTTTGAGAAGAAGCACTAAAAAATACTGCGCTCTAGCAATGCTGGATGTGCAAAACGCGTTCATTTCGGCGAATTGGCAACGTATTGTCCATTGTCTCCGTCGAATGCATGAATGTGTTATTTCACTCAGAGGGCCCTTTTTTACGATTTTGGCGACGGAATCAAAAAGTACCTAATAACCGGCGGTGTACCACAAAGATCGGTCTTGGGTCCTCTACTATGGAACGTGATACATGACGATATCTTACGTCTACCAATCCTGACATCGCAGTCGTGGTCGTTGCCAAATTGCTCGAAGAAATGCAGTAGAACAATAAGTCCTGGCTCCTCTAAGCCAGATTGCAACTTGCGGATCATAAAACCGAAGTTTCACTTATCAGCAGTCGAAAAGTACGCGAGACGATTAGTCTTAGAGTCAGAGAATATGATGTCATTTCACGACCATTTATTAAATACGAAGGGGTGGTGATTGATTCTCGGTTAACATGCAAGTACAACTTGGAATACGCTTGTGAGATGTCATCAAAAACGGTCGGTGCACTGTTAAAACTCATGAGCAATGCCGGAGGACCAAGACAAAATAAAATACTCCTATAAGCGCGGGTCGCTAGTTCCATACAGTTGTACGGCACAGAGATATGGTCAAATGCAGCGAAAGTAAAATCGCACGCACGCGGAATTAGGTCCGTTTACCGCCTGAGCGCTTAACGAGTCAGATGAGCATTTCGGACGGTATCCCACGATGCCATACTCATCGTGTCTTCAATGCTGCCCATCGAAATTCTCGCCAACGTACGGCGAGTACAAAATGGTCGGTTAGACACTCACAGAAGAAAAGCCGAGAGAAACCAAAGCATAGTGGTCTGGCAACAACAGCGGGACGAATAGCGGAAAGGACGCATCGGCTGATACCAAGGATTAGCACCTGGTTTCATCGGAAGCATGGCGAAACAAACTTCTACATGGCTGGTATAGGAAGTATCGCCTTCAACTGAAGCACGAGATTATTCCATATTGTCCTCGATGCGATAATATCTTAGAGAACATAGTGTTTTTTGAGTGTCCGAGTTACGAAAATGAAAGAGTGGGGAATACATTCGGCGAATGGCTGACTGTAGGAAAAATAGTTAGCCATATGATATCCAGTGAAGAGAACTGGATTGGCGATCTAGGAAGCCAAGAACGCATACGTAACGCACTAATTAGCGAAACAGCTACTACTTTACACCGATTCTCGAAAAGTAATATGTAACGGTGGGTCCGTGAGGGTAAAATTTGGTTCGCAAATGTTCGAGGAGGGTGTTTTTAGCCGGTAAGAACTCGGCACTACAGATGGAATACCGCTATCGCTGCCTATGCGAGGTTTCCACTTTCTTATGCCAAAAAAAAAAAACTAATTCAGCCACTACAGCAAAGGGATTCACTTCCAGAGCTCTGACATCTTCCCTGTGGAACCACCCAATCACACTAGTCGATGTTTTGTCATGTTCGTCATGGTCGTTTTGTTTGTTGAGTGACTGCTTGAGTCCATATTATACCCTTGGACCCGGGACACTTTCGGGTGACAGTTTAAGGGAGCTCAAATAGTGACCGCCAAGTAGAGAGGAAACCTTTTCCGACAATCAATTTAAAGGGTGCTCGTAAATCTCCTTGCAGACAAAAATAAGGGGTGAAGATCGTGGGGAGTCGTGAGCTTTCCTCAACGATTTTGTGCTTTAGAATTTGGCGTTTGGGGCTTAATGAATCTTTATCGTCGGAAGCAAACAATATATTATATATTAGGGTGGACTCCCGGCTATTACTGGGGGACCTAACGTCTCAGGCGTCGTCATGGCATCAAGGCGGGATAGACCGTCTGTCTGCTGTATTTTCCAGGCCGTCCGCCTGGCTCTATTTATATTTGGTCAACTCTGGAGCGGTAGTAGGGTGACGGAACTGGAACCAAACGATTCAGTGAATCCCACCTCCACCGTGGCAACGAAAGAATGACGGGGTGATAATAAAAGGCAGGGGGCAGAGGAGTAAAACAGACAACAAAAGGAGCAAAGGGAGTGTTGGATTTTTTGGGCATGACTTGCACGTAACAGTGGCCATTAGATTTTGATAAAATTAAGCTGGTGACTTTTAAACTTATTATAAAAAAAAAAACATACACAAAATACAATTAATTATAACTAGTTCTCTTTTTCAGGAAGATCTTGGGGTGACCCATGGAACCTATTCAGGTTATTTAATTTTGGATTTGAATGCAAATTGCGTAATAGGCAGTACTGTGTAAAGCTATTTATTATTTTTTGAGACTGTTAAAAACGCAAACAAATAGTAGCACTTCCTTTTTTCTATCTGTCGAAGCAAGGTTCTCACACCAAGAACTATTCCTTGTATGTTCCTTTAGTCGAAATTTCTCAGTCTTTCTTGGAAAGACGGTGAAGTGTCTCCAGTACCAGTACCCACCCTGAAGAGAAGTACTTACTCTCATAGCAAGAGTCGCAGGATGTTATGTGACTTAAACCTAGGTTACGCAGATTATAAGCCCAAATTGGAGTACAATGCTCACCTCTGTTCAGGTGCGATTAAAATCTTTCTGCACCTGCTAGATAGGATTCAAGACTATGCGTTAAAACTTAAAGATAATGCTAATATTACACAATCAATTAACACTCTTGAACACCGAAGTAATGTCTCCTGCCTTACCTTGCTCTATCCTATTTTCATTATCAGTCCTCCAATGAAATTAAAAGTAGCACTTCACACCTCAAACCTTCAAATCTGGAATATAGTGATTCTTTCTTAAGCCATACAATTAGCTTATGAAATGCCCTGCCGAGCTATTTAATTCCCAGTCATTATAACCATCAAACATTTATTGTAAAACCAACGTACATACATCGGTACCAGTCCTTCTTTCCTCCCTGATTTGCCATCGCCCGCGCTGTGTACAAGCATTTAAAGCATATTCAAAAAAGTATCCTGTTTCAACACGAAAAAGTACTCGGCAGTCTTCCCAATTGAGGGACACCAAGGAAACTCAATGAAATGTCGGGAAGCAGTCGTTTGGTTTTCCGGGAAAGTCATGCCATCTTCAGCTATGCCCATAAGAAACCCAACGGTCAATGAAAGCCCTAACTGAGTGCTCAGTCAGCCTAAACGAGTTGAGCCCTAGCTAGTTTTTCGCCAATTCCAATTTTCCGTAGTCATTGTCAACTGAGATTCAAACAAGACTCAATAAATTCAACCTGTTATAAAAAGTTCTGTAAGGCCTTCAATGTAGCTTGGCCGACACTTGTGATGTAGATACTTTGCCCCCTATACCAGTCTTCCGCTTGGAAGATAGACATACTCGTAAGTTTTCCTAACGAGGTTGATTTGCAAACCATTCGTCGCGACCCGACTCCGGTCCTTTTCTACGAATTGCTCAAATTTTGTCTGAAATTATTCCTGGTCGCACTGGCTTTTGGAAAGTCCACCTTAAAACTAATATGAGTGCAGCATCAGACGACAAACCAGAACCCACTCTTTCTTTAACCGAAAATGATTTCGAAAGTTCAACTCATTATACAGAGTGCATGACTCGAACTTCAACTTTTTAAAATGCTATAATTTTTCTATTTTTTGATAAATTTTATTGTGCCAAAGCAAAAAATGTTGAAAAATACATCAATTTTCAAACTGTATCAGTAGTTTTCAATATGTTCACCTTTGGTGTAAATAATGGCCTTGAGACGGCCGAAGAAAGCACCGCACGCTGCACGCAAGTAGCTCTGCAGTATTTTGGCCCATTCCCGGCGAAGTGCTTGTTTAAGGTGGTCCAAACCTTGGTATTTTTTAGTACCAACCTTCGCCTTCAAAATACCCCAGACAGAGAAATCCAACGGATTTGCATCCGGAGAATTTGCAATCCATTGTGTCGAAGAAATGAAGTGTGGAACATTGTTTTTTAACCAATCTTGGTTGACGCGCGCTTTGTGAGACGGAGCCGAGTCCTATTGAAATGTCCACGGTCTCCGACTGAAATGATTGTTTGCCCAAGGTTTCAATACTGCCTCTAAGACAATTTCACGATGTACGATCGCATTAATTTTGACGCCACGGTCCAAAAATACGAGCGGAGAGCGGCCATCGGTGGTTATGGCGGCCCAAACCATCACCATCGGTGTTGCGTGCTCTCTGGTGGCCGTACGAAGGTGTAAATTTTCGAAGGACCTCTCTGGCAAGTAAACTCGGTCATTTTGTTTGTCGACATATTGCTCGATAACAAATGGCGACTCATCGGAAAAAACCAAATTCGGCAACTCACCACTTTCGTGCAAGCGCAGCAACTCCTTCGCTCTTTCGACTCTAACTTTTTTCTGTTGCGGTGTAAGATCGTGTGCTTTCAGTGGCTTGAGCTCAAGCTCATTTTTCAGTATGTGTTGCATCCGTTCCAACGATATGTTGAGCTCACGAGCCATTTTTGTTCCACTTCGACGCGGATTTCGCTCAATTCGAGCTTTCACTTTCCGAACTATTTCTGCCGATGTTGCTGTTTTTTTATGACCACCTCCATGGCGTTTTGCAACGCTGCCAGTATCACGATAATGAGCTATGGTTCGAGACACAAGTGATTTATTCACGTTGAGGTGCTGGATAGTTCTAACGATAGCTACTTGTGGTTTTCCAGTCAAATATAAAGCAATCACACTATCAGGTTTGAATTCCATGGCGGATAAAAATTTTTCAACACAACTGAGACGCAAATCGTTTAAAAGGCTTGTAAATAATGAAATTATCTGTCATGTGTCAAAATTTGAGCTCACTGTCATGAACGGTTTGGAAATTATAGCATCCTGAAGTTGGTTGCAGTTCGAGTAATTCAGGGTGTATAAATATCACGAGGATGGAGAATCAATAGTGAGTCTGGTAAAACTAAGCATGAAAGCATGTTTCAGAAGACAATCGACGTGTTGGATAAAATTAGTTTTGTCACAGCCATGTAGATCTGATGCACTTTCCTCGGTGAAGCCCAAAGCGCTTTGGTGATTTTCGGCGCAACATGTTTTAGTCTAAATATGTTTGAAGGATGGCATCCAAATAATACGTTTTGTTGGAGAAACGGATGGTGATGGATTTGAGCAATAGGTGACTCAGACCAGTCAGCTTCTTCCTTCTCCTAAACGCATTCGTCTGCTCTAAATCGCAGGTAGAACTAGACGTAATCCAGCAGATAGTTCCTTCTACCACGAAATTATTAAGAGTGCTTAAAGTCGATCAACATTCCCCATAGCAGTGACGACAGAACCCCGCCTTGTGGGCAACACTTGGTTACCCACGCCAACATACGAGGGCGGATCAATAAGTCCGTGAATTTTGAATTTCTGACCTCTTTACTGAAACAGTAACACTGCTACTGTCAACAGGCATCTGTCATTTGACTCCTGTCAAAATTTAAACTTGCTGCGTCAGTTAGTTTGTGTTTGACAGCTATTTTTATCAGACTACTCACTAATTTGAGGAGAAAATGGAAAAAAGTGAATTTCGTGTGCTTATTAAGCATTATTTCTTGCGAAAAAAAACCATTACCGAGACCAAGGCTAAGCTTGATAAATACTATGGGGACTCTGCACCATCGATTTCAATGGTAAAAAAGTGGTTTACTGAATTTCGTTGTGGCCGTACAAGCACTGAAGATGCCGAACGTCCTGGACGCCCAGTTAAGGTCTCTACACCCGAAACAATCGAAAAAATTCACGATATGGTGTTGGCCGACCGAAGATTGAAAGTGCGAGAGATTGTGGAAGCCGTAGGGATCTCGCATGGCTCAGTGGTTTCAATTTTGAATGATCAGCTTTCCGCAAGATGGGTGCCGCGTTTGCTCACAGTCGACCACAAACGCAATCGTGTAACAACTTCACAGGAAGGTTTGGCGTTGTTTAATCGCAATATGAAGGAGTTTTTGCGCCGTTTTGTAACCGTGGACGAAACATGGATCCATCACAACACACCAGAGAACAAACAACAGTCAAAACAGTGGGTTTCTAAGGGTGAATCGGCGCCAAAGAAGGCCAAGGTGGGTTTGTCAGCCAATAAAGTTATGGCGACTGTTTTTTGGGATGCACGCGGGATAATCCACATTGACTACCTTCAAAAGGGAAGAACAATCAATGGGGAATATTATGCCAACTTATTGGACCGATTCAATGACGATTTGAAAAAAAAACGACCTCATTTGGCCAAGAAAAAAGTTCTTTTCCACCAAGACAATGCAAGGGTGCACACATGTGCAGTTGCCATGGCAAAAATCCATGAATTGGGCTATGAATTGCTCCCTCATCCACCCTATTCTCCAGATTTGGCTCCGAGCGACTACTTCTTGTTCCCAAACCTGAAGAAATGGCTTGGTGGAAAAAGATTTGACTCCAATGATGAAGTCATCTCGCAAACAAAGGTCTATTTTGAGGAACTCGACAAATCATTTTTTTGGAAGGGATAAAAAAATTGGAGAAGCGTTGGACAAAGTGTATAGAGCTCAAGGGAGACTACGTTGAAAAATAAAATTATTTTTTTATCAAAAAATCTGTGTTTTAATCCTAAAGTCACTGACTTATTGACCCGCCCTCGTATATTGGCCTCAGACAGCATGCACAATGAGGGTCCTATTCACTAACATTGTTTGAATCCGGAATACTAGTTATTCGTATAAGTCGCTGTATTATCTAGTCGGGAGAACCTTTAATGTCGGGTTGGTTAATATGATGCATTTCCATATTACCATGTGTACCATTTCTTAATGCCTTGGGGCAGTGGCATTACTTACGTCAAATTAAGTTGACGACTTTTGTATGGCACGGTTTCCCATACTATGCATAGCGCCATGTTCTCCAAAAGCAGATCCAGTCCATAACTGGTTGGGCTTTAACATTCTCTAGAATAATTTTCAGCTTGGAACGAGTGGATACACTAAAATTCTTGGAATCAGAATTTACCATTTCTTTCTAGCTGTCATTTGCCAACTCATTTCCTTTTCAAAAAGTTTGGCTTTTAAACCAAAAACAATGCTGTATAAGACTCTGTGAACCGCGAATTGTTAATTCCGTTACTTTGTACAATTCCCCATTTAATATATATATTTTTTTTATAATTCGACTATTGTTCTTATCGTTCAATACTTGGATCCTTATGACATCATGACGCCTACCTTTCAACTCTTCAAATGCCAACTACGTAAAGCATATCCATCACTTCAAATCCAGAACAGTATTCACCATTCATAGGGCTACAAATATGTACTTTTCCTTACAACTGTTATATCATTGCATTGCTAGGACCTAACCCGAAAGACTACTCCTACACCTATTCAACTTCCGTATTAAAAGGAACTTTTCACGGCCCACAAGTTACGAGTATTGCCCAAAATGGCGTGCAGGATGTAATAACCCTAAACGAATGTTTCTAACTTCTTTTCTGTTTTGGTATGCCACAAAGAGAAGCCTCCTACAGTTGGTGCATACCATGGCTGAGGTTGTAAAACTTCTTCAATTTCATAGAAGCACCAAGCCATCGAAACAGGATGGTTGCTCTTCTGCAATGCAATTACTTTAATAGACCATAAGGAAGTCAGTTCCAATGAAATTTCGAAATTTATGCCCTCTCTTGGATGAGATCGTGAGCACTTCTCATCACCTACAAATGGGTAATTCAGACGGCAGGATATGACGTACATACTCGTATATATGTGTCAATTCAACCACTCGATATGGTTATTTAATTTGGTGAAATTAATTAGCCCGTTTTATGTCAAAAGTCCGACTCAGTTAGTGAGGGTTCGTGCCGCAAATGTAATTGTCAAGTATGAATATCTGCTAGTAGGGCGGTGTTTCATGTGACAGTGCACCATGGGGATACTGACCCTTGGGTGCCGATGTCCTTTCTATTGGATGGCGGTTGGCTGATTCATTTAACGCCGGTCGATGGCAATCGATTACGAGTTACGGCCTAAAATCATAATTATGCCAGTGATAACGAAGGGATGAGAGCCGCCTATCGGCTGCCGAGACTATAGAGTGTCATGTTTGAGTTCAAAGCGCTAAATTGAAGTGTCAAAAATGTTATTTAAAGCACTGCCCGCCGATAACAGCTGGGTAACGCTAGGCAACACTGGTTAAGTTAGCGTCGTAATGTGAGGAATTTTTAATTGAAATTCAAGAGTTATGGTCTTTGGTGGGGTTGCTATAAATTTTGTAATAAATTTTATTCCATGTTGGCATTTAGTTGCGATTTTTATTTTCCGTTTTACTTGATTTTATTTTTTGGTGGTGTCTACTGTGTACCATGGGGTAACTCCAGGGGTTGAATCGGATTTATCGGTTCTAATTTATTAGATCTTTTTTTTTTATTAGTGAGGGAACCAGTTTCTGGAATGACTGATAAAATGCAACCCAGATTTTAGAATTTATGGTCTTGTGATGCAATGAATTGTGTATGTAAAGTGACATGAATTTGGAAAGATTTGATAGGCACATTGCTGGTGGGGGCTTATGAATTAACGTCAACAACTTGTTTCCAAACCACATGACAGAGCCTAGCTGAATTTTTAAAAGATCAATGGTTTTTGATAGAAACTATGCGGATTCCGGCACTCGTATATGGACCCCATGGCATGTGATTTTAAAGAACGTTCTGACAAATTCTGGGATTCGAATTTAAATAAATTAATATCCATTGTCATTGGCATTATTTTTGTAATATTGGCAATATTAATGGATCACCTTCAATGGAACGTAATTAATTTTAACATAACATATTTATGCCCATCAATATGAATTAAGTAACCGTTCAGCAATAAAAATGAATTATACTTCCTTCATACATGAGTCACCCCTGTCATTAATCATTCTTTATTCGCTTGTATTGATTAATATTTGCTGTTCCGTTATATGGACATTAACCTTTACTAATTTAATAACGACTTCAGTCACCAAATTGCCCTTTAGGCAATTGCTGGTAAGGTTAAAGGTCGATTTGATTGCCTTGATATACATTTTATTCGAAAAACGTACGAGCTTATGTTTCACAAAACTATTTATCACTGGCATCTAAGGTGACTAACCCAACTTGTCAAGGAACTGGTCACTCAATTTGTGTTTCGCATCTAGGGTTTTTGAATAGAAAAATATATTCTAGTTCAACCGTTTTATGGTCACCAAATTATGCACACAAAAATTAGTCTCCTATGCTCAGAGCTTCAAAGGGTTAAATTGATATCAACTTACAGCAATGTCCGCTGAAATATGGTAGTCCACAACAAATCGAAAATCACATCATCAGTTCAACTTACGATAAACAGGTCGACTTAGCTCCTCCGTTATTTGTAATAAAAGACAAGGGGTACGTAGATGTCCTCAGTAGACGAGTACTAACAACGTTATCATTATCAGATTTAATTGAAGTTATTTTTGTAACTGAATGAGTCCTGATAGGTGTCAACCTGGCGACACCTAGTGTTGTAACTGCTTTTATAGATTAACTGTGCTTATTTTACCTTCAAGTGGTAACCATTCGATACTAGTCCATTCGAACTCGACTTGCCAAAATTATAAGCCCGAGTGTTAACAAGCGGACAAAATAGCAGCACTATAAACGGGACAGCGGATGAAATTCGCCAGATGGAATCCCGGAACAAATCAAATAAGACGGGTTTACTCCGACATATGTGGAACTCAGGCCGTTGAGGATTACCGCGGCTAAATTGGGTTTTTGGAAAAGACATGGTGGTGGATGAGCCCTTAATAAACCAACGCCATCGCTCACATCCTCGAACGAGTTGCTGCCGTTTGTCTAGCCGACCCATCGACCTAGGTGTATCTATAATGGAACTGAACTCCCACGTTGGGACTTATGCGGTCGGGGTAGCTGAACGGCCATGGAAAACTAAGCAACATAAAAGCCTCGGATACGCACGGATCTACTGTTGACAACGAAAACGAAACAAGAACAACGAACTTCGGATCTGTACGTGGAATGTTAGATCTCTTAATAGGCCAAGTATAGCCGAAAAACTTCCCAAGACCCTAGACTGCTGCAATGCAAATATTACAGCCATCGAAGAAATGCGATGGGATGGGCCGGACAAAAAGAGAGCAAGAACTGCGACTTCTCCTTCGGCGATTGCTAATGACGGAAAAAGCAGTGCCTATTTGGATGCGGATCTGTTGTTTAAGGAAGACTTAAGCAAGAAGTCTTTTGTTCCCCGGCATGTTAACGAGCAGTTCGTAACAATCCGTAAAGGCTAAATTTGACAAAGTCAGCCTTATATGCGCTCATGCTCCACAGAGGAGAAAGATGACGGTACCAAAGATAGGTTCTACGATCTCTTAAAAAAAGGCTTACGAGCAGTGCCTATGACAGAGCTATAATATTCAAAATGTCCTCGGTGACTTTAATGCAAAGTCAGGAAAGAGCAGCATAGCCTGCACGAAACCACCTCCGATAACGGCTCTGGTATTTCGATATTCATTACCGAACCATTACCTTGTTGTACCCAAGGTACGGTTGCAGATATTCCGAACATCGCTAAGGCAAGCTAATACTCTGAGGAAGTTTGACTCCGGATGGCCACAATCGCAAGAGATCGCCATATTCTTTTCCAATCGAGTCTCCCTTAACCCCTTAAGAGGTCCTATGCCGCCAGTATTAAGGACCGAAGACTAGTGGCAAAATTGCCAAAAAGACATCAACGATGTCTCTGATTGCTGGGTTTCACTCGGCCACCACAACGAATCTCCTGGTTTGACGACGAGTGCCGGGAAGCACATGGAGCTAAGCCAGATGCATACAAAGCGGAGCTGAATAGAAAGACTAGAGCTGATCACGAACTCTACGATCGGAAGAAGACAGACGAACAGCGGCTTTTGAGAAGAAAAAAAGTGCTGGAAATTGAGAGATGCTACTCAAGAAATAAGATCCTGAAATTTCACCAAAACATGCCGCGGACGCAAACCCCGAACTGATTTCTGTAGAGATGAGCAAGGGAACATAGTAGTAGAGTCGTAAGCGATGCGAAGGATTTAGAAAGAGCATTTCTGTTGATTTTATAACGGCGATGGCGAACCAAATACCGCTGTCAACCTGGATGAAGCAGATCAAGAATTCTATCCACCCGACCTGGATGAAACTTTAGTCCAACAAGGCTGCTGGAGTGGACGGCCCTACTACCGAGCTTTTCAAAGCTGCAGGCAATGACTTGGCAAGAAGCATAGACCAACTCATCTATAAATTATGGTGGAATGAAAGCAAACCTGATGAATGGAACCTCTGCATTGTTTGTCCATCAATGCAGGAGACCCTCTGAATTACGCCAAGTACAGACGTGTCAGACGCCTACAAGATCCTATCTAGTGTATTGTATGGTTCATATCAGTGTGGCTTGAGGCTAGGAAAGTCCATCATCGAACATATTCACACTACGGGAGATCTTGGAAATACCAATTAGCTCCAAATCGACAAACACCACCTATTCGTCAATTTTAAGCCCGCGTATAACAGTGTCTATAAGGACAATTTATGCAAACTGATATCTAGTTTTGACATCCCTACCAAACTCATACGTTTGTGCAGAATGACGATTCTCACCGAGACATTTAATATCAAAAAAAGATTTAGATAAGGCTATGCGCTGTCATGCGACTTCTTTAACATCATTCTTGAAAGAATTGTGCAAAACTCATGCGCCGATGTAATTTTGGTGGGGACGAAGGCCCCCATTTATTCGGCTTAATACAAGCTATAACTTAAAATTTAAATTTAAACTTAAAACTAAGGTTGGTTGGAGTGGTGAAGGAGAACTGATTTGCGGCAGGGAGGGGTGCGGTGGAAGTCAAAGACCGTAGGGTTTGAATTGATATTTCGTAGTACATATACTGGAGATTGGTTCGTTCGCGCCATAGGAGATGTGGTGGGTTGGTAGGTAAAAGTGACGAGGGGTACGTAGATTATGAGGGTTAGTGTTGAGGAATATAGAGTTTTGAAGGAACGCGCATTCAACGTGACCTGAAAGGAGTCGATGAATGAAGAGAAAGTCGGCTACATCTCTGCGTTCCTCAAGGGTGTTCAAGTTAATAAGGTTGGAACGGTTTTGAAAGGGGACTTGGTCACGTATGGGTTGGTGTATTCTTTGGGCTACCGTCTTACAAAACATAGTGCAGAGTTGGCTTTAAGGTTTATCCCATCCATTAAACGGAAGTTGAGCTCCCTATCACACAAAATGCCGAGGTCGCGAAGAGATTGAACGGAGGAGATAGGCTGATTGTGGAGAAGGTAGAGTCGTGGAAGGGATTAGTGCCGCTTATAAGAAAAGGTGATGGAATGGCATTTGGGGATATTGAGTTCCCAACAATTTTTAAGGGACCAGATCGAAAAACTATCAAGATCTTGTTGAAGGAAGAAAGAGTCAAGGGAGACAGACGAGTGTTTGATGATCCTATCGAGATCATTTATGGTTAGTATAAAAAGAAGGGGACCGAGATGGCTTGTTGTGGGACCCGAGAAGTGGCCAAAAATGGAGCCGAGTGAGCTGACCTAAAGCGAACACTGTAAAAACGGTTTTCGAGGTAAGAGGATATCCATTTTAACAGTAAGGGTTCAAAGCCTAGGGCAGACAATTTGAAGAGTATTAATCGATGAGAGATTTTATCAAAGGCCTTCCTAAAATCGATTGCAAATATTGTACATCGACTTCGTTGCCATTCTCTAGCGCAGAGAGGGCAAAGGATACGAATTCAACGAGATTTAAGGTGGTTGACCTACCCTTCAGGAAGCCATGTTGTCTAGGGGAAATAAGTGATTTGCATTGGAGGTCTTCCTGCTAGATGGAGACCAGACTGGTTTTGGTCTTCCCTTCCTAAAGAGGGTCACAGCAGGTGGGTTGGTTTAAGTGCTGGCAACCGAGCAAGTTCTTTTAGCCTATTTTGTGGATCGGGATTATGAAGGAGGTTTTCCAAGCCTGAGAAATTTCTCCTTGTGAAAGGGATAGACGAAAGAGATTAGAAAGGGCAAGAGAAAGAGAGGAAGAAATTTTTTAAGGAATATGGCAAGGACATTCTTTCAAATGTCATCCAATTACTGGCATAAACTGATAATATTGACATAATCGGAAGAAAGCAGAGTGATGTCAGTGGCGCTTTTGCAAGTATTGAGACGGAAGCGGTGAAGATGGGTTTAACGGTCAATGAGAACAGAACCAAGTGCTGTCAACCACCGACATCTCGGACAGAACGTCACCCTCAACAGATATAACTTTATGGTAGTTAAAGGCTTTGTGTACCTAGGCTCCGCTATCAACGACACCTTTGCTGCTTCTCTGGGTTAAGAAGGCAACTGACTAGCAAAGCCCTCTCCCGAACAACAAAAGTGGTTCTATATAAGATCCTAATTATCCCAGTAATGGGTTAAAGTTAATGGGCGTCTCTTGGCTGCTTTCAGAGAAAAATTCTTCTAGTGATTTTCGGTCCCGTCTGCATAGAAGTGAGTGAGGCTATATCGACGTAGCCAGAAGAATGAAGGCCCAACGACTGAGGCGCCTACGTCATATAGAGCGAATAGATAACAATACTGCTATCCGCTACTCAAGTGACACACGCAGGTGAAAGGAGACCTCAGCCAACTGAGCGTGCGAAACTAGAGGCAGCTAGCTAAAGGTCGAGCTGGCTGGAGACGCTTTTTGGTCCACCCCGAACTGTGGCGCCACCTTAGGTAAGTGAGTAAGACATGATGAAAAAAATATATTCATCATAAACAAAAAGAATGATTCCGCTAATGACGATATATGCGAGCATCACAATGACAAGGACTTGTAATGGCTGTGTACAGAGTAGAGTAGACACTGGAGCCCAGTATAATTTACACTATAGATGAAGTGCAATGAAGCTAAGCAAGAATGGGATTAAAAATCATATCATATCTGTAAACAGATTTCTCATTGAAAGCAGAGCAAACCTTTTGAAAATAAGAGAGGAAGGTATGCGGTAGTGCAGTACGGCTATTGCACTTCCTATAATCTACAAGGCCACGTGAAGATGTTCTCTCTCATTTGGCGAATGCTTCCAAGAGGCGATCCGATGTGACCCTATTCCGAAAGGTTACAGCAATAAAAAAAAATCATAAACGTGTAAGAGTAACGAAACCTGAACCAACACCTAAAAGGACACATGTTGAAGAGACGTTGTCGGCGCGTAGAAAAGAACCACTTTTACACATTGCTAAGCGACAAGAACGATAAAAACCATTTAACACTTTGCCTCCCATGTCATACCTTTTCGTGCGACACCTCAAAATTTTCCAGAAGCCGTCGCACACAGTACTTAATCTCAGGCCATGTCATACGTTTTTGTGCGACGCTATATGAGATTTTATATGTGTTGCAGATTGTGTGGCCTCTACTGAGCATTTTGGTGTAACATACGTGGCCGTAAAATAACATCTTAGGGTAATAAATAAGAGAAAAGTTTCTTGCTTGTTTTTCTTTTTTTGTTCATTCAAAAAGAAAACGTTTTCAGCAAATGAGAAAAAGCTGGAATCGAAAAATGCAAGTTTAATGTCTGAAAAGAAACCTTTTTGAGTGAGAATATGTTGTTATCTTTTTTATGCTGTTCCTAGTAGTTCTTCTGTTGGGTGATTTTTTCACTTCAGCATAACATAAAACGCAAGCTCGTCTCATAAACCTACAGCAACTTCCTCTCTAAATATTCTGATTGGAATTTCACTTTTTGCTGCTTTTTCGTAAAACAGAAATGTGTCCGCAACTGCCATATCCAGCAAAAATTCGATGGAAATTTTCCAGTACCACTTGAAGCCTCTTCTCAGTGTCGTAGCATAAACAGCCATTTATAATGGTTTTCCCAACAAATATAAAACAATCACACTATCGCGGATAAAAATTTTTCATTACAACTGAGACGTAAATCGCTTAAAAGACTTGTAAATAATAAAATTATCTGCCAAGTTTCAAAATTTGAGCTCACTGTCATGAACGGTTTGGAAATTAAAGCAGTCTGAAGTTGGTTGCAGTTCGAGTCATTCAGGGTGTAAGATACAGAAAAATTTAAGAAATATGCCTTGGCCTGGCGTAAACTAAAATGTTGACTTTGCTGTCAAAATGTTAAGGATAACAATATCCAAACTCAAACCTAGAACAGCCTCAAGCTGGACGAAATATTTTGTTGAAGAGCACTTATATGCATTTACGAGATTTTGATCAGAAGAGCGCAGGGCCAAAAACCGAAGTACCTATAACTATACTATAAGATCGTAGTCTGTACAGTTTTAAACTCAAAAAAATATTCAATATTGAATCGAGACACACCACCTTTTAATTAATATTAAGGTTAAGCTTGTAGATATGAGCTTGTTTGTACAAATTCATTTGCTTACTTTTGGCATCCCTGTCAAACCCGGTCGGTTTTGCAATATGTTAACAAAACTCGTTGTTCTATCAAACTCCAAAGAAAAATTACTGAATCTTAAGATCTTAATGATAGTGAGGCTTAGAATATACAACGCAGAACAAAGCCGGCTCTGCAGCCACTGAATTAGGTAATTAATGTCAAACACGTGTGAACCAGTATTCCAGACCGAAGTGTTTTCCAATTCATCTAACGAGCTGCATGTATTTGCAAGGAAACGTCCACCAAATTGGTAGGAGCAACTACAAAAACCTTGCGAGGAATCCAATTGGATAAAACGGCATTTTAGCTAAGACCTAATAAACCTTCCAATGTAGCCAAAAGCTCAAATCTGCGCTCTGAGTGGGACAAATATAAGGCCCGTGTGAGAAAATACAATCTGCAATCTGCAGCGCTAATAGAAAATCACGGAGAAAGTTTCACTCCTACATTGAAAGGAAGCTATACAAAATCCAACACTGAAGCTTAGGGGCACTATTCCAACATCAGTAATAGACATAGACATATTTTCCTCGTGCAATATGAAATCCCAGACGGGATACTATTGTAGAAGAAACTAAAATAAGCTGGGCTATTGATCATTTCTCCACTTACAAATCCCCTGGACCAAGTTTCAAAAAATGACAGAGGATGTAATGCTATTCCTAAAGATTCTACTGGATGGGAGTGATATCCGTCCACAAAATATCATCGTTTATTTCAAAAACTTTAGAAAAACTGCTTGACACTCATATCCGAAGTAATCTGCATCTAGAAGACTTTGCCTCAAACCAACTTGCCTATACAAAAAGTACATATGTTAAATGCACGAAAATGACCCTACATGAAGTTGTCAACACTATTGGCAATAGTTTCTATGACAACGAGTACATATTGGCAGTTTTCCTCGACAGTGAGGCTGTCTTCAATAATGTCAACATTCGCGCTATAAGTAGAAGTCCGGAGTTCGTTCTGAATTAACAAACCTGCTCCGCAACATGAATATCAATGCATCACTAGGTATTGAGTGTCACCATGTCAAGGGGCATCCCTCAAGGAGGAGTGATATAACCTCTTTGTAGACCCTAGTTGTTAACGAAATACTTCAGAATGTAAAAAGAGAAAGAACAAAAGCCACGATCAGTGAAAGTCTGAACTATCCCCTTAGAACCCTTGGAGGGTGGGCCAAGCTCTCTGTGGGCTGGGAGTCAGCCCGCAAAAAACAGATATTGTTCTATTCGCACATAAAAAGATAATACCACAATTTCTGCAGATAGGACAACCCTTCGACTATCCAACAGTCTTAAATATCTAGGTATCGTAGTATCGTAGTAAACCGAATTGGAAGCTCAATGTCGGAGAACGTGCAGAAAAAGCAACGTTTGCAGCCGTATATTTTGGAGAAAATGGGGACCTAACTCTAAAACTATCCTATGGACGTACACGGCTATCGTCAGGTCCATCTTAATCTATGGTAGTCTAGTATGATGGTAATCCACAAATAAAACGAACAACCTCAGGTTAATGAAAAAAGTACAGAGGCTTGCATATATACGAGTAGTACATGAGAACGACGTCAAGGGCGGGACTAAAAAATTAATGGGTGTAAATTAAATCCAAAAGGCCACGGCTCAATCTTTACAAGTGACCCAGTTATGTTCCAATATGGACTATGTACGTATATAATATCCCATCACGATTTTAAAAAACAATTCAAATGCATTTTCCCAACCAGAGAGAAATGGACAGAACCAAATGGTACCAGACTCGATATCGATTTCACGAATGGGTGGAATATGGAGATAGGAATCACCGCCGGTATCTTCTCCGATCAATTGAACTTACGATGCCCATGTCGGTTGCCGGACTACAGCAGTGTCTTGCAGGCTGGGATATTTGCGCTAGCAGAAGCAGTCAAACTAGCGGCAATAAAGGCAATATCCCGTAAATATATTGCTACATTTATTGATAGTCAGACTGCCATTAAGGCCATCGCGACAATCGAAATCAAATCGAGGCTTTTAAAGCGCTGCCGTGAAGAGCTTAATGGTCTTTGCGTTCAGCATGAGATTACGCTATGCTGGGGCTCTGGCCACAAAGGACTGGCATGAAAGAGTATGCAGACGAGCTAGCTAGGAAAAAAACCTTCCTACAAAGGGAACTGATAGGTCAAAGTATTAAACCTCCACTCTGTGCTCTGACAATACAAGTAAACGATACAAATAAAAGCCAATGAAAGGTGGAAAAATCTTCCAACCTGCGTCACTTTTTAGATTAGCGGATGCACCAAGATGGCTTAGACCCGCTTAGGGACCAAACGATAAGTAATGTGAGATGGAAAGCGAAATTCAAAACCAATTTTCTATCCCATCCCAGTTACCCCACCAGGGCATCGCAATAAGTCTACACAAACCAAAGAGTGATGAGGTATAGAATGGACTCATCAACCCGTTAACCTAACCTAAGTGTGAAAAAAACTTAGAGAGCCCTCTGTCTTCGGTGTGTCTGGATCTTCTTCTTTCAGGTTCTTACTTTGTAATTCTTGTTAAATTAATTTCGAGTTTACAATTAATGTACCAGACTTTAAGGCTTTATATCCTTGATCAAATATATACAGTTTAAGGATAAGGCGGACATGCACTGGGTTAGTTATAGATTTGTCTAGCTTTTTGACTTTAACTGCTTTGGATGATATGATTTATACACACAGTTCTACCGATCTTCAGAATGTGCAGAAAGGACTGTTCCGGAATAAATCCAGTAGAGAAACTAGCCCTGAAAATGTTGAAAGAAAGGGGTCATGTCTTAGATTTAAGATTATGTCTTATATAAAGATTATTTAAGATGAAATAATTTATAATTTATATATTATTTGGATTTAAATTATGAGATTTTGTACAGTCATCTCGTAGCTGGTTTTAGATATTTCAATACACCTTTTCTTAAAATATTTGATGCTCTTAGCCGCTCTTCCTCTTTTTATCAGTTCACGTTTTAGTAAGTCTTCTCACGGGAGTGTTTGGGGAATTGCAATCCTTGCGAATAAATTGCACACTATTTTCCTCTAACCACTCTGAACTCTGCCATTTAGGAGTCATCTGTAATGACAGCTTATAGCTGTCAGTGAAATGTCACGACGTTTTTGCTCCCGTTTTTTTCTCGGCTGCAGGCTCCAGCGGATTTAACACGTTTTTGTCTCGGATTTTACTTTCGTGAATTTTTATTTTGTTTGAATTAATTGGAGTAATAAAGAGTTTCTTTTTGTCTAAAGTAAATAAATATGAAACCCTTTGTACTCCACAGTCTCTACTGCGTAATTGGATGTTGAAAAATTTGCCCAAAACAGTACTGGTTCTCTATGACGTCCAATAAAAAGTAAAATTCGTTTCTGTAACTTCTTAACGTAGACGGTAGCGTTGATTGATCCATTTGTTATGAAAGTGTCTGTTTTCAATCCGCATGAGCATACTGCTCGCCACATTTTATATTTTGCTGCAAGTTTTTCGGATTCAATTTCTTTAACATTTACTTTCTTAAACCACTTTGCAATATGCTTCGTCGTCCATTAAAATGCAATCGAAATATGGCAAACAATGCTGGTACAATTTTCTCGCTCTCATTATAGCCACGCTCTTTTGCTCTTCAGACCTCTGCGGAACTTTCTGGGCCACAAATGACTTCAGCCCTGCATCAGATTTGTATTTTTGGACAGTCTATAGTGAAATTCCGTACTTAGCCACCATGTCTCTCATTGCAGTATTAGAGTGTTTCTTAAACTCCCTTAGGATGTTGCTTAGAGCTTCTGTGAATTGCAGGGCTCTTGGACGAATAGATCCGACTGCCCGTTCGACACTCAAACTTTTTCCAAGTTTATTGATGATATTGCGTTGCCACTTGATTCCGAGTGCAATGTTTATTTTACTCATACATTCTGTCAGTTATCTAATTCATTTAGGCTCCTTTTGAATAATCACATCACTAATCGTGGCTTTAAAATAAATGTAATGGCTATAAGAACATGTGATCATTCAGTATTGCCAGACCGCAAAATTTTCCAGATTTCTTTCTGGTACAATCCTTAATTAAACTATTTATAATACTTTCCATTTGGATCTGGCATCGATTTTAAGCTACGTAGAGTATGAAGGCGAGTAAGGGCTTAAAACATTCACTTCAAATGTATTCTTTTAAGCCACACCATCTGTTGTGTGTATCTATTCTTCAGCCCAAAAAGAAGGACTTGAATTCTCTGGCCAGAGCTAAGCCAAAAACGAAAGGAGAAATCCCGAGCGGTAGAATACTTAACTGAATATTTTCTTGTAGGTTCACAACCAAAAATGGGCGCCATATTCGGTGATTATTTTGAGACCTCAGATTAATACTTCAATTGTGGGAACTCTCAAAAGATCATCTATGAGTCCTAAGAGATAAAGTCAGTAGATCGTGGAATCATAAGCCGTTGAAGAAAATTTTATTTCTCTTCTCCTTCGTTGACAGTTAATATCGTCGGCGAATGCAATTCATTGAATGGACTTTTGAAAGACTGTGTCTCGGATGAGTTTAAAAAATAGCATGACAGAGTGACGCTAAGCCTAGGTTTTTTTATATTACAGGTCTTGGTGATATCCCTGATGATCTTTTTGGAACATTGCACTTTCTCCATCATCAATTTAAATGATTTTGCCAGGGATGAAAAAAAGAGAGATACCGATGTACGTTGGTTTTGAATGTTTGCAGGCTATAATGAATAGGAAATAGAGAGCTAGGCAACGCATTCCATAAGTGAGTTGTAGGACCTAGAGGAGAATCATGATATTTGAGAGTACGACCAAAAGTGGACTTGAGGGTAAACTGACGAGCATTCATAGCGAGACGCGTGTTACGGTTGAAGATCTTAAGGGGTTTGGCAATTTCATTGGAGCAATGTTGGTGAAAAAAGCAACACAATAAGGTGAAACAAGAGATATTTTGTTCGTTTCGAGATTGAAAATAGACTGAGTGATATTGGTATCACCTAGCAGGTTTAAAGTGAGGGTATTGTACTCCAATTTAGGGCGGGTGAATGCCTTATACATATATTGCGGCCAAGTAAGAGGGAAACTTGGGGAAACATAGACATTTCACAGCATTTTTGGCGATATTAAATATGTAGTCATTCCCATCTAGTTTGTCATTGACATACATAGCGATAATGGATAGCTTTTCGGTTTCGACGATGCAAATGCAATCGTGGATAATGGCTGAGTATTTAAATTTCGCTTCGATGACAGGAGCGTGAGTCCGGAAACGAATATGAAAAGCAGAGAGTACTGTCGTCAGCAAAGGAATATATTGGATGATTGATGAAGAATATTTGAGATCGAGCGGAGCGCTGAGGCACATCAGCATTTATTTTGTGGCTATCGGACTTGAAGCCATACAAGATAACTTGAATTGAACGTTACTAAAGGTACTTTTCCAGTCCTCTGAAAAAGAGATTTTTTATGATCAAACTCTGTCAAATGCCATAGAAATATCAAGTGCAACTGTCTGGCCTCCGCCAGATTGGTTTAGACTTCGGTTCTACCGACTTGTTGGACCTATTTCTACGAAAAGTGGAAAGTTTTCGTGTTTCAAGATATTTCATGAGTTGACGATTTACCATCGTCTCCATGACCTTGGAAAGAAGGGATGTAAGAACTATGAGCCTATAGTCCCACTGAAGCGGACCAATCAGCTTGCTGGAAAATGCTTTAGATGCACATGTTATATGTTGAGGTTATTTACATATATCTATTTAGTTTCAACAGATTGAAATATCCACGCAAATCGAGGATTAGGGTTGCATACACCGAATATATTTTGTTTATAAACATGTTTAGTGCATGCTCCTTTCAAAGTCGGTTTGCATTGCTTTAGACAGCTCAGCGTAAACCGTAAACTCAAATAGCTTGGTTACACTTAAGTTTGGATATGATTCCTGCAATTTCGTGCGAAATTGTTGAATTTCGGTAGTTCGATCTACTAAGGTATGGTGTGAATGATTAAACAGTTCTACAACTACACTACTCGGTTCTTACCAGTGTAGCTTTCCTCCCATGAGGTCCACGATCACACTAATTTAAATCCTGTAACAGACTAATGAACTTTAAGTGGGGACTCATTATCTCTTCGAAAACACATATGGAAGTATCTTTCGCCCTGGCCACTACAAAGCGACGGCCAAAATCGAGATTCTGGCAAAACTGATTCTGCTGTGCTACATAAAGCTTGAATATATGCAGTGCAATGTGCAATTCTGAACTTTTCTAAATGTGTACCGTATTTCGGAAAGAAGATGCACTGTTGTTTGTTATCTTGATCCTCGCAGTTCTGCTATATGGACCGGATCGTAAGCAGGGAAGCAGAGCAGATATAAGACACTCTTGAGAAAGAATTTTACTCCAAATATTTGGTTCCATATGGGAGGCTGGCGATTGAGCCAGAAGATAAAACCGCGAAATCTTTGTGCGGTATCAAGATGTGGATGTAGCCCCCAAGTTCGAAACAACCAGAAAGGCAGGGTTTCCGTTTAAGTTTCAAGGTACCTGGATTATAGTGTCCCTGCATCGAACAAAGTCGAAAGCGCTGACATATCCTTAGGTAGAGACACTACACGGGTGAGGAGACCGTTAAATAAAGAGCAAGAGTTTATGAGCGAGCAAAACTGCTATTTCTGGGATGAGGAAAATCCAAAATAGACTTGTAAGACTTAATAACACCCACAGAAATCGAACCGACATGTTACTCTTTGCCAAAAACAGTCATGGTCGTGTTCAAAACATAATGTAGAGAACCATTCTTCATAATGAATATATTTTTTTTTTATTTCAATTCAATCCCTGTCGTTATTGTTTAAATCAAAGCTCTAAAATATCATCCTTTATTATGTTGCTTCACCTTTGCAGGTTGGAATCTGGAGATCAGACTTCAAAGCCTTAACACGTTTTCCTACTCAATGGCTAATTTCTAGAACTTTGTTTTTACAAAAGCATCTCAATATATTTGCGATCGCTGTTCTCAAGCATATTCTTTTGTTTTTTGAGAAGCCAGCGTTTATCGCGTATTTTCCGCTCTTCGAGCTCACAGACAATTCTGGCTGTGCTGTCTACTATCGCTCTAAATTAGGGTTACCATATTTTCCCGAGACCTCGTCGGGACATTTTGGTGAAAGGTAATTTTTATGGGTAATCAAGCAAAAACTGATGGCAACTTGGAAATTATTTAATCTATTAATTATTTATTTAATTATTACAAGATATATATATTTAGGAACCAAATACAATTATTCATTTTTCTATTTATCAGATGATTTCACCTGAGACAATAGTTGTTGATTTCGTTTTACGAATTTATAAAATTCTTCACAAGTCATGTTAAAATTAAATTTACATTGAAGAATAGCTTCCCCCATGTCGACTCCCAAGCGATTCCGTTCATATGTGCACTGCGCGGACATTAATGAAAATACGCGCTCCACAGTTGCGTTATGGCCGGGAGTACTGAAAATGTATTGACAAATTTTCTTGAATTGATTAAGCTCGTGTGATGTTTCAGTCTCAAAAACCTTCACCCATCTTTCACTGATATTTTTTGTTTTCCATTGTTGCGTTTCTGTGTTTCTTGCAATAATGGCCTTTAAGTGAATAAATTCAGGAAAACAGTAATCGCCGTTAATAGATGCCCCCTTTTCGTTTAAATATAAAATGCTCTCCTCTATATTAATCCACTCCGGAACCTTGGTTAAATTCATCCAGTCGAATGATTTGAAATGATCCAATTGTGACACCCATTTCTCAATATAATCGATAGCAACGCTGTAAAACTTTACCACATAATTTTATTTTTCAACGTAGTCTCCCTTGAGCTCTATACACTTTGTCCAACGCTTCTCCAATTTTTTTATCCCTTCCAAAAAAAATGATTTGTCGAGGTCCTCAAAATAGGCCTTTGTTTGCGAGATGACTTCATCATTGGAGTCAAATCTTTTTCCACCAAGCCATTTCTTCAGGTTTGGGAACAAGAAGTAGTCGCTCGGAGCCAAATCTGGAGAATAGGGTGGATGAGGGAGCAATTCATAGCCCAATTCATGGATTTTTGCCATGGCAACTGCACATGTGTGCACCCTTGCATTGTCTTGGTGGAAAAGAGCTTTTTTCTTGGCCAAATGAGGTCGTTTTTTTTTCAAATCGTCATTGAATCGGTCCAATAAGTTGGCATAATATTCCCCATTGATTGTTCTTCCCTTTTGAAGGTAGTCAATGTGGATTATCCCGCGTGCACCCCAAAAAACAGTCGCCATAACTTTATTGGCTGACAAACCCACCTTGGCCTTCTTTGGCGCAGATTCATCCTTAGAAACCCACTGTTTTGACTGTTGTTTGTTCTCTGGTGTGTTGTGATGGATCCATGTTTCGTCCACGGTTACAAAACGGCGCAAAAACTCCTCCATATTGCGATTAAACAACGCCAAACCTTCCTGTGAAGTTGTTACACGATTGCGTTTGTGGTCGACTGTGAGCAAACGCAGCACCCATCTTGCGGAAAGCTTTCTCATGCCCAAGTGATCATTCAAAATTGAAACCACTGAGCCATGCGAGATCCCTACGGCTTCCACAATCTCTCGCACTTTCAATCTTCGGTCGGCCAACACCATATCGTGAATTTTTTCGATTGTTTCGGGTGTAGAGACCTCAACTGGGCGTCCAGGACGTTCGGCATCTTCAGTGCTTGTACGGCCACAACGGAATTCAGTAAACCACTTTTTTACCATTGAAATCGATGGTGCAGAGTCCCCATAGTATTTATCAAGCTTAGCCTTGGTCTCGGTAATGGTTTTTTTTCGCAAGAAATAATGCTTAATAAGCACACGAAATTCACTTTTTTCCATTTTCTCCTCAAATTAGTGAGTAGTCTGATAAAAATAGCTGTCAAACACAAACTAACTGACAGGAGTCAACTGACAGATGCCTGTTGACAGGAGCAGTGTTGCTGTTTCAGTAAAGAGGTCAGAAATTCAAAAAGTCACGGACTTATTGACCCGCCCTTGGAGTATTTTTCTCAAATTATCAATCAACTCCTTGACCTGAATGGCAGTGATGTCTGATTTTTCCATTTTTAATGTCTGCTTATGAAAGAGAAAAGACTGGGAATGGATAAATGAAAAATAGACCTTCGCCAAGGGGTTTCTAAAAAAAATCAATTAATAGATTCGGTGCATTTGTCTCATTCTCAAAGAATTCTTTAAAATCCTATCGATGGCTGGCATCAGGGAGAGCCACCTGGTACGCGAATGAGATAATACTGTTTGGAATCAGACATCTACAAATTCGCAAAAAGTTTTAAGCCTCTATGTTCTGACTGTATAGATTGGAAAATATTTGAAAATCTTAATGACAATTACTTCAAAATCAATGGCTAGTGTATCTGCAGCTGATGATATTGAATTGTGTAATATGTGGACAGGACAGCCTACGCCTTCTATTTCTCTATTAAGTTCTGTCTTTAATTTGTAAAACACATTGCACACCCCACTTCTTTGAGCTCCACCAAAATTTGTATTAGTATTGTCGCCACAGAAAGCCACTAACTTCTCAGAGGAAATATTCATGTCGTTTAGCGATTTCATACAATATTAGTTATAGTATCTGAAGTATCATCCGGTAGAGCTGCCAATCTAAGTAATTTTGTTTTTATACCTTCTTTCACATCAAAGAATTAAATCACTATCGGAAATAGTTTTTCTGCTTTGTGGTTACTTGCATCGGTGCCGATACCATAAAATGAGACAGATTCCAAATGCGAAACACACTGAGATAAAGAATAAGGTGACAGAATATGCTTGATGATTGCAGATGCTTTTGTTCGGGCCGTAGATTGTTTGGCTGCTATTTTTGAATCTGGATACATTAAAGAATCCAGTTTGCTCAAACAGTCCAGTGATTTAAATGATTGATGATGGTTGATTACTTTGTATGCTGTTGTCAGTTCAGCTGCACATACTAACAAATGTTCACTTGAATCAGTTTTTACACAGAAACTGTCTATTTTGCAAGATGAGGATGCAGATGACATTTTAGTTTTGTGTCCAGTTCTCTCATTATGATGCTTGATATCACTTTTACCTCCGTGGCTCACGGTAACGTATATCTTGCAAACTGCGCAAAATGCTTCTTCGTTTGTGTTTCCCTTCTTAATAAAAGACCACTCTTTTGTATAGTCATCGCTGAAATGGCATTTTCTTTTTGGTGGAGCCATTATTTACAATAGTAAACACTTAATTTGAATTTCAAACGACTAAAAATTAGTAGGTACGAATTACAAATAGTGATCGAACGAAACTTAAACATGTGCAAAGCAATAGGGAGCGGCGAGCTAACTGGGTACATACAGTGTAACTGGAATGGCACTTGGAAAGTGTACGCACAACGGGACTCAAGAAGAAACTGTACTCGCATTTATTTTGGAAATACACTTCGCAGATATACTTCACAAATAATTTCGAAGCTATTGGAATTTGTCGGACATTTAATAGATCATCGGGATATCGGGACACTGCTGTTAATAACGGTGACATGTCCCGACACATCGGGACGAATGGCAACCATACTCTAAGTGCTCCAGGTTTCGTTGTATGTGATTCCTGACGTTTTTTGCCGATAATAACTACTAACATCAGAAACAACATATGTATCTGGTGGCTTTGGGCAGAGCAATTTTAGTGCTTTATGCTGGGAGTATCGCTCGATCAGCTGCGATTTTAGCCGTGATTCGTCAAACTTCTAATTGCTCATGAAAATTTTAATAAGCCAAATGAAGCTGCAAAACAAAGCTAGAAGTCAATATATTCCACATAGCTTGCAGAAAACATCAATGATACTCCTAATTATTCACTCTATGCAAATATACTCCAATCGAACCTGAAATCTAATTTTATTTGTGTAACTTACCGCCATATACGACACAAGTCACTTCCAGGCTACCGCCTTCTTCATATGGCCCCGCTCTTGAATCAATTCGTACTCTGCGTTCGTTGAAAATATTTGGTTGTTGCGGCGGAACTGTCAAATAGAAAACAAATCAAAACCTTATTACATTCAAATGCCAATATTAAGGGTGAATAATTGGAAAATTTCCAACAAGAAACAAGAAATAAAAAGCCAACATTTGAACAAAAATCAGGAGGAAAAAAAAAACAAGTAATTAAAAACAATTTTCTACGACAGCCAAAAAGTAAAATGAAAACAAACAGAAACAAACACATTCCGTTTTTGAAAACAAATTTTCTACCCTTCAGTCATGTCGGTGGAAACTTTTGGACAAGTTTTCATTGTAACCAATCTCTGAGGCAAACACGAAATGAAATACAACCTGCCACATATTCTAGACTCCAGAGCCTCCCTACAGTCCCTCCTCGCCAAGAACTCGCCAACCAGAAAAATATTTTCAAAAAAATAAAAAATTTCAAAAAGAACAAAAATTAAATAAAAACTCTCAAAAACGAAACAATTCGTACAATCCATGTTTGTTTGTGTGGCTATGTATGTTTGTTCTCTTTCCGTGTACTACAAAACAAAGTTCGCTGTTCAGAAATGTTACCAAAAAAACTTTTAAATTGAAAAATCCAAACAAAAACCTCGAAATGAATAAAAGTTTCCCCAGAAAAATAGCATCAACAAATGTACACCAATCTAACTCGAGCGGAAGAGTATTTAAAAGCGGACTGAACTCAACAGAATCAAAACAGGAAGAAAAATAAAAAATAAATAAATAGGACGTAAGGTGTGGCAGATTAGCAAAGCCCACAACCCAACTGCCCACTTTCAAGAGCCCACTAGAAAGGTACACAATTATAGATACGGATACATTGCCAGAAACCGTTTTGCTATACTGTTTCGTTGTTTCATTTAATTGTTTCGTTTGGCTTTTCGAAAAAAGGAAAAACAAAAAAACAGGCGTGGTGGCGGCGAGTAGTGGGTTGTGAATTGCTGGCCCTGGATAGCATTGAAAGGCATCCGGCTCTTGGTCCGCACTTATCCAGAGATAATTTTCCAACATTTCTATGCGTGTTAAAGCTGATGGATTTAATTCTATTTCGATGCTTTAGATGTTTTTTTTTTTGTGGAATTTATTCTTTACATTTTCCAGTACCAATGGGAAAAGCCGCAAATATTTAGAAAAACTTTGGTTAGAACGGATTTAACTCACCACTCTCGTTTGTATTTCATTTTATAGTTTTAATACACTAATCTGACAGGATTTTTTGAATTTATGAGGTTGGCTAGTTGGTTTAGTTATTCTATATAAATTTAGATTTGTGTTAGATGGTTAAGCTTGTGGTAGACCGTTTGAAGGGTAGAAAATTTTCAACGAAAAAAAAAACAGGAAACGACAAACTTGGGAGAGATACTTACCAACAACTTCTAAATTGACATTACTATTCCTAGTTTGTGATAACTTAAAGTCTACTCTACATCGAAAATTCCCTGCATCCTTTTCCTGAAAGCAGAGAGATAGATTTTTATATTTAGAACATTTAGAAGTTTAGTCTTAATTATTATTATAAATTTATAAAATTTCTTTGCCTTTTGGGGAAAAACAATCGTTTCAATGAAGTTTAATATTACACAAACAAAACTTAGTGAACTTAAGCTAACATTTAATAAGATACGAATTAATTTTATCTAAATTCTGAGTTTTAAATGGTTTTATGACTATTTCAATCTGAAAATGCGGAAGTAAGATAGTTTTGCCAGAGTACGGCTAAATTACGAAAGTCGAAAAATAAGCAAAATTAATACAATAGTATGCCAATACTTAGCTCTTCCGATGCATGTTGGACCAGCTGTTTTTAATTTTTTTTGCACTCAGAGAAAGATTTATTCTATTGTATAATAAGTTGTTTTTACTATAATAAAATCTCCCAGTCCTTCGAAGAAAGATGATGAGTAAGCGCTTTAGTGATGACCACAGGAAAGCCGCTGACCTTAGAAAAGTCTGGAAGTATCAGTTTGGCGGAGTTCTGGAGAGTCATGTCTTCCGCAGTAGTGCTTATATGAGATACAGTGTAGTTTAGGTTAGGTAACAGTGGTTGTTGGAAAACCAACTCACTTAGGTCTCGTGTCCCATTATGATGCCATGTGTATCTGAGATCTTCCAACTTTGTTTATATCGCTTAAGTGCTTGTAGAAGGAAGATGCTAAGTGCAGTTTTCTTCTTTGGGAGAGAACTGGGCATGTACAGAGTAGGTGAAGGTTTGTCTCCTCCTTCTCCTCGCCTATGCAGGCGGCATTTGTGAAAAGCCAAGCCTTCTTGCATGCTATAGGTCAATGTCCAGTGAGAACACTTATGATAACACTGAGAAGCCTCTAATTAAGAGAGATCAAACTCTTAAAGCGATTCAGATCCAGTTTTGGCCAGATTTTTTTGGTCGCTAGACATGTAGACCCAACAGTCCACCTAAGGTTTAATCATCTAATAGCATCCAGGCGAGTTCATCGGCCCTACAATGCGCTGGAATGTCTCTGTACCCCTGAGCCAAAAAAATGTGAAAATTGAACTGTTCCGCCATCTTCCTGAGAGGTGATCGGCAGTCAGGGTTGTTTTTAGAATTTTGTGAGGCTGATCAAAGAATTTGATAGAGGCCTGACAATCCTGACTATATCTATGACAAATATTAGGTTTTTATTTAGCCAGGACATGACTACCTTATTTTTTTTTTTTTAAAGAATTTAACACTTAAGTGGGTATGACTACACTTATGATGCCATGTGTTAAGTTTTTCGGAAAATGCAACATAAAGAGCAAAAAAGATGTTGGCTATTTCGTTCCATAGGTGGCATCCAACATTTAATAGGGAGACTAAATTATTAGAGTAAATTGACTTGAGGTTGCATTTATTGCACGAAATTTTAGTTGCCTAAAAAAAAGTCATTCGGTCACGGTTGATATTGAATCCCGATCCGTCCGATTGGGAGGCCAATACACTACCACTTCAGCCACGGTCACCCGTTGTCAAAATTGGAATACGCAACTGCGATTTAGAAGGCAGAAGAAGAGGCTTAGGTTAAACTAATCTGATAAAACACCGCCACCAATGCCGCTATCAGTTTTAGATCCATCAATAAGTATAAAAATATTTAGATGGGCTTGTCATCTATGAAGCATCTTCCTTTCAGAAAGATCTAGAGGCGATGTTTTCATTAAAGTGTTTGCCGAACCAATATCATAATGTAGTCGATGTTTTCTGGAAGGCTTCCTAGTGTATTAAGAATATTTATTTGTTCACTGCCTAGTCGCTTTAAGGCGGATAGCTGCGTTAGTAGCCACTTGCATGTTATAAATATCGAGGGGTGTCATGTAAAACAGACTATTCAGTGTGGCAGTGGTAGTAATGATGCGCAAGTTTCTGCTTATACACAGACATGCTGTCCCTTGGACTTTGCTTAGTTTGCTGCAGTTGGCTGCATTGTTTAAGGTCGGCGACCATATATCCACCCCGTAGGTGAGTATCGGTCTTATAACCGAAATATATAGCGAGGGTGTAATATGAAGTTGATGTCCCCATTTGGTCCCAATGGTTTTTGTTTGCAAGAGAATAGAGGTACAGTAGCTTTCTTTACTCTTTCTTCAATATTAAGTTTCCAGTTTTGTTTCCTGCCAAAAATAAGACCCAAATATTTCCCTGAATTGAAAAGTACTAAGCTGGTACCGTTGATTGAAGAAGGGTCTATTACTGAAATTTTATATTTCTCGGAAACGAGAACAAGACCCGATCCGTTCAAAGGGTTAATCTATTAAGATTTTGATGAAGAGTTCTTTAATTCTTTCCTGAGACGGATATAGCGACGTCATCCTTATAAGCAATCACCTGACTACCATACGCTTCCAGGCATATCAGGAATTCGTAGACCACTAAGTTCCAGAGAACGGGCCCAAAGGACACCGCTTTGCGGCATACCTTTACTAACTCAACTTTTAGATGCAGGAGTTAATAATCCTGCTATTTAGCATGAGACTGATCAACTCCCCAAGTAAATCATCTACCTTCAGAGTTGCCAGTGCAATTGTGATTGCATGTCCAGAAACGCGACCATTGTATGCTCTCTATAATGTAGGGGTTGTTCGATGTAACTAGTCAGTGAATGTACTATATGTAGAACCGTATCACCGACGTAGACAAAAAGTCGTGTATGAATTCTAGGCCATATATGGATATCAATCAGACATTTTAGAGCTTTCAGAAGGAAAGACGATAGGCTTATAGGTATGAGGTCCTTTGGGACAACATGAGAATCTTTTCGAGCTTTGGGAATGGGAACTATATTAACTTCCCTCCATGGCAAGGGAATGTGGATTATTTTTACGCAACTTGTCATGGTATTCATTAGCTTTAAAAGGGTGATATCTGACATTTGTAGCTCGGTAGGTATTATACCGTCGGGCCCAGCATACATGTATGGTTTGAAGCTATGCAGCGCACGTCTCTTGTAATCAGACCATAAATTATAGTCGCGGCAGCAGTAATCCTAATAAACTCTGGTTACTGGGCGTAAATAGACAGCTACCTGGAAAGTGGGTGTCCACTGTCCAGTAGCAGGTTGAGTTATTCATCACGTCAAGTCGTCAAATAGCCATCAGTTTTTTTTCCAAACAGCTAAACGTCGTAGGATTGGTAGAGGGAAATATTCTTAGCTGCGATACCTCGGAGGTTTCCGACGACCTCCAAGATTGTCGCTGTGCCCTCCTCAGTTCTTTTTTTTAAATTTTGAGGAATTACTTATATGAGTACCGTTTTGAGTTTTTAGTTGGTTGAAAGGTTTCTTGCCAAAACTTCTAAGCGATTCTAGTGCTAATGTCTACAAGTGCTGCTTTTTCTTGAGACCGTGGGTAAAATCCTTGACTTTTATGTCAAGATTATTCATATTACACGGTGGACTTAAGAGTTCAGAGGAGAGGAGTTTTAAAAGTGTTCCTCTGTATTTTGGGCCAATCAGTTTTCCGATTATTCTGGAATCCAAGTTGGGGGGAAGGAGCATCATTCAGACTGGATGTATCTGTGATGTTAAAAAGAGTGTTCAGACGATAATATCCAGTTCATTATCATTTGAGTGATATTTTCCGAGACAAGAGTGATGTCCAGCACATCTTGTCGCATCCGATGATGAAGCCAGTTTTTTGCCTTCCAGCTTATAACACCACCCTTTCTAGGTTATCACCAGGGAGAAGGACCACCCTGTCATGGCAAAGATATGTCGAAGGCAGCCAGTAGGTTATTTAGTAACGGTTATGGTGAGGTCCCTGAGATCCAACTATCAATGAAAGCTCTGACAGAGAACGCCGCCAGACCTAACGCATGCTCAGGTCCTCGGACACTCTCCTCTGAATGATTTTTGTTCTCTGAATGATTTTGAGCTGGGATCTAAATAAAACTCAGTGAGTTCAACCATCTAATTGCGTCTTGCATTCTCGTAATACCTTGAAAATCGTCACGAAGGTTTTCAGCGCAGTTTGGCTGTCGTCTCAGATGCAGATGCTTCGCCTGCTTAACGGATTTTTCACAATATAGGTCATTGTTCTCAGGATTGCGTATATCTCTTGAAAAACAAGCGCAAGTTTTCCCGACGAGGGAAAGTCTGTCGTTTTTCAGACTTTTCAGAAAATATCACTGCCGTATCGTTAATCGGTTTTGAAGCCAGCCGTGAAGACCCTCCTGTATTGCTTTCCTCGCTCAGATTCAAACCGAAATCATTCTTCCAAAACGACGATCAAAGCCTGAGATACACGAATCTATTACGTGTACATTGGCGACCATTGACTATCAAAAACTGACGAAATTTAATTCTGAAACTTATGGATCCTCTTCGACTCAGAAGAGTATAGAATCCTTCAACCTAAAAGGGAGTGAATATACTGAGTAGAATAATGTGCTGGATGCTGGTAAGTACACTTCGCTGTACCCTTCCTTACCCAACTCTAATTCTGGAAAACTGCGTAACTCCGGCTTAGAACCTCATTTCATCAAAACTCTGCAGGGATCGGATGTTGACTGCCAGATTTTAGATTAGAATAAGAAATGTGTTTATGTTACTCGTTGGCTGGTGAATGGCGACTTAACTGCTACCGCTGAGAACGTAATTGTCATCAAGAAATTTAAAAGTCAATGGTAGGAATCGATAGCACCACCCTCACATATGTAGGATTAACAAAACGGGCGATTTAGAAGTGACACTGCTGTACGGTATACATCCCGATTTACCTAACATCCAGGACGGCGATACCAAAATGGAACGCAACCACTATATTATTATGGTGGCTTAAGTACGCTCTCCTTCTGATGACGGGCACGAATTTAAATGATCGATTAGAAACCAAAAATTTGGTTAAATAAGGCCGGTCATATTTAAAGTCACTCTGTAATCGATTGGCATTAAGATAGATTGAGTTAGGCAGATCAGAGGCAAAACGGTTCAGGATAAATCGGGAAAGCTTGGAATTAGTTGAGGGGAAGTTTGTATAAAACCAAAAACTATGGCTTGTTGAATTAATGTATCACCGAATCTATTTAAACTTTACTTAAAGATATAAAAAGCCAGATGTCATGAGAATTATCCGCAATACTGAAGGGCAAACATAAAGATTAATGCACCTCATCGTTGATAAGTTAGACATTTTTTTTGCCCAAGTAAGGGGGTTGTGATCCTCAAAATGATTACACATAGACCGGGTGAAGGAAAACTAGGAATTACATCAAAAGGTGGAATTAATAGCCAACTAGTGAGAAATCAAAGGTTGTTACGGTTGAATGCTTAAAGGAGCAAAATGTTCTAAGTAGCTTAGTAGCGTAAGGTAAAACAGATTATTCGGTGTTTGAGGTTGTCAATCGACTTGGCAATATTAGCGTCAGATTTGAATTTTATTGCATGGTTTTACATTTTACCTTACCAGATATAGAATCCAACCATCTCGATTACCGGATTGATGCGGACTTTAATTCCACTTTTCAGTAAGACATACCATTAAACCGCCGGTGTACAAGCTGAGGAATTTTCGTGCCTCCACTTATTGCATGAGAGTGTACCAGGCCAGCTGCCCTCATGTGTATGTCAAAAGCTTCGTAGTCTTTCTTCTACGGGAGTGCGAAAGTGAATTCGTCAAATTGAAGATTTGACGCGTTCTAGTGAAGACGAAGGAATGACACAATCTGCAAATGTTAAACAGTCTGTGAAATGCGTAGCAAGCAGATTGACCCTGTCCAAGGAAACGAGCGTTGGGATAGAGGACCAAGCAGACTATTATTCTTGAAGAATTAGAAAAAGTTTTCAGTACCTTTGGGACAGTGTCGTATTTTTTGGCCTAACTTGCTGAACTACGTCAGGTAGATCTGCATACCTTAACTCAATAAATTTTCTACCGGACACCATCTTAAATATATACAAAATACTAAGTGTGCTATTATAACACGAGAGTTCTCTTTAAGGAGAAAGTCTACAAAAAAGCAATGATTTTTTTGATAACCTTGTTATTTGTAATCAGCACAACTTAATCAAATTATCAAACGATAAAATTACCCACTTATTATACATAATTATCTTATGATAATATCTGGGCCTGCGAAAACAAAAATTCGTGTAATTATGATCATTAGTGTTCTAGTTATCCTAAGTGAAAGGCAACCTTAATGACTGACTCAGCAAGAGCAAACGCGAAATGAATGTTGAAAGGAGTTTTTGGAGTTCTGTGGTGATGGTTCATCAAGGATTATTGACTGAATTGTTGAAAGTATTGAATCGTACGCCAATTTTAAAAAATGTGAATATTTTTATGGGTTCGAATTTACTCATTTTAGATGACTGTGATGCATGTTTGAACTTTTGTGTTGTAAGTTTTGTTATTATTAAATCGGAACGCCAGCCCACAATGAACATTAATGTAGCGTATTTCGGACGAAAGAAATAAGGTATTGTAAATTTATCTCAAAGTCGATGGAAGAGTCTTCACCGTAAGAGTTCTTATTTTTAATAATATTCTTCGATATCTTCTTTCACTTGAAATCCCATAAGAAAAAAATCGCAGTGACCGAAGAAAAAAAGGCCTTTTGGAGGTATGAATGTAGTTGATTTACAATCACTGATAGCTACCGCCATGGCACCGCTATTTAATCAAAAAAAATCAAAGATATCCCCGAAAAATCGGATATAGGTGGAATTGGAGCAGAAAATAGGGTCCCGCTACATTTTGTTTGAACGACAAGTGAAGTGGTGATCAAAAAAGGCAAACAAAAAAAATTTTGTCACGCATTTCCCGGAATAGAGTGAGTTACTGAGTTACTTCATGAGTCATGAGGTGGTGGTATCGATTAAATCCAGCAGATCAAGAAACACAAATATAGAAAATCTTATCGTGGAAGTGCTTAAGAAAGACGATGTGCAACATATGAACATGTACAATCGCAGGGTCAAGGAAATGCACCACGACTACCCTTTAGTGGAGGGTGAAAGGAAAAGGCGAGTGATCAAATTGAGGAACGATATTCAAGCGAAAAATAAGAATACAGAAATTCAAGTTCGAGAATAAAAGTTAAAAAAGGGAACAAACACTTTTTATTTTGAATAAATTTTTGCTAAATTTAGTTTAATTGCTTATAATATATCAGGTCTTGATAATAAATTGTTATTTCGAGATTTGTTCATTATACAGGGTGTCCCCCAATTCGTTGACGATTACCCTGACCCATATTAACGGAAATAGCTCTGTTAGGACTCTATTTTTAGAAGAAATACCAGCCTTTTTAACGGCGTTTTTAATAAAGTTGATATCTTGTTTGAGTCTTTAGAGTCTTTTAAAGCCTGTCCCATTTTCATTGCCATGCAAATTTTAGACTTTGAGGTCACTTTTCTCCAGAAAATGCCTAATTAATATAACGTTTTACTATTTTTTTTCTTATGAAATTAACAATAATAAAAAAAATCTTACATGAGTTTGCAGAAAAACCAACAGATTTTATGATACTTGGAAAATTAAAATTGATAAAAAAGGGACTTTTTTGCTTTAAGCTCCAAAGGCTATGAGTAAAAATGATTTTGTGTGGTCTTGGATAGTTTTTATTTTATGTGTATACTAAAACAGTTATAGCAGGTGTTAGAAATATCCTCCTTGTTTTGTATGCATGCTAGAGCCCGTTTTGAATTGCACTGCGAATGTTCATTGATGCTAACTGCTGCCCCACTTTTTGTGTCGTTTCGAGAATCCGCTCTTCCAATTCATTTAAAGTTGCTGTTTCGTTTGAACAAACAAGTTTTTTATTCATCTCCATACCAAAAAATCCAATACTGTAAGGTCAGGAGATCTTCCGGGCCAGTGAGCTGGTCCATTTCTTCCTATCCAACGGTTACCGTACTCTACATCTAGCCAATTCTTAACCTCACGACCATAGTGGGGTGGAGCACCGTCCTGTTGAAAATATGATGAAGCTAGTTGAATCAGTGGAATGTCCCTCAATAGTTCTGGTAAATTATTTTGCGAAAACTCCAGATAGTTTGTAGAATTCAGCCTAGATGGTAGTTTGAAGGGGTCGATTAAATTGTTTCCAAGTACACCTGCCCACGCTGAATTTGTATTGAAATTATTTATGTCTCATTGTATGTGGATTGTCCGTAGCCCACGTATGAAGATTATGAAAATTTGTGATTCCATCTCTTGTAAATTTAGAAAGAAAGAATTCTGCTAATAAACTGGTTGTCATCCAAGCTCCGCTCCACCATCCAGTTAGAAAACTCAAGTTTCTTTTTTCCAAATCATTGGGAAGCAGTTCTTGTACAGGTGTATGTTGGTATGGATAAAGATTTTCTCCATGCAGTACATTAGAAATTTTATGTCTGGAAAGCTAAGCGTTCGATGCTGATTGATGGATCAGTTTTGACAGCATCCAGTATTCTTTCAACAGCCGAAATCCTTCTTACTTGTGGAGCTCTAGCATTCGGTCGTGTATTCGAAACTGATTCCGTTTCTTGAAGCCTTAGATACGTATTTATAAATACTCTTTTATTAGGAAGTAGTCGGTTAGGATAAAGTTCATGGTATCTTTGCCGCGCACTAGTTGAACTTTCATTACACAACCCATAAACGTAAATAATGTCTGTGTATTCTTGGTTTATAAACGCAGACATATAAAATAGTGTTTCTAAGCAACTGTCGCCTTAGCGTAAAAAATTAAATTGATGAATTATTTTTTTTTTAATCTTTTGGCAAATTTTCGAAATAGGCCCTCAAATCCTAAACCTAACTTTTCTGAGAACTTTTAAGGAACAGGGTAAGGAAATGAGGGTTTTGACAGGTAGCCAAATAAAAGAGCACACTTTAAAACTCTTTAATAACTATTTTAAAAAAATTTTTAATTTTAAAAAAATATTGAAAAATTTGTAATTCGTCGAAAACCACTGTTACGAGTATGTATTGTCAACTGTTGTTAGAAACGTTGGTAAAAAATCATAAATTCATTTTTTTACCTGTTGCAAGTTTTTCCAGGTATCATAAAATCTGTGGTGTTTTGTGCAAACTTAATAATGATTTTTTGTTTTATTATTGTTACTTTCATAAGAAAAGAATAGTAAGACGTTATATTAATTAGGCATTTTCTGGAAAAAAGTGACCTCAAAGTCTAGAATTAGCATGGGCAATGAAAATTGAGGCTTAGAAAATGGATATCTAAAGACTCAAACAAGCCCTTATAAAGTCTGTTTTTTCTTCTAAAAATAAGGTCCTACAAGAAGTTTTTACCATTAGTACTAACAGGGCTATTTCCGTTAACATGGGTCAGGGTACACCAAAGTAAGCCTTTTCTTAAATCCTCGATAAATGATGTCAAAATTGGAGATAGACCCCCACTGTAGAGCGATTTTTTTCTTAGCATATGCCCAGAAATCATTTCCCAAATTATCGTCAATGAATTACGGGACACCCTGTATAAGTAATTTTGATGTAATTTTCCTCTTCGAAACATTCATTGATAAATATATTGAACTACAACATTTGCATAATTTTTTTTAACTACTCATTATATTGGATTCCAAGAACGCGATACTCTAACCGAGGCAGAGCAAATGAAGGATGCTTAGATGGCATCAGAAGACAGATAACCCAACATATTGGTAGAATGTCTGTCTACATAGAAATATAAACTTCGACAAAGGGATGGACAATTTCTTGGGCCTATTCAACTTTCTGCTCGAACTATGAAACGAAAATATAATGCCAATTGGAGATTGTAATGGCAAAATGGGAAACCATGCATTAGAAGTAGATTTTGGGCTTTCAATGAGCTGGACTAACGAAGTCAGGTGTACAGAAGACACAAAACTCAATGGTATCGGAAGAAAACTCGTTAAAATGTGTCAATCCATTAGACTTATGGTAATTAACGGATAGTCCAAAAGTGACCCAAAGAGTCATTTCACTAATTTGAGAGAGAGATAATCACGTTTGTGTGCGGAAAGTGGCTGAAATACATAATAGACTTGAACGTAGATATTATTAACTTTTCAGTCCATCTGCACTTGGCGGTGAAAACCAACTATGGAACTGTCCCGCAAACAACAAGTATCCCGACCTGCCGCTAAAACTAAAGTAGAAAGAAGACATTGTTCTCAAATATAAGTCACTTCTAAACCAGAAACTCATCGAAATCGGAAATCAACTCCATTACCGAATCAGATGCCCTTACGAACTGAATCGCCGAAGCAGCTAGCCATCCACAAATTACGAGAAGCCTTAAGAAGAACGAAGCTTGGCTTGACTGCAAAAAAAAGAAGCTCTAACCTACTTACGCCTTGTAAGAAAAACAGGTAGCATCTGTGCGAAAAACATGTACCTGCAATGACAGCCGTTCCGTCTGGAAATTAGAGATCCCTTAGCGGCTCACCTTTCACAAGGGGCACACAAGTTGAAGCACCAAAATCTGCCGAACATTTGCTTAACAACTTTCTATTATCAGTAGATTGCAGTTTTCATTCCATATCAGGAAGTAAATGTATTGGATCGCAAAACCACCACCCAGCACTGCATCGATGTAACACAAATAAAGGCCCAGGGAAAGATCGCATTACATAGAAATTTTTTAAAACAAATTGATTTTAGCTCAGTCGGAAATAAGAAGTTCTTGAGTGAACATCTGTGCCAGAATGTTAAATTTTCTTTTTTTATAAAATAAAGTGATACGTGTGCTTGACGTGTTAGAATATTAGGGTTCGTTACAAGTACCGTTATTTTTTTTCTAAGAATTATTTACCATGCTGTTCGCAGTTCAAATTCGCCTTCTTCCTTTGCGAATTTAAGATGGGACATAATGCGTCATTGGCAATGAAAACCATTAATGACGCATTTGAGGATGTATCGATAAAGGAACGCACTATATATGATGTTGGTTCGGAAAGCTCCGTTTGGAAAATTTCAGCCTCGAAAATGAACCACATGGGAAGCTAGAAACGTTAGTTGACGACGATGTTTTAAGAGCAACGTACTCAACTAAATCGGTGCGGGAGATTGCACAAAGAATGGGAGTATCCCCAGTGTCAATAAGTCGACACCACTCTCTCATTGGAAATGTAAAGAAACTCGATAAGTGGGTGCTCAAAGAACGGAACGAATCCGAAAAACTACGGTGCCTGGAAATCTGCGCGTCGCTTACATTAAAAACCAAACTAAACCGGTTTTGTACCGGATAGTAACCAGTGATGAAAAGTAGATACTGTGTGATAATTGTAAAAGATCTGAGCAGTGGTTTGATGCAGATGAAAAACCAAAATACACCTCCAATATCGATCTCCACCCGAAAAACAATTATGGTAACAATTTGGTGTTCATCGAAAGGACCAATTCACTTTTCATTTCTTCAACCAGGAGAAACGATAAACGCTATCAAATATTGCGAGGAAATCGATATATTGCATGCCAAATCGGCTGAAAAGCAACCTGCGTTGGCCAATATCCACGATCCGATCCTTTTGCATGACAATGCTAGACTCCATACCGCACAAGAAACGGTGCAAAAACTATTGAAATTCTTTCGCATCCTCCATATTCTCCTGATATTTCCCCAACGGATTACCATCTTTTCCGAAATCTGGAATCATTTTGCCGGCAGAAGGCCTTCGGAAACCAAGCAGAGGTCATAAAAGTCTTTGAAGATTTCATTGGCTCAAAAAGTCAGCACTTCTACGAAAAAGGAATATTTGACCTTGTATCACGTTTGTCATAGATACCAACGGATCCTATTTTTATTGAATAAAAATTTACGGAAAAATAATATTGTCTTTTAAATTCATGTGGTACAACCCAATACCTCCAAGCATCATCTTTCCAATATTTAAAATAGGAGACCACAACGGCAAGAGCAACTACGGGGGTATTACCTCCCTGAATGCTATTATGAAAAATTTCAAATTCTGGAGCGGCTGACTGCATGTAGAAGCAAATAACCTGCTCTTTGGATTCCAAGTTGGGTTCAGAAAATCTATTCAACAGTTTACCTTGACCAGCCTTGCCAGGACTTTTTTTTTTTAAAGGAACTTAACACTCATGTCGGCGCCTGAGCCCGTCTTAAGTTGTTAGGGAAGTGGGACAAAGAAAGATTTTTGGGCTCAGTGGTTATTTCGCTCTATGGATGGCATCCAACATTTAATGGTGAGACTAAATTACAATATTAGTGTAATTGGACTTGTTGTTGTATTCTAGCCAACCGCTCATCTTACACAATTTTAGTTGCCTGCAGAAAAGGAGTGTCTGATTTGGAAGCCAATACACTACCACTTGAGTCACGGCCACCCACTTATCTGGAAAAAGGAAAAAAGCTATATGCGTTTTTCGTTGACTTTAAGGCAGCTTTTGACTCTATTGACCGCAAATCGCTTTTTATACACTCTGGGAGCATCTACGAGGGTCCCTTATGTTATACAAAACCAATGCGAGAAAAACAAAACTGCAGTATGGGATGGCAATAATCTGTCAAAATGGTTCGAATCGCGCATGGGTGTTAAACAAAGATGCCTCATAACCCTACTGCTTTTCTCCTTATTTCTGGATGATCTCAACAGTGCTTTGCCTGTGATGCAAATCATGTTCAACAAGTTGGAAAAGTTCTGCACCTTGTGGAGCCTGAAAGTTAACACCAATAAATCGAATGGAATTGGCCGCTACGCAAAGAATGAAAAATGAATGTGGAAAAACGAAATTTTGGAGAACGTTAAACAATATAGGTAGCTTGGAGATACAATAACGCCTCGAGTGTATTTCAAAACACATTTGAAAGAAGAAAAGAAAGTTATAAACTACAACTCGAAGGGCATAATTTATAAAAGAAGCGTAGCTCTTAGCTCAAATTATAAAGTCTATAAAGCTAGCTGTAGCGAGTCCAATTATGTCTTATGCGGCACAAGTGTGGGGCATTTTAAAATATGAAGAAGTGTAAAAACTGCTCAAAAATTTATTAAAGAAAATATTCAGGTTACAACTAAAAACTGGACTCCCATCACTATATAGTCATACACTGAGACTACATTTTATATGCATTTTAAAAGTCATTTCACTTTAACCCTTATCCTGTACACATGGGTCAAAATTGCCCAAACAGACAAAATCCAGAACAAGCAATAGTGTCAACATTAAAAAGATTTCGCTGTTATTTGTGTTCAAGTCGCTCCAACAGCACGAAATATTCAACAATATGTTCAAAATGTTTAAAATTTTTTTGTGAAAACCATTCTGAACAAAATCTTACATGCAAAAATTGTAAAACTAAATAAAATATATTGGGCAAATTTGACCCACAAATACCATGTGAGTGTTTTTTTTTTTTTAAGTACAGGATAAGGGTTAAGACCATCGCCTTCCCCGTATAGTAGCCATGCATCACATACATACTCTTACCTATGTTGCAAATTTCAGTTTTTCTCCGAATGGTGCAGGTTAAGCTACGAGAATGATATCCTACTTTCGGAAAACAACACCTTCTCGTGGAAAGAAAATCTATAGAAGTTGAATTATCTACCCGAACCGCATTTCAAAAAATGCCCGAAATTGTCTCATTGTATTGTATTGTACGAGTATTGTACATTAAACTACGACCATTATGTGTAATGATAAATACGGTCTAGATACAATTTCCCACATATTTAAGGTAAGGCGAGAGCTATTGAAATTAAACTACAAACCACAATCAACTAATCGAAAGGTGGACGTGGAGTTTTCCTTGTATAACGAGGGAGCCATTGAAGGCGTCAACCACATCATCTCTCTCTGCCCAATATTAAAAGATCTCAGAAGAATGTATTGAGGAAACCACGTCTTTTCGGCTAACGAAACTTCTTCAATTGATAATTATTGTCAAAATTAGAATTTTCTATGAAGTTATCTAAAAACACCCTTAACATATCGACAGCAAATACTTAATGAACCAATTAATTATTAAAATTAATTATAATTTAACTATGCACACTACTTCTTTTCCAGCTGACGGCGAAATCCATGGCTGCAATTTTATATACTGTGTAGATGTTTAAGCTGTATGAAGCACATAAATATTGACTAACTTAAGTAACTAAATTTATTCTTCAATATTAAGTGAATCTGAAACTATGCATACCTTAACTGGATTTATTATCAATTCAGCTGGCTCCTTGTGCGTTCTAAAGACCGCTCGGTCTTCCAGTACTTCTTCGTCTCTCCAATGTGATGGGGTACCAGCGTGAGCACCTCTCGTATCAAAACTACCAAATACAAGATACACAAATAAATGTAATTAACATTATAGAAGTATGCACATGTACGTATATAAATATATATACTTTTTAATTTACTTACCTATATATTGGAAGATTATTTTTGTACCAAACAACAAGTAGGACCTTGTCATCTGGCAAACTTGACCCCACATCACATTTTATTTGAGCAGAACTATTAACAAGCACACGAAGTATTTCACCATCTGTAAGTAGGAACAAGAGAGTATAAATTAAATTTAATTTATATGTGTTCAACAGATTTCAAGAATATTTCAAAAAAAGGATAGATATTGACTCCCGTATCTGGGAATGAAATGTGATGTCGCATCTCTATATCGTTTACTTTCGTAAAACACTTCAAACGCGCACTTGTGGCCACTGATGGCGTCGATGATGCACAAACGGTCTGAAAATATTAAGGATTTTTCTTCAAGTAGCTTATTCCCTGATTTTTGGTATATAAAATGAATGACGAAAGATGTTCTACATATGTTAAATATATTTTTCAAAACACAAGATCTCATACCAGCTGACTTATTTTTAAATGTCTTCATATTTTTTTAGTTCTTTATTTCTAGACAAGGAGTGCCATCTCCCTGAGGCACTATCTCCTGCTCCCGGGAGGCGGCGGACCAATTCTAAGGATGGAATCAACGGTGGCGTCCACAATTCCAGTTAGGTTGAGCTAATGTTATCTCTATATGAGCTGTTTCAAGGTACTTGAATACCAGGTCTATAGGGATCTCCAACACTAAAACAGCAAAAGAGTTGGTGGCGGACGAGCCCTTAATAAGGGCCAACGGTAGCACTCGCATCACCGAAGTGGGTTACTGACTAAGGAATTTAGTCCCTGGTCCACGTAGTTAGAGGTAGCGCCTGGGATTAACTGCCCACCCACTTAAAAAAAATTAATTGTTGCGAAGCGACCAATTGCCTCGAATAAGGACGAATTCACTGTTGATGACTCTGCAAAATGAGTAAAGGACAACGACTTTCGGATCTGCACGTGGAAGGTTCGGACCTTGAACTGGCCGCATGTAACCGAATTATTAGCCGAGGAGATATCACCGCCATCCAGGAAGGGCGGTGGAATGGACCGGGCAAAAGAAAAATGAAAAACTGTGATATTTTCTACGGTGATTGCTAAAGGGAACGTAAGCAGAGTCTATTTCGATGCGGATCTGTTGTAAGCAGCAGACTTAGGCAAGAAATCTTGACCTGTCAATACACGTGTGAAGACCTTATAACAATCCGTACCAAAGAAAGTCTCTACGAGCTCTTCGACAAAACCTACGAGCAATGTCCCATATATGACGTTAAAATCGTACTAGGCGACTTTATGTAATGCCAAAATTGCAAAGGACAACTTTAATAGCACAATCGGAAGACATAGCGTACGCGACACCACATCAGGAAACGGACTTAGGCTAATCGATATCTCTGCGGGACGAAATGTTACTATAGCAAGCACACGGTTCCCTCAAGTTAATATTCACAAGGGAACATGGCAGATACCAGATCAGCAAACTATCAACCAGATTGATAATGTTGCGATCGTCGTAAGGCACTCCTCAAATGTTTTAGATGTCAGAAAATTTCGAGTTGCCAACAGTTGACTTAAATGCCGAGAAGCAATCCGAATTGCCGCAACTTACGTGCTGGGTTTCACCCGCCCACCGCCGCAAAACCCCTGGTTTGATGAAGTGCGCCGGCAAGCCATGCAACAAAACAACATGCCTATAAAGCGGCGCTGGACGAAAGAATGAGAGCGGCTCGTGAGCTCTACGAGCAAAAGAGAATGGAAGAACATCGGCTTCTCCGGAGAAAAAAGAAAGAGCATGAGAAGCGCTCAATCAAAAAATAGAAAGTTTCTACTCCAGGAATAATGTTCGGAAATTTTACCAAAAGATGAAAAGAACCTGTCAGGGTAATAAGACCCGAACGGAACCTTGCAGAGATAAACAAGGAAACCTTGTAGTAGAGTCGTGGTAGGTGCTGAGGATATGGAAAAACCATTTCTGCAGACTGCTAAACGGCTAAGACGACAACAAATTCCGCTGCCAGGCAGAGCGAACCATTCAATATTGATGATTCCGTCTAGCCGACCAAACTAGAGTGAGGATAGCAATATCTAAACTGAAGTCCGGCAAAGCTGCCAAGCCAGACAGCTTACCCGCCGAAGTATTTAAGGCAGCATGGGATGACTTTTTACAGAGCATGCACCAACGTCTTTGCAAGATGAATGTATGCCTGATGAATGGAACCTCAGCATCGTTTGCCCGTTTCACAAGAAAGTAGACCCTTTAAACTGCGCCAACTATAGAGGTATCAGTCTCCTATAAGATCTTATCTTTCGTATTGTGCGAGTGCCCATTTGTCATTAATCTGATTGAACCCTATCAGTGCAGTTTTAGGCCCGGAAAGTCCACAATTGACCAAATATTCACACTACTGCAGATCCTAGAGAACACCCAAGAAGTCCAGATCGATACTTACCACCTTTTTATCGATTTTAAAACCTCATATGACAGCATCTACAGATACGGGCTATACAGAGCCATGTCTGGGTTTGGAATCCCGGCCAAAATCGTTCGCTTCTGCATGATGACTATAAGGAAAGCTCGCTGCTGCATCAAGGTTGGTAACGACCTAACCGAAACCTATAGTCTCAAAAAAATATTTAGGCAAGACGAATCGCTGTCATGTGACTTCATCAACATCATAGGACAACACATAAGGTATGATCTTTCAAAAGTCTGTTCAATTGTTATTAGTAGAATATAGCCAGAACAAAGTCTATGCTGTCAATAAGAAGGGACACACATCATCGGTGAATTGGTCAATACGTCACAGTCGACAGCTATAACTTTGAGGTAGTATGGGACTTTGTCTACCTCGGCACTGCTATCACATCTGAAAACGAAGAATAACGTCTGCCAGTCGCTGTTTCTTTGGACTGAGAAGGTAATTGTATAGTTAGGCTCTCTCCCGAACAACCAAGGAAACTGTATATAAGACACTTGCAATTCCAGTCCTGATCTATGGTTCCGAAGCATGGACCCTTTCTAAAGCGGATGAAGATATCCTTGGTTGTTTTAAGAGAAAAATTCTTCGTAAGATATTTATTCCCGTTTGGGTTGGCGGGTTCTGGAGGAGACGATTCAACGATGAACTCTACGAGCTGTACAGCGCCATCGTCCCGGTGAAAAAGCTGTACATTGGGTGTTCGAGATGGCTAGGACATGTACAGCGAATGAACACCAACGTTCTAGTCTGCAGAATTTTCGACTCTAATCCGGAGGGACAACGCCGGAGAGGAAGGCCTCGCCTTAGATAGCGCGAATTACATCTTGGTAACCCTACTCGATCACCCAGCAATGCAATACCTTTCCCTATTTGTCTTTGCTATCGTTTGTTTGTGCGTGGAGTGTCTCTTACCAATTTTGTCTACACCTATTTGTTTGTGCGTGATTATACTAGGCGTCCTTTTATATTACAATACCTTTTACACTTGTTTGTTTTTCCAAAAAGCCAGTCTGGGGCATCGATGCTGAGTGATTGAGTCAGTCGAGAATAGACTGAGAGTTAAAACGGAGGTTAAAACGTATTAAAAATATAATAAAAAAGAAAATTAAATTAAATATCTTTTCTTTTTCTCTCCGTGACTTAACTTGCGCAGTCGGACTGGAAAAAAAAATCCAGCGAAAGTGAATCAAAAAGTTATTAGTAGAAACAATGATAATAAAAGAAGAAAAAATTTAAAAGTTGTGAAAAGACTAAAAAAAAAAAAACAACATACAATAATTCAAAATTGAGTGATAATACTAGATTAATTGAAGCATATTCGACGGATTATCGGGTGGCGAATTTTAATTCCTTGGCTTCGAAGAACCAACGCTAAACCATTTGGACGCTAATTGAATCCGCAAGATTAACAACGCTTGGGAAATCTGTGTTTATTGCTTAGCGGGTGAGTTCAAAGTTTTGATTCTCGTATTTGTGCATTTCTATTCTATCCATTTCTCTGATAAACGGAATGAGACTAGACTCATTCGAGACCTACACCAGTTGAGACAAAACAATACAACTGTTGAGGAGTTCTACTCGAAAATAATTGGAATTTTTTCCACCTAAGAGCTCATGAACTGCATCCCAATGTCATCAAAGCAAAACAGACCCTATATGAAGAAATGTCCCTCAACACATTTTTATCTGGCCTAAAAGAACCGTTAGGGTCCACTATTAGGGCAATGAGACCTAGAAAGATAGCAGACGCTCTAAAATTTTGTCTTCAGGAACAAAATTCGATATATTTTCAAAACCAACAACAAAGTAGGTTTCCGACCAATGATATTCCATTCCAATCATATCAAGAGCGACAATCTTCTTGTCGTCCTCCACAGAAATATTTCAGACAAAATTTCGCTAATCCCCAATACAGAAAAATGTTTAATAGTCCTTTATTCCAAACTCGAATTTCCCACAGCAAACTTCTAGATGGATAAACTACAATCGTCCACACACATCTTTTTCTTCTAAGAATTTGCAACCTCCCCCAGAACCAATGCACACCTATAGCGGTAATACCAATAGCAGAAAATTTAACAACTCCTCTAGAGGAAATGGTTTCAAAAATCCAAAGACAGGAACTTTTAATATACTATCAAATAATAGTAATAATTGCAAAGCGAGCACTCAGAAACATAGTTACAATCAGAATTATACTTACTCTAGAAATTCAGATATAAATCCATTACATGATACTTTTCAAGGCGAAGTAGATGAAGAAAATTTTCATTAACAAGCCTCGGAGAAAGCATAGGTTACTTAGATCTCAATAACTACAACTCCTGCTTATTACCCTATGTAAATATCAAATTATTTGGCCGCAACATGAAGTTTCTAATTGACACTGCCAGTAATATGTCATTTATCGATCCAGGTGCCATCGATAGCACAGTTTTTAAAACTCATAAGGTAGATAAGCAGATACGGTTAAATGGCATGAAGAAATTGAATACAAAAAAGTTATTTTTTACCTTATTTAGATTTAACAACTATTTCGATGGGTTAATTTGGACGGATATAATGAAAGAACTAGGCATGAAAATAGATCTTCAAAACTCTTGCATAGAAATTAAAAATTTTAGAATACACCTAAACTATAAGCTTAATTTAATATCAGAAACCTATACCATCCCAGGAAACTGTAAAATCATAAGTCGCGTTCGGGTTAGTATAAAATCTGGTAGTATACACATAAAGCCTATTCAAATTAAAAGTGGTCTCATAATACCTGAGGGAATATACAAATCCGAAAATTGGTATTCGCCGGTAGAAGTTATAAATACATCGGACTACCTATTGAGTTTTGTCATTGAACAACCAATAGAAGTTCAATCTATTGATGAATATAATTTTGTCGAAATTCATAACTTCTCCTTTAATAACTATTCAGACTCAAATACAAAATATGATAAAAGTATTCATGATTTAATTAAGATAGATCACTTAACATTAAATTAAATATCTTTTCTTTTTCTCTCCGTGACTTAACTCGCGCGCAAGTGGTAGGGGACCACAACCACCTTGGAGTGCGCAACTGGAGACAGTTAACCAAAGACCGCACTAATTGGAGAGGCTTATTCGTTGAGCCCCAGGTCCACCCCGAACTGTAGCGCCTCCTAAGTTAGTAAAGTATTTCTTGACAAAAACCATATATAAAATTATTCAATACAAAAAATTCATATTACACGATTGTAGAACTTCAGTTTATGTCTTTGCAGGAAATATTATAGCACTCGTACAATCATTGATAAATAAATGACAAGAGGCGGAAGTGACAATAGTTAAAATGTGAAAATGTATAATATTAAATGTAGGAAAATAAGTATAACTAACAATGGTATAGTAAACAGGCGTATTCAGAAGAAAAATTTACAATAGTGTACCCAGAAAGTACGAAAAAATAGAAAAATCTTTTTTTGACGTTGATTAAGAATACTGTTTTCTTTCTATCACACGTAAGATTTTTAAATAACCGATGCGTGTTAACAAAATAAAAACGTGAAAAATGTGTTCTGTACCTAATTGGAGAAGTTACAAAGTTTCTAGTTTTGACATGTAAATTATTATTTTCATGAAGTTTAACGTGGTAATAACCGGGTTTTTAAAAAAAATATTTTGGAAACTTTGTAGAAGTATAAGTGCCTTAAGAGAAGGATTTCCGGACTTTTGAACATCACCAAAGTAGGGGCTCTCCGATTAATTTTCACCATAATCCTAGTTACTTGCTTTTGTTTTGTAAATAAGGATAATATTTTTTAAAATTAGTTCAGCATCAGCAAGAAATACCATATTGTAGTTTGAATCTGAATAAACCATCATAGACCATCATTAAAATTGGTACAATAGATTGCAGTAGAGACTTGGATGGCATATTTGCCTCAGAATTCTATTTAGATATTGCTTTAGGTATAAAACGTGATAGTTACTTTATAATAAGAATCTACGAATTTTTTTTCTCAAAACCGTATAAACATTTAACCTTAAAGAAAACATAATTTAAATAAATTAAATGCAATGAGAAAACGTTAGTGACATTTCATATTTAAAAACCAAAAATAATATTGAATGACACTTCACTAGATATTTGCTTAGTAATTAACATATGTAGTTTGGGTGGGGTGACCTATAGAAGGAAAAGTTTACCTACATTATTTTTAAAAAACGTTAGTTAAGTGATAGTACTAATAATCCAATAAATAAAAAAAATAAGGAGCTATCTACCCGTTAAGTTATTACGGCTACATGAGAACAGTTAAAAGATGAAACTGTTGGAGACTACGACGTCTCCAAAGCAAAGTACTGAAGGCAGCCGACAAGTCACTAATTCCAAAGAGTACTGAATGCAGCGGCCAGTGACAACAATGCCCAAATGTCAAATTATAAATTAAAACACACAACAAATATGTTAATTGCCAAACAAAAAATTCACTACTTTTTATAACGTTATACAATCAAGTCGTTTTATTTTGCCATTTTCAAACACAACTTCTTACAGTTTTTGAACTTGGTACAGCTTTGCCTTTAACTGAGAATCTTCCCTTGCTTTGCCTCAGCCAACGATTTTCCGAACTTCTTCTGGTAACTCTGCGGTCTACGATCCCCGAACAGAAACAAAAATAATAAATAATTGAAACAATAGAAAATTAGCAATATTGATAATATCTACATCTGATTACGGTCATGATTTATTTGTGTATTCAGAAAAATAACCCGGGACAATAATTGATACAACTTATAATTTATTTTATGCTAATGTTATCTGATTCCAAACACAGATCGATTTAGGTTTCCAATGGTTGCGTTCATGGTGCTAATATTTGTCGCACGAACGGAACACATTTATATCTATAAAATAGATTAACTAATTTTAGACTATTAAGAGGTTTTCTGTATCGCTGAGTTCAAAATTTATTAGCCACGTGCTTATTGGCGCCAGAAATATATTAGCTGACCTAAGTGCTCATATTGGCTGAAGTATGTAAACTGTTAAATAACCAATAAAAATTCGGAAGCGCTGTGGTACAAAAGTAGGAATGGATACGAGATGCAGAGAATTTCGACGAAGATTCTAAAGGCGTAGCATTGTTCGATAATTTGATTGGGCGTAAACTGGGCCACAACACAGTGCGGTAATTTACCCCGTATAAGGCATAAACTCAGTTCAACGTAAAACCTTGAAACTACTTCATATGTAGGATCCAAGATGAATCTGGCAGAGGAAATTGCAAGGCAATGAAGGAACTACAAAAACGATAGAAGGTAGCTCAAAACAATTCTATATCTCAGGAATTGCTTGAAGTAATTAGACGAGATTTAGAAACAATTCGACCAAGAGATTGCACGATAACGGAGACGCAACAGACCTTAGCCACCCATAATTTGGGAAAGATTACTATGAAGCAGTCTGAAGAATTCCAACATAATATGGAGGAAAAACGCGGCCTGTCACTTTGGGCAGTGGCCGAGAATTCGGATCTCGGAACAAGGATGAAGATCAGAAGACGTCTCGAGAACAGAGTCTACACCAACCAACCCGCGCCACACTCTCGCTTGGTTCAAGTGGAATATAGGGATCATAATATCTGTGTACAGGGTCAGGTATACTGTCAAATCCAAACACTTGAATTCGTCTGAAATTGGAACCCCATCAAACAACGGCGAGATTACCAAAATTCGATGGTAACAACATCTTAACTTTTCAGATCTTTATACAGAAATGATTGATGCAGAGCCAAAACATCTCAGGTGGCCAAAAGATGTTGCATCTGAAAGTAAGCCTAATTGGAGAAGCTAACAAATTGGTTCGTCTCATTCCCGTATCAGGTGCGTACTATGAAGCAGCCTTGAAAATAGTTACAGAACGCTATGAAAACATGCAGCTGTTAGAATGATCATGGCTCTCGAAGTTATTCTCCACCCCGAATGCAAAAGCCGGAAACGCTAAATCGATTCGCGGCTTGCATGATTCTATTCTAGAATGCTTGATGGTTTTGGACGAATTGAAGGTGGATATAAGCTCTTGGCATCAAATCTTACTTCACTTTTTCCTTAAAAGCTGGATGGGGTCACACTCACTCTCATGATCTCTGGAAAATCGAAGACAGTTACCTCGCTTTAATAAATTTCTTGGACTCTTGGAAAATCGATGAATCAATGAAGGCCATAAGGACAAGCCCAATCAAACTCATTCTCTTTACAAGTGTACTAAATTTTTGAATTTAATCCCAAAATAGCGTTGGAGTCTTGTTAAAGAAAAGAAGCTGTAAATCAATTGCTTGAAATCCGGATATTGTGCCAGCAATTGTAATTCACACAAATGACTTACGACATGCCAGAAGAGGCATCACACACTGTTACATTTGGCAGCGAGGAGTAGTTCTACTTCGAACTATTCGACCAAAGTAAAGGTGGAGACAGCTACAAATAACCAACCAGCAAGTCGCGCTAATAATTCGGTATTGAACAGCTGAACGAGTCATCCTAGTTTTTCTAACTTCAGTAATTATGGTGAAGGAGACGTTCAGGCTAATATTCCATAATCTAGGTTTATGTACCTACGATTATAATCATCAAAATTCTTCGTTTATATACATAAATTTCAAAATGTTGAACACTAAATAAACATGTGGCCAATAGCGGATTAACGGCAACACACACATGCTCGAAGGAGTTACTGGCTTCAGTCTAACCAACCCCTCTTCCTAGGGGTATCTACAATAGAATAGAATATTAGAATTTTCCCTCCAGGTTGGGGATTGTGCCGCCCAATTGGCTGGACCTGCAAAAAAAAAAAACCTTAAATTACGAAGCATCCGCACGTGGAATATAAGGTCCTTTAATAGACCATGTGCTGCCAAAAAAACTAGCGGAGGCCCTAGGCTGCCACAAAGCAGATGTTACTGCCATCCGAGAAATGTGATGGGACGGGCCAAACAAAAATAGGATGAAAAACTGCAGCATCTACTACGGCAATTGTTATCGACGGCAAAAGCAACGCCTATTTGGATGAAGATTTGTTGTTAGGCGCAGAGCTAAGCAAGAAGGCTTGGTTTTCCGGTATGTTAACGAGGGCCTCGTAATAATCCATATTAAGGCTAAATTTGTCAACACTAGACTTATATGCGCCGACGCCCCAGAGAGGAGAAAGATGACGATATCAAAGATAGCTTCTACGAGCTCTTGTACAAGACTTATGAGCGTCCCAGCAATGACATTAGAATTGTCCTCGGCGACGTTAATGTAGCGAAACGTGGCGAAACATTGTCATAGCTGGCGCGCGGTTCCCTCATCTCGATATTCATATGGGGACTTGGGAATTCCTGATTTATCAACCGTCAACCGGATTGACCACATAACGATCGACATCACATTCCTAGGGGCTAACATCGACTAGGGCCATTACCCTGTCTTAGTCAAGGCACGGTAGCGGATATCCCGAACTTCGCAAAGGCAAGACGTCAGATTTCTACAATCGCAAGAGATCGCCACCGCCTTTTCCGATCGAATCTCCCTTAATCTTTTAAGAGGTCCTATCCCGCCAGCATTAAGTATCGAAGACCAGCGAAATCACTGCCAATAAGGCATCAGAGATGCCGCCTCTGATGTGCTGGCAAGCACATATGGCTATTTAAGTTGCATACAAAGCGGCGCTACATACGGACTAGATCTGCTCGCGAACTCTATGAGCCGAAGAAGAGAGACCAACGCCGTCTTCTCAGGAGGAAAAAGAAGGAGCGTGATAAGCGCGCAATCGAGGAAATTAAGAGATAGTACTCCAGAAATGAGACTCAGAAGTTTTACCAAAAGGTAAAAAAAACATGTCACGGGCAGAAACCCAAAACCGAAATCTGTAGAGATGTAGAAGGAAACGTTTTAGTGGAGTCACAGTCAATGCTGAGGATTTGGAAGGAGCTTTTCTATAGACTGTATAACGGCGATGACAAGCCAAATACCGCTCCGTTAAGGTCAGTAATAACAAAGTAATAACAAAACCGAAAACTTCAATATAAAAAAAGGACTTAAACAAGGCGATGGTAGTCAGCTACAGAGGGCCCATCTCTCAAAAGTCCATCCAATTACTCTAATATTCAGACGATATTAACGTAATGAGAAGTTCCTTCCTTCCTAATTTTTAAAGAAATATGCCCAACGTATAAACCACTGGATACAGTTAATTTGCTGTTCATTGAAAACAATTCAGGATCATGTGAGTATTCTGTATATATTGTAGATCAAATGACCTTTATTCTTTCGAAAATACCTTTTTGTATACCCTATACTCACAAAATATCGTGTATCACATTTCCAGTTCAATTACCAGACCTCATTAATTCATTCGAATACAGTTTTTCGTCAATCGAAACCACGATAAACGGGTGAGGTATAGACCAAAGGCCCCAAGGTAATCGTAATTTATTAACTTATTGACTTGAATCAAGTATACAATTATAATTCTAATTCTCATAGTTTCAGTAATTTAATCGGCTATATTCCTCTTTACATCAGGTTACACAAGCGATTCCGGATTGTCCATATGTAAACTTGATTGAAATATACTCCTACCTAGCTCTGAGAGCGGTGGACATTCTTCTTTTGAGAGGAAAAAATTTCTTGGATATTTTATGCCATAGAAACACGCATTGTATTAAGATGATTTGAAGCATGTTTACATAAGAGTATATGATACAAATATTGTAAAATGTGCCTTATCGACCAATCCCCTATTTTGTATTTTAATTCTATTGACAAAAAACAACACATTACCATGGCGATTTTATCTCGTGGTATTTATAAAATTATATATGCATGTAATAATTAAAAGGATATTATTCATAGTCCGCGCAAATGTCCATTTTATTTTTAATCTTAGCCTTCATCCATAGGCATATAATCCTGTCATCAAAAGGATATACAAATAGCACTGACAGAATTGACATTAATCCCACAATGTTTACGCCTCCCATGTTATTCCATTCGTACCGTACCTCTAGGGTAACCCTTGTTTCGTCCCTATTCTATTCGTAGTTTACATTTTCGCTGTATTAATGAAATATACTCATAAAATATATTTATTTTTTTTAAGGACAAAAAACACCCACCGTACAGTCGTACAGTGAGCCCTACCCACTGTAAGGAACGGCACTATCTCTCTTAGGATACAAATCCACTGCCAACTGAACGAATTAGCATGTGTGTCTAATTTGTAATCGAAATGTCAACTGTGCTGCGAGGTCCAAGGACACACACAGCGTCGTGTTTCGTACTTTGTTCATACGTTCATACGTTCATACCTCAAGCACTCATGTCCTTTGCCGTGTAGAACTCATGATCTCAGATTAGTGTCACTTGGATTGGAATATATTTACATGACAATTCAAGGTTGAATCATTCTGTATACATATTAACCCATGGGCCCCAAAGGAGCATGTGTCAAAACTTTATTCCAAGTTCTTACTCTCCACAGGCGTTCACATTATCTTTGAAACGCCCATAAAGCAATCTTTCCGCCTAAGGGCTAAGGAAAGTGACATCAGCCGCGCCAAAAGTACCAGTGTGTAAAATAAACACAAAAAAATAAAATGTTTGTAATTTATACGCATTTTAAGAAAACATCTTGCTGAAGAGCTGAACAAGGACAATGACAAGAGTGAGTAAGAAAAAGGAAAAAATCGTAAAAAAAGAAATGAGGAAAAGAACCCTTCTGCACTCAACACTTAGGTGGTTGGAATCCATAGTGGGGTAGCAATTAGTTGAAGGTTTGGTGGTAGTACTTTATTTCACAGCGTGCCATCATCGCCACTGGCAGCTAATTTCCACGCTTAAAATAAGCAAGGTCATTTTGGAGATGGTTTTTTTTTTTTACTTCTTCTTATAGGTAGTACTTAAGTGTAGTACATCCGCAATTACCGCCACCCAATCCATGGTTATTTAAAAGGACATCATATTTTTTGTGTTAAGTGGTTGTTGAGTGTCTTGTACAATAATTATGAGGAAAATATTTCCACCCTCACCACCATACTTATTAAGGCACAATTTCCCCTCCTCCGCCATCGTGCTGGTCTCTTGAACTAGACGACTTTGAATACAATTTTTGAATATTATATTTTGTGGTTGGTTGATGTTGGTTTTTGACCTTTTTTAATGGATTTTTTGAGTGAGTGAGAAATGGTCATTGGTATATTGAATAAATATTTAATGAAAGGCACGTGTTTCTGTTGTTTTGCCCTAATAGGTACACACTAAAGTTATCCGTGACATGAGCCATGGAAACATACTGAGGTAGTAGCCTACAACGGGTGTCTTGCAATATTGAACTTATCAAAGCGTATGATTCCGATAAGGGGTAAGGTGAACAGAAAAAGGTATAGTAAGGTATAGTATAGTATGGGGCTCCAATAATGTCTAAACATGGGATGCCAGTTATCTGATTCCTGCTGTAACATTTTGGGCAACTTCTCGGCGCATCCTTCGATATAGGAACTTTCTTGCATTTATTTGCAGTTTATTTACCATCACTTTTGAATTATTATGTTGACGTTCTTGGCCAGTTCTCTGAAACAGTTGGTTGTCAGAAATATTTCTCAAATTTTCAACACTCATGAAGGCCAACAAAATGTTGCAGTTTCCAAATACCCATCTTAGGGTATAGCAGTACGGATATGCAGAAGTCTTCCAGCAGTATTATGATGAGCACCAGATTTCGACACGAATTTGTAAAGGATTATACCTACCACTTTCATTATGTAGCTGTGATTGTAGGAACAACTTTACCGGGATTTCACAGACAAAAAGTTTTTCGAAGTAGAAACAGTAAATTTTTCAAAACCTCTCCGATATACGTTATCATCCAAGTGGATAAGCACTAATTCTAAGGGCTGCTCCTATTCCCTTGAGTTGAACCCTCTCTGCGATCTACAAGGGTTTTCTATTAGATGCGCCAATATGTTTTTTTTTTTTTGTAAATAAAAGAACATTGACGAATGAATATCCTGGATCCAGCTCTTCAACACTTTTTTCCCATTATTCGGCTGATATTCCAGCAATTTACGCCAAATATTCGCCCCTAAACCGTTCAAAGTTTCTGGTTTGCTGGTAAAAACAAGAAACTTAATGCAGCCCTAAAGAAAAGAGGGTCTCAAATCACATAAGCCGGCCAAAAAATCTCACTTCCGGCATGAAAACCGTGCAAGACAGGCTACTGGAATGCATCCGTGCACTAAGGCTGATTTTTATATTAAATCCCGGAGCTTCTCCCATCTGCAATAGAAGATGAAGTTTGCCGTGCACGATGATTATCTCACTTTAGCTCATGCGATCTTTTATACGGATTCAAGCCCAAGTTCTTTCAAAAAGTACGTCTCAGTGACGTTCGAGAGAAACGCAGCTACAGAAAACGGCACGGAATTGATTGATTAAGGTCTAGGCTTACCTAAATTCTCTTCACTTTTGGCGTTTTGCGTTTCACGATTATAGAGTCAATAAGTCGATTTGAATTTTTTCACAGAACGCTCAATTGTCCGTTTATCGAAATGATTAAAATAGTTGAAGACTTGTCACAACTAACAAATAATTTTATTAAAACAATTTGGAAGATTTGCAACAGTTTTTGGAGAGTAGGTATATCTGTCCTTGATTAAACTGTACGTAGTTTGCTATTTATTTTTTGAGATATGGCAATACTGATGTAGATACCTCAAATCTGACATCGGCATTGTAGAGTTTGACGTGGTACACGTACTCGTACAATGGTACACGTGCTTAGAACGTTTTGTCCTACGAGACTTGACAAATTCCTCTCAGCCAAAAAATGGATTTAAAAAATAGTGAAAATTTTCGTGTGATGATTTTTTCAACAACAGCGTGCCGATCAACAGGCTTCGACTTTTGGTGATGAAGCACCATCCCGGGCCCATTGTGTTTCGCTGGTTTTCCGAGTTCAATTGTGGTCGTCGTTCGCTCCTGGATGAATTTCGTGAAGGTCGTCCAAGACTGGTTGCTGTGCAGGAACTGATATTACAAGATCGTCATGTAACTTATTAACGCATTGGCTACAAAAGCAGAAGACTCCGCTACTAGGTGTGACGGTAGTACCATCTACACAATTACCAAAGAGCTCACAGGTGTCCAAAGCTCTAAACAACACCTGGTAAAAGACACAGATGGGTCACTGCTAGTTTCGGATGAGGATTAGCTCAAAAGGTGGAAAGAGCACTTTTCTATGATTTTAAACCGCGTTTTCACCAGTGAAGTGAACCCATTGCCCTATGACTCGCCCGTAGTAACAAATTCCCGAATACGCACTGTATCACCCAGTAGAAAAGAAATCTTTACTGCAATTAAAGCACTGAAGAACAACAACGCGGTTGAACTTGGCGGTATTCCCGCAGAGCCTTTACAAGTAGCGCCAACAACATCGATTGAGCTCCTGCACCCACTCATTGAGAGAGCTTGGGAAACAGAAGGTTTTCCTGAAGAGTGGAAAAAGGAACTAGAGAGGAACTTGCGTACTTCCTGCAGTAGCCAAGGTAATAACAAAAATCGTCATGGAGCGGATAAAAGACCACCTCGAAGACACACTCGAATAAGCCGAATTCCGCACTGGATCTTCCTGTGTGGACCACATCAACACCTTGCGAATCATCATCGAACAGTGTGTTGAATATCGATCATCACTTCACCTGCTGTTCATCGACTTTGAAAACGCATTCGACAGCGTCTGTGGAGAATTTATCTGGCTTGCTTTGTGCAGGAGGGGCATCCCAGATAAATTGATTGCTATATATGATGGATCCAAATGTCATGTTCTGCATAAAGGAAGGTTGTCAGAGGAGTTGGAAATCCTATGTTGGGTTAGTCAAGGCTGTATATTGTCATCAATACTGTTCCTGTTGGTAATAAGTTATGTACTGCATGCAGCTTTGTCGACTGGAAATAGAGGAATTCAGTGCAATAACACCTCAAACATCTGGACTACGCTGACGACTTATGCTTATTCTCTCATAGGATTATGGATCTCCATCAAATGACAACAAGGGTGGAGAGAGGAGCTGAAATCGTTGGGCTAAAGGCCAATATGTCTAAAACAAAAAGGGTCAGCCTTGGAAATTCCTCATCTAACCAAGTAGAGATTTTTGGACAACGAGTAGAGATGGTAGAGAATTTTCAATATCTTTTGAGTACTGTCTCTACTGATGGCGGGATCGAACTTGATATAATCAACCGAATGGAAAGCAAAGGCTGCGTTCAGATTGCTGTCCAAAATATAGAAAAACAACTCTATCAGCCTAAAGACCAAGCTGCGCCTGTTCCGCTCCAATATTGAATCCGTGCTTCTTTATAGGTGCAGCACTTGTAAAGTCGTACACGCTGTCACAAGCAAGCTGCAAACGTTCGTGAATAGATGTCTGCGAAACATCTAGAAGATTTTCTGGCCCAACCGTATCTCGAATGATGAAGTTCATACGAGAACAGGTCAGGAACTCATTGACTCTATCATACGAAGATGTACGTGGTAGTGGATTGGGCATATGCTTCGTAAAGGTCACGAGTGTATTGCTTCAAGCGATGCAATGGAACTCGCGCACGCAGAGAGGCAGACAAATGTGCCGACCAAGAAGTGCTTGGAGAAGAACGGTCGAAGAGAAATCAGCGCAACTGTGGAAGAGTTGGAGAGAGCTGAGATACATCTTCAAAAACCGTACACAATGGTGGGGGAACCTCACGGATATAATAGGTCCGTGGACCTAAAAAGTAGTAGCAAGTATGTAACTGATCGTGAAATTGAGGCATGCTTGCGCATTAGTTCCACTCTCATAGATTTAATATTGAATGGAAATTTGGTGGTCAAAAATATTTCTTCGCGTTGGATACCACATAATTTGACAATCGCTCCAAAAAATTTGTGTCCATTGATCCAAAGAAATGTTGAAAAAATTCAATCGCGGTGGTTAAAATCGCGTCTATGGGATCATGACAAGTGCCGAATCATAGACTTATGCATGTTAGCTCGAAACTAAACAGCAATCGACCGTTTACAAAAACATTAGAAATTCTGCCTCATCCTCCATCCCAACGCTCATTTACACTGACGCTTACACTTGAGTGCATAGAATCTTCAATGGTACGAATCTACTTTCGCACTCGTGTAGTAGCAAGAGCTCTTAAAGATCTTAACATTCACAAATCCGCTGGTCCAGGTGTATATCTCCCCTTCTTCTGAAGAGGAATTCTCCAAGTTGGCAAAACAATTGCGTAAACTTTTTCATCAATCATGTTCTTTTGGACTGTTTTCGAGATGAAGGAAAACAGTATTTGCCCAGCCCGTACCTGGAAAAGGCGATACAGACCCAGTACACTTACGTCCCTTCTCACCAAGGTCATGGAAACGCTGATAAACCGTCAGCTCATGTAATATCTCGAAACACGAAAACTTCACAATGACCGGTTGTACGGTTTTCGTTTTAATAGGTCCACTGGTGATTTGATGGCATGTCTCATAGAAAAGTGGAACCAAAGCGTACATCAATCTAGCGAAAACAAGATAGTTGCACTTGATATTTCTAAGGCATTTGACAGAGTTTGACATCAAGCTCTTTTGTCGAAAATGCGTGCATTAGGAATTGAGGACTCTCTACTTCAATGGATTAAAAGCTACTTTTCGGAAGGTTAAATTCAAGTTGTCTTGGATGATTTCAGGTCTGATATTCAGAAAATAAATGCCCCAGGGCTCCGTTCTGTCTCCGACAATCATTTTAATTTTCGTCAACAATCCCTTGTCTGCTACTTCTAATCCAATATTCATTTTCTGACGACAATACACACTGCTTCTCATATTCATTCCCAGACTCACGTCCCTGCTCTTCAGCTATAGAACGAGAACTGCGGCGTATGCTGAGCTCATTACATTCCGATATTAACCAAGTAACCTATTGGGAAACTATAAACACCGCAGTGTGTGCGATTATTGAAACAGAGGCGGCAAAATTTTTCTTTAATTCTGGCCAAATGGAAAACCATAGAAACCCCGTCAGCAACACTGATGGCTAACACCCACGAGTCGGACATAACGCCACAATGGGCCCCCGTCCAATTATCAAGACTTCGCCCATCAATGACGTTGTCTAATAAAAAGCAGGGGCAGAGCATATTCCTTGTCTTATCGTAAGATCAGTTAAGTACAAGTTGCCTGGTTATAGGTCTTGTTGCTGGCAGGACCACCCGTAGTCCCTACCAGGACTTAAATCATGGTACCATGGGAATCAGAAGCCCCCCTAATTTCGGTCCGGGCCTGACTTGTTTGAGATAGGCCCCTTGTGATAGCGTCATAGTGGCTTTTGTTTAAACCAAAAGTCGCGGGTTTGTTGGTTTGACCCAATGTAAAGTTGCAATAAGTACTGGGTGCTGTGACCCTAAGAACAGTAAGAGGTTTTAGGTCGGCCTCGACTCGTACCAAGGGTGGAATTTTTGCCTCCAACACAGTTCCAAATTGGTATCAAAGGATTGACAGAGAGCGATGACAAGGCGTATCTTTGCTCCCATGGATGTATGTGCATCCCATAAAATTAAGTCTACACGACAGGTGTTTACGTTAAAAACTAGAGACTATGACGCCACAATGGACCACTGTAGCTATGAGGTAGTTGAGGTTTACGTTTACCCTGTCTTCACTATAAACTCTGGTAATGACAATTCGTCAGATATTAATCCGAGATTATTCATGCAAATTGCCTGCTTCTCTGGCTTAGGGAGTCGATTATAAACAATAATATTTTTTGATCCCATTTGCATGGAATATCTTTGGAGAAAAACGTTTACCAGCGATCCCTAACACCTGTGCAACAACATGTTTAGGACATGCCACGCCTCTTTCTGAAGAGTCTTCTTAATTTTTTCCTGGAAAGACAAAGCTGTAGAGGAAGACAAGCACAAGTGAAAACAGACATAACCTCCTTGGGGTGCATCACTGAAGAAAGATAGTTGGCTTACGATTGCGCCAACTGAAAAAATTTATTGTTTGCAACTCTAGTTAGTAAATAAGTAAGTTAGCATCAGAAGGTAATAAAAAACAACGTGGCAAAAATATTTTACAACCAGAAAATATAGATCGTCCTGTTTGGCCTCAAAATCCTAGTATCTTCAAAGGGCTGCTGAAAGAAATCTAAACCGGTGGATATGATATTGAAGAAGCCTTACCAAAGTTTTATCAGAAATAAGCCCTCCAATCATATGAGCGATATTCTCTCACAATAAATCTAGCATAACTGACATAGAAACAAAATTTCCCTTCATAAAGTTTGAAGTAAGCAACCTTGTGTCGTATAAACTTTCACTTACTGCAACCATAGCCTCGACACATCATGAAAATTTACAGAAGTCTGTAGGTTCAATGGAATTTCCGACACAATACATTTTCAGAAATCAAGAACATCCTTTCATTCTTCCGCACAAAATGGCAATTATCATCGTTCCTATCGATTGCACTTACAAAACACTTTTCGTCATCATTACCACCATTGACACCATCATCATCAGATTCAACCATCCGTCACGCCTCGATGTGGAACGAATGGAAAAATCGATTAATAGGCCATTTCCTTCCACCCGGCTTCGTGATCACGGCACCATACACGTACGCAGTGACAACATAAACTGGCCTCCAACTTTGCATTGTATTGTCCATTCAAAGTGGTCACTCGAAAGACATCCTCCAGTTGTCCTGACTGATTGCACTCGCAAAATGCTATTTAAAAAATTTTTATCGATCTGAATGTACACAGTGAGCGTTGGAAGAAAAAAAAAATATCCACACACGCCACCGCGAGGCATGGCCCATGGCTCATGGCCCATTTCCATTAGCATCTTCCCAGGCGTATTTGTAATTAAAATTTTATCCACTTAATTATTCTAACAAAAATCATAAAATAACGGCAACCGAACACCAATAATTACCTCAGCGAATGCATTTTTGATAGCCGGATTTGACTGCACGGTACACATGAATGTGTATCGGTGGTGGTCAAGAGATTTACCGTTGAGGCGTGCGCCAGATTATGTCATTAGGACATTTGCGTTGTATTTTATTCATTCGCTGGCATTTATTGCGTTTGTGTGCACGACCAATTTGAATACTAAATGAGGCGATAATTTTCTATATGTGACGGGTTTACGAACGCTGCCAGGATCTACAACTGCCAATGAACTGATGATGATTACTCGTATGTTGCATGGAGATAGAGAAGTTGGGTGCTAGAGTCAGATTTGCTGTTCGATGTGTCAACGTTTTAAAATTTTCAGATGATTTTGTCCTGTGAGTGCTGGTACACGGATATGTGCTTGGGAAGCGAAATGAGCTTGGACAGATGAATTATGTTCACATAATCGAATGACGATAAATATGAGCGAGGCGTGAAGTGGAAACTATTATGCGGCGAAAATTTCATGTTAAACATGGTATAGGTGATTTATCGTTATGATAGATGTACAAGTATGAAATTTGCTTTGGAGGTGTGGGTATTTGAACTCCTATCCTTCGGTAGGAGCCTAATGAAAATTTTGAATGATTAAGCGAATCAAGTGTTTGTTTGCATGTATTCTGCTTGGCTACGATCTCTGTATCTTCAAGTGGGGCACACCATTTATGTACAAGGTCAAATTTTTAGATTTTTTCTTGTTCTCCTTGTTAATATTTAAGAATATTCTCCCCAAATATAATGAAGAAATTCGATATACTGTGAAAGATATAACGTTCTGATTTCTTTCTTCTGACAGCAGACGCAAATTAAATTTTTTTTAGTCATTTTATTGAGTTTAACATAGTCGATGAACCTAAAAAATTTAAAAAAAAATGTCATTTTATATTTCATTCTTCAGCTTTTAAGCCCAAAAATGAGGGTAAAATTTTGATGAATTCTTTAAATGTTTATTTTTTTGTACAACCCTTGTGTTGCCACCCAAAAAGAACTTACAGCATCTGTCACCCGGCCTACGAAACTCTTGGTAAAAGTCCATTGTAACTAAAAGTAATTATATGGATTTGATAAATTTTTTAATTATTCATAAGCTAGGAAGGTATTCCTACCTATTTATAACAATTAAATTATGTACAGTGACCTTGGGAGTCCTAAAGCAGGTATAATGAGGCAGGAGGGCAGAAGCAGGGGGGTCGATATTTTTGTTCTTTTATAACTGAAGAATATTCGAGAACACCTATCGGCTGAGTTGAGTTCCGAAGCAGCGGTATATGGTCGACTTATTAAAAAATGAGAAGGCATAGTGGATTAAGATCCGAATCAGATATTTCACGTAAAGGCCTAGAGTTCAAGACCGTTTGGATTTGGTCAAACAGAGCTAGAATGTTAATGCCGATTACCCGACGAAAATGTTGTTTTACCAATTAAACTCCCGCTCCCTAAAACCCACAAAAATGAGGGAAGTGCTGGGGAATAAATTCCCATTTGATGCTTTTCCCAGGCAATTCTTTTGATACTGTTTCATTACACTGCTTGGAATAAACGGATTTTGACATTCCCAATAATAAGCCTGCTGCATCCCAAAAGTTGGTGCCATTATCCTAATGTACAATATCACACTGCATTTACCTCATATCGCAATAAATTTCTTCAGAGAGTCAAAAAATGCATCCCTGGTTAAGTCCGAAACCAATTCGAGATGAAACGCTTTAATCGTCATGCAAACGAATTGCGCAATGTACCTATCCTTTTACCAATTTTGGCTTTCTTTCCTTAGATAAGCGAAGTGTTATTGGCCCAGCGTAATCAAATTTGCAAATTTGCCATAATTTGAGACGACGTATTTGGTGAAAATATGGGACGCAATCAAGAACAAAATTTTGGATTAAATTTCTGCATGCAACTATACATCATTCTTGATGAATTAAGTAAAAGAGTTCAGAAACACCAGCGTTCAGGTACATTTTGCGTGCATCCAATCAAATAAAATAAGTAATTCGATTGTGCTTAGGAAGTAATATAGGATGTTTGACAGCATAGCGAACATCCTTAGCGTTGGCTAATTTTCCACCTACACGTACAAGACCATTCTTATCAATAAAATAGTTTGAACCTGTCGAAATGAGTTGGACACTCATCAGCGAATTTAGACTGAGACCACAACAAGCACAACCGCTTGGCTCGACGAAGCTCAGGAAAAAGAAATATGACCAGAAGAGCGATACTTCGTTAGAATTCGGGAGTTTCAAACAAATCGAAGAACATAGCCAACAATTCCTACCATACTTTGCCATGATAAGATTGTATTAAACAAATAGTCAAAAAAGTCTTCAGACGAATGCAAATTATGCACCGCTATTAATGTTTTCCTGTTTCATGTGGATTATTACTTGAATATTCTGAAGTCTGTGGTCTTTGATAAAAATCCTGTTATAACCAATGCGGACCTTTCTACCATAGCTCAAGCTGCACATTAGTTGGATTTTTTCTGTTCGAACATAATTCCAAACAGATCTAGGTAGTGTAGCTGACATTTCCGAAGTGCGATTTACTTACTACTAATATGTTCCATCACCGCGGGGTGGATAAAAGGACTTGTGAATCAAAAAATTCCGATAAACGAATGGAACTAAATCATACGACACGATCTAATCAGTTTACAAAAGTAGTGCTAAACAGAATTCGAGACAAGAGATTGAAAGCTGCTTTACTGGGCCAACCTCTACTTAATCATTTATAACACTGCGAAAGTATACTTCTGCCGAATATGCCTTTTCCGAGGCGTCAGAGAATACTATTAGCTCAGAACACTTCGAATTTATTGTAAATCTTCAAAACAGGATAATTCTCTGCGTTACGACTTCCATTTCTCTGCCACATAATTTAGAAGTGTATCATCTCAATCAATCGTAGTTACCCCTTACCGCAATACACAACTCCTGAAACAATATTTGAAATAATTGTCAACGGCCTCGGCACACTGAAAGCATCGGTTCCCACTAGATCACCGAAATCAAGCAGTGGTGGGCGCGGTAAGTACGTAGGTGGATGACCACATGGGAACTCATTACTCCGCGTGCTGTTGACAAAACGCGCCACATGGGCATAGTACCCCGGCGTTAAGACCCGGACCCAACAAATTAATTTGTATCGTTCCCTTGATAATAATAATAATAATAATAATAATAATAATAATAATAATAATGATCTTGTAGATAAACATATCTCGTTGAGGATTCCAAACTAAACCTAGAAAGTTTGTACACTGTGTTGCATTCTCTAAATCCAAAGAGACGTTTTCGTCGCAATTTACCTGACCCAATATTGACTAGCAGTTTGAACTCCATTTGCTGAAGCCCTCCACATGATAGCATTTCTACAAGTTCCTTTATAAACGGTAAGGTCTCGGGGACCGAATCTGAGCCTGTCATACAGTCGTCGACATACACTACCTTGATCAAAAAGTTCCCGACCACACCCACAGTGTGGCGCTCCCATTGTTCCGATTTGATTTCTGTTTTTTTTTTTGTTAAGTCGGCAAATCTATTGTTGACATTCCCTCTACATTTGCGTCATAGCTGGACATTTGTAAAAGTTACGTAGCCAAGCGATTTTTCACAATTTTAGAAATGGATTTCAATTTGCAACAACGAACTTGTATTAAATTTTGCGTAAAAAACGAATTTAATGATGCGCGAACATTGGAAATGTTGGATAAGTGTTTCGGCAACGATTCTCTAAAAAAAACGGTCGTTTACCAGTGGCACGAGCGGTTCAAAAGCGGTCGTGAGTCAATCGAAGATGATGAACGCAATGGCAGACCATCGACATCGAAAACCGACGAAAACATTGATGAAGTAAAACAAATGTTGGTCAATAACCGCAAATTAACCATCAAAGAGATGGCGGAGGATTTGAACATTGTCTATGGATCCATCCAAGACATTTTGGTTAATGATTTGGGTTTCCGTCTTGTAGCAGCAAAGCTGGTGCCAAAAGACCTCAATTTCATGCAAAAACGAGACCATGTTGACGTCGCAAAAAAAATGACTTGCGAGGCTGAATCCGATCCCACTTTCATCAAAAGGATCATTACTGGAGACGAGACGTGGGTTTATGTGTACGACACGCAATCCAGACATCAGGCAAGTGAATGGCGTTCACCAAATGAGCCGAGACCAAAAAAACCACGTCGTTTTCAGTCAAAAAAAAAAGAAGGCAATGCTCACGGTTTTCATGGATTAAGTACAACGGTGTAGTGCATCATGAATTTTTGTGAGAAGGCCAGACAGTAAACAAGAAGTATTATTTAGGCGTTATGAGTGTTTGCGTGAAGCAATTCGCCGAAAGAGATCAGAATTGTGGGCAGAAAACTCGTCTATTTTGCACCATGCCATCATTTTTTGTAAGTTTTTGACGAAAAATTCAACAACATCCAACAGCCACCGAATTCACCTGATTTGGCTCCCTGTGACTTCTTTCTGTTCAATCGAGTTAAAAAACCACTACGGGGAACGCGTTTCAGCAGCCGAGAGGAAGTAATGGAAAAATCGCAGGAAACACAGATGGATATAACGAAAACCGAATATAAAAACTGTTTCGAGAATTGGATCAAGCGCTGGCATAAGTGTGTTGCAGTCGATGGTGATTACTTTGAAGGGGACAATATAGATTTAGATGAATAAACGTGTATTTTAAATTTTCTGACTAAATTTCTTTTGATCAAGGTAGTATACCAAGCAAAATTGCATGCGAAGCATTTGGAAACCGCTGTTTTTAGTCGTATACTAACTGGCGAGCATCGACAAAATTCGAGTAGCATATCCTCTCAGTATGTAATAACAGTTAAATGAAAATGTGAGACACCGTCAGATGAAGATTCCTATATTTTAGATAAACCCAAATTTACCTTAACGATGTCAGTGCAAAATACATATCTATGATCACGAAATCGAAGTCAAACTTTAACTCAATTCCTTTGCAGAGGAGGTCCTACATGCAGCATCTCGTTAAGCCCACGAGTATTTCCGGTTGCGTCCCTATGGTAGCCGTCAAATACAATGCGAATTTTATCAATAACGACACATGATGTGGCACCTACAAAACGCTTCCAGACGTAGGTTCGATTCTATTTTCTGGAAAGATTGTTGTTCATGAACCTACAATCTTACGCCGTAAGTTCTTGGTTGCGAGAAAGACAATAATCTAGACCAAACCCCAGAAACGGTATTACCGAATGAGACTCTATCATGGCGAATTGGCAGTCCCACTATATATTTATTGTCTAATGTACGAGTTATTGTTTTCGAGAAATGACATCAAGTTCGTCTTCATCGTTTAATGAAGCAAAGTTTCGAGAAACTTCCTCTATTTCCCAAAATATCATATCAATATCAAGATTAAGACCTGGAATATGGTTTCATAGGTTATTTCATTTTTGAGAATACTCCAAGACTTTTCGGCACCTAGCAATACGTCAATAGGTCCTGGAATATTTTATCCGGAAGTGAGGTGTTTTTGTTTTTTGCGAGAATTGAACGACAAGTTTACAGCTCTTTTGGTTACACCTTCCACCGACGAAATCCTTGATATTGGTAAGCGCGCTTCTCAACTAGGAAGGCCTTGCCCATTCGGTGACGAATGAAACATGTGATCCAGTGTAAAGGTGGACACTGCATAAATGATTTTTTTCTACATATGATTGCTTACGATCTGTTGAGGATACGATACGGACGGTGATGAAGAAGGTTCACAAACAGTTGCCATTTCAGAACTTGCGGTTTCATTCGAGCGATTATTATCTAAATTTACTAAACTATGGTGTCGAGTGGTACAGAATTAAAGAGAAGCCTACACCGACAACTAGCCGACGAATTTTTAGTTCCGAGACAATTGTAATATAATCGCTGGTCTCTTACAAAATTTCGACGAAAGTTAACGAGAACGAATTGACACTTCGCGCATTGTGGTAAAAAAAGGTTCACCCTTGCATTTTGGACACGTTGAGTTCACGACCGTTAAACTTATAACATTTGAAACTATACGAGATCTTCGAATCAGATGCCTCTAACGCGTTGTATCTAAAAAGTCTATCAAATTTTGAATAGTGAACGTTTCCAGGTATTGAGAGAATCTATATCTGTTTTACCGAGTAACAAATATATTAGCCAGAGATCTTTACTTTCTGATTTCAAAGCTGTTAAACTGTGAATAACTTCATCAGCATTATCTACTAACTTCCGCAAATGAGCACTGTACTGGGCAATTTAAAAAAAAAAACGTTCGATTTAAACGTTAACTATATACAAGGGTATATTATATTTATTATTTTTATTAAGTGATTAAGCAGTTTCAAGAAGGGTTTGAGATATAGGAATTTTTTTTACAGCCCACAATCTGTAGAAACATATCCCGAAAAGAAGGCCACTGACGATAATCCCTAGAAAATGGTTCTAATTTTAATGCAAGTAGTTCAATATCGTTAATTCGCTATGAGCTAACTTTAGCGGTAGCTGACTTTCTAATCGTCCGATCAAAGAATTTTGTGCATTAACTAGAAGGCTCATCGAACTTACAGAAGCTTACTCATGGACTGGAAGCACTTCCTTAACGTCTTAGGCTGAAAGATTTTTTGCATCTATGTATATGTATATTTAATTTCTACTATCACCAAATTTGCTTCCGGATTGCCAACCCTTCGTCATCATGAAAAGCGAGAAAATCTTGTTAACTTTTACAGAAGTCTGGCAAGGAGTTTTCAGAGCCCTTCAACCGAATTTATAAAGCCGTATGGTCTGTGTATGCTGGAATGTCTAGCACAAAATTATACACACGTGTTATGAAACATTTTAGATGACCGCGTGCTTGTTTTGAACTTCCATTTTATTTACTACGACTACTTTTAATTCCGTGCACGAAATGTCTATAATGCTTAACACCGCAAAATTCCACAAATCCCAGAAGGCCAAATATCCTCCGAAAAGGCAAAAGACCAATAACTCACAGCTAATTTCAACCCAAGTAACAGAAGCAAATGAAAATATCCTTATAGCAATAATAGATACCTGTTTTGGGTTGTTGCTAGCAAACCACTAATAAACCTCTCTCCCTGGGGTGGCAGCAAGCAAAAACAAAGGGAATGATAGAATGAAGTATGCGAAAAAGTCGAACCTAATCATATTGTTCAATTACTTTAATTGATATCGACGGTTTAATTTTGTTTTATGATTCTTTACATTTTATAACAACATCATTTGGTGTTATTGCGCTGGATTTAGTTGGTTTGATTGCTATCTGAATATTACAGGTTGTCCACTTCGAGTTTTAAGATTTCGCAGTTGGCAGAGGAATGAAAAATTCATTGAACATAGCTCTGTAGCACTAACCATTCACAGGAACCGTTTGGCCCTCGCTTTTCTAAAAGAAAACACATTCAAGTAAACAGCACACCATGCAGTGATTTTGAGTGGATGTAATGACTCTTCGTGCAGTACTCGCGGTTTTTCAGTGCCCCAGAACCGCAAATTTTGTTTTTTCACGTATCCGTATTATGTAGGTGGAAATGGGCCTCGTCAATGCTCCAAGATCACAGACGAATTGTTTATCAAAAACATCGTTGCGATTATTCCGCGTTCTTCGGATATTTTATTCAGATATATTACTCAACACCTGTTGAGTAACTTTATGTGCTCTTCAGAGTCATGATTTAGTGAATACTGATTTTTATTTTCTTTAGAATTAAGTGTCGCCAAAAGGAAATTTCCCCAATCATCAATATGCATGTTAAATACAATTGTTTTATTGACTTAATTTCACTTGAAACGTTTCCGTAAGTTTAACGGTTTTTTTTAACATTTTACCAGCATTTTTATTGTTGGAAGGGAAAATTTGCGATACGGACTTAACCATGTGGTACAATGAAAATCTTTCTTAAAGGTTTTTCTGCAATATTTGGCCGCTAGGATGATGCAATTTAACACCCCTAAATCTTTTGTGTCAGAGTTCTCAGAAGTTAGATAGCTTCAGGTTCATAAAATATTGGAAAAGAAAGAACAAGAATCGAGTGCTGGAAGTAATCAAAGGGCGGACGGATAGTTGACAGACATTGCGTTTTACATATAGAGGTGTAGTCAAGATATTATACTTTAATAAGAAATTCGTATTTCTGTGTAAACTTCAGTTATTGGGATATGCAAATTGATTAGATTCTTTATTTACATTTAATTTGAAACTGTTCTGCAGGAACTCATCTAAACATATTTTTTTTGCTTTAACTAAACATAATAACCCATCCTTCTCATTTAACGGAAATTCATTAGTCTTTTATGGGAATATACTCGTCAGTAACCACCTCAATGACTCTTCAATGATTAAGCCCCATTAATACCAAGATCTGGTCGGACACTCACAGAAAAAGTGCTCTGTGGTGTAAGTTTTTTTTTTTGCCCAGGTAGAGTGGCAGGATGTTATGTTACTTAGGTCTAGTACACCCTGGTGATATACAAAACCATAGTGCTCAATCGTAGTGCAAGTAAGCCGTCTGCAGTCTCGCTAACTGAGGGAGCGCATGTGAGTCGCTGATATTTTAGATACATCGGGAATCATTTGCTTAGTCTGATGGTATTTTGAAAAGCAATTTGTCAATGGGAACCCTATCTGAGACGCATTCACTTTGCTCCCCAAACTAAAACTAATATGTGTGCGCTAAAGAGATTTGGGTACCCTTAAAATTCTTGAACAAAGCGCGGGCGTAGGAAAATTAGGGAAGAAAGAAAGAGAGGTATCCATTTACGTTGATTTTAAATGTTTGGAGGTTATAATGAAAAGGAATTAAAGAGCTTGGTAGGGCATTCAATAAGCCAGTTTTACGCCTTAGGAAAGAATCACGGTAATTCAGAGTACGTGCGATGAGTATTCAAAGCAAGACGAGTGTTATGGCTGAGGGCTTGAAGAGGCGGAATGCCACTGGCAATTTCATTGGATCATAGATAGCGCAGCGATAGAACAATGTAGATCAGGAGACATTACGTCGGTGTTTGAGTGTGTCCATTTTCTGAGTGATAATAACATAACCAATGAGCTTTATCGAACGATGTCGAATATCATGTAATAGAGATATTTTAGGAGCACCTGACCAGATGTGGGCATTATACTCCAATTTTGTGAGTGCCTTATATATTGAATCCAGATAAGAAGGGGCGAAATATTTCTTACATCGCTTGAGGAAACCTAGACATTTCGCAGCATTTTTGATGACATCAAATATGTGATCATTCCAAAATAAGTTATTAGTGGCACACATACCGAGAGTGGAAAGTTTTTCGGTTTCGACGACGCAAGTGCCATTCATGGATTATGGCGGGGTTTTTAAATTTCGCTGTGACGACAGCAGATAGCTTTGTATTTTGAAAGCTTATGCTTTCCACTCTGTTGATAGTTCCCCAGTTAGTTATGCTGCTTATATCGGAATTATAATTATTATATCGTTCTACAGCCGAGAAACAGGGACGTATCAATATGCAAAGGAATATATTGAATTATAAATAGCAGATAAGAGATCATTTATGAAGATTAAAAAGAGTGTCGGAGACAGAACGGAGACATGTGGCACACCACCATATATTTTGTGGTTATCAGACTTGAAACCGTCCAAGACAGTTTGAATTAAGCCTTCTGAAAGATATTGTATTGTAATTTCTATTCCATTGAAGAAAAGATTAATCTATCCCAAATGCATGCATTTCCGTTTCAAGTGCAACTATCTTGCTATCACCAGATTGATGTACGATCTGGTTCCACTTTTCGGTGAGGCACATCAGCAGTGCACCTGTGGCAACGAAAACTGTACTGGCGGTCATAGAGAAGTTTTCGTGTTTCGAGATATTTCATTAGCTGACGACTTATCAGCGTTTCCAAGACCTTGGAAAGAAGGAACGTAAGTACAATGGGTCTGTAGGAGAGAGAAGAAGATTCGCCTTTTTAAGGGACGAGCTGGACAAATTCTGTTTTCTATCTGCTCGGAAAGAGTCCTAAAGAGTAGGATTGATGAAAGAGCTTACGCACTGGTTTTGCCAGCGTGGAAGAACACCTCCTCAGAAGAAGGATTGATAAACCATCTGGACTAGCGGCTTTGTGGATTTCAAGATCCTTAAGTCTTGCTACTACACGAGTGCGAAAGAGGATTCGCCCCGTTGAACATTCGACGCACTTAAGTGTAGGCGGGGCAAGGCACAATCTGGATGTGTTGAACCGGCCGCGAAGTGGACAGCAAGCAAATGGGCCTTGTCCAGAGAGCTGACAGCTGGAATTTCATTGTAAATGAGCGTTGAGACGGAGGATGAAGCAGAATTTCTGATGCTTTTGACAAGCAACCAAAAGCTTTTACTGCATTTGGGACATTGTAGGATTTTTGCCTAAGTTTTTGGCCGTATTGGAATTTTACACGCTTATGAAAGATTTTGTAGGCATTCCTTGCTCGTTTCTTTTTCGGTTTTCCTCTGTCTCATACGACTGCAGCAAACTTTAAGGAACAACGAATTCCGACTTCGCACATGGATTGTTAGGACCTTCAACGGACCACGAGCTGCCGAATAATTCCAGGAAACCCTGGCTGCTATAAAGCATATACATATTACTCTAATTACAAAAGTGCAATGGTATGGGTCGGAAAAAAGCGGATAAAGAACTTCGAGTACTAACTCAGACTCAGCAAAAGGTCTTAGGTTTTCAGTAAATCGAATGCCTCATAATAATCCGCATCAAGGCCACATCCGGTAATATAAGCCCGATTTGCGTTCATTCCTCTACAGAGAATAACGATGATAGCATCAGATACGGATTCTATGATCTCTTAGGCCGAACATATGCTCAGTGTTTCAGCTACGACATTAGGATTGTGCTAAAAAATCTTAATGCAAGGCTGGGTAAACACAGCCCACAAAACATCAGATTTTTAGAATTTCTAATGGGTCGTAACCTTTACGTAGCCAACATACATCTCAGCATTATTTGTCCGATTTAAAAGAAAGGAGACCCATTTGACTGTGGCAAGTACAGAGAATTGGTTCATATCAGTGCGGTTTCGGGCCAGTAAAATCTGTCATCGATCAAATATTCGACGCGATGTCACTTAACTATTTTAACAACGCCCTTGATTGAAACGTGCAAAACTCCCTGGCCTACAAAGAGGCAAGATCTTTTTTAAGTTCGTACAGTTATAGCACATGCGAATGCGGATGACATTGACGTAGCTAAACTAGGTTTGACAGTAAATGATGCAAATTTTTTTTTCTGTCATTAGGAAGAGAAATACACCACCTATAGCTTCGCTAGAACATCACCATTTGCAGTTATAACTTCGAGGTTGTTAATGACATCTTCTACTTCCCTCCGCAGTTGCAAACGCAGAATTACTCTTCCAAATCGCTGTTTCTTCTATATCTTCTGTTGCAAAGCTTAGTAGTATTTATTAATTCCTAGTTAAGGTTACACCTAATTCAACAGCACAGACTAAATTGTAAGCAGTACTTGACATAAAGTGTATGTAAGCTTATTAACTTATACATACGTAATCCACAACGGATGAGGCTGAAGAGTTAAGTAACCTTAGCACGGAGCTCAATAAGTCTGTCTGCAATGTGACGTTCACCATTTGATTCCACCAAGAACTGCTGCAATTGGCCAGTCTGCTTCTAGAAAATCTAAACATTATTCACAATTTTCTCTAGATTTCTACAAAAAATTGCTCACACATATGGCTTTTTTAATTTATTTTATCAGCCGTCAGTGCGGAAGACGATGACAGAATGTACTGTCGATTGCAATTCGAAAGCTACTTTGCCCGTCCTGCATACCATGACACCTCCGCTTTGAATTTTATTTCTGTATAGCGGAAGGATTCCGAGCAAATAGTTTTTGTAGACAAATACATATAAAGCCCTAACCGAAAAAAAAAAAATATGCAAAGAACCCAAATTACAGCCTCAAGTCCATGTAAATTATCTTCATATACAAAATCTATACGGGAGTTATACAAACACCGCATATACTTTCTCCCAAGACACCAATGGCCCGTGCTCTGTGATTATGCCCGATTCATATGAATGTCAGCTGATCTATCTCTACGTGCGAAAACTCAGCCTTCCGAGAGGGACTATGAGAACCGGGCTCCCGTCAGATAGTAGTGAGAGATTCTAACCCCCGTTTTTCCTCATTTTGTTGACTACGATTAAGCTGCCTTAACAAATAGTTTGCGCTTCTGTAGTGCTAATAGTGTTAAGTAGGCAGCTTTACTGCGAAGCCACCTACTCATACCGGCCTTGCGTAAGGTTTTACCTTACGGTCGCAGTTTTGTTCTTTGTATATGGTCGGCCCACAAGGTTTGTCTCATCCAAAGTTCGGATATTATCATGGTTACAATCATCATGAAGACGATAGAGCATACACTATTGCTCTTAGCGTTTTCTTTTGAAATATTTGCAACAAGGCGATATTGCTTGGTTTGGTACTATCCCAAAGTTGTGCACCGTACATCCAAGACGGTTTTAGCACTTTTTTATATGAAAGAAGTTTGTTACATATGCTTAATTTCCTTTTTAAGTTTCGCGTCTAGAGTCATTCCTAGATATTTTGCCTCGTTTGTATATGGTATTTGCACCGAATTAATGAACAGAGATAAGTTGTTCACCTTTACGTATGCAAAATTCAAATGCGTTGTCTCGGTAAGAACAATTCGCCAGGTTTTCATCCACTCGGATATTTTGTTCAAAGCCCATTGCAGTTTTTCCGTAGATAAATGGACTCTCTTATCCGTAGCTAGGATAGCCGTATCGGCAGCAAACACGGCAACGACTGTCTCTTCATCTTGAGGTATGTCTCTTGTGTAAAGTAAGAACACGATCGGACCAAAAGCGCTTCCTTGCGGTATACCTGCGCGAATCTTTTGAATTCCGAGTATTCAGTCCCATATCTAACACGAAAGAGTCTATCTTAGAGGTAAGATTCGATAAGATATTATACATGCAGTATACACATTCTTTCGAGCAAGATTTGTCGTAACTTGACTAGCACTTTTCCGGTAGCCCCTTCAAGAGTTTGCAAGTAATTAAATCATATCCTGCAGCTTTCAGCTTTCTTATTGCCTGCCGAGGCTTAAATAAGTCGAGGAGGTCAGGCATTTTATTTCTGTCCATTGGCCAAAATCACATACAAAATCATCAGTAAAATACGACTAAAGACAAAATTAACAGAATTTCTTTAAAATGGAATGTAAACAAATTATTGCCAATAGAGCGAATCCATTGTATTTGCAGTTTTCATCCAACATATAACTTTTATAGTGAATAAATTTCGTACCAGAATTTGCAATCAACAAGAATTTTCACTTTGTTCTAAAATCAATAACTAACTGCAGTCGAATCGTCATTTACAAATAATTCCCCCATCCAATGAATATTAATTGTCACAAAAAGCAAATGGCTTTACCATGAAATACTATCTACACATCACTGAAAATCTAATTAAATCCGACAAATACCAATAGCAATAGCCTTACCCAGAATAAACACATTACGCTGAAAACTAATTTCGGAAACGAATTCATTTCCTGGAATCGATACACGCGCACTAATTTTCTAATTTTAGGAAATGAAATTCGAAGAAAAAAAAAATCCCAATGATTTACCAATGGATTTCCAATTTAAATGTTCACCCAAAAATTTCGCAAATAAATACGATAATAAATTAAAAATAAAAATCACCAACCGGACATTCGTTATTCAATGTAACCTCACACTTTTCCAATTACCAACCACAAAATGACAAAAATACTCAAATGGATCAATGGACCAACAACAAGAGCAAGTAACACAAACCTCATCACCACCATCAACAGCAACGACAATAACAATAACATCAGCAGCGCAACAACGTGAAACCAGACACTCCTGACACATAGTGGAATGATTATGATTTCCGGGAAAACTGATCCTGAAAAAAAAAAAAAAAAAAACACAAAACAAAATACAGCAGAAATACCTAGTCTCTGATGATAGGGGCTCGCTTCGAACCTTTATCTTTTTACGAACGCAATAAATCTGCTGCTGCTGCTGCAACAAACACCTAGGAACCGCATAGCGTGTCATGTACATGGTTCAGATCAAGTGAAAATATCCTGCGGCAAATCAATTCCCCGTTGTATTATTTATGCGAACCACAGGACATTTGCGATGCCATGCTTGAGGGACTCCATGGAGATGAGAGAGAGGTGGGGCAAAACAAAAAATCGCGGGACGACCGACAGTATAAAAAGCACAAAAGCACCATCATCACCACCACCCTAAAGAAACACAATATACTCGTACTCGTAGAGTAAGGAAAAAAACAAACTTCTACGTAGTCATAGATATGTGAATATAGATTCTCGGAGATAGTCGTACAATAAAATGCACCCTTCATGGCACATTTATTTCAGAAACATACTACTCCGCCGCAGCCGGAGGCACTGGAGCAGATAGCAAATAGTTTATCACTTTGTATTTACCTCGCGCTCTTGCTGGTGGTGTTTCTGGAAAATATAGCTCACATAGAAAGAGCACAGTGCAGCGTTGCCGTACTCCAAAACAACGTTTTGGTGCGAGTTTGGATGTGAAACAGTAAATAACAGTGCAAGACTTAAAATGCAGCCTTGTGGCACACCTGCTACAACTGAAACCTGTTACAAAATGTTTCTGTTTCTTTATTGTGTCTTACAAGGTTGAGGATGGATTGCTTGTTGAGCCAAACTATTGTAGTTCTACAACTATGTATAGTGATTCAGGTTTAATGCCACTTTCTCCGCCCCTTTCCATGAGTAATGTTCCCATATTACTCATGTCAGTTATGGATTGTATAAAGTTGAACTTTACTACAAAATATCCCAGATCAGTACATTCGGTCCAAGTGCTAGAAAGCATCGCAAGTGAACAATCTTCTAACTATTGCCTTATGGATCGCCTTTGAGTGGGAAGTTAGGTTTACCTGCTTCATCATCCAGAGCTGTTTTGGTAATTGGGTTTTTTGTGAGTACAACTATAAGTGAAATGATTTTTGAGGATGCTTTCCAACGTCTCTAAGAAGGCGGTGACATTCTTGCAGTTCCACCGCAGAAAGAACTGCTCTCTAACTACTGACTAATTGGGTAGTATTCTATTTTGGCCTTGATGAAATAAGCCTAAGTAACACCACCTTTTGGCTTGGTTGTTTGAAGTGTGACGAAAATATCACAGAGCACTTCTTTTCAAACTAGCTGCCTTCCAATTGCGGCAGGAGTAGCTACTGGGCACTGATATGGTAGGTGCTGCAGCGATATTAAATCTTTCTACAAAATATTAAAGGCTTCATCCAGGATACATCCTCTCTGAATCACGCTGCATTATCACTGCAATATCGTCTATTATTTGGGAAACCAATAATTCATCGGCGAATATATTCCAAAACTCAAAAATTTGGTCTCTAATAAAAAAACGAAAATCCATGCTTCTGTGTCATAGATCAGGACTGGGATGACTATTACATGTCATTTGTTGCAGAGAGGTCTCTAATATTCGTTAGTATTCTTAGACTAAAGAAACAGCGATTGACACTTCGTTTCATGTCTATGTCACACTGCCGTCGTTGTCGGAAATAATAGCGGAGCCTAAGGGGCTGAATCCGCTAACTACCTCAAGTTACGAGTATAGATAATCTTGTAATTTTCACCGAGATTGCTGATATACTGAGCACACTATGCAAGAAAGGATTGTTGACATCCGATTAAATAGTGTTCAGACGTATAACTCGAGATTGATCGAGAGACAAGCGATCCGAAACATGGTAGTCGTATTTATCAGGACTTAGTAATCATATTGAAAATTCTATGAAATTAAGCAGCAGACGATCAGAAAAATTGGCTGTACGTTGTCGACAAAGGTGTGAGTCTAACAAAATTTTTTTTAGGCACGATGTTAAGGCATTACCACGTATCGGCTTGCCTAGGCTAGATTATGTTAGATTAGATATTCTTATCATCATCCTGCATACTACAAATTTGATTAGCAAAGATATTAAAATGAGATACTGCTTTGTATAACTCATCTCCAGAAATACTGTCATATGGTCTTAAGATCGATCAAAAGATAGTGTGACTTTCTCCAAGATCAACCGCAGTATGACAATGTTTCCGTTGTGGACTTTCCTCGTCTTAAATGATACAGATTTGAATAATCTGTTTGGCCTCGGAGTTCACACAGCTAACCAGATACAATTTTAAAGTCTGTGTTGTGGAGACTTGTACTTTTTTAAAGTTGGGTCAGTTCAAAGGATCAACAAGCTGCTGTATGTTTCCTATCGAGTTACCTGCTGCTTCAAACGAGGTGGCAGTCAGCTCCAGTAGGACATAATTTTGATATACTTTGTTCAGATCGGCGGATAGAAGAGTTGGTTATCATCGTTAAAATTGAATATTTCATATATGTCCATCGGCGGCGTTTTAATAATCAACGTCGTCATATAGTCTGCAGAACCTAATCTTTCATATCCTCAGTACCGACTGCATACACTCTTACGAGTATATGTATTCCCTTCTTTACTTTTGCAGGTCTCGGCTTGAGCTTTGTACCCTTGATACATTCCTTATACCATTTAGTTGTGTGTGGGAACTTCATCCTTGTAATAACATCTTCATATTTCCTCTACCGTGCCCTTCTTGTGCACTTGTCTTCTTTCTTCTAAAATCTAGCTCATGAAAAGCTCCAAGCTAACGTTTCGTGTTCTTCATCGAATCAGAAAAATTATGGTTTTTTAATGTCAATAACACTTGCATCTTGGGAACCAGCATGGCGTGACTCCGAGTGGTGGTCACGAGTAACTGCATGAACAGAACCTCAATCAATCAGACTAAAATAGCAAGGGGATGCTCGGCCAAAAGCATTATGCGGAAGAGATTCAAACGATGTGACCAACCAACTAATGGTCTCGGATTAAACTAGATTCACTGTTGGTGACCGTTGCAGGCATTTATAGGACAACTTCCCTCGAATCTGCACGTGGATTCTTTGTACACTTAATAAGCCATATGCAGCCGAGCATTAGCAGAGGCTCTTGACTGCTATTACGCCGAGATGACCGCCATCCGGGAAGTGCGATGGGATGAGCCGGACATAAGGAAAACGAAAAAGTGTGATTGTTTTGATTGACTGATTGATGGGGATTGGTGCAAGCAAATGAAACAGCGCTTATTCCGATGCCATATGCGGCAAACTTAGGCAAGAAGTCTTGAGCTTCCGACACGTGAGCGAGCATCTTATGAAAATCCACATCAAGGCTAAATTCACCAACAAAATTCTGATATGGGCCCATGCCCCTACGGAAAAAACTGACGACACCACTAAAGGATGTTTGCATGAGCTCCTTGAAAAGACATAAGAGTATGCCCGAAATATGGGCAATGAGGACATTTTCGAAAGGACAGCTGGTAAGCATATGCACAAGGGGACATGGCCGTCTCCAGATCATCAAACGCTAAAACAAATCTCTCAACAACTCCAATGTCAACAGCATCAAGCACCGAAGACTACTCGCAACGGTACCAACTGTCCATTAGAGACGTGTGGTTTGATGAAGAATGCAGGCAAGCACATGAAGCCAAGCGAGAGAGTATAAAATGGTGCTGCAATGAAGGATGAGAGCAGAAGAAACAGAAAGAATGTCGGCATCTCTAGAAGAAGAGAGGTTGTACTCCAGTTTTGCCCACAGGTAAAAAGAACGTATCCAGGCAAAAAGACATTAACAGGTAAAAGAATGTGTCCAATAAGAGTCTTCTTACCTGGACGCTTTCTTTTGACCTATAGAGATGACGAAGGAAACTGAGTAGTAGAGTCACAATTGGTGCTGAAAATATGGAAAAACTTTTTCTGTGGACTGTATATTGGCGAAGAAGCATAACGCTCCGCCGTCAGGCAGATTAGACTGTTCAATTAGACAATGATAACCAAAACTTCTGTCCACCTAACCAAAATGAAGTAAGGATAAAAATATCTAAGCTAAAACCAACAAAGCAGCTGGACCTGATGACCTGGACCGGCCTAGTTATTCAAAGCTGCTGGGAATGACTTTGTGGTGAGGACACAACAACACATTTCCCAGATCTGGTCAGAAGAGTGTATGCCTGATGAATGGAATCTCTGCATAGTTTGCCCGATCCACAAAAGGCCTCCTTAATACTGCTTTCAAAACTTATCTGCCATATTGTGTGTACATCTAAAATCCTTTGTCAATAGACAAATCTTTACACTCCGGCAGATCCTAGATAAGACCCAAGAAGCCCAAATCGATACCCAACATCTTTTGATCAATTTTAAGGCCGCATACGATATCATTTATATATACTAGCAGAAGCCATGGCTACAGGCCAATGTCTAGTTTTAGCTTCGCTCGTCCGTCCATGCAAAATGGCGACTGAAAATGCTAGCTGCTCCGTCAAGGTCGGTAACGACTTAACCGAGACCTTTGATGTCAAAAAAGGTTTAAGTTTAAAAATGTCACCTTTCTGTCATGTGACCTCATACCTCAAAAAATTGTGTGTAACTCACCAGCTAATACCAGACGCACAATCTTTCAAATGTCTGTGCAACTACTATCGTATGCCGACGATATCGACATAATTGGGTGTATAGCAGGCTGTCACCGGTGCGTTCGGCAGTATTGAAACGGAAGCTGCCAAAGTGAGTTTAGCGGTAAATAAGAATATCCTGCCAACAAGAAGGGGCATACAACATCGACGAATTGGACAGAACGCCGCAGTCAACAGCTATAGTTTCGACTTTGTCCTCCTTGGTTCTGCTATAAATTTGAGCAACAATACCTCAGCAGACATAAAAAGAAGAATTACTCCTGCCAATCGCTGATTCTTTGAGCTAAGAAGGCAATTGAGTAGTAAGGCCCTATCCCGAAAAATTAAGGTGATTCTATATAAAACATCGATCATCTCAACCCTAGTTTATGGCGCTGAAACATGAACTCCATGAAGATATTTTCAGTAGTTTCGAAAGAAAAATCCAATCGAAACGTTGACGGGTTTTGGGGGGAGACCTAATCAGAAAACGGCACATCAGACGCCTGAAATGGTTAAGACATGTAGAGCGAAGAGACATCTATGCTCCAGCCTGCAGAGTCTTCGAATCTAACCGCAAAGGACAACACAGTAGAGGAAGACCTCCCCTTAAGCGGTGAGCACAAGTAGAAAGGGACCTCAACCGACTTGGAGTGCGCAACTGGTGGCAGTTGGACTACGTAATTATGTAACACATCTGCCTTCTTAAGGGACTAATGGACAATCGATCATAGTGAGCTTTGGCGATCTTTAGTGACTGTAGCCATTCCCATATAGTTATTTTCTTTTGGATGCTCAAAATATCCACAACTGCACCCTGACTATCGCAACATAGTGGTCCGATTCAATGGTCGTGCATTGATTCGATCGTGATGCAATCAATCAGGCTAACGGTTGGCTGATCGAAATACCTTGAGATGCAGAAAATCCAGCTACGCAAATAATATGCCCCTTCGTTAAGTTTGAATCCGTCATTGGAATTGGCCTGCTGGCAATAGTTTGCTACAAAACTACTAAGAATGCCGTGCTTTTCCCGCTTTGTGTGGAATCGCTTAAGAAAATTTTAGCATCATACCGAGAACAACTTGTTGTATTCATGAGGTTGTTGAAGCTATCTTTTTAGTCATAGCCTTTTGTCACAGTCTTGACACGAATTATGAATTATCATGCGATGCTCATTCACTTACTGAAAACTTACGACTTCTTGCCTAAGCCTAACTCCAGTGACAAATCTGCTTCCAGGGTTCCCGGGATCGATGGACTTATATTTCCTTGAGATGGAAATCTACTAAGGTTACTTTCTTTGTACGCAGTAGTTCTCCATTCCGCTTTGTAGTCGTGCCATACACCTCAAAGGTCCGCTGCAGTATTTTCCTATCTACCAACTTAGCAGATTTGCATTTCTCTGTACACTCGTATCACGGTGTCATATCACGGGCTTCCTGTTGCTGGTGCTTAGTAGTTTTAGATACTACTTTGGTGATGGTGCGAGACTTGTTGTTTACGTCATATCATATGACACATCGAAGAGTTTTTCATTCAAATGCTGAATGGCGAATTTCTTTGTGTAGATGTTCAATGTTCTCACTGAGCTAAAGAGCTCTGAATCCTTCAGCAACTACAAAATTGTCAGAGTTGATATTAAACGCTCTTAATGTTCATACATGCTGAACGTTTTATACGGGTACATGTTCTTTCTAGTTACGAGTTCAACCATACAGCGAGAATCACGTTGGTAGGTTGGCGTCAATTATAGCTGTATTATTCTCTGACGCAGAGTTAGAAAGTCCGGGGGCGGTATCAGTTTCTAATTGTTGGAGGCTATGCGTTTCCTCCACTCTATCAAGGATATTTTTCTATATAATTTTGCATTGAACTTCGGACAGGTTCTGTGAAGTAGGCGGTAAAATTATATTTGATGGAGACATCAATCCGATCAGGAGGGTTGCCTAAGCATATAATGCATCATGTAAACCAGTTCGGGCCCAGAATAGTACCATGTCTTAATTTGTTTCCCATGTTCTTCTATAGCAGTTCAACAATCTCCTTTAGTCCATAGATGTTACCGTGCTGGTGCCAATTTGCATTCCAGGCCGAATGAAATTTCAGTTTTTCCTATTAAATATGGATAAAGTTGCCCAGGGAAAGTAAGTTGGCATGATAGGACCTATAGGACATGACCTACACGTCCTTTGATTTCTAGCTGCAAATTGAAACTTAATTCCAGGAAATCTAATGGAGATATAGAGACAAACTAAGAAAAAAAGGAAATCTACTGTAAATGTGTTTCTCTTTCCTTTCAGGATAGACCAACATCGAAACACAAAGACCACAAAGTTAGCCTGAGCAATATTATTATATACATATTATATTATGAATACAAAGAGCAATATTATTTTGTACGAGTGTCACATTCGGGCTCCATACACTATGTTAGTGCAAAACCTACATAGATAAATTTGAAAACGATTGAAGGATTGTAGAAATTGTTATTGAATTTATCTCTTCATGCATAGGAAAATCTCATTCCGGCACACTGGCAACACTAAGCCACACCATAAACTTTATTCCCTTCCGTTTCGTAAAAATTTGACACACATACACGTTTGTCCATTGTCCATGTTCCGGTTCTTTTTTTTTCTTTTTTTTTTATTGTCTGTGTGTTTTAATGTTGAGATAAAATGGATAACAAAGGATTGTCTCACAAAGGACATAATTTTATAGCAACCCTTCTTCTGACTGAGCTCGGCAGACCCGGTTATTGTAGTCGTACAGCATTGCCACAATGGATTCATTCTGACAGTTTGCTGTCCTGCTGGCACTGTGAAACGATTTAAAGGATAATTGCAACGCACTTCACAATCAGTGCTGTCCAACAGTCAAGAGAAATAGTATCATGTGTCAAGTGAAGTGAGAAGTTGGTTAGAATGGTGGGCACGTCCTGGCCGTCGTCATCCGTTGGGTTTAAGCAAAATGTGCGGCAGTCACAGTCATTATTTAGAAATCAATTATTCCCACACTGTTTTAAATAAATGAGCAATCTCAGTTCGAAATGGGGTTCATTTGATTTAGATGGTTTGATGAAAAATTGCAATATCGGAACGTCTGGTTGATAATAGAAGGAAGAAGGAGCCGACGACGATGTTATTGAAAGAGGTATTCAGTGGGGAATGATAGATGTGTATATGTTTGGGTTAGAGTGAGAGGTTTTAGTTATGGACAATTTTTACTGCATTTTAAATGAAAAATTTCAATAAAACGTTACCAAGGACTCCAGCCACAGTTAACAATTTCTGCAACGTTATCGGAATTAAACATACTTACGAACTCAGGTGGCGCTACAGACCGAGTTGAATCTGGGCCTCAATCTATAGCCTGCCCCTCTAGAATGATACGTCAAAGTGCGTCTCGTCCCTTCTACTTTCGTATGCCACCGTAGGTGCGATCGCCTTCTGCCCTTGGGGTTAGAACCGATGACCATTTGGTGTACAACTGGAGTTGTGGTGTACATTCCATCAACATGGCCCAGCCATCTTAGACGTTGGATCCATGGTATCCGATGTTGCTCTATACACAGTTGAAACGTCTAAGCCTCTGTACCATAGAGCAGGACCGGGTTTATAAGGGTCTTCCATAAAGCCAGTTTCGTCGTACGACAGAGCGCTCTGCGGCTTAATTGTCTCCTGAACCGAAAGAAACAGCGATTGACAAGGATTGGACCTTGAGTTATGCTGGCTGCTCAAAGTTTGGTGACATAGCTGAAGCATTGAGCATATGTTCGGCTTAGAAAGTCATAGAATTCATCTTTAATGCTGTCATCCTCACCCTCTGTAGGTACATGAACACAAATCAAGCTTATATTATGGAATATGGCCTTGATACTGATTGTTATGCGGCGATTGTTTACAGGCCGAAAGTTAAAGACTGTTTTCCTGAGTCTTTTTGTAGCAGCTACTTTAATATTGTAGATGTCGTGTCCCTTCTCACTCCTTAGGTTTCGGTAATATCTGCTTTGTAGCAGTCTTGAGCTTCCGCGAGTTGTTCGGGATGTAATATACCTTGTGCAAAGACGAAATTCTTTGTCCTTAAAACATTTTCTAGGGTCGTCAATATTATGTTTCCCCATATCAAACGTTGTTGGTTGTTCTTAAACTGTTCATTGTTAAGCCCACACGCAACCAGCCCAACCTGAAGTTACAAGTTCTTAATAAAATCCCCGGCCAAAGGGTCCGGTACCAGTAGCCTCGCCGTTGGCCTGTTCATTGCCATCTCTACTCCAGGGCCCTGAAATGACCATGGAGCTTTGAACCCTTGTTGACTCCTGCCAACCCATATTAACCGCACTCAGTATCCACATTTAAAGTTTAGTTAACTAGCATTGCTTTCATCCAACAAATAGCTTCTACACTATTTTGTCTGGTAGAGTTACACATCCTGTCAAAACCTACGCTACTGGACGCGTTCTCGATGTCGGTAAAAATATCTACATTAAATTCTACTTGCTTAGGAAGGAAGTCAGACTGATAGGATCTGAATACCTAAGCGAGTCCATTCTTGTTAAGTTTTGGTAAAAAAGCTTCCCTTATTGTACACCAAGGGCTTGTGGGAGCATCTGTTACTGGCTCGCTAGCAGTAAAGATTCTGGATAGAGTTGGTAGCAACTTTTGGAAACTTTTTCGTAGCATAACTGGAAATATCCCATCTTAAAACTATGAAAGAGCGGAACGAGTACTTAATGGTCTGATCTGTCTACCATCTGGTTGGTGTTACAATATTATTTGCAGTTCCTCAAAAAGGGGCTGGTTGTAATCTGGTTCTGATCTAGTTAGCTAGGAGGTAAGTTTTAAGCATGAGACGGAAAGTCTCTGTTTTAAATCAGACCTTGCGACCTTATGTTACTTTATAACTGTTGCGAAAATGGTGCATTTCTGACTATCCACCGGGAAATTGTAATTTTATATGCAGCGCCATGACACATATGTACGTTTTCAGTCTGACTTTCATCCATGTGCATCAAGGCAAGACGTCGCGCATACCGCACCAGGGAAGAAACCCTTCAACAGCAGCGCCATGAGATATACGTGGACAGTAGACGTCCTTTAAAGAAGGCCATTAAGCGTAGCAAGCTGCAGTTTTTTAAGGAGCTCTGCGCAAGCGCGGACATGGACCCGTAGGGGATGGCCTACAAGATAGCTGTAAACACCGTAAGAGGAGGTAGGTCGCAAAATTGTGGCCACATTGTTCCCCAGGACGGTGGACAGAATCTCGCATCACGCCCCGTTACCACAGGGACCGATCCCGGAGGTTAGTATAGCGGAAGTCCTCATGGCTATGAATCGGCTTAAGCCGAATAAGGCCCCAGGCCCAGATGGCATCCCGAGTGTGGCACTCGTTTTGGCCATAAAGGTAAACCCGGCCCTTTTTGCATGGCTATTTACGGCATAACTGAAGGAACGCGATGTGCAACAATGTGCTTGACATTGCATTGCCCGAGGAGTGGACGGTCGTGGGGTACGCGAATGAACTGGCCGTAGCGGTTGTGCCCAAGACTATTGAGAAATTACGACTAGAATCACGGAGGTGGTAGGCATAGTGACCAGTTGGCTGCAAATAAACGGGTTGGACCTGGCAGCACAGAAAACCGAAGCAGTCCTCTTGACCACAGGGAAAAAGATAGAAGTGTTTTCCTTCCAGAGTGGCGATTTTTACAGTGACATCGAAGCCTTTCCTGACCTTTGAGTCCTTCTAGACGCAAGAATCTGCTTTAAGGAGCAGCTAAAGCAAGTAAAAGGTAAAGCTGACAGGATTACGATGGCTCTGTCCCAGATAAGGGCAAATACATTGGGCATCCGGTCTAGTAAGCGAAGACTGCTAGCAAGGGTCACCAGTTCGACGATTTTGTACGCGGATCCCATCCGGGTATCGACAAGCGATCTTACGCGGCCGGAATAACTTCCACACACCGCCTGGGCTCGCTCCGTGTAGTGAGCGCATATAGGACAGACTCTGATAATGCTGCATGTATACTGGCCGGCATGCCACCGATCGACGTGATCGCGGAAGAGCTGCAGAAGATCCGACTGGACAACCTACCAAAAGAGGATGCCCGGCGTAATACAATTCGTGCATGGCAAAGTAGATGGAGCAGTTCCCAAAAGGCTAGATGGACGTATGCCCTAATCCCCATCGTCGATGAATGGCTGCAGAGAAGGCATGAAGAGGTAAAATACTACCTCACGCAAGCCTTCAGTGGACATGGCTGCTTTAGAGGCTATCTCTCAATTGCTTCGGCATTGAAGATGATCCTCACTGCCCAAACCGTGAGAGAACAATAGAGGATGCGGAGCATCGAGCACATAGGAGCTCCATTAACGAAGCTATCGGGAAACGAAGCTATCGGGAAACGAAGCTATCGGGAAACCAACGTCAGCGATAAATCTGGCCCCGAGTATTTTAAGCAGATCCCGAAAATGGCAGGCTATTGAAGACTCCATCGTGGCATTGATGATGGAGCTGAGAGCTATAGAACACCGCCGAGGGCGTGAACGTTTCCAGCGAAGAGTAACTTCTACACAAACTTGACAGTGACGATTAGACGAAAGCTTTGAGACTTTGCTCAGAACATCCTTCTGACGAAATACCTAACTGCGGTTCTAGGAGGAGCTTCCCGTCCGGACGATGAGGACGTGTTTTTAGTGCGGTTAAAGTCCCACACTGACCTTAGGCTTTCGATGCTTTTTTGGGTCCTCCTTAAAAAAAAAATTTCTGTGTCAAGAATAGGACTACAAGACGACTGTGTGACTACTACATCTTACGACATAAAGTTGATAGTAATATACCTGCGTGGCCACTTGAGCGGCCCTACCATAATATCCTCATAATGAATAAGTGGTAATATAATTAGAAGAATTTTATGAAGGACCTGATCCTAGCATATCCTAGTTCACAGATTCATATAAGTTCAGAATAAGTTAGGCGTACTGTTCATATTGAACCCATAAACTATGTCAATGAGCACGCGGGCTCATACACACTCATAATTCTCATCAAGGAGTGAATACCTCGACAGACCAATGAGTTTTTCATTAGAGATACCAAGATCGGATTGAAGTAACGAAATGAACTCGGGAATGTACGAAGAAATGTTTCTTACAAGGGACGCACCTTTAACGGTTACATGTTTAGTAGTCCTTACGATATGTGGATATCAAACTCTGCAAAGATCATTTGTTTAAATTAATTGAGCATGTGGTGTCTCAATTTATGGGTTTTCAATTTGGTAGCACCATATTACATAACTTTATCCATTTCATCGATGTCGACACCTATCTAACCGCAGTCATTCAATCCCACTAATTGTAGGTCAAATCCACTCATTGAATATCAAATTGAACCACTCACCTCCAATTAAACCACATGCCGTTCTGCAGTAATACTCTCATGGGCCTCAAAACAATTTGTGGTCAATGTTACATGAAACCAACAAACTCAATGCCCCAAAATCAATAGACCTTCTCCCAGGACACTTTACTTAGTGTATTAACTAAAAACCACCACAACTTAGCTGTCAGCCCAATGTTTGTAACCATAACGAATTAGCTGGGCCAGAGAAGTCTCACCGACCGTTAATCAAACCTTGATGTTCTACTGTTCTACCAAAGTGTGTGTACCAAAAGAAAAAAAAAAACACACAAGAATAACTCCCTTCTCCCCAAGGTATCAAATGTAGCACATACTTGTATACACCATGTATCCGTATCTGCGACTGGACGAGAAAGGCCAAAAATAAAAAGAAGGAAACAACAATTTCACTCCAAGTGTGTATCCACTTATCAAGACCCCAGTGACAGGAGATTTTGGTTCTCTTCCTCGATATAACAGACAAAAATTAAGCAGAAGAGGAAAAACGACTCCTCCAACTTTTCAACCTTTTCGGCTGGAAGTGGAGCTAAAAGAAAAAAAAAATATCCCCATTGTAAGACTTATAACGACCACACATAATTCCAGAGACTGAAATCCTTTAACGCTTCACATATACTACATACATCCATAGGTATCTATAAAGGTTGGAAAAAAGGGATTATTTCAGGTGCACACTGTAGAGAATGGGTTCATCTGAGCTTATTCAATGTTGACCAAGTAAAGCTGCACATCTAAGCCATCTACCTTAACGGACTTAACAAAAGCCAATACATAGTGGGCCTTCGCAAAAGATCGATAGCCAGGATTTTCATTGCACCTTTTACGCATACAACAACAACAGAAACAACGAAGTGAACACAGAAAACGAAAACATAGAAAAAAAAAAACACCAAACAAAGTACACCCTTACAATAGACCTTATCTATCCTGTTTAAGTTTATGTGTCAATTTTGAAACGTTGTATCTTTCGAAGAGAAATGAAATCCTCTGACATTTACGGTGGTTTGCCCAGTTCCCAGGTCTTTCCGATTGGCTAGGCCGGAGAATGGAATCCCTTTTGTAGTGACTTAACTTCACTACACTGCTGGCAGCATTGTCCCTCGTGGACCATGCGGATAAATTGGAAGGAAATGATTCTATTTCATGCGAGATTTAACGTGTGCTCCCCATAATTTATCGATTTATTATGTGTGGTAACACTTAGGGTAACACAACACAAAAATATCCTTCTGGGCCTCGCTCTCGACGTCATCGGTGTACGTGGGAGGGAGGGAGAGCTTGCAGGGTTTTTTTTCTATACATGTTTATATATCTACAATACTTTCTTGTTTTTTTTTTTGTGTACATTGTAGTACAGTAGTAGATATAGTACAATACAAGAAGTATCTCGTAAACATGGTATAAAAGAGTGTGTATGTATGGGTTGATCTTTCCCCGTATTGAAAATTAAATTATCCCGCATTGAATTTGGAAAGAATAGAAGGCTTTCAGAGTCCTTTCATATTTTTGTATGTTTGCAAAAGAATTGTAAACGCAAAAGTATATTAAGGAAAATTAGAAACTTTAGCTGGAAAAATCTATTGAAAGAGGTTATGTGTCTTTAACCCGAGATCTGCCTTAATTTTGAAAATTTATTCTAAAGTGCAAACTTACTTCCGCTCGATTCGATTCGTAGTTAGATATCCAAATTTCTGCTCACCAAATTGGTTAAGGCTGATTTCTTAGTATATATATTGGGTCTACAAGTAAGTTTCCAGCGTTTGTCAGAGATGGCGCCACCAGTGGATCCCGGGCAGAAATGTCAGACCCCATGTGTTTTATTTGTAGGTTTTGTATCTGTCAACAACTTTGCAGCGTTATATTTGAGCAGTTCTATCGGTGTCGTACATTTTATCGAGCAAAATCATGGCAAGTTTCCAGCCAAATAAACGTCATTGGCGGGAAGCGCTGCTTTTATTCTTTAATATGAAGAAAAGTGCGGCTGAGGCCTATCGTTTGCTTTCGGAAACTTATGGGGCGGAATGTATTGGTGAATCGACGTGCCGCGAGTGGTTCAAACGGTTCAAAAGTGGTGATTTTGGAGTTGAAGACAAAGATCGCCCCGGAAAGCCGAAAAGTTTTGAAGACGAGGAATTGGACGCTTTACTGGATGAGGATCCGTTTCAGATTCAAGAAGAACTTGCTGCATCATTGGGCGTCACGCAACTGAGCCTAAAAGCACTGGGATTCATTCAAAAGGTTGGAAACTGGGTGCCGTACGAATTGAAGCCAAGTGACGTCGAACGGCGATTTTGCATGTCCGAAATGTTACTGCAGCGGTATAAAAATAAATCATTTTTGCATAGTATTGTCACTGGTGATGAGAAATGGATTTATTATGATAATCCTAAACGCAGAAAATCGTATACAAAGCCCGGCGAGCCCGCCCAATCGACACCGAAACGAAATATTCACGTGAATAAGGTCATGCTCTGCATATGGTGAGATCAAAAGGGTGTCGGTTACTACGAACTGCTTCCGAGTGGTGAAACCATCAAAGGACCATTATATCGAACCCAACTAATTCGTTTGAAGCGGGCATTAAAAGAAAAACGGCCAGAATATGAGACCAGGCATGAGTCCGTCATTTTTCATCACGACAACGCTCGCCCACATGTTGCGGTTTCGGTGAAAAACTATTTGGAAAATAGTGGATTGGAAATTCTGCCTCTCCCGCCTTACAGTCCAGACTTGGCACCATCTGACTACCACTTGTTTCGTTCGATGCAGAACGCTCTTACGGGAATACGCTTCAGCTCAGTAGAGGAAAACAAAAATTGGCTCGATACGTTCTTGGGCTCGAAAGACGAGAAATTTTTTTGGTCCGGAATTCATAAATTACCAGAAAGATGGGGGAAAGTTGTAGCTTCCGATGGACGATAATTTGAATAAAGCATTGTAACTATGTTTTCATAATAAAACTTCAAATTTTGGAAAAAAAAACGCTGGAAACTTACTTGTAGACCCAATACAACATGAGCTATAGTCTTCCTCTGTAAAGTTGTCCCGTGTCTTAGCAAGTACCTTGTCCCTTAATTTCTTTTAAGATGATGGCAGGGTCACAGATCCTATAGTTTTGAAAATAACCCAGGTGAGACGTCCAAACTAGACGTAAAGCGATTAAAAGTATGGAAGTGAACCTAAAGAATAGTACTGCAGGTGGTATTCGTAATAGCAATAATCCACGGAGCACGGATTCTGGAAGCCCCAACCAAGAGCTACTGCATCACCTGATTCCCATAACTCCTGGGGCTTCTTGTACGACACGGTAAATTAAGCTGGAACGATGGCGGGAGTATTGGAGTGGCCTTGCCCGTTATGGCTAAACTCCATCGTGGTTGGTCAGAGTGCTGTTTTTGACGGCTTGTCTCGGAGAACAAAAGAGGCAAACTTTTAAGGACTACTATCTAAGGGGTAGTTTTTTTTAACTTAAACCATATTATGTATGATTTTGCAGTTGTAAATCAAATTTTGCTGGCGAGGGCTGGTATTTTTTTAATTCGTTTAAAAAGATGTTTGTTTGCCGAGGCGAGAAACCTCTTAAACATACTTGGCACGATTATTGGGACGCGGTCGAAGAGGAAACGTAGACGTGGCATAAACGCACGGCGCAAAGAGACGAGAAGTGTTGTTGAAGGCACAAGTGCTAAAAACCTCACTTCCCCATCGGCGACGGAGAAGAAAAACAGGTCGGTGAAGTGACACCGACTGAAGCCTCTGGAATCTGAAACTGCTCTTTCTCCTTCTGTCCCGAACAGGGCCAAGAGGAAGAAAGTTCCCGGCACTACCTCTGTCGAATGATCTCTCCGCACCCACCGACGAAACACGCACACAATGTCCGGATAATGCCAGTGCTACAACCAGTACAGTTCGTAATTCTGGTCGACGGAAGTTGGCTAATGCGGTATAATCCCTACTGAGAAACAACTCTGGTGGTGACAAAATATGGCTGAAACCGGTACTGCAACCAGCACAAATTGCAGTTCTGGTGGACGGAACTTGGACATTGCTGGAAAAACAACTTCGAAAAAAACTTCGAAACCTGAGAGGGGGTGAGTCTGGGGCGGCGCATGTAAAAAGATGGCGCTATCTCCTCTCTGGCGCTCCGGACTGAGAAGGGTGGCAATGACAGCAGTCTGAACGAAGCTGAGTGCATATGCTGTGTCGACCAATTGTGGGAGCTAGCCAAGGCAGAGAATATTTGCAATCAAACAGGCTACAATATGGTAAACGGCACTCTTAGTGGGGAATGCTCCATGCAGGAAACTCTTGAATGGTTGAACAAATCTTTGCCGACCTCTGAAAACTAACACCCTCGAGGTTCTCAGACAACCCAAACTGTCGCACGCCATCTTCGAAGTCCCGTGGTTACTCAGGTAAATAGGGGATGTGCTGATATGCGTTTTCATACCCAGAACTCTGGACTCGACACTGAAAAGTGAAAAACCTACTCTCACAAGGAGAAAAAGAATGGGAAAAACAACGACGGCTCTCCTCTTATTTTGGGATAAGACAGAGCTTTAAGACCATTAAGACTAGGTAGACTAGGTATGACTCACGTCCCTATCTGCACCTTCGAAGGGTTAATTTCCACTTCGTTTCCAAATGAGTGCAAATAAGAGACGACCACCCCAGAACTCATCTATTTTATGTACTCTGATCAATCTTCAACATCCCAAGTATGCTGCTGCATCTTTGAGTAGAAGGGCTTCTGTGTTGAATACAAAACTTCATATAATATCCACATTGGAACTATCTATGTGGAATAAATGCATTTTTGGTTCCGGATATTTAAGGGGTTTTCAATCGGAAAGACCGAGAACTTGTCTTTATGTGCCAAACTCACTCTCATCATCTAAACTTGTGCAATTTTACAACCAAAATTTAGTTGCTTAAGACATAAGCCAATGGCACAAATTCGTCGTTGCGTCTGCTTATTTTCCCTATGATTCGTTACTATCACCACCACCGAAGGCGGTAACAGAACTCATTAAATACTGACCAGGAAGTTAGAGCTTATCATACGTTGCGATGCAAATGATTATAATATTTTTTGACGCAGTAACAAATGCAACGTGAAAGACAAGTATCTCTTGGACTTCATACTATCGTCGGACCAGGTTTTTCTACTACCGAAAAATTTGTAATGAACTTGCAGCCGAAATTCGTGTATATAAACAAAACTACTACGAAAAGTAATTTAAAAAAAAAGGATGGGGAGTAGTAAATGAATTACTTAGGAAAAATATATCCTTCAACTTCCCTTCCGGCATCTAGTATGGAGAAGATATACCCATGATATGACAAAAATATTCAATGTTTTTAAAGAATTTTTCATTAGCGTTGCCTGCAACACAGTTCCTGTAGCTGGACTTTTTAAGTTATGAAACATAACTATATCATTCCATTTTCTTCGAGCCGAACTCGTCGCTCGAAATTTACAAGTCGGTTATGGCTCTAAACGATTCTGCTTCGTCTTACAGCTATTGCAGCAGTGTTGTGAAGAAAATATCGCTCAATATTGCTGATGTCCTATATAAAATAACATTTTTTTTTCTGGCATATTTCCTCAAAGCTCAAAAATCTCAGATGTACCTAAACAATAATACCGATTTCAAAAAAAGAGTACTCTAAAATTAGTACATCGCATCCTATCTAGCTTGCTGGAAATAATCAGTTAAAATAGGTGCTCAGTTTCTCAAATTCTGCCGGCATCTCCTGTGATAGGTCTTCCTAGAATCCTTGGGATTTGGAATATCGTCCGGATAGCGCGGTTCGTTTCGGTTTTGGATTGTGGGATTACCATCTTTCGTCTTCTTTCTTTAGCCGCAGTGTATATTAATTCTCTTATCAACTCATTTCTAAATTCAAGTAGTATAGATTTGTCTATACTAGCAACGTCCAACAGATGAAGGGCAACCTTGTTATACTAATGCTTTTTTGAGGAAAGGAATAACAATTGACAATTTGGTCGCTTCTGTCGATACCGGATATAAATTCATTATACTTTGCAATTTCTTCTAGTTTTTGCTTTATTTGGTTAGACCTATTGGTCACACTTACGATTTTCGGATTTTATTTTGTTGTGACGCAAAGCACATCCATTTTGTTCTTACATTTGGAGACAAAAAATTTCTACTCCTTCTTCTAACCTTTCTTTGCTTTCAAATGTGTAATTGCTTTTGAATTACAGCGCGTGTTTTATTAAACTATTCATGAACAGGTGATGCACGCTGTCTAAATACGGTTCCAAAGGAGCAAACACTAACTCCTCTATTTTCGACATACCCTCATTTGCATCAGTTCTGCCTTTGTAGATGGCCATTTTTAATACCCATCCATCAGGAGTATAAAAGCTATACAATTTGATACAGTACTTTTTCCTTTTATATGTTGTACTAACGAAAGATAAAACATCCGCGAAACAATCACAGTGACTCATCCAATGAAAGCTGTTCTTGAGGATAATAAGCATTTCTTAAATTGGTTAAGAGCAACTAAAGCACCTTAGCATATATTCGTACCTCCTCCCGGAAAGTGTATGATAAAATTGGGGAATAGTTCAGGATGTCCAATGAAAATATTTTTCTAATCGAAGGATCAGAACAAGAAAATGTTCCAACAAAGCATCGTAAATGCTTTAATAAGTAGCGGAGTGTCTTCTGGAAATCTTCTGAAACATACCCAGCGGCCCTGTTTACTGTAGTGGCAGGCGATTTCCTGGGATTAATGTTTAGTTTTTTACAGAGACCGTAGGTTGTTTACAAAATTGAATGGAAAATTCGACGGTCGTACCCGCTTTGCGTTTTAGACGAAAACAAAGTTGCATGGGATACATCACTTTGTCCCAGCAAAAACGACAAAACTTTCATAAACTTCGCGATACTGAAAGGCACTTAGATTCTGTTCCACCGCATTATACTTCTATCTCCTTGAACTTTTATACCTCTGCCAGGCCCAAGCTATGCAATGCTTTGCCTTTTGAACTCCGGAAATTAAAGAAATTTTTTCATTTACCCGAAAAGTTAAAAACAGTTTTTTCTCTCTCGACTTCAATGCTATATAATATAATGTAATCAGAGTAATAACCGTAGACCAGACAGCAATGACACTTTTTCAAATTACTATGTTTCAGCTGCTGTCACAATTACCACTGACATCCAGTTGTCAAAATATTCAGTAAGGTTTGCCATTTCATCTTGCATCGTTTTACGCTTGCCGAACGTGCAAAAATTATTCAAAAATATTATCTGGCTTAGTTGTAAATACGCAACGTGAATTTCGCCGTGAGGTCATCATGGCTTCAATCTTGGCTACAAACTTTTAGATCTTAACCCATCAACCAGACAGAGATTGGTTCAAAATGAAGAAAACATACCTGCCGTATCGGCTAGTTTCGAAGAAGACCCAGAAATTTCAATTCAGCGCCTATCAGGTGAATTGGCCATCGCCAGAGAGTCAACCCGGCTTACCATATTGTGCGGTTGGACTTGAGCCAACATCCATATAAGATTGTGCTGACGCAAGAATTGAAGCCGGACGACCATTGACAATGCCGTGAGTTCGCTAATTGGGCGCTGAAAATTTTGCCCGGAGATCAGGATTTTGGGCAAGAAATTATCTTCTCGGACGAGGCCCATTTTTGGCTCAGCGGCTATGTCAACAACCAAAATTGCCATTATTGGAGCAAACACAATCTACAAGCGTTCGACCAAGCATCAATGTATCCACAAAGATTGACTGTTTGATGCGGTTTATGGCATGGCGGCACCATCAGACCTTATTTCTTTTGAAATGAAGAAGAAGGCACCGTTACCGTCAATGGCATTAGGTATTGAGCGATGTCAACTGACTTTCAGCGGTCAGAGCTCGACAACATCAATATATTCGAGCTGTGGTTCCAAAAAGACGCAACGCTCGAAGTTGTGGAGGAGAAATTTGGCGCCAGGGTCATCTCACGGCGAGCGTTCATCAATTGGCCGCCACGATCATGTGATTTGACATGACTCGATTATTTTCTCTAGGGCTACGTTAATTCCTTAGTCTGCGCTAACATGCTAACCACTTTGGACGAGCTTGAGGCCAATATTCGATACGCTATTGCCGGAATAACGTCGCACATATTGGACCGGGTCATCAAAAATTAGACCGACCGCTTGAAGCGCTATCAGCGAAGCCGAGGGGACAATTTAAATGATGTGCTATTATACATATAATACCATGAACATAGCTTCAAAATAAAGCCAGAATCAATTTTATATCTCGCACCGTTGTTGTTTTATTTAAACTTTTTATTTTTATCTGGGTGTCCAGATACCCTACATTTCTAGGAAATGTTAAGTATGAAGACTAAAAAATACCAAAGGTTAGACAGGAAATAGAAAGAAAGAAAACAACAAATATTCTAAAACGGCTTTCCATATAAATTTCACCTTCTCTCCAGCTATTCCATCCTAAGCCACGGCATCCCTTGGAGTGAAAGTGTAAAGTAGCATGGTCAATCTTGCCGATTTCGGTTTTTAGCGAAGTTCAACGAGATAATCTTTATGAAAGTAATGTTCCCACTGGATTCCTCGTGATTGATCACAATTTGGTTATTGGTTGTTGCCTCAATAACCAATCAGTCTAATCTTTACGCCCTGACTGCTGAATCGGTCGCGAAAGTGATATCAAAGTCGCTTCAGCAAATCTCAGACTTTATCACTGTTTAGGTCTTATTATTGTCGTCACCAGTAACTGGGTCTATCTATTTCCTTGTCAGAGGTAGCAGCATTGTTTCTATTATTGAAGTTCAGTGGTTCAGAGAAGTGTCATCTAAGCTGTCGGTTGCACGCTAATGAGTGTTCGGCTGTGCGGGAAGGGACCCTGGTATTTACAACATTAAATCGTTCAACCGTTCTAAGAACTGTCGGCTTTAAAATTTCTCGATTGTTTTGTATTTATACCTTTTCTCCCTTCCTTCTTGCTCCGGAAAAGTAATTTGTCATGAAGTCGTTGGCGTTAATATGGTAAGTAGAAGCTGGAGTCGATATTGAGCGCTCTCAGTTTGGAACGTACATCAAAAACGCAGAAAGAACGATTTTTGTCAATTAAATTAGGTTTGACATTTTTTGATTTAAGGACAGACAGCCATTATCGGAATTTCGGTTCGAATTTGCACTTAAGTACGATTCATATTTTTGTAGCAGGGGCAGCGCGTGTATGTTCGTTCTTATTGTCTGTCAAAGCAGGCTCATGGATAGGGCTAATGTTAAAAGAACATTACATTGCTGCAAGCGATAGCCATATGATTATGTCTCTAAATAGATTGGAAGACAAATTGTATCGACTGTCAACTGGGAAGTTCACTTGAACAGAAACAAGGTTAGATTTAGCCACCACCACTCAGAAGCAAATGCAGATTTTAGCCAGTATGCTTGCACCTCCAAATAGTTTTACTTGATGAAACTTCTAATAATGCATCGGCTGACTTTCTTCTATATTCATATTTCCGTAATTAAATATTGAAATTAATACCCAGAGTTTTTGTTCAAGAGCTTGATCCTTCCATTAAAATATAGAGCTACCGATACAGGCATTATGACTATAATTCTATGAGCTTTTGCATCATGTATATGTCAAAAGACGTTATTTAAAGACACCAATTTAAATGTAATACTTTCACTGGAAATAGGTAAGTGAAACATAAAGTGAAACGGTAAAGTGAAACCTAAACTACATAGCTTCTGGCAACTTATTCAAGACAATCGATTTCTTCGCGTAAAATGTTTTCTCACATTTTCACCATCTTGGTGCCGCTTTTACCCTTATATAGACAGACAGAGGAAACATTCCTAATGCAAATTCAAAGCTTCAGAAGTTCTCCGCTAACCATTACTTAAGAATTTCCACCCAATTTACTTCTCTTCGGATGTGCCTTTCATTTTCGGAACCGTTTGAGAGTGTTTAAGGTACTAGGCTTGAAGGGGCATATTCTTTCTAATTTTCACAAAAACTAAAAAATCGCATTCTTCATCATAGAGACAATGACTAAAATGAGCACTAGGTCAAGAAAAACTGATTCCATACTTGAAGAATCAAAGCTCAATGCAAGTTGTAGCAAGGAAACTCTTCACTGGAAAAAAGACTTTGTAGAAACAGGCAAAGTCCAATATCGTCAAGTTGCACAGCTCATTAGAGTGGAAACCAATCTATAACATCTATGGGAGCAAATCATTCAAGTCTACATATTGTTCTCAATGTTCGTTACAATGACATTTTTCAGCCTTTCGTCAAAAGCTGAGTAAGCACTTGAATGATAAAGTGCTTTCAGTACCAGCGCCCACCACCTTAGCGCCAAGTACCTACATTCTGATGTGAACGTAGGCTGGACACTCACAGATGAAGTGCTCTAGAGTATCATCATCACACTTGCAAAAAGTATCGCAGGATGTTGTCACTTATGTTGAGCTGCAGTCTTTAATACTGAGAGACAGCGGGAAAGTTTGATCTGGCTGTAATCTAGAGAGTAAAGCCATATGCAGTTATGCTCTTATAGAACCCAACTGTCTGTGGAAGGCCTAACCGAGGACGCAGGACCCAAACAAGTCCCATTGGATTCAGCGAAGTCTTGCATTTTCCAAATAGTAAGGCCTAAAACGCTGCTTGAGATGCAGATGAGTGGCTTTTCCTCCGATTCCTCACAGTTTAGTTCGTTGCCATCATGATTGCGTATGTATAATATATCTCCGCTTGGAAGACAGACGCCAGTTCTCCTAACGAGGAGTGAAATCCAACTTTATCATCTTCCAGAGACACCGACACTGCATCCTAAATCGGTCTGGGAGCCATCCGTGAAGCCCCGAATACTTTCCTTTTCTGGCTCAGATTCTACCGAACCTGGTCCTAAGCACAGTTAAAGCCGATTGCGGTTTTTTTTCGCAGCAGGAGTTCTGGTGTCATTGCATCAGACGGCATATCTTTAAGACCGGAGTCGTAAGACAGTCGTCACGCAAGGTCAGCAAAGCTCCAGTGCCCGTGATACCAAAGACAACATATTTTTAAACGGAAGACAGATTTGAGAGTGCACCCCATGAAATGAATATCAAGGGTAAGGATATTCCCAGTCTAGAATAGGAAAAGCCCACATGCAGGCGAGACAGACAGTTCTTTAGAGTCTGATAAAAGCAACAATGATGTAATTTCGTTAAAACTAGTTCCACCAGACAACGGATGCATAGAATATGTTACAAGAGGACCCTTCTTGCTGAACAGCCCCATATTTTGCCAAGAGCTCCTGTATATTGTCAGATGACCTACAGCGCTTTAAAGGCTTTCGACGTAGCATCTTTAGTCCAGAGAAGCTGGCTCTCCAGGATGTCACCCAAATACTTAGCTTCTTTCGAGAAATACGAGGGTTGTCTGAAGAGTTTCCGACCGGACAATGGATACAAGACATTTTTCTCAATTTTTTTTTATTTTTCTACATATTCTCCTTGTAACTCTACACACTTCTCCTAGCGATGCTAGCATCTCTCTAACCCGTCCAAATAGTACTTGGCGTTTTCTCTGCAAAATAATTGTTCACGAAGGTGATTGCCTCCTCATTTGACGAAAATCTGGTGAATAAGGCGGTTGTCTTGGTGAAACAGGATTTTCTTTTCTGCAAATATGGCCGTCTTTCCGCAATTTATGCCTTCAGCTTGGCAAGTAATGATGCGTAGTATGCTCCTGTAATGTTTTTTCCTTTTTGAAGATAATCGATTAAGATAACTCTTTTACTATCCCAAAAAACATTTTATTTGTATTTAATATTTAGCGTATTTAGTATTTAATACGCTGTACAGGAGGCTTGAGTGCAATAAGCAAGCCTACCAACAATCTTTGTGCAACACCACACCACCAGAAAAAAGCATTGAGTTTACACCAAAAACACGAGGTTGCAGTTTGCCTCGGACTTATTTTCTAAACATTAAATTAAGGTGTTTGTAATTGCTTATCTTCTTTACCTGCATATGTAAGCACAAGTATCTACAAGTGTCATTACAAATGAATGTTTGTATATGACCACAATCAGTAAGCTCTGAATTCTTGTCTTTATTTCTGTATTCGAAAAATTCTACGTAAATACTCGTCTACAAAATACCTCATGCCTCAACTGAATCCCATTGTTCGGTAACTATTTGAAAATTCTGCAACTAATGACCTAGTTACAGGTTTTCACCGACGTTTAGCTAAATCAATCAAGGCCTAACAAAGAAATTTGTATAAAATAAACAATTATGCAATTCAAAATGAATATTTAAATTTCACCCTTTATTTGACAAAAATATACCACCCTGTACCACGTCCTTTCAAAAAAAAAAGAGAAAGCAAAAGTTGAAGTAAACAATTCTCCTGCATATCCGAAAATAACACCAATGCCAGTACTTCTTGTGCTCGTATTTACATAAATGTCTCATAGTGATATGTACCTTAAGATCCGTGCAACAACGACTCGGCAATATTTGCATTCATTGAGAGAAGACGGTTTTATTTTTATTTTGTTTTCTAAAATACAGATCCGAGACAATAGGAAGAATCTGTCGGCAATATTAAATTTCATGTCAAGTGCTCTCGTTGTTCTCCTCCTTTCCTCTTGTATGTATGTAGTTTTCCTTTCTTCTTTGAGTTGATTTGTGCTTTAGCAAAATATATTTGCCGGATTCCTTACTTTTGTGTGTAAATTTGATTTTCCCTATGTCTGCAATCAGGACATACATATCGTACATCCATGCAAGAAGCCAATTTAATAAGGATGAAGAATGTCTAGAGAGTATCTGCATGTGATGTTGAGCTAAAACAAAATAAAAAAAATAAGAAACCAACAAAAATATTCTTTGTGTTACAAGGATATGCAGAGGGATACGTATCCGATCAATAAAACTCTATATGGGGTAAATACTTACAGGAATTGGAACCAGAGAGAACTGCAGCTCTGAACACAAAGTTAATGGATGGTGTACGTAAAATAGATGCAAAGATGATGCTAGTGCTCCTACAAACAATAAAACTCGGATTTAAAAACACGAATCTGAAAATCCTAGATTTTTACCAGTGAAGACACTTAAATACAAATACTTGAGCCTTGTAAAAATCAATCTCTGAATGAACTCGAATTATCTTCAAAAAAGTCGAAAAATCCTTTGAGATAATCAATGGAGGAACAGTAACAGGTCAATGTCTTATCTGAAATAACAAGCTAAAGACCTTGTTGATGGATGAGCTCTTAAGACACATGAACAGGAACGGGATGTCTTTTGAACTAGTGCGTCGCGAATGTTGATATCACAGCTAGTGCGAAGCAAAAAACCACGACACAGATATAAACTAGAAACTTGTAACCGACCTTAGTCTACGAAAGAACCCTTCTGCATAGACCCAAAAGGTAGCCGCCAAGACTTAAGATTCCTATAGCTATACAACAAACTGAGAGACTACTACCCCGAACAACCACTGGAATCATCTGCAAAATCACAATTAACCGATAATTAAACCAACAGCGCAGGAAAACCTCACATCCTGAAAACCAGTGACTATGAAGCTTGTAAAAACTAAAACAGTCGTCTATTGAGTCTGAATTAGACTTACAAATATGTATAACACACTTGACACCTAATCCTGCAGCTGGTCTCTAGTGCAGGTCTTATTTCAAAATCATATGGTTCATTGCGCCCCTAATTTAAGGATCAACTGAGGGTAGAAGAATGAAAAGTGATAATTAGCAATCAATCTCGAATCTTGGTAAGAAGTTAATTGTAGCAACAATCAGATAGTGGCACCAAATATGTCTCCCGAGAAAAAGAGTTTGGACAGTTGACTTCCTGACCTGCTCATAAAAATCGAGCAAGGGAATCTGAACGCCTCCGACTACAGTGAAAAATCTAGAGCTGCTAAATTATTAAACCCCTAAAACCCATATGCCATGTCAATCAAGGGATCAATGCTGTATGATGAAGACAGTAATCCTTTAGGAACAAATATTATTGTAATAGAAATGATAAAGTCGTATAATGAACTAATTAAAGAAAAGCATTCTTGCTACAGTAACCATAACCGATGGGTGTAGTTAATCTTGCAAACATGTAACATTTTTAGCCGTGCATCTTCGTCGTTTGCACTTTGCAGCCTCTGTCACACTCCCAAAGTACGCTTTATCCGCGTACAAATCATTCCTTGAGACAATATTTTACTTTTACACTCGTATAGAAGCAAAAGTACTTCAAGGTCTTACCCAAATTCACAGGTCTCGATATAAGATATAACTTTCTTTCCTTTTGAAAAGATGACAAATTCACTAGAAAAAAATGTTCGTTAATCTTACGCTATAGAATCCCTTCCTGAGTATATGGAAAAAAGTATTTGTGTAGCTCATCTCTAAAAAAAGGCAAATTCTCTTCTCTAACTCCTTACAGATATTTAGCATCTACTTCCCATTTTAACATAATGATGGTTAGGAAGAGGAGTCAGCTAAGTCAGAGCATAGCATTTGGAAATGCATATACAATAAAACAAACAGTTCTAAAATGCAGTATCGCAAATTTTGTTTGCGAAAATGTGTTGCGGAAGGTGGTAGCTTCCGAAGAAATAATGGGCGAGGAAGAAGAAAGGTAACTGTAAACAAATAAAAATAATATTTGTAAGTAATTTTGGAAATGCGAGATCCTGGGCGCATCAGGAGATAAAACTCCTTATTTCAATTCGTTTGAAATATGAAACGGAATTTAGCTCGGGAAGAAAAAAAAAAGGTAACACTGTGGGGAAAAGTACGCGAAGATGCTCTTCAAATCAACCAGCAGTTCTGTTATACAAAGGAGGAAATTTTTCAAAAATGGAACAATCTCCTATTGGCATACTTATGGTATAAGCGGGTTAAAGAAAGAAATCCCAAAACGAAACGGGATGCAGCAAGGTGGGAGTACCTCGAATTTTTCCAAGAAGCTTACCGTGAAAAAACATCATATAGATTCACCAAGAAATTTGTTGGTTTCTACTTTGGAGGGTACGTCTGAAGATAACCCTGAGACCGAAGATGGTGAGGATTCATTAGCTTCTACATCGTAGTCCTTGGGAAATAGTGCTAAGCGCTTAAAAAGAACACAGAGAAACAACGAAATCTAAGGATTTCTCAAAAACGAGTCTGCTGAGGAACGTAGTCGGAGCGGATTAATATGTGTACTAAAAGATATTAAAACAACACTAGACAGAATTATCTAGGAGTTTGATTTTTTATTTTCCAAAATGGATTGAAATATGCGTTAGAGTTCCTTATTCTTTAATCGAAGTACCTTATATGAATAAATTAAGAAGTGCAAAAACAGCTTTGTGTTGTGTTTCTAAGTTGTCAATACTAAGATGAAACCATTTCGTGGAGGCTTGGGAGTTTTAATATGCGTACCATCAGTACATCCAACAACATATGGGAATGGCTAATTTCTAAGAACATGGAATTCGTCATCTTCTTGTTAAAATCGACTTCAGTTTTTGGCCACTTTATGAAGCTATTTCGAAGTGGTGTTATAATCTTTATAACCTTGAAATATTAAATCGATCGGAAAAGTCGCGATATGTGCAGCCGTTAGCTAGCATTTCATAACGTAATGTAGACCGGGCCTTCCAGCTTGTGTTTTTCAGAATGGCTTTAAAATTAACTCAAGTTCCTAAGTGGATTCCTTAAAAGTGGATTATGACGAAAAGAAAGGTATGAAAACCAAAGATATACAAGTTATCCTGAAAAGTTTCTTTTTACATTTTTAAGTGGCTATAAAAAATGTCATCCGGGGAACGACTTATAACCTCAAAAAGTCCCGATTTTTAGGAATACGACAAAGCATGTTCATAAGAAATTGTTTTCTTAAAAACTCCGCGTGCTGTTGACAAAAACGCACCACATGGGCATAATACCCAGGCGTTAAATCCCGGACCCTACAAATTAATTTGTATCGTTCCCTTGATAATAATAATAATTTTTTATTTTATTTTTTTATTTTGGTTACAACAATCCAAAAAGTCTTAAGTGTTAGATTCAAAATATTCACTGCCTTTTTTAGAGAAAAAAAGCAAACTAAACGCAAATTGTTGTTCATAAATGTAGAAAGATATGCATTGCAGTCGTATGCTTTCGACGTTTCAACTACTTTGTTGCTTTGCAGAGTTTGCATTTCCGAATGGGCCCATTGTATGTATTGAGAAATGAAACCACTTCGTTGATTCGTAACAATACGTTTTTGTAACAACAGGCCAGACGGTGATTTGATGACTCCAAAAATCATAACTAAATCCTACACCAATCTGGCAAAGGCAAAGTAGTGGGTTGACAGGAAAGTAATTTCGGTTTTTACAAGTAGGGATCAAATTCAAAGAAATTGATCATTTTTTGTAATGAAACATTATCGGTAGTGAAAACTGAATCACCTACTCGCACAATATAAGCGGACAACGATCATGACGAACCAGCATAAACCACATCGAGAAGTGAATTGCATCAAAAGGAGTTATGGACGACGTTTAAATCTCAAATTGCACATGAGACGTACGTATATACGTGCAAGAACTATTCACACCTCTAAGACACCTAATGCTGCAAATGCTAATTATAATAAGCCTATCAGCATTCTGCAATGTCTATCTAAGGTTTTTGAAAGAGTATTGGCAATTTCAAAATCACCTATTCCTAAATTCCTGAGTCCATGTTAGTCCCGCCTCAGAACAGACGATAGCTGCCCGTCTGCTATGGTCAATATATTGGACGATATAAGGACTGAATTTGATAAGTGATTTGTGCCCTTGCTTTGCCTTCTGCACTTGACAAGGTCAATCATTCCACACTTTGTTGGAAATTGTGGCATTGGCTTGCGAATAGTGATAGAGCCGCGTCAATTCATAATCATGGATGAAATATGGGTCCATCACTTCACACCGGAGACGAAGGAACAGTCAAAATAAACAGTCAAAGGCGAGAATCGGGTCCAAAGTAGGTTAAGACAGTTCCATCTGCAGGCAAGGTCAAGGCGTCAGTTTTTTGGGATGCGCGTGAAATAATTTTTATTGATTATCTTCAGAAAGGAAAACCAATCAACGGAGTGTATTATGTGAACTTATTACTGCGTTTGAAAGATGAAATCAAGAAAAAACGCATGCATTTGGTGATGAGTTAGTCAATGAGTTAAAGTTCGAATTGCTTCCTCTTGCACCCTACCGCCCTCAGATTATTTTCTATTTCCGAATTTGAAAAAATGGCTCGGCGGTATAAGATTTGCCAACAGTAAAGACCTGGAGTCTGCGGTTCATGGCTATTTTAAGGAGCTCAATGATTCTCATTATAAACAGGGTATCGAAGCTATTAAACATCGCAGAGAAAAATTTATTGAACTAAAAGGAGACTGCGCAGAGAAATAAACATATTTTTCCCCAATTTTTTTGTGTTTTCTTTATTTAGTCCGGTACTTCTGGGACTACCCTCGTAGACCCATCAATATGAGTATTGAACAGGCCTCGGTTCCAACACTTCCAACAACATCTGTTGTACAACCAATATATAAAAACTGAAAGAAAAATGATGCACTAAATTACAGACCGATATCCATTCACCCAGCAGTTGACAAAGTCCTTGAAGAAGTGATAACAAAAAGACTATTTAATTATCTAGAAAGATATGCAGTTCTACAAAATAACCAGTCTGGATTCCGAAAAAACAAGAGCATAAATCGCTTATTTGCCGACTTCGCAAACAGACTCTATACTAGTCTAGATAGAAACAATAGTGCAATTGTTTAATTCATCGATTTCAAAAAAGCTTTCGATACCTCAAATGATCAGCACATTCTACCTTGGTTCGCAAGCTACCTTTGGAGCAGGAACTTTAAGGTAAAAGACTAGCACTGATCAAAATTGAGACCCTTTACTTTTTTAATATTCGAATATGTCAACGCCTTATTCTCGGTTCTACAATAAAAGTACTGAACGCTTATAGCCATCATGGTCAGCCATAAAAATGTTGAAGATGTTATAGACATAATGCAAAAAGACCATGTTTTAGTCATCAATGCACAAAAAACGAGGACAATATACGAGGACAATATACGGGTACATCCGACCTACGCATAAAAGCAAAACAGAGCTTAGAATCATGTTTTACGATGCGTCCTGCTTATGAGAGCGATATAATGAATTTGCCGTAGATATATGGTATCATAAGGTATTTTTTAGTATTTTATTAAAGAAATGATGCAGTTGCACATTAAGATTACAAAAATCTTATAAATTTGTACAATGCTGAGAATTTTAAAATTAAAATATAATAGAAATAATAGATTTAAGAGGGTTACCGACCGCAACGTAAGAATAGCGACACTCGTCAACAAAAGCTAGTGAATGCTAGTTGTGCATCTTTTAACAGTTAATTGTCGAAGTTTCAGTCATTTTGGACTCGCAGTTTTTAGTTAACAGTCGTTTGAGTGAGTCGGTGTGAGTGCTTTTTGTGAAAATGGAAAGAATTGAGTATCGAGCTGTCATTAAATTCTTGTTTTTGAAAGGCAATACGCCTACGCAAATCAAAAATGAGTTGGACTCTGTGTATGAGGACTCTGCACCATCATTTACCACAGTGAAATTTTGGGCAGCTGAATTTAAACGTGGCCGTAAGAGCTTGGGAGATGATGAACGTTCGGGACGTCCAAAAACTGCAACCACTGACGATAACATTGCTAAAGTTCACCAAATGGGGTTAGACGACCAACGAATTAAAGTGAGAGAGATAGTAGAGTTTATAAAAATGTCCAAAGAACGTGTTTTTTATATATTAAATCAAGATTTAGGCATGAGAAAGCTGTTTAGGCGCAATAAATCCTAATTTTGGCGCCGATTAATTACTCTAGATGAAACTTGGATACACCATTATACGCCCGAAATAAAAATTCAGTCAAAACAGTGGACTGAAAAGGGCGAGCCGGCTCCAAAAAAAAGCAAAAACTGTTTTTTCGGCTGGGAAAGTGATGGCGATTTTTTTTTGGGATAGTAAAATAGTTATCTTATTCGATTATCTTAAGAATGGAAAAACCATTACAAGAAGGCATCAATTGCGGAAAAACGGCCACATTTGCAGAAAAAGAAAATCCTGTTTCACCAAGACAACGCGCCGTCTCACACCTCAGCGGTTGCCATAGAGAAAATCCATGAATTACGGTTTGAACTGCTTGACCATCCACCAGATCTAGCCCCAAGCGACTTCTTTTTGTTCCCTCATCTAAAAACTGAGGACAGAGGTTTTCGTCAAATGAGGAGGCAATCACCTTCGTGAACAATTATTTTGCAGAGAAAAACGCCAAGTACTATTTGAACGGGTTAGAAAGAGGGGAGCATCGCTGGGAGAAGTGTGTAGAGTTACAAGGAGACTATATAGAAAAATAAAAAAAAATTTCGAGAAAAACTGTCTTGTATCATTGTTTGGTCGGGATCTTTTCGTATTGCAGTACATTTGCAAAGGAACATCCAAAGATTGGCATACGATGATATTGTTGTAGACTACAATTAATTTCCTTTTTGACCTGTATTCGAGTATACCAAATAATTCACAACAGTTTAATAAAATTGGCAGTAGTAGAGTTTTTGCTAGAAGCGTTTTCGTTTTTGTTCTTGTATAGGCACGTGAAGTCCAGAGAAGACGGAGACAGCCATAAACTTTTCCAATTGTTGCAGTGATATGAAAGTCACACGATAATGAACGATTAAATACAATACCTAGAGTTCGAACAGACTCAACATATTCGATGTTTGAGTCCCTTGCTGCAGCAATGGAAAAGAAGTCAGATCTATGTTATTCCGATAAATAATGATGGCTTTTGATTTTCTCGGGTTTAGGTAAAGGTTATTAGCCTGCCCCCAGTTCAGGATATTACGATGATCTTCATTCATTTTTAATGCCGTAGTTTCTACCAAATTAGTAGGACTTTTTATAAATAGTTGCACATCGTCTGCGTCTATATGGACCCTGCAGTGTTGTACAAGATTAGGGAGCTCGTTCACATATATTGAAAAAAGAATTGGTCGGAGTATAGACCTTTGGGGTACACCAGTTGTCATAGCTAATATTTCAAATGCTCGATCTCCAACGACTGCGAATTGTTGTCTACCAGTTAGGGATGAGTATACCAATTTTGCCGATGGGCTAGAAAAATTAAAATGGCTTATTAGTTTAGAGCACAAGAGTGCGTGGTCTACCGTATCGAAAGCTTTTGAGAAATCGAGAAGGGTTAAAATGGTAAGTTCATTTCGATCGATACCATTTCGAATCTGACCAGTGATAAATAAGAGAGCGATTTTGCAGTTTCGCTTTCTTCTAAAACCCGATTGACACGAGCTTAACTGATGTTCTGTTGGATTAATCAAATATCTTAGAAAGGTAAGACAGGATTGCGATTCGTCTGTATTCAGATAAGTTACAATTGGCCCTTTTTGGTATGGGCACGATCTTGACTTTTTTCGATTCGTTGGGATAAACAGAGCTAGTTAAAACGGTATTGAAAATGTGTGTTATATATGGAAGAATGACTGGCAATGACAGTTTAATAAATTTAGGGCGTATCCCATTGACTGGCAATACCGCCTCCACGACATCAAGAACTAAGAAGAGAAAAACTTTCTGAGTTTCTATCGCCACCAATGGATTCCTAAAAGTCCAAACTTACATCAGAAGAGTAGGACGAGGGGCATGATGTAAGTATTCGGTTGAGTGCATTGCAATCCAAATCATCTGGAAGCGTATGCTCTTGTTTGCCAACTCCTATTTGTCGTAGATCAAAAACTTTTCCCTGCGGCAGATGGATCAAGTTTGTGTTTATAAAAACGTACTTTTGCCCTTCGCAGCTCACAGATCACCTTATTTTGAAGTTGTCGATACATATAGTGTAGTCTTACCAATTTTTATCGCTTCCAGCGATAATAGGCGAAATCTCTATCCTCCATTAAATTTGAAATAGTGTGGGTCAACCAAGATGAAGAATTAAATTGTGTCTTTTTGGTCTTTCCTTTGACATGTATGTCAAAGAGCTTATTTAAAACTCCTTGAAAAAAAACTACTTCACCGAAGACGCGTAGAAGACTTCGTTCAAGGTAGAACTCTGCAGATCTTGCAGGAGACAAACGCAATCAATATTTGTAAAGTCCCTTTCATCATCGAACAAAACCGCCCATACAACATTGATTAACGTTCATTACGTATATTATAATAAATTAATGCACCTGAAAATCAAATGAAAAAAATTTAAGACCTTTTTGCACAACCCAATATTAAATTCATTGCAAATTAAATTGCGCTTTAAAAATACATTATTAAAGTATACATTTTGTATTACGTCCTTTTTTGCATTTAAAATACGAAAACAATTAATAGTTCTCCAAATTATATGCTGGTCTCTCGCTTTACCAATCTTTTTCATAATACTCTCAGTTTTAGCCATTTATACCTCCTTTTTACATCTGCTTCTCAAATAGCAATAATTTAATTGACACTCAGGACTATTCGACAATTTGAACTCCTGGTATTTAACTGGTGTTTCGCGTTTTAAGTTCCTGAGGCTATCATTAAACCATGTTTCAGATATGCAGTTAATAGTTTTAGTACATAATCATAATTTTAACATATGCCTACAATTAAATCAGGGTTAACAAAATCCTTCAACATCGCTATGTATTTCACTATTAGATAAATAGTTTAAATAAAGTCTCCTATTGTATTTTAATAATTTGAATTCACTTTTAGCGTTTGTTGATACAATTTTATTCCGAAAATTTGAAGGTATTAAAATAGTATCATGGTCACTAATTTTATAGTCCATGTCACTATCCACAACGGTGCTTGAGCATTCATTCCAACCCAATCGATAAGAGTCTTAGTTGTGTTTGTTATCCTTGTTGGTTCGGTTACAATTTGTTTGATTAAGCCGACTACTTCAATTAGATTTACCTTTTCGGTTCTATATATATTCCCTTCGTCTAACCAGTTGACATTTATATCTCATGTCATAATAAATTGTTTGTTTAGATAATCTAGTTCTTCCATTAATTCGACGAATTTATCACAAATGGAGCGTTCTGAGGAGCTTGGGGACCAATAAATTGCGGTAATATAAAATGATTGATAGTTGTATGTGATTTGTATAACCAGCCACCATATTTGTTTACCGATAACCATTTTCCTTATTATTTTCACGTGAAAGTCGCCTCTTACATAAATTCAAGTTCTTCTTGTATATCTTGATATACTGTCACAACAAACTACATACTAATTAAATAATTCGATTTGGCTGTAGACATCAATTTTGCTAGCTGAGTCTCTACCACTAAATTACGAGTATAATCGAAATTATTCTCACTGAAAATACAATAAACTTGATATAAATTCGCAGTCAAGCCACAATTTAAGTTATCTAATTCCCAATATGACGTACGTACTATCACAGATTGTAATAGTCCTATACACACGGAGCATCCTTTGTCTCAACCATCGTGTTTCTAATCTGAGTCCAAACTTTACATTGTAATTCCAACAGTTCACTCATTTTCTGGTTTCAATATTTCATTGCTTCGAATCTTGGTTGTCACCCCATTTCTAACAATTTGCTGCTTTATACTGGTAACCCCAGAAGTTATAGCATCTGGTCACATTATTGTGTTCAATATTTCTGCCATCGAACGTTAATTTTTTGGTTTTAAGAGGCAATAATATGGCCACACTGATGGTTGGGTGCTGTAGAAAGAGGGTAGGCACTGAGAGTTGTGAACTTGGCGATGCCCAGTGTTGCAACTGTTTCTGAACATGAATTGTGCTTATTTTACCGCTGGTCGGTCTCCATCCGAACTCAACTTGCCAAATTTATAAGCGGGAGTGCTGACCAGAGGGACAGCGGTCTAATTCCCCAGATGAAATCAATGGTGAAGTGAAATCACAGAACAATACAAATAAGACCTTATCGAGGCCACTCCAATGTATTTGGAGCTCAGGCCGGTAAGGATCACCGAAACTTAGTGTAGGTCTTGGAAAAGAGATGGTGCCGCTGATGTCAGCAGCGCTGACATCACTAAACGGGTAAACGCCTTTGGTCTAATCGACCCCTCGTCCTGAGGGTCTCTATAATGGTTTGGGGGATTGCGCCGTCGGTGTAACTGCCCGGCCATGAAAAAAATCAACAGTCACGAAGCAAAAATAAACCTCGGATACGGATGGATCTACGAAATGAGGGGAATGAACTTCGGATCTGCACGTGGAATCTTAGGTCCTTTAATGGGCCATGTACAGCAGAACAACTAGTACAGGCCATGGACTGCTGCAACACAGATGTTACCGCCATCCACGACGGGCCGGCCAAAAAGAGGATGAAACACGCCAACATTTACTACCATTTCGATGGCAAAAGCAGCACCTATTTGGATGCGGATTTGTTATTAGAGGCATACTTAGGCAAGAAGCCTTGAGTTTCCGTCATCTTAACGAGCGCTTCGTAGCAATTCGTATTAAGACTAAATTTGCCAACATTATACTCATATCCGCTCACGACCCACAGAAGAGAAATATGACGACACCAAAGATAACTTCTACGAGCTAATTGACAAGACCTATTGGCAGTGCCCCAGCTATGATATTAAAATTGTCAGTGGCGATTTTAGAGTAAAGCTAGGAAGAGAGGGCATCTTTGGTAGTACTGTCGGAAAGTATAGACTGCACGACACCACCTCCGATAACGCATTCAGACTAACCGACTTTGCGGAGGGGCGAAGAATTGTTGTAGCTAGCACGAGGTTTCCGCATATCGATATTCATAAAGGGATTTGACGATCTCCTGATGAATCAGCCGTCAGCCAGATTGACCACCTTGCGATCAACTCAAAGCACTTCCCCAATATTATGGATGTCCGAATTTCCGAGGCTCTAACATCGACTCGGACCATTAACTTATTGTATCCAAGATACTACTGTGAGGAAGTATGGCGTCGGACGATTATAATCGCAAGGAATCGCCAAACCCTTTTCCGATCGAGTCTCCCTTAATCCCTTAAGAGAGCCTATGCCGCCAGGATAAGGTGCTGAAGACCCGTGGCAACATTATCAAAACGCCATGAAAGATGCCACCTCTGATACAATGGGTTTCACTTGACCACCACAACGAAACCCTTGGTTTGACGACGAGTGCTGGCAAGCACATGCAGCTAAACAAGAGGCATACAAAGCGGCGCTGAATAGACTAACGAGAGCTTCTTACTAGCTCTACGAGCAGAAGAGGAGAGATGAACACCGGTTTCTTAGAAGGAAAAAGTAGCAGCATAAGAAATGCGCTTGAGAGATGGTACGAGTACTACAGGAATGATATTCGGAAGTTTTACCAAAACGTAAATAATACATGATACGGATACATACCCCGAACCGAAGCTTGTACAGACGAACAGGGATTTGGAATGAGTGCTTCCATAAACTATATAACTGCGATGATGAACCAAATACCGCTGTCAGAGAGAATGAACCTTTCAACCTGCACGACCAACAATTCCGTCCACCCCATTTGAATGAAGTGAAAAAGCCATATCCAAGTCCAACAAAGCTGCTGTAGTGGGCGGCCTAACTCCAGAGCTCTTCAAAGCGGCAGGCGGTGACTTAGTAAGAAACATGCACTTACTCATCTATAAAATATGGTCGAACGAAAGTGTGCCCGTTGAATGGAAACTCAGCATACTTTATCCGGTTCTCAAGAAAAGAAACTCTCTGAACTGCGCCAACTACAGAGGCATTAGTCTTCTTGACATCACCTACAAGCTCCTATCTACGAGTACCGTATTGTGTGAATACCTGAAGCCGTTCGTCGACAACCTGATTGGTTGTGGCTTTAGATCAGGAAAGACCACCATCGATCATATATTCGCACTACGACAGATCTTAGAAAAAACCCATGAACTCCAAATCGATATACACCACCTATTCATCTGTTTTAAGGCCGTGTATGATAGCATCTCTAGCGACGAGCTATACAAAGCAATGTCTAGTTTGGCATGCCTACCAAACTCATTCATTTATGCAGGATGACGATGAAAAATTCACGTTGCTCCACCAAGGTAGGTAAAGAGCTCACTGAGACCCTAAATGTCAAAAAAGGGTAGAGACAAGACTATGCGCTGCACATTCTTTCAAAAGTCCGTCCACTCACTTGCATACGCCGATGATATTGACATACCTAATCGGCAGAAAGCAGCGTCATGTCAGTGGCGCTTTCGCGAGTATTGAGACTTAAGCGGCGAAGATGGGTTTAACGGTCACTGAGGGCAAGACCAAGTATATGCCAATCGCTGCTTCTTTGGATTAAGAAGGCAATTGACTACTAAAGCCCTCTCCCGATCAACAAAAACCCTAATAATCACAGTCCTGCTCTATGGCAGAGAGGCATGGACTTTATCCAAAAGGAATGAGGATGCTCTTGGCAAAGCAGGCACCAGAGGAAAAGTCTTCGGGTCTACATAGACGGTGAGTGGAGGAGGAGATATTGTACAACGACGAACTATGCGGGCTGTAAAGCGGCACCGACTTAGCCGGAAGAGTGGAAGTTCGGAACTTAATGACTGAGGTGGGTGAGTCATGTAGACAGCGACTCAAGAGGTGCACGGAACTGAAAGGGTACCTCAACCAACTTAGCGTGCGAAACTTAAGGCAGGTAGCTAAAGGTCGAACTGACTAGAGTCGTTTAAGGGTTGATATCTGAGTGAATGTACATATATTGTGGGCTCTAGTGTCACGGTTCACATTTGGCTCAGTCACACCAGAAAAAGTACACTGCTCGATATGGTATTCACACTGGTTTCGTTATCGGGCGTACAGTTTCAAAAATAAGGCTGAAGCTCTCGTTTAATGGCCAACGATCCTGGAAAATGATCGGTGATTATTTCTTCGAAAATATAGACGCCAATCATCCGCACCTTATGTTGTTCTAGCGTTACGTGCCTTACTCTCCATTGACTTACTGAGGATGTGATGATAACAACATATCGCGAATGGACCAGTAAATTGGCGACCGCGATCGCGCTATTTGACCTCACTATATTACTTCTTGTGGTGCTATTTAAAGTCATTTGTGTTTATTGATAAATTACTCAGGCCTTGGTAGTCAATATTCTGCAACCCTAAGTGCTAGGAAAGGGGCCCAAAATTTGACCGATCGGATGCGTTTCGTCAAAAGCAGCCGATAAAGCCACATATTTGAAGTCGCATTCAAATATAATGTCGCAAGTCATCTTTATAATGAGGATTTGCGCTTCAGATGCAATTCCTGTCATTACTATTTAAGAAAATTACTATAGCTCCTTAAAGATATCCTTTATATCAACCACAGTGTCGAATAAAAGAAGCTATTGTCGACAAATGTTAGTTTGGGTTAGTTTGGGAATAACCTTTTCGAAGGATAATCCCTCTAAAGATCTAATTTGGTATCAAGTACCGGCCTAGATTCATTGGTGGTCGAGGGAGCCGGAGCCGGGGCCGAAGCAACCTCTCGATAAAAAATGTAAATAGAGCTTAATGTTCAAAATACCCAAGTGTCGTCCTAAAAAAAGTAGTTGCCACAAGTCATCGAAGTACATTCTAAGACAATACTCCAGCATTTGGTTTTCTACTGATTTTTTTCTTACAATTCTGCCAAACTCAAATCGCCCTCACTTCTACATATCAGAAATCAATTTGAAGGTGTTTCACCCAAGCAACCTCTTCAGTTAACGTAAGCAAACCTAAATAAAAGTCCTTAATTGACACAAGCTTGGCTAACAATTTTTTCCTTCCTCTCATTCCTTACCGCCTGTATAAGCATCCTCGTATAAATAAAATGTAAAAAAAAAGAAATATTTTTACTAGACTTCGTAAAGATTTATAGCTTATCAATGCTTAATAAATCATCCGAAAACCAAACACAATAAACCTTATCAAAAATTGTTCATCTTTAGTAGGATTGGAGGATTGGAGCTTAAATAAAACCCCTTCTTCTGATGAAACATTCGTCTCCATACCTAAAAAAAAGGCCATTTCCTTCTCAGTGTCATAAAAGTGAAACACATAAAATTCTTCAAAGTGTTCAGTCAACAACGGAAACGCTTTGCTTTATGCTCAATTCGTTAAAGTCATAAATTTTGGTTTCGGTCCAAGAATCTTAATCAAGCAAAAGGCTATCGTCCCAGAGGAGAAGCAGCACATGAGAGGTGTACAACTTCTAAGCCAGTATAATACATCAAACAGCCCAAAAAATTAAGGATCAAAATAAAGTATGCAAACAACCCGAAAGCTTATGCTTAAATTATACGGACCGCTCTATAAGAAAATATGGTATGAGTTGAGTACCTACGTATAGTTATTTTGGAGTATGAGTATTGGTATAAGAGTTTTGGGAAATGTACCAGCCGCTTGATTTTCAATCAAAGTAAGTAGGTACATTGTTCTCGTCCTTCCACATACATATGGTATAATACTTGCTTCTCAAAATTCAATCATGCTCTGTTTCTCTGATGCTTAGATCACTGGCATCTGGGTTACTTGGAGTACGTTAGAAAAAAAACAACTTGAAGCCGGATGAAAATAAGCCAGATTAAGAGGGTTTAAGTGCCATTCAAATTTCACCTCCAAGGTATTATCGACCGTACATATTTTATTTCTGTTCTAACCCCCGGGGATCAATGAGCCGACATATACACACTCGTTCCAGTAGCGAGATACTAAAAAAATAAAACTTTTTTTTTCTAAAAAAAAATAAAAATTACAAAAAAGGAATGTTTATACTGCACGACGTAGTTGTGATATGAACATGGGTACATGGGTTCTACAGTGATGAATTCGAAAATAAAAGTGGTAGTGGAGGAAGGATTTTTTTTTTCTGGTATTTGTATTGAGCAAATGTTAAGGCGGTTGCTTGGGAGCTCTTATACATGTGTACGAGTATTTGGGTGTTGATTTATTTAATATCCACATCCATGTACTAATCTGGTTGAAATTGGAAAGCTTAAATCCTACCTTTAAATGCAAGTTCTACCCCCAATTACCTATCCCACTCACGTAGTAGCTTTTTCAATAATCCTCAGATACACACCTGCCTGTATGGAGGCAAAGTGTGGTTGGATTGAATGGTTTGTTTTTAAGATATGTCACCCTGTATAAGGATATAATAAAATCGATATATATATGTATGTCCCTTGAGGTTTAAATTTTGCTTGACTTTCTTCCGTGTGTAAGACATAAGGCAGGGGCGACGTGAACACCAAACTACCATCTAGAAATTACTATTGGCGGTTTCCATAGCCACATCAAATGCTGAATAGGATGCGAGGTTTCCGACTCGTTGTAGAAAGAATCCTTTGAAATGCAACTGTACGCACTTAAATGAGCAGTCAATGCCCTGGTTAAGTTTACAATAAAACAAAAGTTTGATCAAGATGTTCAAAATCTGATTAATGTCCTCACCAATTGTCTTTAGCTGACATGTCCAGCCTTCAAAAAGACTTTCATGTACAGTTCGAAACCCTCGACTGGTCAAATTTCTTAAGAGGGGAAAATCAGAAACACTCAGAAAACTTGACGACATTTGCACGTCGAAATTAGAAATTTTCTGTCTTAAACTTGAGGCTCACTTACCAGGTAATCTGATCAGAACCAGCATACAGCCAGCATAGATTAGTATCGTCGAAGCTACAGGAGACGTGAATAACACAACATGACGCAGCTGGTATATGCCATCAGTTGTGGTGATGGAAAAGGCTATCAAATAGTCTCTTGGCTTCTTTGATGGATATATGTCGTACACCAAACTATAACAAATTAACACGAATTTGAAAAGTGCTATTTAGTTTGAGTTTAATTCAAATACAATTAATTATTCAAGGCTCCATAAACAACAAAGTTACGAAACTTGACGAAACCTAGCAAAATCCCATTATGGTCATGCAATGCTATTTATATGTCACAAGGCATTTAATTAAGCCGGCTTAAGCTAACCAAAGTCCATTATGATTAGCCCTTAATTGTGGATCAAAAAATTAAGCTGACATTAAAACTTGATAAGATTTAAAAAAATTTCAAGCAACGGTTTGCAGAAGTCAACAAAGTCGTTGCCGCTCTCTCACTACGAGTGCAACAGCTGACGCAATCTTAATAGCCCAACGCACAGGCGAAATCGAGAGGGAAAAAATGTGTCCGGATGCTATTATTCAAGGTGTACCTAAGGTAGCGAATGAAAATCTCATCGAATTATTCTAAAAACTACGCCGTTTAGTTGACCTGTTCCACAAAATATTTTCTTCGCAAGAAATAAACAAACATCTGCCGACACTGCTATCACAGAAAAGTTCAAAACAGCTGGACATAGAAACTTCTTGCTAAAATCTATTCATCAGCGGTGGAAAACAAATAGAAAGGGAGCTTTTGCGACTGCCTCTTGGTTGCGGTCCTTCCAAGATTAGAGCCGAGCGTTGTCCCTCCGGACTAGAGCCGAAAATTCTGCTCGCTGAAGCGTTGATGTTCATTCACTCTACATATCCCAGTTATCTCAAACGCCCTGTGTACACCGTGTACAGCTCCTAGAGTTCATCGTTGAATCGTCTCCTCCAGAAATCGTCAGTGCATACGGGATCAAATATCTTACGAAGGCTTTTTCTCTCAAAACCACCAAGGATATCTTCATCCGCTTTAGAAATGGTCCTTGCTTCGGAGCCATAGAGCAGTACTGAAATTATTGGGGTCTTATCTAGAGTTTCCTTGGCTTTTCGGAAGAGGGACCTGCTGCACAGTTGCCTTCTAAACCCAAATATACAGCGATTGGCAAGCGTTATTCTTCCTTTGATTCCTGAAGGGATTTCGTTTTCGGATTCAATAGCAAATCCGAGGTTGACAAAGTCCTTTACTACATCAAAGTTATGGCTGTCGATTGTGACATTCTGGCCGATTCATCGGTATTGGGTGTCCCTTCTTGTTGACAGCATATTATCTGTCTTGCCCTCATTTACCGCTAGATCCATTTTTGCCGCTTCTGTTCCTATACTTGCAAACGCACCAGTGACAGCTCGCTGTGTTCTACCAATAATATCAATATCATCGGGGTATGCAAGCAATTGAACAGACTTTGGAAAGATCGTACCTCGTGTGTTTGCTTTTGAGTTTTACGCAATTCTTTCAACTATGATGTTGAAGAAATAACACGACAGCGCGTCACCTTGCCTAAATCCTTTTTTGGCATCAAAGGTCTCAGTTAGGTCGTTACCGACGTTTATACAGCAACCAGCTCTCTCCATCATCATCCTGCACAAGCGGACGAGTTTGACTGGAGATGCCAAAACTAGACATGGCTCTGTATAACTCGCCTCTTTCGATGCTGTCATATGCGGCTTTAAAATCGATAAAAAGGTGGTGGGTATCGATCTGAACTTCTTGGGTTCTCTCCAGGATCTACCGTTGTATGAAAATTTGGTCAATTGTGGACTTACCGGGCCTAAAATCGCATTGATAGGGTCCAACCAGATCGTTGACAAATGGTTTCAGGCGCTCGCACAATACGGCAGACAAGATCTTATATGTGATGTTTAGGAGACTGATACCTCTATAGTTAGCGCAGTTTAGAGAATCTGCTTTCGTTCCAGGTTCCATTTATTATGCATACATTCGCCCGACCATATCGTGAAAATAAGTTGGTGTATCCTCTCTACCAGGTCATCTCCTGCTGGATTAAATACTTCGGCGGACGGCCTTGTTCGACTTCAGTTTAGATATTGCTATGCTGACTTGATTTTGGTTGGGTGGACGAAATTCTTGCTTGCATCGTCAATATTTAATGGTTCGCTCTGCTTGACAGCGGAATTTGTGTCGTCTTCGCCGTTTAACAGTCCACAGAAATGATTTTTAAATATCCTCAACACCGACTGTGACTATACTACAAAGTATACTTGCTAGAGGTTTCTGTTTATGTCTTATTACCCTAACACGTTCTTTTTACCTTTTGGTCAAACTTTCGAACATTATTCCTGGAGTAGCACCTCTCTACTTACTGGATCGCGCGCTTCTCATGCTCTTTTTTTTTCTCTGGAGAAGACGATGTTCTTCCCTCCTCTTTCGGTCGTAGAGCACACGAGCCGCTTTCGTCCTTTCGTGCAGCACCGCTTTGTGGGCCATCAGTTGCGGTAATTCTGATGGCTTCACGGCATCTAAGCCACTGGCTTTCAATACTTGATGCTGGCTGCAAAGGACCTCTCGAGAGGTTGAGAGATACGCGATCGGCAAAGGTTCGTTGCGATTGCAACCGTTTAACGTTAAATCACCTCATAGTATTTCCCCGTTTTTGTGGCATCTAAGAAATCCGTAGACGTACCTTGGCTGCAACTAGGTAGTGGTCCGAGTCAATGTTGGCCGCTCGGAATGTTCGGACATCTAAAATACTTGAGGAGTGGCTTATGTCGATCGCAACACGATCAATCTGGTTGACAGTTTGCTGATCTGATGTCGGTGAATATTGAGGTGAGGAAAGCGTGTGCTTGCTATAGTAACGTTACGTTCCGCGGCGAATCAATTAGCCTAAGACCATCTCAAGCCGTTGTGTCGTGTAGGCTATGTCTTCCAATTGTGCTACCAAAGATGTCCTCCTGACCAATTTCTGCATTAAAGTCGCATCGGATCAAGATCTTACAGAATGCTATACGCCAACCATGGCACACACGTTCTGATAAAAAAATATATGTGCACTGTCACGTGGCTTAGAGTTAAAATACAAGAAACTATTAAACAATGTAACCTGTCGTACCAACGTCGGAAACGATTTCGGCTCCCTGAGTTTAATGCGGTATTCTGGGCTTTAAGAATCAATGTTGATAATCCCTGAAAATATAAACTCTGACTTCTTAAACACTTCCCAAAGTTCAAGATACCTTGCCTGACGGTGGCGAAACCAGTACTGTTAATTCTCTCTTTTATCTTGAAAGAATTTTTCCTACCCTTACACACATTTTTAACATAATTATCATGAAATCCTCTTTTCCACCAGCATGATAGGTTGCTAAGGTTATACCTATAGTAAAAAAAATTGCTACCTGTTCATCATCACCCGTGTTTAGATCTATTCCTATTCTTCTGTTTATATCTAAAGCCTTCGAGAAGCTTCTTCATGATTCGTCAAAATGAATAAACCTCTGAATGACCAACTTCTTGGGCTCCTAGAATTCTCAAAGGCCTTCGATACGGTCAACCATGGAACAATTTTTTTCAAAATTGAAAACGAATATTCTTTTCACACCGAATTGAAAGTAGTCAAGTCGTAGCGGTTGGGGAAAACCTCCCTGTACTTAGAAGTACCGTCAGGAGTACCACAAGGATCAATTATTGGGCCATTGCTGTTTGTAATGTTTATAAATGATCTCCCACAATTAGTCCGACACTCGTCAGTACATTTATATGCTGAAAGTGTGTAGATTCAGTTGCATTGTAAGCTGGGAATGTGTAGCGTGATCTCTGTTCAATTTTTGTTGAATCTCGTTTTCTTTAATCCCAAAAAGATAATTTCCTAAAATATACATACATATTAGTTGGTCCGAATACCTTAGACACAAATCAGATTGTTTAGCGTGAACGTAACCTTTATGCCAATTGGTATGTTGGAATTTTTAGCTGATTAATTTTAGCTTAAACTTATTGGGACACAACAAAGTATATAAGGCAGTGGGATATCTCTTTCTTTCTTTGGCTTACGCATTCAGTGCGTAAATGTTTATTGATTTTTTTGTAAAACTACGTTTTTTTTTTGTATGGTGTGACGAAAGGTCTTGCGTGAGTAAGATCCTCAGCATTGCTGGTTTTTGTTCTTTTTGCTTCATAAGAAATTAAACTAATTAATTGCTAATGCGAAACACGTTAATTTCACCCACGGAATACAAACGTATATGTATATATACCCTCAGAAGGTAAGTATTTTCTTGATTAAGGAACAAATAGTACAAATCCACACTTTCAGTAATATTTAGTGGCCTTAGCGGAGAACGTTTAGGGTTCCATTAAGGTCCACTTTACTAAGCAAACGGTCGTAAAATTCACCTTGCACATACCTCACCTTATGGAAAACAAAAGAACGAAATGAATTCCATGCTTGTTTTGCATATGTCAACCTAACTTTATACACACTACAATACTGGCGTATCGCAAAGGAAGGAGGAAAAATGTACGGGGAGATCTATAATCAAGTATTCTTTTCATACCCCCAATCAATCGTTCTTCAATCAAGTTCTTTATCTAGAGGAAGCAAAACTCATCACTCTAACGGAGGATGCCATAATTTTTGCAAATGGCGGCAAATGTCAATTCTACTTTGACATTTGTGATGCAAACTGATAAAAAATACACGCCAAATCGATATACTCCTAAAGAACGCGGAATACTTGTTACGATTATTTTGCGGAATAATTCGTCGGTGGTTTTGGCGCAGCGTGAACTTCGGCGCAGATTTCCTGGTCGTCCGACACCAACTGGGCATGCACTACGAGGTTTAGCTCGCCTGGAAGAGTATGGGACAACACGAGATGCTGCCAGGTCTGGCCGGCCCAGGAGCAGCCGTTCTGCTGAGAATATCGCAGCTGTGGTTGAAGACGTAGTAGGGGTCCCCGGAGTATCGACCAGATGACATGCCACGCAATTGGGCATCAATCGGCGGTCTTTACAGAGAACTTGATATTCCCTTACAAAGTGCAGATAATGCGTCAGCTGTTAGCTGTTGACCGTCAAGCGCGTGACAATATCACGCAGTCATTCAGTACCCTCGAACACAGACGTAATGCCTCCTGTCTCACCTTGTTGTATCGCTATTTTCACTACCAGTGCTCCTCCGAAATTGCCAGCAGCATTCTACTCCTTCTAACTTTTAACCGTAACACCCGTCTGGCTATGAATGCTCATCAGTATGAGGGTAATAGCCCACCTTCGGACATACTATGAAATATCGTGATTAGCTCCTAAGCCGTACAACTCGCTTATGGAATGTCCTGCCGAGCTCTTTATTCCCTAATCTCTATAACTTGCACACATTTAAGACCAACGCACATCGGCATCTCTCTCTTTTCCCTCCCTAACTTCCGCTCGACCACGCTATGTGCAAACATCTTAAGGGTACACAAAATCCCTTCTGCGCGCTCCAATTATAAAAAAAAAAATCTCGACCACAAGGGATACTACTTTTCATCAAAAATCATCATGACGAACGCCACTTCCATCTCTGTGGATATGTGAATAAGCAAAATTATCGCTTCTGGGGCATCGAAAATCCGCGTATAACCCACCAAGAGCCATTAAACCCGCTCAAGGTTATTGCATGTTGTGATGTTTACGCTGAATGCTTCTTTTTGTGGGGTTTTTTGAAGTCACGAGTGTATGTCAACAAGCCTCAGAAAATTGAAGCCCTCAAAGAGAATATCCGTCAAGAATGCGGGGACCTATCTGGCAAGAGTGATGAAACGGCCACTTACCCGATATCATTTTCTCGACTTAATGGAAACAATTTAAGACCTCAAAAAAACATTGTCTGAAAGCAGAACCAAAGCTTTTCATTCATAAAAAAATTACAGCCAAAGACATGGAGCGACAAATCTTCTGCCACCATGTAATATGTACATGACCATAATTAATAAGAGTCTACAAACTAACCTTTCATATATTTGAATTTAGCACATACAATTTAGTTAAAAATGTACTCATACTCGTATACAAACACTTTAAGCATATCAAATCTAAGTTACATTATTTGATTTACACCTAAACTATCTAACTAATTAAAATATACATGCACCGTCTTTACGTTGCTAATGTATATATTTGACCGAAGGCACTTAAATGACTTTTTATAACGAGAGAGTTTATCATTTCCTTTTCTATTACCTAATTTCTATTTGTTTTATTTTCTTTTATAAAATCAACTTCTCCATTATTGATGTGCGTAGTTTATTTTAGTTAACAATTAGCATAGCCGATATATGAAGAGCTCAAACTAAAATGAATTGACTTTCATTTTTATAGACTTTAACTTAAGTCCATTGTAAAAGGATCTGTAAAACAAATAAATAAAACTGCCAGAAAGACTGTAACATTTTTCCTAAGCGTGTACGAGTAAAATTTCAATAGGACCGAAAACTGAGGAAAAACATAGTGCAAAGGTAGTAAGAGTTATTGGTCGTTCGTCAGAAATATCAGGAATTCCGCTTCATCTCAACGCTCACATATAATGATATTCCAACTGCCAGCTTTTTGGATAAAGCCAATCTGCATACTATACAATTTCCGGCCAGCTTAACACTTCCAAATTGTGCCTTGTCCCCACCTACATTTGAGTGCGTCTAATCTTCTTTGGGACGAATCCACTTTCGCACTCGTGTAGTAGCAAGAGTACTTAAAGATCTTAACATGCGCAAGTCCGCTGGTCCAGATGGTATTCTCCCCTTCTTCTGAATAGGTGTTCTTCCTCGCTGGCAAAACCACTGCATAAGCTTTTTCATTAATTCTACTCGTTAGGACTCTTTCCGCGTAGATGGAAAACAGCCAGTTCCTAAAAACGGCGAATTTTCGTCTCTCTCCTCTTTTCAAGGTCATGGAACTGCTGATAAACCGCCAGCTTATGAAATATTTCAAAACACGTAAACTTCTCAATGACCGACACTATGGTTTCCGTAACAACAGGTCCAATGATGATTTGATGACATGTCTCACGGAAAAGTGCAACCAAAGTCTACGTCAATCTGGCGAAAACAAGATAGTTGCACTTGATATTTCTAAGGCATTTGACAGAGTTTGGCATCAGGCCCTTTTGTCGAAAATGTGTGCTTTTGGGATCGACGACTCTCTTCTACAATGGATTAGAAATTACCTTTCGGAACGTTAAATTCAAGTTGTCTCGGATGGTTTCAAGTCTGATATTCACAAAATAAATGCTGGTGTGCCTCAGGGCTTCGTTTTGTCTCCGACAGTCTTTTTAATTTTCATCAATACTCTCTTGTCTGCTACTTCTAATCCAATATATTCCTTTGCTAACGATAATATTTTCTGCTTTTCATATTCGTTCCAGCACTCACGATTCTGCTCTTCGACTGTAGAACGGGAACGGCAGCGTATGTAAACCTCATTAATTTCCGATATCAACAGCATAACCAATTGAGGAACTATCAGCAGAGTGGAATTTAATGCTTCCAAGACAATGCTGTCTGCTGTCGTCAACGCAAAATTTAAATGAATTGCGCTTGCAATTTCGAAATCGAAAAACTTTCCATTCAATGACAACTTAAGTTGGAATGGTATTCGATGTCATCAAAAATGATGCGAGGTGCCTAGCAATGTTAGGAATATATAAGGCAGTTGTCAAAATTGGAGTACGTTGCTCACATTTGGCGAGGTCTCACAAGAATGCTCATCAGTACACCCTCAAGCCTACTTTCGAACCTACTCTAAAATATCGTGATTCGCTTATGGAATGCCCTGCCGCATTTAAGACGAAGGTATGACACATCGATACTTCTCTTTTCTTCCTCCCTATGCTTCCATCCACCGCACTCTGAGCAAACATTTTAAACATTATATCCCTTGAGCGCGCGCAAATTATAAAAAAATATAGACATATATAAGTGTATAGACGAGCTGCTGGCACTGCAATCCCACCCCCGGCATACATACTGAACTCCAGGCGATCACTATGAGTGGTGTTTATGTCAAAAAATGAACAAGATGACTTACCCGTAACTCTCTATAAGAGCCTGACTTTCTTCATGTATAAAGCGTAGACAAATTGGTCCAGTGTCATTTGCTGAAAACTGCTCTGCAAATTCATTTTGTGTTCAAGATTCAACATGCCTACCGACGCGGATGATCCTGCGAGATGCAGATGTTGGTGAATCATGCTTAGCGACTATCTACTGTAAATCACAGGCAGCACGAGACGTGATCATCTTTACCAAAACTGAAGGAATTTTTTTTAAGAGAATAAGGAGCCTAACTGCTGTGACTCATCGGGTCCTTAAAGTCATCTATACCTCTTCCTCAAGGCTTAGAATCCGTGCATTAGCCTGGATATCAAAGTTAGTTGTTATTCTCTGAAACTGTAAGCATGAGATAAGCCTATAACACAATCGGAAAGCTGGTCTGAGGAAAACTGAGCGGGATAATTAAATCGCCGATGAGCTAGTAATATAGGGCTCCGGACAGTTTTTTAGGATCTGAACTTGCGTTAAGCTATGTCCGTCCTAACTTCGGATTTAATGACATTCTAGAATTCGGATTTAATGACATTCTAGAATCTTTAACGACTTTCCACTGTGCCGCACTAGGAAAGACTGCGTGGGGGAGCACTACGCTTTTGCTTAACACTTAAGCGGGCTAGGCACAAGTGTGTATCAGGCGTAGAAGATAAGTACTTGGCTCAGATGAGGTGTATGGTATTATAGGCACTTTACGGGTGAAGCGTTTACTCATCTTTCTACGAATGAGTGAGAATTTTGATTAAAGAAACATCCAGAAAATCTTTGAGTCCTCTGTTCTGACAAAAAAAAAATATTTGAATTCTGGCACTCCACGAGTCATCCAGAGGATGTTGTGCAATATAGTATGTTTCAATTCGCTTAAAATTTTCCCCGTCAACTTAACTCTCTCCCATGTTTTCTTTTTCATATTTAATCAGGTGGTCTAGACCTGATCTTCTAGATCTAACTAGATTTTCTTAGATGACATACCTTATGTTGAAAATGTGGCCGCAATTGCCTTATTCTTTGACTGAAAATGAAGCCTTTCTTCGAAGGACTTTAGCATGGTTTCAATTGTTGAGAAGCTAACTGGTAGCGGCTTCATACCTTCGCTTATATACCCTTTGTGATAACTAATGTAATTTTGAGAGCTCCAGTTTTGGCTCTTAGGCGAGTTAATATAATGGTAATGACTATTGTGGGATTTCGTAGAAGCAGCGTCTTCTGAGTACTGGCAAGAAAAGCATCTGCAGGCAAATATCTAGAAGTGCTTATATTTGAACACTTTTTAACGTCTATTGAAGGCGCCATTGTCGATTTCAACGAAAATGTAAAGATCCGCTCTTTGTCGATTTTTGTAGTGCCAACCAGCAGGTCATCGGAATTGTCTGTGGACCAGACATGCCGTAAAATAAACTATGTCCCATCGATAGGCAAGGGCCATCGAGAAAAACTATCAGTCAGCCCACGATCAAGAAGTTGTTTTTCAGATGTTAAAGTATGGCGGAGACCGGTCGAACAATGGAACGCGACTATCATCTGTTGAAGCTTTGGTCCTTACACTGCACCTGTTAATGCGAAACACGTCATTAATCTTAATATATCCAATCACATTTGTAAAAAGTAGCGTGGTCGCGTCGATCATGCTCTCCATTGTGGCCTCTATTTGATTATTTATTTCCAATTTTTGTTAACTTTCCATATTAGTAATAGTGATTAAAACTTGCAAAAATGCCAGAAAAAGCAGAGACATTCGCTTTTTAAGCTGAGATTGCTCAGCTTATGTTCTTTTTCATCAACACTTTCTATCCGAACAAGGAAATTTTCCAACGTGAATCGTCTGTTGCTTAAGACAAGATTCGATTTGAATTTTTAGCTGTTCCAACAAAATTGGAAAGCCGCAAGGAGTTGTTCATCAAACTGATTCCCAACAAGGATACTGGTAGGTTGGCCATCATCGATACTGGTATTGGTATGACCAAGGCTAATTTGATCAACAACTTGGGTATAATGGCCAAGTCTGGTACTGAGGCTTTCATGGAGGCACTCCAGCCTGGTGCTGATATTAGCATGATTGGTCAATCCGGTGTGGGTTTCTACTCTGCATACATAGTGGCCGACAAAGTCACAGTCACATGGAAGAACAACGATGACGAACAGTACATTTGGCCGATAGCTGGCGGATTCTTCAAAATTCGTCAAGATGATACGTGCTACCAAGATTGTTTTGTATATTATGAAAGACCAAACTTGGAGGAAAGAAAGATTAAAGAATTCGTCACCAAGCATTCGCAATTCATTTGCTATACCATAAAACTGCTCGTAGAAAAAGCACGTGATGAGCAAGACAACGATGGCGAAGCTCCCGAAGAGCAAGCCGAGGAGAAGAAGGAAGAATAATCAAAACTTCAAGATGTGCGTGAGGATGGAGATGCCGACAAGGATAAGAGCAGGAAGAAGAAAACTATCCAACTCAAATACAATGAAGACGAGAAACTAAATAAGACGATGCCAAGAGCAATACGGCGAGTTATACAAATGCTTGACCAACGACTGGAGGGATCATTTCGCTGTCAAACAGTTCTTGCTGAAGGTCAGTTATAGTTCCGTCCTTTGTTGTTGATGCCCCATCGTGTGCCATTTGATCTGTTCGACAGTCAAAAAGTGGGGAACAGCTTCAAGTTGTATGTTCCTCGTGTGTTTTCCGTCGTATTTGAACTTCAGCAAGGGTGTCGTCGATTACGAAGGTTTGCTTCGAAACATATCTCGTGAAATGTTACAGCAAAACAACGTACTCAAAGTTATTCGCAAGAACTTGATCAAGAAGTGCTTGGAATTGTTCGAGGAATTGACTGCAGACTGTGAAAAATTCCACGAGCAATTCAGTGAAAACTTGAAGCTGCCAGACTTCTGTCTCAGGAGAGGGAGCTTGCTTCTTGGCAGATTATGTCAGACGTATGAACGAGAACCAGAAACACATTTACTTTATCACCGGTAAGTTCAAGGATCAAGTTAGCAATACTGTCGTTTACATGACTGAACCAATCGATGAATACGTCATCCAACACCTCAAGGAATACAAAGGTAAGCAATTGGTGTCATGCCAAAGAAGGCCATGAATTGCCAAAAGATAACGAAGAAAGGAAGAATCGCGAAGAAAACAAAGGCAAATTCGATGACGAGGAACCAATGACTACAGAGGAAATCACTACCGGGGCCGGTGGTGATTCACCATGATTTGTAGAAGATTCCGAGGATGCTTCTTCTCATATGGAATAAGTATTGTATATTAAACAACAACACAATCCAATCGAACTACTCACGAGTAAAGCACAAAAATTATTCCACACAAAAACATTTTAAAGAAAAACTTCCGCTAGCCGAAAATAATTCTTCCCCTGCACCCCACACACACGAGGCATTGCTGCGTTCTTGTGGCATGGAAAACATTCTACGAAGCATCACCGAGCTCTAAGCGATTAGGAATTTTATTTTTAAATGTGGTACCCTTACCTCTCATTCTAGACTGATGTGAAATACTCGTAAAGCCATAGGCTTTAAAGGAAAAAACAAAACAATAGTAATAATAATAATTCTGACATACCATACTTCGAAGTGACGAAAATTGGCAGCAGATATGAGTTTCCGTACACCTGGAGACAATCCAAGACTAGCCGAAACCTATCTTAGCAAGCGGGTATAAAAATGAGCATTCCTTGAACATTTTGCAGACCACTAAAGAATGTACGTCTATGTTCTCCCTAGGACTTCGAGAAACCTTTTGGAATCGCAAATCGGGAGTTCACATAAGCAACCTTCCTGAAAGCGACCTAGAATGCGTCCTAACGACCTAGCGTCTTTTTGTAGGACAATAACATTGGACTTCCTTACTCGTAATGAAATTTCCATCTATCTTCCAATGGGAGATATATGCAATCCTGATGGCAATGGACTATATTGTGAAGAGTCGGTGGAGCGGACATGTTGCTGAACCCTCGCATCACTATCAACCCAGTTCGAAAATGCAAGGTTTCTATGCAGTCGGAAAGTTGAACTCGTTGAGTCTTCTTAGGTCACAATGAATCGCGGAATATGGGATCGTCTATGAAATTGTTAGCAAGGGTCAGAGAAGAGTTACTCAGTGCCCTACGTCCTCGGTTATGTCTTCTATTGAAAGTTGGGTTGTTTGTGAACATAGGTAAAGATGGCATGACCCTCCAGGGTACAGGCTGACAAAATAAATACTTTTCTATACCTCCAACAGGCTACTGATTTTCCAGTAAGATCCTTACTGTCATCGAGTGTCCTAGAAAGAGAAAAAAACATTCTGTTTCGATTGCTGTGACACAGCGGAATATTTTTTCTGTGAATGTCCGGCCCGCATCAGTCTTCAGATAATTAATTGGTGCTGGTAGAACAGCAGGCACTTTACCCTGAAGTGTTAACTCATCTTTTTACAAGAGAGTGCGAAATTTCAGTAAAATGAACACACAAGGAGTAAATTGCTCTTTGCACGAGTGCTCTGTTTCGACAGAAAAAAAGGTTTCATTTGTAAATAAGTTCATCATAAATAATGAGCATGTTGAATTAGGCATCTATCGTAATAAGGAGCGATTACAAAGCTCATTATCACCCCCAAATCCTTAATTTACATCTTTCAGAAAAATAATTCTCACTCAACCGATTCGACTTGCCTCACTAACGATTATTTTTTCCTTGCGTAGGCCGAAAAAAATTCACGTGAGCAACTGAATCCTGCAATTCAGCCTACTTTCGTCTTTCTCAACAAATCATTTAATCGGCATTACTCATGAAAAGGAGCAAAAATACATTTTAATGGAAATCTGGGTCACTTTCAGCAATCAATCATTGCAAAGCGGATTTCTTTGCTCCAACTCCTGGTTCAGCAGTACCATCTTGCTTTGCCTTCGAATATCAAACACCAATCAGCAATTTAAGGAGACGGTCCTTTCACTTGTCTTGGTCTATATTTCGTTCTCAATTCGATAGATGAGTGTCTTATTGGCCTTCCGCTTAAGTAAACATACAAATTATTCAAATCTCATTGAAATCCTTTTGTTTGAGTTTGTATTTTGAAACTTCCTCAGTACCGCTGTAGATATTAGATATTGTACACATCGGTTTCAGAAGGGATGCAGAAGGCTCCAGCCAATGATAAAGGAATTAATTGATTGATCCTTTAGCAAAGCAAGAAGAATAATATCTATGTCTAAGTCTACGTCTACGTCTACGTCCTTACTCATTTCCAAGAAATGTTGCCACTTTAAAGTCGACCCTTTTAAAGTGTTTCGTTTTTGAGGGCGCCTTTAGTGTGGTTGACTCTACCCTAACCACTTTAAGGTTTTAAATGCGCGTGAAATTATCCACAGGTGATCCTGTGGGTGAACATAACAAGCTTAGGATGCACATGCACTGAATATAAAATGAACTCATATGACTACAGCTGCCGTTTGTGGTCGTTACGGTGGTGGTGTTTGGCGTACCTTATGTAAGACTTGGCACTTACACAGACGTCGAGCACGACAAGGTCCTCGCTTGAGTAAGCAGAAAGGAGAATAAAGGAAATAAAATAACTAAAAGCATAAAATTAATAACGGTACTTTTATTTTAGTTCTTCCAGGGATACTCTGGCTTTTCCCCGTTTCTATCTGCCTGTGTGTATTCGTATCTGTGACTCTGTGCCATCCGCCGTTCCCACATAAAAGACATAAGCTCGCTGTAGAAAACATTCTGAAAAAGACAGCCAAGGATGGAACTGGTTACGAGGATTGCAACAGCGGTAAAAGAGTCGGCCTTGCATGAGTAGGTTGTGGTCGGATATACTCAGATATACGTATAGTGGGTACTCCTATAGATACATGTGGTTATGCTTCTTGGCTTTCTGTCACTGCAAAGGCTGCTCCGAAGATGATAGTTGGTAACATGTGCAGAGACATGGGGAAAAAAATTAATGTTGTACATGGGTTAAGAGTTGTCTCAGCATTTTTATCCAACCCCCTGACAGACATATATTCATTCACACATACAGGCGGATACACGCGAAATGGGGTGTAATTTAAGGGTTTCGAAACTATTATGACATGTAGGACAAAGTTTTGCTAATGCTGACATTACCGTTTTCAACTAAATTGGCATTATGACTTCAAAACTAAAATAAGAAGACGAAGCAGATTGGCGAAAATATAATTAAATAAAACAAAAGCGCTCATGATGAGTTAAGGAAAAAGTATTACTTATCACCATCAAGTGCTAAAGCGAGACCACAAAATTTGTGGTATAAACTTGGCGTAAAATCATTAAGCATGAAAGTGGAAAGTTTAAAGAAGGGATGAGAACTTTAAGTTTGAGAATTCTAGTGATATCTCTTCAAGGAGGTCAACTACAGGAAACTAGGTTATAAGCGGAATAAGAAAAAAAAAGGATTCATGTCGTGAACGGAAGAAAAAGTATATTTTCTGCTCTAAAAAAAACTTCACTATGTGTGGTTAAAGAGTTGTTACAAGATTTCAGACTAATTTAAAATAAGAGGACCTAATCTCAAAGTGCTTAGGTCTATTCTCAGGTACAATACATTCTTGAAAGTCTGCTAGACTTCTTGTGAGCAAACACAACAATATATCTTTTGTAAAGAAAGCTGAAACGAAAATTTTATATGTTAAAAGCCCTGCTACAAGGACATGTTTAGAATAAAAATTAGTTCTTTTTCAGACTGAAAATACTTGGAAAGACTGAGCATCGAAAGTGTTTACTCTTAGACTAGTGCTGGTCTCGTACTGCAAATAAGACGAGCAATTAAGGCAAGCGCCTTAAGTAATATCTGGCATTTGTTGTGGCGATGGATGCTATATTGCAAAAAGTTATGGGCCCAGACAATTTCATCTGACTTCCTACTATACCTTAGGGAGCTTCCAGTTTACGGAAATCTCTATCCAACATATAACCTAAAACTGAAGATGCATTTGAATAGAAAAAATACGCTGCTCAAAGCGTTGTCTAAAGCTATATGAATAAATATAACCTTGGCTGCAAATAGTCCTTGTTAGAATCAAGGAAACCTTTGGGCGATCCTCTTCAAACTAAAGTTGTTCTCTTCATCACTAAATACCTTGTTTGATGAAGAATGCAGACAAGCACATGCAACTAAACAGTAAGCCTACAAAGCGAGACTGAAACGTAGTACGAAAGCTGCTGGTGAGCTCTACGAGCAGAAGAAACGGAAGAACACCGGCCTCTCCAGAAGCCGAAAACAGAGAAGGAAAAGCACGCGATCGAAGATGTTGAGAAGAATAACATACGGAAGTTTTACCAACAAGCAAAAAGAACGTGTCAAGGCGAGAAGACCCGTATAGAAGCTCGTGGAGATGAAGAAGGAAACCTTGTAGTAGAATTACAGTCGGTGCTGAGAATATGGAAAAACTTTATCTGCAAACTGTATGACGGCAAAGAAGCCCAACGTCCTGCCGTAAGGCAGAATATACCATTCAACTTAGACGAAGATAGCCAAAACTTCCGTCCACCTGACCAGAAAGAAGTAAGGATAGCAATATCTAGGCTAAAATCCAATAATTAGCTGGACCTGACGGTTTACGGCCGGAGGTATTCAAAACTGCTGCAACGACTTTGTGTAGAGATACACCGACTTATTTCTTAGATTTGGTCAGAAAAGTGTATGCCTGATGACAACGCCTCAGCAGAATTAAAACGAAGAATTGCTCTTGCCAACCGCTGTTTCTTCGGGCTAAGAAGACAATTGAGAAATAAGGCCCTATCCCGAAATATTAAGGATACTCTATATATCGCATTGGTCATCCCCGTCCTACTTTATGGCGCTGAAGCATGGACTCTATCGAAAGCAGATGAAGATATCCTCAGTCATTTCGAGAGAAAAATCCATCGAAAAATGTTCGGTCCCATTTGCGTTGACGGATTTGAGGGCAAACTATACGCGCCGTAGAGAGAGATCGATCTAGTCAAAAAACTTTAGATCAGTCGCCTTAGATGGCTAGAATCTGTAGATCCAATGCTCCGGCCCTCAGAGTTTTCGAATCTACCCCAGGGAGACAGTAGAGGAAGTCCTCACTTTAAGTGGAGTGCACAAATCGAAGGGGACCTCAACCGACTTGGAGTACGGAATGTAAGCAAGTTATCTAAAGACCCGACTAACAGGAAAGGCTTGTTAGTTGAGGCCCCTGTTCACTCCGAACTGTAACGCCACCTAAGTAAATAAGTAAGTAAGTAAGTAATCGCAAATATCATATCAGGCTGCAGGTTCTCTGCACTTTTTTTGAAAAGTGCTTACACATCTCTCTACAAAAACTGAGAAATTTCACTAAAACGAGCTTACAGGGAGTACAATGGCCTACTTCTTTATCTGAGCGCTCTGTTCCGACAGAAAAAAAAAATACCAAGCTTAACTGCCGATTAGAAGTTGGATTTTGAGCAAAGGTGACTGGGTGTTTGAAAATTATGTCTGACGAACCCGCAACGATGATGATTCAAACTAGGCCAACGTCACCCAGCACCGTTTATAAATTTTTCAAATACGAGTATATCCAATTTGAAGCATAAATCCGCTGCCAGACGGCATAACATCGACTAATACCTAGGCGAGGTGATTTTGGTGCTAAATTAGAAATGGTGCATGGCATCTGGTTAGTCGACTTACTAACTAAGTAACTGAGTATCTACAAATGGACAGTGGGACTGTTAGTTCCGTAATTGAAAAACTCTTTACCAAAAAGAACATACTGTATATAGAGGATGTCTGAACGTTTCGAACAGCATACATTAACTTATACTTAGTAGTACCTTGATATTGTCAAACTGCGATTGATGACACTCCGGAGGCCAGAATACCGAACGTATGCTATGAGGAATTTTGACTTTAAATAGAGGCTAGGTTCTTTCAAAATATTTCGGGGAGTACTATGCAACTAGCATCAAGAGCCTAGTAGTAAGGTAGGCTATTAATCCTATTGTACACAAACACATTCTTTTAAGATACGCAACAAGCGCATGCAGTGAAACTGGAGGCCTACAAAGTATCACTCTTTTATCGACAGACGGCATATCATGTTTAAAAGATAAAAAACTGAGGAAAAAGAACTATGAAGGTGTCCGCATAGAAACGTACGAGTAGATTAGAACCCCAGACGTTGCTTTAAGTCTGTAAGTGCTACTTCTGCATGCTATTACATTCAGCCGAATGATAGGCTAATTGATCTATTTCATTTGGAAGATGATTGACAGCAATTCCGACTTCCTGAGATCAATATCTCAACTTAAGATCCAATGTGACCTTTCGTTTTTGAGCAGTGGCGGTAAGATTGTCTTTATCTCTGGGTCATAGTACTGTACAGCGCCGCTTCTCTATAGTATCGTCACTCTGTAAAAGCAACAACTAAGTGTGTAGTATGTACTTGATACTTGGGTCATAGTACTGTACAGCGCCGCTTCTCTATAGTATCGTCACTCTGTAAAAGCAACAACTAAGTGTGTAGTATGTACTTGATAGTGAGTTGTAAGTGCGAACTTGATTGGTGCACATTATGTTGAAAGGACATAACAACACCTTGACTCTGTACGACAACAATAGAATTTTCACTTTAGAAATCTGTTTAGCATCATCAGTTTTTTTTTTTTCATTGTGTGTGTTCATTTTAGGACATAAGTAATATGTCCCAGCTGAGAAGAAATTACTTCTCTATATACATCTACGAATGTAGATAGGTAGAGAATAGCTAAGACCACTCGAATTATTTAGGATAGTGATGTAGTTTACAACCACCAAAATTCGATCACTGCTCCAATCCGGCATTACATTTAGTGTCCTAAAAAATCATCCTTTATTTATAGAATGCCAACAATGGAGAACATTCGACTCTTAACGAATGTGATTCGTTGTCTGAATGTATACACAGAATTGGATCCTTTCCTCCCCATTATAAAACAGCAGCGGTCCAGATAAACAACCTTCGAAGTAAGGTGTATTGAGATATTTCTTGCTGAAACTACTTAGCCCAGCTTGTGAATGAGCCCACATGAATAGCAGATATTGGAATGCAGCCAACACTTTGAACTTGTCAAGTACATCGCTGATCTATTGTCCTCTCTAGATGGGCCCCCGCCCAATTATCAAGGCTTCGCCCATCACTGAAGTTGTCTAATAAAAAGCGGGGGCAGAGCATATTACTGGTGTTATCGTAAACATCTTCAGATGACGCCTCTGAAGCTTGCTACGATTTGACTTGTTACAAGTTGCCGGTCATACGTCTTGTTGGTGGCAAAACCACAGTAGTCCCTACCAGGACTTAAATCACGGTACCATGGGAGTAAGGAGCCCCCTGGATTTCGGTCCAGGCCTGACTTGTTGAGGTAGGCCCCCTTATGGGAGCGTCATGGTGGCTGTGGTTTAAACCCAAATCGCGGGAAAGGGTCTCACCCATTGTAGACTTGCAAATAAGTACTGGGTGCTGTGACCCTAAGAACAGCAAGAGGTTTTAGGTCGGCCTCGACTCATATCAAGGGTGGAACTGTGCCTCCAACACAGTTCCGAATTGGTATCAAAGGATTGACGGAGAGCGATGGCAAGGCGTATCCTTGCTCCCATGGATGTATGGGCATCCCGTGAACATAGGTCTACATGACAGGTGGTTTACGTTAAAAACCAGAGACTAATGTCCTCTCTACGCTCGTCAGACCACTATTTCATATCAGCTTATTTCTCGTAGATAGATCATACAGTTAGAGAAAAGATACCTAGAAAACCGATATGGTAATATGATAGGAATTTCAAGTGATCGTTGTATTATTCGAATAAAACCATTTAGCCTACAGAGTAGCAAACTCCAAAAAAAATCCGTAGTACTTCCCGAAATGTGAAGAAGCTGTCAAGATAAAACATCTCTATTTCTAAGTCTAACAAAGCTAATACATGACTACAGCGACTAATGTATATATATGTACTTATATTATGACCAAAAATTGGCAAAACGGCTTTTCAAAATAATAGGGATTTTTAATTAAAATTAGTGTATAAGAACTTCTCACTAATTTCCCATCCATTAAAATGACACTCCAACTGTTACCCTTTTGGGAAGGCCCAATCGTTTCGAGCAGTATTTGTCGAACCCGCTCCTAAAAAAGGCGAACGGAAGAGGTGTGGGTTCGAATCGCAAGCTAACACCCAAAAACACAATTTTTTTGAAATCATCAGCCTTTCAGCAGACAACATCAAACCTCCGCAACTCTAATTTTCTTACTCCCTTCCTTCGGATTCGGTAAAAATTACCTTTTCTGTGTACACAATCACAAAACAAAGAAATTTGGGGGTATTGTGCGCCAAATTTTTATTTTTTTATTTTGATTCAAGCATTTTGATACAGTCAAATGAATTTTTGGGACTTCTACGGTACTTTGAAGCCGTTGATGTGTACTTTAAATTAGCCTCAAGAATAAATTTATGAGGCTGAAAACTTGATATTCATACTTATAATTATTATGGGCTTTATATTTCACTTTGTACTTGTATTTAAGTAAGGAAAATACTCTGATAATATACTTCTGTGAGCATTAGACGAAGTGCCTATGGGCTATCCCTTTAAATATTTATTTTTCTGAAATCTTTTATCTTTCAGACGATACTGAGTGATAAGCGGTTATTTAGGGGTATAATGTGCAGAAAACTTTTAGGGGAGATTCTTTGAGATATTTTGAAAAAAAAAAATAAATTTTAACTCCCCAACTGTTTACTTTCCCCATCGGTACACTGATGTCGTGTACCTCCACTGTACGGAAGTACTTTGTAACATGGATATGTCTACTCCGACAAGAAACTAAGAAAAAATAGCAAAACTGCACTGTATTTAAGGAATTAGCGATACAACCATCGTTCGTGGTGCCGTTTCGACGGTAACGAAAACAAAACTTCAGAAATGACATGCACTTAGCTTAGGTTTCCTTACAGCTACGGTATACCTAGTCCAGTTATAAATACTGATACAAAGAAAAACTTATGCCAAATGGAAACGTGGTGATATTTTTAAAAACGAATTTATATTTTCTATTTGTCAATTCTCTAGCTACAAGTTATGGAAGACTTCATTCGAAATGGCCGCCATTTGCCTTAATGCACGACCTGAGGCGGACTGGCAATTCATCACCCGCATTACGGACCTCATTCATCGGAAAGATTTCGACAGCGCAGACAATGGCTCGCTTCAAAGACTCAATATTTCGGTGATGAGTAGAGCAAGCCATTCCCTCTAAAACGGACCACAACTTGTAATCCAAAGGGTTGAGGTCCAGACTACCAGCTAGCTAATTATCCGGTGATATAGAGTTGGGTAGTTTTTTTTAGCCACTCTTGAGTGGTTTTCGCCTTATAGGCTGGAGCAAAACCTTGCTGGAATGTCCAGTGCTTGTTCGCAAACATTGTTCAGCTTAGCGGCTTAACGACGTCTTTTTCACAAAAATGGAGGTTGGTTATGTCATCGTAGCTCGCTCCCCACCATACCAATACATTTGTAGGGTGGTGGCCTCTTTCAACCCTTGAAATATGTTCTGAAGCTTCTTTTGATGTCCGAGCATACACTCAATCATTTTCCATATTAAAAGTTTCTTCGACGGTAACAATTTTGTCGTCAGTGAACGACAATCTTTAGCGTAAGGCCTTAAGAAAGTTTTTGATTTTTGCTTACGTTTTTGCTTCAATCCGACTGTGAGCAGGTGTCCAGTGTGTCTTTTGTAGGCCCGAAATCCCTAGTCAATATTTTAATAATGGAACTGAAAATGCCTATACAACAAGTTCAAGTTCCTCTGCAACCCTTCTAACCGGTTCCAAACTCTGTTTGACCAACGCTATCCTCAAAGTTTTCAGGAATTAATATTATAGAAAAACTCAACAACAAGTCAGCAACAAAAATCTTAACAATACAGCAACAAAATCGCCTGTCAACAATTTCTTAATAGCTATTAGCTAGCCTTTGTACTCGAATAAATATGTGGTGCAAACAAGACCAAAGAACACGAACTGCTCGCCTTGAGTATGACAAACTAGCTGCAATCAGATACGTATGGTCAATTTGCATTTGCAACTGCCGAACGAAATATGTTGCGTCAGAAAATGTGAATATTGACGAGCAACTAGTGACTTTCAGGGGTAGATGTCCATTTACCCAGTACATCCCAAGCAAACCAGCAAAATATGGAGTCAAAAAATATTGGATGCGCCATTCAAACACTGCATACGCCATTGATGTGAAGATTTACTGTGGACGACAACCAGGAGAAGAGGTTCAAAAAAATTTGAGGCAAACCATCGTCACTGAACTAACAGTAATACTAAACAGTGTTAGGAATGTAACAACTGATAACTTTTTTACTTCTTTGCCACTGGCAGAAGTGCTTCTTCAAAAACGCCTGACTCTAGTTGAAAAATTAGACAAAACAAACGTGAAGTTCCTCAAAGCACGAAGCCAAGTAAAACTCGTAGTATTTTTTCAAGTTGCTTTGGTTTCCATAGCAAGGTAGCTATGTTCCAAAACTAAACCGCAGTGTGGTTCTACTTAGTTCCATGCACTCTGATGTAGTTGCAGATGGGGGCAAAAAAAAACCCTGAAATTATCACATACTACAACAAAACCAAAGCAGGTGTTGATACGATGGCGAGGACTTATTCATGCAAGTGTCAGACACGAAGATGGCCTCTAATGATTTTTTTGAATATTCTAGACATAGCTGCCATAAATTCGTTTATTATCTTCACGGAATTGAAACCATCTTATGCAGTCCGACGAAAAGATATGAGGAGACTATTCCTCAAGAACCTAGTTAAGCAATTTGTGATGAATCATATGATGAGACGGAATGAAACAACAAAACGCCATCATATCAAGGAGGCTATGAAGCTATGTGGAATTCAAATTGCCGGTCCATCAACCCCCATTCAACCACTTCCCAAAAGAAAAAGATGCGTGGACTGCCCATATAATAAGGACAAAAAAACCCAAAAAAACCAGCTATCTATGTAGTAAACCAATTTGTGGTGATCACACATTCCACTTATGTAACAATTCTGCCTAATGACTTTTTTACTTTTCATATACCATATATATTTATGTATATTTTTATTGTTTTTTTTCTTAAATACAATTTCATTAAATACTATATTATTCATGTTTTGTATTAAACAGGCATATTTTATTTTATATTTATTAAAATATAAATAAATCTAATTTTAAACAAATAGGGGTCATTTTGATCCTGTTTGTGCATTAGTGTGGAAAAATTACATCGTGCATGCTAGGGTTGAATACAACATTGTTATGCCCGTATTGAAAAACCCGATAAAAATCTTTATATTCTACCTCCCATCGATGGTTGCGAAAATGATAACGATTGTGATAACAACGATGACAGCATGAAGGTAATATTAGTCATTTGGTACCTGCAATGGGATGATGGAAGTGGCGATGAATCTTCAAGTTTCGATGAAAATAATGGCGAAGCTGTTTCAAAAAAACCTTAAGACTGATAGTGGAAACCACAAAGCTTCAAAAAAATTAGGTACCAGCCACTGGGTGAAACCACAATCAGAATATTGTATTAAAATAAAATTTTAGCCAATTCCACCAAGCCACGTAGCTCAATTATGCCTGTCGACAGTCGATTTCTTGAAGCTTTTGTTTTATGACAATTTTATGCGCTGCACAATAAAAAAAAGCCATTAGATGTGTCTATGGATGAATGATATCTGGCTACGCAAAATATCCTAATAAAACGATGTACAGAAATCGTTGTCCGAGTCAGTGAACAGATTTGAGACCATTTTGAACAACTTTCATTTGGATAACAACACAAATATGAACACGGATCGGTTGCACCAATTAAGACGTTCGATGGGTTCTCTAAATCATTCATTTAAAAAACATGAAGATTGGATGAGTTTCTGTCTATCGATGAGAGTATGATACCCTACTACGAGAAGCACTACGCTAAGCAGTTCATTATGAGTACACAAATGTGAGCTCTTAATCTTAGCAAAGGGTACCTTTACCATATATTCCTATATATGGACAAGACTGTGGATGGTGAACAACCATACCAGGAACTTGTTGATAGTAAGGTAATTGCATTTTTGCACTCAGTAGATTTACCTCTCCACAAAGGATTAATGGTAAGTTTTCATTTTTGTGTTTTAGATAAGCGTGTGTAAAATTTGTACCTATACATAACAGGTGCTTTTTGCCAATTAATTTACCGCAGTAAAACTGTTGAGGCATTTGCCTAATGTTAAAACTTAAGCTATTGGGACAATACGAGATGGAAGGACCGATAAATGCGCACTGTTGCCGCAAGAGGAAATGAAAATTAAGGACAGATGGCCGTACGATTTCCATTTTACCAACAATAGTCAATTAACATTGGTGCTATAGAAAGACAACAACATTGTAAGAATGGGAAGAAATCTCGTTGTGGAGAGATGAATACTAGGAAAGGGAAAGGCAGCAATTTGTTAACCAAAAAAATTTCATTTTGCTAATATTTGCTGTTATACTAGGTTTTTGAAAATTATAATAATGCTATGGGCGGAGTTGGAAAAATGGATCAGCCGGTTGCTGTGTAGAGTACGAGAACTAGACAATTTTTGCAAATTTCCTGGATGTTTCTGTGGTAAATGCTTGAGTTTTTATGAGAAAAGTGAGACCACACCAGAATCACCGTGTCGACCACCGACGAGGGCACACGTCACCCACTGTGCTTGTAATTTCTCCTGTGGTGAACACCAAAACAAAAACAACGCACAGTGTAAAAAAAAAAAACAAACCACTGCGCGCAAAAAAACAAAAAAAAAAACACTAAAACATAGAGCAGTGCAATTAAACAAAAAAAATATGTCACACAGTGCGGGTATCCTACCTCTCCCGCTCCCGGTCATAATACTGTTGCTTGCACTCGGTCACTGCCGTTACTGTGACTGAGTATAGGTAACAACTGATGGATAGCGGGTTGTGTGTGAAAATTTTGTTGGTGCACTGTTTCATATTGTTGTAAGCGCATAATACCTACAACAATTTGATTCGGTAAACCATCGTCAGAATTTTCACTTCGCAACCTTGCTTAGTATCGTCGGTGTTTATGTTTACTGTGTTTGTTTTTAATTATGACTAGGGAATTCAGGGTGGACGTAGCCACTATACGCGGGCTAAAAAGTAATCACTTTTCTGCGTACGTCGACGTCTGTAAGTATCAACCAGCTGTTTTGTTACTTAGTGAAACACAGGTAGATCCCCGCCCAAACCTCTCAGATCGCTCTGATCTGAAGCTACCTGGGAAAGAACTAGTGCCATTATTCTTTCCCCCTCGCGGTCACGCCATTTATGAGCGTTGTGATGTATCTTACCAAATTCCACCACAATGTAGTCCTTGTTCCAATCCGAAACTCAATTCTCCGTAAGCAACTTATCCATTACTGCCTCAAATTGGACAGCGAATCGACCTTTCACGAGCTTGATGCGGTGTCTGACTCCATTCAAAGAATTGTATCCCTGTAACTTCATACTGAAATCGTGATTACGGGTGATTTCAATATACACAATTCTGGTTGGCTTCGAAATTCTGGACAGACAACACCCGAAGGACGGTGTGTTGAGATCTTCGCTGCGGAAAATAACTTAACCCAGCTTGTAAATGAGCCCACACGAATACCAGACGTTGATAGTCATACCGCCAATACCCTGGACTTGTTTTTAACTTCTCACCCTGACCAGTACTGCGTTGCTGTGCTCTCCCCTCTAGGCTCGTCGGACCATTGTGTCATATCAGCTAAATTCTCGTACACCCACCACACAGTTAGAGAAAATATACCTAAAAGAACCGTATGACAATACGAGAAAGCCAACTGGAGCGGTCTTAACAGCTTCTTTAGGAATTTTAACTGGTCGTTATGTTTCCTTGATAACGACGTGGATGCCGCTACTGACATGATCCCAGAAACTATTCTCTTTGCAATGAGATGCTTTATCCCTCATCGAATGAAGTGTATAAAACCAAAATAAAAACCAAAAGGTACGACTCGAGCTGTAAAGAGACTGTCAGGGTTAGAGAATTATTTTTTCGGTACTACAAGACCAACCCGACGGAGGAAAACCGAAAAAAGTTCAAACGAGCCAGAAATGACTGCAACGTTGTGAAATTTCTATACGACCAAAAACTTAGTAAAAATTTTTGGTCATTCGTCAAAAACAATAGAAATTCTGCCTCATCCTCCATCCGAACGCTCATTTACAATGACATTCCAGCTGTCAGCTCTTTGGACAAGGCCAATCTGCTTGCTGCACACTTTGCGGCTAGCTCAACACTCCCAGATTGTGCTTTGTCCCCGCCTACACTTGATTCGTCTACAATGGGACGAATCCACTTTCGCACTCGTGTAGTAACAAGAGTACTTAAAGATCTCAATATGCATAAATCCGCTGGTCCAGATGGTATATCTCCCCTCCTTCTGCAGAGGTGTTCTTCCACGCTGGCAAAACCACTGCGTAAGCTTTTTCATCAGTCCTACTCTTTAGGACTCTTTCCGAGCAGATGGAAAACAGCATTTGTCCAGCCCGTCCCTAAAAAAGGCGAATCTTCTTCTCTATCCTCCTACAGACCCATTGCACTTACGTCCCTTCTTTCCAAGGTCATGGAAACGCTGATAAACCGCCAGCTTATGAAATATTTCAAAACACGTAAACTTCTCAATGACCGACACTATGGTTTCCGTAACAACAGGTCCAATGATGATTTGATGACATGTCTCACGGAAAAGTGCAACCAAGGTCTACGTCAATCTGGCGAAAACAAGATAGTTGCACTTGATATTTCTAAGGCATTTGACAGAGTTTGGCATCAGGCTCTCTTGTCGAAAATGCGTGCTCTTGGGATCGATGACTACCTTCTTCAATGGATTAGATATTACCTTTCGGAACGTACAATTCAAGTTGTCTTGGACGGTTTCAAGTCTGATATTCACAAAATAAATGCTGATGTGCCCCAGGGCTCCGTTCTGTCTCCAACACTCTTTTTAATTTTCAATAACTCTTGTCTGCTATTTCTAATCCAATATATTCCTTTGCTGACGACAGTACCCTCTGCTTTTCATATTCGTTCCCGGGCTCACGTGCCTGATTTTCGGCTGTAGACCGGGAACGGCAGCGTATGTTGAAGTCATTAAATTCTGATATTAACAGTATAACTAATTGGGGAACCACTAACAGAGTGGAATTTAATGCTTCCAAACTCAATACTGTCTGCTGTCATTAAAGCGAAATTCCAATACACAGCCATTATCCATGAATGGTACTTGCATCATCGAAACCGTTAAATTTTCTATTCTCGGTCTATGTGTCAGTATGTGTAGAATGACCACATATTCGATGTCGCCAAAAATGCTGCAAAATGTCCAGGTTTCCTCAAGCGATGTAAGAAATATAAGGCATTCATCCGCCCAAAATTGGAGTGCAATGCCCACATCTGGTCAGGTGCTCCTAAAGCATATCTGCTCCTGCTAGATAGGATACAAAACCGTGCGATAAAACTCATTGGTGATACTAACATCAGTCAATCAATTGACACCCTCGAACACCGACGAAATGTCTCCTGTCTCACTTGGTTTTATAGCTATTTCCACTACCAGTGTTTCATTGAAATCGCCAGTAGCATTTCGCCCATTCAAACTTTCAACCGTAACACCCGTCTCGCCATGAATGCTCATCAGTATACCATCAAGCCCATTTTCGGATTCACTCTAAAATACCGTGATTCGTTCCTAAGCCGTACAACTCACTTATGGAATGCCCTGCCGATCTCTGTGTTTCCTGGTCGTTATAATTTACAGACATTTAAAAACAATGTACATCGGTACCTGTCTTTTCTTTCTCCCTAAATTTCCTTCGCCCGCGCTGTGTGCAAACATTGTAAGGGTATACAAAACCCCTTGAGCGCGCGCTGATTATAATTAAAAACCAAACGAACGTCAATCAAGAGATCTTTTAGATTTTCGCCGAAACATCTCAACCACTCTTCTACAATCCTGTGTCATATGTTCACCGAGAGGGTCGAGAACTTCTTTTTCTACCGAGAGACCGTATCGCTTTATGGAGTATTGCGCAACAGATAAACGATGTGCTAAGTATGGTAAAAAAAAACACCCAAAAGAGTGTTTTCTAAATGTCCATACAAAACAATGACTTCTCTGCATACAGTCCATTTAAACAGACACTATATCTTCTATATAAAAAACCAAATTTTTAGAAATCGTATTTTTTCTTTTAAATTTAGAGTATTTTAGTTTAAATAAACAAAAACATATACGAAAGGTTGTTTCATTAATTTTATGCACCCAATAGTGTGTCAAAAGTTATTAAAGACCAAAAGCAATTTTTTTTTTTTGAAACTTAAAATTTTGACTCTGTCTTAATTTTTTTCGGAAATTTATCTTATTAAACCCAGTTTTTGCAACTTTGAAACGTGTACCTAGTATTTACAAATAAAAAAAGAAGTAAGCCCATTTAATTTAGTTAGAGTTAACTTTTTTATTTGCTTACATAATTCATACAGTTAAAATAGCTTTATAAATTTACAACCATGGCTTTTGCCGTCAGCCGGAAAAAGAGTATGTATAATAAATTACTTTTTATAGTATGTATATTTTAAAATGCTTCATTTAGTATTAGCAGTCTGTATATTTACGCTATTTTTAGATAATTGATAGGGTATTCCAAGTTTTGGTTCTGAATAACTGAAAAGGTTTCGTTGGCCAAAAGGACGTGGTTTTCCCAATGCATTCTTTTGATATATTTTAATATTGGGCTGGCTGCGACGAAGTGACGACGAAGAAGGACACTCCCCCCCCCCCCCCACATTTCGAATGGTTGAGTGCGCTCTGTAGTTCAATTGTAATAGCTCCCACTTTGCCATAAATATTTTAAATATTGTATCTACACGGCATATGCCAGTAAAATAATTTGCGTCGCCTAGGTCGTAGTTTAATGTACAATATGATAGCCTACTAAGCCTGTGATAGGTTCAACTTTCATCAGTAATTTCTATAGCTTTTCTTTCCACAAGAAGATGTTGTTTTCAGAAAGTCCAGCTTAACTTGGACCATTCGGAAAAGCTGCAATTTTTGACGCATGTGATGCATGGCTACGATACAGAAGCCGATGGCCTGGAAGTGAGATAACTTTTAAAGTGTACATAAAACGTAGCATATAGTATAGCATATAGTTTAGTGTATTATCCGGTAATCTGAATATTTTCCTTAATAAATATCTGACCAGTTTTCCCATTTCTTCATATTGAAAAATGCTCCACACTTGTGCTGCATACGCTGGTGATTGAAAGACTCTAACAATGTCCATTCTTTCCAATTTTTTCTCGTCAATCTATGATTCAAGACAACCAATGCTGTTATTCGTGATGAGTAAATACTTTCCATCATCCGTCCCCATAAATAAAAGTCCATTGGGGTCAAGTTCGGAGACCTCGGAGGCCACAGAATGGGTCCATCTCACCCTATCCACGAATTTTCAAGTACGCGATCTAACCACTCTCCGACTACATGGACACAGTGTACGGAGACACCATCTTACTGGTATACAATTGCTGATATTTGTTGCAGTGGCATATCCCCTAGTAGTTCTGCTAATTTGTTTCACAAAAATTCCAGGCCCTGAAGACATCGATGGGGTCCGCTTATTATACAATATTCCTGCCCACCTATTGACGTTGAACTTTTGCTGAAAAGCTCAGTGGGGGTTGCTTTCTCCCAAGATATGTAAATTATGAAAATTAGTGGTTCCATCAGGGTGAACTCGGACTCATCCGTTCATAGAATCCAGCCAATAAATTTGTCTTCCGCAAACGCTTTTCCAAGTTCCTATGTTGTAGCTCCTGTACATTCCACAATGTATTCCATCATACACTAGATGGAATACAATGTATATATAGGTAAAATTCTCTGGACATAAGTCCTGCATAGATTGAAATATCTGCTTAGTTGTTTAGGATTGGTATTTGGATGGTTTCTGACGTAATGTAAAACGTCTTCGTAGCTGGGAACGCCTTCTGCTAAAGCAGTATGTGAGTCACTCGACGATTTCCTCTTTGTTCCTTTGTTCCTCAACATGGAAAATGTTCTAGGGCAGTTCTGTCAGGTTATCGTCTCAGATACTCCAATATCGCTCTTTGACCGTTTTGGTTGCCGAAACCATAGACATAAACCATGTCTGCATATTCTTGTATGGAAAAGTCCATTATCCAGGATATTATAACCACAAACTGGTTATGCAATTAATTTTGCAATCTTTTTATATTATTTCGTAAGAGATCTGTTTAATTTTCTTTTTCATTTTTTTTTACCTGAAAAAATTATTTTACTATCTACCCACATAGTCCTTTTTCGCCCTTCTAGGGGTCACAAAATTAAATAAAATGAAAATTCCAATGCAGCTGTTAACTAATGAGCTTTATGGGACTGTTGTTGACTGTTGAGTTTTATAGTTTCAACAAGTTGGGTTATACATATTTTTAAATTTTTTTATTTTTTTTTTCGATAAAAAGCGGATCTTCCTCCAGCTTTTCCAAATTAGACGCTGTGGCAGCAGGTTCCGCTTCAGTGCTTGCACGAGCTTCATTTTGAAAGGTTTTACACCAAGGTCCTTGCATAAAATCTTCCACGTAGTCGAGTAACACTATCCAAATTGATGCTTACGGCGACGAATAGACAAATCACGGTTTTCATTAACACTGGCGGATACAGCAGCAATATTTTCCTCTCTACGCACTCTATGCATACGGGTAGCTGGCTTAATGTCAAATAGCGTGAAATGTGGTTACTATGGCTTGAATTGCTTGCTCAATAGGTCGATTATGATGACCTTAAAATGGTCGAAAAACATGTTCACAGAGCACGAATTTTGATAATAAAATTCAATGTAAGCATTGTTGGGTTGTAAGTCTTCCCGTGATGAAATTGCAACGTTAACTGAGGATGTTTGACTTTGACGCATGTCACGAATCACGCGGGACCTGTCAAAAATAGAACACGGAAAAACCAAACAGCAACATTTTTTTTTTCAACTTTTCAAATTCTTGATGCAATGATAGTTAAGTGCATCGACAAACTTAAATGCAGCTGAAATGTTTTAGATAGTTATCTAAGCTGGTACAATCATACACCATATCTCAAAGAGTATCTTAACAAAGTGGTAAGACAGCTGTATCCGCTTAACCTTTGTTGTCATCAACCAATGTTATAACTTGTGCATATTTTAACAAAACAAAAAGACGCAATACCAAACTTATTTAGAGTAAATTGCAGAACTTCGAGCTTAAATTTGTTCAAGCAGCTTGAAATTCTACCCTTAAGGCATCTTTACTGCAGTTTTAAAAATATATTGTACTTTCCAAACTTTGGTTTCTATTTGAAAACCATAATTGGCGAGTAAATACTAAAAATGTTGTATCTATTGCTACAATTTTTAAAACAAACTTCGAACAATATTAGAATGCCATCACACACCGTTTATTTAACTTACTGGCGGATACAGGAAAATGTGAAAGAGTGAAAAATACACTCACATTTCTTAATAGCATTGGGTGACCGGATAGCAATGATAGTTTTTCCAGTGGTTATGTTTCAGCAGCTGTCAACGTTAGCAATGACATACAGCTGTCAAAATATTCAGCAAGGTTTGCATCTTCATGCATCATTTTACACTTGCCGAACGTGCAAAATTATTTAAAAATATTATCGAAATTCCGGTTCAGTCATAAATACGCAACGTGAGTCGTAAGGTCGGTCGTCATAATGGCTTCAGTGTGCAGGCAATTCATCGCACCATGGAAAGGTTTGAGCATGAGTACACCCTTTTGGATCTTAAGCCACCAGCCAGACAGAGATTGATGCTAAATGAAAAAAACATAGCCGTCGTGGCGGCCAGTATCAAAGAAGACCCAGAAATTTCGATTCGGCGTAGATCACGCGAATTGGGCACCGTCAGAAAGGCAACCCGTTTTATTTTGCGGTTGGGGCTGATGCAAAAATTGAAGCCGGATGACCATAGACAACGCTGTTTGTTCGCTAATTGGGAGCTGGAAACGTCGGCCGGAGATCCGGATTTAGGTCAAAAAATCTTCTACTCGGACGAGGCCCATTTTTGGCTCAACGAAATGAGAAATTGGTGGCCGTGACTCAAGTAATAGTGTATTGTCTTCTAAATCTCACGGTTCGGGGTTCAATACCAGCCGTCCTCGAAAAACTTTTCTTCAGGCAACTAAAATCTCGTGAGATGAATGGTTGCCTATATACAGCACCAAGTCCATTTATACTAATAATTTAGTCTACCCATGAAATGTTGGATGCCACCCATGGAGCGAAATAACCACTGAGCCTAAACATCTTTTTCTTTCTAATTTAAGCGTTCAGCAATTGGCCGCCGCGATCATGCGATTTGACACGACTCGATTATTTTCTCTGGGGACTTCATCAAGTCCTTAGCCTACGCTAACCATCCAACCACTTTGGATGAGCTCGAGGCCAACATTCGACACGCTACTGCCGGAATAACACCGCAAATATTGGACCAAGTCATCGAAAATTAGACCGAACGCTTCAAGCGCTGCAAGCGAAGCTGAGGCGGCCATTTGAATTATGCGCTATGGGATAAAGGTAGCTTCAAAATAATCAATCAATTTTAGGTCTCACACGGTTGTTGATTTATTTAATTTTTTTCTATCGTTTTTATTTTGTCATACTACATAGAATAAATAATATCTGTATATCCAAGTAAATTCATATTTTTTTTCGTAACTCTTTTTGTAATCATCTTCTTAAATAAATAATGAGAATAGTCTATGAAAAACGTCAAATAAACCCTTTTTGGGACAGAAATCTGTTTAATTTCCACTTCTACTCGAATTCGTCATCTACGGCTCATTCTTTATTATCAAGGAACGTTGAGAAAATTTTCCTTTTATAAATTAAAGTCACTTAGCAGCTCGTGTTCACCCATTCATAGTCACAAATCTCCTTAACCCACCTCTCCAAACATCACCATGTTTAAGCAATAAAACTTTCGGGGGAAAAAACTTCTTCATTACTTTGGGGCGACTAGAAGTGTGTGCACGTAGATGCACTGAACGAAACATTATTAGTTAATCCTTTGGTGGAAGTAATCAAATTGGATACGAAAATCTTTCTTCAGTTAGCACTTGTCTTAAAATCCACTAAATCTTGCTACCTCTCATTCACCGCAACGGTTTTGGAATTCATAGATAAACTCACACGCGCAGCCTATAATATATAGATAAACTTATCTACGTATCTACAAGGTTAGAATTTATACTAGGTAGCACCTAGACTCAGGCATATGCTGGTTATGACCGACTTGTGCTCCTAACTCCCTCGTTCTCATTCCAACCCTAAATTAATTATTCCAAGGGAAAAACCCTATTTTAATGGTGAAGCAAAGTTGCAAGGAAATATGATCATCATGAGTGGCCCTATTACTTCGAACATGGTATGTATAGATATTCCCTACACCAAGAGTGAGGGTTGCCAGTTGCCAGTTGCCTCTACTACAACCCATGCTACATGCTGCCACTGTTTCTATGTACGTCAAATTCAAACAAGACAATGTTTTCCATTTGGGGGTGCGCACACACACCCACAATTGAGGCCCAGATACGTTAGGGTTGGTACCGGGGAGGGTGAGGTGCAAGTGCGGATCGTAGCTGTAATTTTTGAATCTAATTAACAAATTAAATCCTTGTGTTATTAGTGACCTGTTAAATAATTTAACCCTATTCAAGTACGGCGCATGGTGTGTTTGCTTTTTATCTTAACTTGCTTTGCTTGCTTAAATTTGTTCATTCCTTCCTTTCTCGCCTTGGTACATCCTTTTCACGGATACCTCTTAACACTACGATCTCTCGACTTCATTAATTAAAATGAAACAAAAATTAAAAATAAAAACTAAATGAAAAACTGCAACGAGCAATGAAATCAAATTTAGGGGAATAGCAAACTGCTGCCAAGGGTTTGTTTTTTAATTTATATGTAGTATAATCGTTTCTGAGTTTTAAGTGACGGAGGAGGCGCTCCATTGCTCGTTAAAAAAGAGCCAAAATGAAGGTTTTCATGTCCCTTGTTGACTATAGGCTGGGGCTCTTATATGAAGGGAAATGTACTGTAGGAGTCAAAAGTGTTTCATTGTCTATGTGCTATGAAATGCCTCACTAACGGGAGGGTTTGAGCTATTGCGTATGCAACATAACTAGATTTTTGAATTTTAATGAATTTCAGTACATGGTCTCAGTTGACAGATAATAGACTTAAAAGGTAGAATTAATAGACGCATCAGCAAAAGATACTTGTTTCCAGAAAGCTGTGATTAGAAATCAACTTCAATCCAGCTTCATGAACAGTTCTACAGTAAGCAATGTAATTCAGGATTCTTAAAGTTTTGTTCAATTTGGTGTGTAAAAAGGAAAACTTAACCCCAGCGGTTGCACTGTTAACTACATTGTCATGAGCACTCAATGGCACTTTCGTGGACTCATGACGAAATAGGTGGAGGTGTTCTCTTTTTTAGATATGCCAAACCTAATTTCTGCGTCCAATTTCTTGATCACTATAGCCTGTTCCAGCTGGAAACATGCCTACAAGAAAAGTTTTGTCTTGAAAAACTTGTAGTAATAAATTTTTTTGGAATCTCGACTCAGTAAACTCCTACTATCTACGATCACCATTCTCAATTGCTGATCGCCTTGGCATACAGACATTTCAGGGAATTGAAGAAGGTTTACATATTAATCTACAGATGGGATTTTAGTGCTAAAAGAGATGTCATCTTGCCACTGTCTCAAGGGAAATGTGAAACATAACTTGAGGTATATCCAAATCGTTTTTGGAGCGAAGCGTAGGTGGAGATTCTTCACTACATTCGCTGCACTTTCTTCTCCAGCAAAAAAAAACATCACATACTGATTTTACTATTACAGTGTAGATATTACAAGTCTTTTATATTTTATCACAAGCTTAACAAGGTCAACGCTTCAAGCGAAAACTACGTCTAAGTACACGTGGTATTGCAATAGATTGACCTTATTTCGTCAACTTTCCCTTTGGAAGGGGATTTGAAACTTCAAAAATCAGAACTTTCGTTGCTCCCCGAAAGGGCTGGTAATGCAGAATGCATCTCTATTCGTTGTTCTCACCATTGAAGCAAATAAGAGAAAATGTGTAAGAAAACCCTCTTATTCACCTAAATTTACGATTAAGTTTGTTTGTAGAGAAATATGACGTAAAATCTCATTTTATGAACTTCAATATGAATACGAGTGAAAAAAATAACATCTCAGGCTTAACAGCCGGAAAGTAAAGCCAGCATGAGAGTATCTGTAGAACAAGAATGCCCAAGCTCTACCGGGTGTCTCCAAAATACCAATCAATATCAACTGATTGATCACAATGTAACAAATGATAGTTCCGGACTTGGTTTCTTAGAAATGCGTATGTGTCAAGCTCACGATTTTGATTTTAATCCCTATATTTTGGTATATACAGTACAAATGGGCCTCATCTGAGTTCACATCCCAAGATTATAAAAATTTCTAGAATGTAAAACTAGCAGCGTGCCCCCAAGACCCACAAGAAATAGAAAAACCGATTTTGATATTTTCTATCTCACCCGGCAGTAACAACAAAACCACTGGTTAAGGAAGATTTGCCAATGAGTTGTTGAGACAGCGGAGCATCCTAGAGAAATACGAGTTGCTCGTCCCTATATGTAAAAGTAGTTTTTGGTGTAGTAAATGTGAAATATAATCTTATTTTATCTGTACGCGCGTAGTGATATAGCTAACTAAACTTCACCACAGTGGCATCCATGTTCCAATCCGGAATTCAACTTCATGCTACCTTGATCAAAAATCCCGGAATCTATTCAGAAAATTGTAAATGCCAGTTTAGTCATCTAAATCTATATTGTCCCCTTCAAAGTAATCCCCATCGACTGAAACACACTTATGCCAGCGCTTGATCCAATCTTCGAAACATCTTTTATACGAGTATTCGGTTTTCGGTATGTCCATCAGTGCTTCCTGCGATTTTTCCATTACTCCCTCTCGGCTGCTGAAACGCGTTCCCCGTAGTGCTTTTTTAACTCGATTAAACAGAAAGAAGTCACAGGGAGCCGAATCAGGTGTATTCGGTGGCTGTTGGATAGTATTTGACATTTTTCGTCAAAAAATTACGAATAATGATGGCACTGGGCGACGGTGAATTATCATGTTACAAAATTCATGACTTTTCTGCCCACGATTCTGGTCTCTTTCGGCGAATTTTTTCACGCAAACGTCTCATAACGCCCAAATAATACTCTTTGCTTACTATCTGGCCATCTGGCATAAATTCAGGATGCACTACACCGTTGTAATCCATGAAAACCGTGAGCATTGCCTTCTTTTTTGACTGAAAACGACGTGGTTTCGTCTGATTTGGTGAACGCCATTCATTTGCCTGATGTCTGGATTGCGTGTCGTACACATAAACCCATGTCTCGTCTCCAGTAATGATCCTTTCGATGAATGTGGGGTCGGATTCAGCCTCGCAAATCATCTCTTTTGCGACGTCAACACGGTCTCTTTTTTGCATGAAATTGAGGTCTTTTGGCACCAACTTTGATGCTACACGACGGAAACCCAAATCATTAACCAAAATGTCTTGGGCGGAACCATAGTCAATGTTCAAATCCTCCGCTATCTCTCTAAAGGTTAATTTGCGGTTATTGACCATCATTTCTTTTACTTCATCAATGTTTTCGTCGCTTTTTGATGTCGATGGTCTGCCACTGCGTTCATCATCTTCGATTGACCCACTACCACTTTTGAACCGCTCGTGCCACTGGTAAACGACCGTTTTCTTTAGAGAATCGTCGTCGAAACACTTTTCCAGCATTTCCAACTTTCGCGCACCATTAAATTAGTTTTTTACGCAAAATTTAGTACAAGTTCATTGTTGCAAATTGAAATCCATTCCTAAAATTGTAAAAAATCGCCAACACACACAGAGATAACATAGATGTACTCTTGGCTACGTAACTTTTGCAAATGTCAAGCTATGACGCTAAGATTTAGAGGGAATGTCAACAACAAATTTACCGACTTAACAAAAAAAACGGAACTCAAATCGGAACAATGGAAGCGCCACACGGTGGTGTGGTGCGGGAACTTTTTGATCAAGGTGGTATAGTTAAAATTCCATCTCCGTCAACAAATTATTCACTGCGGCTTTATTTACATAAGACCCAAACTGGACAACAATTCTAGTTGGATGCGCTGTCTGACTCCATTCAAAGAATGTATCCCTGTATCTTCATACAGCTTGTATATGAGCCCACATGAATACAAGGCGTTGATAGTCATACCATCAACATCCTGGTCTTGTTTTTAACTTCTCACACTGACAAATTACAGGTCAATGTGATATCCCCTCTAGGCTCGTCGGACTACTGTGTCATATCAGCTAATTTCTCGTACACCGACCACACAATTAAAGAAAAGATTCCTAAAAGAACCGTATGGTTTACTCGATAACGACCGATGCTGCTGCTGATATGATCACAGATACTATTCTCTTTGGAATGAGGTCCTATATCACTCATCGGATGAAGAGTTTCAAACCCAAAGGAAAGGTTTTTCTCTATCTTTCAAAACCGGCCCGACAGAGAAAAACCGAAAAAAGTTTAAACCAGCCAAGAATGACTTGAACGTCTTTCTTAAGCGTGTGAAATTTAAAAAACAAAAAGATAAGGCAAAAAATACTACAATGTCCCAAAGGTAATAAAAATTGTTGGTCGTTCATCAAAAATATTAGAACTTCTGCCTCATCCTCAATCCTAACGCTCATTTACAATGACATTCCAGCTGTAAGCTCTATGGACATGGCCAATCTGCTTGCTGCATTGCGGCCAGCTCAGCACTTTCCAGATGGAAAACAACATTTATCCAGCCCGTCCCTAAAAAAATCAAATCTTCTTCTCGCTTTCCTATAGAACCATTCTCTTCTTCCTAAGGTCATGGAAACGCTTATAAACCGTCTGCTCATGAAATATTTCGAAACATTAAAAATGATTTTAAGTCTGGTATTCACAAAACAAATGCTGGTGTGCCTCAAGGCTCCGTTTTTAGTCCAACACTCTTTTTAATTTTCTTCAATGATTTCTTCTGATCTGGCCTCAATACATTCAACATTTATCCGCCCAAAATGAGAGTGCAATGCCCACATCTGGTCAAGTGCTCGAATAACATATCTGCACCTACGAGGTAGGATTTAAAACCGTGCGATAAAACTCATATGCTAATATCACTCAGTGAGTTGACACCGCGAATACCGACGTAATATCTCCTGTCTTATCTTCTTTTATCGCTATTTTCACCACCAGTGTTCCGTCGGTTTGCCAGTAGAATTCCGACCCTTCATGCCTTCAACCGTAATACCCGTCTTTCAGTGAACGCTCCTCTATTTTAACTCACTTTCGGACTCGTACCCTGATGTAACATGTAGTTATTCCTTTTTAAGTCGTACAAATCGCTTTTGGAATGCTCTACCGAGCTCTTTATTTCCTAGTCATTTTAACTTGCAAACATTTAACACCAACGTACATTTTGTACCTGTCTTTTTTCCTCCCTTTTTTTCCTTTCGCCATTTTAAGGGTACTAATATTACCTTTAGAAATGTTTGGTAGTTTCATCAGAGGGTGATTCGAAAAGGTGGAGCTACAAAGCTCTGCATCGCTTACGATTCATACGGTAAGCATCCAGGCTGCTAATGCAGAAATTTACTGTTAAAAAAACTGCCATCAGGAGACAAATATTAAGTGACATAAGCCAACCCATCTGCAAGAATATAATTGAGAAATTGAACGTAAGTATTTCGTACCCTCGAATAACATGTCCTTTCGAAATTCGGAATCATTTCTTCCATTGTCCGGACAGATATTTACCCTCCAACAGATTTTGGAGAAAATGCAGAAATTACAAATCGGTATTCGCATTCTATTTATCAATACCGAAGTTGACGGTAATTGGGAGCGAGGACGTGAGCTATTATTGACTGAGACATCTCGTCATTTCCATGAGGTTGATAGATAAGAAAATTACTGACTTCACAGGCAAGGCAACGCACACTCATATAAGAATTTATAAGCCTGTGGCATGGTTTTGAAAGTGAAGTGCTGATGTATTGCCTTGCACAGTCAGCGCTTATGAATTATGGGTTTACTGACACCAGTCTGACCGGTTATCATATCTTAGAAGCATAAAAATGGTCTGGTCTTTTAGGTTGGGTGGGGTAGTTGGGAACAGCCATGTTCAACGGAAAAATATGCGACTTAAAAGTTTAATATTTTCCTGTCACATTTATCAGGGCCTTTTATCTGATAATGACTTGGGACTATCATGAACAAATCTGTGCAATTATTCTGCTATGTTGACATCAACATTATCAATCGTAGCAGAATTAATGGCTTGAAATGAGACCTGCTGTCAATAAACAAAGAATCAGGGAGTCCCTTACATGTAGTATCATGCAAGACAACTTCGGATAGTTAAGGACTTTATCTACCTACCTCGATGGAAATATTTACTTGAAATACCACGTCAGTTAAGATCTGTATGTGTTTCACCTTTCTGAACTTTGGGAAACAACTACAAGACTCCATCTCGGAGTCTCCTACGAGATTGCGAAGTGAAGGGGACATATGGCGAGCTTCATGAGCCATAAATCAGTTTAAGTTTCGAACGAAGAGCAGAACTTAGGGTGACCTAGTTCTTTTTTGTATTAAAACTGATCCCAGTAAGCTCTTAATTACTTAATACTGGACAAAAATTTTTAAATGGCAGCTGTTATGTCTAACGCTTGTAGTATTCTGTTACCTGAGTAAGCAGGAGTGAAATCCTGCTGAAATGGTTTTCAGGCTAATGGTGCGAACGCCCCCGTTCAATTAAAATTCTGGCAGCCCTCAAAAAACGGTCGATGGCTCGTCGCCAATAAGCTGGTGGTGTACGGCCAGATGTAACATTCTTAGCTAGAACCGATCTGGCTCTGGCACAGCACTCCATAAGGGCTCAAGTCAACCCTCGTATGTCCTCTCTGCTTGCATAGATAACCATGGGATCCTGGTGTTACTACACATGCGGGCATCGATAACGACTTTGAGTGGGGACCGAACAACAATGAATACAATCAAACAAAACAAACGAGGTTAAGGAAGATGATGGAGTTACCCCTCTTAGAAGGGTTCGATAGTGCAGAGGTCACCCGTGAGACTGTCACAAACTCCTCAGAAGAGAACGGAGAAAACCGCGGCCGCCCCAAAATCTGCGGTAGCACAGCAGCAAGCATCCACCCAGCTATCTGTTTTCCACAAACTTAGAGATGAGCTAAAAACACTATGGAAATGGAGGACGGTAAGAGGCGCTCTGTGCACCAACTGATGAGAAATACCATCGAATCCATCACAGCAAATTGAGGGCGATTGACATGTACGACGACAGACCCAAAGAAGTCATTCGCCAAAATAATGCACCACAGACATCGTCATGGCAAAAAACGGTATCGGACCCAAAAAGAAGACCGGGGAGAAGATCCCAGACTCGAAGTTGAGGCGAAATCCACCTCTAACTGGTGGGAATGAAAAGCCGTGCAATAACGCGCAGAGCGAGGAAAACATTTCGAAAGGTCATAAAGCTGACAGAACAAAGGCCGACAAACCGGCCGCAAGTAACAGAAAACTGATCACAAGTGATAACAACAACACTTGGACAAAGGTCATCAAAATGAAGAAGCAAGCTAAGAAGCTAACTCGACCCGACGGACTTGTAAGATTTAAGGCGGATTCGGTTATGAATACCAGAGGAAACCTGAACCTGCTGATGCAACTAAAAGAGACAGACGAAAAACAGACCAATTTAAAAAAATAATTGGTGATACCCTTGGCAACAATGTGGATATTCGGGTTCTGACACACTGTGACTCTGGAAGTAAAGAAAATGCAGACATAATCAGTTTGAAAAACGTCTATGGACACACCCAAATTGTGACGGTTAGCTTGCCTGCAAGCAGTACATACAAAATGTTTAAGTCTAGCAGAATCAAAATTGAGTTGGTAAACTGTCGCCTCCGGGAACGAAAAATTCTGACTACATGCTTCAGATGTCTTGAATTTACCCACGCTACACGCCAGTGAAAAAAGGAGATGGAACACTCCAACTAATGTAGAAAATGTGGGGAAGAAGGCCGTATAGCCAAAGACTGCAACAAAAACCCGATTTGTTTCTTCTACAAGAAGGACAACCTGGAGAACGTTAGGCACGTAGCAGTAGCAAGAAAAGCCTGGTCTTTAGCAAGCAACCATTTTAGGGCGGTCCAGAACACACTGGCATAAACGGATAGAAACGAGGGAGCAGACATCATTTTGACCACCGAGCTGTATAAAACTCTCGACAGCAACTTCTAGATCTTCGATGTATCAAAAGCATGCATTAATTTGGGTATATGGAAAGCATGCATGTCCGTGCCAAAAAAAAAAACGGGATCATCTTCTATAACTGCTGCACGCAGCCAATGTGGGCAATAAGATAACGAAAGTGCAGATGCACATGAAAAATCTCCGATGGAAACTTTAATGTCTTGGCAATACATTGGAGTAGGAGGCTCACCAATGCCAGAGGACGTATCCTGCTAGAAACATTCGCATACTTAGATGTAAGTGTTGCAAACAATAGCCGAGCCAAACCTTTTAGAAAAGCGGTAATGGGATCAATCATCGATATTACTCGTGATCTCCCTATTGTGCAATATAGAATGGTGGGCCAGCGAAGAATAAACCATAACGACCACCAAGCGATAATAATTTATATTAAAGAGCAAAAGGTCATTCTGCGTCCTAAGCTAGCGGCGGGCCTAAAATAGAAAGATAAACTCTTCGACAAGAACTTGTTCGACCAAATGATGAATATCAGCAACCTGGCCGACAGAAAAACAGCAGAGAATTTTTCGCATCACCTCACTTGCACTAAGATTAGATCATATGCAGCAATGCCCAGACGAACACCATGCTACTGGTGGAGTCAAGAAATAAAAGGACTCAGAGGCCCAACAGAGCCGATATTCAAGAACGACTGGACAATTCCGACTGGGTTCAAGTGCCCGTGCGACGAAACGGACATGAACCCTTGAGCCACGGCGTACAGAATGATAATAACAAAGTGCTGTAGGCCTCCAAAATTATCATGTCTAACAAGGCTAAGATTTATTGTAGAGCACCTATTCCCACTGAGATCATCGACTTTGTGCAATATATTGTAATTAAAGAACTCCTCATAGAGGCAGTTCCAATAATAACCCCAGACGAACTTCCAATGAATACAATAAAGCGCATGGACATGATGGCATCCCTAATAAGGCAGTGAAAGCCACCGTTCAAAATACAATGGACATGTTTATAACAAAAATACAAGTGTGTATCAACGGGGGGGTTTTCTCAGGGCAGTGGAGTCTGGAAAAACATAAAAGGACCCAGTTAAGAAAACCGAAAGTAGCTCAAGAGCCTCTTTTCGTCTAGTGTTCATTTGTTGATAAATTGACAAAACCATGCCAGGAAACTGAGAAAATGCCCAAACATTTGCAAGTTAAATAAGCTTCTCACTTCTAATTTCAACAATATTTACTCGCAGTGAACTGTTGCTACATATATCACGCCATAGATACATTAATTCCCGAATCGGATGCGAAGTCCTGAAGAAGGCGAGAATCCAGCTGCGTGATATGATACCGTAGTTTGTATCTGTCCATCAGTTGTGATGATGGATTAGGCTATTTTATACACTAACGTGTCCTTTAGTGGCTGCAAGACTTCTAGTACCAATGGTATAGATGCTACCATACAGCAATATCTGAAAATTCCGAAAGAGAATATATTTTCCTAGACTCACATGGGCCTCCAAAACAAGAGCAGCATTTGGATCGAAAATCGGTAAAGGTGACTAGTCAGCCAAAATGAGCACAAGCTGCAGATCCATTGGTCTGACTTCCTTTCCGATGGGGATTAGATAGAGAATAATTGAGCTCCAAATGCGAAAGGAAGCTTTCCGCACGTCTTTTGACCCAGACGAAAAACATTATCAAACTTATCTCAGTTTGTATAAATCGTAGAATAGGAATGAAATTGTAGGCCATTGCAACCAAACCAATAAAGAGAGAAAGATGGCGATGGGAAACAAAGGAAATTTGTAGTGACGCTGGACAACAAAAATGACTTTAACTCAGCAAATTGATCATTTATAGCCAAAATGGATACACCATACTACAATATTTGCGAAAGATTGTACCCAACTACTTAACCAATAGAAGGTTGAGATATGAAACCGACGAAGGGAAAAAGTACTATAAAATCTCCGCGGGAGTCTCCTACAATGATCGCTAGCTCATTAACACTGGCACCAGGGGTAAAAATAATCGCCGACATCGCCGCTGAAAATATTACAAGAAATATTTGCGATATACTATAGAGCCAACTACGAGCGATGTAATTAAGCTCACCAAGGACTGGCTAGTATCTTCCATCATAGAATTAACAGATCGAAAAACAGAACCGCTCCTAATAACAAGCCGGAAAAATGTGGAATTCGTGGACATAAGGATAGGAAGTCAAGCCATTAGATCAGAAGACTCTAGAAATTACCTAGGAGTAATATTTGACAATAGATTGAGCTTCATACCTCACATCGACTATTCGGGCAAAAAGGTGTCAAAGCTCAGAGTACAATTTTTGGAATACTGCCAAACATCGGAAGACCCGGATATGCCAGAAGAATCTTAATATCCAAGCTAGTGAACTCAGTCGTGTTGTACCCTGCCTCAGTATGGGTGCGGACCCTAGCGGCAGAAGAAACAAGGAGAAATTTATCATCAATATGTCAACTTGGCGCATTAAGGGCAATCAGTGCTTGTGGACGGACGAAATGCAGAGGGACTATAATAGGAAAATGATCAAGTGGATCAAGCACGAAGAAAGAGCGACTTCATTGACCAGGTTTCAAGCTCTGTGGGACACAATTACGAAGAGCAGATGGACCTACGTTTGGACAAACTATATGGAGACTATAACTACTTACCATCTTAAGCAGTTCCTATGTGGCCACTGTGGTTATCGAAAGTATCTACACCGCTTCGGGCACGATAGCTCACATTTTTACCCAGACTGCTCAAATCAGGAGAAAGACACAGAGTATGCAATATTGCATTGCATACGCTTTCTGAGATGGAGAACTGACATGCCAAATCCACAGCTATGGAGGTTTACACATTCATAACAAACGTGCAAAACGAGTTGTGAAGGATCGAAAGAATAAGGCGTGTAGATGCAGCCAATATGGGAGCCTATATACTCGTACCTAAAGTCAGTCCCGCAGGGAGAGTGGTCGAAGTGTGTAGGGTGTGGTTTAGTACGTAGGCGTATTCCTGGAATCGAGCAATCAGACTAGCGAACCATGCATACTGGTAGCTCGGACGACTTGTGGAGATTACACACCCTCTGGGGCAACAGAAAATCAAAACACCCACACGCGTTTTACTAAAAGCGTAAAATGTAAAAATACGAGTACGATCAAACTTTCATTTTCGGTTTTCGGGGTGAGGTTAAAAATGTACTTTTCCATATAAACTCGTCGTCTTGTTGTTTTTAAACAAGACTTGCAATTCCCAATCGATTTTCAACACGCACTGCCGCATCCATAAATGTAGCAGGTGAAATTATTTTTCTCTCTCGACATATTTCCACCTGTCATGTCATCCAGGCAAAAGGTCATGGTCACATTCATTAAGACCGTATCCGCAATATCATCTGTATTTTCTGTATTTTCTCATCTCTGCATATTGCCATTTTCATCTCATGTAGATACAATGTGGAAAACGTTTTCCATTCCCCACGGAGACATGACTACTCATATCTATTCGTACATCTCCTAAATTGATTGACATTTCATACTGATTCAATTTTATATGTGTAACCCCCTGTGCAGGCAATACTCCCTTTAAATCTCACCCAAATGAGCATGGGAATAATTTAAACTTTAACCATGATTTCGTCCTTCATAATAACAACAATAGCAAATCATTAAAAATACTAAAAGGGCAGATGGAAAAAAATAGAAAGGAAAAAATAAATATTACGGATGCACTCGAAAAGTGAGCAGCAAAATCGTAAGGCAATTGATGCCGATGCCAAACAATAGTCAGAAATATTATGAAACGTTACGGATACTCGTAGGCATGTCCTTGGGTTATTGAGGTCACTCATCATAGAAACTCACCGTACATATACGAATACGACCCTGGAAGCTTTCATTTACTCGAAAACACAAAAGACCATTGACTGTAAGATCAAAAGCAAAATCAAACCAACGTACATTCTCATCCTATAAGTGTGTAATGTGAAAATATGTACGAGTACCATATCTCGAACTGATATTTCAATGAAAATATTGCTTGACTATAAGTCACGTGGACATTGATTGATTCCAACCTCGACCGTGGGTTGGGAAAAATGTTTTATCCCTCAACCATCATGGAAAACAAAAAAACTGAAAAAAAAAAATCTTCTTGTAAATCGTAAGATGTCCTTGTGGGTATGTTTTGCAATTGCATGTTGGTAATAAATCCACAAATGCAAGCCGTCCTTAACCCCATCACTATCCGTACTCGTATACAATTCCACACTGATCTCTTTTTCGTTGCTAGATGTTTGGATACTCTTTGCTGGGATTCTATACGGACAGCATATTTACTTGTTACGAGTAAACAATTGTGTCACACCATTCCACCCACCAACTCTAGTCGCCGTGGTAACGAAAGAAATTCTGAGATTTTTCTCCCAGGATTCAACAGCACAAAGAAATAGACAGCGTGGATGGATAAAAAGATCTCATGGTTGCCACTGTAAGAAGGATATGTATCTAACTAAGTGTTATATTCTGACACAACAAGGACACTGCAGTTCAGATGCTTGAGAGAGACCTCGCTAATGGAAACCAGAACATGAGTACTTTGGTTGTGAAATGTCGGGGCTATGACTACAAACGGAAATGGATGCTTGTCATCTGTCCCAACGACGTACGAAAGAGAATAATGAAATTTGAAATCCTTTGATACAGTTTTGATGTTGATGCCTTTTCCATGTAATGGAAGAGGATTTTTTAAGGATACAGAGAAATTTTTCTGTTCACACGTAATGTGTGTTAAACTCAGGATTGTGCTACTGATCAAGTTCTGGAGTACGAATATATTGTATTTAACGATCTAGTGTTCATTGCATTGCCAATTGATAAGTAAATTTGTCAGAAAAGGATTTCGAATATTTTAAGTGGAGGTGAAACGATGTAATTACTGACTTTCAACAGCATTGTCCTTGGCGTAGCTGCTATGTGTGTGACGAAGGTTATTGTGTAAAGGACTTCTAGAAAAAAAATTCACATCTAAATCGAAACAAAATATCGAATCGCTTTTGTTCATCAGTTTTTATTTGGTTTAAGAAAGAAACTCAACAGTTACTCCCTCTTGTGCGAAATCAATGTAGCACTATTTATATTCAACTTACCTTGGCTCTGTAGTTTCTAGCAGACTTTATTTTTGGAATAATTTTCGACCCCTGAAACGAAGTGAATAACAGCAAAAGATACACTAAATGGATCCATGGACGTGTCTGTACTAGAGCAAGACCGCATGAAAGGTACTGATAGTGGATCAGCAAATGAAACAGTAGGAAAAACTTGTTGCTGTAGGGCCCTTAGTATCACAGCATTAGCCTACTTAGACCAAGATGGATTTCTATGATACCGAGATCCTTAAACTGGAGAAGTCAGTCATTCAAAAAATAACATGCTGCGGTTATTTTGAATGGCGCATGCCATTTAGCTAAAACTCTTGTAAAAGTAAGATGAAATAAGTAAGTATGACACGAGTTGTTGACCTTTTTCTGCTGATAGGACTCTTATTTGCATTCCGTCCTTCTTCCATTCAATAATTTATTACCTCTATCACTCTATCAAATTTTGATGTGGCATTCTATGATGCCTTAAGTAAGCATCATGGTTATCCAGGTTGGACAAAATAAGGATTATGACATACGCTTACTTTCTCAAAATTTTTCAAAGAGTACTACTCAGTATAAGGCAGCTGCTGAAGATCAGTGCCAACGATGCTGAAACACTGTTCAATGAAAAATATCAGCTTCCCAGCAAAAAAGGATTCGTAGAGAACAACGTTGTAAAGAGGTGCCACAGGCTTCATATAAGCAAAACCGGTTGGAAGATGTAAGAACATAAGAGTGGGAGAAGTGCGTGACTGAAGAGACTGAAAACGTTACTGCAGGAACAAGAAACTGAAGTTTTAGCAGTAGGTAGAAAGATTATGACGCTGTAATAAACGACGTAAAAGACTCAATTCAGATGAAGAAGGAAATAGTGTTTGTGAAATGCCCGTAAAGAGCCGATCATAAGTGATATTTCGTGTACTTTATATGCAGAGCAAACCTTTGGGGTGTGAAGAATAGACAAGCTCCTCGCGCTATACCCTGGATAAAGCTTAAAGTCTATTCACATTTGGATGCCGAACATTTTCAATTAGAAGCGATCTCCCTGAACTTAGAACAAATAGAAACTCATAAGTATCCACGCATTAATATCCACAATCTCTCATATGTGATCTGCGTCTTTGCGCATTCACACAAATGACACATTTCAGCGCCGCTTGACCCGAGATATAGGACTTTCTGTTCGTATCTACCAATCAAATATTTAAGGCATTAGCAACGTAGAGTGTAACCATTTATAAGACATTGGAAGAAAATGACATTGATGTGGTACTCCTGCAAGAAACTCACTGCTTGAATGAATCAACTCTCTCGTCTCGAGGTAAACTAAGTAGTTTCTCCTTAATAGGCACCCTCTATCATCGTGCGTACGGCATAGCAACATATGTCAGGTCCCAGTCGAAAATGTGAGCCTGATTGAAACTAAGGAAAGCGACAACGTGTTTATCATAGTGACATTAAAAGGTGACCTCCCAGTAGCTCCTGGTCTATACAGACCCTTCCAGTGTACGAACACTCCGTTCTATATACCGGAGACCTTAACAGGCACCATACTCTCTGAAGATACCACGCTGATGCCGATAATGGTGAAAAACTAGCAGGCTGGGCTGACATAAATCGTCTGACACTAATCCTCGATGCCAAAGACAAACGAACCTTCCACTCTAGACGAGAACAAGTGTCTAGACAGGTCTTATATGACTTCTCTCGAAGCCACCCAGCGGCAAAGATGGAACTTTCAGAAGTGGTCGTGGCAAGATTTCAACAAAGATATTGACTCCAATGTCCACTGTGTTGTTCCAAGAACTATGGGCAACGTAGTAGCCACAGCAAAGAGGCACATCCCACGCGTTTATCGGAAAGAGTACGCCCCCGGCTAGAGCACTGATACTGAACGACTGTATCAAGAGCTTCAGGAAATTTGTGACACGGAAATTACAGGGGAAGTCTTACAATCTGTAGACAATGTACGAAAAGTGGATATAAACACAACCCACAACCTGAACTTTACCCGATAGGCAGAAAGGCTTCGAGCCTCATCTGGAAGCTTCCGGAATTAAACTCCAAAATTGATCCAGTACTAATTGGAAATCATATTGTTGAAGTTTCCAGAACAAATTCGGACAAAGCTCACACCCAACGTAGAAGTTATTAAAGGATCTTAAAAAGGAGACCCCTGTAACCTCTGCATGCTCTCGAGCGTTCACCATTATCGATCTGGAAGTAGCCATCGCCTTTTGCAAGGATGGGCAAGCCGATGGAGTTGATGGAATCTATCCAGAATTTAATAAAAACACTAAGATCTGGCTACGCAAGTTTTTTAATAATATTCTATCATCAGGAAACCTGCCTATTGAGTTCAAGAACTCGGAAACTAGCCGACAAGGTCGGCATCTACCGATGTGAATATTATAAGATCCTCGAGCGCTTAATATGCAACAGAATAGAAGTACCATCAGCGAAGTCATCCCTGTAAAACAATCTGGGTTCCGAGAGGATCGTAGCTGCACTTAAAAGGTCCTCGTCTTAACAAATTTTATTGAAGATGTCTTTGAAAACAGCTTTAAGACTGGTGCTGTGTTGGCGTACTGGAATGGGCTACAAACTTGAAGACTGTAGATTGCAAAACAATAGTAAGCCTGCTCAACAACATGCTGAGCGTATTCCTCAACCAGAGTGTGAGCAAATCCAGACAACTCAACGACGGCCTTCCACAAAACTGGGATTGGCTCCACTTCACTTCAACCTGTATACTCACGATATGCTGCACACTACATTCAAACAATTTTCGTATGCCGACGATCTAGCTCTAGCCACACAACACCAGAATATGCACTCAAGTGAGGTCACACTCTCATCAGACCTCGGCTCCCTGGGAGAATACTTTAAGAAATGGAAGCTGACAACCAGCATGGCTAAAACTGAGTCAGCCTGATTTAACTTGAATAGTCAACTTGCTGACATGCCGCTCGAAATTGACTTCAACCGTAATATCTTGCTACATAATAAGAATCCCAAGTATCGCAGAGTAACCATTGATAGATCCCAAACCTTTAAGATGCACTGTCACAACACCGCAGCCAAGCTGAGAACAAGGTCCGATGGTCCTTATAACCTGCTTCAAAAACTTGCGTCTAGCTTCTCAACTGCTGAATACGTCTGAATAGTCTCTAAAACAATAAGGTCCACTCCAAGTCAACGGCTCCCAGTCTTGAGCAACATTGCCCCACCTTCGTTTAAACGAAAGAACGCACTCGTTAGAGAATTTACCAAAATTCAAGACAACCAGAACCTTCCAATACCTATGAACTCCAACGAAAAGGACTGACATCGGTTGAAATCGCGAAATCCACCTCTGAGGACAGCGACTAGGCTACAAGTGTCAAACTTTAACATCAATGAAGAGTAGGAAAAGACTGGAACATATTTGTCCCAAATACCAGCAGTACAGAACGTCTCTGGGATGTGCAAACCTCCATGGGGGACATGATATAGACGCCTGGTTAGAGCTTACGTGTTTTAGTAATACGAAGTCGGATCCTGTGATAAGGCTACAAGGTCCACTCTTGGCTTAAATCGAGATCGACCTCGATGGTTGTGACGGCCAGACGGAACTCAGTACTTATTGCAAATCTACAGCTGTTCAACCACAAGTGGAAGACCCTTCCTGGAAGTTTAGGTTTAAACCACATTCCACATAGTGGCACCACTAACCACTTTCAAGTCAATTCTGAACCGAAGTCAGGATAGCCCTGACTATAATGATATCGAGTTTTAAGTCATGGTAGGTACAACCGCCCGCTTGTACCTGCTGAAATAATAGCAACCTTCAGTGACACTAAAATCTGAAAACTGATGCGCAAGGACCCATATAAGTCGTCGGAATACACTTAACATAACAATAATAATGGACGATCCTTGCAATACTCAATTCAAGCTCATAATGGCCGCTAAATATTTATGTTGATATCGAAGATATCTTCGGCCGGTAATCGCAGCTTCCACGAATCGGTAACAGATAAAGTCTTCCGACTCATTGAGCAGATTTACTCATAAAAAATGCCTCAAAGCAACCTAGTAATCCCTGGATGGTAGAACCAGTAAATATATAATATAAGCAGTTATGGAAGGAAGTTCTAACCTAGCATATAGGCCTCCAATGTTCGTATGACACAATTTATAAACAAAATTTATAAACAGAGTTTTTATCTCTGGTTGTACCTTGTTAGGACCTCGATATATGGTAGGTATTAAGTTTTGATGCAAAAAGATATAGACCATTTTCATTGCTAGCCTGACACAGGGTCAGATGTATGTACTCGTACATGACAATCGACCTTTCAACAGCTCTTGAAAACCAAGTTTACAAGAAAGCAACCGATGTTTTCAGTAAATCCTCCAAGAACAAAGGTTGTTATCCTCACGAGGGGCAGCAAACTGATTGGATTAACTTACTTTATGCTGAAAGGTTTCACCATCCGTTTTTCCAATGAAGTACAGTATTTTTGTGTTATCCTACTACAACGGTTCCGACCCATTATGGTCACTTTTACTCTAAATTCAAAAAGCAACAACATTTGACTTTAAACAACGTTCTAGCAAGGAACTACAATAGAGCTATCGTCTTTAACACTCTTTCACAACATTAGCCCAGACGAAACAAGTTAAATGTATTTTGTGTCTAAACATAATTAATCACGCCATTGTTAGACCTCCTGTCATCCTTAGTCTCAGTTTCATCAACACACCAACTACTTTACGCACATTTGTCCACTTTTCGTAACCACAAAAAGTGTCAAGTAATCCCATCGTTCAGTGTCCTTCACAAACGTTTCTGTATATCCATACCACCCATCTTCATGTACAGTGTACACACACACATACACACTTTCCGGACACACAACCCCCCCAATATTAGCGTAAAGACAAACAAAAAGCAAACCCTGAATAGCAGTAGCACAGGCTTGAGTCTACTGTACAGCAAACAAAGGATATGCGACACGTGTACATTTGTTTTATGTAAAAAGAAACACGCAAACGAAAATAATAAAAAAAAAAAAAGAAAAAGAAAGTAGCAGGAAGAAAAAGATTAAAATAATGTTTGTTTTGAGCAAAATAAAAGGCGAGATACGAAAATGTATTGTAGGACGAACACTTGCCTTTGTTTTCGTCCTGTTTTCTTCCTTATACTCTGCTTTTAGCCTGAGAAAATTTGGTTTTTCTTTTCGACTTCATCTTGTGTTACCTTTGTGTTTATGCTTCTTCTCATCGTTAGCGGTAGAGACGGGGATGAGTAGGTGATAAGAAAATCTGCCCCATGTACGGGGATTAAGGATCCTATTTGAATATATAGCACACATACACACACATATATATATACAAACTAGAACACAGTGAAGCACTTCAATTTGGCTCAGTTCAAATGGAGAAATTTTATAAAATAAATATTTCAATTCGTGCTACGATCTGATCAAAGGGGAGTCACTTGCCTAGAGGATAACAATTGACATATACCTATATATGCATCAGTATGGGGCAGGGTTGCCGCTGCAGGTTTCTCTACATTCACGTTACCATCATGGCTTTGAGCAGTTATACGCTCTATTGGTTTGCAGACGGAAACCTAAATGTCTTGCTATTCGTCTCCCAACAGAGTCAGCAGGAATGTCGTGTTTTTTCAGCAGATTTCCGGGTGCTTTAAGACTATAACCGGCTGTAGACAATTGTGTTTCTGAAATGTTCAATTGTCAAGGGAAACATGCAGAATGAACCGCAAGGGGCTGTCAAGAAATGATGGTGATTCTAGATTCGTTCATATTCGTCCCCATTCCAATATTATTGCAAACGCATACAAAACTTTTCAAAGCACTGAAATCCCGCGAGAGATGTCCATATACGAGTACGTATGTGTGTATGTTATGTGAAGACCCCGAAGACTGGACTTTTGCCAAAAGTGGATTAAACCGCCACAGTGGATTAAACTCACAGTGTATCGATGAGAAGACGCAAGGACGAACTATTTAGATCGGCTGAACAGTTGTAAATACACAACGTGAATTTCGTCGTGAGGTTGGTCGTAATCATGGCTTCAGTGTGCAGGCAAATCGTCGCACCGTGGAAAAGTCTGAGCGTGAGTACACTCTCTTGGATCTAAAGCCACCAACCAGATAGAGATTTGTGGGAAATGAAGAAAACATAGCCGCCTTAGCGATCAGTATCGAAAAGACCCAGAAATGTCGATTCGGGGCCGATCGCCAGAAAGTGAACCCGGCTTATTTTGCCATTAGATTTGGGCCTACGTCTGTATAAGATTGTACTGACGAAATAATTGAAGCCGAATGACCATTGACAACGCCGTGAGTTCGCTAATTGGGCGCTGGAAATGTTGGCCCGAGATCCGGATTTTGACCGAAAAATCATCTTCTCGAACGAGGCCCATTTTTGACTCAGCGGCTATGTCAACAAGCAAAATTGCCGTTATTTTAGCGGATTCAATCCACAAGTGTTTGGACAAGCATCAATGCATCCACAAAGATTCACTGTTTGGTGCGGTTTATGGCATGGCGGCATCATCGAACCTTATTTCTTTCGAAATGATGAAGGACGCGAAATTACCGTCAATGGTCTCGGGTAGGGAGCGGTTTTAACTGACGTTCTGTGGTCAGAGCTCGACAACAGCAATATATCCGAGCTATGGTTCCAACAAGTCGGCTCTACATGCCATACGAGCGATGCAGAGCTCGAAGTTGTGAAAGAGAAATTTGGCGACTGGGTCATCTCAAGGCCAGTGTTCAGCAATTGGCCGCAGCGATCATTCAATTTGATACCATAGATTATTTCTTCTGGGGCTACGTCAAGTCCTTAGTCCAAGCTAACAAGCTAACTACTTTGGACGAACTCGAAGCCAATATTCGACACGCTATTGCCGGAATAACGCCGCACATATTGGACCGGGTCATCAAAAATTGGACCGACCGCTTGATGCACTTCCAGCGAAGACGAGGCGGCCATTTGAATGATGTGCTATTCCACATACAATGGTATGAAATATAGTATAAAGCTAGAATCAATTTTATATCTCACACCGTTTTTATTTTATTTAAATTTTTTTTTCTAGAGCGGATAAACACAAACGTTTTGGTTCGGAGGATCTTTAAGCCTTAGAGAGACGGCACATTAAAGGGAGACTTCTATTCTGGTGCCACGCGCAAGTATTTTAGAAATAGGCCTTAACCAACCTGACGTGCGTAATGGGAGGCAACTAGAGTACGATTGATAGATAGAGATTTTTTTTAGATTGTTGCACCATCTAAAGTAAAGCGATGTTGGCCATAGCGAGGACTTGTGTAGGGCCAAACGAGCTCTTGATGAAATTCAAAGCCTACAGTAAGAGGTATTGAAATAAAGCTGCAGAAAGGGCAGCAGATTTCGTCTCCAAAATCTTTAAAGTTTTGCCAACATGGCCCCTTTTTACGTGTCGTGGCTGCGCTTTTGAGAATTTGTTTTAGAATTGTGCGGGTTGTGAGTGGCTTCACTGTTACAACTGATTTCTCGAAATAGATATCAATGCCGGGGAAACGTACTCTATCGACGACTCTGGAATGATTGGATTGAATTTCTCGAGCCACGGGAAGGTTCATAGAGCTGCATTTCTATAAAATGAGAGAAATAGCTTATAAGGAACAAAATTGACGTCTTTCAGTTGATTGGAAAAAGATCTTGGAAATGCTGGTAGCGGTTCCGAAAGACTGCCTTATTTTACTCTGATAAATCATTGACACTGAAAGTGCATGTCTTCATAATTCTGAAAATGGAGAAGACACTTGTACCTAACTTGACGGTAAGTTTTTTTAGCATAGTAATTCACAGAGACGTCAAAATAAAAATATGTTCTGGTCTCGAATCTTTTCTTATAACCACCTAAGTGACATAATGCCATGAATTTAAATTGATGGAACGCGAGTTACAGTTGTGGTTAAATAAAGAAAGAAAACGTCGTTAACTCTGTAGAAGACAGAATTTAAAACAATGAGGGTTCATTGCACATACAAAATCTCCTGTTGTTTCCTAATTGGGAGGCTATGCAGATACCTTGGTAACATCAGGATTTTAAGTTAACTAAGTGCAAATCTCTAAATTGCTTTTTGTTATTCCTTACTTAGAAACACCTGCAGCATTCTCCTGTAAAAATAATGAATAAATATGATATTCTGGACACAAAAGTCCGATGTTCGTAAGGTTGCTCTTTAGTAAGGTAAATACAAAGTTTCTATCTATATTCTGAATGCGACGAATAGGACTATGTCATAATCAATCAGTTTCAGAGGCGATTGAATCGTCTGTTGTTAGATATTATATTACTTATGAATGAATTGGAGGTGTTGAATGGCTAAGGCGTATGGATTCTTCAAATCACCTTAAATGCCAGCTTGCATTAAATTGCAGGTGTCAGCAGACACTCTAGGTGACAGAAAGAGCTATATTGAATTATTTTACTAAACCCAACCCAAGATCCTCGCAAGGCAGTGGATGATTAGAAAGATGATCCAGAAGTGACGGCGAATAAATGTTTTTAAGGTACCAGCCCAGTAAGAAAGGAATACGTTTTTTCTAAAGATGCTTCTTTGAAGGTGCCCCGATTAGAGAAGAAAAAGTATCTGGGTGCGGACTAGAAGGAAAGAGGAGTTATTTAGCATTTACTATAATGTTAGTACTAGGTGGACCATAATGCATGACCCTATCGGAAAGTGCCATAGATTTTACAAGTGACGTCGAATTTCAAATAGGTTTTGACATTTCGAAAGCAAACAAAATTAGAATTTGTATGGAAATTGTGGAATGCTTTACTCCTGAAGAACGAGGAATAATCGTCACGATGTTTTTTTGTACCCGTTTTTACGATCGCCCGGCTACCACTGGTCAATGAATGTGAGTTTAGCAGCACGTCTTTTAGAGACTGGAACAATCCGGGACCGAGCAATCCCTAGAAAGCTTCGTATCACTCGTTTTGCCGAGAATAACGCTGCCGTGGCTGAAGATGTCGTAGGGGCTCCGTCGACATCGACCAGACGACCTTCCACGTAATTGTCCATTAAACGCACGTCTCTGCGACGCATTTTGGTGAAAGACTTGAAGACTTTTTCTTACAAAGTCCAGGCAGTCCATCAACTAATGGGTATTGAACGTGAACCGCGGCTAGCATACACTCACGACCTTCGAATCTTAACAACGAAGTGGGCTTTGCGACAAAAATAATCATGAGTGACGAGGCCTATTTCCACAAACAAAATTTGCTGTTCTGGGGCACTAAAAATCTGCGAGTAATGCAGGAAGGACCACTACATCCATTCAAAGTCACTGCATGATGTACTATTTATGCTGGAAGAGTCATTGGCCATTTTTTTAGAACGGCGCGAGCCAAATGGTCACAGTACAGAGCCATGATCAATGAACTTTTCATTCTCAATTTAATAAATTCTGATTGGAGGACATGTGGTTCCAGCGGGACGGAGCAACGGCGAATGCTGCACGATCCACAACCTACATTCTGAAGCAGGCATTTCCCGGTTATCGAATATCACGTTTTGGCGATTTGCCCCCAAGATCGCTCGATTTGACCTCCTCGAATTCTTTCTGTTGGGATACCTAAATATATGTTTATAGCCTACGTCAAACCACGTTTGGAAGTTGGCTTAAGCAAATGAATTTATTGAGGTTGCGTAACGGCAATGTTCACATAGGAATACGGCAACCACCTAATCAGAATATAATGAACGCAATTGATCCAGTAGCGCCCAACCCAAGGTATTATAACATAAATGTCCTAACATTCCGAAGGCTGCGAGTGATCAGTGTAGAACTAAATCACTAAATACTGGCAGCCAAACAGCGTCACATACTTCGAAACGATCAGAAGCTTTATCACATGTCTAAAAAATCGTGTCAAATGAAAAAAAGTAAACCTGTCGAGATGGGCAGATAAATTAAGTAACAGAACACCAATCGGTGCTGAAGACATAGAGAGATCACTTTTGGAGGCTGTAAAACGGATGGGACAACTCAAATTTTGCTTCCGCATATGACAGCAGCTATAGTGGTGTACAACTAGCCATGTCTAGTTTTGGCCAAACTGTCAGATTGTGCTCCCTCGGAAGTAATCTCACCATGATCCTTGATGTCAAGTAAAAGCAAGGTGATTGGCGTTCATAACGTCAAATTTGAGAATTTTCTCAAAAGTCTGTGCAACTATTTTGCTTGCATGTGCCCTTTCAAATATTCAAACAGAAGAGACATTAAAGGGTTTAGCAGTGAATCAGGGCTGAGGTAAGAATACGTTGTCAAGAAGTGGGGACACACAACACCAGCGAATCATACAAAACTTAATAAAAGATACCTATAATTGTTAGATAGCTAGGAAATTTGGCTTATTACCTCCACTATAAACTCTGGTAATGACAGCTCATCAGATATTTAACGAAAAGTCACCCTTGTTGTTCTTTGGCCTAAGAAGATAATTGAGTAATATAACGATATTTATGCAAGACCCTTAACATCCTCAACTCTGATGTATGTAGAAGTGAGCAAAGGCAGATGGTTGTTATGAATGCAAGATTCTTCAAGTGATTTTTGGTCTCGGTTCCATTGACTGTCTTAGAAAGAAAAGATAAAAAAGCGAATTTTACGAGCTGAATAACGCCGGCGGTCTGGTCAGTTGCCTGAGTTGCCTAGGATGTATACCGCTCCGCGCTGAAGAGTTTTCTATTCACCTTAATTGGCGTGTACATTGAAAAGTGACGCCCTCTACATTGAATGGCCTTGTGGAGACAGTTGGCCGAAAACTGCGCTAACTGGAGAGATTTATTGGTCCTCTTTCGACTCTATTGAAATCGAAATAAGCAGTCTTTCACAAGCAAGGTCCCTCGACCAGGTTTCCAAACTGACCTTATATTGCATTGTTATCCAAGAAAGCAGGAAGCATTAACCTGAGGCTGTAACCACTGTGAAAGTTTTTTTTGTACGGACCGCCATGCAGCAATCGTCTGAAGTGCCAAAAAACTCCTTTACTTGTGGGGAAGAGAATTTAACGAATTTGTAAGAAACCACCTCCACAAGATAAGGACTTTGTTAACAGATACTCGTATATATCAAATATCGACTTGACATGTCTTCAACATAGACAACCTCTCCATATACCACAATATCTTGGTAATGTATGGCACATTCATGGCACCTCTAATGGAACTATTTGGCTTCCCAAAAATGATCTAGGTAAAACGCTACTGACATAACAAACGCATCTCCTGCTCAACCGAGTGTTTTTTTTTTAAATATTTGCGTATTTTACTATTGACTTATTTTATTCAAACTTTCTGGTTCTCCTAACCTAGTCTTAGCTATCCCAACTTCTAAACGGACAGTCACTTTAAAATGCGATTCCAAACGAAACAGCATCCACTTTGATTTCCGAGTAGAAAGGCAAAACGATGGATGTGGAGATGGTTTTGAAAAATGAATCGAAGTTCAAGGATACTCTCGTTTCTCTCGGCATCCTTCTTACCACTTAATTAAGTTGGGAATTTAAAGAAGACAACATCCTGGCATCGAACTTAAACTGAGCTAACCAAATAGTTGGCAACCTCTACTGGATAAATATCTATTGGAATCAAATTCGGGAAATGTCAACCTCACTGTAATAAGGGTCAGATCTGATGATTGTAGTGAAATGCAGCGAATATTAAAAATAAGCTTCTGATCAGGTGATATTGTTCTGATCCAAGAACTTCGGAAAGCAGAAAACTACGATCAGCTTATCTTCGTGTGAAACAAAGGCAAACTGAGACCATGCATTTTTGCGAAAAGCCATATTAACCATTGCTGTCTTTCCAATTTCAGCAATGAAGATAGTGTTACAGCAAAGTTAAATTCTCAGCTGCGCTTTTCAATTTGGATATACTGGAAAGAACCACTACTGAACTTAGACCTAATCACAAGAAGGTTATCTTAAGTTGTAACACAAATGCGTACCACACTCTTTGGGAAAGCAAGGACATCAATAACAAGGGTGAGTCATTCTACGATTCCATCATCTGTACAAATCTTCGCCTTTATAATAAAGAAAAAGAGCCCATATTTTTTTAGTAAAAACCGACAAGACATGCATAAGTCTTGTCTCCCAAACTTTATGATATATAGTTGGGGATTGGAAGCATCTAGGGATAACAGTTTCTTTGACCATATTTATTTTCATTTTAATCTGAAGGAACATCCTTCCAACTGGCGCATTTATTTGCGCCGACATTGTGTGAATATTTTTATGTAACATTAATCAAGTGGCCGCCCAAGCGAAATGCCTCTTTTTTGCTGTATTTTCCATCACTTTTTCGAACATCTCGGGCGGTATAGTGATGATTTCGGCACGAATGTTTGCCTTGAGCTAGTTAATGGTCTGAGGCTTGCTAGCGCACACTTTACTTTTCAAATAATTCCACAAAAAGAAGTTCGCAGGAGTCAAATCTGGAGATCTAGGTGGGAGCCAGGTGCCATTTTTTGACAGCACACGTCCAGGGAATTTTCGTTGCTGAAACTGCATTGTTTGATTTGCAGTGTGGCATGGCGCACCGTCTTGTTGAAACGAGTAACCGTCCAGACCATTTTCACACATTTTTGGGCAGACATAATGAGTCAACATCCACCGATATCGATTCCCATCGACTGTTTCGCCTTCTCTGAAGAAAAATGGCCCAATGATGGGATTGACGTAAACGCCGGCCCAAACAGCCACTTTTTGGTCATGCAATGGTGTTTCATTGATCTCGTGTGGATTCTCCGTTCCCAAAATGTGGTAGTTTTTCTTGTTAACGGCGTCAGAAAATGCGAAATGGGCCCCATCGGATATCAAAATTTGCTTCCAAGAATCAGGTTCAGTGTCAACCATTCGAGCGACTGCTTGGCCATATTCCACGCGACATGGATGGTCTCTCGGCAATATTCTTTAAGTCAATTGCACTTTATACGGAAACAAATGCAAATCATCCTTCAAAATGCACCTCAAGGTGGTTCTACTGATACCAAAATGCAGAGCGCGGTGACGATACTCGGCAACACTCTCTCTTACCGCTTCAACTAGTTCATTGGAACGTTTTCTGCGTTGATGACCGGAATGTCGACGATCTCCCACTGTCCCGTGCTCAATAAAATTTGACACCAACCTACGAATAGTGTTGTCCGACAGTGCTTGTTGGAAGAGATATTTTCGACGGTATGCCCATGGAGTTAACACAACTGAACGACTATTTTCAATATACAGCGTCACTATTTTGGTGCGTTGCTTCGGTATGAAGCGATCCATGGTTAAAATTGTACTGGATTGACGTTTCAAAAACATGTCTACTCAAGTCAATCGGTTTATAAATGTCAAAGTTATTTAATATTTACATACCGACATTAAAGATGGCGCACTCTGTAAATTGTCGAAATAAATTCAGGATTGCCTTTAAAGGGTATATCTCCTTCATAAAACCATTCTGAAATCATTGATTGAATCGCTGATATCAAGTACATTCAAATGAACATGCTATGTCAACGCTCCTAAAAGCTAGCCGATACAATCACCAGAATCTAAGAAAGTCGACTGATATTCAACAGGGCGCTACAGGCTGCAGATAAGTCACGACAACGACAAACGCAGTACAAATCTGTGACCTACCTGCCCATGAGATGGCCCAACTGTTCGTGATCCACAATATGTTGCGTACATGGATACCGAGATACGAGTACCAGTGGAAACTGTTTAGCCGTTGAATTTGTCAAAAGTATCACAGATGAAGACATCATTTCAGTCTGGAAAGGTATAAGAATACCACTTGCTACATATAAATTCATGCCAAAACTGGATGCAACAGATGAGGCCAATGCAGTTGGTCAAAACGCACAATCTGCAATTTGGCAGGACAGATTTGGCCTAATCTTAATTAGAGACGTGCAAAGCGTCGCTTATCTGAGAAACAGTCACAGATGTCCTAGTGGAGCTTATCACAGGCCACTGGTTAATTGGCAGGCACGCTAATAGGCTTGACCTTCCTTTCAATGATTTCTACAGGAGATGTACATATTGAGCCCCTTCCTCTCAACAAACAAACAAACGTTAATCTGCTGATAATCTGCCGTACACTCTGCACCAGGGGAAAAATTCGTCTGGGTGATTTCATCTTTAATAGCCTTGGAGATCTATTCAAAATTATGGTCAGCAGACTACTCGGCCTTGCTTAAAGTATCAATTTCTTTGACCTTTAAATTTTCCTGATAGATTTAGATCCTCGTTCTTTCCGGTCTCCACTTTTTAATGTATGACATTTAGATCCTGCGTTATGACAAAGGGTGTTTTCTGAACTAGGTGAGGATGCTCGATGCCGGTTGCCACTTAATCTGATCTTGTGTCCGCCACTTCTATAGTAATATTCATCTCGTAATGCAGAGTTTCGCATTAGCGGTATATAAAGTTTTATTCATTCTGACATCCGGTAGTAGTGCTTGGATACATTAAACAATTTCTTCTGAAATGCAACCTAGGTTCTACTTTAGAGGAACCAACTTCGAGTATGTAGGTAAAAAACTGTGACTACACCCTTGTAAACCTAGTAACCGCTTATGGGAAAGGATGGTTAACGACATGAGCATAATACTATTCTCCCTCCTTCCTTTGCGTGAATTAGCGATTTGCAATTCAGATTAGTCAGGCAGTTGTATTTCGAATTTCCTACGATTTTAAGGTTCTATATGTAGAATGCCACTTTTATATTAAAACGCTTTCCATTTTCTTCGCAGTGGCAACCCTGCGCAGAAACAGAAATAAAAACAACGATGAGATGCTTCTCTGAGACAACTTTGCCCTGCGGTGTAGGCAATCTGCCAAAGAACGAGACCAAGGAAATCGGATTTCATTCTGAGAAGAAAGAAAACAATGACACGTAGATTTATGATGGAATCCTTTTTCTGTTGTCCTACTGAGAACTATTTCTCTCTTGTAGCCCACCCTACCCGATGTTCTCCATTTCACACAGAATAATAAAAATTTCCCAGGACGATGACTGGCATATAAGTGGGTGTCTTGAAACTTTTGTATTCTACCTATGTACTGTTTGAAGGAATATCGCGTGCGAACAGTAGTGGCATATTGTGTTAAACATATCGCACGCATATTGAATATGTGATGTTTGAAATGGCGGTGACATGTTCTCGTTTTCGTTGGAAAAATATTACGGAGCCAGGTCAGGACCTTAGACGGGTCGGTAGTTTGAATACCAAACTATGACGGGAAATGAAGGACTAACATGAACCACAACAATTCTCTTCAAAAAAAAAAAAAAAAAGAAAAAACGAAAACAGCAGAGTTCTAACTCACATGGAGTATTAAGCTGTAGGTGCCTTGCTTTTCCTAGTTCCTCCTCATAGGTTCCAAGAAACTGCTCGTGGTGGTGAGAATTTGAAAACAGCCCATTGAAGGTAATTTTTGCTTGGAGTTATTAAGTTTACGTGATGCGATGATGGTTTGGATAAAGAATCGCAAAAACCATTAAATCGACAAAAAAAGAAACGGAAACGTGTCACATCGCCCCAGACGCTATAAAGAGGGTGGTGTACTCAATTTAGTTCCGCAATAGCATTTTTTTTTTGGTACTTACGGGCTGAAGGTACTGGATTTTTTCGTAGCTAAAAAGACTTTTTGTAAGTGATTTATTCAGTTTTAGGACGAGTCCTAATAGAAGGACGTATATTTCCTCTCTGATCAGAATTTTTACTTAGCCTTGATTCTATTATAATATTCTTTTCTAAGTTGAATCTCTGAAAATTATACTTCTCTTTGAAGACACGGCCACAAACAGGCTGAAGAACTTTAGATTTATCAGACAAAATAAGCCTCTTAGTCAAGTGCTTGGGGGCTATCTGAAGACGGCTGACATTCAGATGAAAACATTGATCTTCTTGTATTAACACTGGAACTATGTGATGATAGTCGACCGTTTTGATCAGAGATCTGTTAATTATTCACGACAGAAACTGAATATTTAGCAAGCTATGACGAATTATGGTAAACAGAATTAGGTCATTAAATTTCAAAAAGGTCACTAACGTTATCCTTGTTAGTTCTTGTTCTTCCACCACATGGTGAACTTTCTGCTTCGAGAACCTTGGTCTAGTGTGGGACTTATAACTCCAACATACACGTCTACTTTAGGAATAAAGGCATGAAGAATTTCTACCTGAGAGTCTGCAGTCTTTAATTCAAACATCCACGGTATCCCATTTACGAGATATTGCTCGAAAGAGGATATGTGGGTTGGAATTTTAAAATTCTCCAATTTGGTGGATTGAGGTCTATGATGAGGCTTTCGCACTATGACCTCTCTCTTTCTTGTATGAAATTCCGTTGCGAGTAGAGGAAGAAATTACAAGAAGTCCTCTTATCTATATCCGATGTAAGTTTGTAGTAATTCCGAAAAAATTCCCGCTCTGCAAAGAACATCGCGTGCTAAAGGCAGGGTAGAGCTTCATGTGAGTTAGCAGGTTATGATACGAGTACATAGGTTGATTTATGGTTAATTTGGTGGTGGCGTTCGAATTTGGCGATCAGTGTGGTGCAAGCTGGCACAACACGTGATAGAATATGTACAACAATCTACAACAATGTAGGATATGCACCTGAAATGTCCGGACTCACAATATGAAAAAATGTCTATATCAAACTGGATTATGTATTCATAAAATATAAGTCTGATGTCATCGTACTACAGGAGTCAATGAGTAGAGGAAGGCTGTTGCAATAGACATTTCTGTAATATCTACTAGAGCTGTGTATAGACATGAACTCGGGGTTGTATTTTTAGTCGGTTACAGACGGCGCCTTTTCCTGGTGCACAGCGATTCGAATTTAACGGAAGTAGTTTAAGATTGATTTTATTTTGGCTCACTGTCCAGTGGATTAGAATAATGACGTGCTTTTCTGGGAAATATCTTAAAGCTTTGCAGGCAAAACCGATCGTCTCTAGCCCGATAATTAATCAGGAGATAACTAAATGAGGAATGTGGTAGTTAGTATCACCAGATTCCCAGATGTGGATATATTGAAACATATATATATAAAGCCATCTGCCTGCCTGTTGCTCAATGTATAATGGTTTCAACATCGATTCGGATCACTTTTTTGTTGTGTTTAAGGTCCGCCCTTGTTTGAAGGCAACAAAAAACATTCAAAGTCCGATGAAGAAAAATATCGTGTACTCAGAGCAGATAATCCAAACCTAAATTATTCAACTTTGCATCCTGCTGGCACAGGATATAGCGAGAAGTGAGCACATATGAGGTCAGTTCAAAAAGTATCCGATCATAACTTTTATTTGTGCGAGTAAAATAAACAAAGTTTGGGTGCTTAGCCTTAGTGGCCATTACGAGGCATTCCTAGTGCGCATGCTCGTTTTTTTTTCACGACCATAGCACTAATCAGTCGCTGTCACGGCGCAGCGTTGGGGAGTAAGCCTTAAATAACAGTCGCCTAATTTTATTTTGGAAATTGTACAACGTTAGTGCGTCAAATTTTGTTTAAAACTTGAGCGTTCTCAAATGGAAACAATCCGTAAAATTAAAAAAGTATTGGGGGCCGAAGCAATGGGCAGCATACAGTTAAAAGAGTCGTGCAACCGCTTCGGAGATAGCTGCTCACCAGAAGCACATTCTGGTAGGCCCTCAACATCCAAAAATGAAGATGCCGTCGATCAAGTAACAACAATGGTAAACGTCGAATAATGGTCACAGAAGTTTGTGTCGAAGTGAGCACTAGCGCTGGATCCATTTATTCCATTTTAGCTGAAAATTTGGCCTTCAACTCAAGAGGGTGTCAGTGAAACGTGTGCCAAAATTGCCGACAATTAAGCAGTGCTTAAGAGCCTGCGCGGCGATTGATCGGAATGGCCTATAACTTGGATTGGGCCATCAGAGCAACAATTAAGTTAGTATCGAAGTGCTTGTATAAACTTGTACACATGGAGGATAAAATTTCAAGTACATGTTCGGCTAGTAACATAATACTGGCCTACGCGGTCATAGGCTTTACAACCCTATACGGAAGAGATTAAAAACACAAACCAAATAGTAAACTCGGATAAAAATGTACGCTCTGTTGACGACCCTAGCAAACGTTTAAAGGACAACGACCTTCGGATCTGCATGTGGAATTTTCGGACCCTTAACAAGTCGGGTGCAGCCAAGCAATTAGCAGAGCTACTTGACTGAAGTGCGATGGGATAGACGAAACATAAGGAGGATAAAAAACTGTGATATACATATATATGTTACATATAATCACTATGGTGATTGTAATAGAGAAAAGAAAGAGCACTTATTTGGATGCGGATTTGCTATATGCGCAGACTTAGGCAAGAAGTCTTGAGCTTCCCACACGTAAGCGAGAGTCTTATGTTAATTCGCTAACATAAGCTTAGTATTCGCCATGCCCCTACGGACAAGGACAAAGCCACCAAAGAATGGTTCTACGTGCTAATCCATAAGACATATGAGGAATATTCGAAGTATAACGTTAAAATCGTAATGGGCGACTTTAACGCCGGGCTAGGAGAGGAGGACATATTTAGTAGGATAATTGGTAAGCATACACGACTCCATGTCTGGTTTCGTGGCTTATTAATTTTGCGGCGGGACGAAATACAACCATACGGTTTGGTCATCTCAATATACACAAGGGGATGTGGCGGTCTGCGGATCACGAAACGCTAAATCAAATTGATCACAAGGCGATAGACGTAATGCATGCTTCCAGTATTCTGGACGTCCGAAAGTTCCGGCCAACCAACACTAACTCGGATCACCATCTTATTGCAGCACAGGTACGAATGTGGATTTCCCAAGTATCAGGGCAAAGCAGAACTACTGAGAGAAGATATAATGTAGAAAAGCTGCAACCTTGCCGAACGCGAATCCCGAAATCTCTCAAAAATTCATATGCCGCCAGGATCAAGTACCGACTAGTGCCAACTCTGTCAGTGACACCACAGTTGTGCTGGGTTTCACCTGACCACCTCCAAGAAATGACTTGTTTGAGGAAAAATGCCGACAGGCACAAGCAAATAAACAAAAAGCCTAAAAAGCAGCGCTGCTAGGTAGGACGAGAGGTACTCGTGAGCTCAACGAGCTGAAGAGACGGGAAAAACGTGTGCTTCTTCCGAAGAAGCAAAACGAGCACGAGAAATGCGCTATCGAAGATATTAAGAGTTTACACTACAGGGAGAACGCAGAAAATATTTATGAAAATATAAAAAGTGCGTTTGAAGGTAACAGAACTCACACAGTAACCTGTAAGTATATAGGAGGAAACCTTGTATTAGTTAGTGCTGAGAATAAGGAAACATTTTCCCTGGAAACGGTATAACCACGAAGAAGCCCAATATCCTGTCGTCAGGCTGAACAGGTCATCCAGCGTTGACGACGATAGCGAAACTTCAGTCCACCTGACCAAAACGAAGTAAGGATAGCAATATCTAAGCTCAAATACAATAAAGCAGCTGAACCTGATGGCTTACAGGGTACTCAAAGCTGATGCGAAAAACTCTGTGAACAGTTTATGCCTGACGAATTGAATTTCCAGGTCGTTTATTCGATCCGCAAAAGAGGAGGCCCTCTCAACTGTACCAACTATAGAGGCTTAAGCCTCCTTATCTTCACACATATACAAGATATTATTTGCCATATTGCGTGAAAGTCTGAAATCCTTCGTCAACAACCGGATTGGCCCATATCAGTGTGGTTTTAGACCAGAAAAGTCCACAATCTGGCAGATCCCGGAAAAAACTCAAGAATCCAAATCGATACCCACCATCTTTTGCTCGCATAAGACAGCATTTATAGAGGAGTTATATAGAGTTATTTTTTGTTACCGCATCCCTGCCAAACTTTTCCGTCTGTGCCGAGTGACGATTGTGAACGCTCGGTCAAGGTTGGTAACGACTTAATTGAGAAAAATCGTCAAAAAAGGTTTTAGATAAACTGACGCACTGCCATGTAACTTCCCTAACATCAAAAGCTGAAGCTGCCTGAATTGATTTAGTGGTAAATGAGGGAAAAACCAAGTATATGCTGTCAACAAGAAGTGACACACAACAAGGACGAAATGGATAGAACGTCACAGTCGTCAGCTATAATTTCGATGTAATAAGGGACCTTGTGTACCTCCGCTCTGTTATAAATTCTGCCAACAACACCTCAGCAGAAATAAAATGACGAATCGCTCTTGCCAATCGCTGTTCCTTTGGGCTAAGAAGGAAATTGACTAATAAGGCCCTAACCCGAATAACTGAAGAGACCCTATATAAGACCGGATGAAGGTATTCTCATTTGTTACGAAAAATATTCGGTCCCGCTTGGTTTGACAGTCTTTGGAGAAGAAGATTCAACGACGAACGATACTAGATGAACTATACGAGCAGTACAAGGACATTAACCTATATAGTCAAAAAACTGAGTATCACTCGCCTGCGATGGCTACCAAAGCTCCGGCCCGCAGTATCTTCGAACCTAACCCGGCGGTACATCGCAGTAAAGGGAGATCACACGTTAGGTGGCGCCCACAAGTAGAAGGGGACCTCAACCGACTTGAATTGTACAACTGGAGGCAGCTTGTTACTTGAGGTGCAGGTCCACACGAACTGTTGTGCTAACTAAGTAAGTAAGTAGTAATCGACGATGACATGACACTACAACGGCAAAAGATACTACATTCCAAGCCAACTTTCTTGAAATGAGAACTGCTAAGAATTTAAACAGAAAGAAGAGGAGGTAGGAGAAATCGCCTTCCATGTGAAAGAGGAGAAAGGCGTAAAATGCGAGAAGCAAAACAATATAGCAAAAGTGAGTTCCGAAGTTTTTTTGAATGGATAACGAACCTCATTGGGGCTCTTCCTTTTTCAGATAAAAAAAAACGGTTATCCGATGATAGATATTCAGAAGATGTTAGCGATATGAAGTCAGCACTTCTCGATCCTCCTCAATCTCAAAATCGATGTTCCGGCTGGAAAACAACAAAACAGTGAATTTACACGTGCTTTAAACAACTTACAATAAAGTCTATCCCGGAATCTATACAAATCACACACGGTTGATTTTTCTGAGTATCGCATATATTTGTATGTAGGTTTCTTTCAAGCTGTTTATGTGAAGGATTGAAACCTATCGCCAATAGACTAATTGGAGCATAAGAATATGGCATAAGACCTACTAAACCCATCACTGACACCAAATATCTACGCTCGACCAAATCATGGAAAGGACTCGAAAAAATAAGTGAATCGATACTCTCCACCTATTCGTCTCGTCGATTCTTAAGCTGCATTCAACAGTATGTCAATTTATGTCTAGAAAACTCATTTGAATTTGCGGTATGATATTGACTAACACTAGGATCTGATCTACTGGGAACCAAGCCAAATTTCCAAAAAGATGATATCATGTCTGTTTCAATTTCAAACTTTAGATGACGGAAATAATACGTGTATCAAGCATCGAAATTTACGGACAGTTTTTTGAACTTGAATTAGAATTTCGTCGAGTGCAAGAAGGAATGTAACAACACAGAATGTGTTACCAACCAGAGAGCCCTGGCGTATGGACCAAGAAATTGCTGTGGTCATCTACTCCTCATATATGGTCAACGTTTTATGTATCTAAACTATATAAGATTCAGCTTTAACAATGACACAATATCTTAAAAGCCAAACATTTTGTCAAAAGATGCTGCTTTGGGCTCGATAGGCAACTAAAAATAAGAACCCCCTCTCGACGCACAAAATAACGTTCCACAAATCACTCATAGCGCATCCTGCGTGGGATATGGTAGTTAGTCGCACAAGCTAATATACGATATCTTGTTGGTCTGATCGGGTGTAATATGATAGCAATGGCACATATCGTATATTCATATGAGAATTCGTTAATGCGTGCAGATTTTATAATTGAGTAGCGCTGAAACTGCCATCATGCTGCAACGGACGAGATAAACCACATCACTAAGATGGGTTTTTATAAAGTACTACGTAGAAATCGTAATTGGTGACGTTAATGCTAGAATAGAAAAGGTGGTACGCTTAGCGACGTCATAGGTAAGCATAGTCTACACGTCATTACATCTGCAAGTGGCCACAGATTGATAGATGCCGTAAGTGGACGAAAATCGTCGTAGCAAGAACAGGTTTCTCTGTTTTGCATTCACTAACGTAATTGCAGTTTCCTGATTAAAACGCAACAAGGGAGATTGATCATATTACGAACGGACGACACGCATCCAGTATTCTAACCCTATGCACTGTCAAAGTGACCATCATTGCCTTGCACTTCTATCAGGTATTAACCAAGATACAAAACCAGATATCAAAACTAAGAGCAAATTTTGCTCGAATCTTTGACATTGAGCGGCTACAATTGCCACAACTTTTGCCAAATTCATTTCGGGTAATTTGTTTCAAAACCTCGGACTAGAATAGCATAAATAGCGATGCTACTAGAAGGCCTGGAAATAGGATATCCGTAGTATTGCACTAACAAATTCTTGTTAAACAACGCAATCCAGGATCCTCGCTGCTAGGTCGCTCATGCTGACTATCAATAGCCAGATATTTATAACCATACCACTGCGGTGTAAGACCTAATGAATCTACCAATTTGTCGACCAAAAATTCAGTCTTCGAGCTTAAGAGTCGATCTACATATACTGAGCTATGTCTGATTTCGCCATAGCTGCTTACCTCGCACTTTTCGGCTGCATGTCGTTGAAAAACTGTAGCTGCAATAGTAAAAACATAACAAAATCAGTTGATAGGTGTTTGACAGAATGACGTAGTTTCGTGCCATTTCTGTAGCATGGGGCCTTAAAGTATTATGCGTGGCTATCAGCTAACACCAAAAGCTTTCAGGCGGAATCAGCAAACAGTCGTCAAAAATTGACAACCAACTTGGACGCCTTAGAGTTAAAAGGCTCTACAGTGAGTTTTAGCAAAGACAGTTGTGTGTAAGAACGGAAAATTAGTAAAGGATAGCTCTTGTGAACTACTACCCCATCAGTCGTCCTGTTATACGATGAGAGACATAGACAATCTTCAAAGCGGATTCACATGCGTTTGGCTGTTTTAAGCGAAGGATTTTTTGAGAGACCTTAGCCCTATTTGCGTGGAGGAAGTGTGCAGAAAAAGGAGCAATGAAGAACTACGGATATAGATATCACCGTGTATACAGGGACATTGAACTGGTCAGAAGGCTACATTTACACCGACAAAAAGGGCTAATTCATGTAGATTGTTTAAACACCAGTGGTCCAGGCCGACATATCTTCAAAAATTATTTCATCGGATGTGGACAACACAGTTAAACTGAAGCCTTTATCTAAAGTCACACATGGAGCTGACCTCAAATACCTTGAAGTGCTTAACTAAGAGGAGCTGTGTAGAATTCGAAGAAACACTGTAAAGCCCCCTGGTCTGTTTAGCGTTTAAAAACGACTTTTGTCATCCAATTACCAAAAGCCTAATCTGATTGTACTGAACGTGCTGATTTAATCGATTCCTTTAATGACTGAATAATAAAGCTTCAACTCTACGTGGCTTATGCCAAGTTCTGACATAATAATTGTGTTTAAGTCTGGCTATTTACGTTGCACTTGAGGGAAACACCGGTTCATATTAGCTTGACGTGTACTGAATACTTTTTTAAAACCTATTAAGAATGAACCAAATGTACCATGGTAAACATAAATTAAAAAAGAACGGTAAAAGGTTTCTCCTCATGTCTGATTTGCCCTTTATAATTCTCTGAGATAAAGAACTTCTACCTATGTACGAGTATTTCAACTTCAGTTGCAGCCCAAGCAGGCACCGAATAATTTCAAGTCCAACTACTGGCCTCCGTCGGTTGTGCTTTGATTTTCTCTTAAAGACAGTACAGCTAACAGAAACCGGAAGAAAAGAATTACTTACCAGTGGAGCACAAGAAGTAAAACGCTCCGTATTTATTATTGTTTGCCTTTAAATTGTTTTGGGATCTTTCAAAGGACTTCCTTGGGAATGTAAGGAATTCTTTGTACTCCTGCTTTGGCCGGCTTAAGAAACTGTTCTTCCTTTGCCGCATTCCAGTATGCTATACTCTTTCTTTGTTCAGGATATACGTTCCTTCCTAAACATTGGCATAGCCCAGTCGTTGCTATAGCCGTAGTGCTATGTTTGCGGCGATGTTTATGTCTTTTGGTGTTTTTTGTAAGAGTGTGCGTTTTTTGGGCTAAAAAAAAAAACACAAAAATGGGGAAAAAACAGAAAGAAAACTCAATTTCTGGAGTATGGAACGTGTTTCTGCTCAGAGTGCCTCATATCTGGAGACCGAGCCAACCACAATATTTTTTTCGCCTTTAACTGTTTTTGCCATCGCTAGACGCAGGGGAGCTGTTTTTTGCGACTTGTACTGTATCCTGATTGTGACTATGCCTTTGACTGTGCCTGTACTCCTGTACTCCTCGTGTCCTTTGATTTATTACTGTTTGTTAGTGTCGTTGTTTCTTTTTTTCGATTTTTTTTTTGTTTTACTTTTATTTTGCTTTGTTGAGTCGCAGATCTCGTTTTCGCTTTTTATTGTTATTTCTTCGGTTTTTCCTTTTCAGGGTGTCAAAGTATATTTTCGTTTCGATCTCCCCATCACCCATTTTGAGTGGGTGACATAGAAGGATACGAATGTTTTACGATTTTTCGTATATTTTAAGGTGGAAGGACTTTTCCACATTACCAACGAGAACCTATCGTATCGGTTTTTGGGGTACACCTGAATTCCATTTCCATCCCTATTTTGAACCATGTGATTTCGCAAAAAGGAGAAAAAAAAAGAGACGATGTGCGGAAAATACGACAAATGAAAGGTATTTCTGGGGGCAATCTAGATTGCTTGGCGCGTTTTACTTTTTATGGTGCTGTCAGCGAAATTTGAGAAACTACACATTTTGGTGATTTAAAGCGGTGTTTGGTGTTTCCTCTGACACTGTTTGAAATTGAGTTTCCTTTTGTTATTTTTCTTGAAAGGATTCCAGGAAGGAAATTCTGGTATTGTCTCTAATGTAAGAATGTCTCTGGTATTTTTATTAAGGAGGTGGATGGGACTCATGAATTGTCTGGCTCCTTTGATACTTTTTCTTCTACTCCTTCTTACATAACTCCTTGATACATACATATAAATTGTATGCAGATTTGAAAGGTCTTAAGATGAAGGCTTACAAACTCAGGCAATGTTTGATTTCGAAGATGTTGGCATCTACTGCCGAAGAGCTTTTCATAAGACGCTCTCCATTTTTCCAATATGACTTCGAAAGAAGATTCGAATTTTCACCGAAAAATTTTCCTCAGTGGCAAGGCAGATTTTCGGTAGAATGGCATTGTTAATAGGAAAAATGCAGCATTTCTTCAAGCAAACAACCAAAGATGTTCTTACACCAGGTATTATTTTGACGAGATAATACCGGCGAGTTAGTCAATGGAGATCGCTATCGATCCATGTTTGGAGTGGTTTAAATATGACGCCAGATGAAGTTCAGTGATCGCCTTATCGCCAGAATCCACCCTGTCAATTGGCTCTTCAGCATATGCAATTTAATACTTTTCGACTCTTTTCAAATCGGGAAACTAGTGACTATCCTATAATTTGGGTTGAGGTTGTAGCGCATCATCAGGTACTCATGTAGGCTTAAATAGCAAGTCCATGCTCGTCCACCGGCCTACGCATTCCAAGATCTCATAACTAAAATACACAATTCTGTTCCACCACCAGTGCTCGAGATAAATCGCCAGTAGCATTCTGCCCCTTGAAACTTTTAACCTTCACCCGTCTCGCTATGAATGCTCATCAGTACATCCGCAAACCCACTTTCGAACGTACTTTAAAATATCGTCGTCCATTCCTAAGTTGTACAACTCGTTTATAGAATGCTCTGCCGAGCTTTCTATTTTCTAGTCGTTATAACTTGCAAACATTTAAGACCAATGTACATCTCTACTTCTCTTTTTCTCCTTCCTAAAATTCATTCGCCCACGCTGTGTGCAAGGACCCAATATGGAAGAGAGAACAAAAATATGCCGAACCAACTTATAGCCTCAGTTAATGATCGATTCACTTGTGACCACCTTGGCAAACGATTCGATACAAGGCACTCTTCCAGTGTTTTGGATGTCCGAACGTTGCGAGTAGCTAACATCGTGTTGTTGTAGCCAAGGTGCGGACGTAGATATCTATAATAGCCTAAGACCAGAAAACCCTTGTGAGAAAGTTCAACGTCGTACGGCTACAATCGCAAAAGGCGGCCTCTTCCAATCGGGTTTCCCTTACCTCTTGAGGAGTCCAATGCCACCGGGATTGAACTGACAAGATCAATGGCAGCACTGCCAAAAACTAACCATAGAGGGTCCCGCTGGGTCTTAACCCGCCTCAAACAAAGAAACTGCGGAAACGGCGGATTCACAAAGTGGGTTCCATGAGCAGATAAGAAGAGTGGGACATTGCCGTTTCAGAAGAAAAAAGAACGGGCATGAGAAGCGCTTGATTGAAGTCTTAGTGGGATGGTACCAGAAGACTGAAGTTCCGAAATCTTGAACTTCGTGTGCGCAACTGGAGGCAGTTGGAAAACGACAATGTCATTAACTGTAGCCCTGGTCCGCATGAAACTGTAGCGCCATTTAAGTAAGTCTAAGAAGGTTTTTTTTTTTCTCACTGGGGATACCTTAAGTTTCTGGTCTATGCCAATAAGTCCGAAACAACTTTAAACGACCTCGAGACGAACATTAGATGTGAAATGACTGCCTGAAATGCAATCGGTTCCGTGGAGGACATTTGAATGATGACGTACTTTATAACTATTGGTAACGTTGTTCGACGAGGTCATTGCTCTTGCAATATTCCTTCGAGACAACTTCAATAACGAAATTTTCCACTGCTACTACAGTAGGTTCGTTCTATTGTACAAGACCTCATTAGAATGTGATTTTTTGTACTCCAACTCAACTCTGATGTTCTATACCCTTCGCATCGAATTGGCTGCTGCACAAGTCTTTTTGTATAGGCAAAAGCGGCTTTAGCTATGAGCAACATTTATATGTTTGTTAGAACGTACTGGAAATATTGATCTAGCCAGCTCCCATGGTATTGGACGACATTTCAACAACATGGGCAAGCACGATTTAAATATTTCGCTTATTCTTTCTGGTTTCCGACTTCTAAATATTGATCTTCAGCTTCCAGTCATTGCAAGAGTGACATATGGTATATTAATGACATCAATGTTTAGCTGAGATGAAATGAGCTCAGGTATAGTGTCAGCGAATTAACCGCTCCTTGTTGTAGACGGTTTTTATTTCAAATATTCCAACATCACCGTTTTTCACGATGAACTCGTGGGCATATTAAAAACAATGTACAGCAGTGAGTTATTTATGGCCAGCCTGTTCAGCTTGAAAAAGATTCCATCGGGCCATACGATGTCAATATCCTAGTTCCAGCCGATCAAGCCGTACATTGTTTCTTGTGTTTATTGCATTGGATATCGGGTACCAGTTTGACCTGCTATGTGAAATATCATCTTTCGGCTAGAAATCGAATTGATTATTCAGAACGTGTTTCTGTTCTCGACACATTTAGTTAGGACTCCATTGATCACCTTTTTCAAGCTACGAGTATTCGATATTCGAAAGGAGATTTATCGACCGAAGATTCATCGGATTTTATGTGCCTTTATCCCTTTCGAGTTGGATGGCCCACATCTTCTAATGAGATGGATTAGGGACATTATTCAACAAGGAAGTAAAGATTTTGACCGCTTCGAATGAGAGATGCTGGAGCTCAATATTCGATATGCTACTGATTCCCACTGCTGTTTTGCTTGTAAGTGATTCGAAGAAAGCATGGAGCTGTTCATTCGAAATAAACGGTTCCCTCTTGAGATGATATTATTTGAAATGCTTTCAACATTGGATGTAGCGAAACCTAAGTTATCGAATCCATATTGTTATTACCTCTTATTGAAGGCAGTGCCATCTATACACGAAGAATAGAAGACTCATCCAATGAAAGAATAATGGAAGTTCTTTGACAACTGATATCGAAAGCTCCGGAAATATTGAAAGAAGTATGGTAAGAAGGCTAGTTTGGGAAATCCTAAGAAGATGGTCAAGAGTTCTAAAAGTGAATTTGAAAGGGAATTAAGTAGAAGATAAAGCAAAGTAAAGTGGTCGATTAAAGTGATACGGTTTGAGTTAGTTTGAATTATAAATTGTTTCTGTTTGTGATTTGAATAGAGCGATTGTGTTGAAATAAATAAGTTCTATTGTTTGAACCGACATTATGCAGTATCATTTCGAAGGTATAAAAAGGACCCAATTTCCCAGGTCGTGTTCGGGCCATTGACATCATCCGCCCTTGTACACTTGCGTGAAAATCGCTCCAATGACCCCAACCTTTTCTTGCGGATCTTCGATCACAACGAAATTGTTTTCGTCGACAGTTTCTCCTAAATATATACCTGAAGTAAGCAGCAATGGTTCGTCGATCTTTTGATACGGATGGTCATGTTGAGCCTTTCTCCGAAATAACATATCTTATTAATTTGCGGGAATACATTCTCTAGGTTACAAAATTATATTTTCCAATATTATCGACAAATTTTGATCGACGATTTCTGTGTCATGACCCCCTGGTTAGGTATGTCATTAAACTATAGTTGCGCTGCGGAAAACGTTTTCATTGTCATTATTCAGATTATGGTCTCTTCCACTTGCGCAAGGAACATGTCTGAGTGACTCCTCTTGAATGTTGTACTTGAGATGTGTGTCCAAATAAAATTATTTATTTCGGTTATTTCGGTACTGAGACTGCAATGGTCACTGTATACGAGCGTGCGTAGACAGTTTATAGTATTGTATTCTATCTATCAGTTCTATTCATGTGCCGAGAAGCAGGATACAACTATATAACTCGTGTATGCGACTATCCATCACTTAAAGACTGAACCGGTACAGAACAGTACGCTGACCCCATCAATTAACATACATAAGTAGTAGATTAACTCTAGTGTTTAGTGAAAAATTTCGGAAAGTACCTGTACTTCTTAAAAAAAGAAATCCGTTGACGGAATTGACCTAGTAGCATCGATTGTGCTCAGATTAGCATTTCTCTGATCATTTTAAGCTTTTCAAATCCGGTGCCTAAGGAGCAGAGATATTTCCATCCCATTTGATAAAATATCATTACCCTGAGACCCTGAGGCAGCCAGCCATGTATGTGATCGACTATAGGTGCACTAGAAATTGGCTTTCTGTCAATCCTCTCAAAACTAAGATTCTTCTTTTACTGGTACTGGTCTGACTCATGGTACTTGAAGTAACCATCGTCGGTTTCTCGCACGAGGGTAAGTATTTAGGTGTCACCCTATAAATTTCTTTTGTCGACAACTTCCAAGGCTCTGTTGACCTTCCGACGGTCGGCAAGACATGGGCTTGCCACCGAGGAAAGTCTCTGAATCAATACAGCTGTGTGCAATTATTCTCGTATACTATCCGTCAGTTGTCGGGTGGAACAAGCTTTCACGAAAATATGTCATTGCTGCTGGTATAGGGCTTTAAACAACGGTACGATGGCTTTCTTTACCACGCGTGGCTCGCTCCGGAAGCACTGATGAATCTCCTTCCCCTTGATATTGATATAATGGGCTGCACTCTATTCTATTCAAATAGAAGTGGTGTGTAGTACAATACGCACTGGATTTTTTATGACTCCACGAGCCGACTGTCTTTTGACTCTGATATTATGGACATGCCATCTTATGCAATGACAACAGAATTGTTGCTGAACAAATACCAAAATGATTTTCCCTGTGTCCGGGAATGGTTTCCTTCAGAATCTGAGTCAGAGAACTAAAGAATGCGTCATTACGAGATACTATACTTTCGGTAAGCATGGAAATGTGCTGAGCATAAGTGACAAAATATTCTGCCACGCTTACTGTGAGACTGATGCGAAGCACCATCTCCGTGAATGTCAGGTCCACGATGGCATCAGACTACCGAAAAAAAAAATAAACTGACGAATCAGTTACAAAATAATCCAGCGATATTGAGGTGTTCGGGTTTTACAATTTTGTATAGGCGACCACAATTTGTAGACGATATCGGCGCACTGATTTCAATTCAATTTCAATCGTCGTAGAAGTACACCATTTGAATAGACAGTATCACTTGGCTGTATTACTTTAAGTGTGCTAGATGCAATGGTATAACATTAATTGGTTATCGCGATGGTGACCTGCTGGAAACTTTCCAACTGGGCCAATTAGGCCTGCAAATATAGTCCAAGGTGGACGGTGTCATACACAGAACGATCGATAATTTTGTGAGTAGGTACTTGCCCGGCCAAAAAATTGTTATATCGGCTGGCCCTAACATCATCAAACCATCCACAATCCTAATACTTAAGGGCAATATTGGAAAAGAATTTGGTGAAATAACACCAACTATCCGGGAGAATGTTTGAAAAAGCCCCCATCTGCATCGCGTCCAAAGGCACCCATTCCGTATAGTCAGGAAGTTAAAACACATATTAACCACAGCGAAAAGAAGCTTGCTAAAGTAACTACGTCCATGTAGTCAATTCGTTGACGTCGCTCAAGTTCAACCAGGCCAAAACACTTCTACTGAAGGAAAAACTACGGCCAATAACAATCATGTGAAACTTGGTTGAGGACTATTTGGGTGACCATCACATTCGTATTCAAGATACACTTAGTTCTCATCATAAGGAAAACTCTTAACTGGGAACAGTGGGTTCATCTGAATGTTCGAAAGGTGTTTTTGAAGACCATCAAAAGTTGGTGAGCACAAGCAAGCAGGTGTTCAATAGGTTTGCCAAGCCCAACGACCATAAAAACGAAAGCTCTTCGCGTATAATGCCCGTATAACGCAGACATTCCTCCAATTTCCTGTCCCATTATAAATTTCTCTAACCTCCGTTTCATTGTTTTCATTCGTTCTACAGTTTTCTTCGTTTTTGTTTTACTTTTAATTTATTTTTGTTTTTTTTCTTCTTTGGTTTATCGCACGAGTTGCTTCCACGAAACCGATTCAGGTGTCACAAGACAGAAAAGAATAAAAACAAAAGGCAGGAGAATATAAAAACGAAAACAAAACAAGAGAAAAAAAAACAGGAAAACAGTTGCCAGCCCAACATTATAAGAAACGGAAGCAGCAAAGATATAATAGATGGTTGAATAGGATGGCGGTGGAGATATGTCCTACTTCATCATCTACCTCAAACCATCTATTCTTATTGTGCGGCAAGATATTTTGAAGGAATAAGTGTGTTGGAAAATTTATTTCATCAATTTGTGAGTAAATTGCTTGGAGGATTGAATCACCACTGGTTTTCGTTTTGTGTTTTTAAATCGATTATTTCTTTTTCCCACCAAGGATGCGGATATCTTTACTGCACCACCACCACCCTGTCAGCGTTTCCATTCTTCGTACCCACCTTAGTTCGGTGGCTGTAAGAAATTTTTCCCAATTTCGGCTTTAAGTTTTCTTCTTTTTTAAACTTTCTGTCGTTTTCAGATTGTTTTTTTTTTTTATTTATTTTTTTTCCTTAGACTTTTCGCAGATTTTTATTTTTCATTTGGGAACATAGTCTTGCCTTATATGTACAATATATGGTATGGTATACAAAACGAGTACTCTCGTTCTCGTATAAATCAGGATGTAGTAAGGATATATGTATGTATGAAGGGAATGAATGGTTTCGAGTAGTAGTTGTAGAGACAGACATTATCGTGGAATCGAGGAGGCCTAAGGGAATAATAGCTATCCAGTTGGGTTGCTATTAAAGAAAGAATTCTCATTTTTTTCTCTTCACAAGTAAGGAAAACGGAAACCAAAGGATGTCTTCTTAAATATTATTATCCTGAGAATTTGTTTGCCATGGCAGAGTTTTAAAGTACATATCGGTACATTCCATTACGTTACCCATGAGTACAGTCGTGAATTAAGGCGGTTCTATATCCTTTTCTTTTAACGTTTCGAACTGTATTTCGATTTAAGTTTGTACAACCGAATCCAAGCTCTCTGGCTTTTGTGGCAAATATGCGGCACTAAAATGTATTCTAGACTTATTTTAACGATTTTATTTTCAAGAAGATATTAAAGTCAGGCTAAGTAGAAAGCAATCTTTTCTGTACTAGTACATATTTGCTACAAATTTATCTCAAGGAAACCTAATGGTTTGATACCTAGATCAGTTAGGCTTTTCTCCTAAAGTTCTCGCGTTCAATGCTGGTTGATGTTCCCTTCCACTTATACGTGTCTTCCAAGACAAGGTATTTCTCTCAAGAGTTCATTCCCTTAATCTTCCACTTAGACTATTTAGGGCCTATATTTTGTAGCCATTCTAGGCGACCGATCCGATGGTCGATGTTAACATACAGCTCACAGAGTTCGCCCGATATATGTATGAAAGGTCGGACCGTTGACAAATATGCCACATGAAATCTTAAACACGATCTGAAGGAGATTAATGATAGCTGACGCTATTTGAAAGGTCTCTTTTCTTATCGGCTTAACGATTCCAAACTTGATGCGTCAGGGATTCTTGCCCCTGACGTAATCATTGAGATGACTAGGTGTATGCTGGCTACTAAGTTATCTTCCGCTGCCTTAAATAACTCGGCAGAAAAAGCGTTGCTGCATTGATATTCGTAATACTTTTTAGGATGCAAATTGCATTACAAACAACGGCATCGTACAGCGAGAAAGCCAGCGGAAGAGTAAATTTCGCAAACTTCCTGGAGTACTAACTAGAATAGCATCTTTAGAGTGAATGGCACACACGTGAGTATTTTTCTCCGATTTAAACACTTTTTCTTGTAACGAAAAATGAAATAATTAATTAAAAACCACGAAATATGAGACAATATAAAATAAATTATAATTCAATTATTTGTGATGTGAAGACTATACAAATTAATTGCTCAGTTGCATTTTTAAAAATATTTTTAAATTACGTCAGAGGGTAACTTTAAGATGACATGGTTCTGTGTAAAATGACATACTTCATTCAGGTAAGATGACATATAGCATTGAAATCCTCATTGCAGATAGGGAATGAAGTCCCTAATCACAAAATTCGAAATAGTGACACAGGCACATAATTCGCATCACCATTTTTGGCACAGAGCCTGCACTCTCCTGGGCGTGATCTACTGTACCGCTTACTGCAGTAAATGCACCCCACATCATTATCATCAACATCTGAAAAGTTGATACGCTTTGATTTTTTCTGAGTTCTTAGGATCCCAAATTGCTCCTTTCAGGGAACAAAGAAACTTTTCTTTCATTATGTCTTGTAGGTCCTTCATATTTTGGTAATGGATGGGTGGTCAAAAGGATAGTGAATGCGATTATCTGAGAACACAAGCGTTCTAACTCTAGACTCACACCATCAACTACTACTACATAACTCAACATGGTGACTGCTGGGTGCCTAGTACCTCGATTGAAGATGGTGTAACCAACCCCTGTGGAAGATCGTCTGTGGCTGATAGGAGGGGGGGGGGGGGGGGTAGGATTTCACTAAGGCACTATCTCCTGTCTCCGGGTAAAAGCGGGCGAATTCTAAGGATGGAACCAATGGTGGCGTCCACAGTTCCAGTTAGGTCGAACAAGCGTTATTTCTATATGAGCTGCTTCAACCTATTTGAATACCAGGTCTATAGGGATCTCCAACACTAAGTCAGGGTGTTGGAAAAGAGTTGGTCAACGCCAGCAATCACATCCCCGAAGCGGGCTACTGGGTCCGGAATTTGTCCTAGGGATCCCAAATGGGGCCTCTCCCTCCAGGTTGAAGGTTGTGCGTGGGGTTACTGCCCAACCACGTAACAAATTAATTGTTACGAAGCGACCAATAGCTTCGGATAAGGACGGATTCACTGTTGACGACCCTGCAAAACGAACAAAAGACAACGACTTTCGGAACTATACGTGGAACGTTCGGACCGTGAACAGGCCGGGTGCAGCTGAACAATTAACGGAGACCGTAGAGTGCTATAAAGCCAATATCACAGCCATCCAGGAAGTGCGGTGGGATAGTCCGGCCAAAAGAAAGATGAAAAACTGTGACGTTTCCTACGGTAATTGCTATAGAGAGCGTAACCAGCGTATATTTGGAATCGGGTTTATTATAAACGGCAGACCTAGGCACGGAGGCTTGAGCTTCGACACGTGAGTTAACGCTTTATAACAATCAATCAATCAAAGGCAAATTCGTTAACAGCAGCTTTATATGCGTCCACGCCCCCACAGAGGAAACGGACAATGCTACTCATACCAAGGAAAGTTTCTACGAGCTCCTCGACAAAATCTACGAGCAATGTCCGATGTATGATGTTAAAATCGTCCTAGGCGACTTTAATGTCAAAATTGGAAAGGAGGAAATCTTTGGTAGCACAATCGGAAGACATAGTGTATACGACACCACGTCAGGAAACGGACTTAGGCTGACCGATATCTCTGCGGGACGAAATGTTACTATAGCAAGCACACGGTTCCCTCAAGTCAATATTCACAAGGGAACTTGGCAGATACCAGATCACCAAACTATCAACCAGATTGATAATGTTATGATCGTTGTAAGGCACTCCTCAAATGTTTTAGTTGTCAGAACATTTCGAGTTGCCAACATAGACCAGGACGTCTACGGATATCTCAGACGCCACAACAACGGCGAAATACCATGAGGAAATTTAACGAACGGTTGCAATCGCAACACGCCGCCAGAACCTTTGCCGATCGCGTATCCCTCAACCTCTCGAGAAATCCTTTGCAGCCAGCATCAAGTGTTGAAGACCAGTGACTTAAATGCCGAGAAGCCATCAGAATTGCCGCAACTTACGTGCTGGGTTTCACCCGCCCACCGCCGCGAAACCCCTGGTTTGATGAAGTGTGCCGGCAAGCCATGCATCAAAACAACATGCCTACAAAGCGGCGCTGGACAAAAGGACTAGAGCGGCTCGTGAGCTCTACGAGCAAAAGAGAAGGTAAGAACATCGGCTTCTTCGGAGAAAAAAGAAAGAGCATGAGAAGCGCTCGATCAAAAAAATAGAAATTGTCTACTCCAGGAATAACGTTCGGAAATTTTACCAAAAGGTGAAAAGAACGTGTCAGGGTAATAAGACCCGAACCGAAACTTGCAGAGATGAACAAGGAAACCTTGTAGTAGAGTCATAGTGCTGAAGATATGGAAAAACCATTTCTGCAGACTGCTAAACGGCGAAGACAACACACAAATTCCGCTGCCAGGCAGAGCGAACCATTCCATATTGATGAATCCGTCTAGCCGACCAAACTAAAGTGAGGATAGCAATATCTAAACTGAAGTCGGACAAAGTTGCCGGGCCAGACAGCCTACCCACCGAAGTATTTAAGGCAGCAGGGGATGACCTGGTAGAGAGCATACACCAACTTATTTCCAAGATTTGGTAGGACGAATAAATGCGCGATGAACGGAACCTCAACATCATTTGCCCGATTCACAAGAAAGAAGACCATCTAAACTGCGCAACTGTAGAAGTATCAGTTTCCTAAACATCGCATTTTAGATCTTGTCTCCGGTATTGTACGAGTACCCGAAACCATTTGCCAACGATCTGATTGGACCCTATTATTGCGGTTTTAGACCCGGTGAGTCCACAATTGATCAAACATTCACAGTACGGCAGATCCTGGAGAAAGTCTAAGAAGTTCAGATCGATACTCACCACCTTTTTATCGATTTTAAAGCCGCATATGACGGCATCTAGAGAAACGAGCTATACAAATTTTGGCATTGCTGCCAAACTCGTCCGCTTGTGCAGGATGACGATGGAAAAAACTCATTGCTGCATCAAAGTCGGTAACGACCTAACCGAGACCTTTGATGTCAAAAAAGGATTTAGGCAAGGTGACGCGCTGTCGTGTGACTTCTTGAACATCAGACTTGAAAGAAATGTGCAAAACTCAGAAGCCAACACACGAAGTACGATCTTTCCAAAGTCTGTTCAATTGCTTGCATACCCCGATGATATTGATATTATTGGTAGAACACAGCGAGCTGTCACTGGCGCGTTTGCGAGTATGTATTGGAACAAAAGCGATAAAAATGGGTTTAGCAGTTAAGGAGGGCAAAACAAAGTATATGCTGTCAATGAAAAGGGACACCCAACATCGACGAATCGGCCAGAATGTCAAAATCGACAGCTATAACTTTGAGGTAGTAAGGGACTTTGTTTACCTCTGCTTAGCTATCACATCTGAAAGCGACATATCTTCAGAAATCAAACCAAGAATAACGCTTGCCAATCGCTGTTTCTTTGGGTTGAGAAGGCAAGTGTGTAGTAAAGCCCTCTTCCGAACAACCAAGGAAACTCTACATAAGAGCCTAGTAGTCCCAGTCCCGCTCTATGATTCCAAACCATGAACCCTTTCTAAAGCCGATGAAGATATCGTTTTGAGAGAAAAGGTCTTCGTAAGATATTTGGTCCTGTATGCGTTGACGGGTTCTGGAGCAGACGACTCAACGATGAACTCAACGAGCTGTACAGCAACATCGACCTGGTCAAAAACCCGCACAGTAGACGTTTGAGATGGCTAGGACATGTAGAGCTAACGAACACCAACGCTCCAGCCTCCAGAATCTTCGACTCTAATCCGGAGGGACAACGGAGTAGAGGAAGGCTTCGCCTTAGCTGGCGAGCGCAAGTGGAAGGGGATCTCAACCAACTTGGAATTCGCAACTCGAGGCAGTTAGCCAAAGACCGCACTAATTTTAGTGGCTTATTGGTTTATTGGTTGAGGCCCTGGTCCACCCCGGACTGTAGTGCCGCCTGAAGAAGAAGAATGGAGAAATGATTTTAAGCAATTGCTCAGTGTTACACTGTGCTGTTGATGGCGAAGGCCGTTAATATCTAAAGATTCTACCAAATATGCTGATCACAAGGACCTGGATTCTTACAAATTTGCTGATTTGGAAGAACTACTGGCTTATATTTGTGTCAATTGGAGTAGAGCTAGTAATATCCATCATTATCGACATGTAACTCATTATTCCTTATATCACTTGGCGAAATTCAAATTTTTTCGAAGCCACTTGTTCCCAACCGGCGCAGCATTTCCATAAGTACTGATCTGATAAAGTTCAGCTGTTCTCCCGGACGGGTTTTTCAGCCAAGTTTATATTTCCCGATTAAAATAAATATCAAGAGAACCGAAAAATGAAACATCCAGAGGCTGAATACGGTGGGTACAGTGAGGAAACAGCCTCAACAATATGACTTCATTGGTTTTGCCCAATTCTAATGACTGCAGATATTTATGGCTTCCATTGCCATCTAGTATCCAGATTATTTAACAAAATGGTACATCCAATTGGAAAACGTTCGCCTGACATATAGCCGCTTTCTTGGTACAGCTGTAAGGATTCAGTTGATGCACCGTCAAAATACTAGGGCTTATGAATTTTTTCTTGAAAAAATTAGAGCGGGAGGACCAAATTGTCAATTGCCTTAGTGCAGACCACAACTTTCACATGTTGACCTCAGTTTACGTTGGTCAAGGCCCCGACTTGCTTTATTGTCTTCAATGCAAATAATTGGGGGTGGCATCTGGACACTACTCAGCGCAGATTCATTCATACTATCAATACGTTGCGGTGGTATATCAATCAGTATTTCATCTAGCATAGAAAAGAATTAGTTGAAGACCATTAAATAGTAAGACTCTCCAGGAAAACAGCAAAGAAGGTCATCAAATTGCTAGATTAAAACTCGAACAACAATTTAAGAGAATTAAGTTTTATGTTGGATTTTTCAAGAGTGACCCGGGATAAAATTGTAGGACTATCACAGGATCCCTTCTGAGATTGGAAACAGTTTCTTAGTCTACAAAACCTAAGAACATAAGTGAAAGCGGGGTAGATGTACATACTGCCCCAAAGGCACTCGTCGGCTGCATGTCCTATGAACACTAGAGTGGATAGGATAGTGTATCGACGATTGACTTCAAGGGTATGAAACGGAATATCACGATTGATCTTAACGTGAAAGTAGGCATTAACAATAATGAGCGCAAGCAAATCCTGTGATCGCATAGCCTTAGCAGCAGATAGTGGTGAGTATAGTATGGTTGACTAGATCTACTATAAAGGGTGCTAGAGGAGCTACAGAATATTCATTTTAAGTAAATTGAGTTTAATCAAAAATCAGTAAGAAGAATGATTCAAGACATTTTCCTTTGAATAAAAATTTTTGTCAAATGATTTCATCAGTTTTATTGTAACTGGCAAAGCGCATCCTGTAGGTTCGTTTTTGCGCTACACTTTCAACATATCATCCTACAAGAAGTAATCGAACAATCTCGGTGACTAATTCACTGGTCCATTCCGCAATGTAATTTCGTTGTTAAATCGAGTCCTCAGTATGTCAGTGGTCTCATGGGCAATAGAGCATAAAGCACCATCTTGCTGGAACACCACATCGTTCGGATGAATGTCCCCCATATTTTCGACGAAATAATCACTTATCTTTGTCCGTAACACTGGTCTTTGACTGCAGTACGAGCTACAACCTCATTTTGGAAAAATATGGCCGATAATGCCATCAGCGTGAATACCATACCATGCTGGTCTCAACTTCTAGACTTGCCTCGTTTATTGAGCCAAAAGTGAGCCTTATAACTGGGCACATTTTTTGGATGAAAATAGGTAGACCAATCTACGAACTCCCATCACAAACTATGGTCTCATTATTTTTATTCTTGCTCAAGTTGGATCTTATGTGTGTGAAGACCGAGATCTTTTTGCAAAATTTTCCACACAAACTCTTGCAATCGGGGCCGAATTGATTATTTCCACTACACTTTTAATCACAGTGGTTACAGTTTCTTCTGTATAAATACAGCGTTGATGCGTTGTTGGCTTTGTGCCCTGAAGAGTGTCTGTGGTATGAAACTATCCACAATAAAACGAATAACCTGATCAATTGGTGGATTATGACGACCAGAAAAATCGAACTTCTTCTATCAAACCTAAGACTGATTTTCAAAATCAGTTTGAATGACTGTAATTCTATTCAAACAATACTGAATATAAATGTCAAAGAACTGCCAACAATCACAGATCGGCTTGAAAGTTATACATACTGGAAAATCTATAAGTTAAAACAAAACTCTTTACAACGATCGGTCGAACTTCCGTAACAAGCGCTTATTAGACATTGGCGCAGATATTGCATCTTTCAATGGCAACAGTACTAACTATCTAAAGACACCGAGGAATAAGACCAGTATGCTGCAAAATCTTCAGCTGCTCCAACAATCGAGGAATTACCTTATCATTAAGTCAAAAATAATCAGCAACTATACCCGCGCAAAAGACAGACAGCACTGAAATGATGTGAGACATGCTTTGTCCATGAACCTAATACTATTGACATCAGAAGGCTCAAAAGCCACAGCACATGACTTACAGCAGATATTTGAGGACGGATCAATGAGCGAACAAACATCTAAGGCTCGAATTGTACTGACCTTACCAGAAGAGCGTCCCGAGCTAGGAAAAGATAGTGCAGCGCAGTGTAAAATTGCAAAAATACGTATACTCCGATGAGCAAATGGTATTATGAAACAGTTCTTCGAAGAATTTGAGAAGGAAATAATTGTCAAACCCTAAGGAGGATAATTTGAGGAAGGCAAAGAGCATCTTGATTCAAACTCTTGAACTGCATCCATTTACATCTTGCTTACAGAAAATAGTATTCATATTGAATACTAGGTGAACAACAAGCTAGGAAAACTTTGAAGAATGGTTGAAAAGAAATTCAATAAGGTCAAAAGAACAAACAACTGGGAGGAATACAGAATGTCTCACACGACGTACATATAACAAAGAACTAAGAATATCCAAAAGAAAATAATGAAGGAACTTTTGTGATGACTTATGGGGCATTCCACCCACTGTTAGGATCCCAAATTCCCTACCCTCATAAGTACACTCAAAAAGTTCGAAAGGGGACCTGACAGGCATCTTAAGTGAAAAGTTCCATCTGGGGACTAACTCGAAGCACAGTATGGTGTGTTGCAAAATCATCGGAGACAATTTGAGTTCATAATAACCAAAGTTAAAACCATGGAAGGAATATGCAGTCCTTCCAATCACCGGAACCGGACGATATCTTCCCACCACTTCTATCTAGAGGTGCCAGCAGAAGACATTAGTACGAATCTTCAGAGATAATTTCACACTGGAATATATTTCTCTGACTTGGAGAGCAGTCTTCATACATATGGAAGGCAACAGTCCCCTGGAATCTCTGAAATCCTACAGGTTTATTAGCCGTTCGTTTTTTATGTTAAAAGCCATGGAAGTCATATAATCTAGAACTTTGCTTCCCAATTTACAACTTGCTTGCCAATCTACAAATTCAGCACTGCACATACTATTCTACAACAGTGAAATAGCATTCGACAGCACCTCACAACCAGCTCATATGAACGGAGCTGCTACAGAGCTGAATATCACAACACCCCATAGCTAGTATATCTCATCTGTTGTGGTGACGGGTGAGGCCGTCAAACATGGTGTTGCTTCCTTTGAAAGCTGTAAGCCGCCTTGCACAGATGAAGAGAATTTTCACAACTAACTTAGCATTGGCATACATAACCAAACCCTGTCAAACAGTGAGAGTGGCCTTTATCTCGAAAATCGGAAAAGAGGACTACACGCTCACCAAGAGCTTCAGACCTATAACTCTGACTTCCTGCATTTTAAAGAGTATGTAGACAATGGTCGAGATTCATGTGCGTAAAACTAATTTGCGGACGCATCTTTTGTCTGAAATGCAACATACTTACCAACATGGGAGATCTTGCGAAAGTACCCTTCAAAATCAGATAGGTAGAATTGAAAGCGCACTCTACAAGAAGGAATACGAGCTGGGCATTTTCATCGACATTGAGCTTGCCTTCGATAACGCAGCTTTTGACGGCCTGTGTAACGCAGCCGTACAACACGGTGTAGACGAATCACTGGTTTTTAAGATAAAAGCAGTGCTAGTGAATAGGATACTGATTGAAAATGCTAACTGCGGCCAATATGTGTTGGCGCGGGTAAACAGGGACTGTCCACAAGGCAGCGTTCTTTCTTCACTACGATGGTCCATGTGGGCCGATTCACTGTTCAACGCACTCAATAGCTCTGATGTCTATGCAGAAGCACACGTTGATGATGTAGCTGTACTGTCTGTTGGATCGCTCAAAGCCCTGCTCTAAAACGCAGACAGCCTTACACGTAATCGCAATTGGTGCACTAGAAATAGGTTTCCAGTCAATCTTCTCAAAACTGGGGTTGTCCTCTTTACGAGAAGTAGGAAGCTGCCTGGTGTTACTCATACAATGCTTAAAGGTATCGCCATCCAACTCTCCAAGGAAGCTAAGTATTTGGGTTTCATCCTGGATAACAAACTTCTATGGACTAAATATGTTACGTTGAAAGCCTCTATTGTGCTGTCGGTCTTGAGTGCATAGCAGCTGTCGACAAGACATGGGGCTTATCACCGAGAAAGATCCTTTGGATCAACATGGCTCTGATAAGGTCAGTTCTATCCTATGCGTCGGTTGTCTGGTGGAACAAGCTCTTACAAAAATACGTCATTGCTCTAAAAACAGTCTGTCTCGGCAGCATAGAGGCTGACTTTCCCTAACACGCCCGGCTCTGCTCTACAAACACTGATGAGTATTCCTCCCCTTAGTAGTCATACTCGTATTATGGGCAACACTATTAAAAGCGTCTTCCGTTTTAAAAGAATGATCTTTGCTACAACACGCACTTTAGCATTGGTGACCTTGTACCCCAATTGTCTTTTGACCCTGGTCAAAAATACATAAAAAAAATACGAAACCGACTCTTTCTGTGCCCAGGACTGGTTTCGGCCAGAATTTGTGGCAAGGAATGTAGTGGGGTCTTTACGGATATCTGCAAAACCGATTTCTGGAGAACGACAACGTTAGATTTCACTCCTCGTTAGAAAACTTTCGTCTATCTAGCAAGCGGGGATATACGCCATCCTGATAGCAACAAGCTATATTGTGAAGAATTGGTGGAGAATGCAACAATTCACTGAACGCAGTTTGAAGTCTAAATTCACTGAGTCTTGTCTGGGTCCTAGATCACAATGGAATCACGGGAAATGAAATTGCCGATAATTTTGCTAGGCAAAGCTCAAAGGAGAGTTCTTCAGGATACGAATCTTCGTAAGGTCAGCCTGCATCTTCCATTGACAGTTGGGTTACACAGATGCAAATGCCATAACTCTCCAAAACAGCAGACAAAACGAATGCCTCTCGATACCTCTAAGAGGTCAGCGGCCTTTCTGCTGTTCCTCAGTAGGAATGATTGCAGGCTGTTTACTGGCATCGTGACGGGGTACTAGACTTTTGCTAAGCACTTAAATGTACTGCGCATACGTGATACAGCATCCTGCTACGCTTGCTGTGAAAGTGATAACGACACCGCGGAGCACAACCCCTGTGAAATTCCGGCCTACGTTAGCATAAGGCTGCAGGTACTCGGCGCTGACGTGGTGGGTGCTGGTACTGGAGTTACTTTATCACTAAAGAGCTTACTCATATTTCTTCGAAAGACTGAACCATTTCACTAAAAGGAACTAACAAGGTGTACAATAGACTAGCTATGTGTCTGAGTGTGAGTGAGTTGTTCTAATCCCTAGAAATATTAAACGACTAATGGAAAAAAGGGACACATCCACATCCTGCAACCTTTTCACAGTGCAGTAGGTATTTTGTCCTGCCCTGATATTACCATCGGGGGAATACGAAGTTCATTCTTTCACCATTGGTGGTTTCTTATCAGAGGTGTACTCCGCATTGTTTGAAGACAGTGTGAGGCTGAGGGCACCAGTGATATCCTGGTTTCTGAAAGGATAGTACATTATGTAAATGTGATGGTTCAGAATCTCGAAGTCCAGACAAAAAAGGTGAGACTTTAGTTAACTTGGTAAAGATAAAAAACCTAGGCCTTCCAATAACAACGTTCAATATTCACTGATGGGAAACCAGTCGAAGTAGATTATAGCTACCTGTACTTATGAAGTATGGTCTTAGCTGCTTATCAGCACACTATTGTACATTAGATGTGGAAACCAAAGGCTGGTTTGTGTATGGTGTCAAATATATGGAGGAGCTATGTGTGAAAGTCAAAACTACATATTCTAATCTAATGTCAAATCAGTTCTGCAATATACACATGGTTGTAGTGCCTAGTGCATGAAAGTAATCATGCCTATCACGCGAAGATTTCAGGGGAGCGGGCCGCCCTTAGCAGACATGGGGTAGGAGAGTCATGAGTTGTTATTACCTGGAGGAAGCCCTAACGCATTTCAGAGCTCCGAATACAAAGACCTGCGTTATTGACGGGGAGACCTAAATACGTAATTAAGTAGTTGGGGCTTCCAGACTCTCCGTAGTCTGTGCTGTTAAGTTTGGAAAATCGAATCCAGTTTTTGACACTGATCAATGAGAAAGGATTGAAGAATAAATTGCTAATATAAAATAGGGCTAACCCCTACGAAGCGCAAAGAAGCGCCTTTCATTCTATTTTAAGAGCTTTGAAGGCCGATCTTCATATAATTAAAATTGACATCGGAACTCGATTTGAATTATTCCATTTCATTCTCAGATAAATTATCATAATAATCGATTCAAAGATAAAAAGATACAAAAAATCCAAACTCACCTGGCTTATATCCATCGGTGTGTTCATGAGATGAAATATATCGCAAGCAAGTCATAATGATGAAAACGAAAATCAGCGAAGGGAACTCCATGTTCTTCTTACGAGTAGCACGCCAGAGATGGTTAGAGGAGTGTTGTATTGTAATTTAAAACCGGAAATGACGGAAGCAAGGCAAAATAATCGAAAACAAAAAGAATCTCCACAACACAAACACTAACCCGCACTTCACTTTGGAATTTAATTTGTATCACAGGAAAACGGAAATAAATTAATTTATCAACTAAAAAAGGGGGATTTGTTGCGTTTGACAGAAGAGGGCTGGAAAAAGGATTACGAGTATCCTGTGGAGTAAGCCCTTTTGTGTAGAAATCTGCCGCAGATTTGAATGTTGATTTATATCATACTCGTACCAATGACAGAGGAGATATAAATTGTGTGTTTTTTTTTTTTTTTTCTTTGTTTGTATATTTTTGCTTGTTCCTTGTTAATACTATAAGTTGTTCTTATCCATCTTCAGCATATCCTGACGCGCCGGGATTAACGAACGGATAGCACGCACAACAAAAACAAAAGCTAGCGCGTTAAAATATGCGTTTACGTGGTGTTACGGATACGATGTATATATGTATGTAGGTACGTTTACCGTCATTAACACGATAGGTAGAGAGTAATGACTCTTTGGTTTCAACTTTGTCAATTCGAATGGAATCCTTTTTTACGAGTAGGTATATCCTTTGGATGAGTGAACACGATGACATTGACCTGCAGAGTGTCAGTGACCCATATCCTCTTTGTGAAGATATGGTATGATGTGGTCCCTGTGATTTCTGTACCTCGAGATTCTGTCAGTCGTTAACCTTCCTGATATGCGGTAATTTTTTACGATGAAATTATCCCTATCCACGGGTATGACCGAACAACAACATACGCGATTCTGAGGTCGTTCGCAGATATGCAGGAAACCAGTCGAGAATCCCTTATGAATACAGACGAGATGTGTAGTGAGAGATTCCGTACAAAACACAGCAGTTAGCCGCAGTGCTGATGTAACTGATGCTCGTACAATGTATCTATAGATAGTCGGCGCTGTGCTCCTGTGAAGGAAGTGAAATTTTTATTGTTATCGCTGAGGAAATTGCTTCATTTGCATAGCCTGGTCCTATTCTGGCTTCTGTTTCCAGTAACGACAATGTCGGCCCATATGATTATGTTCGTCGTTCCCCGTCGTTGCTGTTTGTAACGTCGTCGTCGTCCTCTTCTTCTTCGTCGTCGTCGTCGTCGCCGTCGCTTTTGTCGTTGTCGTCGTAATGGAAGAACAGCAAAATGAAACAATCCACAAGCAGTAGCAGTAGTAGAAGTTAAACTTGTAGCTTTGATGGACACGATTATACGATATGTTGCTCGTCATCATCACCGTCAGCCAGCCAGCATCTGTGAGGGATTGATGATGTTGTCTGGTATTTACGAGGGAACACGGATGAGTTGTGCTTCGTGTTAGCCATGTACGAAATGTTTTCCAATGCTCCGATAGGCTTGGGCTTTAGTGCCGTCTATCTTCCGTTTTTCGTTTTCTGTTTTCTGGACACTTTCACCCTCCTAAGAATTGCGCTTCGCGTTTTAGATTTTAGTCAGCTTTATGGATCTGTAATTAGAAGAGAAAGCAAAGTGGTATCCGTTAATGTGATGCATTGTTAACGATGTCATTTAAAAATCATTTAGCATGAGGATACACAGCTCCTTAAGCGAACATTGTCAATGTTTTACAAGTACAAGTAGCTCTGGGTAAGGAGGAAACTACAACCAGATTTAAGATTTTATTTATTTTCTTGTTTTCTTTCGGCGTTAATTATTTTTTATTATGTGGGCTTTAGGGCCAGCCCCGTTTTTTTCTCTTTTTTTTTTTTGAAGGAAGTGGTGGAAAGGGAGACTTTATTGCATTGCGGACATTATCACCTAAGCTTTGTTTTAATTTCCTGTTTGGAAGATGGAATTGTTTTGTTGTGGCGGACATAAAACTCTGGCCATTAGGGTTTTTATGTTTATTTACCATCGGATTGTCATTACGTATACCGTCTGTGGGAGGATGATGGGACAAAAAGATAGGACTAGATGTGGGGCGGATTTCGCAGTTTATTTATCATATTACAACATTGAATGCGAAGCCTTATTTTCAGAAGGTATAGAAGTTTGTGAAAGAAAGCAACTAAACCTATTGGCCACAGTCAAGCTAATAAAATGAAAGACGGCTTAGTCTCAGCAGTCTTGCCCATTTATGCGGAATCAAGATCAAGTACAAAGGCTTGCTATCTTCACAACAAGTGAGTTATACGGTTGCTAATGTTTGCTTCCTTTCCTACAGGTCTATCATTTTTAACCCTATACGTGATTGGTGATTCATAATACATTGCCTTGCCATGGACAGACTATTGGGTTATAGGTTAGTCTCAATAACGAAAAATGCTTCTTTGAACATAAGAAGTTTTTCCGTGTATCTTAAAAATGCTACATCAAAACAATTTCAAATCACGAACGAATTCAGATAAGGAGATGCGTTCTCTTGTGATTCCATACATCTCCTGTTGAAAAAGATACGGGTAGTAGGTTGGATGAACATCAAATTAAGAGAACTTATCTACATATTTATAGAAAGCCGTTGCTATGGCCTCCTGCAGCTTCAAAGAAGACCAGGGATGTTGATTTTTAAGTTAATGAGGAGGAGACAAAATTCTCGATGTTGACAAACAATGAGTTATCCATTAAAAGAACAGGAAAAGAGGCCGCTAACAAAAGATTTATTACTTTGCTGGGTTCCGAACAGAATCTGAGCCATCGTAACCATCTATTGTCATTGCACTAGGGATGCTGTTTCCAGTTTTCTTGAAGAAGCATTCTGGGATCCGCGATTGCTTGGTTCTAAAATCAGAGTTTCGGTATTCCCTGTCGCCTCGAACCGGAGAAATTAGATTTTAAAATCCCCTAGACTGGAGAATTATTGATCACTTCTTCGATATTCCCAGGAAAAAGGAACAAGAGAATAACTCTGCATATCGAATCAACAGCGCTTCCTGCCAAGAGATTGACCTGGTGATCCTAGCTTGACATATTCAAAGCCCAGATCTGATAGAGGCTGCAGAACCAGACATCAAGTTCTCTGAAGTTGAGATGGTGATTGAAGAACTCATATGGCAGTCGCCAAACGCAGGTTGCTTTTCAAGGAATTTCGCGTGCACTATGTCGATTTCCTCACAATACTTGACTGCAGTTATCGTTTCCCCTGGTTGAACAAACGTCAGTCTGTCCTTTGGATGTCCATCAGATTGTCACCATTACCTTTTCTGGGTAAAAACCGAATTTTCTGCTTTGGTTTTTCTTCGGCATTCAACCACTGCCAAATATTTCCGGTTGTCATACAAAATTCACTTTTCATCACACGTTATTATACTGTGCAAAACGGTTCATTTTGATGCTTTAACCTCAGCTCTCCACAGATTTCTAAGCGCCGTAGGTTGTGTGCCTCGTTCAATTCATGGGGCACCCACTTTGTGAGTGTTTTTACTTTTCCTACTAGAGAGAGGTAACGACTTATTATTTTGTTTTGGGTCTGCATCTACCGTTTCTTTTAAAACATTGTCGTCAATTACCGATTCTGGTCTCCCACGTAGTTGGTTTTCAAGGTTAAAATATTCCGAACGGAACTTAGAAAACCAACGTCAAATATTGCGTTCTTTTACCACTATATCCTTAAATGTGTCAATTGTGTTTTAGGGTGGCAGAGACACATTATGTCCCAGATTAATTTCATAAAGGAAGAGAGTCCAAGATTTTGATAAACAATTCCTAGAAAAAAATTACTGTAGTTGTAACGAATCCTAAAATTTTCACACGTTAAGCACACGTACCAAATTATCTCATAAAAAAAGAATGCACTTTCCGAAATAGATGTTTACTCGAGAGCTTCTTATTACGAACTGAGAGAAAATCGGACATTTCATATATACGTACATTGTACAACCTAACAAAAAAATTAAATATGTAAATAAACACACTCTCATGAGACAAATATCCCGCTTGTCTAAAATCAACATAAAATGAAGACGTTTCCAAACAGTAAAATCATCATTCTTTATAACGTCCTTCCGAATAGATTGTTCTATTTAAAGCTTTTTGCTCTTCGCAGTTTTCTTAAACAATTTTACAATACAGTTTCTCATTTCGTAACACAGTACCTTTTTACAAAACAGTTGTTACTGTACGACACATTTAAATAATTACAAGACGGTTAATACAAAGGATACGTGAATAATCAACGCCGCACAACTGGTAAATCCTTGATTTATGAAACACTAAAAGTGAGAATTAATGCTTCTTCTAAAAAATTTGTCGTAATTTGTCAAATTCATGTCCTCCAAAAAGACAACAGTGTGGCATTTTAAAGTTTTTTCCGTGAAGACGCGACAACATTTCTTCTCTGGTCCACATTATTACTGAACGCATTCCAGAGAACAAGGAGGGTTGATTTGGCTGCAACTAAGACTTAGTTTACTAACGATGCTTTAGTCTACGACAATAGTGATTCAGCGGTCTCGCCATTTACGCGGGTAGTGATTTAGCTTACCAAACTCCACCACAATGTAATCCCTGTTCCAATCTTGAATTCAACTTCATGTGATTAAAATTCCATCTCCGTAAGCAAATTATCCGCTATTGCTTTATCTACCGAAGCCCCAAATGGACAGCAACCTTTAACGAGTTTGATGCGCTGTCTGACTCTATACAACGAATTGTGTCCCTGTATCCTCATACTGAAATCGTTATTACGAGCAATTCCAATATGCACAGTCTGGGTGGCTACGACATTCTGGACGGACAATACATGAAATACGGAAATAACTTGTAAATGTAAATGAGCCCACACGAATAAAAGACGCTGATAGTCGTACCGTCATTTTTAACTTCTCACCTTGACAAATACAAGGTCAATGAGATATCTCCTCTAGGCTCGTCGGACCACTGTGTCATATTAAATAATTTCTCGCACTCCGACCACACAGTTAGAGAAATGATTCCTAAAAGAACCGTATGGGAATAGGAGAAAGGTAATTGGAGCGGACTTAGCAGGTTTTATTGGTAATTTTACAATAACTGGTCGTTATGTTTCTTCGATAACGACCTGGATACCGCTTCTGATACGATCACAGACACTATTCTCTTTGGAGTGAGATCGTTTGTCCTTCATCGGAGGAAGAGTATCAAACCAAAAGAAAAGGCTTGATACGGCTCCAGCTTTAAAGAGGCGGTCACGGTAAGGAAAATATTTTCGGTCCTACAAGACCAATCCGACAGAGGAGAACCAAAGAAACTGCAAACGAGCCAGAGATAACTGCAACGTCTTTCTTAAACGTGTGAAATTCCAATACGACCAAAAACCAATGCAAAAAATACTACAATGTCTCAATGGTAGTAAAAATTGTTGGTCATTTGTCAAAAACATTAGAAATTCTGCCTCATCCTCCATCCCAACGCTCATTTACAATGGCATTAAAGCTATTAGCTCTTTGGACAAGGCCTGCTTGATGCACAGTTTTTGGCCAGCTCTACACTTCCAAATTGTGCTTTGTCTCCGCTTATATTTGAGTGCTTTGAATCCTCAATGGGACGAATCTACCTTTGCACTCGTGTAGCAGCAAGAGTTCTTTATTAGCTTAACATTCACAAATCCGCTGATCCAGATGGTATGTATCCCCTACTTCTGAAGAGGGGTTTTTCCTCTTTAGAACTCTTTCCGAGCAGATGGAAAACAGAATTTGTCCAGCCCGTACCTAAAAAAGCGAATTTTCTTCTCTCAACTCCTACAAATCCATTGCGCTTAGGTCCCTTCTTTCCAAGGTCATGGAAACGCTTCTAAACCGTTAGCTTAAGACATATACCGAAACACGAAAACTTCTCAATGAAAGGCAGTATGGTTTTCGTTGCAATAGGACCACGGGTGAGTTGATGGCATGTCTCACAGAAAATGTAACCAAAACGTACATCAATCTGGCGAAAGCAAGATAGTTACACTTGATATTTCTAAGTTTGGCATCAGACTCTTTTGTCGAAAATGCGTGCATTTGGGATCGGCGGCTCTCTTCGTCAATGGATTAGAAATTACCTTTCGGAGTGTTCAATTCAAGTTATCTTGGATGGTGTCAAGTATGATATTCGCAAATTAAATGCTGGTGTGCCCAAGAGCTCCGTTCTGTCACCGACATTCTTTTTAATTTTCAACAGCGACCTCTTGTCTGTTACTTCTAATCCAATATAGTATATTCCTTTGCTAAAGACTTGCTGCTGCTTTTCATATTGTTTCCCGGACTCACGTCCTTCCGTTCGGCTACAGAACGGAAACACCAGCTTATGTCGAGCTCATTAAATTCTGATGTTAACAGCATAACTAATTGGGGAACCACTAACATACTAGAATTTAATGCTTCCAAAACGCAATGCTGTTTGCTCTTATTTGTAGCTTTCCGCCAGTTCAGACTTTTAAGCGTAACACCCATCTCGTTATGAATGCTCATCAGTATACCCTCAAACCAACTTTCGGAAGTACTCTAAAATATCGTGATTCTTTCCTAAGTCGTACAACTCGCTTATGGAATGCGCTGGCTAGCACTTTATTTCGTTGTCATTATAACCTTCAAATATTTAAAACTAACGTTCATCGCTGCCTCTCTTTCTTTCCTCCCTGATTTTCCATCGCCCGCATAGTGCAAGCATTTTAAGGGTACTTAAATCCTTTGAGCGTGCGCAAATTATAAATAAAAGGAGTTACACATGCCCGTCAAAAGATGCCTCGTTAATAAAAATGTACAAAACGTATTTTCTTCTTGTCGAATGTACTTTTAGGTCTGTTCGTTAGATTTTGCTACGCGGTCTTGCAGGATCTTCTGCCTTGATATTGCTTTGCGCGCTGCACATGCTCTTCAATATGAAAAAAATACCGACTAATTGATTAAAAGCTCTCGGCGAGCGGGTAGCCATTTTTTCTATTTTTCTGTATAAAAGCTACTCTTACGACGGTTTTTGAGCCGTTTCGTAACCGTGGACAAAACATGGATTCACCACAACACAAAGATCAGGAAACAGTCGATACAGTTAGTGGAGTTCTCCTGGTTAATTGAAGCTGAAGAAAGCCAAAGTGACTCTGTAGGCCAGCAAGGCTGTGGCGACAGTTTTTGGAATGCTCACGATTACATTGAAAAAGGTAATAGGGTTACCAGCATCTCTTATTCAGAGCTGTTGAATTGATTTACTGCCGATTTGAAGCAAAAACGACAGCATTCGGCGAGGAAAAAAGTTCTCTTCCACCTGCAGTCGCAATGGCAAAATTGCATGAATCAGGATACAAATTGGTCCTTCATCCAGCATATTCTCCAGATGTGGCTCCCTGCTGCTATTTCCTGTTTCCAAACTTGAAGAAATGGCTCGGCGGTAAGAGATTTGGGTCGAACGATGAAGTCATCGATGAAACAAACGGCTATTTTGAGGGCCGTCATTTAGACTGTTCTTACTCTCAGCTTTCCCGATTTGACGCTTCAGAGAAGTAATAACAGCATGTAGTGAATAACACGTCCACATGATTTGGAACCTTTACTGGCGCCGCCGCCGCCAGAGATATTTCACAGGGTGGGTTTGATCGCATGAACTGACTTTCCTTAACCAGAATTACCACTTCTAGATATGCAAGAGGTTAGAAATATGCTAACGTTATCGCAAAAAAATCGAGCAATTACGTCTGCTACAGTCACATTGTATTTTATTCACTACTCGAAGGAACTGGTTGAATGTAATTGACAAGCAAAAAATCCCAATTTTTAAAATGATCTCCGATTAATTAGTTGCAGTAATCCAATTAAAATTAACTGCGCACCTCAATTTCAATTCTTAATGTTTAATGAGAATTATTGTAAATAACATTGGTTATTATTTTCTTTTTTATTTGATTGACTCGGTATTTCAGTTATGTGCTGGATAGTTGTATCCTGAAATGAATGCATAATTGATGTGACTTAATTAAATAAATGAATAAATCCTTCATGTACTGTCTGTTGAAAGTGAAATGCGATATATGTAATTCACCTTTGTTTTCAAAATTAATTAAAGTCTTTTATATTACACATAGCATGTAAGCATGTTTTCATTATTGTTCCCCTCCCATCTGTACCACAGGCAATTGTGTGAATAATAATAATAAAAAAAATAAACAAACAACAAACCCTTTTAAAAAGCACGATCCATCAATTGTAGTCACGTCATTGCCAAATATGCCATCGTAACCGTTTTAATTGAATTTTATTGCTTGGTTATGGCAGGTTCCGGACTTCTAATTGAAATAAAAAAAAAAAACGTTCTTCCAATCAGATAAAAGCTTGTAGGGCATGCCGCATATCCACTCATATGTGTGTATCATGATGGTCTCATTGCAAGTATGAGGTACGCAGTCATGATACGTAATATGATATCAAATCTATCTAAGAACGAACCTTTTCTCCAACAGACTATTTGACCTAATTAACGCATCTTGCGCCTGAGACGACAAAGGACTTCAACAACCTTCGCAAAATCTCGAAGACCGGCTGGAAGATCTTTGAATTTATTCTAATTAAATAATTCACAGAACCTAGGTATGTATACGTATGTATAGTCGGCTTTGTATCTATTCGAGACCATTTAGAAAATGACAAAGACGTCGCATTCCTGCATTATAATCAGTGTGACCAGGCAGCAAATGGTTAAGAAATTGAATATCAAAATAACATACCCCGGAGACCGAAATATGTATTGTACATCGATCTATACGGGTCCTTGTGGGAATAGCACTCAAAAGTGGCTAAAGGATTGTAAAGGGCTTTAAGCAAAATTTTGTCGTGAAAAGGCAGCTTCTCTTTTCTGAGGCAATATATAAAAACTGGTATGCATGACAAAAAGTAATAAGCCAACATGATTTGATATATATGGTTCATCGATTATAATGTACTATTGCCTCGCCCGCCTCACAGGACCGGCTTAAGGAATATCGTTTCAGTTTGTATCGCCGCTTGTCGTAAATAGCGACTAAATATTGAAAAATCGTATATTGGTAAGGTAACACCTTAGATAAGGTGAGGTTATTCCCATTTATATTGAAGTGTGCGTGTTTGGGATTCCACGTCTGAAGACTACAGTAGTGCTTAAGCAAACTCAGGTATGCGTTCATATATTCACGAAACAGCTCCACACAGATAAAACGAGAAAAGTACAAATGCACTGCAGTATCTTGTCGAGCACTTCTTCTGCAAAGCGGAGGAGTTATTTGTGTAGCAGCCCGATGGCTGCCGGGTGCGAACAATATGATGCGCTCAAGAAATAAACAACCTTTTGAAATCTAGAACATTAGCACAACGAGGAGTACAAGTTTCGAACTAGAAAACAGAAGAAACCAAGTGGGAAAGTGTCGGAAACAGGACCTGCTACTTAAGCTTACAAAATAAGTATACTGATAAGCAACAAATGAACGGAAGAATCAAGTTGCTGGCTGATTAGTTTGACAAATGATTCAAAAATCAGCAGCCGATTATTGACAATAAAACTGGCAAATAAGCACAAAAATTGGAATACAGGTAATACTCAAGAAAGCAGTGAACAATCGAAAATTGAAATATTTTTGAGCGACGTCGATGAATTCTTGAAAAGAACGTCAAGCAACGAAATGCGTTTCTTCGGTAAGAATTTAAAAGGACGCATAATTGAAGTGCGTGCCGATTTCTTGGGAAAATCCTGAGTATCCCATAATATGGATTGGTCCAGCAGCACAATAATCAAATTTGTAGTGAAGTGCTTGCCTTACCTCCGAGTGGTGGTCCCCAAGCGACCAAACGACAAGGGCGTGCTCGATCTGTAGTATAATATTGGCCTACGTCCTCTAAGGGCTCACAACTATACACGGAGAAGATTAAAAAGATGTGAAGAACCAATTAATAGCTTCAGATAAAAATGGAAACACTGCTGACAACCCTATCAAACATTCAATTGACAACGACCTTCGGATCCACACGTGAAATGTTCGGAACATTAACATGCGCGGCCAAACAATTTGCAGAGCCCCTGACTGCTATCACGCCGATATCATGGCCATTAATGTAGTGCGATCGGATGTGCCGGACATAAGAACTGTGGTATATACTATGGTGATTGCTATAGGGAAAAGAAAGCGCTCTTATTCGGATGCGGACTTGATATACGCATCAGACTTAAGCAAGATCTTTTGAGCTTCTAAGAGCGTCTCAAGACTAAATTCACAAACACAGGCCTTTTATGCGCCCAAATTACGGCGGGATGAAATATCACAATAGCAAGCACATACGCAATATACGCACGGGGACACAGCAGTATCCGGATCATCAAACGCTAATTCAAATTCAATGATCGATGTAAGACACGCCTCTAGTTTCTGGACAGCCAACATTGACTCGGATCAACACCTTGTTGCAGCCAAGGTGCGAATGCGGATTTCCCAAGCGCAACAACAAAGAAGAATTTTAATGAGAAGATATAACGTAGAAAAGCTGCAATCGCAAGAGACAGCCAAAGTCTTCGCCGAACGCGTATTCCGAAATTTCTCAACAATACCTACGCCGACAGCATCAAGTAACGAAGACCAGTGGCAACGCTGCCAATGTGCCATCAGAGACGCAGCAACTAATGTGCTGGGCTTCACCTGACCACCGCCAAGAAATCCCTGGTTTGATGAAGAATGCCCGCAAGCACATGCAGCTAAATAAAAGCATTACAAAGCGGCACTGCAGCGAAGTGAGCTCTACGATCAAAAGAGATTAGAAGAACATCGGCTCCCCCAGAAGAAGAAAAAAGAGCATTAGAAGCCCGCGATCGAAGACATTGAGAGGTTGTACTCTAGTAATAATGCAAGGAAGTTTTGCAAACAAGTAAAAGGAACGTGTAAAGGCAAGAAAATCCGCACAGATACCTGTAGAGATGAAGAAGAAAACCATGTAGTAGAGTCACATTTGGTGCTGAGAATATGGAAACTTTTTCTGCATACTGGTGGTAAGATGGCGCACTGGTATGGTGGAAAGCAACAAACAGGAAAATGATTTACGGATATCTGCAGATTCTGCGGTGATCTGCAAGCTGTTGAGGACATACCACACATACTGTCTGAATGGGAGGAAATATCGTGTAGCCGAAGAAAACTTTTCGAAAACCTAGAGGAAATAGACGGCAATCACTTCAAAGGCCTTCTTGGCTTTTGCATGAAAATTGGGTGTTTCACCAAGGCGATCGCGTTGGGCCCGTTTTGGTGCCTGGTGTCTATGTGATGGCATATCAATCACACCCCTGTTTAACCTAACCTAATCTTTTCTGCAGACTGTATAAAAGCGAAGAACTCCGCCATCAGGCAGAATAAGCCACTCAACTTAGACGATGATAGCCAAAACTAACGTCCACCTAACTAGAATGAAGAAAGGATAACAATATCTAAGCTAAAATCTATCAAATCAGCTGGACCTGACGAGTTGCACTCCGAGGTATTTAAACTGCTGAAATGCAGATCATGCACCAACTCATTTCTCAGATCTGGTCAGAAGAGTGTACGCCTAATGAATGGAATCTCAGCACCCTATGCCCGACCCATAAATAAGGCGACCGCCTCAACTGCGTCGACTATAGAGGTATAAGTCTCCTCAAAAACGGATATAAGATCTAATCTGCCATAGCTGAGAATCTTCGCCAAGAACCTGTTTTGTCCCTATCAGTGTCGTTTCAAACCATCAAAGCCCATAATCGACAAAATCTTCATACTCCTGGCAAAAACTCAAGAAGTCCAAGCCGATACCCATCATATTTTCAACGATTTTAAAACCGCATATGTCTGCATTAATAGAGACGAGCTATATACATAGAGCTACGTCTAGTTTCGAGATCCCTGCCCAACTCGTCCATCCACGCGGAATGACGATTGAGAATCGTGTTTCAAAAGTCTGTGCAACTACTAACTTACGCCGATGATAACGACTTTGGGAGCGGGCTGTCCCCGGTGCGTTCGCTAATATTCAAACGGAAGCGGTAAATGAGGGCAAAACCAAGTATATGCTGTCAACAACAAGGGACACACAACAGCGACGAAATGGACAAAACCCGACAGTAGACAGCTATAATTCCGATGTAGTAAAGGCTTTTGTCGACCTCAGGCTTCAGTGAATTTTGCCAACACCTCAGTAGAAATAAAACGAAGAATCACTCTTGTCAATCACTGTATCTTTGGGCTCAGAAGACAACTGAGTAGTAAGGCCTTAAATACTTAGGATACTATACATAAGTCCTTGTTCATCCCAGTCATACTTTCTGGCGCCGAGGCATGGTCTCTTTCGAAAGCGGATGAGGATGTCCTCAGTCATTTCGAGAGAAAGATCGTTTAAAAAATATTCGGTCCCTTTTGTGTTGACAGGTTTTGGTGAAGAAGATTCGACGACGAACTATATAGCTGTACAGCGGGATTAACGTAGTCAGAAAACTGCTAATCAGTCGCCTAAGATGGCTTGGATATGTAGAACGAATGGACACCCATGCCCCCACCTACGCAAAGTCTTCGAATCTTGCCCGGAGGGCTACGCAGTAAGATAGACCTCACCTTAGGTCGCGCATACAACTAGAAGGGGACCTCAACCGGCTTGGAGTGCTAATTGGAGTTGAGGCCCACTACTACAAATACGAAAACAGACATCGATCCAACTGTTTCGGAAACAGAAGATATACCAAGCTCTTGCGAATCTCATGGGCTGACTAATTTTTTTCAGCAAAAGTGGCACTTACTCGTAGCATATGTTGCAGAGGTGAGCACCAAAACCAGATACATTACCATCTATGCAAGTTTAAAAATCTAAGGTGATCTTGGGTGAGGCACCAGCAAGTCAGGACGGAAGGTTAAAAAAATATCGACCAAAACCGGCATATGTCGAGAAAAGAAACTGCCAAAATTTTAAAATGAAAAATCCATGCTCTGGTCCCTTAATTTGAGAGAATGGGTCCAAAATGCCATGAACCAAGAAATCGATGAATATTATAATTGTCCTCGGTGTTTCCAAAAGCTTGATCCACATAACAAAAGTACCCGGTGTTGGAGCGCTGGAAGGGAAATGTGTGTAAGGAACAAAAAGTGAACCTTGCAAGCGTCGACTTAGTACAGCGGAAATAGTGAAACCAAAAAAGTGCGTCTTGTGTTAGAAAACGAGCCTTGCAAAAACGTGGCGAATAAAGCAGGCACAAGAGCGTGGGATATACTCGTATTGCAGAGCCATTGTATCGGAACTTGCAAGATGTACCGTCACTACTGATAAACAGGCGACAAAAAATAGAAAGTTTGAAAAATATTTTAATGTCTTACTTAACGAAACATTCCCTCAGCTGTCGAACACAAAGAAAAAACGGCGATTTTACAAAACCCGAAACTACCTCGCAGTCTGAATTAATCACTTATACTTCAAGATATGCACCACGATCAAAGAAGTTGGTTTCAAATTGCTCGCTATTTGCTTAACTAGTGGAAGCAGCCCTTTTTTGTCCCAATGTATGAAGGCAAAGGCGACACGAGAAATTCGAATTCAATTCCCGACATCTATTTGAAGGCGATGTTTCCTCAATTTAGATACTTAGGCACATTCATAAACCATCACCGAGATTGCGATGACGATGTCGTATATAGAACTCGCTTAGGATGGCTTAAGTGGCGGGAAAACACTGTAGCATTTGGTCACCAGAAATTGCTGCTTAAACTTAAAGACTTTTTAGAAACAACGGTCGCATATATGGCTTCAACATTCACATCGCGAAATGGAAAACTTAAGAGAGCATTCTAAACAAAAATTAATAAAAAGTAGATTACATAAATTTCTATTTACATTCAGGAAACTTTTATAGTGAGAAACCTATTTTCGTTGCAACATAACTCGGAATAACTTGCTTCAACATTCGGTGATGGTCCCGGTAACCATACACCTATGGTCTTGCACGTAACCACTTGAACTCTAAATGATTCCATTTATTTCGGTGTTTAAAATTGAAGATTTTTACCAAGGTCTACCGAGTCCATAAAAGAGAACTGATAAACTTTATGTCGAAATTATCCGTAACCTTAGGAATAGATGCATACCTCGGAATACAGTGAAACGTCACTATTCTAAAGAAAATACTTTATTCTCTGGGCTATGAGCATGGTGGTTCCAAACAAAAGAGGCCTCCGCATAGAATCTTTTGGTTCACTACACTGGACAGGTGTAATGAATGACTAGGTTTCGTGTATGCTCAAATAAAACACGAGCCCAGGGAATAACACACGGATGCAAATATTTGCTTACATATATCGAAGACCTCGGTCTGGGAGCACCAAAATATTTTAATTTTGAAAGCCCACTATGAGTGAATGAGCTGTATGTGCACAGAGCCATGTGCAGAGTTATTTTGGCTTCAGAACCAATCGAGTCCATCAGAGTGAACTAACGAGCATTTGATATCCTTTACTTTATCATCAAGGGCTTCATTTACAAGCAAGGCCTTGGTTATGGTAACGGGATATTATGGTACTACTCTGGCAGCATTTCTGAATGAATTTCGCATATCTTCCACGAAAACATTCGAATGAATTTTTGCGGAAGTTTTCGCAAATAATTTTGTTGGTTTCGAGATGGTTTCGACGAATAGGACCATAGACGGGACGAACTGACTTCATGTAAATTTATGTTTTGATATTACCTCTGAAATTAGGCAAGGAATTATCATTGTGGTTGTCTGCTTCTGTGAACGAAACTTACAGTTGAATGCTATTACTAAATTTTAAGAATTTGGATTTCCAGCTTTACCATCCCCTTATCATATGGCGTTAACTTAACGCATTTTGAAAGACAGATTTGCTTTTAGAAGATGACTTTGGAGAGAACTCTTAGGCGAGAAACCTTTTCTGATAATTTTCATCGTTGCTACATCCGCCAAGACTGGCTCCATATGCGTGCATCTTAACATCGTTTAAGCGATTTTTATGTAGAAAAGGGAAAGGATGGCATCTTTCTTAGAGCGTTCAGAAATTTTGTATATCTGGCAACAAACTTCGACTAATCGCTAATAAACGCAAAAATTAGCTTTGCTAGCATACAAACATTTTCAGCGATTCAATATTCACTAAAAGACATGACTCTCACCATCCTTCTGACTGTCAATCAGACTGTATCACAATCGACGTTGGTATTTTGAATGGCCGAACCTACTCGACCTGTTAATATAAAATCGGATTAGTTTCCAGCTATGTATAGACAACACAACAACCCCCAAAAACTGGAAGAAATTTTCCGATCGCCTATCGAATTATTTTTTAAGTTTTTGATAATTCGTACACTGGATGCTGGATCAATCAGAAACGTTGTTTACGAGAGTAAAGATAGCGGCACTCGACAATAAAAGCTAGTGAATGCTAGTTGTGCATCTTTTGACAGTTACTTACCGAAGTTTCAGTCAGTTTGGACACGCAGTTTTTAGTTGACAGTCGTTTGAGTGAGTCGATGTGAGTGTCTTTTGTGAAAATGAAAAAATTGACTATCAAGCTGTTATTAAATTCTTGTTTTTGAAAGGCAATACGCCTACGCAAATCAAAAATGAGTTGGACTCTCTGTATCGGGACTCTGCACCATCATTCACCACAGTGAAATTTTGGGCAGCTGCATTTAAACGTGGCCGTAAGAGCTTGGGAGATGATGAACGTTCGGGACGTCCAAAAACTGCAACCACTGACGATAACATTGCTAAAGTTCACCAAATGGTGTTAGACGACCGCCGAATTAAAGTGAGGGTGATAGTAGAGGTTATGAAAATGTCCAAAGAACGTATTTGTTATATATTAAATCAAGATTTAGGCATGACAAAGCTTTCCGCGCGTTGGGTGCCGCGTTTACTAACGTTAGACCAAAAACGTGTTCGAATGAACATTTCCAACGCTCTGTTGGAACAGTTTAGGCGCAATAAATCCGAGTTTTGGATACACCAAAACAGTTGACTGAAAAGGACAAGCCGGCTCCAAAAAAAGGAAAAACAGTTTTTTCGGCTGGGAAAGTGATGACTGTTTTTTGGGATAGTAAAGGTAGTAATGCATTACCTTCACAAAGGCAAAACTATTACAGGAGCATATTACGCATCATTACTTGCCAAGCTGAAGGCAGAAATTGCGGAAAAACGGCCACATTTACAGAAAAAGAAAGTCATGTTTCACCATGACAACGCGCCGTCTCACACCTCAGCGGTTGCCATGGCGAAAAACCACAAATTATGGTTTGAACTGCTTAACCATCCGCCTTATTCAGCAGATCTAGCCCTAAGCGACTTATTTTTGTTCCCTCATCTAACAACTGCGCTCGGAGGACAGAGATTTTCGTCAAATGAGGAGGCAATCACCTTCGTGAACAATTTTTTTGCAGAGAAAAACGCCAAGTACTATTTGAACGGGTTAGAAAGAGGGGAGCATCGCTGGGAGAAGTGTGTAGAGTTACAAGGAGACTATGTAGAAAAATAAAAAAAATTTGAGAAAAAATGTCTTGTATCATTGTTCGGTCGGAAACTTTTCAGCCAACCCTCGTATTTCTTACATCGCTTGAGGAAACCTAGACATTTTGCAGCATTTTTGCGATATCGAATACCATATGTGGTCATTGCAACGTAAGATGTCAGTGACACACACACCGAGAATTGAAAGTTTTTCGGTTTTGACGATGCAAGTGCCATTCATGGACAATGGCTGTTTAAATGTCGCTTTAACGACAGCAAATAGCATTGTGTTTTGGAAGCTTTAAATTCTACTCTGTTGGTATTTGCACAATTGGTTATGCTCCTTATATCGGAATTTAATGACCTTAACATACGCTGCCGTTCTACAGCCGAAGAGCTGGCACGTGAGTCCGGGAACGATTAAGAAAAGCAGATAGTACTGTCGTCAGCAAAGGAATATATTGGATTATAACTATCAGACAACAGATCATTGGTGAAAATTAAAAAGAGTGTCGGAGACAGAACGGAGCCCTGGGGCACACCAGCATTTATTTTGTGAACATCAGACTTGAAACCATCTAAAACAACTGCAATTGAACGTTCCGAAAGGTAGTTTCTACTCCATTGAAGAGGAGAGTCATCGATCTCAAGAGCACTCATTTTCGACAAGAGACCATGATGCCAAATTCTGTCAAATGCCTTAGAAATATCAAGTTCAACTATCTTGCTTTCGCCAGATTGGTGTAGACTTTGGTTCCACTTTTCGATGTGACATGCCATCAAATCACCAGTGGACCTGTTGCTACGAAAACCATACTGCCGGTTATGGAGAAGTTTTCGTGTTTCGAGATATTTCATGAGCTGACGGTTTATCAGCGTTTCCATGACCTTAGAAAGAAGGGGCGTAAGTGCAATGGGTCTATAGGGGGACAGAGAAGAAGATTCACCTTTTTTAGTAACGGACTTAACAAAGGCTGTTTTCAATCTGCTCGGAAAGAGTCCTAAAGAGTTGGATTGATGAAAAAGCTTATGCAGTGGTTTTGCCAGCGAGGAAGAATACCTCTTCGGAAGTAAGGGAGATATGCCATCTGGGCCTGCAAATTTGTGGATGTTAAGATCTTTTAGTACTCTGGCTACTACGCGAGTGCTAAAGTGGATTGAAAATTCGACGCACTCAAGTGTAATGGGAGATAAAGCACAATCTGGAAGCGTTGAACTGGCCGCTAAGTGAGCAGCAAGCACATTGACTTTTCCATAGAGCTGAGAGCAGGAATGTCGTTGTAAATGAGCATTGGGATGTAGTATGAGGCAGAATTTCTAATGTTTTTTATGAGCGACTAACAACTTTTACTACCTTTGGGACATTGGAATATTTTTTGCCTCAGTTTTAGGTCGTGTAGAAATTTCACGCGCTTGAGAAATACGTTGCAGTTATTCCTGGCTCGTTTGGACTTTTTTCGGTTTTCCTCTGTCGGATTGATCTTGAAAGACCGAAAAAACATTTCTCTAACCCTGACAGCCTCTTTACAGATCGAGTCATACCATGCCTTTTCTTTTAGTCTGATACTCTTAATCCGATAAGGGATAAAGGATTTCATTCCAAGGAGAATAGTGTCTGTGATCACATCAGCAGCTTCATCCACGTCGTTATCGAGGAAACATAACGACCCGTTAAAGTTCCTAAAGAAGGTGTTAAGTCGACTACAATTGGCTTTCTGGTATTGCCATACGGTTCTCTAACTGTGGGGTGGGTATCCGAGAAATTAGCTGATATGACACAATGGTCCGACGAGCCTAGAGGGGAGAGCACATCAGCGGAGTACTTATCAGGGTGAGTAGGTAAAACCAAGTCCAGGGTGTTGGCGATATGACTATCAACGTCTGGTATCCGCGTGGGCTCATTCCACGACGTTGGTATTTTGAGTGCAGAGTGATATGGACGGAAATGAGGAGACCACACCTATTGAAATAGATGTAAGGCACAACTGTATTTTTAATTTCTGCTCGAACAAATCATTTTTTGCAGATGCAAAACAACTCACTTCCACTTGTCGACTACAATTGCACTAGTGATGAAGAGAAAGACTTCAGTGGGGATTCCAATGAATACCCAACTTTTCAACCCAACTTAGCTTCAGAAGATTCTGAAATTTCCGATTTTCCAGATTATTTGATTGAAAGTGATAAGAATGTTTTAACAAAGCGTAGAAACAATCACCCAGAAACCTGGAAGACCAATGTAGGGAAATCTCGTCAAGCGAAATGTCTTCCCTATCCAAGCAAAAAAAAGAACTATCCTGCCAAAGCTCCAAAACCCATTGATTGTTTCAAGTGTTATGTTTAAATGTATAAATTATATTTCTGAAGTCGACAGACAAGAAATTTGTAAATCGAATTGGAGATTGTTCGACTATAACAGATATATAGTCCTTATACTAAAATATGTACAAACAGACCTACCAAAACGCAGAAAAAAAAATGAGGACAAAAGTGTAAAATCACATGTGTCTAAAACATATTTTTTTAGAAAAAAAATACTGGAACGCATATGTTAAGTATGTGCAAATTTTTTTGAAAAGACCCTTTGCATTTTAAATATACTCATTCATACAACCATCAAATTTGGATCATTCAATGACAAAAGGGGTCGAAAAGTGCGTGGCAACAAAAAAAGTGAACCTGGAATAGCTTTAGTAAAAGGCCATGTAGAAAGCTTCCCAGTAATGGAATCCCATAATATACGAAAGTCTACCAAGAAATTATACAATACCTAGATGGCAATTTGTCTATTTGGGAAATCTATGACCTTTATCGTAATGATTTTTGCCAGAAATGTGACATAATTTCTCAGCGAAAAATGTTAATGGAGAATATTATGTTATGTCATAATTACAACTATTCCTTTTTAAAACCAAAAAAACTGGAGGCAGAACCAGCCAGAACCAGAAAAAAACAGTGCAATGAAGCCAAGGAAAATGATAAACTGAGATGCAAAACTGATCCTACATTCAAAACCTGCACTTTTGATTTGCAAAGTGTCCTGCAGTTGCCGTATTCAAGTGTTTCAGTGTTTTATTATTTCCGAAAAATATGCGTGTATGTTATAATAAAAAGTGGTTTGTTTAGAGGTATGCAAATTCAATACATTGGGTATATAAATATATTCGTGCGGTTTTTTTTTCAAAATTTGAAGGTTTATTCAAGAAAAACATGTACAATAGTATTATTCAAAGTATTGCCCATCTGAAGCTATGACTTTTTCCCATTTTTCTGGCAATTTGTGGATCCCATCCCAAAAGAACTGCGCCGGCTTGGCAGCCAAGAATGAATCAAGACAATTTTTGATATTCTGCTCTGATGTGAACCGTATTTCAGTGAGGGCGTTCTGCATCGACCGGAACAAATGGTAGTCAGAAGGGGCAAGGTCTGGGCTATAAGGCGGGTGGGGTAAGACTTCCCATCCACTGTTTTCCAAATAGTTCCTAACCGGAATAGCAACTCGGGACCGAGCGTTGTCATGATGGAAAATTATTGCCTCGTGTCTGGTCACATATTACGGGCGTTTTTCGGCCACTGCTCTCTTCAAACGGATTAATTGTGTTCGGTAGCGTTGTCCATTGATGGTTTCACCCGGTTTTAGCAGCTCATAATACAGTACACCCATCTTATCCCACCAAATACAGAGCATTACCTTCGCGCCATGGATATTCGGCTTTGCCGTTGATTTGGCTGGTTGGCTGGTTGGTGGGGTTTCACATATGATCTTTTGCGCTTGGGGTTGTAGTAATGGATCCATTTTTTATCACCAGTAACAATCCGATGCAAAAATGACTTCCTTTTGTGGCGTTCCAGCAGCATTTCGGACATGCAAAACCGCCTTTCGACGTCTCTCGGCTTGAGTTCATGTGGAACCGAATTTCCTTGCTTTTGAACATATCCAGCTGCTTTTAAACGTTTTGAAATGGCTGCTTGAGTGACACCCAAAGATTCTGCGAGCTCTTCTTGTGTTTGGCAATAATCTTCATAGAGTAATGCTTCCAGTTCTTCATCTTCAAACTTTTTGGCTGCCCAGGACGTTCATCGTCTTTCAAGCCAAAATCACCACTTTTAAATCGTGCAAACCACTTTTGGCACATTTGCTCAGCTAGCGCATGTTCACCATAAACTTCCACCAAAATACGATGACTTTCGGCAGCAGTTTTCTTCATATTAAAGTAATGAAGAAGAACTCCCCGCAAAAACACTTTTTCAGGCACAAAGTTCGACATATTTCGCTTCAAATGGATGGCATACTGAAATGACGTACAATGACAATAGCTTTCCAACGCATGTTCCAATGGAGTAATAACAATGGAATAATACAAGTTAGTGGGGTGGCCGTGGTCTAGTGGTACTAGCAATCGCTTCTCACTCGGAGGGTCAAGGTTCGAATCCCCTAGCCACGACAAAAGTTTTCATTTGTGTATTGGAGCTCAGTCAGAAAAATCTGAGTGTGAAGGCAAAACACTGATATGTAGATTCGGCTGTTGTAGGGTTTTCAAGCTCAAATCAACCGTTAAAATTCACAACCGGAATCAGTCCGAGTGAAGAAAATCTCTCCGTTCTATTCGGACTCCCACCCCTGGAGAGCCTATATCGAAACCAAACACACCTGAGTTTCAAACCACTACATCACAACAATTCTTTCCTTTCTCCCCCTTCTAACTTTCCGACCGCGCCCAGGCAACAGTAAAAGGGTATCATAACCCCTTAGGCGCGCGTAAATTATATATAAAAAAAAAGTTACGCCATCTCTTAGCAAACCGCACGAATTAAGTTATAGAATAGTTAATAGATAATTTTATGCCATTAGTGATTAAATATGACATAGGCCATGTGCGCTTCATGACTAGTTCGAATGAAGCGGAATCCTGAAGTCCAATTTTCGACAACTTTATCGAGCAACTAGGGCCGTATATCAGCAATGTTGACTTCCAAATCGTCCAATGTCTCTGGTTTAATGGCATAGACTAGTGACTTCACATACCCCCAAAGAAAGTAATCTAAAGGCGTAAGATAACAAGATCATGGAGGCCAGTTCACAGGTTGCCCGCAATAAATTGATGGTGTCGCGCGCTGTGTGGCATGTTGCGCCATCTTGCTGAAACCAAAGCTCTGTCAAATCAATGCCATACAACTAAGGAACGAAGTCAGAAATCATGTTTCTATAGTGCTCTCTATTGACGGTAACATTCTGGCCGGCATTGTCCTTAAAGAAATATGGGCCGATGATTCCACTAGCCCATAAAGCACACCAAACAGTAAGTTTTAGTGGTTATAAGAGCGTCTCGACAAAATCTTCTAGGTTTTCTCCACTGCAAATTCGACAATTTTGATGGTTTACATATCCATTTAAGCAAAAATGGGCCTCATTGGAAAACAAAAATCTTCCACAAAGTGGATGGGCATAGCTCCAATCGCTGTTCAGGATGGCGAATCGACCCATTCGTATTCTCCTCAACACTGCGCTCCACAATGGCAATAACTTCTTCTGGTCGCACTGTTTGTCATCTTTGGGATGCGTATTATCCACTAGAGTGTACGTGGTACGAAAACGATTTATCGTGTTCCGAATAACTTGCTCAGATGGACGATTATATCGACCGTAAAATGGGCGTAGCGCACAATAAGTTTGGCGAACTTTGCACTCGTTGTTCTGCCGTTAATCTATTCATCATAAATCGGCAATACGTGGTAACCACAAATCAACTTTCAACTGACAAATTGACAATCTGTAGAAACAGTGTTGCCAGTTTAAAAACCAAACTTGTAAAAAAAATCCTTTTATGGCTATCTATGTTATGTAGGAAGCGGAGAAATCGCTCTTTGTTAAATTTGGAACGAATTAAATGGTATCCGAGGGAGCAATGAGGTAGGCTCAATTTTATTTCGTTTTCTCAAAACATTGTCCTTAACAGCCACAGATGTTTCACTGTTCTGTGACGCATGTGGTGGCCAGAACAGAAACCAACAAGTGACAGCTGTTTTGAGATTTGCTGTACAAAGTCATCTAAACAGAGTGGAACTTAAATTTTTAGAGTCATGGCATTCTCACATGGAGTATGACCCCATGCATTTCGCAATAGATTTGGCAAAGAAAAATAAAAGCGCGTTTACAATGACTAATTGGACACGAAAAAGAATTTCCTGAAACTTTATTTTACAAATACGATCATACTCGTACATCTGAAGTAGTCGCACTGGAGTCAGCATACGTTGATTATTTACCGATTTCATCAGCAAAAAATGCCGACCTTGTAAAACTTTGCAATGCTGGTCGGGTTCCAAAGGAAGTAATTCTTCCATGGTTCAAAAGTTTGGCTACAATTTGGTACACCCTGAGCGCTTACCAGAGCCTTCTAATGATGAAAGCCATTTGGAGAATGAATAAAGTATTTTTTTTTTTTTTTAATTAAATAAATGTTCTTGTTTTTCTTCAAATAAAAATGAAATATCACAGTAAATCACAATTTTGTTGTTGTTTACCTCCCTCCATGTTTGCGATGCGGCAAAAAAAATTCAGTGTTGTATTTGGTATTTTCTCGAAAACTTTTGCTTTTAGGGCGAAAATGTAAGGTCTATTATAATAGCGAAACTAATTTTTATTATCGCCTTCGAAATATGTGGTATATTCAATTATGGACCAGTACTTGTAAATAATTGAGGCAGTAATCGAAATCTGGGACTTAACCGCTAAACCTTTGAGATCGATCTTTTGACTAAGAGAAATTCAAGGTCCACATCAATTTGGGGGGGGGCAGTCTATATTAACTCTTCTTTCCACTTCAGCACGCAACCTCGGAGTAAAAATAACTTTGAAAATAATAAGCCAGAAGAAAACACTCCTTTGCTTTTTACTCATGCAGGTCTTAAATCTGTTGTGGTACATTCACTGATGTGACCCATCTTAACGCATATCTGGTGGAAGGAACTCGATGAGAAATTCCACCTCTACAACTTCAGAAAAGTACAAGGAGCAGCCCATACTGGTATTTAAGGGCCACTAAAATTTACAACCAGAGCCCTGATAGGCACAATTTTAAGTCTCATCAAGCCTGATCTCTGATATTTTTAGACGTTTTGCATTTGGCCTCTGTGGTGCAGAGCGGGTTCTTTTTACGTTTAAAGGTTTACGTATGACCGATCTTCTCAGAGCCCCGCATCATTTATAATAGACTCGACAGATTAGTCCAGAACTGCACTAGGTAATTGGATTCATTGTACACGATTGAGTTATTGTTAGAACTAAACCAGGTCAGGCTAATTGTTGGCACGACCGGGATGACACCTTGATTCAGCCCAGAGAATGAGAGTTGGTGCAAGACAAAGCATATAGGAAAGATGGTGGCATAATTACCTCTTAGGTTTTTGCGATTAGATGAAAGGTATTAGTTTAGGCTATACACCACGGCTAGATGGGAAACTGTCATAAAGGAATAAGGTTTTTAAGCAAAAAAGATGATGCCATAGAAAAGTAATAAGTACCAATGCGAGAGTCTAATCCAAAATTTATTTATTTGCAGTAAAAGAATATATTCTAGAGAGGGAGGGATTACCATATTTAAGATATGCAGCAAAAAGGGCATCATGGATGGTGGATGTCAAGATTTGATTTTAGTGGAGAGCAATTATTTGAAAGGTGAAATATTTTGTCGATTAACTAGTTAAGAAATTACGAGGGTAGTCCCAGAAGTATTGATGGCGGTTGTTGTTTAAAAAGAATAACAATTATAGAAAGTATCAACTTTTCAAAGTTTAAATTTGAAGTTTGACGACTCTACGTTGTTTAGTATTTTTCCAAACAAACATTGGTTTTTTAAACCAATGAGTCAAAACAATGGACTCAGAGCGGAGAATCTGCTTCAAAGAGGACGAAGACAGTTCCATCTGCGGGCAAGGTCATGGCGTCAGTTTTTTGAGATAAGCGTTGCATAATTTTCATTGATTATCTTTAGAAAGGAAAAACAATCAACGGCGTGTATTATGCGAGCTTATTGCAACGTTTGAAGGATGAAATCAAGAAAAGAACGGCCGCATTTGACGAAGAAAAAAAATTTGTTTCATTAAGGCAATGCACTAGTTCACTCATCCGCCATCGCGATTGCCAAAATCAACGAGTTGAAGTTCGAACTGCTTCGTCATTCACTATATTCGCCCACAATTTAGCCCTCTTGGATTATTTTCTATTACCGAATTTCAAAACTAAAAAAAAAATTTTAGTATTAAATTATTCATTCCAACCTCATTATCTCCAATTAGCTCTAAACGCACTTAGTGAATTTTACTTGTCAACCGACAAGTGCTAGTTTTGGTTTGAACCTCATAACGTAGCTCCTAGTTTGACAAGAAATACTGGCAAGCAAATGCAAGAAAAAAGAACATACGTAGAAATCAAGAGGACGAAAGCAACTAGGGGCTATGAGCACAAAATGAAGAACTGAATAGAAACCTACTGAGATAGCCTCAAAATTCAAATAGTGAACTCACAGCCGGGACTAACAATTTTGGGAGGAACAATTCCGATGATAAAGATGATAAAGGTTTCGTCGTCGAGCAAAATAACCACGACACCAATATGAGGTTACATGTGCCATTTCCAAACCACAGAACAGCCTTAGAAGCTGGTGGAATAGAAATATGTAGAGTTAAGCATGATGAACGCATATGAATCAAATCTCAGAAGCCTTTTCTCAATACACATTGAGAGAAGAACCTATAATATGACACAAACAAACATTTTGGTCTCTTCTCAAACAACTTATCCTTTTCATAGCGGTGTCAGGCCAACAAATTCACCCACCGTCTACATCTTCACTTTGCGATAGTTCCAAGAGTTCCAGTGACATTAGCTTCATCTAGAGTGCAACCAGATGCAAGATACAAGAATTATTCTCAGCTTCGTCGTCGTCACAAAACTCATCCGCCATATACTGGCCGGTTTAGTACAACACTAGCTGGTCATAAGTGAAAAGAAAATGTTGTTACTATTAAAAAAAATACCGGTAGGCTAAAAGTCAACCACCCAAATAACGAGACACAACAAAAAAAATCCTTTAATTCCGTTACTTCATCAATGGGAAGTATTTCAATGCAACGCATAAAGCTTTGCTCGCTCTCGATTTTGCCTTTCGCGAGTTACAGGTGTTTATAAAGTGTTATAGTGAAATAAAAGAGGGATTATTATTTGATGTTGGTAAATATATTTAAATTCAGAGTATTTTTTATTAAAAAATAAGTAAAGCTCTGCCACTATGAACTAAATGTGGTGACGAGTTAACTTTTTTTTTATTTCTTGGCTCATCACAAAAAAGTGCGATAAACTGACATCGTGAAACTTTTTTCTTAATTAAAGTTCATTTGTTTATTCAGAATGAAAATCTTTTTAAGTCATCAGTAGCGGTTTGTGCAATTGCTGTTTTGCAGTACGTAATGTCAAAAAAGTCAATAACCGGTGTTGATGAACCTGCTCACAAAAAATTCCTCAAATATAGTAAAACTTTTGTACCACACCTTTTCAAAATGTATAAAAAAAATAAAATGTCCTCAGAACGATTTTTAAAAGCTGAAGATTTGGCTTCAAAAAGAGTTCTTAAATTCCATTGCCTGAAATTCAGGTGCCAATAACTTCTAGACAAGGAAGACCGGAAAAGGAATTCCAGGAATGTAGAAATAGGGCTAAAAAACGAAAAATTCGAAGCCTTATGGGAAGATCGACCGAAGAGTTATTATATGCTATTGAGTCTTAGCTCAGAAAAGAAGGAAAGCGTTCTAAAGCCGAAGTCGTAAAAATGCTTGTCAAGTGTTCTCCTAAAATCTAAAACCCTTAAAAAGCTCAAGAAACCCCAAACTCCGAATACGATCAAGCCATATACACCTGAAGAAGACCTAGCCTTTATAACCGATTTGAAACCGACAAAACATCAACATAAGAAAGTTCAAAAAGCGCAAAAGAAAGAAATGCTAATATTTCCTAGCTAACGATAAAACAAGAACGTTATCCAACAAGTAATTTTTTGACTATAACCGAAACTTTATGTGAAGTTAAACTACAGCCATTGTTGCAGTTGACACTACAACGTTTGTCTGCTGCAAACTTTAAAACTTTTGAGAACCAGTTAGAAAATTGTGATACTTTAGTATGTTCGTGGAAATGGGGCTCTGATGGTAGTGGATGGTATGGAAGCCAAAATAAATTGTCTAGAAGCCACAAGAGTAACCTTTTACTACAGAACTGTTTTAGTTAATCATACTTTGTTCAAAACAATGGTAGATGGCAAAACATGTAATGCTATTATGGAGAACAGGGCTAGCTCAGTTTTCTATATAGGCAAGGCATCTCCTAAGGATATGAACAATATTGAACTTTGCTTACCAAAACCTTTTGACACCATTGTCTATTCATACGGCTTACAAAATCTTCATGCACACATTCGATTTATGGAAGCATTGCTACATGTATCTTACAAAATTGAAAATGAAAGCTGGTAGGCCACACGGCCCGAACATTTTTTAAGAATCCAGCAAAAACTGCTGAAATAATAGGATTAGGCCCGAAACTGGTCAAACGTTTTTCAGTTGTTACAAAGACTTTAACTTCAGATTTGAAAATTATGTACTTATTGTTTGAACACAGCAAAATTATTTGTCTCCAAATATAATTGGTACAAAATGCTTGTAAGTGTCCACAAAATTCCAGTTGCACGGTGCTGAAAGTTGAAAGTTGATTGAAAGTTTTCCAATCCCTATCAGACAGCTTTCGGAAGATGTCTTAGAAGCCCCTCAAAATGATTGCAATATTTTTCGAAGGGCATTTTCAAGAAAGATGTCCCGAATCGCAACAAATACATATCAATACATGTTGATATCTTCTGATCCAAAGATAAGCGAATTACGACGTCTACCAACCCGAAAACACAAGATACCATCCACTGAAGTCATGGAAATGATTTTAAATTGATTTATAAAACACATTTCCAATCAAACATAATAAAAAAATTAAACGCGAATCCAGCTAATGACATTACATCGAAGACTGTGTTCCAGTGTAAAACGACAGTGTCGAATGTACGATGCCTTTAATAAGTAGCCGCACATACCTTTTGATTTTCAGAACCTAAATTTCGAAAGGATTGTACAGAATTCGCGAGTTAATATCGGATTTACCATTAAGGACTATACATTTTTGTTTTCTTAATTGAACACAAAGAACTTTTATTTCCCATTAAAGTACACCTCATACCAATATGAATGGAACTCGACTTCATTCACACGTCCATCACGAGCAGGCTTACAGCGATCTATTCGTTGGAATCAATTTTCGATCACTTTTCTACACATTGCCGCCGATATCCCCGCAATTTCGCTTTCAATATCGACTCTGAGTACGTCTAATGTCTCTTGTTTTTAGCATAGATCAATGACTTGACGTAGCCCCAAAAAAAAAGTTCAGAGTTGTCAAATTGCGCGAAAGGGGCGGCCAATTGACTGGTCCTTTTCACACCAAACTTTGATTTCAATAGCTCGATTGTTTGGTCCGCGGTGTGGCAGTTGGCGTCGTCCTGTTGAAACCACATCTCACGCCGCCGCCGTCAGTAAATCTTTGTGAATTTAATGGCATCTCATGTAGCACATGTGGGTTTTTAGTCGTCCAATAGCGCATATTTTGCTGCCGAAGCAGTTCTAACCATTTCCAGTGACCAATTTGAGAAAGTTCGATGCTTGAAATGGAGATCCGGTTTTAGATCTTGAGTCAATTTGATCTTATACAGGTGTAGACTGAGATCCTTTCGCAAAATTCGAAACAATATTGTTTGACCGATGCCCAATTCCTGTGAACGACATGAAATGGATTGATTTGGGTCGCGGCCAACAGATGCACTTACGGTCTCAATATTTTCAGCACTCCGTGCATTCTCGGTATGTGTGTCAATGACAACTTATGTTGGAATGACCACATATTCGGTGTCGTCAAAAATGCTGCGAAATGTCTAGGTTTCCTCAAGCGATGTAAGAAATACTTTACCCCTCTGATCTGGCCTCAAATTATAAGGCTTTTGTAGCCGAAATTGGAATGCAATGCTCACATCTGGTCAGGTGCTCCTAAACTCTCTTTGAACTTGCTAGATACGATCCAAAACCGTACGGTAAAACTCATAGGTGATGACAATATCAGATAGTCATTCAACACCCTCGAACACAGACGTAATGCCTACTGTCTCACCACCAGTGCTCCACCGAAATTGCCAGTAGCATTGCGCCCCCTCTAACTTTTAACCGTAACACCCGCCTTGCTATAAATGCTGATCAGTATACCCTCAAGCCCACCTTCGGACGTACTCTGAAATATCGTGATTCGTTCCTAAGCCGTACAACTCGCTTATGGAATGCCCTGCCTAGCTCTTTATTTCCTAGTCATTATAACCTTCAATCATTTAAAACCAACGTTCACCGGTACCTAACTTTCCATCCTCCCTGATTTTCTTTCGCCATCGCTGTGTGCAAACATTTTAAGGGTACTATAATAATATAATAAATTAGGAATTTCAAGTCGGGTGGGTCGATTGTAACGACCGAAAATTGTCATTCGCGCTCTTAAATTTGAGGTCATCGACTCTGAATTAATAATTTGTAAACGTTGCTCTTTCGAGTACTGAACCCTGATTAAATGGTAGGCATTGACAAGCATTCATAAATTCTTAATGGAAGGTCCTTTGCCAGTAGAGGCACACTCGGCGTTGGGATAATAGGAACAACGCAGCGGTTTATTAGTGGATTGTTTTTAAATCTCGGCTTGCGGGTGAATCGGGATTTCCGTTACATAGGCTCCGGAGTTAACTCTAATAACTACATCATCCAATATCTTGCTACTCCCTGGATCCCTGTGTCAAGAAGGCAATTGGATGTCAAAGTCCAGTCGCGAGCGACCTAGATGACTTTTTATAAGACCAATTTCTCGCCAATCTTGCTTTATTGTTCAGAATCATGAACTTAATTAAATGAAAGTATCTGTGGCATGAAATGTTCTTTATGTACAAATATGTACGTTGTCCATTCAGACTAAGAACGAAGAAGAAGATTCAGACCAAGATAATCATCCAAATACGTCACGGCGGCTGAGATGACGAGTACAGATAGCAATGCTCATGCCCAAACACAATAAAGTCGAAGATTGTAAACTGGCTGCCGCTAGATCGAGGTTGGCCGGTTGTTTGGGTCGTCTGTGGTCCGCTCCTGAACTTGTAAATATGTAACAAATCAATCCATTCAGCATAAAATTTAAACTTAAATCACCAAAATAGATTTTACTCTGGTCACACTGACTTACTTAAGAAATTAAACAAAAATCAATTTCGCAGCGATTTACACATAAATCTGTACATACCTCTGCACAGGTAGGAACACTTGCACAAGAGCGCAACCATACCGCTATACAAAGAGCTTTATGTCAAATAAACTGGCACTTGGAAGTCGCGCACAGGGGTTGTCTTTGACATCCTTCTACTCACGCACTTAATTCCCGCGCCTGCAAGCAGTACAACGACAACCGCAAGCAAATCATACAAAATGGATTTAATCTCGCTAAGCCTTTTATGCCGACAGCAAAGTGAAATTATTTTTTGTGCAAACACCATACGCACGCAAACGAAATATCTGTATACACAGAGAGTGTTTGTTTGAGAGGGGGCGGGTGGAGAGAGTATCCCAGTTTAAGGATAATAAACAAAAGCACAAAAATCCACAGGGTTGGCACATGAATTCCTATTTCAAATTCAGCCCTCTGCTAAGCATCTTTAACTCCTCATTCGATACATTTGCGCAGTTTGTTGTGTGGTCGGGTTTGGGGCTCGACATTTGCCAATGATTTTCAATTTTGTAGTGTTGGAGTAGACGACGATAAAGGGTACGACGGATGAAGAAGAAATAAAAGGACAAAACCAATTATCCTTGTGATCCCTTTGGTGGCGGTTGCGCGTAATCTATGCACACACCTATTGACTCGCACACTCGGGCACATAACTCACAGCCATTGGAACTCTTTTGTGTGTTTGCCTAAATGTGGTTTGTGGTACTGGGATCGAGAAAGGCAGGTGGGCAGGTGGTAAACCTTCATAAAATTTACCGTTTGCTGGTAATATTGTCACCGCACTCGTGTAAGTAATAAAAGGATTTTGAAGGTTTAAGACCTTCAGCAACCGAAAATTCAATAAAAACACTATATGACGAGCAATGAAGGAGTTATTTACACTCCAAACCGGTGACGGGTTTTATGTTAGTTTCACTTTCTTTCGTATACCACGAATAAACGGATGGCAGGATTACCGGGATATACTTGTGTATGTAATTATATTGCATACATACATGTGTATGTAGGTACATAGAAGTTAACGAGTATGAGACTTGTTAGAACGTGGTTGTTGAGAGCAGTGGGATAAACCCTGATGTTCATGCAATAAAAAGGTGCTCCCACAACCTTGACAGTTCTTCTATTGAATATCCTTGAACTATTTAGAATAGTGGACACAATTGCATCACCTATGTATGTATATGGGTAAATTTGGGGCAATTTTTCTGATTTTACCAAAAGAAATTAAGTTCTACGTTAAATCTCGGTAGCTGGCCTTCCCTGGAATGAACGTTTACACACACTTACTGGAATACAAATGTTTACAACATTGTGAACGACACCACATATAAGATCCCATGTCAACACTATTAAACAGAGGAAGCCGACGATTGGGTGAATAATTACTTGGTGTGTAAACCAGCACAACGCTTAAAGTTCGCATCAAGTGCTTACTTTAGATCCTCGTGATGGCCTCTGGGAACTAACTGGATGTGTAAACTCTGATACATACAGTCTAAAATAACAAGCGCCAGCCAGGACTCTACGTTAAAGGACCAGTGAAAGAACTCCTCAGGTGGAATCAACAGTATTGCCTGCATCCATACACTCGACCTCGTTACCCTGGTTCGGAGCTGTTTCAACGTATTCAAGGCTCAAATATGAACGGAACCAGGTGTCAGTGTCAGAATCTGTGAAGTGGAGATGATGTCAGAAGAACTGTCAGCAGCCGCACTTATGACCCCATACTGACATCGGTACAGAGGGCCCTTTTTCTCATCATGAAGTGAAGTTGAAGCCCAACAACTCGCATAGATCGTAAACTGCTATAATTTAGATTTAACAGCCATCTAAGGAATGCGATGATTACGAAAGAGAAAACAGGTAGCGACTATTTGGATTTGTGGCAGACTTATAAAGGACGTCATGCATGCTAACGAGCAACTCTTGAAAATCCACATTAAAGTTGAATTTGTCATTATGAGATTCCGTCGCTAATGTCTAAATGAGGAAGAGACAGTCTCGTTCTACCAAGAAAAAAGCAATAACGAGCACTGGTTTCTCAAAAGTGAGGAAGCCTCCAAAAACGAACCATGGAACTCGGTGATTTGCAATCCGCGATGTAGATATGGATTAATTATTTCTGCGAGATATTTAACGGCGATGCCGATCAACACTTTATGATGGGTAACAATTCCGTCCATTTCGATGAAGTGGAGATATCCACACTCAAACATAAATACTACAAGGTACTGACGCCCCAGCTGCCGATGTGCATAGGGCGACGGAAGATGACTTTTTGAAGAGCATGTACTAAATCATTTCTAAAATATGGTTGGAGAAAACAATGCCAGACGAATGGAATGCCCGACATCCTGAGGAAGGGAGACCTTCTATGTAATTTCATATGATCTTTAGTCAAACAACTGATGGATTATTATCGGCTATATGATCTTGGGCTTAGAAAGGTCACCATCTACCAGATTATTACATTACAGCAGATCTCGAATTCCTTGATGGTCGGTATATTTTTTACTAAGATCTTTGATGTCAAAAAAGTTTTCTGACACTGTCATGTGGTTTCTTCAGCATCGTACTTGCGAGTACTAGTCAAAATTCGTAAGCCAGCTCCAGAGACATATTCTCTCAAAAGTACTTGCCTCTGCGGAGCTATGAGCTTGCCCAGCTATTTATGAAGTGTTTACACGTCTCAAAGGAGAAGCAAGGAAAAGAGGAGACACTTCTGAAGGTTAACGAGGGATAAACGTCATGTTGGAAGATAGACAATGACTTTGCCTATCAGCACTCCGCTACTAATTCAATATAAATAACAACACCATCTTCGATATCATGTGAAAAGCAGTAGCTGTTTTGTCATAAGGCAACAGAGGCATTTTTTTGAAACGGAATTATGGCCTTCCGATGCATTCACGGAGACTGGATGAGGCGAGATAACTCTACCCTGAACGTGTTGTATAACGACATGGTCCTAGCAAAAAGATTCAGAATTCATCGGTTTAAAAGAATGAGAGATGCAGAGCAGATAGAGCCCAGCGCTAAGGCCAGAAAATTCTTCGAACGCTCACGTAGCACATCAGCTGGCACAAGTAATTGAAGAGGCTCAATCCACTTGCCTTGTGGGAACAGTTTCAGGGCACGGTAACTGAAACCCGCCAACAGCTGAAAGCACGACGGCATTATCCACGAAGTAGGTTTATGTAGGGCGCTGAGGACTGACGCAAGTGGGAAATCACAGCGGACAACGAACGACAAGCCTGGTGCTTTCGATGGTATAGGAATCAGTGAAAGGCAAAAGTACCTGCGTCTGTAGCAACATCCAAGCTACGCTCAAGATCTTGCCGCGTTCTGTTAGGTTCGGTTAGGTTCCGCAGGAGTCAGTGTCCTGTCAGGATTCCTATGACTCTCATAAGTTCATCCCTGTTTAATTTTATTAACTTCCTAGATCTTTTGCTGTCAAAAAGCGGCCAGAGAGCTTTGGATATCCTGTTTCCTTCAAGACTTGACTACCTTACGTTGGCAGTCTTTGTGATTTTTTCCTTGATAGTGCCCCTCACTATGGAAGGGGGTGATTTGATGTTGGCAATCTCACTATTGTCGAGTAGCCCTCCTTTTCTTGCAATATAGTCTGCTAGTTCATTTCCTTTAATACCGCTGTGTGCTGGCACCCATCACAGTCTTACCCGGTTCTGACTGCATAGTGCCTTGATCACTGCGCGACAGATCCATTGCCTTGAGTGCAGCCTGGCTATCGATGTAGATAACGATATCTCTTTCGGATACCGATCTCATCATCAGTTTAGCCGCCGTGAGGGCAGCAAGAAGACACTGCTTGCGCCAGGTAGTCTTATAGACACTCTTAGTTCTGCGTTCGCATCAGGCTGTTTGTACTATTCGTTAATTTACTGGATGCTTGCGCTTTAGGCAGCTTACCACCTGTAGGCGATTGCTTACTTTAAACGTATAATCTAAATTTAAAAAGTCAACTCCGCAATACAGTCAAACGTAGTGTGAGTATTTAGGGTCAATGTTAAAAAAAAACCAGACAATAAGAACCTGAGACCGCAAGGTCATTCGAACACGCAACAGAATCAGAGTTGTCCCAACACAAGGCAACTCCACCAGTGATTCTACGAGAAAACTCAAGCCTTCATCCCCCCGGCCAGAAAACGTAAAAGTTATCCAACCCCAACCGTATTCAATTATTCCTCTAATGGCCTTCAAATCAAAAATAAAAAAATTCTCAGAAATAAAAAGGAAACCAAGGAACTTCTCAAACTTCAAAGAAAAAGTGAACAAAGTTTACACTTCAATTTCCGTCAATTTAAGTTGTTATTAAGCATGGAAGCTCGTTGCTAAAAAATGTAAATTCTCAAAGGAGCCCCCGTAGAAGGGCCCCCGTAGAAGGGCTCCTTTCCATAATTTCCCCTTAGGCAAAACCATAACAAAACTTGAAAATAACGCGCGCGCCAGCTACGAGTAGGAACAAAACAAAAAAAAAGAAGAAAATCAATAAACAGTCCCTCCAAGGTTTTTAAGTACATTTGCGACTTCATAAGCTGAAAATTCAAACGGACATTATGCCATAGCAGGCTCTACAATCTACACATACTTCCACTTTACCACCCCCACGCACACATACACGAAAATACATCCGCATTACCTCACATTACACCCTATTCGTATGTCGACTGTGCATAAAAAGCAAATTAAATAATTTTTATTCCAACTCGCTCGTTTTATTTCAATTGCCTTTCGGGGGTCGTTCGTCGGAGGCTTCTGCCGCCTTCCGTAATGGCGTAAGGCATTGCCGAGCGCGCGTACATACTCGTATAATGGCGAAATTTTGCACGGGAGCTTTAAACAAAGAATTCTACCGGGCGGGCGGTGCGGCGATAATACTGTCCCGCAGCCGCCCTGTGCTCAGCAATTGAAACTGAAATCGGGGCGCTATCATCATTCGTTCGTGCCTGGGCAAATTGCCGACAAATTATGCCGGCTGGGATTTAGTGGATCCGCGGTTGTTTCAATAATTCCTTTTCACTGTTTTCCTTTCCTTTTTGGATAAGAGTTCCCTCATCTGGTGGTGGGTTGGTGAGTGAATTCTCGCTTTCAACACGAGGCGCAGTGTCTAACGGTATGTTATTGCTTTTATTATATTTTTCTGGGGGACTCTTCGGTGTATTTAGTGTCCCAGAAGCTGACTTTTTGAATATTCTATTGCATATGGGAAGGAAGGTCGCTATTTCTGCCTTATACTGTTTATCGTATTGTACTTGTGTACTTCATGCGAATAAGATATAGTCGTACATGTGCGCCTTGTCAGGGAGGACCCAGCACAGAAAAACGACATGAAAAGTGGGACATTGAAGCTATAAGTTTGAAAGAAAGTACAAATACGAATATGATACAACAAACAAGTACTAAAGGGATTATTTTTTAAAAATTACTGCCTTTGTGCTTTGAAAGGCGGCCGCCAGATCCCAGGCAATCAGATTGTTCAAAATTTAAAAAGATTTCGTAACATATACCTTTTTAAGGGCGGCTGGGAGAAGGTGGAACAAAAGGAATTGAATCTGGGATGCTGGTAATTGAATTTCATACCGTTCGATGGGTTTCAAATGGGTTCAAAGGGAATGATTTCTGATTTCTCAAACCTCGCTACAAGTTTCTGCAAAATACCAATTTTATATGTTTGGCTTCATTTATGTGTGTAACCAGGTGCTATAGAGACCAATTTCCGCTTAATTGTACATTTTCCTGGAAGGCTCCGGAAAGTTGAAGGCTGCACAACTGAATGAGAACCATATTGAAACGAATCAAACACATGTCTATCCCGAGCCACTTTAAGTTTTGAAATAGGTACAATACTTGATAGGCGCTATCCAACCTAAGTGATTTGATTGAGCCACACAAAAGCCAAGAGTTGAACGTCATTTGTAAAATTGAAAACCGTCGTTTTTGTTAACCCAACAGAGCACTCTGACATAAAACTTATCCATTATACTCCTTGTACGCTCCCTGAAATGAAATTTCTCAGTTTTTATTAGAAAGATGAGTGAACGTGTCTACAGTCCCAACACCCACAACATATGTGCCGAATGCCTGCAACTCACAACTGAAGAAGAACAGGAAAATCGCAGATTAATTAGAGAGATCGGGAAATGATTATTTAAGCTGCCAGGATCCTGAAGAGCCATGCGATCTGCGGTAATGCGTACATGAAATTTAACAGGTTTGGATCTTGAAAAACTCTTCCTAGAGGCTTGCTTATCGACGGTCTCATTTCTCAAAATCCCATTGCGAACCGGGACCTACAAAAAAAAGACCAAAAGAGTCCAGGAAAGCCTTGTATTAGGAAAAGTATTCTTCCAACGCAAACAAATACTTTTTAATCTTGTTTTTCAGGTTTGTTTCTAAGAGCAATCGGTTTTCCAGGTAATGATGGAGAAGTAAAATTTTGTGCGACGAAGACAAGGCGAGCAGAACAAATCGGAATATATTGTTTCAACGGGTAAACACCCACCATCAATAATGGTTTGGTCTGGCACTGGACGACTTTACGTCGTAGAAAACACGACGAGGCAGGATCAGTACAAAAAGGTTCTGGAAACAAGACTGATACACCAACTGGCAGAATGGTTTCCTGGGAGTGAAAAGGCTAAAAGCATAACGACTTTTTTGAAGAAAAAAAATCGAGATCTTGGGTTGGACAGGTAATTCTCCCGACATGAACCCGATAGAGAACGTCTTGGAGCTCCCAAAGCGAGCCATGGCTATAAATACTATTATCACCAAAACGGAGCTCATAGAAAAGATCATATTTGAGTGGAATAAGACGCACCTCTAGGACACCATTCAGTTATGCATAGAAAGTATGCCTCGAAGAATAACGGCACTTATCGCAGCTGAAAGTGCACACACCAAATATTGAAAAAAGACATATTCTGCATTCTAACACATTTTCCAAATTTATTAAAAAAAAGTTTGCTCCTATGGCCGAAATTGCTTTGTAGTTCATTGCCATCAGAAATCTCCGGTTGGATGACAGATGTAGGTTTCTTCAACGAAGATTGAAATCAAACGCTATGGTCTTCTAAAAGATGTAGATCGGTCTTGTAGCCATTGGTAGACTACACTCCTTTACTAGCACAGATTCTAGGCGAAACAAAAACTGAGCGGAGGGAGAGTTGCCTAGATACTTTTGCAACAACAAGAGTTCTGGTGCCATTGCACCAAACGGCATGTCCATATCATCAGAGTCAGTGCAGAGCATGAAAACTGCTAGTGCGTATTTTACCAAAGACAAAGGAAAGTGAGTCATATCAGCCAGCTTTCTTCTCCACGGAAAGTAAGCAACCTGAGTTTTGAAAGAATTGATTGTACTTTAGAGGAGGCATTCGCTGGGCATGATTCATCAGAGTTCATCTATTGTACGTCATCTGCAAATGTCTGAGCGTAGACATTAAAACCATGGAGAACGTTAAGCATTGAGTGCACCAATATGCACCATAGCATAGGAGATAGAAATCTGGATACCAGCATAACACTTATTCACACGAAGTTGCGTTGTTGCCTAATGCGTACTACTTCTTGTGGATTGCGCCTTCAATTCAATCCACCTCGCAGTATCTAAATTATGCTTTGCGAATAGCGGTTTTGCGAACATAAAGATTAACCATTCCCTCTATGTTCTTCAAATCCATCTCCCTTCATGTGCTATATTCCCGTCATAAAACTTCTTCTACATTCCCTCCTTGGTATGATCATATACTCCGCTCTCTATAAAACAAAAGAAACAAGTTATGGGCGGTATTCCTTCGAACCCACTCTTCTTCCGACTATTCAAATTATTTAGGTATATATCTTCATTTCATAGAACTCTATAACTCTCTATATCAACGCTGCCTGAATAATGAGCAAACCAATCTCATAAATGACCCCAAGATCCCTCTTACTTCAATGATCTACCAAATTTCTCTGTTGGTCCCTTTCTCGCTCAAAATTTCGATCCTGCAGTTATTGAAGAAAAGTTACAAAATCGTAAAGATTTGGACCTGGCCCAGATGGATTCCCCGCCGTGATTCTTAAAAAAATGCTCTTCCAACATGTCTCTACCCCTTTCCTACCTTTTTCGTCTACCCCTTACACAGGGAGAATTTCCCCAGATTTATAATCCCGATACACAAAAAGGGATCTAAGCATGAAGTTACCAATTATCGTCATATTGCTAAACTCTCTCATATACCCAAACTCTGTTGAAACATTTTATACAAAGCCTTTACTTCAAATGCAAGCCTTTTATTTCGCCATGACAACATGGTTTTCTAAAAGGTAGATCAACTGCCACAAACCTAGTGGAATTTGTGTCTTTTGCTCTCTCAGCCTTAGGAAATGGCAAAGAAATCGACGTTATCGCAACTGCTTTCAATAAAGCGTTTGATAAGATATCTCATCAATTAATCATCTTCAAATTGTCTGCTCTCGGCTTTGAGCCTCTTTTATTAAAGTGGATTTATTCTTACCTAGTAAACCGATATTATAGTTTTCGGTTTAGATCCGCCCTTTCTGTTCCATTCCTGGGTGCATCTGGAGCTCCACAAGGCAATCATCTTGGTCCTCTACTCTTCATTCTTACTATTAACGATGTTGAGAGCGTCATTAAAAACTCCTCTCTCTCCCTTTACGCTGACGACACAAAACTTTTTTGAACTATTTCTTTTCCCCATGCCCTTCTTCAAGAAAACCTTGATTGGTTTTCAATCTGGTGCCTCAAAAATTGCCTAGACTTAATATAGCCAAATGTCAATCTATAACCCTCTCTCGTAAATGCAACCCGTCTCCTCCTCGACTTTATTTTCTCCATAGTCAACCAATTCCCCTTGTTCAGTCTCTTCAAGACCTTGGCATATTATTCGACTGTGAGCTTAATTTCCGTTCTCATATCGGTAAGATGATCCTCTGGCTTTTTTAAACGGTGGGCCAAGGAATTTTCCAGATCTCTTTATGTTACATTTGTTCGGCCCCTGCTTGAGTATGGCAGTCAAGCTTGGTTCGCCTTTCACCGAGTTCATGTTTCCCGAATCGAGGATATTCAACGTCGATACCTCCGATTTGTTCTCCGTGGTCTGCCGTGGAACGATCCTTTAATCTTATCTCCTTATCAGTACCGCCTCAAGCTTCTCAATATGAATTCGTTAGAAGAACGTAGGAACACTGCTGACATTCTTTTCATTCATCGACTTCTCTCAGGTTCCATCGACTGCGCATCCATTTTGAACTTCATTTTTTTCAATACCAACCCCCGCAATTTACATTGTCCTCGTCTCTTCTATCTACCGGTCCATTGCACCTCTTATGGCTCCAACGAACCAATCTGCCGCATGCTCAAACCTCTCCCTTTTTGATTTCCACCTGAGCACTCCTCGTCCCAAACAAGATCTGCTCCATCACTCCCTTGGTCCCTAGCTCTTAAGTCGTTCTGTTAGTTTTTAGTCCTAGTTTTTAAGCTAGACTAGGCTTGTATTAAGCCAATAAATGGGGGCCTCAGCCCGCACCAAAGTTAAAAATTAAAATTAAAATTCAACTTGAAGTAACTTAGATTGATAGGTCTGAACCTGTCGGCGAGCGTGTAGCCATCTTCTCTGATTTTCAGTATAAATGCTACTCTCATTGTTCCCTGGGGGTCGGTATGTATTCGTATGCCTGCGCCATGTTAGCAGTGAAGATACAACGATAAATGTGTGCCATTCTCCGATCGTTTTATTGCTTATGCCTGCAGCAACTCAATCTTGGTGACAGATTTGGTCAAGCTAAGCCTTGTGTTTTAAGCATGTGAACAATGTGAATATGAGTAATCGCTTCAACACAGAATTCGACAATATCAGCCTAATATGAATTCGCTATAACGGAGGTGACAGACGTTGACACCAAGGACTGTTTTTATGAGCTCGTCGACAAGATGTATGCTCAATGTTGAAATAAAGGGAGAGTGCAGTATCTTGTCGCACCTTAACGACCTGGTCAAGGTACGGAACGTAATAACGTCTGGCGGCTACAATAAAAATTTAGGAAACCGTCTGTTTAATATTTTGCAGGACAGTACTCTGGCAAATACCATCTTATCTTCCATTTATTATGTTTGTTAGGCTTGATGGAATTTCCCATTATAAACACAAGAACATCTCGTCTTAGCGTTGTACTCGTAGTAGATAAAATATTGTAAGCTGGACGCAAGTAAATACTCAAAGTACAGTCAATGGATCTTAATATCTTGTGCCCGTCGCTTAGTGTGCCATAAGAATATTATAAATAGCATCGCATGCGCATATAGATAAGATATACACATATGAGGACTGGGTCTGATTTGTTATAAATAAAGAGCAGCGGGAAACCAAGGCTACCATTACTCCATAACTATAGTTTTTGTGTTTAATATGTTGCGTGTGTCAATACCTCTGCGATCAAGTGCCACTTTATTTCGCATACAACATCAGTATCTTCACCCGAAACCCAAAGCAAAGGCAAAGCTGCTAACAAGCCATTGGAAATGCCGCTTCTCGTATGATAGGTTTCATCACAGAGCACTTGGTTTGACCATTAATACCGGCTTGCGCATGCAGAAAAACAGAAGGCATACAGAACTGCGCCACATAGAAGAACGAAAGTGGTTGCTGAGCCTTCGTATAAAGAAGAAAAAGGAACACGCAAAGAGGGAGATCGATGAAGTTGAAAGATATTACGAGTATATAAGAAGTTAAACATTCGAAAACCTAACCAGATGTGGTAAGGTAGAACAACCCACTCAAGCTGAAGGACGATGGGTGATAGTTCCCTCTGGTCGGCTTCGACTGAGCGATTATAAATACGTATCATATATCTTGATTTAAACCCAACAAGGCTGCTGGTACTAACGGCTTAGTTATCGAGCTATTTAAAGCGGTGGAGGACGATTTTGTAAGGAGCATCCACAAAATGAAAACTCTGCACTATACGTCGGATCCTGAAGAAAGGAGATCCTTTAGTCTGTCCCAATTATGGAACCATCGTCATAGGATTTCAGACCTTCACAATTGAGATACGTAATCGCTTAAACGTTATTAGCAACTAATTGATAAGTCCTTATTAGTGTGGCTTTAGGCCCGGAAAGTCCACCACGGACCTGATTTTCCCATAACACAGAGCTTGCGAAAGACGGAATAAATTATATGAAGCCGCGTCCAGTTTTCGTATCCCTTCTAAACTTCGACGGCTTCATAGGTTGACCATGGAGAATGCTCACTGCTTCGTGGAGGTCAGTAATGGGTTTACCGAAGGCATTCAAGAAGGCTTCCGACGTGACAATTCACTGTCCTGCGGTTTATTCACCATCACGCTTGAGAGTATTTTGCGACATTCTCAATTAGTTCAACTTCTTACGTTTACGGATGGCTTAGTCATAACAGATAGAATACAGATAGCTGCTTATAAGATAAACTTGCAAAAACGATAAAATTACTGTCATTGAGAACGGACACAGAACATCGAAGACACGGACAAACTGTCATGAGCGTCAGAGGAGATATAACCAAAAACATTACGGGCTGTACAGCGACGTGGATTTAGCCAAATGAGCCAGAATTTATCGGCTTAGATGACTGGAATATGTAGAGCGGATGAACACCAGCGCTCCAGGTTCAAACGTTTTTAAAGCCATCATCGGAGGAAAATGCAGCAGATCTTTGTTCTCCTCTGCTGGTACTTGTAGTCGACTGCAGCAGCTCCCAACTCAGTTCTTGTCTCCGCCTATAGTGTTGCACGGAACGCCACCTGTTTGGCTGAAAGTGCAAGTGGGTATTATGCTTCACCATGGGTTTCTTCTTTGTGGTGGCTTTGTTAAACCTTGCGCATAAGAGGCGGCTGTTCTGATGACCTGCTGAAAGCATTGTAACTGATCCTCCGCACTTGATGTTGTTAAAGCACTCTTATGAGAGAGATGAAGGGAGCCCCATCGACGAAAGTTCTGGCGATCTCTTGCGATTGTAACCGCCCGATGTTAAGGCTCCTCACAGTATTTTTCTGGCGCAGCATTATCTTTTACATCCAGACTCGTACTGTCGCTACTACTAGGTAGGGGTCCTATTCAATGTTTGAATGTACGGACGCCTAGAATCAATCTGCCTTATCCTATTTTGACCAGGAAACCGCCATGCGCCCAAGTGGATCCTAGGATGTGAGAAACGTGATTTTTTTCTATTTGATATCTGAATTGGCGGATGCAAGTTTTTGAATTTCAAGTCATAAAACCATTATCTCAATGACGGAAATGATTGCAGAGCGCTTAATCTTCGTTCTTTATTTGCCGTGTGAACAAACCAGTTTGCGGTGTCTAGCTTCAAGAAACCCTAGATTAGATTAAACGGGAGGTGGGACTATGTACCGTTATCACTGCGGACAGTTTAGGCCTATTTTTACTGTTTCCTCAAGTTAGAGATCACTCACGATGACTGAAATTTTGATACGCTCGGTTATATCTCTAAAAGAGCTGGCAGTGATATCTTCCACCACAAAGACGTAGATGTATTCTGCTTAAGCGGTTACAGTGGCAAAGGATATGCTTTACTGTTTCTTCATCCTCGCTGCACATGCTACTGTTGTTATCTTGTGCTATTCCCATAGTCATAAGGTGTTTTTTGACTTCGCAGTGACCGGATTGGAATCCAGTTACTGCCTCTATCTAATCCCTAGGAGTCGTTTTGTTTTTTTGAGGGAACTGGTTGGTAAAAAGTTGTTGACTTGCCTGTTATCTCCAGTTTCCGCCCAGCAATGGAATGCCTTTGTTCTTAGCCAGTGATTTATATAGATTCTTATGGAGCTAATTGATAATCCGCAAAATGGTAATGGCAACATGAAAGTTGAGGCCTAACTTTTTCCGCCAAATTCTTCTGCTCTTTCATTACCGTCATAACTACTGTGACCTGTCACCCAGATTAAATTAAATCTATTAGTGCTGGCTAGTGTTTTGAGAAGTATAATGCACTTTTAGACAATTCTGAGGTTATTTGTATTTCAAAAGTGTTGCGACTTGCTGTTGGGGCGCTTTGCTGTCAGGGAGAATATAAATTTTCTTGTTATGGCAGATCTGTTTAAGTTCTCCCTAATACAGAGCATTATGGCGTACATCTCAGCTTGAAATACAGAGACGCGACTGTAAATATTGGGTCTACAAGTAAGTTTCCAGCGTTTGTCAGAGATAGCGCCACCAGTGGATCCCGGGCAGAAATGTCAGACCCCATGTGTTTTATTTGTAGGTTTTGTATCTGTCAACAACTTTGCAGCGTTATATTTGAGCAGTTCTATCGGTGTCGTACATTTTATCGAGCAAAATCATGGCAAGTTTCCAGCCAAATAAACGTCATTTGCGGGAAGCGCTGCTTTTATTCCTTAATATGAAGAAAAGTGCGGCTGAGGCCTATCGTTTGCTTTCGGAAACTTATGGGGCGGAATGTATGGGTGAATCGACGTGCCGCGAGTGGTTCAAACGGCTCAAAAGTGGTGATTTTGGAGTTGAAGACAAAGATCGCCCCGGAAAGCCGAAAAGTTTTGAAGACGAGGAATTGGACGCTTTACTGGATGAAGATCCGTGTCAGATTCAAGAAGAACTTGCTGCATCATTGGGCGTCACGCAACAAGCCGTTTCCCTGCGCCTAAAAGCACTGCGATTCATTCAAAAGGTTGCAAACTGGGTGCTGTACGAATTGAAGCCAAGAGACGTCGAACGGCGATTTTGCGTGTCCGAAATGTTACTGCAGCGGTATAAAAATAAATCGTTTTTGCATCGTATTGTCACTGGTGATGAGAAATGGATTTATTATGATAATCCTAAACGTAGAAAATCGTATACAAAGCCTGGCGAGCCCGCCCAATCGACGCCGAAACGAAATATTCACGTGAATAAGGTCATGCTCTGCATATGGTGGGATCAAAAGGGTGTCGTATACTACGAACTGCTTCCGAGTGGTGAAACCATCAAGTAACCAACTAATTCGTTTGAAGCGGGCATTAAAAGAAAAACGGCCAGAATATGAGACCAGGCATGAGTCCGTCATTTTTCATCACGACAACGCTCGGCCACAAGTTGCGGTTTCGGTGAAAAACTATTTGGGAAATAGTGGGTTGGAAATTCTGCCTCACCCGCCTTACAGTCCAGACTTGGCACCATCTGACTACCACTTGTTTCGTTCGATGCAGAACGCTCTTACGGGAATACGCTTCAGCTCAGTAGAGGAAATCAAAAATTGGCTCGATACGTTCTTGGGCTCGGAAGACGAGAAATTTTTTTGGTCCGGAATTCATAAATTGCCAGAAAGATGCGGGAAATTTGTAGCTTCCGATGGACGATACTTTGAATAAAGCACTGCAACTATGTTTTCATAACAAAACTTCAAATTTTGGAAAAAAAACGCTGGAAACTTACTTGTAGACCCAATATATGCGCACACCGAGGATGTGGTAGTTTCCCCATATAAGCCTGCTCAAACTACTATGTCTGTTTTGAATCCGTCGGTGTACCATACCAGCGAATCTTTTGTTTATTTTGTTGCCAGTTCTGCTGATCAGGGAATGTAAGAGTAATCCCTGATAGTTCGTTTCTCCTGAGTTCAAGAAAACTCAGGGTGAACTATTTTGGAGCTACGAGTATTCTCATTCACTGAAATAAGCATGTAGGCCTTAGATAAAGGAAGCTTCTTTTTATATGTGAAAATGAAGAGGTGCAGCGGTGGGCGCTGTTCCCACTGCACCCGTAGCACCCAAACGGCAACTCTTTGAAGTTCATTTTGTCCTGCCCGAGTAGACTTTTCTTTGGTTGTTTGCCACCATATTGGAGATGCATAACTAGCAATTGATTTGTGCATTCAAACTGTCATTTTTAGATTAAGCCCCCAGTTTTTACCCAGTAGACTGGGCTGGATTTTTCTATGGTTTTTTCTTATGTATACATGTGTTCCAAGCGAGTTTTTGATAGGTTCACTTCACTTGAAAAATTTACGGTTTCGCCAAAAAGTGTTTGATCTTTAAGTTTCTCTTCACTTGGTGAAGGCAACTATGGTGGAATTTTTGGGGTTGACGTTTGACACAACTTTCTTGCACCAGTTAGCAATAAGTTTGAGTGCCCTCTGGAGGAATTCCGATAAAGTTTCTTCGAATTTACTTCTGATAATCATCATACAGCAGCGTATCCTTGGACATAGAAACCATCATTGCTAAGTATATTTAGGAGTTTATATACTTCAATGGACTATATCAATGGGTAGAGTTAGAGAACACCACCCTGGGGGCAACCTTTCGCAGCCGTAACGCTGACTCAGTCACTGCTCAACAATGTGGCGTTGATATTTCTATCTTTAAGCATGTGCTTTATCCAGTTACATCTACATATCTACTTTTGTATTGGAGGCATCTGTATATCTGAGCGTGTTCGGTTTTGTCGAAAGCTCCTTAGATATCAAGAAAGAAGCCCACCGCAATTTATTTGTCTAAAAGGGATTTCTCAATCTTTGTGGTGAGTTACTGATGAGTCCTGGTTGATGGGCATATTTTTTGTTTATGAAGTGGGTTCATGTATACATAGTGGACCATCTCTGATGTGTTTTTAGGAAAAACGAGGTGACGTTTATTGGTCTGCATGATTTTGGTAAAGTTGGTCTTAACCTTAACCGTTACCTCCTTCCAATTTTTTGGTATGTAGCCCCAGGCATAACTGATTCTGAATATGTTTATCAGAAGTAGGGTTATTTGTGTAATACCTTTTGAGGAAGTACTCGGAAGATTGAATCTACACAAGGGGCTTTTAATGGGTCAAATGAATTAATGTCCCATTTTATTTTGCCTTAATGAAAAATTTCCTTTAACCTCTTCCAGTCCTCTCTGGTTGGTCTACTGAGTTTTCTCTGGAGCAATGGATTATTGGGAGCAATGGATGTGGTGGTGGAATTTGGGCAATGGGTTTCGGCTCAGAGCTGTAGCGTCTGTAGACTGCTTTCCGCATTGGTACCATTCAGTTTTTTTCATTAGCCCATTCGATTTGTATGCTGTTTGGATAGAATTCTGTGGATACGAAAGCTGCTTCGAATGTCTGAGAGATCTTGGTAGAACACTGTTCATAATTCTTTTTTAGGTCTTTTAATTTCTCGGTTATACTTTGAGAGGGTTTCAAAGCACTCAGCCCATTTTCCATCGCATTTCGTCCTGCTAAAAAGCTTATTAATATGCGTTCTTAATTTGGCGAGTTTATTGTTCCACCATGGAGTAGAACGGTTGTCTGACTTTTCATCTTCTGGGCAAGGCTGATGAAAGGTGGATTTAATTGCTGCGTTGAGACTTTCGTAGGCAAGTTCTAGGCTGACAATGTCTCTTATGCTTTTGTAGCAATTGTCCATGAGTTCTAGAGTATATGTGTCCCAAGAAACCCTACTTTTGAGTATTTTCAAATAAGTACCAATCTGTCTCCTTATTTGTGAAGCTTATAATACCCCTTGTACTAAAAATTGAAGAGAAGACCACATTGTCTTATCCTTAAAAGTGGTTTAGAGCTGCAACTCTTCGAGCAACCGAAACAAAAACAACAAGGACGATAAGAATAACAATTCCTAGTAATTTATCTGATAGCTGATAGCTGATAGCAATTAAGTCTAAACTAACAAACGCAAGTTAATTAAAACAAAACATTTTTAATTTAAAAATGTCCTTGCAGCCGTGTTTTTGCTATTGTTCCTGATTATGATAGTGATGGGGCGATTGGGTTGCCTCGTGGGTAGTTAGAGTTGGGTGTTGATGGCTTTTGGAGAGTGTCATTGCTGCATCCGATGGCAATTTCTCATTTTCGTTCTTCTTGTTTTCTTTGTTTCGTTCATTGCAAATAATGGAAAATTCGCTAACAAAGAAAGGGAAAAAAGAAAAAAAACAAACAACCAATCCTATCATTGGATATGATATTGGGGCTTGTATCCGAACTCGTTGTTGTATCCGTGTTTGCTTATGTTCCATTTCCTTATTCCTTTGATTCACTTCTCCGTTTCTCCTGTACCTTTTCGTTTTATTTCTTTCTGTTGCTGTACTGAAAAAAAAACATTGTCGTTGAATTCTTGAAACTCGAGCTTCTGCTAACACCAGGGATGAGCTGAAATTCTGTAGTCGCACCCGATGGCCCCGATGGCATATTGGCTACCCACCACCATCCCCAACAGTTAAGCTGTATTCATTTTGTGGTCTTGAAATAGAGTAAAGGCTTTGAATACCGCTTTCCACTTTCCACTTTCCACTTTTGGCTGTACAACCCTCTAGCCTGGCCTAGAATAACATAACCAACCAAATGTTTAGCGTAGTACGAGTAGTTGTAATTAACTTTTGTGTCGAAACAAGCAGCACGAAGTCTTTGACAATGTAATTAAAATTTTCATCATCGCAACGATTGGAATTTATTAGTTTAATGGGGTTTTTTCTGTTTTTTTTTTCTCGTCTGCTCCACCCTATAAAAAGAGCGCTTTTGTTGCTGCGAGTTGGGAGTAAAACTTCCGTACACGAGGTGTTGGTTGCTTTTAATATCCACAGGGGGTTGATGCTGATGTTGCGAGTGGATGGTGTTACTTTTGTTATTCTTTTTTCTTTTTTTTTTGATGTGTTCGAAGCGATTTTATTAGATGTTATGGGCAAGTTAGTGAGGATACGGTGATAGGGGGAGGGCGTGAGTACATAACAGCAGGGTGTGATTGCTTTTTAAAATTCAAAACATGTACCTGCGTCCTGAGAAAGAAGGCATTTTTGTGGATACGAAGAGTACTGCACGGAGCACATGTGCTCCAACTTAGAGGTCGTTTGAGATGGGTTAGGGTTTGGGTTTAGGTTTCGGTTTCGGTTTGGGGGTAGGATGTTTTCGATTTTACGATAACGTCTTGTAAAATTGTTTAATTCACTTTTTGCTCCTTTAAGATGAGTCGTTACGTTAAAGTGCTGGCAAGAATGCGCTCGTGGAGATATAAAGCTCACAGCTGTGTCGTGAAGTTGAACAAGTTATTTAATGAAAATTAAAAATTTAGGGGACGACAATATGTTTAGGAATTTATTTCCTAAAAGGAAGCATCTTTAGTCACCTACTGGACAATTTTTCTGTAAAAAGGGGGTGTAATATTTAGAACTAAAGCAGTTGTGTACAGCAGCGTTTATCCACAAATTATTTAGTCAACAACAACGTTAAGTCGTCACTCTTATTAGGATGGCAGCTGCCTGACAAGCAGCTTCAATGTGGCACCACATAACCCACTCAGCAACCGCTGAATAGTGAAATAAGCCTAAATGCGAGCAGGTGGTGTGTATCGATTTAGAATTCCTGGGTTTTTTCCAACATCTGGCGTGATTTGAAAATATGTTCAATGGAGCACTTTCCTGGCTTAAAACACAATGTGTATATCAGAGGCGCCTCGCTGATGCCACCGTTCTTCCACGTTCACTGCTGGCTGCATTGGACTCGTCGAGAGGTTAAGGAAAACCCGAAAGGAAAAGGGCCTAGCGGCCTCCTGCGATTGTAGGCGTACGGTTCCCCCAAAACGCCTCCTGTAGATCGCAATATGATTAATTTTATCGACAGTTTTTTTTATCAAGAGTAAGCCAAATCCATTTATGGATATCAAAGCGTATAAACCATGTATTGGGCTTTGTCCGTTTGTGGAAATGATGTCGTGGAGGCTCTACTTACTGACACTACTATCAAATATGTCTTCCTAGCATTGCTCGGCATTTGGTAAATTCATCCTTCTCTTCTGTCAGGGCATGGGCGAATGCGCACCCGAATAAAAGCTTCTATTGCTGTTCTTTTAGCATCGGTTATTTGTAAAATTTTCCTGCAGTTCTGCATGGTCTTTTTGTCCGCTCCAACAGATTTCACCTTGTTACAGATTCATGTCTAGTGAACGACATCCTTGCCAAGCTCATTTGACTTTGAAAGAGGTCAATGTAGAATGCACGCTGCTCCATCAAGGTCGGTACTGACAAGAGCGAAACCTTCAATGTCAGAAAAGCACTTAATCAAGGTCATGTGAAGTCATGTGATTTTTTCAGTATCGTTCTTAAAGCGGATAAAAATACTCTTAGGCGCTTCGAGAGTAACGTCCTTCAGGAGATTTTCGGTACTCTTTGAAACAATGGGAAACAGAGGAGACAGTGACGCGCACGGGTTGTACATGTGTGCCGACTTCGTCAAACAAGCTCGGACAACCCGGCTTAGATATCTAGCTTATTTTGAACACATGGATAGCAGCGCCACGGTCTAGAAAATTTCCTACTCCAAACCAGAATGATAACGCGGTAAAGGACGACCCCATCTTAGACGGCACATACAGGTGGATAAAGACCGGGGTCAACTTCGTCCGCCCTACTGGATGCAGCTGGCAAAAGACAGCGCTAGGTTGAGAGACATGTTAGTTTAGATTCTGGTCCACTCCGATCTGTAATGGAAGTAAGAGTTGTAGCGATCATAAGTTATAACAGGGGCGTAAAAGGACATGAATTTGGGGGTATCCTCCGGGCACGATTGAACAAGATCAAATATACTGATGCCGCTCAGGAAACGTTTTGAATATATAAACAACACTGATAGGTCAGTCAATTAGGGTTCTTTATTAATGGAAACAGTCTTCGACAAGGAGATTTAACACTAGACTCTTAAACACAGCGGAAATAAGGAGACAGCAATCGAGGAAAAGAACACTGTGACCGGAATGCAATGCTGCATCAAAGGAATATCAAGATATTGAGCTCGTGTAATAAGCCCGTGGTTTAGTGATCAAAAACTCTTTCCAGATATATATCTGACCTGCACATCGCGAATACCAGCCACAATTTTGGTTCTCAAATCGTTGATACATTCCAGCTAATCCATATAAACCAATGGCCTCAGGTGGCTTCGAAGAAATGCGTCAAAAGGTGGCAAAACGCATGATCTTGGAGACTACTTGATAGGTTCAATACGCGAAATCAGTTTTTCAAATTGTTATTTCAATCAATCGATAATTCGAACTGCTGTATGCTTCATCTGTTGAATCCACATCTTGCTGCTTAATATAATATAATTTTAAAGGAATTTACATTATCTTTAACACTGAAACCATCCGAGTAAAGATATCTGCTCCAACACATCCTTGAGCATGTAGAATTATTGTCGTCGTTTCTTATTGTTATTGACAAGAAGGAGAACATTCTCCAAACATTTGACGGCATATAAAACTCGGCGAGACAGCATGGCGTAGACATAACACTAATTTTGTGGGTAGGACCAAAGCAGGTGAGGAAGATCCTGCGGATGTACACTTCGGCCAAATTTGTGACAGCGGGGATAAATAAAAACAACGGCAAGCGGCCTGACTTTATACTGGAATTTTGTCTACTCTATGGTTCAAGAGCTGAACAGTTCTAACACTCAGGCATATACAAATGATGAAGGTATACAGTCTGTTCGATCATGCCCAGCTTTGGTCTGCTCAAAAGTGCAGGCAGCGCTGGGCGTGATAGACGATTGTTGCACTAGAAAAAGGTTTTCAGTCCGCCCTCTTATAACTGATGTTTTTCTAGCATGAACGTGTTGTTTGTCACTTCCTGCTTTACCAGACCCAAAACTACTCGCATATTGAGAAGGATCGATGGATGAGGAGAAGTATTTGCACCTATAGCGACATTCGATCAGCTTTTATTGGCTTGCTGAACCAAGCTATTTCGTGAATTCAATGCTTCTCTTCAGGCAAACCTCAAAGAATAGTTAGTCAGAACGCAAACCTTCGTTAGTAATGTCCGCGTCTCCGGTTAGGGCTTCCATTGACACATGGGTTTTATATAAGCACAACTTCAGATAGTATGATTTTCCGAACTGGCGTCGTGACGGAGCATTTAACTTTAGCTAAGAATCTAAGTGAGAGACATAAGTAATGCACTATGCAACGACTCTTGCTTTGAGAGTCATGCCGACAATGCGTAGCACTGTCTCTGTGAGTGTCCTGCCTACGCTCGCATCAGGCATCAGGCGCGTGCCACTTTACAACTAAAAAATGTACTCGTCTTTCTACGAAACACTGAGAAATTTGAAGCAAAAGAGTGTCCACTAAATTATCTGCAAATATTTGAAAGTATTAAAGGTCTTTCTCATTTAAAAAGTAATTCAGCTCAAGGATAAAAGTCGGAGTGGGCCATGAATCAGCAAAAGGATGAAATTTGTAATTAGATGTTTCAGTCTTGGGACTTGCCTTCGCTTGCACAGAGCGCCAAAGTCAGAATATATAAAATATTATCCTAATGAGGTTCTATACAATAGAGTCGCTCTAATAAGAGTGGACAATTTTGTCATTAACCTGACTCGAAGGCACAATGCTAGAGCAGTTACCTTGAAGAAAAATCTGATCTCCGCGGCTTATTACTCCAATTATTTATATCAGGAACGTGTGCGTTTTAACGGCTTCATCCTGAATTAGGCGTTCCTCTATTTAGATTAGAAAGGGCTGATCCAAATTAGCAGTACCGCTAATCTTGGACGTCGCTCGTGCTGGCTTGTTCAAGGATAGGAAGCGAATTCCTCCAGCTTCATTAGGAAACAAAAAAATTTTTAAAATTAAAATAAAGAATTAAATTAAAAAAAATTCTGGTAAGGAAAGGACACATTATATTAAAAGAAAATTGTAGAAATATACATTAAATATTAAATCAGCTTAAGTTGTTTAAATAGGTTACATAGGTGAGAATTTATTTTTAGTTAGTTTATATGTTTTGCTTTACTCCATGTTTTAAATTTTTTTTAAACAAAAATGGTTTTCACCGTTTTAATTATAAGTGAATAAATTGTTGATATAAATCACATTAGTAATATAGAAAGACATAATGTGAACATTAGGTTTAACTTAAAGTGCACCCATGGGTCCAGCAGATTAGAATATAATAATTCAAGTTGTTTAAACTAATTTGTAAGCGCGTTTTTGTATAGCATTAATAAATACAGGGTGAATGACTCTAACTCCAACTTTTTAAAATGCTATAATTTTTTTATTTTTGATAAATTTTGTGTTGCCAAAGCAAAAAATGTTGGAAAATACAACAATTTTCAAATTGAATCAGTAGTTTTCAATATGTCCACATTTGGCGTGAATAATGGCCTTGGGACAGCCGAAGAAAGTATCACACGTTGCACGCAAGTGGCTCTGCGGTATTTTGGCCCATTCCCGGCGAAGTGCTTGTTTGAAGTGGTCCAAACTTTGGTATTTTTTAGTGCCAACCTTCGAATTCAAAGTACCCTAGACAGAGAAATTCAACGGATTTGCATCCGGAGAATTTGCAATCCATTTTGTCAAAGAAATGAAGTGTACGCTTTGTGAGACGGTACCGAGTCTTGTTGAAATGTCCACGGTCTCCGATCAAAATGATTGTTAGCTTGCCCAAGGCTTGAATACTGCCTCTAAGACAGTTTCACGGTATACGATCGCATTAATTTTGACACCACGGTCCAAAAATACGAGCGGAGAGCGACCATCGGCGGTTATGGCAGCCCAAACCATCACCATTGGTGCTGCCTGCTTTCTGGTAGCCGTCCGAAGGTGTAAATTTTCGAAGGACCTCTCTGGCAAAGTAAACTCGGTCATTTTATTTGTTGACATATTGCTCGATAACAAATGGCGACTCATCGGAAAAAACCAAATTCGGCAACTCACCACTTTCGTGCAAGCGTAGCAACTCCTTCGTTCTTTGGACTATAACTTTTTTCTGTTGGGGTATAAGATAGTGTGCTTTTTGGAACTTCAATGTCTTGAGCCTAAGCTCATTTTTCAGTATGTGTTGCATCCGTTCCAACGATATGTTGAGCTCACGAGCCATTTTTCTTCCACTTCGACGCTGATTTCGCTCAATTCGAGCCTTCACTTTCCGAACCATTTCTGCCAATGTTGATGTTTTTTTATGACCACCTCCATGGCGTTTTGCAACGCTGCTAGTATCACAGTAACGAGTTATGGTTCAAGACACAAATGATTTATTCACGTTGAGGTGCTGGAGGGCTCAAACGATAGCTACTTGTGGTTTTCTAGCCAAATATAAAGCAATCACACTATCACGTTTGAATTCCATCCCGGATAAAAATTTTTCAACGCAACTGGGGCGCAAATCGTTTAAAAGGCCTATAAATAATAAAATTGTCTGTCATGTGTACCTTCGTGTATATACGAAGGTTGTCTGAGAACTTAATTTAAGTGAGCCGATGTGAGTGTTTTTTGTGAAAATGGAAAATGGTATCGAGCTCTTATTAAATTCTTGTTTTTGAAAGGCAATACGCCTACGCAAATCAAAAATGAGTTGGACTCTGTGTATGGGGACTCTGCACCATCATTTACCACAGTGAAATTTTTGGCAGCTGAATTTAAACGTGGCCGTAAGAGCTTGAGAGATGATGAACGTTCGGGACGTCCAAAAACTGCAACTACTGACGATAATATTGCTAAAGTTCACCAAATGGTGTTAGACGAATTAAAGTAAGAGAGATATTAGAGGTTATGAAAATGTCCAAAGAACGTGCTTGTTATATATTAAATCAAGATTTAGGCATGAGAAAGCTGCCCGTGCTTTGGGTGCTTCGTTTGCTTACGTTAGATCAGCAACGTGGTCGAATGAACATTTCCAACGCTCTGTTGGCACAGTTTAGACGCAATAAATCCAAGTTTTGGCGCCGATTAGTTACTGTAGATGAAACTTGGATACACCATTATACGACCGAAACAAAAATTTAACAAATCAAAACATTTAAACAAACAAATTTAATTTAAATCAAAACAGTGGACTGCAAAGTCCGAGCCGGCTCCAAAAAAAGTAAAAACTGTTTTTTCGGCTGGGAAAGTGATGGCGATTGTTTTTTTGGGATAGTAAAGGAGTTATCTTAATCGATTATCTTCACAAAGGAAAAACCATTACAGGAGCATACTACGCATCATTACTTGCCGAGCTGAAGACAGAAATTGCGGAAAAATGGCCACATTTGCAGAAAAAGAAAATCCTGTTTCACCAAGACAGCGCGCCGTCTCCACCTCAGCGGTTGCCATGTCGAAAATCCATGGATTACGGTTTGAACTGCTTGACCATCCGCCTTATTCACCAGATCTAGCTCCAAGCGACTTCTTTTTGTCCCCTCATCTAAAAACTGCGCTCGGAGGACAGAGATTTTTGTCAGTTGTACCTTCGTGTACAATTATTTTGCTGAGAAAAACGCCAAGTACTATTTGGACGAGTTAGAGAGATGGGAGCATCGCTTTGAGAAGTGTGTAGAGTTACAAGGAGACTATGTAAAAACATAAAAAAAAAATTTGAGAAAAAATGTCTTGTTTCATTGTACGGTCGGAAATTTTTCAGACAATTCTCGTATATATAGCTGAGGGTAATCAACGGTGATAAATAAAACTGAAGCACCTTAGGAGAAACGGAGCGGGAAACATTGATAATTCCAATAGCCCATAAAGAGTCACAAGAATTGAATTACCAAACGCGAGCACCATAAAGGAAGCAAGCAGGATCGCAACAAAATCACAACTTGAAGATAAATATAGGCTGTGTATTGTAAAGGCCGTACTTTCCGGAAAGGCAAGATATACACACTCGTACACACTCTATGGGATCGGTTGACACAGGACGATGCAAGAGCGAGTTGACCAACATATACACAATATGATTGGCCCAAACTATTTCCTGACGTAGAACTTTCTTCCAACATCGTACTCAATGGCATCATTTACATGTAGAAAAGCTTATAGGCCTCATAAGGATATTTATGACAAAATGAATCAAAAGATCAAATGAGAACCACTAAAACAAATATGACGATGATTGCCCCTCTCCTCCTGCTGTGTCAGCGTTTAGAATTTCTACATTCTTAGTTCAAAATGTGCAATAAAATAAAGAAATAAAACTTTATCTAGTTTTGAATGCCAATTTTACACTCATGTTCTTCATACATATTTGCCAAAAGATGCGACTATAAAACCACTTCATTTCGTGTATTCGAAAGGCAATGAAAAATATTTGTAGCCATTGTGTCATTTAATCGTACTACTACATCACGTATAGTGTCTCATTTTGCAAATATGGATTGTGTTTTCAGAAAAAAAAGCAAAAAAAAAAACAGAAAATTCCCATAAACTAGTCCAATATCCCAAAAATACGTATGCTTGGATATCTACATCTATATGTAGCTGTGGACATGAATACTGCAATTTTGTTAGGTTTGCTTTTATGTTTTTCGATTGTCGTGTTCGTTTTCGTTTTCATATGAACACAAGTATCTCGTTGTTTTTCGCAGAAATGAAAGCAAATACTTGTACTTGTATCTACACACTATACGAGTACTGACACTATATTGCTTGCTTGTATCTTTGTTCTTTTTTTTCACTTTTTTTTTATAGTGCAATTTCGAAGCAACATATAAACGTCGAAGGATTTATAAATATCCTTTGCGCTGAGGTCTAATAAAAAATTGTAAACAACCTTGCGTGCTTATGTCGCTAGTATTTGTCATTTGTCTTACCCCCAATAACAAACGGATATCCTGACAGAATAACACAAGACCATAGATACAATGAATCGTACGAAAGCACTATCTTATCCATACCAATATGGTATGTGGTGTTGCTGAGTAGAGCCAGGACAACTCGTACATACGAACAAGTATCATATATCGCATGAGAAATGGTTATGGTTTGTGTCTTCTCCTCCTTCCCACATTTGTCTTTTGTATACAATTATACGAATACGAATATGTGATCATATTACGTGGCTGGTTATACTCGTCTGTGTATTTTTATTATTTTTTACACCCTTCAGTGGAATCTGCTTTCGGTATGTAATTCTGTAAACGATTGATTGAGCATTAAGTTGATTCATGCCTGTTGAAATCGATAGCATGGTACTTACTCGTATATGGATAGATACTTTTATTGTGACACTTTTGTGACATTAAACTTTAGCCAATTCGAGTTGAAAAGTGAGAGGGAATACAAAGTGAAAGTGTTTTCATAGAGTGAATATGAGTAGGTTTGTATAGGTTCTCAATGAATTGACAAACACTTTCAGATATCTACTGAACAGAGTTAAGTTCCGAATACTCACCCCCGTATAGAGGGCAAACGAATAATAAAGCAATTAATACAGTGACCGAGTTTGTATTTAAAAATTATTCAATTTGAAATTGTATCAGTAAAAAACACGCGATAGGTGGCGAGGAGCTTAACACTGAAAACATGTATGAGTTGATAGGAAATACCTGTAGAAGGCGTTGTATGGATAATCAAATTAGGCACGAATGTTGAATTTAATTTCTTTCGAATAAAAAAGTTTACAGAGCTTAAATGCTAGCTTAAAATTACTTAACAATCTTATACTAACTTACTGGCCCCACACAGGCACTCTAAGCTACTCTAAATTCTTATATCTATGTCTTTCGACTTTATTTACATTTTATTTATTAATACTTATTTTCTATGCTTAAGGCTAAGAAAAGAATTTAACAAAAAACTTAGCATATGGACGTAATTTTTTATTTTTTATAAAAACTTAATATCTAACTTAAAATATACCTTAGTCTACCTAACCTACATACACAATACACACACATAGACATTATACATTCACAATTATATACATATATTAGTATATACAAAGGTATATACTAATATATGTATATATTTCTTAAATGCTAACCTAAACCTATGCAAGCTGGCCATCGCTATTCACAGAGCAAATAGATTGGTCAGCTCTGCCTCATTAGTGAGGCTGGTCCGTAATTGACGGAAACGACGACGAAGCATCTTCTCCATCATTCAACCACCAGAAATGCTGGTGCTGCCGAACGACATCCCTCTTATCGCGATTCCCCACCGCCCTACTGAACCTGAGACGCACTGCCGTGTGCGACGTCTCTGCCGTAGTTGAGTCGCCTGTCCCCAGCTTTCCGAGCGACATGGAAGATTAACGGGACCGCTGATCTACTGGATCAACCCTATCTGATCTAGGTAGAGGAATGCTTCCGGTGGAACGAAGCCGTCAGAGCGCACACTCTCGTGGTAAAGGTAGTTGGGGTAGTAAGCCCCAGATATCAGGTTATTCGTCGAGGCCATTGCTCTTGCGATGTGTCTTCGAGTCAGCTTAATTACGAAGTTGTCCACTCGTATTAGGTTCGCTCTGTTGTAAAGGACCTCATTACGATAAAATTTTTTGTACTCCGACTCTGGTGTTCTGTACAAGCGAAGGCAAGCCCTAAGGCAAGCCCTCTCAAACACCCGAATCTTTTCCATTAAGCTTGCTCGCACATTGAACCACACGGGGCACCCGAATACCAGCATGGGCCTGATAAGGGCCATATAGCAGATTACCTTTACCCTCGCATCGAGTTGGCTGCTATAAAACAGTCTCTTTGTAAGAGCAAAAGCGCCTTTAGCTCTGGCCAGAGCAGCATCTACATTTTTGTCAAAATACAGAAACTGATCTAGCCAGATCCCAAGGTATCTGACTACATTTCGACAGGCAAGAGGCTGTCCGTGTTGTCCAATGATCGAGAACTTTCGCCAATTTTTTCTAGTATCCCTAGAGGCTCCAGACAACGGCGTCCTAAAGAGAATGGTTTCCGACTTCTGAAAGTTGATTTTCAACTTCCAGTCATCGCAAAATCGTCTTATCTTATCGAAGTCACGCTGCAAGAGAGTAGTAATGACCTCGATTTTTGTACCTGTTCTGTACGCTATCAAATCGTCTGCGTACGCAATAGTATGGGGAAGTGAACTTATCAAGTCGCTTGTATAAATGTTGAATAGGATCGGCGAATTGACCGCGCCTTGCTGAAGACCATTTTTAATTTGAAATATTCCAACAGAAGTCACATCGCCATTTTTTACGATGAACTGTCTGTTGTTTAGCATATTATAAAGAATGTACAAGAGTGGTTTACTGATCCCCAGCCTAGTCAGCCTATAGAAAAGACCCTCTAACCATACGGTGTCGAAGGCCTTCTCCAAGTCAACAAGGCAGGCACCAGTGCATTGGTTTTTGCCTTTATTCCATTGGATATCGGACACCAGTTTAGACGCGGCATGTGAGATATCATGTCCCGCCTTAAAACCGAATTGATTATCCGGAACTATATGTTTGTCCTCAACCCACCTAGACAGAGCTCTATTGATCACCTTCTCGAAAACCTTACTGATATTCGGAAGGAGACTTATCGACCGGAGATTCGCCGGATTGGATATATCCTTTCCCTTTTTGGGGATAGGTTGCACCACTGCCGTTTTCCAATGCGCTGGATAATGTGCATTATTCATTGCATTATTAAACTGGGTGGTGTAAATGTCCACCGCTTCTAGAGGAAGATGTCGAAGCACGATGTTCGGAATACCATCGGTCCCCACTGATTTCTTAGCCCTGATTGTGTCGAAGATCTCATGGAGCTCTTCCTTCGAAATGAACGGGGGTAGGTCACCCTCTCTGGTAATGACATTATTTGCCATATTTTCTTCGCTGAACCGGGTGAAACCGGAGCCCTCGGATCGCCAGTTCTCTACTTCATTTCGAATGTAGAGGTCGTGCACCAAGATGCGATTATCCAGGTCATAATTAGGGCCAATGGTATCAGTGGCCTTGTATATTTCCTGGAAAGTCGCCCCTATGGCCTCAACCTTCTCCTGTGGATCCTCGATCACAAAGAAGTCGTCATCATCAGCGGCCTCATTTGGATCAATACCTGCTATTGTCAGTAAACGTTCGTTGTCTGTTGTCCGGGGTATTTTAAGACACTGAAGGTCGTTTTGATTTTTTCTCCGAAATAGTTTATTTATTTGCGGGAACATATTCGGGTTGCTGGTGTTTACAGCCCGAACCCTGTTGTTCCAATACGAACTTACAGAAATTCTGTAATTCTCTTTTATTAACGTTTGAATATTTTTAATCGACGACTTCAGTGTCCTAATCTCCGGGTCTTGTCTGTCAGTAAACTGTCTGTACAAGTTTTTTAGTCTTGTCAGAAGTCTACTTTTCTGTCGGTGCAGTGCGTCAATAGTAGGATTGCGGAACAGGTCTTCGTTAGTCGTATGTCGATATCGCGGTATTGTTGTGTCCATAGTTTGTTTAATTGTCTCGTCCATTTGTTTTAGGTGATTGTCGATCTCCTCGTTTGACAAATTCCTATTGGACGATGGGTGGAGCATATTCGAGGAGAGTGCTCTTGTCAATGTTGCGGAGAAGCGTGTCCATCGAGTCTTACTGTAGTTGTAAGAATATCTTTGGACAAACTCCTCCAATTCCGCAATTTCGTTGGGAACTGTAATTTCGGTGCTAAAACCGCAATGGTCACTGTCATACACGAACGTGCGCAGACAGTTTAGCGTTTGTAAATTCGTACCTGTCAGTCGTATACGTTCGTCGTACAGCAGTAGATCCAAATAAGACCCGCCTCTGGGAAACGACGGGTTATCCGTCGCTTTAAGACCGAGTCTGTACATGACATCGTGCTGACCCCACCAATCGAGTAGTAGGTTCCCTCTAGTGTTTGGCAAATTATTTCCCCAATCTCTGTGTTTAGCGTTGAAATCTCCGCCGATTATGAAATAATTCTCCCCCGATTCCAGTCTCAGAAGTCGAAAAAGGGTATCGAGCTCTGTAATGAATAAAGTGGAATGTGAAGCCTCGGCTGCATAAACAGAGGCCAAGTACAGCCGCTTTGCACTGCGGAGCGGGATGTAAATGACGACTGCCTCTAACACCCGGAACCTACGCAACACTCCCTTGTACACTCTGTGAAATTTTATACCTTGCTTAATGAAGATCGCGACACCGCCTCCACATTTGGATCGGGGCCGGTTTCTTCTTCTAACAATATAATTATTGTACTCCAGTTTGTGCTTATCGGTTAGCTTGGTTTCGCTAGCGAAAAGCACATCAGGAGTTTGGTCTTGCAGCAATTTAAACATCGCGGCTTTTCGTTCGATCCTAATCAGTGAATTAACATTCACCGCAAGGACCTTCAAAGTTTGCTCCACCATGTGCGTACCCATTACGACATGTGTTGCGTTAGGCCCGGCAGCAGCGCGTAGATCTGGTCCACCCGCTTGGCCTGTTCTTGCACCTGCTTTTGCAGCTGAGCCATCTGCCCTTGGATTGCGAGCAAGATGGCCAGCATGTTGGGTGCAGCTTCCGTTGTTCTCGGCATTGACGCCGGAGAAGCAACAGTCGCTTGCTGTACCGTAGCCCCCCTACCTGCAGCCATTTGGGCGTAGGAAATTTGGGGCGTGACGGCTGGTGTTTGAAACCTAACAGGTGAACATTTGACCTCCACCTTCTGCTGCCGAGCCATTTTTGCTTTTTTAATGTCGGCGAACTTAGGACAACCCCGATAGTTTGCGGTGTGTCCTACGTTCCCACATAACACGCACGAGAGCTGAGTCCTATCGGACGCTCCGTCCCTACCCAGAGAACACTCCTCGGAACTGTGGTTCTTTGCGCACTTCACGCATCGAGGCTGCATATGGCAGTTCGAAGCGGCGTGTCCGAACCTCTGGCAGCGAACGCATTGTATAACGCCTTCGCTCCTTTTTAATTTTTCCCAGTGAACCACCTGGTAGTCTAGGACAGTAATACTCCTTAGACTATCCAGACGGCTTTCGGGACTGAGCTGCACCAGGAAGAACGGCAGACTCCGTTTCTCCCGCCTGGCTCTAGCTGTGGTAAATGGCTTTACCCCCACGAACTTGAGTCCTTCGCACTCTTTCTCTTTGAGCAGTGCCAAGATCTCCTCAGGATCAGAAGACGGTTCCAACCCCTTCAGCAACATCGATTGCCGCTTTTCACACTTCGGTGTGAAAGAGTAGTGCTCCGTCGTCGTTTCCTTTAGGAGCTCTTTCACTTTCGCGTAGCCCTCCACTGTATTACAGTGGATGGCATGGCGATCGTTCCCCAATCTCTTAATATTAAAATTATTACCAATGACCAACTTACACAGGTCCTTGGTAGCATTTACCTCCAATTTATAGGTGTTGATAGGCGGCACCTTCTCCTTCTTCTTCTGCTGCTGCTGCTGCTGTTGCTGCTGCTGTTGTTGTTGTTGTTGTTGTTGTTGTTGTTGTTGTTGTTGTTGTTGTTGTTGTTGTTGTTGTTGTTGTTGTTGTTGTTGTTGTTGTTGTTGTTGTTGTTGTTGTTGTTGTTGTTGCTGCTGCTGCTGTTTTTGCTGTTGCCGTTTTTGTGGCTGCTGCTGTTTTAGTTGTGGCCGTTGTTGTGACTGCTCTTGTTGTTGCTGCTGCTGTTTCTTAGGCTTTTGTTGTTCTGTTTGCTTTTGAGCAAGCTGCTGTTGTTGGGATTGGCCTTGCTCTTCCCTCTTCCTTCTTGCCATTTGTTTTTCTTTTATGGCCAGCACTCTTTCTTGTAGCATTTTGATGCTGCTACTAATAGCCTCCATTTCTTCCTCTTCATCATCGGATTCGCTCGCTGCCAATGAAGCGAAGTTGTTCCCTTCCCTTACCCCGCCAATCACCTTTACAGTGGCCGTTGGTAGGGTGGGACGTTTTTCTAAGTTAGAAGGTGGACTAAGCTTCCTCCTTCTCTTTGGTTTTGGCGTTTGGCTCGAACCACTCGAAGCCTCACCTGATACATCAGCAGATCCCGCTGTTAACATAGCGGACCGCTCTCCACAATCCATCACGTGATGGACAACACTAGTACCACTTTAACTTGTTTTGAATTTATTTCAAATGAAAATAAAAAAAAAAAAAAAATGTGAAGATACACACGGGGATTCGAACCCACGACCTGTACTATGCCGGCCGAGCACGCTAACGCTCTGCTAATTGGAGCCTATAGAAATTACTTGAAATGTCACTTTGTTATTTTGTTATTAATATGCACTCGCAAGCCGAAACACGTCTGTTCTCCACGGAGATATGTGAACGACTGATAAAAAAGTTTACTCAACTGCATGCATGAACTTGAAATTGATTAACATTTAGGTCAACTAAATTCCGAATCTGGTTTGTTTAGCTTCGCTTTAGAATGTCCAGCACTTGAACAATTTGGATACAATAATAAATAATTAGAAATAGCAACAGATACGAAGATAAATGTGATCACATTCCTGAAAATACGAGTTAGAGTTTCAGCTTTTTTTTCGCTAAGTGCAGTACAACAATCAAGTTCGTAGCGTAGTGCTTACCCAATCTCCCGGTTGCAGTTGCCAGTAACAGGATTTGCGTAATACTGGGATACGTCGTCTTAGGGTTCACAACCCCATATGGAAGAAAATAAAAAAAATGTTACGATTTTGTGAATTGTTTAGAGCTTCAGATAAAGACGGATTCACTGTTGATGACCCTGGCAAACGGTTAAAGAACAACTATCCTCGGATCTGCACGTAGTACGATCGGACCCTTAAGATACCACTTAAATCTAAATATTCTAACATGCAGTGAACCTCGACTGCTACAAAGCAGATATAACCGCCAACTGAGAAGTGCGATGAGATGGTTCGAAAAGAAGATGATGAAAAAATGTCGCAGTCGCATTCGCAGTCGCAGTATTAATTCGACGAGGACAAGTTCACCAAAAAATTTTTCTACGAGCTCCTAGACAAAACTTACGAACAATGCCCTAAAAATGACGTTAAAATTATTCTTGACGATTTTAATATAACGCTAGACTAGGAGGGCATCTTTGGTAATACAGCCTGGAAGTACGGAACGTCTATTGTATTTTACATCCGCTGTGTAGGCCTCATTCCAGTCAATGCGTCAATCAATACCCTTCGGATGGTGTCAATTCCACCCCCATTACCTACTAGAAATCGTCTTCTTTCTTGGTAAACGCTTGGGGTCTATCTAACTGTCATTCTATGGGTCATGACACCGGATTTCAGCGCATCTCCACATCAAGCAGACCGACTAATGTCATTGTTAGCCTACGGTAAATTACAATTTACAGTGACCCTTAGATGCAGCGGTTCCAAGGGTTCCTGAACTCCCTGGGTACCAGAATATAGCCTCAAGTCGAGCTTCGCAACCTTGAGATTATTTCCAGTGGGCCACCTAATTGCCCAGAACTGGTTTCCTTTTAACTCTGTTCACTAAATATCAGGGTATAGCTGCCTAAAACGATGCTTATCAAAAATTATGTTCGCATAGTCCCGAATTCTTGCTATTTGCGCGTTGTCTGCTAGAGCGTCAACGTCACAAACACTTAAAAACTTATGCCCATAGCTTGGAAATCCCTAATATCATCATACATAGGACTTTCACACAAAACATGCATCCAGAATTCCAAAGGAGCTCCACACGAGCAGCCTTCCACTTGGCTAAGCCTCCTTTTATATAAGAATGCATTAAAGAAACCATGTCCAGTACGAAGAAAGCTAAAGTTTAGATTGAAACTCTGCTCAGGCCGCTTCCGTATGAACAAGACATTATCCAGGATGCGGTAAGTAACCCTGCCGTTATCGCTATCGTCCCATCTAGATTCCCATGCAGATATGACGCATTCGTTTATTAAGGCTGACTCTAATGTGAAACACCCAGTCCCCTTGAAGGCGATTCCGCATGGGATTAAGAGGAGGCACTCCAACAATATTTCCTATGGAGGCATTTAAAGACAGTGCAAAACACAGGTATACGGTGAAGTAAGACCACCTGTTGATAAGCGAGGATTTTCCTGCAATCCGCAACAGTCATGATTGTTTCATACCATATTGATGTGGTCTTAGGCTTAGCACCCCAGTTAAACCGAATAATGAACCTTACCTCTCCAGCAAGACTTGTCAGTTTTTCCTTGACCCTTACCAAGTGAGGAAAGAAGTTCAATTTCCCACCCATGGCTATGTCTAGATATAAGCGGATCATAAGAGGTCAACGTGTTAACGATTTGCCTTTGAGCAACATCATTACAATCTTTTCCCGCAATACACTGGCACTCGAATTTTCACACCAGTCCGCAACAATTGGGAGGACAGTATTAACTATTTCTTCCAAGACAGCTCTAGTCCTACGTTCAAGAATTAGAAGCAGGTCATCCGCATATACACACTTGGAGTCTTCACGTAATTGCCCTAGCAGGTGGTCAATCATGAGGTTCCAAATAAATGGACCACAAATGGAATCCTGGCATCCACGCTCCACATTGATACTAACACAGTCATTCAAGGTATCACTCATAATACACGCACCTCTGTCAATAAAGTAGCTTTTCCAAAGCTCAATTTCCTTGCAGCCGATGCCACGCAACCTACGAAACAAACTTTACCAATAAAGCTTTAAATCAATAAAGCTGCCTAACACATAGTAGCCCACCTCGTTCGGACGCAGTGTTTAACATCAATGGACTTGCTCTTCTTTAACCCGAATTGGAAAGGAGATATTGGTCCAGTCACATTCTGCAGAAGTCTTTCCACCGTAATCCTTTCCAGCACTTTTCCAATTACCGGAAGCAGGCTGCTGCCCCGATAAGACTCAGGATTAGAACTTATCTCGTCAGTAGAACGATCACCTTTGCCCTCCTCCAATCCAACAGAAAGTAGTTCTCCTCAATGCATTTACTATATGTAAAGAATAGATATTCTAGAACATCTTTCTAAATGCTTTTCACTATTCCACCAAACATTCCGTCTAGCCCAGGAGACCTTCTTGAACAAAGAAGTGGAACACTGTATTCCACTTCCTCAGTTGGTAGCTCTGAGTGTGCTCCTGACTCTGTAGACAGAGGGGACTCATCTCGCTCTTTTCTAGAGAAGAATGCATTGAGTAAGGCACCTATGCAGTCCTTCCACAGCCTGTGTATTGAAGTCATACCTACACGTATGACTTCAAGCTCAGGTAATTTCTTGGTTGCTCTACAGATTTTGGAGAGCTGTCCTCAAGGGTTGTCCCTATTAGAATCCGCGAATCTTTCCAATCTTGTTTCTTAACCTGAACAATCATTTTCTTGTAATCAGCGACCTGGAAGTACAGTCCGATGTTAAAGGAGGGAGATCCGCTGATCTCCGAGAGAAGTCTCAGAAATTATGTCTAACGTATTGTATAAATGCTTAAAACCCTTCGTAAATAATCTCACCGGCCCTATTAGTGTGGTTTAAGACCAGGAATGTCCGCCATAGATCAAATCTTCACATTACTTCAGATCTTGGAAAAAACCAAGGAGTTAGAAATCGATACACACCACCTCTTAATTGAACTATATGTTACAGAGCCATGTCCAGTTTTGCATCCCTGCCAAGCTTATCCGACTATGCAGGATGATGATGCATTGCTCCGTCAAGCTCGGTGATGACAATGATCTCCAATGACAGAAAAGGTCTTAAAGAAGGCCATGCGTTGTCATGAGATTTCTTCAACATTGTTCTTAAAAAAAGGCTGTTCAGTTACCCGCAAATGCAGACGACATTGATATATTGCGAAGAACACAGCTTGTTGTCAATGGAGAGTTTGTGACTACTGAAACAAAGAAGGAAAATATGAGATTGGTAGTTAATGAGGAAAAACAAAGTATGTCAACAAAGAGGACCGTACAACATCGACGCTTAGGATAAAAGATTACTATAGGCAGCTATAAAGTTGAGGTGGTAAGGGGATTTATCTACAATACCTCGGCCCAGCTATGAAATCCGATGACACTTGATACCAGTGCGAAGATTATGCAAAGAAACACTCTTTCTTTATCTTGAAATTTCAATACTAAAAATGAATTGTTCCGTGTGTACTCAAAAAATTGATCGCAACTGTTCAACAAAAATAGATTATTGCGATTGTAAGTATGTTTTTCATTACTCGTGCCCAAATATCACAGAACACGATGCCGCATATATGAAATCAAGTGGCAATCCGTTTCGATGCAAACAGTGCACCGTGTTAAGACGTTGCTCTTTATAACTACGCGTTCTGTTAACAGCGAAGTCAAACAACACCGCACCACAAAAACCGAACTGGTGGAGTCGCCTACAGTTGTGAACCCTTAAAACGATATACGCGAAGCTCTCGAACTTAGAAGATACAAATACATAATGATTTTCTAGAACAGCTAAATGAGCTGCAAACTGAAGAAAATTCGGAGAAATAATCGAGGATCTACAATCTGGAAAGCAAATTAAACTTGGAGCAACAGCAGCTTCTCACCAATTTCATTGAAATTGTTGATGTGCTTTACGGAAACGATGAATCTGCAACCAATAAGGGAAAACAAATATTCATTAAGCGTTGCGTTATCTATTGAAATTCCTAATTCTAAAATCGAGAAATGTTATGTGAAAAAAAACTTCAAAAACGAAACGTATTTGAATGAATAATGTGCGCAAAGAGGATTAACAAAAAAAATCTTGACACCAGAGTGACTGGTATCTATGGTTTTGACAGCAGCAGAAGCAATGGCAACAACAACAACAAGAGCTGCAGCAATAGTGGCAAAGGTACCGGCTCTGGGATATAAAGGGTGAGTCAACAGGTGATGTGGATGTAGGCTGTCAATTACTGTCATTTACTGAATTCCATGTGGTTGATCTTTTCGACAAATGTCATGGAGTCGTCTACCATGCAACAAGCATTTTGTTTTATTCAATCGTACTACGAAAATGGGCGATCTGTAAAAGTTAACATTTTGTAAAATTCGTGAATTTTTCGGTCGACACAATCGCCCTAGTGAGTCCGGAAATCATGCAATGGGAAAGCGTTTTGAAGAAACTGGTATCCGTATCGGGTCAAACTCCATATCAGCGTTCTTGGCCAGCACGTACACTCCAAAACATCACCACGGTGACCGAAAGTATTCAAAACCAGCCAGACACCTCAATTCGTCGCCGAAGTCACCAATTTGGCCTCACTTAAGGCACTTTACGGCAAATTTTACAAGCTGATCTTCATTTTCATGCCCATAAAATCTAAATTACGCAGCAATGGAAGCTTTTGGACTATCTACGACGTAGCCGATTTGTTAACTATATATTGAATATTAGTATCAATAAAACAAAACCATTAATCATTTGCTCAAAAAAAAAAAAATTATGAAAAATACACCTCGCACCGCGCGCGCACTGTATTCTCAATAACATCATATGTAGAAGTAAAAAAAAGGGAAGATCATCAATCTTCCAAAAATGGGAAACCTGATGGAGTATTGAAACTGAAGTGGTATATGCGTTCTTCCAGCCGTAGCCAAAATAACAGCTAGAATATTTCTGGAACGAATCAGAGAACATTTATGTAGATTCAACTCTCGACGCCGAACAGGCAGTCTTTCGCGCTGGATCCTCCTGCATCAACCACATAAACACCTTACGGATCATTATAGAGCAATGCGCTGAGTACAGGTCTCCGCCACATTTACTGTTTACCGACATCAAGAAGGCTTTCGACAGTTTGAATCGAGACGCTATATGGTTGGCCTTACGTAGGAGAGGTATCCCAGGAAAACTCATAGCTATTATTAAAGCTATATAGGAGGGTGGTAAGTATCTCGTTTTGCACAATTGTAAGATGTCTGATGATTTTGAGGTCCAAAGCGAAGTACGTCAGGGGTGTATACTGTCACCGCTATTGTTTTTGACGGTAATCAGCGATGTACTCCATGCAGCATTGACGGAAGGCAACTATGGAATTCGATAGACAATGACATCCTACCTTAAGCTCCTTGACTACGCTGACGATGTTTGGATACTTTCACATCGTGGGTGACACAATCCGAGGTATGCAGTTAATGATAAACAGGCTTAATGCTTTCTGTAAAAGTTGGAATCTCACTGTAAATCTTGATAAATCAAAAATGATGGTATTAAGAAATGCAGGAGGACGCTTCTCACATTTGGAAAAGTGGAAGTTAGACGGGGAAGAGATTGAGGTAGTATCCAGATACATATACCTAGGTATCCTAATATTGTCTTCCTTAAATTTCAAACCACACTTTGAGGAAAAATTGCTGCTGTTGCTAAAAGAGCTATCTGTTCGATTTGGGAACGATGCTTCAAAAATAAATATGTATCGCAAAGTGCAAAACAAACTTTGTTCCACTCAACCGCAGCGTCGATAATGCTTTACGGAGCTCAGGTATGGGGTTACAAAGGCTACGATGCTGTGGAAAAATTTCTTCGTTACTTTTTAAAGAAGATTTTCCGATTACCAAAAAATACCCCGAACTATATGCTACATCTTGAAACGGGAACTCCTCCTTTGCTCTTGCACACGCTCAAAATGCAGTTCAACTATATCCTAAAAATACTAGAAATGAATGAATGCAGAATACCAAACGTAGTTTTAAGAACCATAATTAGAACAAACGGAGGCATTTGCGAGGAATGGAAGAAAACAGCATCTGAATGCGGATTAAATCTGTCTATTCAAGTGAACGAGCATCCTCATCTTTTAAGAGAAAAATTTAAATTGGTTTTGGAGAATTTTGGCAGACATACATATGACCAATACATCGAAGAAGCTGAATCGTCACTGTTTAGGAACTATTACAGCAAACTAAACCATTTTCTAAATGAAAAAAAAACATATTTCCTAGATAGTCACGCAGTTGACAAAATAAGTACTATTTTCAAACTGAGAGGGGAACTCGTTCAACTAAACTTTATACCCCATACACCATATTTACCAATACTTTGTGACCTCTGCAACATGAAGAAGAGAGAAGACATCTTACATTTTCTTGGTGTTTGTCCGATTTTAAAAGAATTTCGACTATCAATGTTCGGAAAACATGATTTAGACGAAGATGAAGTAATGAGCATTTTAAATGGAGACAAAGGATGGAAAGTCTTATATGATTAAGATGGAGAGATGGATGGAGATGGAGATTTTTAATGTAAAATTTAAGTATGTATTTTGTCAACCTGGTAAACGGCCACAGGCCATACCATTAAAGACTTTGGTTAATCGTTACATTGTAAAACATTTATTGAAAATAAAAGTCAACTAACTAACTAACTAACTAACTACTTTCACATCGGATAATGGACCTTCGTTTGATAACCCACAATCTGGAAGCAAATGCGAACAAAGTAGGGCTCAAAATAAAAGTTTAGCACTTTCAACACCCGCGCTCAACTTACCATTGCCGCACAGGATGTCAAGAAAGTTAACAACTTTCAGTACTTTGGAAGAGTGGTCTCGGCTAATCGTGTGCAGCAGAATCGGAAAGCTAAAGCTGCGTTCGGAATGCTATACAAAATCTACACAAGCAATGTTTTCAGCTTAAGAATGAAACTGCGACTGTTCCGCTCTAACGTAGAACCAGTAACGCTTTATGGGTGCAGTACTTGGAAGGTGGACACCACTACCACACGCAAGCTGCAAACCTTCGTACCTAGGTGTCTAAGAATCCTCTTGAGGGTTTTTTGGCCCGACCGTGTCTCTAATGCACAGCTTAATCTTAGAACGGGCCAAGAACTTATAGTCGTTACTATATGGAGAAGAAAGTGACAATGAATTGAACACACTCTACATGCGAAGTACGCAATGCAATGGAATCCGCTTACTCCAGCAGGCAGAACAGCAGGGCGCCGAAGACATACCACCTTGATCAAAAATTTATTCAGAAAATTAAAAATACAAGTTTATTCATTTAAATCTACATATGTTATATTGTCTCCTTTAAAGTAATCCCCATCGGTTGCAACACACTTATGCCAGCGCTTGATCCAATCCTCGAAACATTTTTTATATTCAGTTTTCGGTATGTCCATCAGTGCTTCCTGCGATTTTACCATTACTTCCTCTCGGCTGCTGAAACGTGTTCCCCGTAATGGTTTTTTAACTCGATTGAACAGAAAGAAGTCACAGGGAGCCAAAACAGGTGAATTCGGTGGTTTTTGGATGGTATTTGTTGAATTTTTCGTCAAAAAATTACGAATAATGATGGCACTGCGCGACAGTGCGTTATCATGGTGCAAAATCCACGAGTTTTCTGCCCACAATTCTGGTCTCATTCGGCGAATTGCTTCACGCAAACGTCTCATAATGCCCAAATAATACGAGTACACTTTGTTTACTGTCTGGCCTTCTGGCAAAAATTCATGATGCACTACACCGTTGTAATCCATGAAAACCGTGAGCATTGCCTTCTTTTTTGACTGAAAATGACATGGTTTTTTTGGTCTCGGCTCATTTGGTGTACGCCATTCACTTGCCTGATGTCTGGATTGCGTGTCGTACTCATAAACCCACGGCCACGTCTCGTCTCCAGTAATGATCATTTTGATGAATGTGGGATCGAATTCAGCCTCGCAAATCATCTCTTTTGCGACGTCAACACGGTCTATTTTTTGCATGAAATTGAGGTCTTTTCTCAACAAATTTGCTGCTACACGACGGAAACCCAAATCATTAACCAAAATGTCTTGGACGGATCCAAACGCAATGTTCAAGTCCTCCGCCATCTCTCTGATGGTTAATTTGCGGTTATTGACCAGCATTTCTTTTACTTCATCAATGTTTTCACCGCGTTCATTATCTTCGATTGACCCACTACCACTTTTGAACCGCTCGTGCCACTGGTAAACGACCGTTTTCTTTAGAGAATCGTTGCCGAAATACTTTTCCAACATTTCCAACGTTCGCGCACCATTAAATCCGTCTTTTAAGCAAAATTTAGTACTCGTACAAGTTCGTTGTTGCAAATTTAAATCCATTTCTAAAATTGTAAAAAATCGCCAACACACACCGAGATAGAAGTACTCGTGGCTACGTAACTATTGCAAATGTCAAGATTTAGAGGGAATGTCAACAGATTTACCAGCTTAACAAAAAAACAGAACTCAAATCGGAACAGTGGGAGCGCCAAACGGTGGTGTCCCCCGAGAACTTTTTGATCAAGGTGGTACATGGCGCAGAACAGTCGATGAGGAATTGAGCTCTTTAGGAATTAGTTGGAGAGAGCTCAAATGCGTTGCAGAACTCTGAATATTGACGCCCCATGCCCCCCGAGCGGTTAAAGGGATTATGTACTCATATATATACTTATAACGTTATTGCCTGAAAATCAATCACCGATTGCGTCGTTCTCTTGCATTGCATTCCGTCTTGCATGACAAAATTCAAGGCAAGCTTAATTTGTTAAGCTCGTGCATACTACTGAATTCTTGAGAATCCTTGATTGGGATAGTTCCCAAGAGTTCAGACAATGCGACTTAGATAACGTCTGGAAATTATTGCCAAGGCGTAGTACGACGCGTATCAAATTTTACCACAGAACAAGTCGAAATTTTGATTGCAAGATTTGTACCAGACAGAGAAAGTGAGCTACTTAAAGCGTTATAAAATGGGAACAGTTCCATTGCATCAATTCCCTCACTGGCTCCGAAGTAAGTTTTCTTTGGAATTACATTCGCCAGAAAGACCCGTAGTATTGAATTTTTTCAAAGCGCTTACTCATAGTTATAATTGTTATTAAATAATTTCAATTTCCAGAAAGTTGTTCCAATTGTTATGTTTCAGCAGCTGTCAGAGTTATCCATAACATCCAGTTGTCAAAATATTCATCCCGGCTCAGGTGTAAAAACGAAACATGAATTTCGTCGTGAGCTCATCAGTGTGCAGGCAATTCGTCGCACCATGGAAAACTTTGAGCGTGAGTACTCTCTTTGGATCTTTGGATATCTTTTGGAACCAGACAGAGATTGGTGCGAAATGAAGAAAACATAG